>CM055108.1:32562683-34051168 GCA_029204225.1 Diphasiastrum complanatum | reverse complement strand
TGATCGCAGGACCCTTTACTGAGATGAATCGATTGTTCTATTTAGATCTTCTAAAATTTGGGCATAGCTTGCTGTTGCTGTTCTTTCCGAGGAGGCAGATCTGCTGAAGCTGCTCATCAAACGGATCTGATAATTTTGCAACAAGTGCAACTTTTTGAAGTAGGGTGTTTGAAGCGCAGCAAATACATTGCAATGGATGATATCAAATCTCACGTGACCCTTAGAGACCATGAAGAGTCCGACGTGGAAGATTTTATGCAGTGGGCAGCAGATGATGAAATTACCAAACATGTTTCCTGGGAAACCTACAAGAGTAAGGAGGAGGCCATCTCCACCATCATAAAACCTCACCCTTGGTTTAAAGCAATTTGTTTTGATGGCACACCCATTGGTTCCATTTCTCTAAAGCCAGGATCTGGCGTTCATTGCTGCCGAGCACAGTTAGGATATGTTCTTGCCAAAAAGTATTGGAGTAAGGGAATCACTACACAGGCAGTAAGGCTTGCAGTGTCAGCAGCTTTCAACGATCTGAAGCTGGAAAGAGTCGAAGCTTTTGTTGAGCCAATCAACGTTGCTTCCAAAAGAGTTCTAGAGAAGGCAGGGCTTGAGTGTGTTGGTCTGGAGAGAAGGTATATCTTAGTCAAGGGAAACTTGAGAGACTCATTACTGTTCTCTATCTCATCAGAGAATTACAAGCTCTCAACAGCATGAAAAGTCTTGACATGAAGTATGATCTGTCTCGTATTTCGTTAAGCATATAAGAGGCATTCTTATTCCATGTACTCTCATTGTACACTGATGGTTTCCCGATCGATCGTTAATAAAAGCAGGGGTTTCTCTCACCCACATCAATCTCTCTTTCAAAATCCTGAACAAAAGCTTGCCCTCATTTCTATCATTGGCCATTTTAGCTGCAGTTTCTTTTTCTTTCTTTAGCTTTGCCCATGATGACTTTCTCCCCCACAAAGCTTCTTAAAAACAGACCTTGTTGTTGACATTTCATTGGTCATTAATAAATGCAAGAAAACCTCTTTGAGGTTTCCCTTCAATTTAGTGCGTATTTTTTAAGTCATGGGTTTTTGAAATTTTTTGCCTTCCAATCCTGCATCTCAAATTTTTTGCTTGGAGAATACTACATATTTACACTCATAAATTATTTTATAACTCAATAAACTTATGTAAGCCAAGTTTTGTAAAATTTCCTTACTTTACCATACACAAATTTCTTCCATGTAAAAATGACAAACATAAAATATCCCGCATCTAAAAAAAGTGATCCTTTTTTTGAAGGTCAACTTCTTGTAAGTTTTTTGTGAAATCGATTTTCGACGAAAGATGCCGGTTCCATTCTCAAGAAATGCCAACTTTCCCGAACACTGTGCCAGAGCAATAGGTCAAGCTTAATTCACAACAAACGTTTGGTTTAAATTGTGCATTGGTGTGGCAAGGATACATTTTTTCGACCAAATTGTGCATTGGTGTGGCAAGAAACATTTTTTTGACCCAACTCATCTCATTGGCCTTGGTGTATGCTTAGAACCTTATGTAGAGCATGTATACTAATCTCCATGGCATTCATTGTGCATATTCATATTGTATTTGAATGTTTTTTATATTGCATTTAGAAGTTGTGGGAAAATTATAAGGTCTTCAAAGGACACGTGGGCAAAGTGAGATGTAGTGGCAACTCAAATTTATATTGCAATGTCACCTACAACATATCCTTTATGAAGACAAGCCAAGGAGGAGCATGGCAATGCCTGGACATTTGGGACTCCAACCTTTGTGTGTGTGGACACTAACCATTCTTCCCCAATTAGATCAACTACGAAGCACAACACCTTGTTAATGTGCATAGATCATTTTGGAAGATATAAAAAAGGCTTAGAGTCAAAACCATCTTCAATAGAATGTGGCCCAATGATTGGTAGTTACTACTTGAGCCAAAGGCAACCTTCTTGTGTTGTGGTGTAGGGCATATTGCCATGAATTAGAAGGGGCCTAGTACATCCCATGAGCTTGTGGATTATAACCCATAAGAAGTTATTCCACAATGTTTTTGCTCTTTGGTATTAGCTTCTTGAGGGTATTGACACAATGTGGTGGGTGCTTGGATGCTTAGGTGAGATTCAAAATATTGTAGATGAGGCATGAGAGCTACTCAAGAACGAATAACCAAAAGATAAATCTAAGAACACTCGGAGCTGACTTACCAGCAATCAACAGTTGATTGGCTTAGGCCAAATTCAATGGTGTAAAGCCTATCAAAACCAATCATGATAACATTGTTGCAGATGAATCGAGACTATAATCCTCTTAAACGATTCCTAGAAACTTACTAAAAGATGATACTTGCTTTCAGAAGGCATGAAGAAACTCTAATCCACCCAAAGAGAAAAAAGAAGAAGGCAAATTTGGCGATAGTCTTATAGAATTGAGATGGAGAGAAAGAGACTTGTGAAATATTAAATTGAAAACAAGGGATGCCTCCTAACCCCTCTATACTATTGATTGGGTTGTCGGAGTATATATTATGACCCAAGACACAATCATCAGCCTATAAATTGGACAAATATCAAGCCTGTTCTTGACACATACGTCAATAAGCATCAAACTTAAGATAACTAGTAGTATCTGTTGGAAGGAGCCAATTGTGGTTTATTGGGATTTCTTGTTTAGGATGGATTTCACTATTATTACCCAAAACAACCTTGACATATATCCACTACTCATTGAAAGACCATTGTATTTTATGAATCCAATTATGTTACCCACTAAAATTGTTTGCGGTTTTTTTTTAAGTATACAAAAATTCAACAAAATTTAAAAAATTAGCCACTCCATGAGAATAAGAACAAGATCAATAAGATCTCCCATCGTTATATTAAAGATATATCACAAAATGTTCCCTAACAGAATGAAAGTTTAATCAACCTATGTTAACATGCACTATTGAAAGGAATTTTTTATAGATTTATGCTATCCAAAATGTTAAGAAGTGGAAGAAGCTATTGAAAGCAACTCTCTAATTTCAGATTCAAAACCCTTTAAATCTAGCTCAACTGACTTTATGAAAGGCATGATTGATTTGAAGGATATGCAAGTTGTTGTAGTGGCAGAAGGTCGAACCTAAACGAAATTGAAGTCCTTAATGTTATAAGAAGATAATAAGTATCTGGCATTGTTGATTGTGTTTAGAGATGTTTTGCATAGACTATGGATATATCAAAACAATTTCAAGCCACTCTCGAGAAGAGTGAAATGATTACATGAAGGAAATTACCTATTAGAGGAAAGCAATATCGATTGAACCTTGTTACTCATTGAAGGTGAAAGAAGAATCGAGAAGTACTTACAAGAAAGAATAATTTATCCAACTTTTGCTTAGAAAGGTTTGAGACTCGAGAGATGTGTTAGTTTGGCTATGCTCTCCAAAACATGTGGATGCAAAGTAGAGACTTAGTGGCCCTTGAAAAATGAACATTGTATATTGCATTTACAAGGTAACGACTAAGAGCATAGATCATAACTCTTTGCTATACCTTGAAATGTTAAATGACATTACTAGACTTGGCCCTTGTTTCAACTTTCATGGTGCTTCTAGTTTTGTTTTGATTGTTAGAATGGGAGTTATTAGCTCTCAATTTTGTCAAGGTGAATTCAAAGTTCCAACTACTGCTAGGTGGAGCACATGCATGTTCAATAAATATGCAGAGAAAAGGAATCTAACCTATGAAGAGGTGGTCTCCAAAAAGTCAATGAATGCAAACAAATAGACCTCCTTTACCTTAAAAATGACAAAAAGACTCTCGCACCTCGAAATTAAATATAACCTGTGTACCTAAAAATGACAAAGCACAATTTTAAAAAATTTAATTGTAGGCTTTGCATGGTAATAACAGGAGCAAAATAAGAACCTTTTGAAAACAAGCTTCAAAATCAAATCCCCTCAGGAGCAAAATTTATTTGTAGGCTTTGCATGGTAATAACAGCAGCAAAATAAGAACCTTCTGATAACAGGCTTCAGAATCAAATCCCCTCAGTCAAATATAGCAGATCTTGCTGGAACTTAAATCCTGGTTTTGATATCTTGGAGCACCGTAACAAATTCTAGTCAATGCTATGGTGAATGCCCTTGGTGGGATTTTCAACATATCAAGAATAAAAACTACTTCCTTCTCTGAAAGATTCTCTTTATGGTCCTTTCCATACTCTTTCTGCAATCTCCTCTAAACTCATTGTAGCAAAAGCGTTTAGGACAAGATTCTCGTTGTCGATTGTGTGGTCTTCCTCAATATCAAACTCCTCGTCCTTCAATTCATCATTAATGCATCCTTTCTCTCAGCTTTCTTGACATGCAACTGATCCACCTCGTGCTATGACCTCATTGTTTTCATGCTTTGTGCTATTCAAACACAGGCTTTCCATTTCCTTCCACAAATGTGGATAATCATAAAAGCAGAAAGGATTTGGCAAAATGGAAATGCTAGGGAAAGAGGCGCCGGCTGTTTTGTTGATGAAAGGTTTCTATTCTGAGTCTAATCTTGCACTAGTCGAATTTTCTAGAGCAAAAACAAGATACTGAAAAGCTGTGGATTTCAGATAGTCTACAAAATAAATATAGACAACAGAACCTCCCAGAAATTGCTTTGTTATTTCGATTTCGATTCCATCGTTGTCATCATTGCTTCAAAGACAAAGTCCTAAAATTATCCAAAATTTAAACTCTGATATGAATTCTCATTCTAGGCCAAAGTCAGATATAGACAACAAGAACAAATATCAATGTGTGATCATTCTTTGCATCAATTGAAGAAAAGCATCTGCTATTTGTAGAATCCTTTGTCATTGAAAATCTACAATAATTGTACGTTCTTTCAACCTCCCGATTCATTCAGACACATCAGAATTCAACTTGCACATTACCAAGATCTAGTAATAGACATATTAATTTCAAGTAACCCTGAAGCTTTTGGTTCTACATTAGGTTCAAAGAACACTTCTCTTTGTCCTTCGAAATTGCATGGTAAAATGATTATTCTTCTACAATTCAATGTGTTCATGAATTATATCTATTTCTTGCACAATCAATAACATGCAATAGATGTATAGTGAATTACAACATGTTTAGGAATTCACAAAACCAGCTTGATTCATCTCAAATCCTTCCACCAAGTGCAATCATCATGAAACATGCACAAGCTATGGTGCTTACGTCGATCGTTGTTTTTGCATCAATTTACTTTGATTATCACTTACTTCCTTTATATTCAACTGAAGAGATCTTGAATAAAAATTGGATCGAGAAAAAGGAAGTAGGCGCATAATGATTTGAGATCGTGTTTGTTGGAGTAGAAGCGAGGAAATGGGATCGTCGCAAGAATTGACAATCAAACCTGTAGTGGCTGATCAGCAAGTGAATAAGATGCTGAATACGTCCATGAGTATTCTTTATATATTTTTCTAAGCTTTTCTTTTGCTTATGGCTCATGCAAACCAAAAAAAGGCTTTTGCTTTTCTCCTTATGGCTCATGCATTGTTTTTTACAATTTTTTTTTTTTTTTTGCATACAAGGTCGTTATATACAACATATACAGCTTGGCAATGCCATTTACGGAGCTAGTCTCCTTAGATGTCACTATATAGTGGTCGGGATTCGAGCCTGCACCTTTCCGGTGGCAGTCAATAACTCTATCCAGTGCACCTCACTATGATGGATACAATTTTTTTGTAATGCTTAGAGTTATTGGATCTTAGTGTTAATTGTGGATCATCAATGCATGCTAGATTTTGATTTATGATATCGCTCTCATGGGATCGAACCTCCGCGTGACATCTAACCTCGTCTCCTTGATGCTTGTGTGCTTGGATCTTGGGTTGAGGCTAGGGTAGGAAATAGCCCCACACCAATTTTGGTGCCCATGCTAGGAATTCAAAACTTGGATCATGTTGCATTGGACGTTCAAAACTTTTCTCGTGTGATTGACCAACTCTTGATATAGATTCTTTTAACATTTCATTCCATACCTATCTCGTCGTCTTCATCAAAATCAAACATAGAAAAGTCTGAATCATATTGTCTAGAAGGCATTAGAAGGCAATGATGTAGAAGATGCACTTGCTGTCTTCTTGGATTGTCTTGCCATTTGAGAAAGTCTACAGTGACTGTTGGTGATAGCATTCGTTTGAGATGGATTGTAGTGTCCATTTTTCACATTAACATTTCTCATATGCATCAATAACTAGATCCATTTCGCCGAGATATATCATTGTTAACCACATCATCTATCCCAGTTAGGATGTCTGAGTTGCATGCTGGTCATGTCAGATCATAACCAATTACATCGTACACTTGTCAAAACATCAGAGTTGAATAGAGCTAGTCTTGTAGCATTGCTATCAGTCACATCATGAGCATTGATATCATCCACACTGGTGAGAACATCTGAACTATATCTAATTCGTTTGAAATTTGCACTATTATTATGATTGACATCTTCCACGCCAGTGAGAAAATCAGAGTTATATGTTGTTTTTGTCAATGTTCTCTCATCGTGATTGAAGGTAATCGTACATTGCATACTTGATGATCTATTGTAATTGCAATCATAATAAGTGTAATACTCATTCATTGTCTCGTCGAACGATACGTGCCTAGTATTCGTAGCATGTAAAGAAAGTTTCAATACACACCATATCATCGATTTATTCAGTGAGTAAAATGGGACTACGTCATCTGCCATGGCATTTTGAATGGTTCTTTCATTTGTTACCGATATTAACTTTATAGTGGCAAACAACTAATTTTTGTCAAAACTGTAGTAACCTTTGAAGCTAGCCAAACAAACTATATTTTCATCAAAATCCATATAGTCAAGAATATCATTGGTGTTATAAATATGACATGCCAAGACCCCAAGATCGTCAATCTTCGCCACATCATTGTTATCCCACAACAATCTATTTGCCATTAAGTCCAACAAATTATCATAAATGTCTGCAAGATGAGTGATACCCGTCTGTGGGTATGGCAATGGACAATCCCATGCATTTATTTGTGCCAATTTCACAAAAGAAACACATCTGGCTTGGTTCGGTACTCAAAATTTGACCGAATGCAACCACTTCTTTTCGATATAGCAAGACAATGCAAATATTTTTCTCACGATCATTTTCCATTGCAAGCCCTACACACACCCAGAGAAATTATGATGTCAACATACGTTGGAACATACATACATACATACATACATCCATAGATGTAATATAACACACTATAAATAGTTGGATAAATACACTCTCAATTTTGTAAATCTTTAAATAAATTTGTGTATTTTTTAGATTATTTGTAGCTATTTTCACCCAAGTTTTGAGATTGTTTATAATTATCTTGGAATATTTTTTATGTATTTTTACATATCTTTATAAAATATTCGTGGATCTTCCTTAGGCCTTGACTCATAACCCTTGTGAAAGTTTTCAGATCCTTAAGATCCAATCAACTTGAAAGATCTTTGGTTAGAAAGAGAAATACACTACCAATCTCACCAATGATCAGCATCTACACACAAAATGAGAATGCAAACACTAATAGAACTTGATCAAATTTGAATGAAATGATAAAGTACTGTTGCTGTCCATAAAAAACCATCAAGCTACTGTATTTCACACGAGAAAATAGCAATTATAGATCATTCTACACATAAGTTTACATGCAATCACAAGTAAAGTGCACCAATGGATAGTAGAACCCAAGAGAACCATGTATAAGCATGAAATGAGATAGAGAAGAGAGAATATCACTCTCTCCACAAGTTACATCCTTTTATAATAGGTCCAAACCCTATTTGGCCACTTTACTTTCCCTACAAAATGCTAACCCTACTATTTTTCCAATTATTCAAATTTGAATCTCCTAAAACTCGCCTCCAAACTTTTCAACACTTTCAAAAAGTGTTTATTCAAAATGAAATTTAGACTAATGAACTTTGAAAAGTTATTCTCTAAGTCTAAAACAAGTTTTGGCCTCAATATGCCAAATATGAAAATATTGACAAAATGATCAAACTAGTTGAATCTTTCACACTCCCTCTTAAACTAGTTTTAGCATAGACTTTGATAGCACTTTAAGTGATTTTCCCCAATGCTTTGGTGAAGATATCAGCTACACATTCCCTTGAAGACACATGTTGAAGCTCCACCTCCTTTGCAATGACTTCCAGAGGGCAAGAACTCTCACAGAAGATTTTGAAGTTCCATCTCAGTGAGACAAGGACACAGAAAAGCCTGCGAGAGTTAGTTTGATTTCAGTGAGCAGAAAATTGGGTTTAAGTGCTAAGAAATCACTTAAAAACAAAGATCTAGCAAATCCTTCCAGTAAGAACTCTCGCAGACTCTCTTAATCAATTCAGAATGAAAATTTCCATCAGTGATGAAGCCTACGAGAGTTAGTTTTGAGATTTGGTGAAGATCAAGCCAAAATAGTGGTTTCTGACCCTCGCATACAGTGAAATTTTCACTTAGTGCGAGAGTTAACTCTCGCAGAGAATTCCATAGTGAGATCTGACCTAGATCCAGCTACTGTGATCCTTGAGAGAGTTACTTCCCAAAGATCTGAGAGATATCAAGTTTTTTACTTGCAAAAACAGCTAAAGAACCCTCGCACAGCCAACCCTCGCACAAGAGAACTTTCGCAAACTAGATTAGTGGAAATATCTACATCAGATCCAACTATTGTCTCAAGTCAATCAGTGCAAGGAGTAAGAAGTTATCAAGAAAAAACCATCGTAAAAGACCTAAATTTCACTTTTGACCAATCAGATTGATCAGATCCTTAAGATCCAGACTGCATTCCACTGTACAAGCAAGATCCAACCACTTTGGAACCCACCATCAGATGAATCTGAGATCGAGACGATCAATAGCACGAAGGATAGAAAATCAAGCACCACACCTTCCCAGATTAGCAGTTGTGCAATAAGAGGCTGAACCGGAACCATCACCAATGGATCCAATGGGCCAACTTGTACCTGTCACTCCCTTGCAAGTAGTCCGGAGAGCACCATAGATGAAAATACCAAAATATGATGGATCATCAGATCCCATCCGATTCCTCCGGATCTACGAGCAAGCTTGTGAAAATCTACGACGAACGGACACCTGCGAAAAAGCTGATGTTGTTCTCCATGTCCTTATTGATAGTGGCTTAGGATTGGTTTTTCAACCTGTCAGAGAAAGAAAAATCCACCTGGGAAGTGGTTAAAGTGGCTCTCATTACGCACTTTAAACCAAGAAATTTCCTGGAAGACCCATTTCTCTTGCTGAGTCAAGTCAAAATGGGAAAACGAGAAAGGGTCAGAGACTATATTGAACGGGTCAAACATCTACGATCCGAGTGCAGTGCAGCCCTAACTCCCGATCTTGCGGTGATCATGTGGTTCCTAGCCGGACTACCATGAAGCATCAGAAGAGAACTGAAACGACGGGAGCAGTACGCTACTCTGCAAGAAGCTATGGAAGATGCCATCAAGGAAGAGGACGAGGGATCTGATGACAAATATCCATCCACCCACACTCCTACTCCCTCGTTAACATCGACATCATCAAACGCATCTGCTCTATCCATAGAACTACTATTGGAGAAAATGACAAAATTACACAACAACTTACGACGTAGTTTGACCAGAAACTGAAAGCCTTACAGGGAGCTGTAGCAGTAATGTCACATCAACCAGAACCAAACCAGCTGCAGTATCCACGGCATGAGAATGTATGGTGTTCACTGTGCACACAAAACCATACAGTGAATGAGTGTCCAATCCTAAAGCAAAATCTGAAATTGATACATAGATTCTGCCATCTGTGCAATGCAACATCGCATGATATGAAATTTTGCCCGTTTAACCCCCAGATTGTTCAACAGAAGAGAAGTCCTTATCAAACTTCTTATCCATACCATCAAGGGGCACCAAATGCGGCGCCGAGGTACGGCGCACCGAATCAACAACAACGTATGGCCTTACCTGCACCACCAGGGCCAGCCGATCAACAAGTGGCCCATGTAAACCTGATAGCAATGGAACCAGAGATGCAAATGCCACCTTCAACCCTCAACTTCAGCGCCATATCTGAATGGGAGAGAAGAAAGAAGACAATACAAGAAAATATGACATTGGGTACAGAAAGCACGAGCGGAGAAAAAAGAGCAAGAAAGGGATAATCCCACGGAACCTCCAGTTGGCTGCGAATGGGAACCGCAAGCGGGCTCACCACTACGCACTGATCAGAATGATCGGTTGCACCAACATGAACCACCTTTTCACATGGTGGAGCCCGAGGAACCACACACTGAAAGGCTCACACTTTTACTGGCAAGTCATGTTAGTTTACCACTCGAAGAACTATTGCGGATTGCACCACAAACAAAGCCTTCTAGCTGAATGGGCCAAAGCGGATGAGGAGCCAATAGCGCTTGAGCCCATATATTGTACGGGCTATGAAGAAACAAATAACATCCTCCACATCGGGGCAACATGGAAAAGTGAGGAACACAACATCACTTTTCCAATCAAACACAAGAGATACGAGGACGAGACAACAGTAGTAGATGGAGGATCAAGTGTCAATTTCATCTCCACTACTTTGTATGAAAAATGGGGTTTACAAGGATTGAAGCCAGGAAGATTCGCCATCAAGCTGGTGGATCAATCCTGTGTGAAACCAAAAGGTGTAGTTGCCGATATCCCTATAAAAATAGCAAACATGCAGTTTGTGATCACTTTTGTAGCCATGGATATACTTGAATCTCCAACTGCATATCGTGTGTTACTGGGAAGACCATGGTTGAGGACTACGCCAAGTAGTACACAACTGGGGTACGGGAAAACTTACCTTCGAGAACAGAGAGTAGACTGTAAAGGTGGATCCAACCACATGGGCGGTGAAAGCTATTGCACCCAAGGCTGATGATGGATCATCTACGACAGATCACACGATTGATCGCCCAAGGCCAGCCAAGGGAGGTCACTATGATTCAGAGACAGACGTCGTGAGATGGACGGATGCATTAGCAACTATTGACTGCCAGACATGTCAATATGAATCGGATCCTAAACTCAGTACATCTTCTCCCAAGTGTTACACTATGGACACACCAATCACATTTGGGGTGAATATGATAAATGTAGCATGGCTGTCAATGGAACCTATTGAGAACCCAGTGGATGATGATTTTAGTCCCTTGGCAACATGCTCTAGCTTATAATAAGGAGATTGAGTTGACTGATGAGCAAGTCCTACACCACATGGACCCAGATCATTACAGAATCAAAAAGTACCAGCTCAACCACTGCAAAAGTCTGCTATGGTGAAAGTATCAAGGATCGATTCACCCAAGGCACCTGCAAATAAGAAGAATTAGTTGAAGCAACGCTACAACCATGTGATCCGATGGAGTGATCTATCCAAAGAGGCGATAGCTACGGTAGATGTTGATATTCGCAACCATGAGGCGAATGTCACGACAGTTCCGATGAAAGACAACAAGGATGAATCCACCAAAATGATAAAAAAGAGCAAAAAGAAGGTGTTGGATTCCTTAAAGTCAATCAAAATGGACTCAGATACATCGTCATCTTCTACACAGGTGTCTGAAAACCAAAAAATGACCAGTCGGGCTATGATCAATATGCTGAAAGAAAAATCTTGACGAGCTCCAGTTCACGAGATACCTGAAACTTTCAAGAATTATACCTTGGATGACGTGGTAAGATAGCCCCCAAGACCAACACAAGACAACATTTGCCATGGCATGGGGAACCTATGCCTATAAAGTGATGCCATTCGGACTTTGCAATGTCCCAAGCACCTTCTAACGAGTCAGGCGGACGACATTCAGATAATATTTGCAAAAAAATTTGGAAATTTTCTTGGACGATCTATGCGTGCATGGACCGAACTCAGAACACTTATCCAATTTGGAGAAAGTGCTACAAATATGCTGCGACTTCCAGATCTCCTTGAATCCGGAAAAATGTCAATTCTGAGTGACACATGGCTTGATTCTCGGCCATATAGTGTCAAGACAGGGGATCACCACAGACCTATCAAATATCAAGATCATTGTTGATCTACCACCACCGAGGACGATCCGCGAAGTCTACATCTTCATGGGTCATGCTAACTATCATAGAATCTTCATTCTGGATTTTGCGGAGTTAGCCCAACCAATTTACAAACTCACAACGGATCCACATTGGAACGAGGAAGCCCTAAAGGCTTTCCAAAAGCTTAAGGATGCATTGATTTCAGTGCTAATCTTACGCCCACCCAATTGGTCCATTGAGTTTCATGTGCATACAGACGCATCGAAGTATGCAGTTGGAGCAGTCTTAACTCAGACAGGTGAACACAAAAAGGATTTTCCAATCCGATTTGCAAGCTGACAGGTCAGTGATTATTCAACCACAGAGCGAGAAGCACTGGCAATGATCTACGCGGTTAAGAAATTTCGGCACTACCTGATGGCCACACATTTCGCTTTTTATACAAACCATCAACCCTTGCTCTATCTCATTAACAAGACTTGCAACACCGGGAGAATCACTAGATAGATGGCTACTTCTATTGTTGGAATTTGATTTTCTGGTAGTAGTTTGCAAGGGGAAACAACACTACATGGCAGATCATGTGTCACGAATCAAGGGAAATGAGGTTGCAACCCAACCCAACGATGAGCTGGCCGATGCTGCCTTATTTTACGTGGACATAGTACCAGAATGGGTTGCCGACATTGTTGAATATCTAATGCGAGGCCAACCAGACAAGTCAATACCAAAGGTGGAACAACGGAAATTGATCTTGAAGGCTAGACCTTATCAGCTGATTGCCGGCCAGTTGTATCGAAGAGGACCAGACAGGATTCTTCGGCGGTGTATTCTCCCACATGAGGCCACCCAGATCATTTCGCTTTCATATGAAGGCATGGGTGGAGGCCATTTTGCATCTGACATTATAGCTCGCAAGATCCTGCAATCAGGACGGATGTTGGTGGCCAATGATTCATAAGGATATGGAGGAATACTTGAGAAAGTGCGATGTGTGCCAAAGGGCGAGGAGACTAACGAGATTGAATTATGACCTACTGCACCCGATCTTAGCCCAAACACCATTCAAAAAGTGGGGATTGGATTACATCGGTCCAATTCATCCTATAGCAAGGAGTTCCTAGTCACAATACATAATCGTAGCCACAGACTATCTCACCAAGTGGGTTGAAGCCAAGGCAGTAAGAGTAGCTGATGCTAGGGCCACTGCCAAGTTCCTTTATGAAAATATCATTGTGCGCTTCGGATGTCTGGTGGAGCTAGTTAGTGATTGCGGTAGTCATTTCATCAATGAGACCATCAAGGTCATATTGGAGGAATTCTTCGTGATCCATAGAACCAGTACGCCTTATTATCCTCGTGGTAATGGGCAAGCATAATAAGATCTTGTGTAGCGTGCTCACAAAAACAGTTGAAGCTAGCAGATCGGATTGGGAACATAAGTTGCATGCTGCTCTGTGGGCATTTAGGACAGCATATAAGGGAAGCACTGATCAAACACCTTTCCAATTGGTATATTGTCAGGATGTTGTAATGCCAGTAGAGTTTCTACTTCCTTCATTAAGAATTGCTACAACGCAACGCCTGAATGAATCCAAATCTCTACAACTATGCCATGAAGCTCTGCATAAATTCTGTGAAACACACTTATTAGTTGTTCATGCACTGGCAACTGAAAAGGAAAGATGCAAAGCATGGCACGATCGTAGGTTACAGAATAAGGATCTTCACTCCGAAGATCTGGTCCTGATATATAAAACCAAGGCGATCAAGGGAAAAATAAAATTCACAGGTGAAGGTCCTTATCGGATCAAGGAAATTCTTAGTCATGGAGCCGTGAATTTAGAGAGGCTAGATGGGACACCGTTTGATACACCCATCAGTGGTAGCCGGTTGCACAAGTACTGGCCACCACAGTGAGATAGATCCAGATTGGTGGTGGCACATTACGAAAAGCCATTCTGATAGACCATCACTAGATCTAGGAAGATCAAGCCAAATCAAGCTAGATCCATCAAGATTCGGCCAGATCTAGCAAGATCGGAGAAATCCATCAGAGTCCAAGGGGGATCCAGATCCAGATGGGATCAAGCAGAAAGCAGATCATCAGATTATGCCAATAAGTCCCCTAAAAATTGCAGATCAGAAACCTCGATCTCAATAACTATGGCAAATTAAGGGCAAAATTCAACCAAAACTGATGGAATTGCTATCAACTATCCATCAGAACTTCTAGAGAACTACCAACAATCAGATCAAACATGGATGAAGCTGATTACCTGTTTGCAAAAGTTAAAAATCAGAGAATCTCAAGATCTCGTCAAAAAACACTCTAAAAGAGCACTTTTTTCATGATTTTTAGAGATCCCCTGGCAGATAGCTCTTGAAACTTGGACAGTCACTAGATCTGACCTAGATGCATTCCTAAAAATTTCCGTGAGAGTTTCTGATGGAGGAATTATCATTTTTTAGTGTGTGCAAGGGTTTCTAGAAGTTGAATATTCAGAACCCTCGTAGAGCATCAAGATCATCCTACCAACCCTCACAAGTGTTCACAAATTCTCTGAATCTGTGAACACGGTTCTTGGATTTCTTTAACTCTTCTTTTGTTACGGTTATTTATGGTTTTTCTTCTTATTAGAACAGTTACAAGCAGAACCGTTACTCTGATTTCAACATGGATTTCCAAGCCTATTAGTGGGAAACACAGTTCCGATGCTCAGCTACATGTAGAAACCAACCATGTAACCATCTTTGGCTCAAGAGGATCAACGTTTTGGAACAGGGAGTAGACCTACCACTATCTACTAAATCAGAAATCAATCAAGAACAAGATTAACCACTGAACAAAAAATAAGAAACTAGATTCCTAACAACATTTGACAGTCCAAGAATCAAGAAACACTCATTTCTTGATGCTTAGAAGGCCCAAGAACAATCAAGAACTGGAAAGTAAGAGAGTATGCAAGATCTACACCAATATTCCAGCCTATTTAGTTTACTTGAATGTTGATTTCTACCTTATTCCATAAACAAGAAGTGAATTCTAAGCCACAACTAAGCAAGAAACTAGTTAATCCACAATGCAAGGAATTCAAGCATGCTCATAGAAATTTCACTCAAGAACATTGCCATGAACAAGGAGCTTAGCAATCATCAAGAACTCATGGAGGATCCTCTTTATTTGCTCAAGAGAACTTGACAATACATTCAAAAGCTCCCTCACAAGAGAGGGGGGCCCTTAGCAACTTGTGGTGATTGTGGCTGCTGAGTATCCATCAACGGCAGCAGGTGATGGTCGTCGGGTTCTGTTGATCTGGTCTGCAATCTGTGTTCCTCTTCATGAACATTGTCTCACTTCTGCACATTTGGTGATATAGGCACATGCAACTGCTAGCTTTGGATCGTCGATAGTATCCAAGCTAGACTTTCATTGAATGAAGGACTCATTTGGTTGGTCTGTCAGTTGATGTCATCGGTTGAGTCTTTGGGTAATTGCTTCGGCTAGAATCTCTTGGTTGAAAGATGGTGTTGAAGCTTGATCACGAGATTCGATAGAAGTCGAGGTGATTGTAGTACTCTGTGAGAGCACTTGGTTGTGGCACTCAGGTAGAACAGTTGGTGGAGCACTTAGTTGGAACAGGTGGAATAAATTTTTCACAATTTCTCGGTAGTTGACTCGAAGACCAATTTCTCAATTGTATGCAGGATCAACTATGAAGTGACATAGATCTCTCAAAAACTTGGATATGCACAAATATCCTAAACTCTCTACGATTTTTTTGATTTTTTGATTTTTTCGAGTTTTTATTGATTTTTTTGATTTTCAAGTTTTTTCGATTTTTATCAGTTTTCTGTCAGCCGTGCATCCGCCAATTATCAAAAATCACAAAAAAATTTCCAGCAACTGCACCCGACGAGATTCTTGATTTTTTGTATTTTTCAAGTCTCTCAAAAAAATTTCGAGTCTCACAGAGATTTTGCGAGTTTATTGTAATTTTTTGATTTTTTCAGCATATTTTCAGACTTTTTTAGAAAAAACTGTGTATGGTGATTTCATCTGACAAACTGCACAAAAAGACTTTCTCTGACGTTTGCATCTGACGACCTGCCAAAAAAATCTCTTTGACCTTTGTATCCGACGAGTCTAATTTTCTCGAGTTTCTCAAATATTTCATGATTTTCAAATATTTCATGATTTTCGAGTTTATTTAAGTTTTTCGAGTCAGATTTTTTTTTTTTGAGTTTCTATGAATTTTTCGAGTCACACAGGAATTCTTTGAGTCAGAGGCTCAGAGTTCCATCACCACATTTCACTGAGAAAACGTTTTAAGATATAAATGTGGTGTTATACATGCATAATTGATATCTGCACCTAGACATTTAAGATTTATGAATCATTTACAATTGACTTGAGTAATTGGATTACTCCTGATTTGAAGTTAATTGGTAGAATAAGCAATGTGAAGAGAATTCACTGAGAACTATTTATTTGGATCTATATTGCTTATAAGACACATGATTAGTGAGTCATCTGATTCATTTATGAGAACTGTGCATAGAATATAGAAGATTCTTGATATAGAATATTTCTTGAAGGAGAAATATCCTAAGTTATTGACTTTATCCCAGTGAGGTCATATATGGGGTACTCAAGACTGAGTTAAAGTCCTTTTTATCTTGATGAATCTCCTAGAGATTTGGTTGGAGTTTTGTAGGCTGTAATCCACAGAAGATCCGACCAGTCTCTAAATTGTAACAAAAGTTACATCCGGACAACACATCCGCGGGTCACCACATTTTATATTCGACTCCTCAATCCTTCGTCACATCCGATTTTACGTCCGATGCTTGACTAATTCATATTGATTGTCATACATCTAATGACCACTTTCCTATCTTACATCTGATGGTTAGTATACTACCAAACACAACTAAATGTCCAAACCGAGGCTCTTTAGCCAAGGCTTCTATTCAAATGTTTTGAACCAACTATCTTCCACAGAACTCTTCAACTAAATCTTCACTAAGGAACTCAATCTGAGTCTCCTCGACCGAGAGGTTCAACTGAAGTTTTCCACCATAGGCACTATCTGGCATTCACTCTCTGATACATGAAATTTTTGTTCCTGAAGCACACTTTGTTTGAGATTTTCATGATAGGGTACAGCTTGCTACCTATTCCAATTCCTATGATGGAAACTTATTAGAGAATTGGTTTGCTAAGCTTGACACATATTTTTAGATCTACCCTAAGACTGATTCTCAGAAGATCCAGTTGGCTGCTTTACACTTAGATGGACGCACTGCCTCGTGGTGGCGGGTCTATCAAACTGATCCTGATCGGGAAGGGCTCCATATCTGGCCTACCTTTCGTCATGACCTTCGTCATGCTATGATTGATCCTCAGTGGCTCAACCACTAGTGTGATACATTCTGTAGTCTCACTCAGATAAGTGATCATGCTTTCTATATAGATCAGTTATGGAGTTTTCTTATCTTTTCACAAATCTATAGCCCACTGAGCTTATTTCTTGTTACATTGCTGGACTTCGTGGTGTCTTACGTTATGATGTTTTTTCCTTTTGTCCTCCCACACTTGTTGAGGCAATCTCTCTTGCCAATACTTTACAGCATAAGTACTCTGACATCTTTCCTTCTCGCTTCTCCCGACCCTGTACTTATGTTTCATCTTTTTACGCTACGTCCACCTCTACACCTCTCCTTCTGTTCAAGATCCTTCCATTGTCCCTTCGTCTCCTCGTCCTCCAACCTCTCATCCTGATTTTGTCCGACATTACACATCTGTAGAATTCGTGGACCTTTAGTAGAAGTGTCTTTGCTTTTGTTGTAAGAAACCTGACCATTTTGCCCGTGATTGTCGCCAGTCCCTCCCTAGTACTACTGCTGTTTTTTACCATGATGGCACTACTCCAAATGATTCCGATATCTACATTCATATTTCTGATGAACCTGACCTATCTCCTGAGCCTTCCACTGATTTACTTCCTGTTACTTGCCATGCTCAGCTTACCTATGCTAATTGGGTAGGGCTGGTCCTCGTTCCATTCGGTTACGTGTACACATTACTGGTCGTGAGTATATTGCTTTAGTTGATACCTTTACGATGATTATGAGGATTTGATATCGTGTATTTTTAATTCTGAATGCATATAAACATGTTGTACTAACACATCTGATATAGAGTGACCTTTGGGAGTTGTCTTAAACTCCAAATTTTTTGCTTTGCAATACGATTTGTATGTCATCTTTGCCCTTCCTTTCTGTCGAGAATTGCCCTTTGATGATGGAAACAACAACACCCATGAATTCTTCTTATATTTTGTTGGCTTTCCAGTTATCAGCGTCATCTTTCTCATTGTAAAGAATCACAAACTCAATTGTAGATCTTGGTCTCCTTGCCATTGCTATTTTCAAAGCTTGGTCGCCAAAAATCTCTCTGATATGATACTCAATTCAATTTTTCGTATCACATTTAATCTCATGAGAATGCTACAGTAGTCACAGTTACTGCATACTATATTTCTATAATTGTAACTAGTCTAGTTAGCAAATTTCATTATACTAACCATCATAGGTAAATAAATTTAACTTGAGGTATTGAGGTCGGGAAGATTAGCACGTGCGGCCGGGGCAGGAAGAGCGAACCAATGGGATATGTCCATGCTGCCAGACGCAATTTCAAAGTTTGTTGTAATATAATTTTATTTTTCAGTTTATTTGAGCTATGTTACTTAGAATTGAAATTTGTATCGTTTACTTTGGAATTCCTCTAATGACCTGTAGTTTACTTCTCGATCACATGGGGCATTTATATACATCAAGAGCAAACAATTTTCCAAATGAACGAATATTGTTTTCAATGATGTACTGGAGTTTCTCCAGGTGTACATAAATGCGACTCCATTAAAAGAAAAACAAAGGCAACAAATGCGAACTGTGCGATCTTTACCAATGCTCGCAAAAAACCTACAAAGCCTTACGAGTTGATTTTTAAAATTATATATTCACCTACTAAATTAATAGTTGTAGGTTATTAAAGCCTAGTACTCTAAAGGGCTAATACTTTTTTAACCCGTTGAAAAAAAACTTGTAGTTTTTAATTTGCTGAAAAAGGATAGTAGGCCTATCAACTACAACCAAGCAGGCCTCAATGCAACCTTCAGCCTTCAACGGCTCACGGGCCCTTCAGCGACCGCTTCAGCCTTCAGCCTCCTCCTCCTCTCTCCTCTCCTCTCCTCTCCTCTCTCTCCCATGGCAGTTGAAACATTGTTATTTAAGTGTTAAAATTAGGACCAATAGGTTTTTTTAACCCAACTTTTAAAAAAAACCTACAAATTTTTAAAAATAGTAGGTCTTTTTAGTGGGTTAAAAAATGATTTTTTGCGAGCACTGAGATTCTTTACTAAGAAAGATAGATACTATATTTTATCAATGAATGAATGAACTTGATAAATATATGTATGTCTTTATTATGTTTTATAAAATAAACCTACTTAAAGAGGTGTTAACCGAGGCAGCGCCATTTGGCCTTAGCCACTTCCTCTTGTAAATTCCAGTTGAGCTTAGAAGCGCGATACGACATTCATAATGGATACTTTGTGCCTATTTAGCTCACTTTTTGAACAAATTAAAAAGTAGAATAGGCATTTGTTTTTTTCAAAAATAATTTGCTGCCCATTCCAACCTGTGCGTCAGGTGTCAAGGCGCCAGGCTACCACGTGACAGCGTCAGAGTGGATAGAAAAAGTCAAACTGCTCATTATGTTTCATAATGAGCATGTAAAATTTTTCAAATATCCATTACGCAATTCTGCCCTGTAAGGATTTCCAAAAAAAATTTAGGCAAGGCCCGGAGTTAGGTGAGGCCTCTCTGGGCCTCGCCTAACCTTTGCCCATTGGAGTCCCTATCTCTCCCTCCGGGCCTCACCTAATTTTTTTTTAACATCCTTACCGAGTAGAATGGCCTTTGCCTGGCCGATCCATTCCATAGTACGTTACATCTGTTGTTGCTCCACTACCTTCGCCCATTGGAGTCCCTATCTCTCCCTTCGGGCCTCGCCTACTTTTTTTTTAGAGCGGGCATAATGGCATGTGCCCGGCCGATCCATTCCATAGTACATTACATTGTTGTTGCTCCACTACCTTTGCCCATTGCACCTCACATTATTCCTATTTGCTCTCTACAAACCCTAAGAAAATCCTAACCCTAAATTATTAAAAAAAAATTCCCTTTCACTCAGCAACCTCATCTCTCTCTCCCAATGTTCGGGAAAGCCGACATAGTTCAAGAATGGAACTGGCATCTTTTCTCAAAAACCGGCATGGCAAAAATTGTACAAAAATTTTTATGTCATAAATCTTGGGTTTTACAAAGGAAAACCGGCAAGTAAGAGCTTGTCACTCAATAGAGACCGAAAAACTTTTTCACATATCGATTTCTAGAGGGAAACCTCACACTGCTCTCTCCCCCATAGCAAATATAGGTTCTCTCCTTTCAAAGTTTTTGCACGTTCTCTCTTTCTAGAAGTTTCTGCATCCAGGTTTTCTCGTTTTCTCTCTCTAAAGTTTTCTACAGCCAACCATACTTCAGAATATATAAACTGCAAAAAGTGCAAAGACTCTGTCTTATATTTCAGTATTTCAGTGCTTGAAATTCAGGTACCAAGCATTTAGGTACTGGGCGCCTGCACACGATTGCGATCCACCGATACATGATCGAAGGACCCTTTACTTTGAATTGGGCTTGCTTTAATCAGAGATCAATCGATTGTTCTATTTAGATCTTCTAAAATCTGGGCATAGCTTGCTGCTGCTATTCTTTCCGAGGAGGCAGATTTGCTGAAGCTGCCATCTCACGGATTTGATAATTTTGCAACAATTACAACTTTTTGAAGTAGGGCGTTTGAAGCGCAGCAAATAGATTGCAATGGATGACATCAAAACTCACGTGACTCTTAGAGACTTGCAGGAGTCCGACGTTGAAGACTTTATGCAATGGGCAGCAGATGATGAAGTTACCAAACATGTTTCCTGGGAAACCCACAAGAGTAACGCGGAGACCATAGATTTTATCTCCACCATCATAAAACCTCACCCTTGGTTCAAAGCAATTTGTTTGGATGGCACACCCATTGGTTCCATTTCTCTAACCCCCGGATCTGGCATTCATTGCTGCCGAGCAGAGCTAGGATACGTTCTTGCCAGAAAGTATTGGCGTAAGGGAATTACATCACAGGCGGCAAGGCTTGCAGTGTCAGCAGCTTTCGACGATCTGAAGCTGGAAAGAGTCGAAGCTCTTGTTGAGCCAACCAACGTTGCATCCAAAAGAGTTCTGGAGAAGGCAGGGCTTGAGTGTGTTGGTCTGGAGAGAAGGTATATCTTAGTCAAGGGAAGCTTGAGAGATTCATTACTGTTCTCTATCTCATCAGAGAAGTACAAGCTCTCAGCGGCATGAAAAGCCTTGGCAGGAAATATAATTTGTCTGGTGTTTGGTTAAGCATATTACATCACCTACTTTCGCCATTTGGCATTCTTATTCCATGTACTCTCATCTTTTGTGTGCCCTGATGGGTTTCCATGTTTACTTACACCGATGAGTTTCCATCTCTACTTAATAAAAGCGTGGATTTCTCTCACCCATATCAAGCTTTCTTTCCGAATCCTGAACAAAAGGTTTGCCTCATTTATATCATTGGCTATTTTTAGAGTTTCTTTTTACTTCCTTTAGCTTTGCCTATGAAACCTCTACTTTTCTTAAAAGATAAACCTTGCTTTCTTAAAAGAGTCCTTGTTTTGACATTTCATTGGCCAAAAATGAAAGTCGAAACATTTATGTGCAAATATATTGGGGGAGGAATAGGTCGAGCCTAAACACACAACAAAGGTTTGGTTTACACTGTGTGAAAAATTGCCTACATTGGCAAATCTAGCCATGTAGAATATTGTATATTTTGTCAATATTGTTTGTTGGTTACTAGAATGGCCAAAGTGCCACTTGTACATACACACCTAAAGTAGGTTATCACGAGTCAAGAGGAGTGGTTGTGTCCATTTGGTAGTGATTCTTACTTTGTAGGATCTAGACCATGATTGATGATGAGATTTGTACCTACCATGCACCTACCAAGCATGACTCTTGGATCTAGGCTAGGGTTTTCACATTAGGGCAAAAAAGTGGAGTCTACTTCCTTATTACATGCTGGATTTTCACCTAACTTAGCAAAGGAAGTATTCTCATTCTCCATAGTGAGAAGATAGAAACTTTTTGGAGCCTCAAGGAGAAACTCGAGTTTCCTCTCATTGTATGGTGATTACTCTTGATTTCCAATGAAACCCAGCTTTGGCACTTTGTAAACACTGTTTACAGGCCGTACTACAACTTATTTCCACATGTGTGGAGTTGGATTACACTTATTGATCAATGCTTTGATTGTCTCTACTTATTTCCTATCAAGCTGCTAAACTAGATCTTGTTTTCTGATGACTAGTTTTTGATAGATTGTTTAACAAGCATACAATCACCTTGTGGATCATTCAAAGATCCATTTATGGTCCTTAGTACTGTACTTTTCACATGGTATCAGAGCCAAGTACAAGGCCATTGATCAGTGTTTGAATCTAATCCAGTTTTAGCAGGTTTTGGTGCAAAAAGCTGGTATTGGAAGAGCGAGCTGGTATCCAAGTTTTGGTGAGGGAATTTGATCCCAAACTTTTTCAGGATCAAAATCCGTACTGTTCACACGTGTGGGCATCTCTGAACCAGCATTTAATAACCCATATTCATTGGATCATAGAAAATTCATATGGTGTCAGTTTGATGTAATTTTTGGTGCAAATCCTAGGATAAGCTACCAAGATCACTTGCCATTGATTAGTTTTGAATTTGTTTCATACTAATTAATCTAGGCTGATTTCAGACCTTCTTAAAGTGGAAACCAGGTCTTGAAAGTACATCAAAGTGAATGAGAGAGATAGAATCAGTTTTTGTCCAAGAATAGCCAAGATTGGCAAGATTTGCTTGAGAGTGGTTTTCATCTCATCTTATCTTCATTCCAGCTTTGTGAGGGAGTGATAGAACTGTGATTACAAATCCATCTGTTGGATTAGAAGTCAACATTTGAGGAAACACTGCAAGTTAAAAACCTTTGTGAGTTTCAGGTTCAAACAAATCTATATCTTGTGTGTAGAATCTTGCTAGTAAGATGAGATCAATGGGAGCCTACCTTCTAGAAGCTAGTGAGAGGTTAAATTCTACCAATTATGCTATTTGGAAAGTGAGGATGGAGTCACTAATGGTGCTCCATGATCTTTATGAGTTTCTAATAGATGATGAAGATGAACCTCTCGGTGCACAGAAATTAGTGAGATACAAGAAGAGGTCTAGGCTTGCACTTCACTGTATAAAGATGAATGTAAGCAATGATCTTTTAAGGGAAGTATCATCATGTAAGAGTGATAAAGAGGCTTGGGAATCTTTAAAATCTATCTATGAGTCTAGTAACACTTCGAGGGTTCTCATGCTTAGGAGTCAGATTCTACAAAACATGAAGAGGAGTGATGAGAGTGCACAGGATTATGTGCTAAGAATCAAGTATCTCAATAGGGAGTTAGCTTCCATTGGAAGATAGTGAGCTTGTTCAGATTGTCCTCAATCGTCTAGGGAGTGGCTTTACAAATTTGGTCCAAAGCTTTGCAATCCAAGACACTTTGCCTACTATATAAAAGCTACACAATGTATTAGTGGCTGAAGAGTGTAGGATGATGCATATCAATGCAAGATTGAATGCTATTTTTCTGCAGGATGGTGATGAGAAAGCTAATTTCTCATTCAAAGGCAAGAAGAAGACCAATGGCAAGAAGAAGCACTTCAAGGAGACCAAGGAAGAGGATGAGGCTTCAAGCTCAAAGGGCAAGATCAAAGACAAGTCCAAGTACAAATGTTTTTTCTGTGGAAAGAAAAGACATTTTGCATCAGAATGTCTCAAGAAGAAGAAGACACAAGAGAGCAAACAAAGCAACATTGCACATCAGGAGGAGGAGGAGGATGAAGAGTCATCCTTGATGGTTTTTAACAAACCACCATCATCCAAGAGCAACACCAATGATTCTTGGTGGATTGATAGTGGGGCTAGTTCCCACATGACATATCAAAAGGGCATATTCTCCACTTTACTTTCTTACAATGAACTACATAGATCAATCTATACTGCAAGTAGTCAAGAATGTAAGATAAGTGGAATAGGAACAATTCCCTTGTATGTGGAATCATCCAAAAGGATGAATCTTGATAATGTTCTTTATGTTTCTAAGTTAACCAAGAATTTGCTTAGTGTTGGCCAGTTAATGGATAATGGCCTAGATGTACAATTTAAGCATGGAGTTTGTTCCATCCTTAGAAATGATGAATGTATAGCCAAAGGCTTTAAGCAAGGTAGATTGTTTAAGCTTTATGCTAATGTTGCAGTGGAGAGTGTTAACTTGGCAAAGGTAGAGTTATCAAAGGTGGAACTATGGCACAAAAGGTTGGGCCACCCCAACTACAAAGCCATGGAATCTCTGGTTGCAAAGGAGCTTGCAGTTGAACTCCCCAAGCATTTGTCAAAGTGTGGGAAGAGATGTGAAGCATGCAACCTCTCAAAGGCTCACAAACTACCCTTTTCAAGATCTATATCAAGATCAAACTCTCCTCTTAAACTCATCCATTCGGATGTTCATAGCTTTTCACATGAGTCTAATGGTGGTGCCAAGTACTATGTAATCTTCATTGATGACTATTCTAGATTTTGTTGGATGTACCTCTTGTCTAGCAAATCAATCGTGTTTGATTCTTTTGTAAAGTTCAAGACTTTGGTAGAAAATCAACTTAGTACTATTAAGGAGTGATAATGGAGGTGAATATATCTCCAATAAGTTGATTGTCTTTTGTAGTTCTAATCGCATAAAGAGGGAGTTGTCATGTCCATACACCCCTCAACAAAATGGAGTGAGTGAGAGAAGAAATAGATCTCTTTGTGAGTGTGCTAAGGCCTTAAGGCTAGATACTTCTCTATCCAAACCATTTTGGGTGAAGCAATAACTTGTGCTAACTACTTGTGCAATAGATTGCCAAACCAAGCCATTGGAGGAATCACACCATTTGAAGCTCTATTTGGAGAGAAGCCCAATCTCAAGGATCTCAAAGTTTTTGGATCCACTTGCTATGTACACCAATCCTTGGATAAGAGAAGGAAGGATGATGCAACATCCATCAAAGGCATCTTTGTGGGATATGGTGAGAACACCAATCCCATCACTAGCAAGGTGATAGTGAGTAGGGATGTTATTTTTTATGAAGGACATTCTCCATTGTGAAAAGATAGAAACTTTTTGGAGCCTCAAGGAGAAACTCGAGTTTCCTCTCATTGTATGGTGATAACTCTTGATTTCCAATGAAACCCTGCTTTGGCATTTTGTAAACACTGTCTACAGGCCGTATTACAGCCTTATTTCCACATGTGTGGAGTTGGATTACACTTATTGATCAATGCTTTGATTGTCTGTACTTGTTTCCTATCAAGCTGCTAAACTAGATCTTGTTTTCTGATGACTAGTTTCTGATAGATTGTTTAACAAGCATACAATCACCTTGTGGATCATTCAAAGATCCATTTATGGTCCTTAGTATTGTACTTTTCACACAGTGGGCGTTGGTGTGGCAATTTATTTTTTTTAATTTTACCCAACTCATGTCATTGACCATGGTGTATAGTAGAATTTTATGTAAAGCATGTTCACTCAATTCCATGACATTCATTTTGCATATTTGTAATTGATGTTCGGCTGATTTTAAGGCCCTTTTAGGTTTGCATAATATGGGGCTCATCTATTTTGCTCTTTTTCAATCGAAATGAGAGAGAGAGAGAGAGAGAGAGAGAGAGAGAGAGAGAGAGAGAGAGAGAGAGAGAGAGAGAGAGAGCGCACGGGAGAGATTCGACATGCAATTGCTTGAAGAGCTGAAAAAAATTGCAGGTATTGTGGCTCTAAGTGCAACTCCTCAAATCAACATGTACTTAATAATTGACAATCATATGCGAAGTGGCTATGTTCTTCTTGGAATTGCCTTGAAATGATAAATGCAAAGTGATGGAATTCGTTGTGCCTGGCAAATCTCTGTTAGTGTTGCAGGCAAAAAATTCACTTGTGCTTCTTGAATCTCTAACAACCTTTTGAATTTGTATGCTGGACCTTACGGAAGCTGGTTGAGCAAACAACACTCAAAATATGGTTCAGAAGTGTGCTCAAAATCGTTGATACTATCTTTGAATCTCTGTTGGAATTCAAACGGGTCTAAAAGAACAAATACTAAGTTATTGAGACAAATTTAAGATAAAACATTGCCCAAATTTCCATGTTGTAATAGACAAATCTACAACAAAGGATAACCTCTAAAAAACCCTAGAAAATGAAACTGAATCTGCTTGACACACTATGCTGGTTCTGCTAGAAACAATGTGCTGAAGAACATTATCAGAAACAATGTTTTCTTGATGAAGCAAGAGAGAGAGAGAGAGAGAGAGAGAGAGAGAGAGAGAGAGAGAGAGAGAGAGAGAGAGAGAGAGAGAGAGAGAGAGAGAGAGAGAGAGAGAGAGAGAGAGAGAGAGAGAGAGTAAAAAACCAGTCGAATCGTCAATTACGTGAGGTAATGGCCCATTGGTCGGACCATTACCACAAATAATCCGGTTCCTAGACAGCTCGTGGCCTTTGCCACTCACTATCAACTCCCAGATTATTTAATGGCCCTCCCAATGGCCATTACCTACTACATAATGCATTTGAATGTTTTTTATATTCATTTAGTAAGTTGTGAAAAAATATAACTTCTTCAAAGAACAAGCGATCAAAGTGACATGTACATCTTCTCTCAAAACTCAAAGATATATTGAACTATTACCTACAACTTATACTTCATTAGGCCAAGCCAAGAAAGGGCATGAGATTTATAGGCACCAACCTGGCTCCTTCCAGGATGTACTTGTGAGGCCACACTTTGACTTCTAGTCAAACTATTTAATAGTCCTCCAAGTTGGTATTTGCATTTTCTCATAATACATGACCCACAAGATATAACTTTTCCTACCTTTTCACACAAGGATGAGGAGTGAAGCTCATGGTAACTTCATATTGGCTACTTTGTCCCCTTCTTATGGTATATGAACCAAGATTTAGTCTCTAGGGCCTTCTGAGTCGATACTTGCAATGCATGACTCAAGATCTTGGCTATGATGATTTCTTCTAGAGGTGTTTGGTAGAGGCTTGTAATTTCACTCAACATATTGGCCTTCACAGTTGTTTCCAAAGAGTTGAAAGTAAGACATGTAGTATATTAGCCAAGAAATTGCCTACTATGGCTTGTGTCATGGGCTTGAGGACAGACCCAAGGTTTCCAATGTGAACGGGTGCTAGGGTCACTTGAGAAGGGTTTGAGAGAAAGTTTGTGGCATGTACTTGAGATTCAGGTTGGCTAGAGAGTTTTCAAGATAATCGATGCCAAGTCTTGGATGCTAGGATCAGTTAAAGAGATTTTGAGAGGAAGGTTGAGTGACAACCACAAGAATTGAAGAAGAAGAGCTATTAGCTTCTCCTTTAATCCAAAATAAAATTATCTAGGGTGTGACTAGCATAAGACTTTAAATTTTATAGAAAATAGTGCGTAAAACTCACTACAATTTGGTCTAATATTAGAAAATAGTTCATATGTTCAACATAAAAAATTTTCATAAATATTTTTCTATTTTAGTATTAATGCTATGCCTAGCATAGAAATTTGTAAAATAGTTTTGCTATGAAGAGAATAGAAAAAAAGTTCGTATATTGAGCATACCACAAACTTTTTTCTATATTGGATGATTTGGATTTTTTGTTTAATATAGATCATTTAAAAAAAATAAAACATATCAAAGATAACCTTGAAATTTGTTGAAAAACCTAATGATCTCAAGACAAACGACAAATTTAAAATTATATATAACTTTTTAAAAGAAATCAGTGGAAGTCAGCTCATTGAGCTTCATTTTTGTTACTCAAAAGCTTGAGAGAGGTAATGTCTAGTTCAAGTTGAGAGCAAGGTGCTACTGGACCAATTTAAAAATGAAAAATGCAAAAAATTTATGAAAGATGTTGACAAAAGCACTTCTATTTTTATTTTGGATGGGTCAACAATAAACATATGTCATTATAAAGGTGATGATGTAATATGTTTAACATAAAATATAAACTAAACATTCTAGTTTATTCAAAATTTAAAATAGGGTTTAAAAAAAAACTATTCTAAATAATCTTGTCTTTTCATCTCTAGCGTCTAAATTAATTCTATTGAAAAAACACCAAGGTTCTATCTCCTTTTCTACAGTTAGTTTATTCAAAAGCACTCTCCAACTTAAACAATTTACTTTGGAGAGATCTCAACATCCCAAAAGGAAACATAGGGCTCTCATATCTATTAGTACCATAGCTTTCACTAGATTGATTGTGGAGGAAGCCAAACTTTTTTGCTTGGGACCACAACATTGATCAAGACTATCAAATTAAAATGACAATGATTCAAAAAATGCAAATTTTTCATAAAGGGTATTTGAGATGCTCGAAAGTTGGAGATATAAAATAACTGGGGTTTTGACAAACTGTGAGTAAATCACTTGTGAGATTTGTGAATTTCCTTCTGACATGGGTCACATAGTTTTATAGAACATGGCATGCTACCGAAATGATACTATGCTACCTAGGTTAGGGTGGGGATTACAGTATAGAGATAGGCATTCATTCGCTTATAAGTCCTTCTATCTTTAAAGAAAAATACAACCCTTCTATCTTTAGAGATCTGCTTACTGCCTCTAGAGGTCCAAACAATCCAACTTTCTATCTTTAGAGATTCGGACTGTACCCTTAGACATCTTGCAAACTACCCCAAAAAACTCGAAATATGCGACCTTGGCCCTCGGAAAGTTTGATTGGCACCTCTATAGTCCTCCGAACTCCTTTAGAAGTCGACTATAGTCCTTAAAACATATGGACTTTTTCTCTTACTGGGCCAAAAAACCTAACCACAGTCTTTAAAACATTTGGACTCTACTCCAAATTAGGCCGAAAAACCCAACCACAGTCCTTAAAACATCTGGACTTTTTCCTTCGTAGGCCAAATACCCGATCACAGTCCTTAAAACTTTCCCCTTAATTATCCATTCTATGGCCTTAAGAACCTCGAAAAATGTGACCCTAGCCCTTGGAAATTCTAATCAGGGCCTCTACAGTCTCTCGAACTCCTCTAGAAGTCTAACTACCTTGAAAACAGTCCTTAGAACATCTGGACTATTCCTCTAACTATCCATTCTATGGCCTTCAGAACCCCGAAAAATGTGACCTTGGCCCTTCGAAAGTCGATCAAGGCTTCTCCAATCCCCCAAAATCCTCTAGAAGTCTGGAAAAGCCAGCCACAGTCCTTAGAACATATGGGCTTTTCCCCTGACTATCCATTCTATGGCCTTGAAAACCCCAAAAAATGTGACCCTGGCCCTCGTTTTTGCACTTTTCTAGGCGGTAGGGTTTTTTTTTTTTTTGCATTTTTTGCATTTTTCTAGGGGCTAAGTTGCATTTTCCAGGGTGGGTGGGTCATGTTCTTCGGATTTTTCAGGGTGGGTAGGTCACTTCATTTGCATTTTTCAAGGGGTATATCGTGTTCTTTGTATTTTTCTCGCTGGGCGGAGGGGGGGGGGGTAGAATTAATTTCATTTACTAAGGATCTATTTTTCTATGGTTGACAAGATCGATCAAAATTCACAATGGCTGACAACAATGGCCCCCATCCTTTGTAAACCATGAAGCAATTGTTGTCACTCATACGTATGTCCTGGCATATATTTCAATTTCAATGTTATGTATTTTTGGCAAGCCTTCCCCTGTCAAAAATTAGGCTAACAAGTTGATTTCATGGAAGAGATTGGGGCTTGGCTATTTGTAAGTAACCGCTTTCCTCAACGGGAATATCGAAGAGGAAATTAATATGTTGCAACTAGAGGGTTACGAACTGAAGGGTAAGGAGCACTTGGTGTGCAAAATCCACAAGGCTCTATATGGTCTGAAACAGTCGCCAAGAGTTGGTTTCAGAAATCAATGCATTTCTAATTGAGAATGGTTTTATTCCAAACTCGGCAGACTCGAATGTTTATTTTAAGTCTGTATCGAATTCCTTCATTATCATCACTCTTTATGTAGATGATACATTACTATTAAGTAAAAATCTGAATTTAATGAAAGGATACAAAATTCATACTAGCACAGGAGTACAAAATGACTAATATGGGTCCAACCCATTATTGTCTCAGAATTCAGATTTTTTGAATTCGAATTAACGCTGACAGATCTTCATTAGTCAACAACGATATCTCACCAACAAGCTAGACAACTATGGAATGACCAACTACAAATCGACTCACTTTTCACTTGACCCTAGTCTGAAGTTGTCAAAGGAACAATCTCCTCAAACAGAGACAGAAAATGAGAAAATGAAGAAATATCCATTTCACTCCATCATCGGCTCACTGATGTATGCAATGATCTACACTCGACCCTACCTTACATACTCAATTTGTTCACTTAGCTAGTTCCTATCGACCCATTGGAAAGCGCTCATAAAGGTTATGAAGTATCTCAAAGCAACTAAACATCTCAGCATCTGTTATGGAGGCAGCCAATCTGCCAATATTCTCGAGGGTTACACCGATGCAGATTGGGCAGGAGATATCGACATCAGAAGATTGACTTTTGGATTTGTATTCTTATACAATCAAGGCCCAATCTCATGGAAGTAGACCTCAGTAGCATTATCATCAATTAAATCAAAATACATAGCTACGACAAATGCTACCAAGGAGGCAATTTGGCTAAGGAACCTGCTTGCAGATATCGACCTTGCTCAGTCACATCCAACGACAATCTACTGTGACAATCAAATCACAATCGCACTATCTCTAAATCCGAGATTTCATTCTCAGAGCAAAAATATCGAAATCAGGTATCACTACCTTAGAGAGAAAGTGCAAAGCAAGGAAGTGTCATTGGTCTACTACAGGACAGATCTTATGGCAGCAGATTACTGCATGAAAGTTTTATCAAAGGAGAACCATCTCAGATTTACCGACATGCTAAATATAAAGATGAAGTTTTTCAGGATCCACATTACAGGGGAGTATGCTCAAGCCCAAATCCATTCAATAATGAGCATTCTGAAAGCTGTATATACTTATACCAAAAAAAATAGAAAACCAAGGCTCAAATTTTTGAGCAAAAAGATCAAAATTCAGAATTAAGATTTTTTCGACCCAAGCTCGGATCGGATCAAGTCGTAATTTTTTGCCCTTGGATCGACTCAAATCGAGTCATTATTTTTTGATACCAAATCGACTCAACAAATTCAATAAACTTTGAGTCAGATCTATAAAATTTGATATATGTATATTTTCGATATTGTCGGTCAGAAACTCCCAACCATGACGCGACATTGACAGTCCGCCTACTTTGTACATAAATTTACAATTCCAATGATGGTTGTAATAAATGTAGTAGATTGAATTTAATGCTTACAAGGTATTGTTTAGTTGTAATAAGAAGATGTAGATATTATTCAGAAGTTAATTTTGTAGCATTTGTCATTACACTAAATGATCAACCAGTTGAGGCCGATTTTGCTTCAAGCCATTGTACTCAATTTTTAATCAATCATAGTGCAATTTTGTCTATACTACTATTTTGTTCTATTGCACATTGTTACTAATTATTCATCTTGATTATTTGTTGGTAACTGACGTGCTTCCGATCCTCAACCATCCGTTGACTAAATTCTGCTGCTATTGCACAAATTTTCAATTTGGTATCAGTATTTTGTTTTTATCAGAAATCATTCTTGATAACTCTTTACTTCCAAAGTGGTACCAGAGATGATCTCTGATCAATCCCATCGATTTCCGACATCTAGGTCATATGGTGTATCATGCATGGTATGTAGTTTGGGGTCTATGGTATGCTACATGCAATCTAGGATATACATTATGGGGTATACGGTATATGATGCAATGTATGATGTATACAGTCTCTACCTTATAAATACTAAAAGTTAAAACTCGCAAAAGATGTTTTACATATACTAATGTCTTTATATCTTCGTTACTTACCTTAACTGAAAGATTTTTAGGAGACTGAAAATTCTAAGGGGGGGAGGGTAGTGGACATCAGGGGTAGTAAGTGTGAACGAAAAATGTATTTTGCAGTTAGGATTTTGGTAATCCCTGTAAATAATTGCTTAATACCGGATATTAATATCCAAGATTGAATTCATTTAGTTGAATTCTTGACTAATATCTTTGTAACCATTGAGTAGTCCACAGTTTTGGATGTCAATTGTGATGTTAGAAGTAGAATTCGGTACATGGATTACATTGGATTTGTTAGTTGATAGAAGCTTGCCCCTAGAGTTAATGCGCATTTTGGAATCAAAGCAGCCTCATACCAAGAACATCAAGCAAAAATCACGTTTGTTGCACACAATATAATGTGTAATGGTTTTTTTTTTTTTTTTTAAGTTCATCATTGTTCATAATTTTTCAAAGAGCTCAAGGTCATCAACACATATATAGATATCAAACATAAACTAGTGGGTATGAAAAATCAAAGCATGAGACTTTATTCTCATTTTATAAAATATTTGACTAATTGATAGAAAATAAATCTGTCAATATTCCCAATAACAACACTTCATTCTTTTCCACAGCTTCTATTGAGTTCAAATAGAATACGCAAAGTTTTTGAAAGGTTCTCACTATCTCTGTGTAAACTATCAAACAAAAGTATAACCATAAAGCCAATCTATATAAATTTTTCTCCTTAGTTTGCTAATAAATTTTTAGCAAACTAACAAAAGTCTTTGGCACAATAAATTTCTAAAATCATGTCAGGAATGGGATTCGAACCCATGCCCTTTCGGAATAGTACCTGAAACTACCGCCTTAGACCAACTCGGCCATCCTGACAAGTTGCAAAGAAATTTGAATGTATTGACTTGAGCAGATTTTATTTTGATTTATCACATGGCCATAATCTTGATGTCTACTAATGCTACATTGTTGTGGGTAATGTATAACCTTTAAATTCCTATCTTGTACATGTCACTTTCAATTATCTTGCATTAGTTTTGAGGTTATTCAATATTGTATATTTTCAATCAAAATTTGTGGCTAACTTACCATATTGTACAACTTGCTTTATGGGTGGATCCAAACTTAATTCATAATTCATTTTGCAGGTATTTGGCAAGTCAAAATCATGATGTTCTATCATGGACAACAATGCTCAACAAACAAAAAGTTGTCCACCAATAAACAATTGTCGGGAACTCCCTTTCCTATCCTTGAAGCCAAGAGTTTGATTCCAACGTACTTATTGCACAAATGAGGACATACAAGGAAAATAAGATACTTGAAAAGTCAAGAGTCATGATACATTGGGAAATGTATACTTATATCCTTAATGCACAGTAAAAAATGCTCACATATATTATTCTTTAATGAAGGAAAATCAAGCTTAAAAATCTCTTTCAAGTGGGTTCCTTTTATTTAAATTCAATGAGTAATACAACAATGTTACTATATGCAATATGCACATAGCATTCAAAGGAGGGATGACATGCCCACAACTAAAAATGGAAGTTCCTAGTCACAAGTCTCAAGATAAAATTAAGATATAAAAGGAATAGACGAATGCATACTAGGGAGAAGTATAAACTAAGGCAGAAATAAAACGACTTCTAGCATGCTTGCTGATTATACAGCTTTCACATGGAGAAGTTGGCTTTCTGACATAAGATAGATCTTGTACTACTCTTTGAGTTGACATTTGTTGAAAACTATTGAAATTCAAATGGCCTAATCTGAAATGGAAGAGCTTGACTGTTGGAGTAATAGTGGCTAAGTTTGTAAAGATGGCCACTCCTTTTTTTGAAAGCTAGAATTTTCCAAGATTTATCAAGTATTGTGCAACCTTTTGCATCAAATTCGACCTAATGAGAAAAATTCGCGAAAGAGAATTTTTTGCGGTACATGGGAGAAAGTCAGACGACGCGAAAGTCAAAAGACACGAAGCGACACAAAAATCGTCGCGACACCTTTTCTGCCCTCATGCTCCAAAAGGACCAGCAAGATCATGCAAGTACCTAGAAGTACAGATATTTGATCTGATAGCACGACGTTAGCATATACACTCTAGGTCGTGGCTAATCTGCCACTCTTGTGATTCCTGATTAATTGTAGATGTTTAATCACTCTAATCTAGAAGTTACACGACATGACTATATACTTTTTGAATGATGCTTGATACAATACACAGATGGAAAATACAGAATACAAGTCTGCCTACGTGCGAGACAATTCTGTGTAGGATCTGTAGATCCACAAGTCCGCTAGTAAGCGAGACATTACTCATGGGAGAACTATATTTCTCTCATGCCAATGCATTGTCTGGATTTGCATGCAGTGCTTGAAGAATAAAAAAATCAATAGATGATTTTGTAGCCGTTACGCACATATCACTCTTGTCTTGTCTGATCTTCAATGTTAATTAGTCTGCTACTATTCGTGTGTCTGATTCACTTGTTCATTTAATTCTGTACCTTGGTTTGAATTTTTGTTGAATGCTACGTTAATTTGCTAATGTAGTACAACAGTGTCTGTCTACATTCTGGAGATAGGTTCACTGATGTACCTTGCAGACAACACACGTCCTGACATTGCTTATGCAGTGTTCAGGTTGAGCCAATTCTACACGAATCCAGGCTCAACACATTGGAAGATTGCAAAACAAATCTTGCAATATCTTCAATTAACGAGAGATTATGGCTTGTGTTATTGTCATGATGCAAGATTCAAGATGTTTTCCTACAGTGATGCTAGCTGGACATCCCTCAAGGACGATTGTAAAAGCATCTCAGGAGCATGCACCATCGCGTCAAGAGTGGCAGTTCTCTGGGTCAGCAAAAAGCAGACCATTGTGGCTCAATCATCCTGCGAAGCAGAGTATGTTGCATCAGCGAAGATGGCCAACGAGATAATTTGGCTCAGGCAATTGTTGGATGAATTGGGCGAAACAAGGAACGAGCCTCTAGTTTTGCAGATGGATAATACATCTGCAATACATCTGACAAAAGATCCCGTGTTCCACTCAAGAACGAAACACATCGCGATCAAGTACCACTTGATTAGAGATCTGATTGAGAAGAAGATGTTGCAGACCACCTTCATTGGAACAAAAGACATGTTGTTGACATCTTCACAAAAGCCCTAGACAAAGGACTTTTTGAGAGATAGAGGAGCAGTCTTGGAGTCGTCAAGCTATCATGCTTTGAGAGGGAGCTGAAGAAACAAAACGTTTCTATTACCAAAGATTTCCTAGCTTCCAGCCCTCTGCCTGACGAAAATGTTCACGAACACGAAAGTCAAAAGACACGAACAAAAATGTTCGTGAACACTTTGATGAAAAGACATGAACAAGAAAAATTTGCGAAAGAGAATTTTTTGCGGTACAGGAGGGAGAAAGTCAGACGAAGCGAAAGTCAAAAGACACGAAGTGGCACGAAAATCGTCGCGACACCCTTTTTTGCCCTCACACTCCAAAAAGTACAGATATATGATCTGATACCATGACATCAGCAGATACACTCTAGGTCGTGGCTAATTCGCCATTCTTGTAATTCGTGATTAGCTATAGATGTTTAGTCACTCTAATCTAGAAGTTACACGACACAACTACATACCTTTTGGTTGATGCATGATAGATGTAGATGAAGGAGTCTAATGCTAGTAAGCAAGAAGATGAAAAACATAGAATATGAGTCCGCCTGCATGCGAGACAATTCTGTATAGGATCTGTAGATCCACAAGTCCGCTAGTAAGCGAGACATTACTTGTGGGAAAACTGTATTTCTCTCATGCCAACGCACTGCGTGAATCTGCATGCAGTGCTTGAAGAATCAGAAGAATCAATAGATGATTTTGTATCTGTTGGGCACACATCACTCTTATCTTGTCTGATCCTGAATGTAAATTAGTCTGCTGCTATTCGTGTGTCTGATTCACTTGTTAATTTAATTCTACACCTTGATTTGAATTTTGTTGAATGCTATGTTATTCTAAAATGTAGATCAGCAGTGTCTATCTGCATTCTGGAGGACTGTAGGAATGATACAGCTGGCAGTGATCAGCAATCATATCTGAAATCCATCCGTCTCATTTTCATCAGTTACCATCTTGCTAATCTAGGTGGATGATATCATCTTGAGTGGTGGAGACAATCAAGATGTGGAGGATATTAAGAATGCTCTTAAGGAGTTTGAGGTGATGATCTTGGTAATTTGCATTACATTTTGGGAATAGAAGTCATTAGATCTTCTCAATCTACTTTCATTTGTCAAGGGAAGTATGCCAATTCTATTCTAGAAAGATTTCATATGGTAGATGCAAAAGCTAGTGATACACCTATGGAGTCTCATGTAAAGCTAACTATAAGAGGTAATGAAGGATCCTCCGAGGACATTACTCTCTATAGGAAGCTAGTTGGTTCACTCATCTATCTAACCATTACTAGACTAGATCTAAGCTATTGTGTTGGAAGATTGAGTCAATTCATGCAAGATCCTAGCTAGTGAGGAGCATTGGAAGGTTCACTCATCTATCTAACCATTACTAGACCATATCTAAGCTATTGTGTTGGAAGATTGAGTCAATTCATGCAAGATCCTAGTGAGGAGCATTGGAAGCTAGGAAAGCAAGTTTTGAGGTACATCATTGGAACTCGAGATTTTGGCATATTGTATGAGGGATCATCACCTAATCTTTTTGGATTTTCAGATTCGAACTATGCTGGAGATGTAATGGATAGGAAATCCATTAGTGCTCATTTTATTTTCATAAGTGATGGAGCTATATCATGGATGTTGAAGAAACAAGCCACTATCTCATTGTCATCTAGTGAGGTCGAGTACAAAGCTCTTACACATTGCACAAAGGAGATGGTATGGATCAAGAGGATGATCAAGGATCTTCACTTGCTGTATTTTTCAGAGAGCCCAATCATCTTTTGTGAAAATCAATCAGCCCAAAGGTTGGCAACCAATCCTATCTTTCATGCTAGGAGCAAGCATATTGAGGTGCAATATCACTTTGTGAGGGAGCAAGTCATTGCAAAGGAGGTGGAGCTTCAACATGTGTCTTCAAGGGAATGTGTAGCTGATATCTTCACCAAAGCATTGGAAAATGACTCATTCATGAAGCATAGGACTTCACTTAGAGTGCTATCAAAGTCTATGCTAAAACTAGTTGAAGAGGGAGTGTGAAAGGTTCCACTAGTTTGATCACTTTGTCAATATTTTCATATTTGGCATATTGAGGCCAAAACTTGTTTTAGACTTAGAGAATAACTTTTCAAAGTTCATTATTCTAAATTTCATTTGATAAACACTTTTTGAAAGTGTGGGAAAGTTTGGAGGCAAGTTTTAGGAGATTCAAATTTGAATAGTTGGGTACATTGAATCTAGACACAAAAATAGTAGGGTTAGCATTTTGGAGGAAAATCCAAGTGGCCAAATAGGGTCTGGACCTGTTTATAAAAGGATGTAACTCGTGGAGAGAGTGTGGATCAGTCACATTTATCAAAAATTTGGAGGAGCTTCTATCTCTAGAGCATGCTAGAATAGTTCCTACTCAAAAATCAAGAATTTTACATATGTAGATTTGATCTTTTGTAGGTCGAAACTCAATTTAGTTTTATGAACTTGAGGACTTCTGACTACAAAATTCAATATCAAGTTTGTTGCAATTGCATGTAGAAGTCGGAAGATTCATTTTTTTGTGATTTTGTCAAAATCCTAATTTTGATTAAATTTCTATTTTTTGAGGTTGTTGGACTTCAATAGAGTGTGTTTCAATCTTAGGAAGTGGTAAGATTCATTAGATTGTTGGTAGATCATAGGTTGATCAAGATTTCTTCATTCTATTTGTTGATTTGCTAGTGATAAGTGCTAGAAGAGAATTGAGAGGTTCCATATCTTTGTGATTTCCTTTTGGAAACATTTGTTGTTGTTCAAAAGAGTGATTTGTGTATTGAAACTGGTTGAAAGAGATAGATCAGGTCATTGCAACATGGCTGAGTGGATTCATGTTGGAAGACAATGAGTCACAAGCTTACCTCATCCAACTACTCTACATGGAAGGTGAGAATGGAATTACTTTTTGAAATGCATGAGTTGATGGATATTGTTGTAGGATTGGAAGAGGAGACCCTTGGTTCAACAAGATCAAGCGAGGTATGACAAGAGAGCAAAGAAAGCTCTACACATGATCAAGATGAATGTTACCAATGAGCTAGTCAAGGAGATTGGTAAGTCCAATTCATCTCGAGAGGCTTGGGAAGCTTTGAAGAAGCTTTATGAATCCAAGTCTACATCTAGAGTGTTGACTCTAAGAAGACAAATCTTTAAAAGCACACAAAAGAAAAAATAAAGTCCGAATACTTTTTCTTTGAGAGTGAAGGTTTTAAGTGATGAGTTTGCTTGCATTGATGAGAGGATTAAGGAAGGAGAGCTTGTTCAAGTTATTTTTAATGGTCTGTTGGATTCTCATGCTAACATTGTACAAAGTTTTACTATTCAAAAAACTTTGCCAAGTTTGGTGGATCTTCAAGAGATCTTGATCAATGAGGAATATAGGCTTCAAGCAAGAGGTGGATCTACATCATGAGGAGGCCATGTTCATCAAGGACAAGTTCAAATGAAAAGGTAAGGGCAAGTGGTCTTAAGGACAAGATCATGGTGAGTCTTATTCTTTTGGTAAGAAGAAAGATAGGTCTAAATTGAAGTGCTTCCATTGTGGCATCAAAGGTCACCTTGCTAGTGATTGCTACAAAAAAGAGAGAGAGCTAATCTAACTCTTGACGAGGATGGTGTTGGTGCTTAAAACACAAATCTTGTGATGTCTTCATGATTCATGGTGGATTATAGTGGAGCAAGCTCACACATGACTTTCACAAGAATTATTTCACTTCTCTATTGGCATATGGAGATGACAAGAGGGTGATCTACATGGCCAATGATGGTGAGTGTGCAATCAAAGGGATTGGCACAATTCCTATTTCTCTCTCTACAAATAGGAATGTTCATTTCAAGGATGTTTTGTTCATTCCATCGATTACTAAGAACTTACTTAGTGTGAGTCAATTGCTAAGCAAAGGTCTTAAAGTGGAGTTTGATGGAGATGCTTGTATGATCAAAAGAAAGGATGTCTTGATTGCAAAAGCTAAAAGTCAAGGGAAGTTATTCAAACTAGATGCTTGTGTTATTGCTAGCCAGATTGGACGTGTGGCAAGTGAGCAAATATCCATGCAAGAGGTTTGGCATAAGAGGATGGGGCATCTCAACTTCAAAGCATTGGAGGTAATGGCTAGAAAGCAAGTTGTGATCGGCCTTCCAAGTTTCTTAACTAGCATCCATCAAGTTTGTGAGTCTTCTGCTTTGTCAAAGTCACATAGACTACCTTAAACTAGATCTACAAAGCCTTTTCAAGTTGTACATTCGGATATTTATGGAATTATTACAATTAGCGATAGTCGAGCTAAGATGTATGTAATTTTCATTGATGATTTTAGTAGATATTTTTGGGTATATCTATTAAAGAAAAAAGATGAAGTGTATGATGTCTTTGTGAAGTTCAAGAATGCAAGAGAGAAACAATTTTCCACAAGGATCAAGTGCTTGAGGAGTGACAATGGTGGTGATTATATCTCAACCAAGTTCAAGGCCTTTTGTGATGAGCATGGGATCAAGAGGGAGTACACAACTCCAAGGATGACAAAATTTTCAGAATTCACACGTGTGGGGATGATCCACAAGTATGATAGATCTTATTAAGCTTTATGATTAGCACAATAATCTGATTCTAGATTGAATAGCAAGATCTAGTACATAACTTATGGCTTAACTACAATCTAGCATGCTAAGAAACAGAGAATGATAGCATTGAATTACAAATGAGCAAAATTACAATAAATTAGTGTATGAGCATTAGCCTCAACACGAGTTAGAGAGAGAAAGAGAGAAAGATATTCAAGCAAAAATGGTGTAGATCCAAAATGGCATGGAATAGCTACAAAGCTTTGGTTCTTCATCATAATTTATGAGAATAGCTACACATATTTATGGAGTTTGAGGTAGCTCGAGGTAGAACCACATCCATCCACCTTTCAATCACATCTAAAGTGGAAACTAGAGTCTAAGTGACATTTGTCACATCTCATGCATGTATCTCTACCTACTTTTCCAAGTGTCCTAGTTCTAACTAGAATTGTACAAATCATCATGCATGTGTCCATTTCACTTTGTGCATGCCTTGCATGTCACTATGGATCACTTACAATAAATGCATATGATATGCCACGAGTTTCTACAAGCTATTAATGCTATTTCTAAGTCTACAATCTATATGCAAGTTGTATTCAACCAACTAGATATGACAAATCCATATAGCTCGAGTTCTATCTAGGCCAAATTTGGCATTTACATTTATGAAACAACATACTTGCATAGTACAAAGTTTGTAGCAAGCCTAAAGTCAAGATGGATTATTTTTCAATTTCAACACTCCTCCTAAAAACAATCTATGTTGACATGAACATGGATCTTGGTATTACTCCAAGATTGGCTCTATGCTTGATAAAGGAACTCTTGCTCAAAGGTTTGGTAAGCAAATATGCAATACAAGATGATGTGTCGATGTGCTCCAAGTAGATTTCCCCTCCAATGAGTTTCTCTCTCACAAAGTGATGTGCAACTTCGATGTGTTTGCTGCTTGCATGGAATATCGGATTGTTGTCAAGGGCTTGTGCTGAAATGTTGTCACATATGATCATAGGTAGATCATCTTACATGACTATCTTTATCTCCACTAGCAACCTCTTGATGCAAAGCACTTCCTTTGTTGTAGTGGTGAGTTCCTTATACTCAACTTCACAAGATGAGAGTGATACAATATCTTGTTTTTTGGAAAGCCAAGATATCAAGTTTCCTCCAAGATATATGACATAAGCACTTGTAGATTTTCAATCTGCTCTATCACTTGCAAAATCTGAGTCAGATTAGCCAACTATAGAAAGATCTTCACTTTTATGCAACAAACCAAATCAAAAGTGGAAGATATGTATCTAAGCACTCTCTTGGCCATTTTCCAATGATGAATAGTAGGATTTTGCATAGCTTGGCTCAACTTATGAACACTAAAACTTATGTCAGGCCTAGTTATTGTGAGCCAAATTAGGGAGCCTATAAGAAAGAGTGATGTCCACGAAGGATCTTTCATCACCTTTGTTAGGGTCTTTTACAATTTGCTTCATAGGAGTCTCTATACTCTTACAATCTAACATATTGAACTTTTTAACATTGAAAGAGCATACTTGGATTGACATATAAAAGCTTTATCTTTAAGAAAGTCAATCTGTAATCCTAATATATAGTGAATTTTTTCAAGATCTTGCATCTTGAACTCTCTTCCGAGTGCAATCTTGGTCTCCTCAACTAACTTGACACAACTTCCTGTTAGAATGATATCATCAACATAAATAAGAAGGATGACAATATCTCTATAAAAAAACTTGACATACAAGGAAGGATCATAGTTACTTAGGATTAAATCCTAGTGACTCAAGAAAGGTGTTAAGTTGAGAATACCACGACCTTGGAGCTTGCTTCAGTCCATATAGACTTTTGAAGAGCAAGCAAACTTTGTCTTTGTCATGGATGAACCCAATAGGCTGATCCATATAAATCTCTTCTTCTAGATATCCATTTAAAAATGCATTAGAGACATCTAGTTGAAGAACATGCCAATTGAAAAAACATGCAATAGAAATTATGATTCTAATTGATACCATCTTTGCAACTGGAGCAAAAGTCTCCTCATAATCAAGTCCATAAACTTGAGCAAAACTTTTTACACAAAGCCTTGCCTTGTACTTGTTGATTGTGGCATCTTCATTATACTTGACTCAAAAAACCCACTTGCAACCAATGGTGTTCTTGTTGGATGGAAGATCCACAGGCTCCCATGTCTTGTTGGCCATCAAAACATCATATTCCTCCTTCATGGCAAGAAACCATTCCTTCGAATTGATTGCATCATATACATCCTTTGGCTCTTCATGTGAAATAAAATAAGCACAAATAGTGGAGTTGAGTTCCACTTGTTTGCCTTTATCTTCATATGTAAGCCTCCTAGGCTCGGATCTTTCTCTTTGAGACCTCCTTGGTGAAAAGATTTGAGGTGACTCCTCCTCAATTCTCGGCCCATCTCTCCATGATAGTCTTCAAGGGTGATGATTGGAGTATCTTTTTGAGAATCTTTGAACTTGGCCTCCTCAAGAATGTCCCTACTCTCAATTGTAGTTGAGGTAGAGAGAACATAGATTCTATAAGCCTTCTTGTTGGATGTATATCCAACCATAATCCCTTTGATAGAATTAGGATCATCTCTTTTCCTTGTTTCCAAGAACAAAGCAAGCACATCTGAAAACTCTAAGGTGATCTACTTTAGGTTTTTTCTTAAACAATACTTCATATGGTGATTTTCCAGCAAGTGCATTATGAGGTAATCTATTGCACAAATAGTTTGCCCAATTAATTGCTTCACCCCAATATTCAATAGGCAAAGAAGCTTCAACTCAAATTGCTTTAGCACATTCACATAAAGATCAATTTTTCCTCTCAGCAACTCCATTTTGAGATGGAGAATAAGCACAAGAAAACTCTCTCTCTATTCCTTCACCTTCACAATATTCATGAAACTTGTTGGAGATGTAATCACCTCCTTCATCACATCTTAAAGCTTTAACTTTGAAAGAAAATTGAACCTAAGCTTTGAAGATTAGGAAGTGATCAAATACCATAGCTTTTGAAGAAAGTAAATACAACCAAGTATATCTTGTAAAGTCATCAATAAAGATGACAAAACATGTTGCACCACCAATACTTTTAGAAGGAAAAAAATGAACATCCGAGTGTATAAGCTCCAAAGGATGAGTAGTCTTGATAAAAGACTTTTGATATGGCTTTCTATGTGATTTTGCAATAGCACAAGCCTCACAAGGCTTGAAATCTTTGGAAAATGATTTTGGAAGGCCAACAGCCTTCTCTTTATTGACCATAGAAGACGTAAACTTAAAGTTAGGATGCCACAACTTCTCCTTAGATAAAAGAGCAACTTTTCAAAAGTTTACACATATGTGAAGAAGCTCCACTATCTATGTATCAAGCTCTATCTTTCTTGAAAGGTGATGAAGAAAAACTTGACACCATGAGTGATCCTTCTCCATCACTTGCAACAAAATCTTCTTCAATCTCTTTGGAGATATTTGCTTGCTTGAGTTGGTTTTTCTTCTTGAAGCAATTAGAGGCATAGTGCCCATTCTTACCACAAAAGAAACACTTGACTTTCTTCTTCTTGGTCTTTGAAGTAGAAGAATGAGATGAATCATCCTCTTCACCATCTTTGTCTTGATCCTTGGCTTTGTCTTTGTTGGATGCTTGAGCAAACTGGTTCTTACTCCTTCCTTTATGCTTGTCCTTGACAAAGAGCTCACTTCCACCATGCTCGAGTTTGTTCATCCTAGAAAGTTTATAACTTTGCCTAGCTTCTTCAGAGATGAGATGAGAATTCCTTGGAGAGTTTCTAAATTAGGCAACTCCTCCTTAATGGCAAAGGATTGAACAAGTTTATCATACTTATCTTATAAGCCATTTAGAATGACTTGTACTAGCCCATCTTGGTTAATTGTAACACCAACACAATAAATCTCTCTATGAAGATCTTTTACACTCAAAACATAGTTTGATGCACTCTCCTCACTTCTTTGAAAACTTTGGAAAATCTGATTCCTAAGAGTGAGTATTCTAGAAGTATTCTTTGCTTCATAGATGGACTTAAGTGCATCCCAAGCATCTTTAGTTGTGGTGCAAGATCTTATTTCTCTCAGAATTTCATTAGATACATTCATCTTAATGAAAGGTAGAGCCATTCTAGCTCTCTTCCTGTACTTTGGTATTTCAAGTTGTGCTTGAGGCTCCTCGTCAATACCAACAAGCACAATGTCCATAACATCCTAGAGTATCAAAATAGACTCCATTCTAAACTTCCAAATTGAGTAATCAGAAGTATTTAGTCTTTATTTGCTTCTAAAAGATATCCTCCCAAAGGTGCCATTATGTGAAGACTTCTTAGTTATTGGACAACAATATGTTTGAGCTTGTTCCAATCAGACTTAATGTTGCTGCTCTCTTTCACTATAGGTATTTTCAAGGATGTGCTACCTTCCTATGTGAAAAACTTGCAACTTTATTTGAGATGGATCTCAAATATTCCACAAAACAAGATTATATAAATTAGACACTGAAAGTGGATTGAGGCACTTAGACAAGTTTGAATCCTACTTTTGGCATGTGTGAAATGCTTCAAAAGAAAACACTATTGATACTCAGAAGGCTCAAAGGTGTTCAATTACTTCAAACTTATTCTTGATCTTCAATAACTTGTGTAGGATGCTCAAAACAATGGACTCAGAACAAAGCAAGGTTGAATCAAATCAAAAAGTGGTCACTCGGATTTTGGACCTCTCCCTACCCTCTTTAAGAGCTTATAACTCCTGATAGACACATCAGATTGATTTGGTATCAATTGTTATGGAAAGTGCAGTTCATAAGCTTTCCATCAAGCTATCACACTACTATCTTTGGATCAACTAGCAAGGAGATAGAAGGGACTGAAAATCTCGGATTTTCACATGTGCGGAATTCCAGAATTCTGTACTATCACTTTTCAGACCTGAAAATTTAGTTTCAATCCAATTTGATCCAAACACTCTTCAGAGAAAGGTAAGAAAAAGTGTACAACTGTTTTTTTGCTTGAATTAGCTCTCAAATTCTTGTACAATCAAAGATGTTAGCATGCAAAGCTCAATTTGGCTCTGATACCATTACAAAATTTCTAGAATTCACACATGTGGGGATAATCCACAAGTATGATAGATCTTATTAAACTTTATGATTAGCACAATAATCTGATTCTAGATTGAATAGCAAGATCTAGTATAGAACTTATGGCTTAACCACAATCTAGCATGCTAAAAATCAGAGAATAATAGCATTGAATTACAAATGAGCAAAAGTACAAGAAATTAGTGTATGAGCATTAGTCTCAATACGAGTTAGAGAGAGAGAGAGAGAGAGAGAGAGAGAGAGAGAGAGAGAGAGAGAGAGAGAGAGAGAGAGAGAGAGAGAGAGAGAGAGAGAGAGAGAGAGAGAGAGAGAGAGAGAGATAATAAAGCAAAAATGGTGTAGATCCAAAATGGCATGGAATAGCTACAAAGCTTTGGTTCTTCATCATAAATTATGAGAATAGCTACACATATTTATGGAGTTTGAGGTAGCTCGAGGGAGAACCACATCCATCCACTTTCAGTCACGTCTAAAGTGGAAACTAGAGTATAAGTGACATTTGTCACATCTCATGCATGTATCTCTACCTACTTTTACCAAGTGTCATAGTTCTAACTAGAATTGTACAAATCATCATGCATGTGTCTATTTCACTTTGTGCATGCTTTGCATGTCACTATGGATCACTTACAATAAATGCATGTGATATGCCACGAGTTTCTACAAGCATATTAATGTTATTTCTAAGTCTACAATCTATATGCAAGTTGTATTCAACCAACTAGATATGACAAATCCATATAGCTCGAGTTCTATCTAGGCCAAATTTGGCATTTACATTTATGAAGCAACATACTTGCATAGTACAAGGTTTGTAGCAAGCCTAAAGTCAAGATGGATTATTTTTCAATTTCAACAAAGGATACCTCAACAAAATAGAGTGGCCAAGAGGAAGAATAGGACCTTATGTGAAGGTGCCAAAGCTATGAGGTTAAGTGCCAATCTTCCTAAACCATTTTGGGATCAAGCCTTGTTGTGTGCCAAGTTTACTTTGGATGCACTTTAATGTCAATATAAATCTTGATGTTAGGACAAAGGAGGATCCTTCTTCCAGGAAAGGTATATTTGTTGGATATAGTGAGGTGAGTAAAACCTACAAGGTTTAGATTCCTACTACTAATAAGGTGATTATTGGTAGAGATGTCGTTTTTGATAAGGGTTGAGTATCAAGCTCTTATGAAGAACAATTTAGCATTCAACAAGATTGAACCTATGTGCGAAATAGATAAAGCAAGCGAATGAGATACACGAACAATAAGCAGACAATAATTCAATCAAGATCAGACAATCTAGAATGATATGTGTATAACGGCTACAACATCATCTATTGATCCACTTGGTTTTAAGCATTGTGTGACAGACCCACACAACGCATTGGCGTGATAGAAGCGGTGTTCTCCTACCAACAGTGTCTCGCTTACTAGCGGACTACTTGGATCTTTGTGAATCCTGCTTACAATGTCTCGCTCAATGGCGGACTTCTCTATTCTATATGATTTTGTTTTGGCTATGCATCTCTATCTGTTTGTTGCATCTAGCAATTGTATATTTTTAGAGTAATATCTTGATGAGATAGATTAAACAATCTGAGACTAATTATAGATTACAAGAGCGACAAATTAGGCACGTCCTAATGCTCTACAAAAACATCATCATATCATATCAGGGATTTGTACTTTACGGTACTTCTTTGATCTTCTCGGTCCTTTTGAATTTAAGGTGTCGAAAGTATTCGACCTTCGGGTGTCTCAAACATTTTCCTTTCGTGTCGTTTGACCTTCTCCTGTTGTTCGTGAACATTTCATCTTAGAAGACTTCATCTTCGAGATCTTCGAGATATTTGTCAGGTTGGGAGTCAAGAGCTAGCAGAGCTTTGGTAGCAAAAACATTTTGTTTCTTTAGCTCCCTCTCAAAGCGTGGTAGCTTTATGACTCCAAGACTGCTCCTTTGTTTCTCGAACAAACCTTTGTCTAAGGTCTTTGTGAAGATGTCAGCAACCATCTTCTTCGTTCCAATGAAAGTAGTCTGCATCTTCTTCTTTTCGATCTGATTCCTTATCAAGTGGTACTTGATTGCAATGTGTTTCATCCTTGAGTGAGTATGATCATTCATTATATTTTAGATTTGCTGGAAATGATGTTATTGTTTTGCTTCCCATTTGGATGATATCATCTTGAGTGGCGAAAACAATCAAGATATTGATGATATTAAGAGTGCTCTCAAGATGGAGTTTGAGGTGCATGATCTTGGTCATTTGCATTACATTTTAGGAATAGAAGTTGATGCAAAAAGAAAGTGAAACAAACATGAATAAATTTGGATGGACTTCGGATACGATTGTTGGTCACTGCCTGTTATATCATTCCTACAATCCTCCAGAATGTAGACAGACACTGTTGACCTACGTTTAAGTTAATTCAGCATTCAGCAAGATTGAACCTATGTGCGGAATAGATAAAACAAGCAAATGAGATACACGAACAATAAGCAGACAATAATTCAATCGAGATTAGACAATTTAGAATGATATGTGCATAACGGCTACAACATCATCTATTGATCCTCTTGGTTTTAAGCACTATGTGACAGACCCACACAACGCATTGGCATGAGAGAAGCGATGTTCTCCCACGAACAGTGTCTTGCTTACTAGCGGACTACTTGGATCTCTGTGAATCCTTCTTACAATGTCTCGCTCACTGGCAGACTTCTCTATTCTGTAGTTTTTTTTTTTGTCTATGTATCTCTATCTGTTTCGTGCATCTAGCAATTGTATATATTTAGAGTAATATCTTGATTAGATAGATTAAACAATCTGAGACTAGTTATAGATTACAAGAGCGGCGGATTAGGCACGTCCTAACGCTCTTTTGCTGATGCCATCATATCATTTAATGGATTTGTACTTTATGGTACTTATTTGATATTCTTAGTCCTTTTGAATGTAAGGTGTCAAAAGTATTCGACCTTCAAGTGTCTCGAACATTGTCCTTTCGTGCCGTTTGGCCTTCTATGTCCATACCTCATTCTTTTTCATGGATTCGATTTTTTTGTTTATGGCTTGGATCCATTTGTCCTTCTTTAGACATTCAATTGCTACTTCGAATGTTTGTGGTTCTCCACTGAATCCACAAAACTCTTCAGATGTAGAAGCTGAACTACCTGGCACAAATCTTGTTCTCGCTCTTTGCTCTCTCGTTGATCTTCTAGGAGATACTTCTAGTACTGCAATGCTCTTGTCTTTATCTGTTATGCTAGGTCCGAACTGTTTTGGTTTACAGGTGTAGTAGCAGTAGGCAGGCTTGTGAATCTTTCTTCGTCTGATTCGTTGCTTGGCTAAGGTGCAACTCGAACATCTTTGTTTGAGTGTTCGTCCTCTGCTCCCTCTGTCATGGATGGTAGATCATAATATTGTCTTCCAAAAACTTTATAACTGACAGGATTGTTTTGGTCTCATTGAACTTGACATCTCTAACTGTCTTCACTGTGTTTGTCTCTGGCATATATATTATGTAGTATGACGAATGATTGTCATATCCTACAAGATATCCTTGTTCTGTTTTCTCATCAAGCTTCTTTCAAAGCTTGTCAGGAACATATGCATATGCTACACAACCAAAGATTTGAATATGAGTTAGATTGGGTTTTCTACCCTGCCATAGTTCATGTGGTGTTGTGTGAGGAACGCCAGATTTTCCTATCATGTTCTGAATGTAGGCAGCTGTAGCAACTGCTTCAGCCCACAACACTCTTGGAGCCTTCGAATTGGCCATCATGCACCTAGCGGCTTCCATGAGAGTCATGTTATTTCTTTCTGCAACACCATTGTGCTGTAATGTATAGGATGTTGTCCTTCTATGAATGATTTCTTGATCATTGCAAAAATCAGTGAACCGGATTGAGATGTATTCTCCACCTTGATCTATTCTGATCTACTTCACCTTGCTTCTTGTGCATCTTTCAGTCCCGTTCACATATTTTGTGAACTTGTCAAATGCATCTGATTTATTGTGAATGAAGTAGACTCGGACGAACTTAATGTAATCATCAATAAAGGTGATATAGTACTTCGAGCCTCCTACTGAGATCACGTCAAAAGTTCTGCAGATGTCCGAATGTACTAGCTCTAGAATCTTTGTCGTTCTCTATAGGAGTCCTTGACAAAAGGAGTACGTGACATCTTGTCTTTTATACATGCATCATAGGTCATTTAACTGGTTGCATTCAAAATGCTCACCCCTGTGATAGCTCCTTGATGGCTTGTTTGATACAATGCCATTGAATTCATATGGCATAGTCTCCTGTGCCATAGAATATCCAACAAATCATCATGAGTTTGATGCAATTGATCTACAGGTAGGCGTACCTTCAAGTGATACAGGTTGCCTTTTCTTCTACCTTGTAATCAGTGTACTGGTGTTTGCATCAACAACGTTACATGTTTCATGTGAAAATGTCACATGCATCCCAACATTTGCTATCCTTGCAACTGATAGCAAGTCCTGCTGCAATGTAGGTACAAAGAGAATGTCTTCAAGTCATCTGTCTCTTCCATTTGTGTTGAGCCACAATGAACCAATACCATTCACTTGATGTTTTGATCCGTCTCCAAGAATAATAAATATTGATGGATCTACACTCCAAAAGTCGGACATTATCTGTCTTGATGCAATGAAGTGTGAGGTTGCTCCTGAATCAAGGATTACCTCATGTGTGTCAAACGTCGATACTGCACACGTCTGCATAGACGTAGGTGATCAAATAACGTCTTTTTGATCAAGGTGCTCACGAGCTTCGAATTCTTCTTGAATCTCGATCACTGTCTTTTTGAGTGTCATACCTGGATCCTTTGCTAACAATGTTCGGGTTGTCTAGAAGGATCTTGGTTGCTCTTAATAGATAGGTGAGTTTTTGATGATACTGCATTCTTTGTTACAGAATTGTGTAATGAAAGGAACAGATCCTTTATGTTTCTGATAAAGGAGGTAAGGTCTCTCCCGTCCCATCACAGATTTGTACTGTTCTTTCTGGTTTCTTGTTCTGAATGCTTGTCTCCTAGATCTATTCAACACAATCTGCAAGATCGAAGAAAGTCAATTTGTTATAAGCACTCTTGTACATATTCATTTTGGCAGTTTGAAACTTTTGCAGCAAAGACTTTGTTTTTTGTAAGAAATCTTTATGTTAAAAGTTCTTTTATAAGATTTTTAGCTCGCTTTTGTAAAGAAATCACACTTTGCAGTGATTCAGAGGAAGATAAGAAGTTAACTCAAGAGTTGTTTGATGGAACCTTGCTCCCTGTTAAGCTCGAAGAATTCGGCAACCTACCACTTGTCCGTTATACGAAATCAAATGAAACCTTGATGTTGTACGAGGCTCAACAAAATTTGGCGTTAGCCCAAAGATTACATGAAGACTTGAATCTATCATAAATATTCATTCTTGCCTATGTAATGGTGATGTTTCTATGTGATGTTGAATCATGATCTTTGAAGTTTTGAAGATGTTTTGAAGTTTGATTCCTGGTCTCATCAATAATTCAAAGATCCAACTCAAAATCAACCTATTCAATTCAAGAAGCAGCAAGTCATATATTCTCTAAAGCAGAAGAAATATCTTTTCACCTTAACGACTATATGAAGAACAGAATGATTCATGAATGATCCTCGAAATAAAGATTATATGTGTGAAGAATTGCCAAAAAATGGCAAATCTAGCTTGATCAAAAACCCGTCCTAATGGCAAATCTAGCTTGATCAAATTTACATTAGAATAGTGTAAATTGTGTACACAAGTGGGTCCTACAATGTGAGGCCATGATGCCACGTGGGAAACCCATCCTAATGTAGGTTAGGTCAAGTCAAGAGAGTTGGTCATGTCTATTTGGTGGTCATCCCTACTTTATAGGACCTACACCTAAGTTTAAGGTGAAAATTTGACCAACTAGCTACCTACCAAGCATAACTCTAGGAAATAGACTAGGGTTTCATTTTAGGTCAAGGAGAGTGAGTTAACTTCCTTATTACATGCTGGAAATCCACCTAAATTCAAGAAGGAAGTCGAATTTGCTATGTATTCCCTCTCTCCATAGTGAGAAGATAGAAAATTTTTGGAGCTCATTGGCAATCTCAAGCTAGTTCACTATGTACATTGAGTTTTTGTGATCCAAATGAAACCAAATCAATTTCTACTTGTTTCTCAGGTTGAAGGCCGTACTAAAGCCTGTAGTACACACGTATGGTCTCGGATTTCAATGTTGATCAATGCTTTTGATTGATAATGCTTGTTGTTTGTCAAATTGCCAATCTAGATCAACTTTTTTGTGTCTAATTTTTTGATAGATTGTTAAGCAGACATCCAATCACTCTTGTGGATCTTTTGTAGATCCATTTATGGTCCTAAAGTACAGTACTTTCACAATATGTTCATGAGGACATTTCACATTTGAGAAAGGGGATATATGATGCCATGAAATTGCTAAATATTGAATATCAACCTAAATATGGCATGATATACTCGAATATGAAGATATGTGCTGGATAAATATAAATCATGAAGAGGCCTATATCATTTTTCGAGAATATATCTCCTAAAGACTTGCCTTGTATTTAAGGGCGAGACCTCTAGAAGGGAAACGCTGCCTTGGATAGCCTTTACTAGGTCATCTATGCAAAACGACTAAATATGAATCGACATATTAAACTAGAGTAATTTAAGCTCTTAGTTAAATATACCTCTTATGGTATAATTGAACATACATTCAACCTAGTTGTTAACTAGACCTTTTCACGGGAGCGACACACTTGTAGTCTTTAGAGGTGTGTTTGTTCATTCCGTAGAACATATATTGATCACATGCTTCAGTCTCGATCATCGAGAGAGAAAGAGTTTATGTTTTTGTGAGAGGTTGAAGAAGTATATAGAGTGTTGAGGATTATTCTCTCTTATCTCTGTTCTCCGCACTGTTGAGTGTGAGTGATCTTGACTCTACTAGCAATCTCTACCGCACTACATGAATTACTCTCTGGTCAGATAGACTCTCTAGCGTATTACAGTCGTTTGATGTATGTCCGTAAATATGCTCTAAAGAACTGTCTTAAAACTATCTTATTCGTCTGTCACGAACACTTTCTTTTCGACACTCGAATAACGTCTACATTTGGTATAGTCTAGCACAATCATTGATAGAATTGTATGTATACATCTGAGATGACAGTCCCTGTCTGAGGAATTGAGTCTTTGATCTATGTTTTTGCTTGTAACTGACATAAGTTTCTAACGTACTCTAAAATTACTTGTGCTCTTTAACCATAACCTTGGACTTAAGTTGTTGAGGACTTCTATCTAGATCCGAACAGTTCACGAATACGATTAACTAATTTTGGGCACAAACACAAATACATCAAACATCTCTCGACTCTCTGTTGACAACTTAATCAGCCGAAGTGTAGTACTATTGTACTACTCTGATAACATCTCACCTGTAGAACGCATTTTATTCGATTTGATAGAGGCAAGACTGTTGTTCTGGAATTATTAACACTACACACCCCCACCACAAGTAATGTTGGTTACTTATTAATGTTTGTTGACACCCAAAATAACTCTCAAATCCAATTCACTTGAAATAAGTCATAATTGTACCAAATACATAACTTTCAAAACGCTATCCTTTGAGGGTTCGTCGACATTATTTACTACAAAATCTATATTAACCTTGTTGGTATAGTATGACACCTTGCTCTTCAGTTCTCCTAAACTAATGAATATTGAGATTTGCATAATATTCTACTTTTGAATCCAATTTTGTACAATCAAAATAGTACGTCATTGAGGGGTTCAAGGTTAAGATGTTTTTGATCAAAATGCCTAAACATCCAAATTCTTAAAAATTCCTTCTACACTAAGTTACTTGTTATCATCTAGTCACCATGTGTCATTGACAAAGTATGACATGATATCTCACAATAGGAAAACAGTGTTATGCTCATATGGCTAGAAGTCATTCATAAAGATGATGGTGATCTATGGCAGTTCAAGGCATCTCGATGAATAAATTCAAGATAGGTCTAAATCCCTCATTGTTTGGAGCAAGGCCAACTATAATCTTGTCATGATATCCATGCTTATGTGTTTCATTACATGGACAGCCTCTCCAATACTCCTAAACTAATGAAAACAACAAGGATATGCATAATCTGCTTGATCAGAATCTAATTTTGTACAATCAATGGCAAAAGAGTACGTCATTGAGGAGTTCAAGGTGTTTTTGATCAATTCTTTTTTGCTTTTGGATCTTTGTACATAGGCCTTTATTACAATCAAAGTTCTTGCCAGTTCCATTACTATACTATGTCGGTTTTGTCGAGTATTGGAAATAGGGACATATGTAAATGGATCCCTTGGAAAATTACTATTTTGAAAAATCACTACTTTTGGAAAAAGACAAATTTCAAAATTTTGGGTAGTTGGATGCCCAAGAATAGTAGTTGGATGCCAAATACATCGATGTTTTGACACTTATGACATCCTTTAACCAGATGAGTACAATTTAGCTGATAAAAAATTGTGCCGTTCAATGCACTATATATACTTTGACAAGGCTTGGGAATAGAACGACCAACAATCTTTGATAATTGTGTGATTTTAGAATGCAACAATTTTGAGCTGATTTTCGCATTTAGTGAAGGCCTCTGAATACACCTCAGAACAAACCACAGAATACTAAATCTACTTTAGTCAAGGCCTCAGAACAAACTTTGTCCTCTCCCTTGTTTGTTGATCCTTCATCACCCTGTTTATCCTCCTCACTCTCCTTATCCTCCTCACATTTGAATGCTCCTCTTGCTCTTGCTTTTCTTGATATTGCTCTTTGTTCTCTCCTCTTGCACCTTTGCTTGTTCCTCTTACTCCTCTTGCACTTTGCTTTTTCCTCTTGCTCTTCCTCTTTACTTACTCCTTGCAAAATCAAAAGTGGTAAGCTCAAGAAAAAAAAGAAAGGTCACAGACGAAGGTTTTTTTTATTATTGGATGTAAGTAATCTCTCTCTCTCTCTCTCTCTCTCTCTCTCTCTCTCTCTCTCTCTCTCTCTCTCTCTCTCTCTCTCTCTCTCTCTCTCTCTCTCTCTCTCTCTCTCTCTCTATCTATCTCTTTTTAACACTCTCTTTCTCTTACATCATAGTATCCATCTCAGTGTGATTGCGATTTGGTTTTATTGACCTCATGTTTTTTATGCAGGTTTATTTTGAGATAATGGAGATGGCAGATCCACAAACATTTTTAAGGTAACAGGCAGGCCAAAAAGGTTGTCGGAGTAGGCGGATCTGCATGATTTTCTATTTCGAAGGCTATTTCGATGGCTTATTTTCTATTAGGGTGTTGTAGATCCATGTGAGAAATCAGAGTACTGTAGATCCAGAGTTTTTTGTCGCAGATCCAGATTTACAGATGGTCGTAATGCCCATCGGAATAGGCGGATCTGTGGGGTTATTCTAATGGCTAATCCGATACCAAATCTTCTATTCATCTATTGGAAATCCAGGTTTTTGGTGCATATACAGGATTCCATATGGATCTTTGTTGTTCTTTGTGTGAATTTAGTTTGTTGCAATTATTTTTTGTGGTAATATACTTAACAAACTTCAATACTGGTTTTTGTTTTGCAAGTTTCATTGTTGATTTCTGGGCCGATCACCATCAGAATATTTGAGGCGCAAATTCTGTAGCAGATCCTAGAGGTACTTGCAGGGTCGGAATGGAGGTCGAAATACACCATGCTATTTGAACAGTATACCAGTGTCTATTCTGACGTCTGTTCCAATTTTCTCTTACATTTTTTCCAAGCTTTCAAATGACTGATCTGTGAATTTCATGATAGATTTGTAAACTTGGGTGTTTTTCTGAGCAGAATCTTCACTTGTGATAAGTAGTTCTATGATTTTCCCATGAGGCAATAGTTGTAAGAGTTTTTGTTATGATTTTATTTTGTAGGTTTGAATGCCGATTTTTTGGCTCAAACACCATCCAAGCAATTGACTAACATAATTAGCAGATCTAGATACTTGTACAGTTTTGTAGCAATTTGTCTCCTATTTTTTGTTGTAGATCCACATTTTGTAGTGTAGGACTACATTTAATTTTATTTATATTAGGATTCATGAAAATAGATCTACACATTTTAGAAACAAATCTCTACTTTTATTGATAAATCTGTTGATAATGGATAGATCTATCAGCTGGGGTGAAAATCCGTGGAGGTCAAAACAGACCTCAGAATATGGGAATTCGTTTAAGATAGTATACCATCACTTATTCCGAGGTGTATTTCAACCTTTGCTCATAAAAATTTACATTTCAAAAACAAATCTCTGATAAACATTAGCAAGTTCTGCCTGAACAATGCTAGATTATTACCACCTCAACTGATATATCAAGATTACAAAATTCCCATCCCAGTTGATACATCAATATAAATGTTTGTCTCCTATTTTTTGTTGTATATGCACATTTTGTAGTGTATGACTACATTCAATTTTAGTTACATTAGGATTTATGAAGATATATCTACACATTTAAGAAACAAATCTCTACTTTTATTGATGAACTTATTGATAATGGGTTGGAATCAGTGGAGGTCAGAACAAACCTTGGAATATGTGGATCTGTTTAAGGTAGTATACCATCACTTATTCTGAGGTGCATTCCGACTTCTACTCATACATTATTCATTTCAGAAACAAATCTTTGGTAAACATTGGCAAGTTGTGCCTAAACAATGCTAGATTATTACCACCTCAGTTGATATATCAAGATTACAAAATTTCTGCCCAAGTTGATACATCAAAATGAACAAAATGTGACTCAACATAGCAACATTTTTTAGAATCTTTCACCACATTAAAGCCTTGTTACTCCCTTCTTGATTACATTTGTCCTTGATTTGAGGCGCTTCTTAGAAAATATTTTTATGATCCTGTTGGCAAACTCCATAGTTGGCCTAAGAAAACAATTGATTCCCACTCTTAACAATTATGTTTGTCCTTCAAGTATAGACTGACCAATAATCGACCACCATTATTTGATTTTAGAGCTTTGATAGTCTTGTTGAGTTGGTTTCCCAGCATATATTTGAAGTGAGTTGATTTCAAAACACAAGTTTGAATTGAGTTATACAAAAGTTTCAATAATCTTTTAAAACATGCTTAACATCATTATTTGATCTTAGTGGCTTGGTAGTAGGTACATACAAGTTGAGTCCAAAAAATCCATCAATATAGTCTCATTCCAGCAAGACCTAGGAAGTGACCTTACTAATAAAATTACTTTAGCACATTACATAAAAACCACCATCAAATGGATCCAGAAAAATAATCAAATGCAAAGAGCAAAGAGTTAAGAGAGAGAGAGAGAGAGAGAGAGAGAGAGAGAGAGAGAGAGAGAGAGAGAGAGAGAGAGAGAGAGAGAGAGAGAGAGAGAGAGGTAACCAACACTCCCAATTCTAGGAAGGTGTGTAGTCTGTGTTTTCTTCTGTTAAAGACGTGGTTCAAATGTTTCTTATTGGAAGATAAGTTCCACAAGAAAGCCCAAATGCCACAGGGAGGGAGCATGTGGTGACATTCTGGAACATGATATAATCATATGGTTCGGGAGTTTTAATTAGCACTCTACTATGTTCTCTCTCTTTTTTCTCTTCATGTGTGTTTAGGATCTAGGGTTTAGGGTGTGTGTGTGTGTGTGTGTGTGTGTGTGTGTGTGTGCGCGCGCGCGCACGCTTGTGCGTCCCTATGGCTTGCATTCACAAGAAAACTAGAAGCTCTCACTTGCAAATGAGCCAAAAGATTCACGAAATGATGTCTCTTGCCTAGTTATAGACAATGCTCTCACCTAACTAAACTTAACTATCTTGAGGGAGAGTTAGCCCTTGTTAAGTATTATTTAGGCTACATTGGGCCCTTATTGGCCTATTATCCTTATCAATTACTTTGGAGGGCCTAAAGAGAGAACCGTCTTGTTTTTAAGGCTAATAGCTCCTTTTGGGCCTACAAAGCTTACATTGGATATTATCTTGCATGTATTAGCATGAATGTACTAACAATACATAAAACTCCTCCTACTTAAGCATTTTTGTCTTAAAAAATGAAATTACTCTTGTCTAATCAGCTTGATCGCCTTGGTTAAGTAGTCGTGATTGAGGATGTGTCATTGTAGAAAAATTACTGCTTCATTATAGATCCAAGGCTGTCGAATTGAATCCATTTTGCTAGCTTCAGCCTGTAATCCTTGTTCCCATGAAGGAAAAATGATGATCGAAGAAGAGATGGATGAAACACCATATTGCTTTTTGACAACCGAATCGCAATATCCTCTTTTGTCAGTTTCTTCGGCATCATAACAAATTGGATGATCTATCCAATTCCGTTAGGATCATATTTTGGCATTGCATCCGGTTGTGCTGGTTTGAAGATTTTGTCACGTTGTTGGGTAGTCACTTTGTTGTTCAATCCAAATGCTTCAATGATAACCATAAGCCTTGCATCTGAACTGTGAAGATCCTGCATGAAGGAATTATTGGCATGAATATCAATTTCCAATATAGGAACCAATACGTTTTGATTGATCATCTCTGGAAATGACAAATGATATTCTAAATGGACATTCATTTTCAAGAATATCGAGTGAATGAGATGCTTGCAAAGAGTGGTGATATCTCGTTCACTCAAGGTCTCTACGGAATTTTTTTCGTAGATCACATATTATGTTAAAAAATATTGATATCTCCAATATTTTGAACCACAAACTGGAAACTGTGATATAATGGATCTTTGATTGTTAGTCCCATCTCATAGTTAGGACAATTTTCAACTTGTATAATACAAGTTTCATCACATTTCGTTGTGCACTCTATATTGAATGTGAAACATTCATATAGATCAGTCGTATCTTTGTCATCTAATCTCATTTCACAAGACGTTCTAGACAAGTCTTTTGGCTGAATGTAATGTGATAGTTCTTGTGATTTCAAGGAAGATGGGGTCCTTGAGTGATTTGCCTCATTGACAACTTCATTGCTTGAATGGGCCATTGTACTGCTCAATTGAAGATCAATATTGAAAACAAAAATATTGTCCTCATAATCCTCCGCATCGTCTTTGTGATCCTCAACTGATTTTCTGTGTTCTTGCATTGACATTGTGCTCGCATTTGAAATTGTCTTGTTTGATTCAAATCGGGAATTACATTTATGTTGCCGATCTTGTGTACATTCCATAGCACTGCATAAATGTTGATTGGTCATTTTTTGTGAGTTCAATGGGGAATCAAGAGTCGTTGATGAAGTTGGTTGATCTATTTGATGAACAAGTTTTCCCATTGTCAATAGTGATTGTTCTTCATCATGTTGCACTCGTTGTTCCAACGTTCTCCTGTCATTTTCAAGTCCGATCAGATATTCAATATGACTCTGTAATGCCTGTTTTCCCTTCTCCATGTCAATTCTCCGGACATCTTGAGGTGTTACATTTTGTGATGGAGATTGTAGTTGGAACGATGTAGATGACTCATTACATCTTTGATCAGCTCCTACAATTTTGTTTTGTCCACCAGATAGGCTAGCAAACAATCTTTCCCATTTTACCTCATTAGCTTGCCGATTTTTTTCCATTCCTTGCAACATTGTAACTATCAGATCTTGTGTGGCCTGCATTTTACTTAGTACATTTTCTTGTTGGTTCGAAACTTGTAGTTCTTCCATCACTTCTTCAGTAGGGTTTGATTGTCGATTGAACAATAGTAATGACGAACCACAATGGGTATGAGGAGTGGCATTATTGATAGTGCTATTCTGTATGCAACGTTGCACAGGAGATGACGATTGTTCAAGTTGGCACATAGAACTCATGTACCGCAGTGCGTGCTCACCACCTTGTGAATTGTAATGATGTTTTGATTGTCGTGAATATAGCTCGTCATCATTGTCACTACTATAAAAACCACCATCAATATTAAATTGATTCGACTGGTATACTCATGGTTTTTATTTTGGTCAAAATATATTTCATCATAACCCAAATAGTCTCCTATTAGTCGTGTTGCTCATATTGATATGAATTATTGTCATTGTGCCCCTCATACTGATAATATTGGTCTGAATCACTATCATTGTGCTCCTCATACTGATAATCACAATATGATTGGTCATCACGTTTAGATTGATTATCAAATTCCACTTCATAATTAGAATTAGAATCTATTTTAACAAATCAAGAGAGAATATGAGTAAAAATTTATAAAGACCCTTATAGAAAAAATTGCGAAGTTTATTTTTTACAAGGAAACAAGCTCTTGACAGTTTATCCACCCACCTAAAACTCAAAGTTCTATGATGAGTGAAATTAAGAATGGAAAAAACTTGAAGTTCAAATGAAATCGTTAAAGAAATTAAAGTAAATTGAACTAACAACTAGGAAGAAAGGGGGTTAAAGAAAATTAGAAATTGAATTCTATAAATCTTCGAGATCCATGAACCATTGTAGTGCTCGTAGAAGAATAGAAAGAACCGTGAAAATTTTAAACTTTACGGCAATTTTTTTTAAAGGCTGCTCGTACGGTGCATTCTGTGCTCGTGAATGATTTGGGAAATCTTAAAAATAGTTTTTTGAAAGAAAATCAAAAAATATTTTTTTTGCCGGGTATGGAGGAGATTCAAGGCGCAGATCCGGGGAAGATTCCAGGAGCAGATGCTGCTGGGGCGCCGCAGGCAAGGAGGGATTGGGATAGAGAGAGAGAGAGAGAGAGAGAGAGAGAGGGGGGGCGAGGCAGGCACGTAGGTAGAGAGGGAGAGATGAGACGGGTGGTGGGTGACGGGTTAGGTCGGGAAAGAGTGAGAGGGAGGGGACGGGCGCCGCAGGGACGTAGGCATAGGCCAAGGGTACGGTAGGGAGCGGGGAGGGAGGAAATGGGCAGAGAGAACGCGAGGGGGCCGTGAGCGGAGACAGAGAGAGTGGGATTAGGGTATAGGAGGGGGAAGGGATGGCGCCGCAGGGACAGAGAGAGGAGGAGCGCTAGGGTTAGGTTAGTTTTGTTTTTAGACCTATAACGTTAGGATTTAAAAAATTGTGCATGGGTTTTCTCTTCTTTTTTAGCACTTCTTATTTCCTAAGCCTAATAGGCGAACATAAGGTTATGGCTGAATTTTTTGGTTTTTCTTGGTTTTTTTTTTTAGGGTTAAAATCAGGCGAACCTTTAAAATGAAAATATGAAAGAAAATTTTAAAAGAAACAAAACTTTAAAATTAAACAAGTGCATTGTGCAAGCCACTGGGCCTGCCTTTGCAATACGAAATAAATTGTATGTTGTTAAAGTTTTTTTAATGATTTTTTTTATTGACACATGTAGTATATTGGTGAATGATCTGACCAATAAGCATATGTACTTCCAGATAAATTTTTGGGTTTTTGGGGTTTTCTATGTTTGTCCAAACATGATCTAATTCGGTGCCATATATAGTTGTTACTTGTTGAAAGGATAGTTGTATATTATGTTCATGCATAACTGATTCACGTTTTTGGAAATTAGTGTTTATGTTTAATGCATTAACATTTATGTCACCCAATATAATAGTGGGTGATTTTTTGGGAATATTGTTAAGTATTATATTTAGTTGTTCAATAAACGTGGAAATAGTACTATTTGGCTGTCTATATATTGCAATAATATGTACATTGTAGGCTTTATGAACAAATGTAGCATGAATAATTTCACTTTGCGGTGTATTAAATAATTGTACATGTTCAAGGTGTTCAGTTTTACGATACAATAGTTGAGCTTGCAAACACGTAGTTGTCAATGACTTCGAAGATTGTTGGAAAGTAAGGTTTATGATTACGTGTTTGGGTCTCTTGTAAACATAATGTGTGTGATGTCATTAGGTTATGATCATTTACAGTAGTATGTTTGTATTTAGATAATGATCTAGTATTTAGTGATTGAATAATGAGATGCGTTTTTGTGTAGGTACACATATTGAAAATTTGGAACTCCCATTTTGCTGTTGTTTTTAGACGTGTCACTTCTTGTTGTACACGTGGATCAATTTTATTGCTATTTTTTTATTGAAAATTGTTTTCTTGTAACCTTATTAGAAATAGAACGGCCAACTTGAAATTCTTCGTGATTCGGTGTATTGGAGTCCATGTTTGGTTTATATTATGGGTTTTATATCCTCTCCATCCCTTATTTAAATCGCTAATCTAGATCCATCCATTCTGTGTGTAAATATTTGTACAGACGTACAATCCGTAGAAAAACTCTATGTCTAAAAAAAAGGTTCTTGAAGTCATCACAAGACATCGCAAAACCCCTTCTTACGGTCTATCTTAGTCTTTGTAATGTATCACAAGGCCCTACAAATGGTCATTTGTGGTAACATACTCCTTTGCTAAGTATCGCAAGCAACTGCAAGTGCCTTACTTGCGGTCAATTACAAAAGTGAACGCTGCGGTCAGTGGCGGAGACTAGTTTTGACCACAAATACATCGTAAAAGGACTCCTTACAGTCATTAGCGGTTACGATACACGAAGAAGACAGACCGCAAAGGAACCGCAAAGGCATTACTTGCGGTCATTAGCGGAGCGGCGCCGGACTTCACGCTTCACCGCTTCACGATCCTTGCGCCATTGGTCATGGTCCATCACTTCACGATCCTCTTGCCATGATCTACGTCAGACATCGCTTTTCGTGTGTCAATGTGATTTGTATATAGACTTCAAATCAGACATACAGACATATACACAACAATCAATTGATTCGATTGATCATAATATCGGAGCGCAATAGCTTGTTCTTTCACTCTGTTACAACATAGTATTGTTTTAGGAAGAACACGACTCTGTTTGCATTCAGACTTGTACTCTCTACAACTATATGATTTATGTTCTAGTAATCTGACTAATTACAAAATTTTGAGAACTTAAGTTAACTTAAACTTTGGCCTTCTAATATTATTTTAATTACATGGCCCAAAGTCTAGTTTATTCACAAATAAATTATTCACAAGTGCTGATTGGGCTATGGGTTTATATACGTAGGAAGCCACGACCCTCACAACTTATTTCTACTACTTTCGGCTATTTTATTTATTTACACGGAAATACTCACAACAGGGCCTCCGACCTGAAGTAGTGCCGGTCTTTCAGCACTATGTTGTTTAGTAGAGACCCCGTGTCTCTTTGCGTCACCATATGAGATAGCCCATGACCTGTTACAAGAATTTCAGTCGTTTGGTGTTTTTCACATCCTTGGGGATTAGGAAGGACTTGTGGACGCCAGTTAGCCAAAATTGGTCAATCCATACTTGAAATCTGCTGGGCCTCCCACATCGAAGATTCAAAATATTGCATGGTTGTAAAATGATGATTGTAAAATCCATAAATCCTACTCACACTAACGTTGTTTGTTCCGTCACCATGTTAAATTTGACTCTATAATAAACTACTACCAAAAAATTAGAGTACTCCCATTTTCGGCTGTGAAATGTATCTTTGTATGTCCTTGTCATAGAATAGCGTCAATCCCTAGCATGGTATTGGACTCTAGCCGTCACCTTTAGACATGAATAAGGAGGCTCACGGGTGTGCATATTCTTTTTAGGCCTCAGAATCTATGAGTTAGGGCTGTAGACTCAATAATGACCATAGGACACATTAGTCAATGTCTCAGACATATGTGAACTACTATACAATGCTCAAGGCGACTGCACAGAGATCATCTAGACCTTTCAATGGCAATTTCAAACAAAAAACCCAGAGCAAACCAGTTCAAGCACATCCTCCACACAGCAAAACAATTAGAAAAGACTACACAAAGATAATCTAGACCTTTCAATGGCAATTTCAAACAAAAATCTGGGAGCAAACAAGTTGAAACACATCCTACACAGGGCAAAACAAATCAGAAAAAGTAATATAGAGATCATTAGCAAAACAAATCAAAAATAATAATATGGAAATCATTAGACCTTTTGATGGCAAATTTTGAGGACTAGGCAAAGCAGCAAGGAAGCTATGAAGACAGTGGCAGCTCTCAGAACCGTTTTAGAGAGCAAAATCAGGGTTAACTGCTGTGTTTTTGCGTTTGCAATCGTCGCCTTTCTTCTTTCTTTTCAAACCAAAAAATAATAACTGCTTAAGTTATTGAAAGAAAGATCTAGTACTTCAAGGCTTTGAAGAGCACTCATAATCAAAATTTCTCCTATTAGGCTATTGTGCGACAAGCTAATTTTCACAAGTCTATTACATTGTCCCAGTGAAATAGGAATGCTATTTGAGATTTGATTTGATGAAAGATCAAGACACTCAATGAGGCTTCCGAATTGTGGGGGCAAGGAACCTGTCAAAAGATTGCTTGACAAATTAAGCATAACAAGGCTAGTGATCATGGGGATCTCCATTGGTAAGATGCATGTAAGCTGATTATGAGCAAGTATAATCTCTCTCAACCTTTGGCAATTTCCAAGGCTAGGAGGTATGTACCCTAATAGATTGTTGTTTTGTAGGTGTAGGTATGCCAATTCTTGAAGTTGACCAAGCGAAGATGGGATGCTACCATCAAGGTTGTTGTTGGAAATGTCGAGCTCCTCGAGTTGGGTGCAATTGCCAATGTTTGATGGTAAGCTACCCAAGAAAAAGTTATCTTCAAGATGTAGTTGTTGTAATTGTTGTAACTTCCGCAAAGAGGTTGGGATCAAACCTTGAAGCATATTGCCACCAAAGAAAGCTGCTACTAAAAATGTCAAATTACCTAGCTCGTTGCTCATTGGGTATTGTGCCACTTAATTTATTTTCATTTAGTTGTAGCACTCTAAGGGAGGAGCAATTGGCTAATGTGGTTGGAATGTTGCCGATGAGAAAATTATTCGAAAGATATATGTCTTGTAAGTGACTAAGACGACCTAGCTCTGTGGGTAATGTGCCAATTTATTCTAACCCAGTAATAGATATTCAAGGGAGTAGCAATTGGCTGGTTTTTAGCTTTAGAGTGTGTTAAGCTTTTTTATGTTTTGTTTCAAGCTCTGTTGCAGTTCATTGATATGCAAGCTACTTACTTTCTAAAGATAAATTGCTTCACTAGATGGGAATAAACAATGTTTATGTTATGGGAGAACCAACATTGTAATGTTTCCTTAGAGTGGTTGGCCAGATAGACAGTATAGATGTTGTAAACTTACATTATACTCTTAAGTCAGATTTCATACAAGAGGATACCATTTCTTCCTCGAAAAATAATCAAATTTCTCCTCAGGTTGATACGTACCACGTTCGGTATGGAAAGGAACTGTATGAGAACATTACGATTTGACTTATTTATGTAATGTGTGGTTTGCGTTTTTTATTGTTTAGTTTTGTTAGGTTTAGAAAAACACATACACACACACACACACACACACACACACACACATTTATTTATTTATATGTCAATTATTAATTCAACAAAAATAGATAATCATATATTTTATAATCAAATAATATATGGTAGAGAGTAGTATTGTTGACAAAGCCTAAATAGAATAATAAGGTTGCACAATATAGTTCCACGTCACTAAAAATATTGTTGCATCAAACAATGCCACCATATAAAAGACTCTATTGCATGTTACTCCATGTACTTATCATCAATATAAATGGAAAGTGAGAATTGATGTTGGCCACTAGCTTTATTCACTCCAATATCGCCTCCTACAATTGCAGTCCTAGCATGGCCTCATCGTAAACTAGCAAACCAATGTACTAGTGTTAGTACACATATATCGTAAGTTGAACAAGAGTGGGTGAACAAAACAAAAAAAAAACTAAAATACACATGCAAAACAAAAATACACACAAATCTTGGTCACAATTCATCAAAGTTCCAACTATCTGCGAAAAAATGTACAAGTTATCTGTCTTGAGTTTTAGGGGTGCTAGGCCACATCCACTCCATGTACACTTGTAAATATGTGATTTGGCCAAATTATGACTTAGATTAGCTCAAGTTAGTATAGATTGCTTAAACTTGGCATGATGGTAGAGAGAAGATTTTGCACCTCATAATGTCATTTGACCATGTGGACTAATAAGAGCAAGAGGTGTACCTAAATGGTCCAATCAAAGAATGAGGTGGCTTCAGAATGTGGTCCAATATTTGTAAGAGGTGGTATGAGAGTGGTCCAATCATCGATCTTGCATTAGGGCCCTTTTTAAATTCAAAAAGGGCCTCTTCACTAATCTTGATTAGTGTTAATGATGACATGTGTACCAATAAAAGTGTGAAAGTTGAGCAAGAATGGTCCATATGACATGGCAAATTAGTTTCAAGGGTGCAAATTAAATCAAGTGTGGGCTCACAAAGTACATCTCTAACATTAACCCTACGTGGATACACTTGAAAGTACCTAGTAACCAACAATAGCTATACACATAGTACCTAGTAGCCAACAATAACTACACAAATAGTACCTACTATCATATCTAGACTACTTCTAAGTGTACTAATTGAATAAGCAATGGCAGGTCTAGTACATATCATGGCATACATGAGATAACCAATAATAAAGCGATAAGAATATTGTTTTACTTGCTCGACTTCTTCGCAAGATTGTGGACACTTACATTGAGTGCCACATGGCATCATAACATTTGGTGGTGGTTGCAAGAATTGGCAACTCCTTTATAGCTACATAATGTTTAATAGCTATTGAAAACTCAAACTTAAACATATTTCTTGCATTCTACAAACAAATCATAATGTCTGTATGTAAAGGAGAGCTAAATGGTGCAATAAATCATAATAGAAGCCATAAGAGAGTAAAGTTGCAAAAGTTCTAGTTGTTTCAATTGAGGCCCATGGAAAGTTATAGTTGAGCATTTGACGATACATAGGGACCATCATTTTCAATCAGTCAAAGGCATCCCCTTGTTTAGTTCAAGCTACTCACTCCTATTATTACCATGCTTAATCATACCGCTATTGAGAATGAGACTGTTCGATCATTCTAGGACCTTGCTTATGCATTGATGCTATGGCATATATGGCTATGTAGGAATGCTAGAGAATTTTGGGAGATTTGGCCTATTGCTTGGAACTTTTATTGCTAAAGCTACTTCAATGTTGAATTTGCTTGTAAGGGGCTTTTACAAAGCTGCCTATTCCTTCGATTATGTATATTTGTATGAAGTCATTACTTAATGTGCCTACTTTGAAAGAAAGAAATAAAGAGGCAACCCCTATTTAAATGTTGTCACACAATAAGTTAAGCACTATGTCTTGCAAGACACAAAGGAATGATGTTGTAAGTTTAAAAGGGAGAGCCAATATGCTCAAATGATAATCAGGTGTGACCCAAGAGGAGAACATGGCAAAAGTTTTAGTTGCAAATGGAGGGCTCAAGGGATTGTGCAAGACATTTGATGATAGATGATGGGAATGGTGACCCACATTTCCAAATAGTCAAAGAAGTAGTAGGACTCATGAGTACTTTGATCAGAACGCATGCTCCGCATGCACTTCTTTCATTATTTTTTCTCTTCATCCCTCTCATTATTATCTCACTTCCACTAGATCTTTCGTTGCATCATGGCTTCCCTCTCTCTCTCTCTCTCTCTCTCTCTCTCTCTCTCTCTCTCTCCCTCTCTCTTTTGTGGGTCCTCCATATCCATAGGCTTTTTGCTCTAGAGGTCAATCTGTTTACTCCAGAGGTCAATCTTAATTGTCCAGAGTGGATCATGTAACCATGAGTGCCATAGCATGTGTTTCTTTGATGTTCTCTCCTTGGGCATGTACAAGTTAGTGCTCAATTTTTGTTCTTTGGTAAACCGCTAGTTTTGCTCTCTCTTTGGGTTCTACAAATTAGTGCTCAATTTTCTTTGTGGTAAACCGCTAGTGTTTTACCTGCTGTGACTAGTTTGTTCCTCTTTGCAACCTTCAATCTCTCAGATTTTGACAAATAGAAGGTAAGTCCCTTCATTTTAAGACGTTGTCACGAGAAATTCAAATTCAAATTCAAACCACTGTTATTGGACTTTGTTTACTGTTCGTGAGCCTGGTACTAGTACCTTTTGCTGTTCCAGAATTTTATAATTGCCATTCATCCACCTTAAAGGTGGACTCCACAAGCTTCCTGGGTTTATTGTGCCTTTCAATGTTGCTTAAATGTTGTTATGGTTTATCAGATAAATCTCAGCAATGTAGGAAAGCTAGAGTGAGGATAAACAACAAGCAGCATGAATTCTGTTAGTTATTGGCGATCTTTCATCTGTAAAGCCAGTGCTGCTGTGCTCTCAATAGTTCCTGACTAAAGGCCTCAATGCAAGTGATTTCTTAGAAGGAAGGAAGCAAGGTCAGATTCAGTTTGTAAAACCCAGCAGTGATGGTTGAAATCTCGATTATATTACTCTCGAAGCTGCTGATAGCCTCATATTTAATCAGCATTGAAATGGTGTTGAACAGGCAAATGGACTTTTCAGTCAAATGCTACAAAAAGTGTAGCAATCTGCTAGTCCTGCTGACGATCCTTAGTAATCTGCCCCTGATCACCGGGTCGTTATCTACTCCATATTCAGTGGCTGATCCAGATCAAAATGGCGTAAATATCAACAGGAATTCAGGCGATCTTATGGATCACACCAACAATTTTTTTCCAACTGCTCCTTTGGCTCCAGGATCAGCTCCCAATTATCCTACAGTCCCGCCAGTATTTCATATCTCTCCATTTCCTCCTTTCCACTTTTATTCTCCTCCACCACCTGTATCGCCTCACCCTCCCCATCATCATCAGTTGCATCCACCCCCTCCGCTTCGCAACTACATTCCACCCTCTCCAGTATATCAATTAAAATCTCCACCTCCATCTCCTCCTTTTCATCCTCTTCCTCCTCTAAAGTTTCCACCCCCTTTGTATTTGAATTCACCTCCACCCCCAAGCTCAGCTCTTAAACATCCACCACCATCACCACATCACTTTAATTTTCCTCCACATGGAAGACCACCTCCTCCAGTGTATTTGCCCAAATCTCCACCACCACCCTTTCATTTCTCTTCACATCCACCACCCAGTCCACTTCCAACAATTCACTTCAAGTCACCACCACCACCTTTCCATGTCCATCACCATCACCATCCTCATCCACCATCCGGTCCGCCGCCTCCAGCTCCTAGCCACCAAAAATCTCCACCCCAACCATTCCACTCCCACTCACATCCACCCTCTCCCAGAATTCATTTCACCTCTCCTCCGCCACCACTGCGAGCTCATTCACCACCAGAAACGCCTACCACAATACATCTCAGATTTCCGCCACTGCCCAAAACACCTCACTTCAAATTTCCTCCACCACCATTTCACTATTACTCTCCTCCACCACCTAACATCCCGTCCAAATCTCCCCGACCACCATTCCATTACCCCTCCCCTAGTCACAGCTCACCTCCTGCAAGACACCTCAAATCCCCGCCTCCCCCATTCCATCACCATTCTCCTCCTCCTCAAATAGAGTTCAAATCACCGCCACCCAGCCCGCCTCCTAGAATTCATCCCAAAAGTCCGCCACCACCACCTCCGGCCCACATACATTCTCCTCCTTCCTACCGTACGCCCCCAGTTCATTACAGTCCACCACCTACTCCGATCAAATCGCCTTTACTTCCTCCCTGTCAACAAACTCCTCCTTGGCTTCCTCATAAATCATTTCCTCCGGCTCCCTTCTACTATGATGCCCCTTCTGTTCATCATCCTCCATACGAATCTTCATCCGCTACAAATAAGGTGAACGTCTTAGTGGTTGGCAATGTATATTGTGATGCCTGCTGGGATGAAAATTTTGAAAGCGAAACGCATGGTCTTCCAGGTAAGCATCTGATCATGCCTAGAAATTAACTGCTGAGTCAAGTTCTTTGAGTAGATCTTGCTATCTGTTCCAGATCTGGCTTAGCAAATTTTACTACTTCATGAATGTCATATTGATATGACATAAGATGTTATCGCAATGGGTTTGTAGCGAATAAGACTTTTGGTTCTTGACTGCCGTTTACTGATTTGTAGGGGCTACTTTGAAAATGCAATGCAGCAGTAGGATCGGAGAACAAGAGTTCTTGGGATACACTGATGCAAAGGGAAACTTCAGTATTACTCTCACTGGTTCGTACTACGAAAAGTGGGAACTAGAGGATTGCAAAGTGATTTTACTCAAAAGCTCGCATGGCTTATGCAATGTTGCATCAGAGTATCATAACGGAAAGAGTGGTGCAGAAACAAGGCTCAAGTCTATATCATCGACGGATATTATTCTTAAATCTGGACCTTTTGCATTCAAGCCTGAGAAGCCATTTCCAGAATGCCCTCATCTAGTTTGAAATATCACCTTCGCTGAAAGCTTCCTTAGCTATTACTCAAGCAAAAATGCTCCTAAAGCTCTTGGGAGGCGCTTTTCGTTGAATATCAATGCAAATTCAGTACGATCACAGCTTTCACAAGGCAGCTTATTAATTTTGACTCAGGTCTAGCTGACAATATAACCAAATGCTATTGTGGACACAACTGATCTAATCTACACATGTTTAGTGGAATTTTACCTTTTTAAAACGACTTCCTCTAGTTTGCAAACATCTGAAGTATGAAGACTCAAATATAGTTGGCAAGAACTTTCACAGTTTTTCACAAGAGTTACTGTTTAGAAGAAGATGTGAAAACACAGAAGTATATATCGCTATACCTCTGATGTCAATCGGGATTTGCATAGGGAATATTGAACCTGTGTATTGGCATCTGTTTTTATAGTATTACCCGACCACAAAAACTGTCTTATAAGAAAGATTCACGTTGTTTAAGCTACAATCAGATGACTGACTATGCATGAGTTCTATGATATGAAGTCTACCACCTTTTAGCAGAACCTTGTGCACCAGATACTCGCTTTATAAATCTTTGTGAATGTTTTTTTCTTGTATTGAAACTAAGAACATAAGACAGACTTCTTTGGTTTTCAAAAAACCTTCAGCAATATTGGGCTCAATAACCATGTAGAATCTCTAAAGATAGTCATATTGTGATCAGAATGACATTAAAAATACATGTACATTATTTTACCAGTGTCGACTAAATCATCTTTGTGCACAAAGTCACCATATATGCTTATGCATTGGCAAATGGTAGTTTTAGTGACCTTTGCACCCAATAAGATAATAAGATGGTCGTAGATTATGGTGAGGCTGTTAGATTGAGCTATAGTTGGAGCTGGAACATTTGCAGAACTAGCTATAAGATCCTTACTAAGCCTAAAGGATGGCACAATGGCAAGGGAGACTCTTTTTATCGTTGGAAAATGTTCGAGTCACATTTTCTCACTTTTCATGAGTTGTTATTTCAAAAACTATGAGCTTGTTATGAGGCATAATAATGAGCTTTTGGTGATTTGTTCATGTGACCTTGAATTTTCAGACTCATAATTCTCCTCATGAAAAAGCTTCTTATAAAAGAAAGTGGAGATGAGTCGGCTCTATCTACTTGGCAAGTGAAACAATAAATGGGCCATCAAAAGGGTCAAAATGTAGACGAAGCAAACCACTCCACAACTAGATACATGCTCGCAGGAGGTAGTTATTCAGCATCCCTAAATAAAAAGGACCTTCTAGCCAATGATGCACTATGAGCTGTAAAAAAATACGAAATTTATCAATCTTTTGTTTCATTCCTGTGAACGCCTCTTCAAGAGCCATATTAGGAACTATACTAGTGGGACTCATGTTTTGCAAGAAGGTTGTCGCATTGCATGCCTCCAATCAATAGAAGTTTGCCAATTCCATTTGCTTCATCATTGACTTCTCGCTTTCCACAATGGTGCAATTCTCTCTCGGCTACCCCATTGCTATGCGGCGTGTGAGCTTGAGTAAATTGTCTCTTGATTCCAAGTGCCTTGTGAAAGGCTTCAAAATCACCCAATTTGTATTCACCCCCTCTATCTAATCTTAGCACCTTAATATTGTTGGAAATCAGAGAAAAACGAGATGTTGCACTGGAAGTGGTGAGCAGCTGTGGGTCAGAAATGCGGCATTTACCAGTAAAGATTGAGTTCAAGATGAATCAGATATTACAATGCGCAATAGAACAAAACAGTAGTGGAACAAAAAATGCACTCTGATAATAATCAAAACGGTGAGGACAACGCCTGAAGTTGGGCGCAAACAGTCTTCAGCTAAGTTCGATGATAGCTAATTGATCCAAAACTTGAAAACTTAACTTAACTATTCACAACACTGATGCTTGCAGGATGACAGCATGATCAGTGCATTGACTCCAATGCAGATCTTCCTTGATGACTGGAAGTCAGATGATTAGTACATTGAAAGCTGACATTAATCTACTTGATTAACTACACTTGTCCTGCAGTAGGTAGCCGTCATTTTTGTTAGAGAGTTATGTACAGAAGTAGATGACCTGTCAACATCGCTGTCGTAATGTACCAACATAGAATTGCTATATTTGTGTAGTATTTATGTCGTTCCCCAAGGAGATAGCACTTAAAAGTTGTTAAATTGGTACAGTCTTGACTTAATTCGAATGAAATGGAGTCGAATGTTAATCTGGTTGTCAACAGACATTTTATAAGTAACCAATATTATTTTTGGTGTAGGTGTGTGATGATAATGAATTTCAAACAACAATTTTCCTCTATCAAACCGAATGAAAAGCGTTCTATAAGTGAAATGTTATCAGAGTAGCTTGAATGAATTACACTCTGACTGATTAAGTTGTCAGCAAAGACTTGTGTTATGTTCGATGCAGACGTGTACGAACAGACAAAAAGTTAATCTTATTCTTGAACTCATGTATTCTAGACAGAAGTCCTCAACAAATAAAGTCCAGTCACGGTTAAAGGACTCAAATAGTTCGCGAATATGTTAGAAACAATTATCTTCATTACCAACACGAATACAGATCAATAACTCAATTCCTCAAGTAGGACTAGCATTTCGCATGCATACATACGTCTCTATCAGTGACTGTGGAAAATTGTATCAAAGGGATCGAACACAAAGTATTCGCGCAGACGGGTAAGTTAGTTTAAAGACAGTTCTTTAGATCAACTTTATGGAAACTCAGCAAATGACTATAATGAACTATTGTAACTGTTTGACCAAAGAGAGACTTAAGTAATGCATAAGACATTGCTAGTAAATTTGAAATCACTCGCACTCAGCAGTGCGGAGAACAGAAATCAGAGGAATAACCTTCGACGCTCTATTCACTTCCTCAATCTCACAATACAGAAACTCTCTCTTTCTCTTGGTGGTGTCAAAATGAAGTGTATCTTTATTTATATTACCTACGGAACGAGCAAACACATACCTCTTGAAATTCTAGGTGCGATGCTCCATTTACTAACTCTAGTTAATAAATAGGTTACACGTAAATATAAGTTACACCATTAAAGGTGTTGCTGGTATGAGGTCTCGGTAGAAACGAGACTGGATCCACAATAAAGATTGTAGATTATTGAGCCACCCACACTGATACAATGTAGGAAATCAGAGAAAAATGAGATGTTGCAGCGAAAGTGGTGAGCAGCTATGGATCAGAAATGTTGCAGTAACTAGTAAAGATTGAGTTCAAGATGAATCAGATATTGCAATGCGCAATAGAACAAAATAGTAGTGGAACAAAAATGCACTCTGATAATAATCAGAACTGAGTAGAATGCTTGAAGCTGGGCGCAAAAGTGGTTGCAAACAGTCTTCAGCTGAGTTTGATGATAGCTAACTGATCCAAAACTTGAAAACTTAACCTAACTATTTACAACAAAATGCCTGCAAGATGACAGCCTGATTAGTGCGTTGACTCCAATGCAGATCTTCCTTGATGATTGGAAGTCAGATGATCAGTACATTGAAAGTTGACATTAAACTACTTGATCAACTACACTTGTCCTACAGTAGGTAGCCGTCGTTTTTGTTAGAGAGTTATGTACAGAAGTAGGCAGCATGTCAATGTTGCGACGTGGGTGTGGGTCAGATTTCCGAGTCGACAATATCATATTAATCTTCGAATCAACTACAGCAAGATCGAAACAAATTTAGTTAAAATTTATTCAATCTTTAGTCCAGTCACATGTTCAATGTGTTTTCAACTACGTGTTCCACACACCGATCCAATCTTGAGCATGAACAGTTACCAACAATAACATCCCCATCAACAAATTTTGGAGGGGGGGGAGAGAGTGGATATGAGAAAGATCCAAGAAGCTGAGGAGGAATGGACAAAACTTAAGCAACAGTTAAGAATGCTGAAATGAGAAGAGCCTCCACGAGGTTTGGTGCATCCAATGAGCTCCTTGATCATGCTTGTTTCTTGAGTAATTGCATGGCATGATCTTGCCCTTCCCTCCTTTGTGTGTGGTTGTGGTTTGTAGAGTGGATTAGATTTCATTTCTTGTTTGTGGATTAATGTAGGAATCAGCATTCAGGTAAACTAAATAGGCTAGAAATGTGGTATAATCTTGCATATCCTCCAACGTTCTAGTTCTTGATGTTCTTGGGATGTCCAAGAATCAAAAGACTGGTTGGTTTCTTGATTCTTAGACTTCCAAAATGCTGTAGATTAGTTTCTTGTTTAAGTTTTGCGGATTAATGCAAGTGTAGCTTATTTGTAGAATGTTTAGGATCTGATTGTAACTCGTTTTTAGAGTAGGTAGTCGTAGAAATTGATGAACATTGATTTGGGCTACATGCTGATCTGTAAATGAATGTTCATGGCTTGCATCTTTGTTTGAGTGTGAGTGCTTTAAAGAGAGAATGACCCTGAGTGTCCTTTAACAGGCAGGACATTTTTACTACAATGATTGATCAGCCCCCTTTTGCCTAGTTTCAGCATTGAAGTAAGAAGCTAACTTTCAAGAAATGCCAACAAGCCTCTAAACAGGCAAAAAACAGTTCTTGTAAACAAGAAACAAGAAAAAAATTAGTAAACAAATCCTCCCAAGCAGAGGATCTGTCAACAAAGAGCGTCTCATGAGGCTGTACCAACGCATCAGATGTAGTTGTTATTTGGGTCAGCAAGAAACAAACAAGAACTTTCCAATCTTCCTATGAGGTAGAGTACGTTGCTACAGCCAAGATGTGCTAATGAGTTGAGGAGCCGCTGTGTGATCCCACATATTTGCTGAATAATGCATATCTACTCAAATATGGCAACTTATACTCAAAGATGAAGATATATGTTGGACAATGGTATATTATGAAGAGGCCTATATCATTTTTTGGGATATGAATGCTAAGGACTTGTCTTACACTAAAGGACAAGACCTCCAGAACTGAAACGACGCCTGGAACAGCCTTAATCCAGTTAAGCATACGAACCGACTAGATTCGTATTGCCACATTTAACTAAAGTAAATTAAACTCGTACATATGTACCATCAATTGTATATGTTACACGTATTTGTAAATTTATATGCTAACTCGAGTTATAGTGAATGGAGCGATGCACCAGCAATCTCAAGTCTGGTGTGATTTGCTCGTTCCGTAGGTAATAATTATGAAGACACTCTTCATTCTCAAGCCATCGAGAGAGAGATCGAGAGAGAGAGAGAGAGAGAGAGAGAGAGAGAGAGAGAGAGAGAGAGAGAGAGAGAGAGAGAGAGAGAGAGAGAGAGAGAGAGAGAGAGAGAGAGAGAGAGAGAGAGAGAGAGAGAGAGAGAGAGAGAGAGAGAGAGAGAGATTCTACTTGTGAGATTGAAGAGCGTCCAAGGTTATTTCCTCTAATTTTTGTTCTGCGCGTTGTTGACTGTGAATGACTTCGGGTCTACTAGCAATCTCTTTTACATTGCTTAAATCCCCCTCTGGTCAGACAGTTACAATAGTTCATTACAGTCATTTGTTGTGTTTCCGTAAAGTTGATCTAAAGAAACTATCTTTAAACTAGCTTATTCATCTGTGCGAATACTTTGTGTCTCGTGTAACGTGTCTTTGGTATAGTTTTCCACAGTCACTGATAAAGAAGTATATGTGCATGTGAAATGGTAGTCCCTACCTGAGGAATTGAGTTATTGATTTGTATTCATGTCTGTAACGAAGATAAATGTTTCTAACATATTCGTGAACCATTTGAATTCTTTAACCATGAATGGACTTTAGTTGTTGAGGACTTTTGTCTAGAACACAATATTTCAAGAATAAGATTAACTATTTGTCTGTTCGTTCACGTCTGCATCAAACATAATGCAAATCCTTGTTGACAACTTAATCTTAATTAGGCAGAGGTTCATTCGTGCTACTCTGATAACATTTCACTTGTAGAACGCTTTGGCATTCAGTTTGATAGAGAAAGATTGTTGTTCTATATTTGTCTTCATCACACACCCACAACAAAAGTAATATTAATTACTTATTAAATGTCTGTTGACAACCTAATTAACACGTGACTCCATTTCATTCGCAATAAGTCAGGACTATACCAATTAAACAGCTTTTAAGTGCTATCTCCTTGGAGAACGACATAAATACTACAAAAATCTAGCCATTCTAGGTTGGTATATCATGACATATGCCAATTTTTGGTGTCGTTGTCGGGGAATATTGCCAAATAAAGTTGATACAAATTGACACTCCATCTCCATTCCCAGTGTATGTCAGATAGAGCTGCTCGACTAGAAAGATATCGGAAACTTCGAGATGACTATTTTAAAAGCCTTCAGGAATCTTTGCAAAGAGGAGATTTGCCCTTCCAAAATTTTAACGAACCTTTCTGTGATAATCCTTCAGAAATCCTCATCCTGAAGCTTCTACTATAGCTGAACCAGGTTTTGAAATTGTAAATTCAGTTCCAGATCCTGATCTTGAACCAAAACCGAATATGGAAGGCCCTGGTCCTCGTTTCACTTCAATCTTGAAGGTCAAATATGATTATTTTAAAGGAACATCTTCAAATGATGCTGACAATTATGTTTTGCAGTTCAAGTTGATTGCTAACTCGAATAATGATGGTACTGATGTTGAGAAGTTGTGGATCTTTTCTGGTTTTCTGAGAAAACAACCATGCGTATAGTACAGCCAAGTTGAACTAGGACGTGTAGCTACCTGGTTACTATTGAAAGATGTGTTTCTGAACCAGTTCAAAGAAATTGGTTATTCATCCAGAGTTCTCGGACGACTCAACAATGTGCAGAAGAAAGGTAAAGAATCTCTTTGAAGGTACACACGAAAAGTAGGAAATATGATTGGAAAATTAACCAGTGTGTACCCTGTCACGATGCAGGTCGAGTGATTTTTGACAGGTTAACCACCGAAGATTGATCGATAGTGTAGACAAGGAGATATGACTTCTTTATCAACTATCATAGCAAGTGTTGAGAACTACGAGACTTCCAAGTTAGCACGCAAAAGACGTCACTACCAGACGAACTCGAAAGTCTAAGCATGACTCTAGTGGCAGTGAAGACGAATCTAAATCTGAATCTAGTTCAAGTTCTTCCAGTTCCAAGTCCGATTCCAGTGACTCATCAGATACATAAACTGATGATACCGAATGAAGAAAGAAACGAAAGTCCAAACGAAAAGAAGATAACAAAACCATTGAGGACAAGTCTACGACATCTAAAGTTGAAAAGTTTTGGAGAAGTAATATGGCTGATCTTAATAAGAAGTTCAATGATTTGAAAGTTCGAATTTCAGAAGTTGCAGACAAGAGATCGAAAGGCTTCTTCTTCAAACTCAAAAATCTGGTGTACAAAATGCGGTACATCTGGACATTCTAAAGAAGATTGTAGATTTGTGAACATAAAGTATGTCGAAGATCTTTCTCAAGAAGTGCTCTTCATATTTCAAAGATGATACGACTACCAATAATGTTTAGGATACCACAACACCAACTCAACAAGGCAAACCAAATTTTGCACCAAAAAGATGCAATCCACCAGAATTTGTTGGTCCTAAAATTAGTACTTTCAGTGCGACGAAACCCATTTCGAAAAATTGTTATAATTGTGATGAACAAGGACACTTTCCTCCTGATTGCCTGCAGACAAGAAAGCCAATTGGATATATATCTTTATGTTCAAACTGAAAAGGACCTGGCCACAAGTATCTGGATTGTCCACAACCGTAGAAGCCATGTCCAAAGTACCAGTATGTAGCCACACACCTGCTATTGATACTGATACGAAATTAAAATCTTCGACTGATGTTGTTGCGCAGAAGGTTGATGTCATCAAAGCCAAACCAACAAAGACAGTTGATCAATCTTGGCCGAGTGATGTTGAGAAGTTATTTTAAGCGACTACGAGAAGCAAAAGCACCTCAAAACCAGACACAAAAGTATCTTCAAGAAAGCGGAGAAATTCCTCGAAGAAGAAATCTTCAAACAAGTCAATAATAAAAGAAGATCTCAAAGTTGATCATGATTATGATCATGATGCAGCCAAGTTATTCTCAAAGAATATTTCAGTAGAAGCAAAAGAAATTATCAATTCCGAGTTACAGACAGCCGTTGTTGAGAAAAAAAGTCACCTTTGAGGAAGGGGACATGGAAATCACGAAGACAAAACTTTCGGGGGCCATTATTGATAAATCTATCTCGAAAGCAAAGGCGAAAGAATATGATCTTGTGATGCCACAAAATTGTTAAATATTGAATATCAACATAAATATGGCATGATAAATTCGAAAATGAAGACATGAGCTAGATAAATATAAATCATGAAGAGGCCTAAGTCATTTTTCGAGAATATATCTCCTAAATACTTGCCTTGTAATAAAGGGCAAAGACCTTTAAAAGGAAAGACATTGCCTTGGATAGCCTTTACTAGGTCGTCCACACGAAACGAATAGATATGAAAAGACATGTTAAACTAGATTAATTTTAATGTTTGTTAAATATACCTCTTATGGTATAATTGAACGTATGTCTAATTGTTAACTAGACCCTTTCGCAGGAAGCGACGCACCTGTTGTTTTAGAGGTGTGTTTGTTCGTCCCGTAGAACATATATTGATCTCACACTTTAGTCTCGAGCATCGAGAGAGAAGAGTTTATGCATATGTAAGAGGTTGAAGAAGTGAATAGAGTGCTGAGAGTTATTCTCCCTTATCTCTGTTCTCCGCACTGTTGAGTGTGAGTGATCTTGAGTCTACTAGCAATCTCTAATGCATTACATGAATTACTCTATGATCAAACAAACTCTCTTTACAGTTGTTTGATTTCCACAAAGCATGCTCTAAAGAACTATCTTAAAATCATCTTATTCATCTGTCATGAATACTTTCTTTTTGGCACTCAAATATCGACTATCTTTGGTACAGTCTAGCACGATAATTGAATAAAACTATATGTATACATATGAGATGACAGTCCCTGTCTGAAGAATGAGTCTTTGATCTGTGTTCTTGATTGTAATTGACATAAGTTTCTAATGTGCTCTAAAACCATTCGTGTTCTTTAACCATTAAATTGGACTTAAGTTGTTGAGGACTTCTGTCTAGAAACGAACAGTTCGCGAACGCGATTAAGTAATTGTCTGCACAACCATGAATACATCGAACATTTCTCGACTCTCTGTTGACACCTTAATCAGCCGGAGTGTGGTATTGTTGTACTACTCTGATAACATCTCACCTGTAGAACGTGTTTCATTCGATTTGATAGAGATTGTTGTTCTGAAATTATTATCATTACACACCCCAAACACAAGTAATACTGGTTACTTTCTAATGTCTGTCGACAACTAGAATAACACTCAAAACCACTTGTCATAATTGTACCAAATACATAACTTTCTAATGATGTCCCCTGCGGGAACGATTATTTACTATCCTCTGAATGTAAGGCTTGTACAACCTTTTTAATATCTTCAGTTTCGAGACATCTTCTTAGTTGATGATCAGCACCAAGCTTGTACAAGACATTGTTAATAATAGTATAAGGTGCTACCTTATATTGAAAAACTATTTTTTTCTCCAAATCATATCATCCAGATATATCTGATCCTTAAGATAAGTAATGATATCAGAATATAATGAATTCGTAGATGAAATTTCGAATAAATTTTCATCTAGAAAATCATCATTAATTGGTTTTTCAACTTTTTCGGTGCTGAGTCGCGATAGATAATCAGCATTCGTATGATATTTTCCTTGACGAAGTTCTACTTGATAAGTGAATTCCTACACAAGTAGAACCCATCGAGCAATTCGTCCTGATAAATCTAGCTTATTCATGAGATACTTTAAAGCATAGTGATCAAATGAAAAATAAAAACATATCCCAGCAAATAATGCCAAAATTTCTTAATAGTAAAGCTCATTCTGAGTGCTTTCCTTTTGGTAGTCTAATTATTCTTCTCCAAAGCACTTAGCTATCGACTTGCATAGTATCTGGGATGGTCTTTCTTTTGATCATCCTTCTGGCTCAGACAGATGCCATAGCAAATGCAAAAACATCAACATAACTATGAAATAGAATAGCCCAGTTGGGTGGTCTCAGAATAGGAGCATTGATCAATCTCTGCTTAAGTTCTTCGAATGCTTTCTACTGTTCATTCGTCCACAAGTATTCCACTTGTTTCCTAAGTAGATGTGTAAGAGCAGCAGCAATAGAGGCATGATTTTGGATAAATCTCTGATAGTAGCCGACATGTCCTAAGAAAGCTCTTAGTTCACATAGATTTGTTGGTATCATGAGGTTCTTTATAAGCTCAACTTTATCTTTATCGACTTCTATTCCTCTGTTTGATATTTTGTGTCCAAGTAAAATTCCTTCTTTCATACCGAAATATCATTTGTCTAGGTGAAGTGATAAACAAGTATCTCGACACCATTGCAATGTAAGTTTCAGCTTTTGTAGATGTGTTTTTATATCACTATAAACACATATATCATCAATGAAAATTTCAAGAAAATGTCTTAAGAAGGCAGCGAGAATTAACATCAAAATCTGCTGAAAAGTTGTTGGTGCGTTGCAAAGACCAAAGGGCATTTTGTTGTGGGCATAAGTGCCCCAACCTGTAGTAAACGTGGTCTTTGAACGATCCTCCTTTATCACTCCAACCTGATTATAACCAGAGAACCCGTCACAGAAACTATAACGCTCTTCTCTAGCAACCTGATCTAAAATAGAATCAATGAAGGGTAAAAGATGATGATCCTTCCTTGTGGCAGCAATGAGCTTTCGGAAATCCTGGCATATTCAAATTTTGCCAGTATTCTTCTTTGGAATAACAACAATGGGAGACACCCATTCGCTACTTAAGACGGAATAAATAATACATGCCTTAAGGTGCTTGTTGAGTTCGTCTTTAACCATGAGGGAGTACTTTGGATTGAGACGATATTGTCTTTGTCGAACAAGTACAACATCTTCTTTAAGATCAATATGGTGTTCTCCAAATTCTGCATGTATTCCTTTTAAATCGTCGAGTGACCAAGCAAATACATCTTGGTATTCCTTCAGTAATTTCGTGCTCTCCAAGTGACTTTGAGACATGCACAAATCTGCTAGGTGCAAGTTTAATTAGTTCAGTAGAATCTGATAGAATGATACCTTCTGTCATACTGGCCTTGGTATGGCCATGAATTTCGTGCATAGTTGGCTCCATAGATATATCCTTGTCGTCAGTCTGGTTCTTACAATACACAAGGATGTGCCAGTCACAACGCATGATCACGAGGGGGACATGGATGACATGATGGATGCATTCTTCACGAATCCACCTGAGGCCACATTGACAAGGGAAGAAGAGATTATGTGTGGCTTGGCATCCACTCCTTTGTACAAGGGTGGACAAATGTCAAAATTGTGAGCTTGTTTGTTACTTTTTAACTTGCAAACTAAGTACGGGTGGTCGGATGTGAGTGTCACGGAGTTGTTTGGGTAAGCTTGCGAGCTTCTTGTGTGTTATAGACAAACTGATCTCATCTCATTTTATTTTTTCATGCATTGTGAGAAACTATCATATAACTAATTACATAAATATATATTTTGTCACATTTTGCTCAAAAAAATGTTGCCTCCAAATAACACCATGGCAGCGTCTCGACAAGAAGCCAAGAAAATGCTAACCGCAGTCGGCAAGAATTAAAAGAGTATTCATGCATGTCCCAATGATTGCATCTTATATCGAGATGTGTTTGAGAAGGCAAGCACGTGTCCACACTGTGGGAAACACCGATACATGCAAGATTTACAAGGAGTGACCATAACCGCCAAGGTGGTAAGACATTTTCCCATCATACCCAGGATACGCCACTTGTTTAAGTGTAATTCCACCATGGAGCTGATGACATGGCATTCAAGAAATCGTTCACCATCGTACGATACTATGAGGATCCCTGTCGATTCTCCAGCATGGAAGCACGTGGATGCTACTTGGCATGAGTTTAGGGATGAGCCTCGCCATTTGCATCTGGGGTTGGCGATGGATGGTGTGAATCCATTCGGTTTGCACTCCACATCATGGTCCACTTGGCCAGTTGTCCTTGTAAATAACAACATCCCCCCTTGGCTAAGTATCAAGAAGGGGCACCTAATGCTCGCCTTTCTTATCCCAGAAAAATACAAGGCAAAAAATATGGACGTGTATATGGCTCCCTTGATAGATGAGCTAAAGATTCTATGGCAAGGAGTTCAAGTGAGCGATATATTAAGACCATTGAGATAAAGAGAGTTTGTTGTAAAGGGGATCTTGATGTGAATGATGCATGACTTTCCTAGATATGGGGAATGTTCAGGTGAGATATCTTTGCTATTAGTTTGATTCATGGTGTTATATTAAATTTTATATGCATTCACAAATTTTATTCCAATTCGAACATTGGACTCACAATTAAGTTGGTTTTTTTGTCTCAATGTAGGGCTCCAAACTAGTGGCTACAATGCATGCCCCGTTTGTGGCGAGTATTTGCAAGCACATCACTCACAACCTCTACAAAAGATGGTTTATGAGGGCCACACTCGATATCTTCCACTCGATCACTCTATGCATAATGGGCTTGTTGGTCAACGTCCTCATTCCATTAAGGTACAATACATATTTGGGCCAATTAATGATACATGTCATTTATTTATTTTATAGTTACTCTCTTTATATTTCTTCTAACGATAATCTACATTAAATGTGCTTGTTTGTTAATATTGTAGGCAAGTGATTGACTTCAAATTTGGAGATCCAGTCAAGGTCTAGGGTGACTCCCTCCCGGCATGAAGAGGTTATCAATATTTCATGAACTCCCATATTGGGGGAGATTGTTGATAGACCATCTTTTGGACCCGATGCACATATTCAAGAATGTTGGGAGCATGATTTTGGAGCACTTGACCAGGTCAGAAGATAAATAAGACGCACGAGATGACTTAAAAGAGTCTAGTCCGAGAAAACATTTTCATTGTTAAGAATGATGGTGAAACCAAGGATAACCAATTCAACATGAACAACATTGCTCGAATTGTGATAGTATATAAGTTAGCTCATTTTTTGTTATGTTAAGTATGTAATACTTTGAGGGTGTTTTTAGGGCATTTTAATTGGTATTAAAAAGTATACAAAACATAACACACCTTTCCGTACAGTACGTTTCAAGAACCAATTGTTCAAAAGGAGTTTCTAAGCTTGCATGCAATGGAAGCTCTTTCATGCTGAAAGGAAACAATGAAGCAATTTGTTTTTCAAAGATGAAGGATTTTTAGAGCGAGTGTGCTCAAAACAAGATCAGAAGGCATGATATAACATCATCAGAATAGCCCAATGTTACATGGTGGCATGTATAAATAACCATGGCAAATCCCACCTCACCAGTGGGATAATTTGCTCACCAAAACCACAAAAATTTTATTTTGTGGATGTGAATCTGTAGTTGCTATGCAAATTTGAAATTTCTAGATAGCAGTCAAGTACTGTATTGATATCAATGTAAGCTCCCTAGCTAGCAACAGAAGTCTCGCCTCTCTCTCATGAAAAGGACTTTTGGGTATGAGGCTTGAACATATGCATCAATTCGGCTAGCATGCACATGAACTCAAGATATTAAGAAAAAGCATGGTGTCAGAAGGAAGATGAGGTCCCTCAAATATTAGCGAAGACACTGTAAGCCTTAGAATCCACCACAATTAGGCGGATTGCAGCCACTGTAGCAGCAACTGCCATAGCTGAGAAAAATGTGACGTTAAACCAATGCCACCACCGCTGTTTAGCACTCATCTTGTCTCCCTTCACTTTCAGGTACATGTGGTTGCAGAGCACAAAACTGAGGGGGAATACACTCAATGCGCCCGTCAGATTAGTGAAGTCACCCAGAAAGGGAAGAAGTGCAGCTACGAGTGTGTTCAATCCGAGATAGCCACCTCGTGCAAATACTCTCACCAGCATATTGTACAATGACCATGCGCCTTCTCCCTTCCTTGCAAATTTTGTGTCCCAAAATTCGTACATTGGGCTTGCAAATACCTGCATAGATTGGCGAACAGGGTAAGATGCGTGCGTGTGTGTGTGTGTGTGTGTGTGTGTGTGTGTGTGTGTGTGTGTGAGAGAGAGAGAGAGGGAGGGGAGGGTTTCGGTTGATTGATTCGTACGTGTAAGGAGATGATTGTTTGCAAGAAGACGGCTATATTTGCGATAGTCATTACTATCTTGGAGCCACTCGCATCGTTCAGCAGATATGCAGACACACCTTCTCCATATGCCCAGTATCCGATGAACATAACTAGATAGAGAAAACAATTTCCTGCTGTAAACTGCATGTAGAGCGCCTTATGCATGTTTCTTATTGCGGGTTCTCTCAATGTCGCCTAAAAGTGAATGTCTGGGTTAGTTCTATTATCAGTCATTTTCGTAAATAAGTGTTACCGTAGCAGGTTATGGGGAGAAGTGTTTATTTGTCAAAATAAATAATCATAGCACATAAGCTCCTTTCATTTGTTCGTACTTATAATAAAAGAAGAGATTGACCTGTAGCTCAGGAAGCATTCCAGTATTGTATATGAAAGAAATGTTTGCAATTGCAGAGATCACATTGAATAGTTTCTCCGTTTTCGTTCCATGGATAGTATAGTCCTTTGTTGTAGTTCGATTATATCCTGTAAGTTCACAGAAGTCAGAGCCAGTATGGTGTCATTCAGAGCTTTAGGAGCTGAAGAACATTGAAAATGATCTGTATCTTAAAAAATAACAGCTAGCAATGGTCTTTAATTTTATTTCTCTCTTTATAATCACAAAAATGTGATAAAAGCATTCGATTTTAAGAAAATAGCCTAGTGTTTTGCAATTGAAGGTGGCAGAAATTACCATCACGCATAGACAAGAAAAGCACGATCACAATGTAGATTGCGGTAAGAGTTGCAGAAACTCCCAGCCAAACACGCAACGCCGATAACTGGGGGATGAAGAAAGCAAATGCGAAACAGACTATACCCGTAATTACAATCCAGTATGGTAGCTTCATATCTGTGCTGGTGCTGAGTGACACATAGATACTCTGAACACAAGATATCAATTAGCTAAGAATCTAGTATCCGTCAATATTTCAGCAAGAAAACAGCAAATTGCTATGTAAAATATGTTCATTATGTACTGACGCATACAAATTACGGAGATGTCTATGTGCTGTTTAAATATACCTTAAGCGCCTGTCCAGCTAGAATGGTGTACCCAGCATTGATTGTGAACAGGTTAGCATATTGTAAAATCCACGTTGCCCAATACATATTTCTACCTGCAACCAATTTGGCTCAACGAGTTCAAGCAAATTTTAGCTGATTCATAACCGCTTTTACTTCTGCTATGACCATTCTTGCGCATAAAAGGACAAATACTAAATGTCTCCATGTCTCAAAATCTCAATTTCTTTTTAACGTGCTTTGGTGGCTGATTTCACAGCAACTGTAATAAATTTTGAGCTTAGATACATAATGATAACGAGAACGATGAAGGTAAAGAAAAACAATACCGTAGATATGGCCAGCGAGGTCACGATATCGTATATGTCGCTTTCCTCCAACTTCATGAAGGTTTGCAATCAGAGCATTGTTGTGGAGAGATAGAATACCGCCAATAAAGACAAGAATCACTCCGGCTCCCCAGCCCAGGAAAGACATTATGAGCTTGGAGTATCCCAAAATGTATGCACTGTTGAGACTTGTCACTAGAATAAAAGCTACCTGCAACCATGAGTCTGGAATACGGCCTGCAGGGGTCAGCTAATTACAAGAAAAATTGGATCTCTCACACTCTCTCAACTTTGAATGATGTAGTCACCACTTTTTAAATTGCAGTCTTCATTCATGAATTGAGTCATCTTACCACTTCCAATCTCGTAAGCTGTCTCTTTTTGAACATCGTGAGCTTCTAAATCCTTTCGGCCTGAATCTTTGGATGGGGGTGAAGAGAGATCGGCAGAATTAGGAGCTACAATGCTGGTACTTCTGCGATCCATTTAAAAAACCCAGATGGAAGAATCACCTGTGTGCTCTTTGTTTCTAGTTTCTCATGTTTGCATCACATATATATGTATGTGTGTGGACATATGTGTGGACATGTGTGTGGACATATATATATATATGTGTGTTTGGACATATGTGTGTGTGTGTGTGTGTGTGTGTGTGTGTGTGTGTGTGTGTGAGAGAGAGAGAGAGAGAGAGAGAGAGATTGAGAGATTTGTGTTAATTGAGTAAAATGGCACGAGACAAGCAAAGTAATATGTGTGTACATGAGAGAGAGAGAGAGAGAGAGAGAGAGGTTTTTGTGTTAATTGAGTAAAATGGCACGAGACAAGCAAAGTAATATGTGTGTACATGAGAGAGAGAGAGAGAGAGAGAGAGAGAGAGGGAGGGAGGGAGGGGAGGTTTTTGTGTTAATTGAGTAAAATGGCACGAGACAAGCAAAGTAATCTTATGTTATGGCATGTTGGTGGGAGGCTTCAAACTCCAAGTATTATTGCCTTGAGCCCACTCAGATAATACAAAAATCCTATTTTGTGTTATTATGTTGTTGGAAGTTGAACACCCTAGATATGGCCCTCTACCAAAGATTTTGTTTGACTCTAATTTGTGAATGCTATTCTCCAAAGTTTAGAGATATAATTAGAAAGGACTTTTTAAGGTTGACTATCATTTTCAATTCAAGTTTTAGCAAATGCTTTTTTTGAGTGGTCACACATAGGATGGCCAAGCCTAAATATGGACTCTTAGAATGCTCCTACACTTCAACCATGTAGTGGCCAATGTTTGAACTTGCTCCCAATAAATATCTCTACCCAACATTGCAAGGATATGCTTTGAGTTGTCAATTTTAATTGATAGTAAAGAATTTGAGGGTATCCAAAACCTACATGTTTAAAGTCTTGTAACTTAAAATATATTATAAACTCATCATGGACAAGGAAAAATTAGATTTGAAAAGTGTGACCTTATTCTTGAGAATTATGGAAAAGCGAGACCCATGTGAGAAGACTCTTCTAATGCATTTCATTGAATCTAGCCAGGGTAAGGGGACATTAAAAACAATATACAAAGTGATTGATCAGATGTTTGTTTAGTTTCTCATTGCATTAGGGTGAGTAAGTCATGCTCGTTGAAAATGATAGCCAAATTAATTGGGGTAGAGCTGCAAAAGTTGCACTTTGTTGGTGGTGGGTTAAAAATGTGATTTTCCAACTCTTGCAACTTCTTCGACTTTGGGCCAGATGGTTCATAGTCCTTTAAAAAAAAAAAACCTTGTTTATAAGTGCAAATTTCGCGACTTTTTTTTACTTTATCAACTCTCCCAATCTTGACTGTCCTTTAGAAAACACTGCTGACTTTCCAAACTTTTTGACCAAAATCTGAAGGTTTTGAACTATACGAATCTAAATGCATTTCAATATACTCTAGTCTATCATAGTTTACATAGAGTAAATCTACAGAGAACAATTCTATGACAAGACCACACTAGAAATTGAGTTCAATGGATTGTCGAACTCCAATGCTCCTCCTTAGTGAGGACTTTAAAACACTTTGATCTTTAAATCTAGCATTGCACACAATCTGAGATGATTCTATAATTCAAAGACTTAGAAAAAATATATGTAGTCGTAGTAAGTAATACAAATGTCTTTGTATAAGAATTTTTCTCCAATATAATCATATCTAATCTCAATTTGTTTATTCTAAGAATGGAATGTAGAAGTGACAAAGTTAGAATTTTTTTATTGTAGTAGTATAAAAGAGAAAGACTATTTTGAAGTAGTACTATGTCGACTAATGAATGTGTCAACCATATGGCTTCTGTAGTTGCATGAGTAGCAACTATATATTCTAATTATGTGGACAAAATGAAATAGATATTTGCTTTCAACTATTCTAGGATATGCACCGTTTAGAAGTTGAACAAGAAAACAAATCTTGAAGTGGACTTTGGTACATACAAGACTATAGAGAGTAGCTTAGACTGATTTTGCAAAGCATAATCTTACAGTGCCTTCACCTTTAGTAGCTTGTGTGCTATTGTCGCCAAGGTGAACGAATTTCTGACAACTGTAAGGTGTATAGGACTTGAAACAGCCAATGAGGCTAGTCATGTGCTGAGTGGCTCTGGAATCCAAGAACCAAGAACTGTCGCTGGATGCTCCTTGATGGTTGGTCATGAAGGCATCATGATTCGCTTCTACTTTGGTTCTATGTCTGCTCATTTGATACATGTAGGAATCACAGAACTCAGACAACCGAACTATTCGAAGAACGACTGCATCGGGCTTTCGGCTTATCTTCATCCATCAATGGATCAGAACTAAAAGGTAACCAATCCTATTATTTTTTACTTTCAAATGTTAAGTTTGAATTATTTGAAGATCATGGAAGACCTGGCCATCTTTAACGACTTTTACGAATTGGCATTTTGAACAAGTCTACATATATGAACTAATTGTCACACAGTTCGCATTTTTGCAACTCCCGAAAAATGCAACAATTTTTTGACAGTAACTTCTCTTCAAGTATCGCCAAGGCAAAGGTTGCGGCCTAATACGAGCTACTACAAGCTACCACAAGGAACTACCAGACACAACTAGAAACCGCAAGAGTGATTTTATTTGTAGAATCAATCTTTAATCTACATTCATTCATCTATTCAATTCTGTAGTTTTACTCATGGTTTTACACAATCTATAGAAATATATAAGAAAAACTAATAGTTGGGTTCGACAAAGAGCATTGAAGGTGTTCGAACTATCGAATATTAACAAAACTAGTTTCCACTCATTCTAAAGCTAAAGACTTGCCCTAAAGATTTTTGCACAGCGGTTTCCAGGAAGCCCAACTAGATAAGTGACAATGCAATATGTCTAAGCTCCAATTGTGATCTATGACCAAACAATTGTCTTCAACTGTCAGTTGGATAAGCATAAACGACATTCATAGACTAGTATAAATAGTTGATCACATTTTAGATCTTCCTTTTGCATATTGAGCTTGGAGATTAATATAGCGCATTGCTAGAAAATGCTTACTACTTATTAGTGAAAATGTCAGACAAGGTCAATCAGATACTTAAAGATAGTTTTTGAGTATGCAGTTGTATCCGCTATTGTTTTGTGCTCATAATTCTTCTGATTTATATATGCTACTTACTGAATTGATCATACATTTTTATCTCATTTAGTATAAATTTGTATAACTACGAATCTGCTCTCTATAAGCCGAATCACAGATCTAGGACACAGAGTAGAATTCGAATGTGATCAGTGTAAAGTAGTTGATAGGACAGGCAAGTCATTGTTTTTTTGCCTCTAGTCAGACTCTCAATACTTCAATTCATTCAAATAAAGGTTTACTCTAGCATTATAGACTTGGTCATTTAAATCATGTTGTTGTACAACGAATGTCTAGACAATCTATTGTTCTTGATCTCGACTATCCTCGCGAAAAAGTCGAGTTACATGTCTGTCAAGACTGTCTAGTTGGTAAACAGACTAGGAAACCATTTAAGTCAAGCTTCAGCATGTTGCTAGTGGATTGCTAGATGTTGTACATTCAGATATTTGTGGCCCAATGAAAAATCCTTTGCTGAAGGATGCCAAGTATTTTATACCCTTTACTGATAAATTCTCCAAAAGGACGATGGTGTATTTCATAAAGAAGAATTTAGAAGCCTTCAACTGCTTCAGAATCTTCAAGGAGCATGTAGAAAAGGAGACTGGAAGGACAATCAAGGCCCTAAGGTCAGACAACGGTGGAGAATATATCTCTATCGAATTTAAGGAGTACTGCCAAAGCCAAGGCATTGAGCAGCAATTCATCACTCCTTACAGTCCTCAGTCTAATGGCTTAGCTGAGAGGAAGAACCGTACTCTGGTCGAATCTGCTAAGTGTATGCTATCACATGCATCGTTGCCCAAGATATTCTGAGCTAAAGTTGTCTCCACTGCAGCTTACCTCCAAAACAAATGTTCAATCAAGTCCCTCTCAGACAAGACACCCCACGAGGTGTGGATAGGCTCTAAGCCTTCTTTGAAGAACCTAAGAGTGTTTGGGTGCATTGCCTACATGCATATCCCAAAGGACACAAGGAAGAAATTGGACTTCCAAAATCTCAAGACCATCCTGATCGGATATACTTCGTCTGATAACACTTACAAGCTGTACGATCATGATACCCAGCAAATCTTGTATAGCCGGAATACAGTCTTTATCAAGGATCAGTTCGTCGACCTCAAAGGCAAGGATATTGCTCAAGAATAACCTTCATCACCTGCCATTGACACGATAGTCCGAGCTTCTAGCTCAGGCGTGTCTATTCTCGACCCACTTCGAGACAGCGAATCAGATGAAGATGTTGCTACTACCCAGCAACAAGTCCCAGGAGTAGTTTATCAGTCGAATCTTCCGAGAAGATCAAGCCAAGTGCGCACACAGCCCACAAGGTATGCTCTTGAGTCTGCCTGTCTCTTGATGCAGGAACCGATGACAATCGAAGAGGCACTTAGCCAACCAGACTCTGATCTCTGGAGAGAAGCCATGGACATTGAGTATTCCTCTCTGATCAAGAATCAGACATGGTCATCAGTCGAAGATCCTATTGGCTGCAATATCATTGATTGCAAATGGATCTTTAAGATCAAATATAATGCCAACAGAGCAATTGATCGAAGGAAGGCCAGATTGGTAGCACGAGGATTCACCCAGATCTTGAATGTCGACTATAGTGAGACTTTTAGTCCAGTCGTCAAACATTCGTCGATCCGAATGCTCCTGTCTTGTGCTGTAGTTGTCGGCCTCGAAGTACATCAACTTGATGTACAAACAGCCTATCTGAATGGAGTTATACAAGAAGATATCTACATGATCCAACCTGAAGGATACATTCTAGAAGGCATGAAAAATCATGTCTGTAAATTCCACAAAGCACTGTACGGCTTGAAACAATCTGCCAGGGCTTGGTTTCAGAGGATCAATACATTCCTCATTGAACAAGGATTTAAACCAAGCACTGCTGATTGCAACGTTTATTCGAAGTCAGTGCAGCAATCCTTCATTATCATCACCTTGTACGTGGATGATACGTTGCTCTTCAGCAACAATACCAATATGGTTAAGGATTCAAAACAGATGTTGTTCTCAGAATTTGACATGACGACATTTCTGATCTGGACGAAGCTCACTTCTATCTGGGAATTCAAATCCACAAAGACAGAACAAATTGACTGATTTACATCACTCAACAAAGGTATCTTCATAGTGTTCTTAACATATACAATTTGATGAATTGTAAATTAGCTCACTCACCAATGGATCCAGGCTTGCATTTGTCAAAGGACCAAAGTCCCCAGACCAAGCAAGAAGAGGAGCAAATGAGAGAGTATCTGTATCAATCGATACTAGGATCTCTCATGTACGCAATGGTCTGTACAAGACCAGATATCTCTTTTGTTGTTAGTTCACTCAACCAATACATGGCTAATCCTGGCATTACCCATTGGAAGGCTCTTATTCGAGTCATGAGGTATATTTGAGCTACCATGGATCAGTGCATTTGCTATGGAGATGTCAACAACGACAATCTTCATCAGCTCAGTGGTTATTCTGATGCAAGCTAGAGAGGAGATGCAGACAATTGTAAGTCCACATCTGGATTAACATTCTTCTTCAACGACGGTCCTATTTCATGGAACAATCATAAGCAAACCTCTATCACACTTTCTTCTACTGAAGCAGAATACATTGCTGCTTCTCAATCTACTAAGGAAGCGTTTTCGTTGAGAGATTTGATATCAGACATCAATCTGTATCAGTACAGCCCTACAATTTTGTTTTGTGACAACCAAAGTGCCATTGCCTTATCGGCCAACCCTAGATTTCATTCTAGGAGTAAGCACATTGAGATCAGATATCACTACATCAGGGGCAAGGTTCTCGACAAAGAGATGAGCTTAACGTATTGTAGAACGCAGGACATGGTTGCAGACATCTTCATGAAAGCACTCAGTGTTAATGCACACAACAAATTTTGTGCATTGCTCAGTCTGAAGATCAAGGCATTCATGGATCCAGATTAAGGGAGGTGTTGGATTTATTACTTCTACTCTCCTTTAAATCCCATTTTAATCTGCCTCCATTCATGCTGCATATTTATTAACGTTGTCACGCAGCTTGTATATTTACACGCAAATTCGCACAAATGAATAAAAGGCAAAAGAAACACAACACTGTGTTTTTACATAGGTTATGGTGACTAGAAAAAAGAGGATACTATCCTACAGAATGCCAAAGGTGCCCTAAAATCTAATTCTAAGGCTATTCGTAAGAGTGACACTTTTAGCATCGTCATCACCAACGGGGGAAGCGGTTAAAGCGGCTCTCATCATGCGCTTTAAACCAAGAAAATTCTTGGAAGGTCCATTTGTCCTGCTGACTCAAAGTGAAGATGGAAAAAAGAGAAAGGGTCAGGGACTATATAGAACGGGTCAAACATTTAAGATCCGAGTGCAACGTAGCCCTCACTCCCGATCGTGCGATTATTATGTGGTTCCTCGCGGGGTTACCAGTTAGTATCAGAAAAAAAAACTTAAAAGATGGGAGCAGTACGTTACATTGTAGAAAGCAATGGAAGATGCCATCAAGGAAGAAGATGAGGGTTCATACGATAAATCATATACGACCACCCATAATTCAACTCCTTCCGTAGCGTCATCATCCAACTCTTCTAGTGGATCAACAGATCTATTGATGGAACAAATGATGAAGTTACACAAGCAGCAGATGGAACAACTAACGGCACAGTTTGATCATAAACTAAAGGCCTTGCAGGAAACTATAGCACCAATTCCAAATCCACCAGAACAAATCCAGCTACAGTATCCTCATCAAGAAAATGTATGGTGCTCAGTATGCACTCAGAGCCATACAACTAATGACTGTCTAGTATTAAAGCAAAACCTCAGATTGACACAGAAATTTTGCCATCTATGCAACGCATCATCGCACGAGATGGCATTTTGCCCATTTAACCCCCGGATCATACAGCAAAGGAATCCCTATCAGACCTCTTATCCTTATCATTAAGGGGAACCCAATGTGGTACCGAGGTATGGCGCACCGAACAATCAGCAACACATGGCCTTACCTACATCACCAGGGCCAGCTAACAACCAAGTGGCTCATGTGAATTTAGTAGCAGCGGAACACGAAGCACCAGCATCACCTCAACCTGAGGAATAGCAATGATACGAGCCAGACGAGATATTTGTAGATCCAGTCATTAACGAGTATTATGCGACCTATTCATTTCATTCAAGATCCAATCCATGTCCCTGATCTTTGGTTACAAAAAGGAGCAAACCAACAATCCTGCCAATGTAGAAAAATCAGAATCTACATACAAAATGAGATGCAAACTCCAAGAGATACAGATCGAACATGAACCAAAATATAAAATATGTCTGTTGTCCTTACAATTACAATACCCTATCATATTTCACACATGTGAAACCGAAAAAAAAAAAATCACATTACACATAGAATTGCAAGATAACATCATGAGAGTGCACCAATGAGGAGTAGAACCCAAAGAGAACCATGTATAATGATGAAATGAGAGATAGAAGAGAGAAGATGTGTCTCTCCATGAGTTAAGTCCTTTTATAGAAGGTCCAAACCCTACTTGACCACTTGGCTTTCCCTCCAAAATGTAAACCACCCTACTATTTTTGGGTCTAGATTCAATATACCCAAAGTTCAAATTTGAATCTCTCTCAAACTTGACTACCAACTTTTCCACACTTTCAAAAAGTGTTTATTCAATGTACTTTAAACTAATATAACTTCAAAATGTTTATCTCTAAGTCTAAAATGAGTTTTGGCCTCATATTGACAATTTACCAAAATATGACTAAACTTGTTGAAATCTCTCACACTCCCTCTTCAACTAGTTTTGGCATAGTTTTAACCATACTACTTTGATCCAACTTTAGAATTATCGTCATTCTAAGTATAGATCTCCTTTCTAAGGTTCTAAAGTATCTTTCATAATTGATATAGAGAATAGTGTCCAAATTGGATGCTTCACTATTTCCTACATCAATTTTACACATCAAGATATAACTAGAACATGAAGAACCAAATAGAATGTATATAAAATGATTCCTCCATGTTTCAAACTTTGAACTCTCTGGAAAATTACAGCAACCAAACCATAAATGTGAGTGATGACCATTTGCTTGTTTGTCTCCTCCAACTTTGTCCTTTCTTGATATGTCTCCACCATAGAACTTCATGAATGAGCCTCCATTTCCATCTTGCCACAAGATATCATCAACACTTGATGATGTGGCCATGAATGAGTGACATAATGAACCTCCATTAGCTTCATTTCCATCAGCAAAACCAGCCAAGAATGCTAATACAACTCCAACAATAAGATATTGCAAGACGATGTAGCTAGTCTGTCCATATCTTGACAATTTGCACACATCCACATGAAATTGCTCAAACATGAGATAGAACAAGTAAAGTAAATATAAACAACACTTCCTTGCTGCTCCTTTGACCTTACTTGAGTTTTCCAATACCTGAAAAAATAGATCTGTAACATCTTTGCCAAATAATTCTCCTTTGATGCTCTTGACTAGCTCCAAATTGCCGCCTTTCCTTTTGTGTTGTTGAAGCCCTTTGAGACCAACCTCTTGATCTTCCTCTTGACCATCAAAGTTACTGAACAGACTTTGTTTTCTAGATCCATTACTTGTTTTTCCAGCATGAAAACCATGAGAACCAATATCCACTTGCATAGCATCATCTACACAAGAAGATTCTCCAAAACATGTTCAGATCATTCAAGATCCAATCCATGTCCCTGATCTTTGGTTACAAAAAGGAGCAAACCAACAATCCTGCCAATGTAGAAAAATTAGCATCTACATACAAAATGAGATGCAAACTCTAAGAGATACTGATCAAACATTAACCAAAATATAAACTATATTTTTTGTCCGTACAATTACAGTACCCTGCTGTATTTCACACATGTGAAACTAAAAATAGCAATAAATGATCATTCTACACATAGAATTGCAAGATAACATCATGAGAGTGCATCAATGAGTAGTAGAACCCAAAGAGAACCATGTATAATGATGAAATGAGAGATAGAAGAGAGAAGATGTATCTCTCCATGAGTTACATTCTTTTATAATAGGTCCAAACCCTGCTTGGCCACTTGGCTTTCCCTCCAGAATGTAAACCCTACTATTTTTGAGTCTAGATTCAATGTACCCAAAGTAACTTCAAAAAGTTTATCTCTAGTCTAAAATGAGTTTTGGCCTCATATTAACAATTTACCAAAATATGACTAAACTTGTTGAAATCTCTCACATGCAGCTCAGCCTCAACGTCAAGGTGGTAGAAATTATGGCTACTACGGATGCGACAAAGGCCATTGAATTGTAGAATGTCCTTACAAAGGGAAATACACATCCTTCTGTCGAGAATGCGGATACAGGCACTACTACAAGAATTGTCCATTAAAACCTGGAACGAGTGCACCATTGAATTAAAGCTCAGTATACCCTACAGCAGTTCTAGGAAGGACGCCACCAAGAAAACAACACCTTCATGCCCTAGTGCTAGTAGTCACGTGAGTGCAAAAGTGAAAGGAAGTGGCTCCCTCACCACCCCTGTTAGTATTCGATGATCAACCCTCTACTGCAGGACCATATCCGAATGTGAGGGAAGAAGGAAGAAAGTATAACAAAATATGCCACTGGGTGCAGAAGGTGCAAGCGGAGGAAAAGGCACAAGCAAGAGACGTACCTGCAGAACCTCCTGCTACTGAAGAACCTATACCACAAACAGGCTCGCCATTGCGAACTGATCTGGACGATCAGTTACACCATCATGAACTACCTTTTCAAATGGTGGAGCTCGAGGATTCGCATACTGAAATACTCACAAGTTTGCTAGCAAGTCGTGTTAACTTATTCCTTGAAGAGTTACTACAGATTGCGCCACAAGCCAAGAGCCTCCTAGCTGAATGGGCCGAGGCGGAAGCAAAACCAGTAACACAAGAGCCCTTATACTATGTGGGCTATAAAGGAATGAGCAACGTCCTCCACATTGGAACAGCGTGGGAAAACTAAGAACGCAATATCACCCTACCAATCACGCACAAGAGATTTGAGGACGAGGCAGCAGTAGTAGATGGAGGATCAGGTGTAAATTTGATCTCCACCACTTCGTATCAGAATTGGAGTTTGCAAGGATTGAAGCCAATGAAATTTGCCATCAAGCTAGTGGATCAATCCTGCGTAAAACCAAAAGGTGTAGTTGACGATATCCTAGTGAAAATAGCGGGAATGCAGTTTGTAATCACTTTTGTGGTGATGGGCATACCAGAGTCCCCTTTTTCCTACTGCATTTTACTAGGAAGGCCATGGTTGAGGACTGCTCAAGTGGTTCACAATTGGGAAACCGAAAAACTCACCTTCGACGTCCTTACTAGTGCTGCATGCATTGGCGGTTGAGAAAGAGCGAAGCAGGGCATGGCACGATCATCGATTGCACAAGAAAAATCTTCAATCTAGAGATCTGGTCCTCATGTATAAAACTAAGGCGATCAAGAGGAAGTTAAAGTTCATTGGCGAAGGCCCGTACTGTGTGAAGGAAATCTTGAGCCATGGAATCATGAACCTCGATCAGTTAGATGGGATGCCATTTGAGACGCCCATCAATGGTAGTCGTTTGCACAAGTATTGGCCACCTCAATGAAGCAGATCAAGGACGGTAATGACAAGTCACAATTAGTTACATCTTCAAGGTCATCACAGATAGATCTAGAGAAATCTAGTCAAATCAAGCCAGATCCATCAAGATCCAGAAAAATATGATTAGATCAGACAGCATCCGTCAAGATCCAAGTGGGATCTAGATCCAGATAGGATCAAATGGGCAGCAAATCATCTAATTACAACAATCAGCCTCCAATCTTGCAAATCAGAGACGACGATCTCGAGAAAAACACAATAAAATAGGAGTATAAATTACTTAAACTGACAGATCAACTACCAAATGTCCATCAGAATTTGCAGAGAACTCTCCATAGTCAAATCTGACCTGGATGCAATAATATACTTGTCTGCAAAAGTTAGAGATCAAAGAATCTCAAAATCTCACCCAAAAAACACAAAAAAGAGCCTTTTTTCCATGATTTTTTGAGATCCCTTGGGAGCTAACTCTTGAGACTTTGTTAGTCACCAAATCTGACTTAGTTACATATATAAAAACTCTAAGAGAGTTACTGATAGAAAAATCATCAAAATAGAGTGTATGCGAGTATTCTGGAAGGCAGAATCTTTGGAACCTTTGTAGACATCAAGATCTGCAAACCAACCTTCATAAAGGGAATAAATAGAATCTAAGCAGTCAAATTAGCCTGCCTATAGGGTCTGATCTTGAAAATCCAATATTTGGAACAAGTTGTGCAAGAATTCGTGTGAGAGTTCACCTCCTGCGAGGGTTGAACCTTCGCAAAACCTTCATAGGAGGGCAGTCAAATCACCTTCTGAACCTTGGCAAACTTCTCTAAGGTCTTAAAATATTGTGACAAAGGTCTCTGCAAAATTTTGGTTGGAACTGAATTGGGAAAAGTGCACTTCTTCTAATACGCACTCTAATTTTTGCTATATAAGGGCAAAATTAAAGTCATTTGGCACTTCAGTCAGCGAAGCTCTGCCCAAAAATCCACTAAAATTTTCAAATTCTTGTTCATGACAAAAAATTCCACACACCTCCATCTGCTATCACAATCACCATGTACACACTCAGTTCTACCATTGTCACTCCCGTTCTTAAGATTTTCACACTTCCACAGTTTTATAAAGTCTTTTACTTGTTCTTGACAACTTTTTCCCCCTTTTGAGCGCCTTTTCCCTTTTTCCCATCTCCATCATCAACGCACTTTTTCGATCATCTAACATCATGACTTCGTCCAACTCCACTGACAAATCAGGCATGAAACAAGTTATCCAACGCGAAATACCTACCGCCACCCAAATCTGGGCCTTGCCATATAAGTCCTTGATCAACCCTTGGCTTCAGGCTACTGGCCCCCTTCTTGAAGCAATGGGCTTTTTCCCAATACTCTTCCCTTCTGACATTAACATGGATCTAGCTCTCCATGCTTACGCCACGTGGGATGCGCCAGTCGCGTTCTGTACCAAGGTACTACGTACAAGGTACAAATTAACATGAACTCCATGGTCACCGTCGGCATAGTGTCTGGTGATCGCCAACGCATCTCCCATTGCCAAGCCAAAACTCTCATCAAACCTTTGTTGGAAAGAGGTGTGTGAAAGATAGGTCGAACTCAAAAAGAAACGAATTCGAATAAAAAGAATTTGAACGACAAGAAAGAAAACTTATCGTGCACAACGGAATAAATTATCTTCCTCTTTCTTTATGCATAACTATCCTTATCAATTTCAAACAAAACAATAGTGATAGAAATCACGTTCGATCTTATAATAACTGACTTTGAGATCATTAGTACTACAGTGATTACGTAGCCAAACATTAAGCATCGAAACATCAGACAAATAATTTGTGAAACATTAGACAAATAATTAGTCGTGAATAACTACATAAATGCATACATTCTGAGACGAAGCTTAACGCAATAAAAAGATAGTCTTGATTCAGTATGGAACCGAAACAGATGTAAATGAGTACAACAAGTTGCGGATTGGAGCCGCATACTCTAAGCTATCTCTAAACGGCTAAATGTAAGTCTAAATTAAGAGCAACTACTGATAAGCAGTAAGTGCAATAGCAATCTCTAATCAACTCCAAAGAACTGAGCTAGAGTGCTCAAGAGTGTACAAGCTCGCAGGCTTGAGAGAGAGAGAGAGAGCTAACTATTCGATACTTGATCCTCTTCACGATCATCTGATGTTGATCATAAGATGTTGAAATATGAATAGCTATTTATACTAAGCAATTAGATCATCAAAAACATCATCCAATTGGTTGTGATGTGCTAGCATCCATCCAGTTAGGACTTCTCAGAAACTACTTGTTGATGGATTAATGCAAGTCGGTGGTTTTGGTCGTAAACAGTCTGTCAACATAAATGAACGTAAACTGTCATTGTGAGCCGTTTCGAGTAGTTATGCAGACTGTGTAAAAACACGAAGAAAATTGCAGGTCAGGATAAAAGTTGGACAAAGATTAAAATGTCGATTAGTCAATTAGTGAGAGAATAATCCAACACTCCCCCTTAATCTGAATCCATGAATGCCTTGACCTTTAAACTTAGTTTTGCACAAAACTTCATGTGTGCATCCAAGCTTAACACTTTAGTAAAAATATCCGCTGTCATATCTTGTGTTCGACAATACTGCAATCTGACCTCTTTGTTGAGAACTTTGCTTCTGACATAGTGATACTTAAGTTCAATGTGATTACTCCTAGAATGAAATCTAAGATTGGCTGACAAGGCAATGGCACATTAATTACCACAAAATAATAATGTCGAAACATATTGACTCAGACTGATATCTGACAGTAAGCTTCTCAACCAAATTGCCTCCTTAGTAGCTTGTGAGACTGCGATATACTCTGATTTTTTAGAAGATAGAGCTATAGAAGATTGTTTGCGACTATTCCAGAAAATTGGACCATTGTTGAGGAAGAATGTAAATCCAAAAGTAGATTTACAAGTGTCCATATCTCCTGCCCAACTTGCAATATGTATCATGATTGATACACTTCAAATTCTTGAAAGTTGCAATGGATGAAGAATTAAGGCCTTTGAGTATGCAACTTGGAGCTTTTAAAGTTTCTATATTGCATAATGTACAATGAGATGTAAGAATTTCAAGCTTGTGTGTTATCTTGCACTACCAAGCTCTTAGTTGTAAGTTGTAACTTTGTATATTGTATGTGTTTGTAGATAGTAGTAATATACAACTTATTCATGCACATTGTTCAACAATCATTCATTCTCCAAAATTTGGGTGCAATGAGATGATTTAATTTTTCATATTGTATGATGCTAGAGAGTAGTTCCATCCATACACATTCCTAACCCAATTCAAAAATAGATAAAGTCAAGATTTTATTTTAAGGCAAACATTTGCAAGCATGAGACATTGGCAAATGTACCAGCACAATTACAAATGTTTCTTGGCAGCTATCAATCATCCCAAGGTCCTCGGCCTCTCATATGATTGTGTGGTCTCTATCTCGCACCTAGATACCCTGAATGTGTTGTATGTATCCAAGCCCTACTTATACTCTTAATGCAAAATGTGGGCCCTAGCAAAGCAAAGCTATCCAATGAGCTTCTTTGCACTCAAATCCAATCTGGCCAAGAATCCAAAACCTTTATAAAACTGAAATTCAAGAAAAGATACTAGTAAACTTTTGGATATACCAGATATTGACGCTTTAGTATAGATTTGTGTCACTTATTGAGGGGGTCCTAGGGCTGAATGCTCTCACACCCATATCCCCCCCCCCCCAGGTGAAGATTATGCTATACTTTCAAGGCATAACTGATATCTCCAATACAAAGTGATTTGGAGCCCTTTCAATATCACTATGACTATCAGGTATAGGTTAGAATGGTCCAAGAAACATGAAATAGACAACTTTATCTTCTATACTGAGATGCTGCTGTATATGAATTTTTCCGAATTGCTCTGAAACAGGCACATTGACATTATAGATAGCCCTGCCTTACCCTTGCCTTTGGTATTTTTATCCTTCATGGTACTCTCTTGTATTTAAACTTCAACAATTGTCAGAAATTTTAGCAACAATAGTTTTTGCATGTTACAAGGCACAATCACACTGAGATTTGCATGATGTGAATCATAGTATTGCAGCTTATGCTCAACCTAGCCATGCTGCAGAATAAGTTCACATGCAGACTCAAAGAGACTCTACAAATACATCATACCCTACTAAGTAGACGATCTGCTTTGCTTGTGGATGTGAAGGAAGATTAATAACATAGTCAACAGTAAGTAGTCAAGGGGATCAACCACTTGCACCAACTACCCTTCGCCTCCTTGATAAGTGGTTAAGATGCTTACATTCAGGTAAATTCCCTATGAACGTTTCTATTTAATCTAGACTTGGAATCTCTTCCACTTCATTTATCTAGATTAAACGAAAAGATACATCTGCTGTAAGTAGCACATTCCTGCTCTATCACACTTTTGTATCTTTTGAGTTCAAAGTTGGCAGGCATACAATCGCACATCCACAGCCTAAGGTGTGTCCTTTAGATATATGAGAGCATATGCTGTAGATTACTACCAGAAGTGTGTTGCCTGTAGCACATCCCCCTTTGATCAGATGCTTGCAGCTTGCCAACTGATTGTTTGCGCAGTACAATTGGACTAATATCCATTCACAGCTTAAACAGAGAATCAACTAGCTGCAAATAGAAAATTCATCTTTGCAATAGATGGTGCAACCATAACAATTTGACATGAACCCTGGAAAATCTTGCAGAAAAGATATGCCTGTTAACGTGGCTTGCATAAGGGTTCAGAAAAAAACTCTCGTAACATTATACTTGTATTAGCAGGTGGGATATATTATTTTCCAAAAGAATTCCAACAAAGCAGTCTGATAAATCTGTCAGATTTTCTGACTTGGAAATCAATATACACTAGTAAATTTTCTTGCAAATCATGACAGCCTATGTGGGGTCTGGTTAAACCTCAGCTTGCTAGCAAGTTATACTGCCACTTTATACAAATTAAGCTGTAGCTTCCACAGCCTCAGTCACTGAACGCACTCCCCCAAACAGAATCATGGTTGGAAAAGCAAGTTCCATTGGGTTTCAGTGTACGACTCTAATGAGAACATGAATCTCATCAAAGGCCTAATTCCCTGTATAAAGTCGCAAAACTGTGCCACATCTTACTAACCCAATAAAAGATGGAATTGGAAAGCCTGATAATTTGGTACAAGGACTGAGTTTTAACCTATCCGTTCCGTGTAAGATTTGATGCTATGATGCCAATGATTACACGGTATATCATCACCCGGAGGATTAAACATTCAGACTTGACAGACGACTGTTAGCGCTGTTTATCGAGGTTGGTATACAAACTCTATAAGTCAAGTGCTAGATACATCCTGGATCCTTGTACTCACAGGACGTTGCTGCTCTAAGGTTTCTTAGAGCTTTATGCAGGTTTTAAGGAGCCTCCACTATAGATGGTTTTTAATTGGAACTGTACGCCCTAGAACTGTTCTGTCAACTATACGAACATTATATTGGTCATGTACTCTCTGACGATTTTCTTGCCACCATTGCTCAGCCTCCCTTTCGGTGAAGCGCTTGCGGCTACAAAACAAATATTAATCCATCAGAATGAATTTCAAATCCAACTAATATCATTTGCAAGCCTTACAAATTCAGTGAATGTTACCTGAAAGTACTGGAAGAAAACAAAAAGCAATTTCCATTGCATTTGATAATTAAGATTAAGTTGCAAGCTGTTCAGGTGTCTCACTGTCCAGAAACTGGAAAAAAGTATTAAGCAGTACTGCAACAAAGGCTCACGTGACAAGAATGCCTTTCTTAAAATTTTCTTTCATCTACTTTTCTTTGTTTTTCAAACTGAGGAAGTAGAAAAAACACAAAATAGGCGAACAAAATGTCCATAAACAACCTCCAACAGTAAATTGAAGCTACTAACTGGTTATAAGCACTCAACAAGTTACAGATATGTTTCCTGGAAAAGCAGGTCTTACCTGAATCGGACACGTCTCAAGCCCTTGCCACCCCCTGGTAGAGCAAAAAGTGTAAGATAGACACCCGGTTGGTCTTGTTCAACCCATTCTGGTCCTTGGACATGGCCGTTGCCATATTTGGCTCCATCTACTGGATTTCTTTCATCTCTCCTTTGCATTGACTTGAAGTCATCTACATCAGTTTCAGATGATCTGCTGGATGTGTGGTTTCTAATAGGAGAACTAAAAGTGCTCTCAGATATAACAGAAAACCTTCTTGTATTCAGGTTAATCTCTTGAGGTTGTTGACACAAGGTGCTGAGAGTATATTTATCTTCAAGTTCTGGCACAGTTGGCACATCAGAAACGGACATAGGATGAACACCATTAAGACTGTATCTCCCAGGCTGGGGTACTTGAGCAGGTAGTTTTTCTGCCATATCCTTGAGCTGCAAGAGAAATGAGACTAGGTTAGCAAGTTAAATCAATGGAATCTAATGAGCTACTTATGAGAGTTTCTTAACACATTTATTAACCTAAAATTGCCTAAACTACTGCCTGATTGTCACTCTTTAAGTCTGAAATCATTTCTTAGCTTTTTCAGCTTATCCTGCACAATTACTCAGATACTGTACAAAGCATAGATACCCGTTCCTTATGATTTAGAGTCCCAAATTCCATAAGTGCATACACTACCAGTTAAAATTCAAAAAGAACTTTCCATAAGGAACATGGATATTTTTCCCATGTCCCCTACAAAACAAGTAACATCATCAATTATGTACAGAAGAAGCCAATGTTCTTGAATTCAGTATGGTGGAAAAATCACTGCAAACTGGCCATGACTCGCTCCTGGAACTGACAGCAAGATACCCATGAATAATCCCAGACCAGGAGCTTCAGTTTATCTAGTTTATACCTGCCAAGTGCTTTATAGCCCAGTTTTACCATTTCTTGCACAAGCAAAGATAATGTAACCATGTCTAAAGATGCAAGTCTATTAACATAGTCTGGTGTAGTTTGATTGACCAGAAGTAGCATGAGTTTATTGTCATAAACACAATATGTGAGTGTGGGTACAAGGCAGGGTATATGCCATATATATTATACACTTATGGTACTTACTATCATTGACCAATGCTATTTGAAAGTCACGCAATATCCAAAGTAGTTTCAAAAACTCTACATAAAACAAAGCATTACATCCAATGGAGGTGAAGAGAAAACTCATATGCAGTGAGTGCCAACTCTAAAAACCAAGCCAACTAAAAGAGCTGACAGGTCTTTAACTTGTATCATCGAAATCTTTGCAACGAAAATAATTCCCAAACTCTGCTAAGTGTTCAAAAAAAATCTCCAATCAAATATTGGGAGTCCAAAATGATGAAAATGCGTCACAAAATTCAATTGCACCAGCATAAATACCTGGATTCAACTAAGGCCATGATTGGCATGTTCTCAAAGTCTTATACGCAATTGATACCTAATCTCAGTTATGATCTAGTCAAGAAGGGCAATCTTAACTTTTTTCAGCTGAAAGTCTCAGACCATCTCTGGAGCATGCACAGCATGGATTAAATTCTATTATATCCTATTAATAATAGCAATTTCCTGTAATAGGTAATCAATAATGACAGATGGAACCGCAAGTCCAAGTGGAGTTGCTACAAGGCCAACCTATCTCCAGATTTTCCAGCAATTGAGTGCGACACTCATGAAAATGAATAATTGAGACAGTTTGCGGCATCAACAGATGGAAATTTTGCAAACACAGGTCAAGGTGCAGATCCAGATTTTTCCTACATTGTTAGAACTAATGCAAGTGATTCTACGATTGTGGGGTCCAATGAATTTCTTGTCACTGGTTATAGAACTTAGGAAGAGATATTATTTGATGTGATCAATGCACTTAAAACCTAGAGACACTACTTATATGGTAGTAAATTCATAGTGTATACTGATCACCAGGCTCTAAAATATTTTTGCCATCAACATGATTGGAGGGGTCGTAAAGCTCGATGGGCTAGCTTATGCAAGAATTCGATCATGAGACCCAAATGCTCTCAGTTGAATTGGTGAATGAAATTAACTTTCATTTACTTAAATTTCTACATATGTATATCTTTCAATATGAGGAAAATATGAAAATAATTCTCATTTTGGTCGGATATGGAAATTGGTTCAAACTAGAACGAATGAAAATGGGATTGAGATTGATTCACAAGGATCTCAATCAACTAAGAAAGATAAGAAGATTGTAGAACGGTTCACCATTTGAAATGGCTTACTATTCTAGAATGGGAAAATTTGTGTACCAAGGGATGATGAATTGAAGAAAAAAATTCTTTTTGAGTGTCATGACACACCCCAAGTATAAACAGGACTTTAGACTTGGTCAGTAGAGAGTTTTACTAGCCAAAACTTAAGCCATATGTCGAGTCTTATGTGGTAACATTTAAACCATGTCAGTTAGCCAATGCGGAACGCTCAAAGGCTGGAGGGTTACTGCATTCCTTAGACATTTCTCGAAAGAGATTGTAAAAGTATATCTATGGATTTTGTAGTTGGAGTTTCGAAAAACCAACGACAAAATAATTCTATTTGGGTAGTTGTAGATAGGCTAAGTAAGTAAGTCAACTGCAAAGGCTTCGGATTTAGCCCCATGGTTCCCAGAACCATGGGTCCTGGGAACCGTGGAAGGAACCGTACCACGGTTCATTGAAGCGTGGTACGGTTCCAGTATTTAATTACTTAATTACCAGATTATTACAGACACAGATTTGGACCTGATTTGGACACAGATTTGGACCTGATCCACAGAGAACTGTTAATCCACACAGACCTGATAATCCACACAGACCTGATAATCCACACAGACCTGTTAATCCAGATTCCACACAGACCTGTGTACTGAAAAAATTAATTAATTAATCCTTCTCCTCCTCCTCCTGCTTCTCCTTCTGCTTCTTCTTCTGCTGCTGCTGCTTCTTCTTCTTCTTCTTCTTCAGCTGCTTCTGCTTCTTCTTCTTCTTCTTCTTCTTCTTCTGCTTCTGCTTCTTCTTCTTCTGCTGCTTCTTCTTCTCTCTCGCTCTCTCTCTCTCTCTCTCTCTCTCAAAAAAGAAGGAATCTATTCACATACATGAACACAAGGAAAGTCTCCATTGTTCAGAATAGCACATGAAGCTTTCAAATTAAAGAATTGGGCCCTTTTATGGTTTTATTGTAAAGCACCCAATCCTAGTGAAAATCATGTGATTGGTTGGACCCAATTCACATAGGTGACCGAATGGCCCCTCAACTTGAGTTTATTTGACTCACTGTCTGAGTCTGTATCGATTTTCTGATGTTCGATCCTGGAGCTGGTTTCGACTCTGGGATCAGAACTATTTTCTATCATTTTAAAATTTGCTTAGTTCTCATAGGATGAGGAAAGTCGCTTAGTTCCTAAAGTGAGTTGTACCAATTGTTGGAGAATGCACTTGATCCTCCTTTCAGTAGTACAGCCAAAGCATCCAGTTAGTCCATTAGCAACTTCATTGATCCAATCAATGTGACTAAACAACTCAACAATCTGGATGTGTGAATCGATGGAATCAAGTGCTCTATTTAAAAATTTTGCACAACAATGTAAGTAGCCGTGTAAATTTCTTGAATAAGCTTGACTCCAAGAAGCTATGTAATTTAAATTGAGAAGTCAGTGATGTCCTAGGTAAGGCTCAGAAACAATATACGTGCAACCAAAAAAGTCAAAGAATCTAAATCGAAACACTAATATAGAATTTGATAAACAAAAAAACTTAGCCAAATAGCATTGCTTATGTCTCATCAGTACCCAAGCGTAAGTTGCTAGCTGGGTTTCAAAAGGATCCAGATTCTCTTGGTCTCATTAAACACTAGATGTCAGATTTAAGAGTTATAAGTGTATTAGAAGCACCTTACTACAAGAGTGCGACAGAATAAAAATCTCTATAAAACGGAACAAAACAATAAAGTGAAATTCTACACATTTGATTGATGAGCTATAAAGTGCATTAGAAGCACTCTGTCATAAAAAGAACAATCATTCAAATAGATCTTGAAAGGAGCAGAAAACTTTAAAAATACAAGTGAAAAAACTGGAGAAACTAGAAATTCACAATTTTCAAATCAAGACCTCTACAGTGTAAAGTGTGTCAAGAGTCTCATACTATAAGAAGTTCAATGATACTCCGTAAAAAGTGTGAAAGAGACAAGTCCTTCAGAATCTACAAATGAAATCAACACCAAAAAATTCCCTTTGTAGAGAAACTAGAGCGAAAAACAAAATTTCAATATTCTCCTACAATTTAACAGAACCTAATCAAATTTAACAGTCCTACAATGATATGGATCTACTACTGTAGCTCCAAATAATCAACTAGCCAAAAGATACAGTCGTGGACTCCTAGTATAGTCTGCAAGGGGTCACGTCAACAAATCAACTCAAGAGACCCAATAGTAGTAAATAAATCACTAGCCATCGATACTAAAATCATATAGTAGATGAAGGGCCCAAGTACCCCAATCATTTATTCCTAATGTCAAATAATAATACAAACCCAAGGCTCAAAGAGCTGCAAATTTGTATCCCTTTGAAATTTCTTACATCACAGTCTACATTTCCTAAACAAGTAATGTGATGCCAATGAACAAAGCATGAATGCAAGTAATTATAAACCCTAGCCACCTGTGCAGTAAGTGACTTGATGACTCCTTTTGCAGCTTGACATTTAGAGCTTTCCTCTCCAGCCATTCTGAAGGTCTCTTTGATTTGGTGTGCAGCCTGCTGCAACTCTACTTCTTGCAACTGACTTTGTTGCATAAGGTTCTCCACCTGGTTAAGGTATCATGAGTTAAGATTGGCTCCAAGGCAAAACCACAGAAATTTCTTATAATTTATACACCTACGAAGAAAAGTCTCAAGATACTTGAAAAGTGGTCAAAACATATAAAAATTTCATCACTTTTTGAGTTGATATTCAAATTTTTACTAGCAAATGTGCATAAGAAGTAAAATAGAAATCGGGATAGATCCCTTTTGTTTTCTGAAGTCCAGATTTCTCTGGAGTACCACATACCCCATCATGTGCAGCTTGACATTGTGATAATCAGCTTTGTATATGAACAATAATGGTCACTAAGGGGAATTTTAGAGCAAGTTAAAACCATGATCAAATGGACTCAACAAAGTATCTAGCGACTGATCATTCCCCCTTCCAAATCTATGGATCAGCCAGTTGTTACAACTACTAGAGAGCTGGAAAAAATGCGTTGGAGCTGTGTATTGGTGGAAATCGCCTGCTCCCTGAGCACTGCCCCTGCAAATCCCCTGTTACTAGCTGTCTGAAAAGCGCTGGACCTTCAATTTGCTACGCTGCCCCTCCAGCTGCAGATCGTTGGTAAAAAAAACACGTTGGCCTCTTGAAATGTTGCAATGGCCATCTTCGCAGGCACGTGTTGGCCCTCTGAACAGAAGCGCAGGACCTCCTAGAAGAAAAATGCTACTGCCATCTTAATCCTACAGCTCGCTGAGGTGCGCTGAAGCTCTAGACAACTCCTCCCTGATTTGTAAAACCTGCATAGAGCCATTAAACTTCTGTGCTGGACCAGAATGGAATGCTGCAGCTGTGGGCACTGACCAGTTGCTCCTCCTAGGAACTGTCTCTCCCACCTTTTTCCTTTCAAAATCTCAAGAATCCTGTAAAAAGCAGAGTTTTCTCCAATCTCTCTCTAGAACTGAGCATTCTCTCTCTAGAACGAGGCTCTGATACCAGATGTTGCACTCCAATCTCCAAGGGCTCTCAAAACTCTGATGGACAGTGTGTAGAATGATCCACTCAACTATAGGTGCCCTCCTCTTGAATCTATATGATTACTATTCTGGGCCAGGGACAGACACATGGCTGCCATGCCATGCAAGGGTGATCAGTCCCCAGGGTTCCATGAAATCCACTACCCGCAATCAGTGTGTGACTCTGAGACACCACCCCCATGCCCCGTCATGGACCTGTGACAAACCCAGTCACCCAGCGTACTGCCAGCTAGCTACTCGTCTAACAGAGGCATCCCCGTTGCTGACAATTAGGGTCCATATAATCATAACTCCGCCTACTGACATCCTATCAAGTAGTCACACCAGGTCACTGCCAGTGACGCATTGAACCCAATGGGTCCCCTAGTGTCCGTCCCAGTTAGGTGTTGTTTCTGAATGTATGCAAGAAAGTATTTTCTTTTTCAAATTTCATGTGCCATGAATTACCATAAAATTTGAAAACACAATAAAAAAGCATTGAAAAATCGGCTTGAAATTGAAGAATTTCAAACTCGAGTTACAACAAGAACTCAAATCTGCATTTGTCAATCAATGAGCACATGCATGTAGGCAAACGTAGGAGGGAGCTCCAAACTTTATGGGAAGTTGATCGATAAAACACATATTTCCTCTAATCGGCTCTAACATGATCAAGAATTGTGGCTGGTTGTGTTAATGTCCAGACATAACAATGATCTGGATGTATTATAGGCGAGGCAATTCAAAATTGTACATGATCGGTTATCTGCAACATAGACAAGCAGTCTCCCCTCCCTCTCTCTCTCTCTCTCTCTCTCTCTCTCTCTCTCTCTCTCTCTCTCTCTCTCTCGCTCCGCCGCCCTGCTGGTGCGCTGCCCGCCTGCTGGTGCGCTGCCCGCCCTGCTAGCGCTGCTGCCCTCTCTCTCTCTTGCGCGCCCACCCGCCCTGCTGGCGCTGCTGTCCGCCCTGCTGGCGCTGCAGTGCTGACCTTCGCACCTGCCCTACGCTGCCCTGCGCTGGTCTGCGCTACTGCGCTGCTACGCCTGGCCGTTTGTCTACACTGTCCTCCATCTGCTTACCGCCTCCTATGGCACCTAAGAAAAAGGGGGGTGTTCTTACACCCCCCTCCCTGTTGGACACCCCCCCATCACCGGTAGTGGAGGAGCCGTCTTCGGTGATAGAAACTAGTGACATTCCTGTCAACATGGCTGCCATTGACTACACTCCTTCCAAACCTACCGAAAGTCTTTTTGCTTATGATCTTAGTTTTATCCGACAAGAAATTCTTGGACTTAAGAAACAACTACACCTCTTTGAAGCTGAAAATAGCAAGTTAGCTAAGGATCTTTTTGGTGTCACGGAACGTGTGGAGCAGCTTGAGCAAGAAAATATATATCTTAAGCAACGAATTGCAGAAAAAAGTGCCTTGGAGGAGACTTCCAACAAGATCAATAGCTTGGAGAAACAAGTCGAGGAGACGAAAACGTGGGCAGCACTCTTCAAACCGGATGATATGGGCAGCAAACTCTCATCACTCGCAAAACAGGTTGAAGAAACGACATCGATCCTTAAGCAAGGTAATCACTCTCAGATTTCATCTTTTCCGAAGGAAAACGATTTGGAGACAGTTTTGGGTGAACAAGCCAGAAGGGCCAAAAAAGCCTTTAACATTAGAGTAAGAGGCATTGCCAATGGTGGAAAACCGTTGGAAGAAGCTACGGATTTGCTCATTTCCAAGTTATCTCATGTGGCTGATGGTTTTGATACTGCTTGGCGTAGTAAATTTGATGACAATGTTTTGTTTATCAAGTTCCGCTCGCTTTCACAACGCAATGCTGCCCTTCGGCTTAGGGCAAAGCTTAAAGGTACTTTCATTTATATGGATGATGACTTAACAAATACTCAATGGTTGGCAAGAAAAAAGATTATCCTTGAAGCGAAAGAGAAAGGGCAAAGGGTTGTTTTTATTGACGGGAAACCGAGATTTTTCGACCTTCCACAATAGGAACTAGGGGCCCCCGGATATAGAAGCTACCCGAGATCCCCTACCAATTTGAGACTTGGCTTCTGGAATTGTAATGGTTTTTTATCTTCGTCATCAGCCGGAGACTTTGCTGATTTTATTAGAAAATGCGACATTTTGTTGTTGGCTGAAACTCATGAGTCCTTATATCATCCTCTTCCAAATATACAGGAGTACTCTTGGCATTCTGCTTTTCGTCCATTTGTTAGGGGAAAAACTTGTCGAGGATCTGGAGGAGTAGCTTGTTTATACAGAGACACCACAGTTCAGATGGTTAAACAAGATCCATACGCTCGCTATATTTGGTTACACATTATTGGCTCACTATTGGGATTACCTCAGGACATCTATATAGCTGTATGCTATTTTGCTCCACAGACCTCAGTGTTTGCTGAGTTTGGCGGGGACCCTTTTCAGGCTCTCTCAGATGATATTGCTATCTTTTCTCAGCAGGGTTCCATTTTACTAGCAGGTGATTTCAACGCCCGCACAAGCTCTAGACAAACCGAATTTCATGCAGCTACGGATCTTCTCAGGCTTTACCCTTTGGATATGGGGCTAGACCGGGTATCACAGGATGCAGACACTCCAGCTACATCTTTCGGGGAGCAGTTGATCACTCTAGCAGAGACACACGCTCTTGCCATTTTGAATGGCCTCACACAGTGGCCTTCCTCATCAGCATATACATGCTATCCTCATGGTGGAGGACATAGTGTGGTCGACTACTTCATTGGATCACCTGCTTTGATCTCTCACATTTCTGATTTCTCCATTACACCCCCTACCATTTCCGATCACTCACTCTTACACATCTCACTTGGTCACATAACCTCTTCTTTGCAAGTTTCTTGCTCTCTTCCCACTCATAAACGTATTCCTTTCACCCAATCTGGATTCACTAATTACACCACAATCTTATCCCAACTACTCGCTAACTTCCCGTTCATGGCACCAATTGACCAGCAAGCCACTTTTCTCTCTACATCCCTCTTAGCTGCTGCTTCCTCATCCTTCCCCACCAAAACGACATCATCTCACAGAAGTGTTCACAACAGATGGTATGATGCAGAATGCCGCTCTCTTCACAATCATGTGACATATGCCAGGTCACACTCCCCTGCCACACTCAAACAATGCCAGAAAGAATATCATAGAACCACCAGAACAAAGAAGATCAAGTACCTACAATCACTCTGCCAAAAAATGATCAACTCTTTAGATTCACCCTCCTCCTCTTTTTTCTGGAAACATTTCACCAGACACTCTTCAACATTGGCCCCCATAGCCATCGAATCCTGGATCGAGTATGCCACGGAGTTATATACCACGGACTCTCCTCCTACCTCACTCTCACCGAGACCTGACCACTGCTCACTTTTCACCCCTGACATGGTTGAAAACGCCATTAAACATGCCAAACTAAATAAAGCCACTGACTATGACTCCTTAAGTGTAGACTTCCTAAAGCCCGTAGCACATCTCATCTCCCCTTACATTGCTCATGTTTTTAACACAGCTGTTACTTCTGGTTTTCCTACGGCTTGGTGTACTAACCTTCACCCCATCCTCAAGGCAGGTGATCCCATGAATGTAGGAAACTACCGCACCATTATGATTGGCCACACTCTGGCTAAGATATATGGCTCTATACTACAGACAGTTACTGGATCTTTTGCTGAAACTGAGGGTTTACACGCTATGGGTCAAGCTGGTTTCAGACCGGGATATTCTACTTCAGACCAGATCTTCATTTTGAGATGCATTATTGAGGAGGCTTGACATCGGAAACAGAGAATTTACTGTTGCTTTGTGGATTTTCGCAAAGCTTTTGACTCTGTTCCACGACATCTTCTTTTCCAGAGACTGTCTTCACTTGGCTTTTCAGAGGATACTATTGTTGCGATCATTACTTTATATGAGCGAGTCTTGGCACGTTTCAGAGATGGTAGTGGCTGGTCCTCACAGATACATTCTACCATTGGTGTGAAGCAGGGTTGCCCCTTATCACCCACTCTTTTTGCACTATATATAGATGACCTCGAGCGGATTATTCCCTCTCATCCTCTGCAGCTGGTTTACAGAGTCACCTTTCTGCTTTACATCACTTTTGCCAGCGTTGGGGATTGACGGTTAACCTTAAGAAGACTAAGATTATGGTGTTTAACACCAACAGACAGCATATGAGAGATGTGATTTTCTATTATGACGGGCTACCGATTGAGATCGTGACCTCCTACACCTATTTGGGAGTTCTTTTCTCTGGTCCGCTACTCACTTTTCGACCAGCAGCCACCGCCAGGCTCCGCAAGGGGCATACCGCTCTTGTGCATATGGAGAGATTTTGCTCTACTTATTATGTGCAGGATCCTGCTACCAGATGCCTACTATTTTCTGCTACTGTCTCCCCAGTTGTGCTATATTCGGCTGAGACTTGGTGCCCTGATTTATCACGCGATACATGGAGAGATCTTACTCGTATCCAGATTCTCATGCTCAGTAGGATAATCCGGGCTAAGCCCTCAGTACCACATGATATCATACTAGCCGAGTTTGCTTCTCCTCCATTAGTTGTTGGTGCTATGTTTCAGATCATCACCTTTCTTCACAGGGTATCAGATCTAGATACCTCCAGATACATTGTTGCTGCTCTCACTTCATCTTGTACCATTGCGGATCAGGGAGCCAAGCACTCTTGGTATCGCAGTGTCTCAGCCCTTCTTCAGACTTGGGGTTTATCCGCACTTGATCTTCCGAATGGAACCCATGCTTATATCAGACAGCAGATCTACCGGAGCTACATACGCACTATATGGTCACATCCTGATCCAGATAGGGTCAAGCTACATTATTATGGCACACATCTTTTACGGCTGGACGTTTCGGGCTTGCCTATTCTTCCAGTTTATCTTACACAGACGCTATCTTTTGGTCTGAGATATCGTATAGGACAGCTTCGAGTCTCTTCTCATCAGCTTGCTATCGAGACAGGTAGATACACAGACACTCCCAGATTGCAGCGGATATGTCAGCTCTGTTCTCTTCAGGAGGTGGAAGATGAGTTTCATTTCATCTTTCGCTGCCCAGTATACTATGAGATTAGAGGACGATACCATTGTTTATACCGAGATATTCCCCTCACGTTGAGCTCCTTCCTCGAGTATCCAGACGCTAGATGTGTGGGTCTTCTTTTGAGAGAGATGTATATTTTACGAGCTTCACTTCTACCTACGCTCTCAGATATGGATTCCAGTCAGGCTCACATTACTCAGTTCTTCCAGAAGCGAGACAGAGTGGATATTTCGGTTGCGGATTTTGACGTCCCCGTCCGAAGATCGAAGACACAGAGAGTTTCGGCTCGATCCAGTGCTACTAGATCTTCATACGCCTCCCACCAGCCTACATCACGACCCACTACTACCATCACTCATTACTTTCGGCTTGCTCGTAGCTAGTTTCCTCCGCGGAGCAGGTGGTTAAGCTCTTGCTTTGTACCCTCACCAGCTGGTGGTCAAGCTTGGATACTTTTTCTCTTAGAGACAGAGAGATCGATATTTTAGTTTTAGTTTTACTGTCTTTTCATTGGTAAATAAGTCCTTATGCGGACAATGCTTCTCACATTTTGTACTCTCTTTTGTCTTATGTGCCCCTGGGCACCAAAAGACGTTAATAATAATAATTCTAATTCTAATTCTCTCTCTCTCTCTCTCTCTCTCTCTCTCTCTCTCTCTCTCTCTCTCTCTCTCTCTCTCTCTCTCTCTCTCTCTCTCTCTATGTGGATCGCGGCTCTCTAAATCGTGCTACATCCCTGGATGTAGCCGCTGCTGAACCTGTTGCCACTTCTCCCTCTGAAGCTCCTACTGCGCCTGCCACAGATAGTTCCAGTCTAGCTGTGGTACCCACAACACTTGGTCCCTATTCTCTCTCTCCTCGGCCCAGTGCATTTGATGTTGTAACAGCTCCAACACCTGCCCCTACCCAGGAAAGCCAAAAACATTTTGATGGATACGCTCCAACACAACGATGTGGGCCTGGACAAGGCCTGGAGCACCCACAAAGATACGGAGACATTAGTTATCCGCTTCTCATTAGTAGCACATAGGACAGATGTTCTCCGTCAACGAGCCAAGCTGAAGGATACTCGTATTTTCTTGGACGAAGATCTAACTTTCGTACAAGTACAAGAACGGAAACAAGCCCGCCAGAAAGCAAAAGAATTGGGGAAACATCTTATTTACAGGGATGGTATAATACGTTTTGTCAAACTCAGAGTTAAAGAAAAAGTGGAGACTTTAGTTGTAGAGTTAGAGAAATGAGGAGTTTATCAGTTGATTTGTAAATGGTTGTAGTACCATAATTTTCCTGATCTATTTTATCTCCTCATAGGCTTTTAACTCGTAGTTTTAGTTATAGTATTAGAATGACGGCCTTGATCCGTCCTGGTGACATTCATTTGACATGTACTCCTTTTGTCTTATATGCCTCAGGGCATGGAAAAGACGTTAATGAAATCTTCTCTCTCTCTCTCTCTCTCTCTCTCTCTCTCTCTCTCTCTCTCTCTCTCTCTCTCTCTCTCTCCCCCAAAACAGAAGGTAAGTGAGAGAAATAGATTCATGCACTAGAGTTCAGCCAGAATATGAGCAAGAAGAGTTCACGCAAGTTTCTAGTTCAAAAGTTGCAACAGAATCTAGTTTGACATTGGTGTGAGAAACATGTTGACACTTGATCAAAGTGCTGGAAAGCTGAGGAACTGATGTTGGTCCTTGAAAGGAAATTGGTTGTGTTATTTTGCTGCAATCCTAGTAAGGTTGCATCACCAGGTATCAAGAAAAATATAAGCTCCGGAGATAGTTTAAGAAGGCCAGATAAAGGTAAAACAGCCTGCAACATTGATTTAAGACGACATACTACATATCATCGTTGCACAGAATCGCGTTTCTGGGAGGAGACGTTTCGGAAACCGTGTCTCCTCCCATAATCGGAAAAAAAAAAAAAAAAAAATTGGAAAAATAGCTTATGGCTGAAATTTTTTTAGGGGATCAATGGTCAAACCAGCGTTTTGCCTCTCAGAAGTGCAGTAGATGGGGCACAAACAGATCTTATTTTCAATAGCTATTTGATTGTTATTTGCTCTGGTTTTCAATAAATGCTCAGGGGGTTCGGGGGGCGGTAACCCCCCGGTGGGGGGTTTGGGGGGCAACACCCCCCAACGGCAGGGTAAGGCCTCTTCATGACTTGGCCTTCCAACTCCTTGAGCGAAAACACACTTACTGGGACCATCTGTGATCGTAACAGACAGGCTAGAGGTTAGTTTTGAATTGTTATCCTTGACAGAACCCAACATGGATTAATGCACCTGAACTGGACCATCCTGCACCCGAAACAGTCGACAAACTACACAGTAATTATGCTCCTTATTAGAGCTTTCAACTGATACCCATATTGCCCATAAAAAAACCAAATATATATAGATATATATATATATATATATATATATATATATATATAAAAAAACGTTTCTGGAATTTTTTTTTAAATTTCTGAACTGCGTTTCAGAAACGCAGTGCATCTATGCTACATAACACTACATCAATTATGCATGAAGATTTTGACAGAAGGATTTACATCAGACAACTGCCTTGGGTTTAAGGAAAATATGATGTCTGGATAGTAATTGTTCGAATGAATTGTAATGTTTCATTCAATTTTGGAGTTAAGACGCAACGACAATTACAGAATACATTCAAATTTGAGTTACAGTGTTTCATAAAGGCAAGAGGCAAAAAACTATGGATTAGGTATATGCTTCTGGAGCCTCACATAACAATGATAAAAAGACTTTGGAAGAAAAGTATAAAGTTTTTTTCTTGAAGCTTTGAAGACCGTCTAATCTTTTGACCTTTGAAAATTTGAGGAATAACCTCTAAAAGAAACTATAACTTTTGGGAAAACTCATGTGGGTAATAGTCAAATGGATCGACCAAAAACTGCGAGAAATACAAAGTAAGGCTCAGTCACTCTTTTCAGTATGGTCAGCAGGTCTACCAACTCACTTCTGGAGTGGAAAGAAATACGTTCAGAAAACAAGCACAGCAATCCTTGTTGTACAGGAAATAGCTGAATATGGATGTCGATGTTGCATGAAGTCATTGAGTACATATATAAAAAGCTTTTCATTTATTTGAGAACAGAAGACTTCAGAGATTTGAAGGCTTTTACATTATAAAATATTAAATCATCGGCATTTCACTGTCAGTTACTTTTAACCTGCAATGTCTAACTAGGAGGGATGGAAGGAGTGTCATTGCATCGACACAGGGATATAGGTGTTCGTATATCAATGTCATAACAAAGAAGGCGTGCAATCTTCAACCTTAGGGAGTCCACCTACAAAGTATCAAACCATAATACGTCATGCATAGCACAGAGTCCAGATGACCCAGACCAAATGCTATGACATCCCTACTCACTTGGTCAATGACAAAAAGCAGCAGTAAGTCACATACACTGACATACATCCACATTAACTTTCATACATTTGTACACAGAGCTAATGAATTTCTATGGAAGGGCAGACTCGGTCATGATGAAGGATATGACATTGTAGGTGTAAAATGGTAGAATATGATGTGAGTATAAACCACTTAGTAGTGGAACAGAAGTGCAAGACGTGGAGTTTAACGTTTCCACGAACCGCAATTTGTTGGCAAATGAATCTCGTTTAGTCAATGAATTGTTTGGGTCCAATTCAAATTGGAAAGAATCAGACCCTGAAAAATGAACGGTTTTGAGATTTTTAGCAGTTCTTTTATTTTGCTAATCATCAACGGTTCTTTGATTTTTCTGTATGTAATCATTAACAATTTAATACCTATAAGAGAAATTATAGACATCAATGATTTTTTAGAATCATATCTAAAGAAATTACAAAATTCTTTCCCACCTGATTTTTTCAAGATGGAGCCAGTTCTAAACCACGATTCATTACAATTCATAGGGTTCAAACATGCCCCATTCTAAACTGGGTGGAAACACTAGTGGGGATATTGAAATAGGACAAAACTTATTGATAAATTGATATGCTATGTAATATGGACAGAGTGGAAAAATCAACACTAGTTATGGTCTTTTTACTCAGTAGATTAGAGCAATATGATAAACAAGAGTACATAGCATTCAATGTAAGCTCACCCACTTTTAATGAACCTAGATTCTCTCCTGTGTGATTCTCGCAGTGTGCCTAATAATCTCTTTCTACCAAAAAGAGATGTCATCAAGCTTCATATTTTTGCTTGACGTATGCTAGTTGTACACTCTTTTTTGCATTAAATCTTAGAATAGGAGAGTGATGAACTCATGATTCTATCACTAAACATATTCATATTCTTCAGCCACCATGTCCATGTGGTACATATTTATTTGCAGATTGCAACTTGTTTAGGAGGCGCAGTGCCTACAATCCTCCTCAAGGTGCTTTCATTTTGCATTCTCAGTCCGGTTGTGTAGCTTGGCCAAGTTCACACCATTCAACCACTCATTTTGCACCTTTTACTTCAGCATTTACACTTTTGTGACAGCTACACTTGCATGAGAATTTTTTTGACCAGGAATATGACATCGACCTACTGCAACAAAATCTTCGGCATGTCGTTTAGCAATTTCAAATATGTGGCCTTCACATTAGTTACATTATAGTATTTATATGTGGCACTAACATATATTGCCACATTAAGTGCAAAAAGTTTGTTAGCTAGGGAGTGCTATGGACGCACAATAAATGGTGTTGGACTGTGTGCTTAAAGCCTCCAAAAACTAGCATAAGTAGGATCTCTGTCATCCATTCTGTAGCCAAAAACTATGATGTCTATCAGTATCTTCTTGGATGCCTATCAATGTGCCTTTATAGAAGAACCTGCCCATTAATGTCAAGTTGGTTGTATTGTGTTCTTTGTAGGGATATCAATTTACTCATCATGTCATTGTGTATTGTCCTTATGCGATGCCATTATCTGTGATGTGGGTTCATAGCAGTTGGTCAGAATTGTCAAAAGCCAGCATTTTGGTAGAGCTAGATGTCTTAGATGAGTATTAAGGAACCTACACTGGCTCCATGCCAATAGTTGTTTTTGCATTGTGGCAGCCATTATCTCTAAAGACACATCCAAAATAGCTACAAAGTGTCATAGTCACTATGAGGAAGTTGCATAGAAAAATTACGAGCCAAAGTCATTATTCCTCCCAATATAGATACAGCTTGATAACTGAAGTCATCAAATAGCAAAAATCTCCCATGAGACTCTTTGAGTTTTAGAGTTGAGAAATAGACTGGCACGGACAGTTGCACAATGACTCGCTGGTTCTGAACTTAGTCACAACTTGCATACTATCCCCTTAAATGTAACATCTTCATATGCTTCACCAAGATCCAATAAACTATACCATCTATCTACTATATGTGTTGAGCAACTAAATAACGATCGCATCAAGAATCACGTTTCATGAGTTGTAAATGTCGTTATTTGCTTTCTTTAAGAATTATGCAAACAGCTTGCAATTTCCTCCAACCTAGGACCTATTTGCCTTGAAAAGGTATTTTCCACTCCAAATCCAACCTCGGAAAAAGGAATTGGAAAAAAAGAAATATCAGCTTTTTCATAGCACTAAAGAATGCACTTTATAGAAATGTGTAACGCTTGGCATTCATTTACTTTGGTAATGAATACCACCTGTGTAAAAATCAACTACAAAAGACTGATTTCATGTCACGTTAAACTATGGACAGACCTTTTCAAAAGCCAAATTGGCAGATTTTGGCACTTTATTGTGGACAGCTTTGAAAGCTTTCTCTATAAGGGTATTCTAGATGGCTAGCTGAAGCGAAGGCAAATGCCCCTGCACATTGTTTTAATTCCCTTAGAGCAGAATCTTCCTTCTACAAGTTCAACTATTCTGAATGCAAAGACAAATGTATGTAGTGCAAAAATTGTACAAATGGCACGTTATAAACAAGAAGTGTTTTATCTTTGACTCTTATTTATTTCACCTTTTGATCTTTCCAAAATTACTAGTCATAGACTCAGCAGAAAGGGGTAAAAGCCCGCTTTGTTTCTGACTTTGTATTTGTACTTCTTGTTTCAATTCACGCTCATTTCCTAGCCCTCTTAAACGGTTTTACTCCTCGAAAACTCTTGAATGTTCTCTTTCAAAATAGATGTAGCCTTGTTAAGGTTTTTCCAAGTAGGATTAGCACAATTGCACTGTATTCTATTTTGCAAATGACTTTATTGACCACAAATGTCAACATACCTGTTCTTGCAGTTTCAAAACTTCAAGATTCAATTTTGCATTTTCTTTCTTCAATTCGTCAAAAGACGAAGAGAGTCCTGGCAATTTCAAGGCTGTTGTCAGACGAGGTGGACTAGGCCTTCTGGAAACAGGTGACACTGCTCTAGATACAACTCTGGATGCAGGTACAGATGCAGAACTTCTTACTTTGAATGCCAAAGCTGTGAATGTGTCAAATGTTCTTGGAACATCAACAATTCCCCATTGGTGCAATGTCCCTATAGCTGGCATTGTAGGAAATTCTGCCTTTTTATTTCGTTTTTGGCCAGTTTTTCCATCATTTATCCTGATTGGTTCTTCAGAAACCTTTAACAGAGGTAGATATGGCTTTGGAATCTTCAAGTCTGCTTTTTCTTTTGACTCAACAGATCTTCGTTGCATGGCCAAATTCTTTACCTGGAAGGTATGTGATGTCTCTAGTGACTCTGCCCCTTTCTGCAATTTCAAAAAGCAGTGATCACATACACGATATGGTTTGTCTGGATTGGGAGCGAGTGAGCATTTCAAAATTTTCCGGGCACTGCAAGCATGACAACAGGGAGCGCCACAGTTATAACAATGATGCTTTTTTCGAGTGAATCCAAAAGGATGCCTGCAGCCTGTACACGTTGATTGACTGGCACCCAAAATCCCATGTGAGCAAACGGCTGCTGTAAAAGAAGAACCACATGCGATGTGTGTCACTTGTTTATCCTTCAAAGCTTCAACAAGGGTTGGGATGTGCCTGTCCTGCATGTCTCCATGTCCAAGTCGTCCATTTGCCCCCTTCCCCCAAGTGTAAATACCACCTTTTGTCGTTAAAGCTGCAACATGGTGAGCACCGCAGGAGATTTCTTCTACAAAGGCATCACATAATCTCCCTTCAACAAGTCCTGGAAACTTTCCATCTGATTGAGGATTTCCAAGCTGCCCAAATATAGTACTTCCCATTGTAAAGATTCGACCTGAGGATGTCAAAGCCACTGTCAGACTGTGTCCACAAGCCACTTGACTAAAATTATGGTCCACAAGAGCTGCAACACATGTTGGAACAAGTTTCTGCTCTTTTTCCTCATGCCCAAGTCGACCCTTGTCCCCATCACCCCATGTGAATAACTTTCCAGAGGAACAACTACTGGCTCCAGAATAACCTATCATAACCTCCACTACTGCTGCAGTGTGCCATACGCCACAGGCAACCCTGACAATCTTCAAGCCTTTCAAGGATTCAACTTCCTTTGGATGATGTACATTTTCCTTGTCTCCATGACCAAGCGCTCCAAATGTTCCTTCACCAAATGTGTACAACTGCCCTGAGGATGTCACCAAGGCTGTATGCCAGGGACCACAAACAATGGACGATACGCGAATACTTTCCAAACAGCCATTGACTTTTTTTGGCATCCAATGACTGATATTGTTGCCATGTCCTAATAGACCTGCGCTACAATTGCCATCTCCCCAAGTGTACAGTTCTCCTGTAAGTGTGATAGCACAAGTATGATACTCACCACATGCAACAGCCTCAATGTCAGCGGAGCCTAATGCTTCCACAAGGCAAGGGTGAGATACATCCACGTGGACTCCATGTCCAAGGCGACCCCCAGACTCCTCTCCCCAGCAAAACAGCTTACCATGTCTAGTAACTAGTGCCGCATGCCTGCCTCCACACGCAATAGAGTGAATGTCTAGTTTTGCTGCATAATTTAACAACTTCGGCAGAAGTGCATCCATTGGCCCACCACTTACCACTCCGAGTTTATGGTGGCCACCTCCCAAATAACCCTCTCCTATTCCCTCTCCCCACATGTAAACATCACCCAGCAAGTCACCTTCTTCTTGTCCAGAGCCATGGCTTGAAGAGCTTACAGCACTCGACATACTAATCCTAACAGTATCCATTGGAACAACTTTCATTGGTGCAATGGACAACTATGAAATAGTTAGCTGTATCACTAAAACCAGCAAAGGATTCAAAGTGGATAGACCTTGTACTATTCAGTTGTATTAGTCATGAGGAACTGAAAAAAGTGGGCCAAAATGTAAATCCAGCACAAGCCATGCAGCACTGAAACTCTTCTTCTGCACTCATCACTCTGTGAATATCCCTGTCTGCAGGTAAACATAACATCAGTAAGAGATTTTGATTGATATCTACTAATGTTTAAACTGAATTTAGATTCTGAACGAAATTTCCAGGAAGAGATACATTTCTCAAGTATACTAATGTAAATGTGACTGGCAAGAACTCACACCTAGGCTATACCTCCATAAGCATCTCAGACACAAGAGCCTTCATCTACACAAGCTGAACAAGTGCAGCACTGCCAGCATGTGGTATAATGTTTTTCAATCTATAAACATAGACAAGCCATTCACGTTTGCTCAATCAGCCTTTACAAAAATATGCTTTGCTGCAAGAAAGAAACTGCTTGATTCTTGAATGTCAGGTTTACAAAAGACATACATTCTAAAACAAGTCTAGAGACAAAGCAGTTTTGACCTTCAAGCTAAAAGAGCAGTCTACATGCAAACATCATAGAGTAGTAATAACATCTCAAAGCAATGACTTATGTTAATAAGTCTAACTTAAGAGAATTTATCCAGTGAAGGAAAGGGGCATATCTCAAAAGCTTAAGCTGCCACGTTGTTCATAAGAATTAGGGCAGACATTTAGGTTGATTGTAACTGTCAGATGCCAGTGATCTACTTGTTACATTTCTAAAAACTTCAGTTTCATTCAAGCACTGATTATGGAGAAAAAGTTTCTAGTTTTACCTCCATTCTTTCCATCTGCTTGCTAATTACGTATCCATGAATACTTTCTATTATTGTTCCAATCTGGACTTGTGTACTGAGATCAAGTGCTGATCAGAAAGTGACTGCACCACCTTATAGATGGATTATACTGAAGCAAATCAATCATCAATGATATTTCTTGCAGATACAGGATAGGCAGACCATAGCTTGTGGCATCAGCAATGATCTGCCTGTCTCAATAGCAAGCTGATGCGAAGAGACTCGTAACTGACCCAATCTGTATCGGAGCCCAAAAGAAAGAGGATGAGATAGATATAAAGGTCTAATAGGAAGTCCCAAACTGTCTCTACGTAAGATATGTGCGCCATAAAAGGTAAGCTTGACTCTCGCATGATCAAGACGATCCCATACTATGTGACAATATCTACGATATAGCTGCTGTCTGATAAATGCATGAGTTCCCTGTGGGAGATCCAACATCGAGAAGCCCCATGACTGAAAGAAAACCACCACATCACCGTACCAAGAAGATCTAGCCTGCTGTCCAACTATAGTCTGAGAAGAAGTAAGCGCTGCCATCACATATCTGCGAGTATCCATGGTCTCAAGTCGATGTAGAAAGGTAACAATCTGAAACAGAGCCTCAACCACCATGGGGAGTGAGGCGAACTCCGCTAAAAGAATCTCATGAGGAACTGATGGCTTTGCACAGATCATCCTTCCTAACATGGTGACCTGCAGGCGAGTGATGGCTCTCCAAGTACCCTGAAATATCCCTGGGCACCAAACCTCCGCCGAGTGCATAGCCACTGGTGAGACCACTGTAGAGAAAAGGTGGTCTCTAGCAGGATCATGGATATGGTAAGTAGTACACACTCTCTCCATATGTACCACGGCAGCATGCCCCTTAACGCAGGCGAGATAGAGCAGTAGAGCGAAAAGTAAGGGTCGGTGAATAGTACACCTAGATAGGTGTAAGAGGTAACAATCTCCAATCGCTGCCCATCATAATAAAATGCATCATCTCTCATATGCTGCCGATTAGTGTTAAACACCATTACACCCCGCGTATAATAGGATAGGAATAATTACATCAGCAAGTGGACATCCATCACCACCCTCCTCCTTGATGATCCGCTCTAGATCATCAATGTACAATGCAAAAAGAGTGGGAGAGAGTGGACATCCCTGCTTGACCCCAACTGTGCTCTGGATAAAAGGCGACCAGCTGCTGCCATCTCTGAAATGTGCTAATACCCTCTCATATAAGGCGCTGATAGCCATGATGATATCTTGTGAGAAGCCAAGTGAAGATAAGAGCTGAAGTAGCAGGTGCCGTGGAACTGAGTCAAAGGCCTTGCGGAAATCCACAAAGCAACAGTATACTCTCCGTCTCCGATGTCGAGCCTCGTCTATGATGCAACGTAGGACAAATGCATGATCAATAGTAGAATATCTGGGTCTAAAGCCAGCCTGTCCAAGAGCAAATAACTCATGTGATTCCGCCCGGGATCCAACCATAGACTGTAGAACTAAGCCATAAAGCTTCGCCATCGTGTGACTGATCATGAGAGTGCGGTAGTTATCGACGTTCATTGGATCACCAGCCTTGAGAATGGGATGGAGAAGATTCATGCACCAATTGGTGGGAAAGCCAGAGGTAACAGCAAAGTGTAGGCGCCAGGATGAAGATAGAGCCGCAACAGCATAGTGTGTACCCCCATCCTGATGATCATCCAACCTCTGTATAAATGTGACAATATGGAATAAGGCCTCAATCTAAATGGGGGGCACCGCGAACTCTGCCAATATAATTAGATGTGGTACTGAGGGCTTAGCCCTTATCATCCAAGAGAGCAAACGAATCTAAAGCTGGGAGATATATGTCCAATCAGTAGATGTCAAACCAATACTCCGTCTCGGAAGCATACATAGCTGAGGGCACAACCATAGTGTCAAAGAGCCGGCACTTACTGGTCACATCCCTGATGTGTGAGCTGAAGCATAGTCTCTCCAAATCTACAAGTGGGGCATTTGTGCCAGGGAAATAGCTGCATGTCTCATGCTGAACGTGGGCCTCGAGAATAGTATAGGAATCAACAACCTCAAGTGGATGACCATCCCATTGAAGCTCCTACCGCATCATTAAAGACCTAGAGGTGTTGAACACCATAACCTTAGTCTTCGCCACATTCACTGACTAACCCCACCATGTGCAGAAGGAAAGAAGAGCGTCTAAGTGTCGCTGCAAACCCTCTTTCGCCCGTGAAAGCAATACCACATCATCGGCATATAGGAGGATAGCAATAATGAGGTCGCCCAATGTACAACCCTCCTCTTCATCATTCCGTATAACATGCTCCAGCTCGTCAATGTAAAGACCAAAAAGTGTAGGAGAGAGTGGACAACCCTGCTTAACCCCAATAGTGCTAACCACCTCCGGTGAGATAACTCCTGATAGTCGGACCCTGCCAATAACTCGCCTGTACAATGCTACTATTGCCTGTATAGTATCCTTCTGAAAGCCCCGATCATGAAGTCTCTGTATCTATAGATGCCTGGGCACAGAATCAAAGGCCTTGCAGAGGTGGCTTATCATAATGGTGCGGTAGTTGTCAACTTGTTTGGGCCGTGGGGATGGAAAGGCAATGGAAGTTCCAGTGTGTGGATGGTCTGGACAAGAAAGAGGGACTGCTCCTCTAAAGTATGCTCAGCGGGAAATAGGTAAGGAGATCAGAGAGGGCTTCTCTGTACAGTGGCGTGTTATCTGAAGTGTAGCGGTAGGTGGGTTTCACTGTAGGGGTCAAAGAGAAAATATGTGTGACGGGGAGATGACCAACAAAGAGGACTACACTACACCTAATTGTTGCGATGACATTCTATTTTGGGTGGAGGATCCACCAAATAGTTGTGAAGTCTACGTTTTTGAATGGAAATCTAGAAGAGATATATATGGTCCAACTGCAAGGCTTCGTTGTTGAAGGATTAGAAAATAAAGTGTGCAAGCTATGAAAGGCACTTTATGGTCTTAAGCAAGCTCCATGGGCGTGGTATGGACACAATTTTGATTCTAATCTATATGTTTTATGAGTGATGGGAGCATTGTTGTGGTTGTATTGTATGTTGATGATATCATTATTATTGGAAATGATGAAAATCTCATCAATGCTATAAAAGCTAATCTAAACAAGCAGTTTGAAATGACGGATCTTGATCTTATGCACTCTAATTGTAAGCCGTCTATTACACCATGTGAGGTTGGTAAGAAACTATTACGCTTTGATGATAGTAGTCCTATTGATGCTACTTTATTTCGTCAGCCGGTTGGAAGTTTAATATATCTTACCACATGTCCTGATATCTGCTATGCTACGAGTTTGACTAGCCAATTTATGGCAACACCTAAATTGGATCATTGGAAGGCGGCAAAGAGGATCTTGAGGTATGGAAAAGGAACACCTGATCTTGGTTTGATTTATAGAAGACATCATGATTCCCCGAAACTACAGGGTTATGTTGATACTGACTGGGCTGGGAACGTAGATGATTGAACATTGAAGTTGAATATAAAGCATTAAGTTCAACAACTCAAGAGGCACTTTGGATGCGACAACTGTTAGGTGAGATTGGTATGAAACAAACATAATGTACTATCATTTTTAGTGATAGCCAAAGCGGAATACAGTTAGCAAAAAACTTAGTGTTTCATGCGAGAATAAAACATATAGAGTTAAAATATCACTTTATATGTGAGAAGCTGCAATCTAGGGATGTGAATGTGGCACATTGCAGTACTACACTACAATTGGCTGATATATTTACAAAATCTTTGGGCAAAGAAAAGTTTGAGTTCTTCAAGACAAAGCTAGGCATAGAAAAGCTAACATGAAGTTGGAAAGAAGGACAAATCCATGAGAAGAAGACCTACTTTATTTTCTTTTCGTGTTGAATCTATGTGCATTGTGGTTAATCGATTACCTCGATTTAGATTTGTGACATCCAAGGTTACAAGCCGATTCGAATCGGGCCGATTTGACTGGTTTGAACCGATTCGAACCAGCCAGGCGGGTTCGAACCGGAAAAAATAAATAAATAAATTCCAAAACGTTTTTTTGGCTTTCTGGTTTTTTTTTTCCGGTTCAAACCGGAATTCGGTTCGGACAGTTTGAACTGCGATTCGTGCAACTATGGCACTGCATCAAACTCTACCATATCTTGATCTTGCATCCAGCACGTATGTGCCTTAGAAATCTAGATTCCATCCCAGTCACAACTACAATATCTTAGCATATTAATTTCAACCATAGTTGCACCACGTTTCTAGAAACGCATTCAGAAACGCATTTCTGAATCGCGTTTCTGAAATGGGGGAGTGTTTCTGAGAAACATTTTTTTTTTTGGTGGGCAATATGGGTATCGAATTATAGCATTTTTCAAGAGCAGTTCATTTATGTAGGGTGCCGAATGTTTTGGGTACAATGTGGTCCAGTGTGGGTGCAACAACACCTGTTAAATTCTATTAAGGTTGAAAGTCAGATTGGCTTGTCGTGTTACTTTTGATATCTGTTTTGTCAATTCATTTAGAGCTACTATTGGGTCCAATGAGGCCTATGATTGGCTTTTTCAGTTGCTTTGGCAGTTAGGGCCTTATTTAGCTACATTTGGGACCTCAAAAATATGTGAATGCATGGTGTGGCTCAAGTTAATATGCATGGCACAGCCATTTCTACAAAGGAGACGTTAAAGCGTGGGATGGGAGGCTGGAAACTTTTATTGAAAACTATGAATACCATTGATGGGTCCTCGTCTGGTAGCTTTGATACAAGATCGCAGATAAGAGGCTGAGCTAGAGGTAGCGGCAAAGTAGGAGCGGTTGGAGGCAGCCAGAGGGGAGAGGGAGAGGGAGAGGGGGGAGAAGCAGGAGCAGGGGCAGGGGTAGAGGCTGGGCAGCAGGCAGGGGCAGCAGAGGCAGACGCAGAGGCAAGGACTTGCCATGACGCATGTCACCCTTGGAGTCATTCGTACACACAGCACAAACTCATTGGATTATCAGGATCAGCTAGAGCCTTAGTTGTATATTAGTTTTCATACTGTTCATCAGACATCAGTGTAATCCATTATGGTGCCATTCAGCCCGACAACGTATAGGATAGTTGTGTTTGTACACAAACCACAACAGTACAGTTCGAATCCAGCACAAAACATTGTTTCAGTTTATCTACCTTGAAATGAACCATACAGTACCTAGAACTACTAGCAACCTTCATAAGTGCACTGCTCTTGCCAAGAGCTTCAATCTGGTACCCATATTGCCCACCAAAAAAAATGACCCTCAAAAACCCTAACTAGAACCGCGAATTGCGGTTCAAACTGCAACTGTGTTTGTACCTGATGTTCTTGACATATATGATGTAACCTCTAGCTTTTGTCTTGTGTATTTCACTTTGTACTATGCACACCAGAGCCCTGTACTCACTATAGAGAGACTTATTTGTCACACTTATGATGACGTACACCATTCTATATTGGATTGTGCCAATCTTCATCCTTTCACTTCTGGATTGACAGTCCTACCATTCACACACTTGAACAACTTTTTCTTGAAAAACCTTGTTATGATAACCTATAAAGAGTGATTTTCTTTGTATTTTTCAAGAGTTTTTGCACCATCTTACATCTGTTTTCACACCCTTGAGAATACATAACTACTTTGACACATATGTTTTGGTGTAGATACCACTCGTATTTGCAATCCGTAGCCTTACTTTCTTACTTTTTGGATTCTTCTTTGACATATACATATACCCATAGATACCCATAAAAGACAAAGGCCTTGTTACCAAAGTGCCAAACACATTCCGTTCCAAACGTATGGAATGGAATTTTTTTGGTTTGGGAATCGGAACAGGTATCTATGCATCATAATTGCCCGTTCCAGAACAGAATGGGTTCCGTTTTGGGACGAGGCAAAAAAAAACGTTTTTTTATATACCACTAGAATTCTAAATTTTGAATTTTTTTTTGGGATTAAGGGCTTCCGTAGGGGCTCCCAGTTGTGAAGTTCCAAATAGTTTGTATGCAAGTGTCTGATAATTGTGTAGAGAAACTTCTCTATGCCACATTCATATTGAGCTACAAACATCAAGGGCCTTTTTTCTGGATAAATTTGCTGAAACTTTGAAAACATGTCCAATGCCCTAGATCCAAAAATCTCTTTGGCCACCTATTGAATGATTTAGATCTTGGAATTTCTTTTGGCCACCCTGTTGTGGATCAATAATGAGATCATATATCATTTGTTAGCTTACCATGTAACTGGGATCCATTTATTGGTCGTATAGAAACTTAGACCAATTCACTGGAGTAATATAGAGGAGAGTGAAATATGGAGCACACTTATTCTTCTTTCATAAATCTCTTTGGAGTTCTAGTCATAACTTCTCAAAAGGTGATGATCTATTTCCAGGATACCTTAGATAGGTACTGAATGTCTAAGGCTAGGATTTGATGTTTCACTTTTGTTCTCACATTTTCTTTATGTTCTTGCAGATTTTCAGCTCCCTAAGGTCGCCTTGCTACTACAAGCTATCAGATGGAGTTTACGGCACGCCAAATGGTGCTATATCCACTACAAACTTTTTCGATTTGCTTCAGAAGTTCCTGGCTTTCCTGGAACAAGCCTGGTTCTACAGTGTTTCACGTGGGTAGTAGTGTCGTCGCAACCTTTGACATCCTACAAGAAGTACTACAGAGCAAATTATAGAGTTTATTGAACACAAAAGATGGACTTGATCATCAAAACAAGGAAGTCCAAGAAGTATCAATAAGAATCAACTTTTAGTTTGAATTATAGCTGATCAAGAGGTGAAAGAGCAAAGTTCACTAGCGATAAATGTCTTGTCTTAAATAAATTTAATGAACATAAAGTAATGACAAAAGGACTTCAGAGACGGGAAACTGTGTAAGCCTTACGGAGCCAATGCAAATCAACAAGTTCCGTCAACCATTGAACAAACCAAGAGAGATTTGTAGCATCAAAAGTATAGCCAGCTGTCATGTTATCTTTCCTAGTTTGCAACTATTAAGAAAGCAAAATGTGGCAGTTGGTTTACCTTTTCTACGGTCAAATTGAGAGTGTGTGATGAATCGTTGGTTTAGGACCAACATAGACAAAGATTCCCTACTCCATAGCTTTTGTTGGTGAAATTTCACCAAAAAAAACTTGATTTGCTTCTTGAAAGCTAAAACTAAACATTTTCTTTTATTTCTGAGAACTCAAGGTCTTGGTTAAAAATGAAAGGGGGAAAACGATAAAACCTCTAAGATCTCCAAGAAAATGCTGCAGAGATAGAGATCTTTAAAAAAGAAAAGAAAAGCCAGCCCTAAGGCTTCAATGAAGCTTCACTACCTTTGAAGCTATCATGCTGGTGCTATCAACCATTAATAGAAAAGAAGTGATAGATGAGCTTGAAACAAGTCAAGAAGCTACTAGAAGATCAACAAGAGCAAGATAAGAGCCAATACAATATGGAATGTATGCCATAAAATCAGCAATAATTAAGACTTGAGAACGTCATTAAGGAAGATGCCAAGAGTGATAAATCAGTTAGGCAATAAATGAGTAGTAACTTCCTCATCACTTCATGAGAAAAGTTGCATGGCAAGGAAATAGCTATGTTTTATTGGAAACAAATAAACAAGTTGTTGACGTGTGTGAACTGTTAGAAGTCACTATTTTTCCTATTTGTCCTTTTGCTACATACCTATGTAACTAGCAGTACTTCAGACCCCTAATAGTCCATTTAGTGTTGGGGGCTAAATGGCAAGGTACCCTTAGGATTAAGGGTATGTGCCCTTGGATAAGGGCAGGCAAGTGACTATACCTTAGTTGGAGGTATGGAGTCACGTGACCCTTGGATAAGGGTTATCCTTAGTATTAAGGGTAGGTTCCTTAGATTAAGGTACTAGTGTCCTTGGTTAAGGGCAGGTAGGTGTCTATGCCTTGGATGGAGGAACCTAGAGAGGTGTTAGAAAGTCATTGGATGACTATTTTTCTAAACCTTGGGCCTCAACCTTGAACCATATCACTTTATTGGTCTAGGACCAAAGTATACTTGCACAACTTGGGCAATGGGACCTAGTAGGAGGGCGCCCTTCTAAAGTGTCCATTGAGTTCCCAACTCCCACAAGAAAGGCATTCAAAGAGTCATAGGTTATGGAAGGAGTCTCTTGACATTCCATAAGCCTATGGAGGCTCTTGGAGATTCTTTAACTCTCCTAGGCTTCTCTCTCTCTCAATGGATGAGCATGGAACTCCATAGTGCATTGGAGGGGTCCATGGGCCATCTATATGAGGGTAGTAGGGCGCCCATTGGGGGGGGGGGAGAGAGATCTCTCTTGTTTGCTTTGCTTATGCTCTAGTGTTGCTACTAGTGTGTAGAATGCTTTCTTGTGGTAGTATGCTTGTGGTTTGGATCTTGCTTATGGTATGGGACATAAGTAGGGTTTGGATCTTGAGTATGCTATGGAGTGTTGTGGTATGCTTGTGATTTGTTTATGGTTAGCAAGAGGGTGCTAGATAGGTCTTGCTTGGAGCTTGGATCTAGCTATGGTTAGGTGGTGAATACTTGAGGCCAACTTGTTATCTATCTTTGTGTTTAAAGAGTAGGGACACAGGTGGAGGAGAGATCCTTGGAGGCTTGCAGATCCTTACTTGCAGGTGGAGGCATCCTAGCTTGGAGTTGGGGAGCATCTTGAAGCTTGCAAGTTAAGCTCTACCTTGGATTTGGAGGACTTCCTCACCTCTACTTATAAAAGTGGTATCAGAACTAGACAAAGGATGGTAACCTTTCTAACCTTCTTCAAGTTCTATTAAGATCACCAACTAAATTTTTTGGGGTAGATTATAGGCTTTTCTAGTTGTAGGAAGCTTGTAGTTGAAGTACCCAATGTATCTAGTTCTCTTTGGAAGAGAGTAGTGATGCTTATAGAATTGTTTAGGGGCTGATTTTTTATCATGTTAGAGAAGTTTTAAAGTGGGCTTTGGGTTTTTAAAAGTTCTGAAAAAAGATTTGTGAGATAGGTAGAGGAAGTCTTCCTCTACATAAACAAACTTTTTTGACAAAAAGATTGATTCTAGCTATGTGTTTTGATCAAAACTAGTGTTTTTTTTGCATAAATGAAGTGTTTGAAGTTCTGATTTGAAGTTCTATTTTTCAGACCTGTAAGTCTAAAAATCAGATCTGAAAAGTGAAGTTTTCATTCAAACTTCATTAGTTACACCTTCCTATCTCCTAGTTTCATGAAGACGGCAATGTAGGAAGCGAATGGTATGTAACTTTGTGCATAAAACAAGTTTTGAAATTTTGTATTTTGTCATTTTGAAATTCTGATTTTCAGACCTGTAAATCTAATAATCAGATGCGAAAATTAAAGCTTTCATAAAGCTTCATTAGTTATCCATTTCTAAACATTAGTTTTTTGGTTTTGGAAATCTAGAATAATGAGAAATGTGAAAACTTTGGTTGCTTTTGAAATGACAAATGGAATTGGAATGGGAATGGGAACTTTATGTAAACATTAGCTTGGATTAGTTAAATGAAGTTTACATAAAAATTTAGTTTTCATTTTTGCTTTTGATTAAGGCAAATGTAGCTTGTTGTTGTTTTTCTCTTAAGCTTGGATTAAGCTTGCAAATAGTAGGCTTGGATTGAGCTTACAAACGATAAGATTGAATAAATAGAAGTAAATGCTTTTTATTTGCATTGGATGTAACAATTGAAGCATTTCTATCATTCTAATTTGAGCACTTGTTGTTGTATTTGCATAATAGGAAAACACACAAGCAACCCCAATGGATCAAACCAATGAAAACCCAACATTTGATCTATCAAACCCATCCAATGTGGCACAGCTCTTGAACTTTTATACCAACAAATTCAAGCCACTAATAAGCAGCTTCTTGAAACTGATCAAAGAAACCAAGACTTAGAGTCTAGGTTAGCCAATCAGAAGAAGCATGTAGTTCCACCTCCTGTAAAAGTGTTTAAGGGGGAAAAGAAAGATAGGAACTTACGAGTGGTAAGTTCTTGGCTGAATGTTTGGAACAAATACTTTGCCATGAACCAATTCCCTGAATCTGAGAAGTTATCCACTGTCACCATGTTCCTTGAAAGAAGAGCCTTAGTTTGGTGGGATGACTTAGTTGCAAAGGGCAATCAACCTTGTACATGAGATGATTTTTGCAAGCTTTTTAGGGATTATTTTCTACTACTTTTAGATGACTATGAACACTTCCAAAAGTTGAGTCATCTAACCATGAATAAAGGTTTGGAACAGTTTATTCAAGATTTTCATGAGTACCTGAATCCACTTTATAGTGATATTCTGCCTAAGGTACAAATGTTAATGTTTATTAATGGGTTACCAAAAGATTATCAAGTGGATGTTCGTAGGAACCATCCAAAAACCCTAGAAGATGCTATTAGGGCTGCAAAATACTTTGATGACACACCTAAGCCACCTGGGGGGTCAACAGCCTAATGAGCAGAAAAAAGGTTTTCAATTTAAGAGAAAGGATAGGGAAGTTGTTAATGAAACACATCCCAATTCCAATAATCCTAAGAAAACCAAGAAAAACTTTAAAAACCATCATGGTGGCAATGATAAAGCTGAAGCTCGTACGAAGAACCTGTGCTTCAAGTGCAATGGCGAGGGTCACCTTGCACGTGATTGCGTCAAAAAACAAGCTTCAACCTCAGGTAATCTATGTCGAAGTAATGAGATGGATGTTTGTTTCCTTAGTTCTTTAGTTTTTGGTCCTAATGACCTTATTTGCATTAAAGGTAAAGTTAATGATCAAGTTGTTAATGTTTTTCTTGACACGGGATCCACTCATAACTTTATTATTGTAAATCTGCACCCTAAACCTTCCTACCAAAAAAAGTGAAAAAAAATACCATGTGACAATGGCATCGGGAAGTAATTCCGATTTGATGGATTTTATTGTTCCTGATGTAGAGTTGCACATTCAGGATTATTCTTAAAAACTACAATTCCATGCTGTTCAATTAGCTAATGTAGATATTGTTCTTGGGCAACAATGGCATTTTGATAAGAACAAATCATTAAGGATTGATTTTGTTGAGAAATCTTTATCTTTTATGCATGAGAATTCTTTAATTAAGATCAAGGCTAGTTTAAGTGTTGACACTAAAAATGTTAACCCTTATACGAAACAGGAACTTAATTCTATTATGAAGAATTCTAATATTAAAGTTTATTTATGTTTTCAAATGATATCATTTGCTGCAATGATGAAGAACTTAACATAAATGCCATGAATATACCCAGTGAGAACACTGCAGAATTTGAAGCCTATAATGAACTTAGGCAAGAATTCAATGATGTTACGTTCCTGTAAGTTTACCACCAGAAAGGATAGTTGATCATAAAATTGACCTAATACCTGGAGCAATTCCAATCGCACAGCGTCCTTATAGGATGAGTGCATCGGAAGAGGCTGAGGTAAATAGGCAATTACGTGATTACTGAAAAAGGGGTGGGTACAACCTAGTAAGTCTCCTTGGGCATCACCAGTGGTTCTGGTGGCCAAGAAGGATGGGACTATAAGGTTTTGCATCGACTATAAGAAATTGAACAAGGTAACCGTTAAGAATAGATATCCACTGCCGCGGATGGATGATCTAATAGACTATCTTGGTGGTGCTGGGTACTTTACCAAGATAGATCTAAGATCGGACTACCATCAGATACACATTAAGGCAGAAGATATACCAAAAACCGGGTTTCGAACTCGCTTTGGTCACTACGAATTTTTGGTGTTGCCTTTTGGTTTGACCAATGCACCGGCAACTTTCCAACAAATGATGAATGATTTGTTCAGGCCATATTTGGGAAGATTCGTAGTGGTATTCTTAGATGATATCCTAGTGTTCAGTAAGACTTTGGCGGAACATAAAGAGCATCTTAGGATTGTCTTGGACATTCTAAGAAGGGAAAAGCTCTTTGCCAAGGAGTCTAAGTGTGACTTTTTTGCTAAGGAATTGTCCTACTTGGAGCATAAGATTTCCGAACGGGGGGTGGAGATTGAGGCTAATCGTATCCAGAGGGTTATTGATTGGCCTATTCTCACCACAGTTCGGGAAATCAAGTCTTTCTTGGGGTTTGTCGGATTTTTCCGTCGGCATATTCCCCAATTTGCTAGTCTAGGTATTGTACCTATGAGAAGGAATTGTTTGCAATTGTTCATTCCTTGAAAATTGGAAAGGTGTGTGTAGCGGAGAATGACACTGTAAGGGCCCAAATCTTGCATGAGTGTCATGATAGTCCATGCGCAGGACATCCGGGTATACAAAGAACACTTGACTTAGTTCGAAGGCAATTTTGGTACCCAAAATTCACTGGGAATTTTTGGCAAGCAGTATTTGAAAATGTGGAAACAACTTTAAGTTTGAGTCCTACAGATCATCCGGAATCAGACAGTCAAACGGAAAGGACCAATCAGACGATGGAGGATATGCTTTGAGCATATGTGGGCCATCGGCAGTCTGATTGGGAACAATACCTTCCACTGGTGGAATTTGCATATAACAGTGCAAAACATTCAGCGACCGGATTCAGCCCTTTCATGCTTATGTATGGTTTTTAACCTCGATCACCAATTAGTGTTGGCATAAAAAACCTACGGGTGCAAGCCGCATCTGATTTCCTTGCGGATATGCAAGAAATGTTACAGTTGGCTAAAAAAGATAGCATAAGAAGTGTCCAGGACAGGGCAAGGCACTATGCTGATCTATCTCGGAAGCACAAGGTATTCATGGTCAACGACTGGGTGTTTTTGAGAGTCCCTAGTCACTCTAGGGGCTTGAAAACTATTAAGTGTGCAAAGTTGGCGCCTAGGTATTGCGGTCCTTTTAAGGTTATCCAAGTGATAAACAAGGTCGCATACAAACTAGACCTTCCAGCTAACGTTGGAATTCATCTTGTTTTCCACGTTAGTAAGTTGAAACCCTCGTTGGGGGTTGGGGAGACCCTGTTCCCTGTGGAAGATCTAGTGGAACTTCTTCGTGATGAGTCCGTGAGTGGACCACCTGAACCCGAGGCGATTGTTAATAGCCGGCAGAGAACTCTACAGAGTAGAGTGCTTCGGGAAATTTTAGTCAGGTGGAAGGGCAAATCAGAAGAGGAGGATACCTAAGCAAAGGAGCCTGATCTCCAGAAGAATTTTCCAAATTTTTCCCTACAAGGAAAAATTTAAGTTTAGGGGAAAGGAATGTTACATACCTATGTAACTAGCAGTACTTCAGACCCCTAATAGTCCATTTTGTGTTGGGGGCTAAATGGCAAGGTACCCTTAGGATTAAGGGTAGGACCAAAGTATACTTGCACAACTTGGGCAATGGGACCTAGTAGGAGGGCGCCCTTCTAATGTGTCCATTGAGAGAACTCCCACAAGAAAGGCATTCAAAGAGTCATAGGTTATGGAAGGAGTCTCTTGACATTCCATAAGCCTATGGAGGCTCTTGGAGATTCTTTAACTCCCCTAGGCTTCTCTCTCTCTCATTGGATGAGCATGGAACTCCATAGTGCATTGGAGGGGTCCATGGGCCATCTATATGAGGGTAGCGCCCATTGGGGGGGGAGAGATCTCTCTTGTTTGCTTTGCTTATGCTCTAATGTTGCTACTAGTGTGTAGAGTGCTTTCTTGTGGTAGCATGCTTGTGGTTTGGATCTTGCTTATGGTATGGGACATAAGTAGGGTTTGGATCTTGAGTATGCTATGGAGTGTTGTGGTATGCTTGTGATTTGTTTATGGTTAGCAAGGGGGTGCTAGATAGGTCTTGCTTGGAGCTTGGATCTAGCTATGGTTGGGTGGTGAATACTTGAGGCCAGCTTGTTATCTATCTTTGTGTTTAAAGAGTAGGGACACAGGTGGAGGAGAGATCCTTGGAGGCTTGCAGATCCTTACTTGCAGGTGGAGGCATCCTAGCTTGGAGTTGGGGAGCATCTTGAAGCTTGCAGGTTGCTTGGAGGACATTTGGAGGCTCTACCTTGGATTTGGAGGACTTCCTCACCTCTACTTATAAAACCTTTAATGGAGATTCCTCTGTTGATGCTTTGACTGCGAAGTCGAGGTACTAGAAGGTACACCCTGGACGGCTATCAGGGGTCATCAAAGTTTATTTTCTCCCTGGGTGGAATCTTTTCCAGAGATAGTATGGCGAGTACAGAGCTTTCTCCAGGCTTGGATTGCATGACTTCATGGGGTTAACGCCATATTTAATGAAGTTGAGGCAATCTATATGGTTTTGAGGACCCAAGGAGCATTTTTAACTTTTGGTCCATGTACTAAAGTTTGGAGGGGCCTAACTCATAATGGGGGGTCCATGGGGCAAGTGACCTTGGCTGTCCAATGCCAAGGCTTTTCATTTGCTTTTGTAACTCCTATGTAACATATGGCTCTTGGCTGTTGGCTTTTCGATATTCCACACTGAGAACCCTTGGCCTTTGGATCTCTCTATCTCTACTAGTATAAATAGGCGCCCTCTTTCTACTGCAGAGAGGCGGAAGAGCCTGAAGAGGCTGGAGAGACTAGAGAGAGTGGCAAAGCTTATGTACATACATTCTTTGTATATAGAGATTTGTCTCCATTAGTATCCTACTTTGCTTCCACTCGTATGCATAATTTGTGATTGTTCATAGAACATTAATCACCTAATTCATTGTGAATGTTTCTGCTTCTAGTACACATTGAATCCCGACATGAACAGCAGCCAGCCTCTTGCTAGAGGAAAGTTTGAAAGTTCTAAGAAGTACTCAAAATTAAAAACAATAAAACAAACATCAAGAGGGGGGCTGAGTGATAATGTCTATATTGTAGAGTGTTAGATGAGCTTGAAATGTGTCAAGAGGCTGCCAGAACATCAACAAGGGTGACAAAAGAACCAAAACAATATTTGATGTGCACCCTATTGTGCAACAATTAAGACTTTGAGTGAGCAGGTTGGCAAAAGTGATAAACCAATGAAAGCAATGAAGTAGTATGTTGCTCATCAAAATGAGAAAACCTACATGGCGCTGAAATAGATATGCTTTATTGTAAAATCATTGACCAAGTTGTTCATGTGCTTACAAAGCTTGTTACAAAAGTAAATTTTGAAATAATACGAATTGGTTGGGGCGGTATACAATATTACAAATATCAAGGGAGACTGTTAGATAATGTCTACTTGTAGATCAAAGTTAACCATTGCAACATAAGTCGTGTGAGTCGTGGCTCTATCGATGGCTGTCATTATGCTCACGGGAGCCGTATTTCAAAGTTTACAAAAAAAATTGGCAGTCCAAAATCAATACATCCATTAATTGATCTTCATCTTGCCTATCTCATGCTAGCTCAAGCTACTAGAAGGCGTCAAACTCTACCACATCATAAATACCTCGTAAAAAAACATCTCCTCTCACACATATCTCTTTCGGGAGGAGTACACCTTGTCGAGCAAGTGGAACAGTGAGGCATTTCATGAGTCGAAGTAGAATATATATATACATATATATTTATATATATATATATATATATATATAGAGAGAGAGAGAGAGAGAGGGAGAGAGAGATACATGTGTGTGTGTTATCTCAAGTTTAGTAAACCAAGTCCTCCCAATGATGAGTTGAGTTCCCTACCTTGAGATACTCGTAGTATGTTCAGCTTTACATGTACTCCCTTTTGGCAATCAATAAAGCTTTAAAGTTCCTTGCATATGTGTGTTATTCTTATATGGTGCATGAATGTTGATGCTATATCTTCTCCTTATCTACCTACCTTGACTCTAACATCAAGGCCCAAGTTGCCAATAATAGGCATGTAAGTGGCTGACCTTTATGGAGTATAAAGAAACAATCAACAGATGTGATCAAAAATACAACCAAGAAGATGGATGGATTCAACAGCGAAAGAGGGAGAGAGCATATTTAGGTCCGTCGGAGAATACCATAATGCTAAAAGCAAGCTTGAGATACAATCCCCAACATGAGAAATTGCAATGAACTTGTAAGTATAAGACAGGACATCTTTGAGAAAGTTCAACGTTTTGCATACAAATGGCATCCTTGCGCCAAAAAAGCTAAACAATAAACTCTACTAACATTGACATACAGAATGACATTTTACAATGATTGCCTGTGCTAAAAGTTGTAACTGACGTTCCTATATCTCTGTCAAAATCTAGAGCAATATACTGCTGGAAGAGAAGAGAAACGTGAAACGCTGGTAGGTGGTGCAACTTGGTCTATCCTTTTGTACTTTCAAATGCTGCATTTTTGGATGAGATGGGGTAACTAGCCAAAAATGGTGTGAACTATGGCAGACAGTTAGGCACAGAGAAAACATTGAATCTACAGTGAAGGAGGGGGCCGAAGGTAGTGATTGTGATAATAGTGAAATTCGGCAAAACTGGGGACTTCATGCTAGTCATAAAGTTGAATAAATCATCAAACAAATTGATGCAATGTGGGGAACTTGGCAACTTTGACCACCAGCAGAAGTTGACTGTTGAATAGACTTGAATTTATTAAACAAAGAAATGGATGGTACATTCAAAAAAAAAAGTACACTAAAACAGGAAATAAAGACGGCCATTTGGGTATGAAACGCTATGCTAGTCCTACAGTCTACCCATAAACAGGCAGAATGATCAATAGTCTGGTGGCTTTCACTCTTGATCAAGGTCAAGAACATGGATGCCAGTGGCGTACCTTCAGACCAAAAAGTTTTTGATGCATTAGGGCAAATTTGAACAATTTCTCTAGATACCTAGCAAGATTGTAGTGCAACTTTATTTTGTGCTCAAACATATGAATCAGAAAAAAGGGGATTTTAATGGGTTAACTAAGCTTGATCAAGTCTGATCCCCCCTAAATGTAATAATCTCATTCCTTCAGAAAGGGGCAAGGAGTCAAGCTGCGATTTTCACTACGAAACACAACAAATACTAGTGCAAAACATTTTAAATCAAGAAAGAAATAGTCGGCCAATTTGCAAGCAGTGAATGATTACAATTAGCACTTACAGTCATAAAGAAAGCAGAGAATAAGCAGAGTGCACGATGCTTGCAGTGTGGGGATCACAGCCTTGAGCTACACGGAAAACCACCTTGTAGAGCGAGAATGCGCACCATAACCCGCCAAAACCTTGAGACGTCCACTGCAGGTAGATCTGCTGTAAATTTATGAATAATAAAATCGTCTGCCTTATCTTTTCAGAGCTCACTTTAAAATGGTAAACCAGTACAGGTCAATCTCGGAGGTAATAAGAGCCTCTTCAATATACCTAGACATTTATTCCTTAGCATCTGTTCCTAAAAAGTTTGTCACTGCCAATAAGGAGCCCATTATAGCCCTCGGAAAACCATACCTGATACAGGAATCAACCCCATTGTGCAGAAAAATCCGTAATGCGCTCTCGTACAAGAAGCTGGCACTGTAAATTTTGGCACAATGCTTTCTTAGCATGCAGCGTAAATCTCTCATACAACTTATTCACGCTTTATCATATCGACAGTTTTCAAGATATCACAACATTGCTGGTCAAACTACGCCATTTTCCTTCTTAAGCAACAGATCTGTAATGTCTGTACTATAGCAGACGAGCTGCTGTCACCAAGGCCCACACATTGCCATGTTCAACGTGACCTTACTTCCCAGCAATCCGCCCCTCCCTAAGTAGATTTTCTTCAGATTTTCGCCCAGCTGCTCCGTAAACCGCACTGTCTGTCTCTGCAAAAGAGTCCCGGATGCCGAGCAGCAGGCAGCCTCACATTGATCCAAGCAATCTGGATTCCGATCCAGAAATCATAAGCATGAAGAGCGGAGGGGGGGATTCAGGGGAGGGGGAGCCTAACATGCATAGGCTTCCCAGCTTTTTCTTCCAGGATGTACAGATCCACATTGCACAGACAGAGCTCTTACCGACCAAGGATAATAATGCAAAGATCCGAGTACACGAGAGAGAGAGAGAGAGAGAGAGAGAGAGAGAGAGAGAGAGTTTTTTCTTTGCAAAAAGAAATGCATTCAAATATGGAGTATGACTTTGTGAGAATATGAGTGGAAGTGATATAAAATAGTCTTTACTTTTTAGATGCAAAGAAAAGTGCATATACTCTACAAGGAAAGATGAAGTAAAAGTGCAAATTAGATACCTGACCCCCTATTCCCACTCATCATCCTTTTGTGGATAATTACTACTTTTCGAGGGAGTTATAAATACATTCTTTTGTCTTTTTTTACTCTAATCGGTTACTTAAACAAGCATCGTATCACTTACATCTACAAGGCCAAGCCAAATGTTGACGAGCACAAACCTCTTAGGTGCAGCAGCCAGGATTCGAGCATGTGCAAAAGCAACTCTTATCCAACTTGATAACTATAGGGGCTTAAGTGCACACTGTTGTAAGGCAAGAAAAATGCATAATGACTATAATTTTTATAACTTGTGTACCACCCAAGAGAGATTGCCACATTCAAATGGGAACTTGGAGTTTAGCCACAATATCATTTACTAGTGGGTATTTTTGTTGTCGCCTCCAAAGAAACCCAAGGTAGGCTTAGGCTTATGTGCATCCCAACATTTTTGGCTCACACCACAAGATGTTTGCAAAGTGGCATGATATGTATATGAATTGAATGATGGTATAGGTTGGTAGATGCCTTCACAAGTTTCAATCCATATGCAATGATTATTCTTTAGACAATAATAAGAGATAGCTTTCTTATGCTCCACCCTAAGCAAGGGAATGTTTTAGAAGAGAGAGTAGGGAATGTTTTAGAAGAGAGAATAGGGCCATAATGAAGGTCATTTAAAATCAAGGTCACTCCCATGGTTCTTGCAACGTTCACCTTCTCATGTGATTTTTACGAGTGAAAGTTATTATTTTTTATTCGAAATGTGTAAGAAACTCCATTCTAAGAGTTTAATAGAAGCTCAATGATCTATCTATTCCTAGACATTGTTGTGTGTAGGCTTGAAAGATTTGATTTGTTGAATTATGCGAGTCCTTATAATCGACTTAGTTGACATGCAAGGCATGCACAAGGTGAAATGGACACATGCATGATGATTTGTACAATTCTAGGTAGAACTAGGGCATTTGGTAAAAGTAGGTAGAGATACATGCATGAGATGTGACAAATGTCACTTAGACTCTAGTTTCCACTTTAGATGTGATTGAAAGGTGGATGGATGTGGTTCTACCTCGAGCTACCTCAAACTCCATAAATATGTGTAGCTATTCTCATAATCTTTGATGAAGAACCAAAGCTTTGTAGCTATTCATGCCATTTTGGATCTACACCATATTTGCTTGAATATCTCTCTCTCTTTCTCTCTCTAACTCATGTTGAGGCTAATGCTCATACACTAAATTTTTGTACTTTTGCTCATTTGTAATTCAATGCTATCATTCTCTGATTCTTAGCATGCTAGATTGTGGTTAAGCCATAAATTCTGTACTAGATCTTGTTATTCAATCTAGAATCAAGTTATTCTGCTAATCATAAAGCTTAATAAGATCAATCATACTTGTGGATCATCCCCACACATGTGAATTCTGAAAATTTTGTCATGGTATCAGAGCCAAATTGAGCTTTGCATGCTAACACCTCTGATTATACAAGAATTTGAGAGCTAATTCAAGCAAAAAAGTAGTTATTCACTTTTCTTTATCTTTCTCTAAAAAGTGTTTGGAGTAAATTGGATTGAAACTGAATTCTCAGGTCTGAAAAGTGATAGTATGGAATTTTGGAATTCCACACGTGTGAAAATCAGAGATTTTCAGTCCCTTCTATTTTCTTGCTTGTTGATCCAAAGATAGGAGCGTCTGATCTAGATAATCTTGTTTTGTGGAATATTTGAGATCCATCTCAAATACAGTTGCAAGTTTTTCACATAGGAAGGTAGCACATCCTTGAAAATACCTATAGTGAAAGAGAGCAGCAACATTAAGTCTGATTGGAACAAGCTCAAACATATTATTGTCCAATAACTAAGAACTCTTCATATAATGGCACCTGTGGGAGGATATCTTCTAGAAGCAAATTAAAGACTAAGTACTTTTGATTACTCAATTTGGAAGTTTAGAATGGAGTCTATTTTAATACTCCAGGATGTTATGGACATTGTGCTTGGTATTGAGGAGGAGCCTCAAGTACAACTTGATGGCTCTACATTTCATTAAGATGAATGTATCTAATGAACTTTTGAGAGAGATAGGGTCTTGCACCACATCTAAAGATGCTTGGGATGCACTTAAGTCCATCTATGAATCAAAGAATACTTCTAGAATACTCACTCTTACGAATCAAATTTTCCAAAGTTTTCAAAGAAGTGAGAAGGGTGCATCAAACTATGTTCTCAGAGTAAAAGATCTTCATAGAGAGCTTTCTTGTGTTGGTGTTACAATTAACCAAGATGAGCTAGTACAAGTCATTCTAAATGGCTTGAAAGATGACTATGATAATCTTGTTCAATCCTTTGCCATTAAGGAGGAGTTGCCTAATTTAGAAACTCTCCAAGGAATTCTCATCTCTGAAGAAGCTAAGCAAAGTTATAAACTTTCTAGGATGAACAAACTCGAGCATGGTGGAAGTGAGCTCTTTGTCAAGGACAAGCATAAAGGAAGGAGTAAGAACCAGTTTTCTCAAGCATCCAACAAAGACAAAGCCAAGGATCGAGACAAAGATGGTGAAGAGGATGATTCATCTCATTCTTCTACTTCAAAGACCAAGAAGAAGAAAGTCAAGTGTTTCTTCTGTGGCAAGAAGGGGCACTGTGCCTCTAATTGCTTCAAGAAGAAAAACCAACTCAAGCAAGCAAATCTCTCCAAAGAGATTGAAGAAGATTTTGCTGCAAGTGATGGAGAAGGATCACTCATGGTGTCAAGTTTTTCTTCATCACCTTTCAAGAAAGATAGAGCTTGGTACATAGATAGTGGAGCTTCTTCACATATGTGATGTTCAAAGGAGTCTTTTGACTCAATTGTACATTACAAAGGACTTAAGAGATCTATTTATATTGCAAATAATCATGAGTGCTCTATTGAAGGAATTGGCAACATTCCATTGAAACTTGCTTCTTCTAAAGTTCTTGCACTTTCCAATGTTCTTTTTATTCTTAAACTTACAAAGAACTTGATTAGTGGTGGAAAGTTGCTTGATAGTGGTTGTGATGTAAAGTTCAATTCCAATACTTGCTTTATCAAGAAAAATGATGAGCTCCTAGCTAATGGATCTAGATATGGTGGAATTTTCAAGTTGAATTCTTATGAGAATGCACACTTTTGTGAAGTTGCTCTTTTATCTAAGGAGGAGTTGTGGCATAGAAGGTTGGGGCATCCTAACTTTAAGTCTATGTCTTCTATGGTCAAGAAAGATAAGGCTATTGCCCTTCCAAATGAGGCTTGTGCTATTGCAAAATCACATAGAAAGCCATATCAAAAGTCTTTTATCAAGACTACTCATCCTTTGGAGCTTATACACTTGGATGTTCATTTTTCTTCTTCTAAAAGTATTGGTGGTGCAACATGTTTTGTCACCTTTATTGATGACTTTACAAGATATACTTGGTTGTATCTACTTTCTTCAAAAGCTATGGTATTTAATCACTTCCTATTCTTCAAAACTTATGTTGAGAAACAGTTTTCTTTCAAAGTTAAAGCTTTAAGATGTGATGGAGGAGGTGAATACATCTGTTGGAAGTATTTCTAGTTTACGCGATGGCTAGATCTACTTACGGGTGTAGTATAAGGATGTAGAGATTCGTCCACTTTTTAAGTTTCTACAACAAGCTTCAAAAAAATACAAAAAGAATCAACATGAATGAGAACACTAAGGCTTTCCCAACTAGTGCCCGTAACAGAAATAAGCTAATTAATGACGACAATAAAATTCCTTGCTAAGTCAAACCCAACTAGCAAGATTACTAAATCCTTTGTAACACCCAAAGGGAGATAATAAGAATTGCGGCTAAACTAAGCAATAAACACTTAAAACCATGCCACAATTAAAGGCCAATGAAAGGAGGCAAGAGGAGGCCCGAGCACCTTCCCTCAAGCTATGCATCTTCCAATGGGAACACAATGAAATGCAAGATAATCACAATAGTAATTTTGCCTTAATCACAAAGAGTTGTTTACAATGCAAACATCTCTCCTTTTATGGCAAGGAGGGTCTTCCATAAGTGTCTACTAGCTTATGAGACTAATCTGTTTCTAGCCTTTCTAGAACTTCTAACTTAGGATTTAAAGAACTTCAAAGTTCTTAACTTAGGAAAACTTAAGATAAAATATTTCTAATCTTAAGTTTCCTAAGTCTAAGTTCTAAATCTAAGTTTAAGCTATTTTATTATTATTTAAGCTTCTACTCATGGACTTACAAAACACATGCCATGGTTGAAGTTTATTGACATATACTAATACGTGGTCTTACAAAACACATGTCACAGAGTTTAATTTCTTTCTTTTTTATTTTCTGTGTTAGCACAGGTCAATAGTAATAGGGGTGGTAGTAACACAATGGGTTCCACTTGGCATGACAGAGTGGTGACAGAATTGTCACGATTTCCAAAGGTGACTCGGCCTTTGCTCCAGTCATGAACGACTTGTGCATTAGTGAGCCACGGACGACCAAGTAGTAGTTCATAGAATAGGCATTATTGGGAATATCAAGTACTACGAGATCAACAGAAAACTTGAGACTTCCTAGTTTGATCAGCACGTCGGAAGGAATCCGGTAGGTCGGACCACACTTTGATCAGCCATCCGAAGCTGACAAGTAGGTTTGGCTAGCTTGTCTCTCAGATTCCATTCCATCATGAGGGATGTGGAAATGATATTAACCCCAGAACCTCCATCGAGTACAGCTAAAACTTCAGGGATTGATGATGGGTAGCTGGGATTTGGATGTTGCCTCATTCGCTGAGTGGATTGGTTAGATGTAAGGGCATTTCAAACTCGTCAATAGTGGTGGTGGTATTGGATTGGATCTGTTGTTTCCACTGGCTAGCATGCTTCCAGAGTACATGGAAGGGAAGAGTGACATTGGCTTGTAGTAAATCTCCCCAAACTTCGGTACCTTCAAGGGTTTTGCTTTCAAAGGGCTTGTGAGGTACTTTATGGGAAGAGGAAGATTGTTGGTCGGCATTGCGGATTTGCTGGCGATATCGATGATGCAGCCAAATTTCTTCAGATGGGTGAGGGTAAACTATCGGGGTTGAATCGTCACTTGGAGGAATAGCCTGCGGTTGAGTTTTGCAAGGTGCAAATGTAGGGGCTTGGGGTTGGGTTTGTGCCAGAGTCAAGACCCAAGCAGGATGTGTTTCGATTGGTAAGATTTCTACTTGCGAGAAAAGCGAAGTTTATCTGGGCAGCGAATACTAGGATGTTTACCTGCACAGATAAAGCATCCTCGTATTGCGAGTAGTTGATGTGTGGCAAAGACAACTTGGTTTGGATTGTAAGCTTGGGCATTGGGATCCACTAGTTGAGCATTAGAATCATAGGTATAATAAACAACTGTTTCAGTAGAGTACTGCAGTTGAGTATTGTCTTCCACATAGTAGGTGGTCGGATCGATGGTATTCGGATCAAGATAATGGACAACTTTTTGTGGAGCAAGTTGGTTAACAACAAACTGTTGACGTGGGGATGGGTATTGATTTGGTGCAGGTGGTCGTGGTTGGTAAACCCCTGGTCGTGGCACAGGTTGTTGTGGCGGGTAAGGGCGATATGCTCGATAGATGGTGGGTCTGGTGGCTGCTGGAAAATGATTTCGCAGTTGAGGGCATTCATTAGCAGTGTGATGCTGTGAGCAGATTGGACACCAGACATTTTCCCTTGCTGGAAAGGATTTCTCAACAATCTGTTTCATGGCGGTTTGGAAATCGGCAATGAGTTTATCCATATGAGATTGTTGAGCTTTTTGCCAAGTTTCCATTTGATGTAGAAGTTTAGAAGACTGAGCAATATTATCAGACTTCGGGTGATTAGGACGGTCTGGATTCTTAGATTTCTTTTTACGATCGTCAAAGTCATCGTCGGAACCTTCGTCTTCTTCATGGATAGCATCGGTCATCACATCTTTAAATTGATCATAAAGGTCAACAAGTTTGAGTTCACGGTAGATGTTTTTAGGCAATCCAACTAAGAATGGTTTTATGGCCATTCGTTTCGGTGATATTTTCATCAACACATTCTACTTTGAGATGTTTAAAATGCTCAATGTAGTTTCGGACAGACTCTTCGTGATGCATCTTGATATGAGTAATTTGAATAAACAGGCTCTGAGTTAGTTTGGATGGTTTGAAACGCTTGATGAGAGCGTCCTTGAGGGTGAAGCAAGATCAGGAGCTTCAAGATTCAAGTACCACTCCTTGGCAGTGCCATAGAGTACCATGGGAAATAGGCGAAGCTTTTCAGTTTCAAAGGTATCTCCATAAAAACGGCATGCATTATCAAAGTCTTGAAGAAATCGGACTGGGTCAGATTCGCCATCGTACTTTGGTGCATCGATACATGGAATTCTTCGTTCTAGTCGTGGAGGAGTCGGATTAGAAGATTCAGCACAGTCACGAGACATGATGTAGAATACAAATGAGCAGGTCAGTACTATACTTGGCAAAAGGGCAGTTTGCTTGCAGAATGGATAGTGTAGGACAAAAATTGGTCTTTCTGGTCGTGATAGAATTTGCGGACAAGCTGAGAAATTGTGGAGAGACAAATAAATCTAACTGTAATACTCACGAATTCTGACAGAGAGTTCTGAATGTCAGAATAGTGATTTTTTAGATTTTTTGGAAAACAATTGTAGTTTTAGAATTCCGGGTAGGACAGAAAAATCGTACTCTTTGAGAACGAATTCTGAGGCTTGATAGCGAATTCTAACAAAGAGTTTTGACTGGCAGATAGGGAATATGGAAAGCTGTTTGTTGGTAGATAGAGACAAGCAATCAAGCAAACATACAACACGGAAGCAAAAGAAACAAAAGAAAAAGGAGAAGAAGCTAGATAAAAAATACTTAAAAAGCGGCAACGGCGCCAATGTTGGAAGTATTTCTAGTTTACACGATGGCTAGATCTACTTACGAGTGTAGTATAAGGATGTAGAGATTCGTCCACTTTTTAAGTTTCTACAACAAGCTTCAACAGATTACGGAAAGAATCAACAAGAATGAGAACACTAAGGCTTTCCCAACTAGTGCCCGTAACAGAAATAAGCTAATTAATGACAACAATAAAATTCCTTGCTAAGGCAAACCCAACTAGCACTAAATCTAAGTTTAAGCTATTTTATTATTATTTAAGCTTCTACTCATGGACTTACAAAACACATGTCATGGTTGAAGTTTATTGACTGATACTCATACGTGGTCTTACAAAACACATTCCATGGAGTTTTATTTCTTTCTTTTTTATTTTCTCTATGTTAGCACAGTTGCTAACAACATCTCCAACATGTTTTATGAATATTGTGAAGGTGAAGGAATAAAGAGAGAGTTTTCTTATGCTTATTCTCCATCTCAAAATGGAGTTGCTGAGAGGAAAAATCGATCTTTATGTGAATGTGCTAAAGCAATCCGAGTTGAAGTTTCTTTGCCTATTGAATATTGGGGAGAAGCAATTAATTGTGCAAACTATTTGTGCAATAGATTACCTCACAATGCACTTGCTAGAAAATCACCATATGAAATCTTGTTTAAGAAGAAACCTAAGGTAGATCACCTTAGAGTTTTTGGATGTGCTTGCTTTGTTCATGTACCCTTGGAAACAAGGAAAAGAGATGATCCTAATTCTATCAAAGGGACCATGGTTGGATATTCATCCAACAAGAATGCTTATAGAATCTATGTTCCCTCTACCTCAACTACAATTGAGAGTAGGGATGTTATATTCCATGAGGATAAAAAAAACATTCTTGAGGAGGCCAAGTTCAAAGATTCTCAAAAAGATACTCCAATCATCACCATTGAAGACTATCATGGAGAGATGGGACCAAGAATTGAGGAGGAGTCGCCTCGAATTTTTTCACCAAGGAGATCTTAAAGAGAAAGATCCGAGCCTAGAAGGCTTACTTATGAAGATAGAGGCAAGCAAGTGGAAATCAACTCCACTAATTGTGCTTATTTTATTTCACATGAGGAGCCAAAGGATGTATATGATGCACTGAATTCGAAGGAATTGTATCTTGCCATGAAGGAGGAATATGATGCTTTGATGACCAACAAGACATGGGAGCTTGTGGATCTTCCATCCAACAAGCACACCATTGGTTGCAAGTGGGTTTTTTGAGTCAAGTATAATCAAGATGGCACAATCAACAGGTACAAGACTAGACTTTGTGCTAAAGGCTTTGCTCAGGTTTATGGACTTGATTATGAGGAGACTTTTGCTCCAGTGGCAAAGATGGTATCAATTAGAATGAGAGAAGCTCATTGGAGGGGAAACCTACTTGGAGCACATTGACACATCATCTTGTATTGCAGATTTGCTCACCAAACCTTTGAGCAAGAGTTCCTTCATCAAGCATAGTGCCAATCTTGGAGTAATACCAAGATCCACATTCAAGTCAACATAGATTGTTTTTAGGAGGAGTGTTGAAATTGAAAACCAATGTATCTTGACTTTAGGCTTGCTGCAAACTTTGTACTATGCAAGTATGTTGTTTCATAAATGTAAATGCCAAATTTGGCCTAGATAGAACTCGAGCTATATGGATTTGTCATATCTAGTTGGTTGAATACAACTTGCATATAGATTGTAGACTTAGAAATAGCATTAATATGATTCAATGGTATCATTCTCTGATTCTTAGCATGCTAGATTGTGGTTAAGCCATAAATTCTATACTAGATCTTGCTATTCAATCTAGAATCAGGTTATTGTGCTAATCATAAAGCTTAATAAGATCAATCATACTTGTGGATTATCCCCACACGTGTGAATTTTGGAAATTTTGTCAGTATGGACTGTCGAGTGACATTGTTAGTGATAGAGATCCTGAGTTCACAGGTCACTTTTGGTCAACAATATTCCATAAACTGAAAACTTCTCTTAGTTTTAGTTCTTCTGATCATCCCGAATCAGATGGCCAGACGGGAAGGACTAATCATACTATGGAAGATATGTTGAGGACATATGTTTCTCACAAACAACCTCATTGGGAAGATTACCTTCCTCTAATTGAGTTTGCATAAAACAGTAGAAAGTAATATGCTATAGGTTACAGTCCTTTTATGCTTATGTACAGTTTTCAACCTAGTTCTCCTATTAATGTGGAGCCGAAATCTATTAAGATCCAGAAGGTTGTTGATTTCCTATATGATATTTGCAAGTGCCAAAAATGTAATTAATAAGCTTGTAAGCCCATACACACTCTTTGAAGTTAGTACATGATGGTACCATGCCACATTTTACCATCTAACATCCAAAAAACAACAGTCAAAAAACATGTGTGTCAATAATCTAATGGATTCAAAGAATGCATATGATAGACTTTGCAGTGAAAAAAGGCCCAACTCAATGATAACAAATATAATAAAACAATAGCACATGCAAGTAAGGGACTCTTTACTTAACTATGCAAGCAAGGGACTCTTCACTTGACTAACTCCTCCAGGAGCCAAATTTCTATATCCACTTCTCATAAGTCCTAATTTCTTTATCATGTAGATCCATCTCACCTTTGAAATTTGTGATCATATTTTCTATTCCTTTTGTAACTATAATATAAAAATTGTTCCAATATTATCATTCTTAGAAAAAAAGCAGAAGAAAAGAGCATGTAATCATTATAAGTATATTGTTATTGCCATGTGCAGTTATCAAGGATTTGGAATTACCTTAGACAATGGCTTATGGGCCTCCAATGTCGAGTTAATTAATTACGTCGCAATATTTCAGACAAGGCCAATTTGGTAATTACTAACCTTGAGAGGGCCTACAGTACATGACATGTGGAATGGTTAGATGAATGATGAGGGACATTAGTTGTCGCTCAAATTAGGTTTGGCATGCAATTGCGTTGCATGGGCACATGTGTTGGCACTCCTAAGGCAATTATATATACCCTAGTAATGGCTCACGTTTCTCGTTCTTGATGTTCAACTTTTGGTTAACCAATCTTCTTCTCTCTTGTTAGGTATTCGCACCCAATCGCTCGGGGGTGAAGTCCACATTGAACCTAAGAACAAAATATGTCATATTAGTTCCAATAGAGGATTTAAAGTCCATGCCCGAAGTAAATAAACTATAAACTGAATCAGCTATTTGATTAGTACATAACTTGAAAAAGCCCATTGCCCAAAATTATTGCTTACAAGGGCAGTCGAAAGGACACTGTGGAGCCAAACCACCCAACCAAGTAGAAGCCTTTGATCAACAACATATACATGTTGTTATGAATCCATCAAATTGTGTTTAAATGAATGTATGTTAGAGAAATCATCGTTACAAGCTTAATATTGTGTTTATGATCAAAATTTGACATTTTTGGTTATAAATCAATGATGCAAAGCCTACCATTATGGCATAAATTTCATTCAATCATTAAAACACTACCTAATAGATTCACAATAGTCTATGTGCTCATCAAAATCATCCACATACAATATTGTATGAGATAAGCCAAGCATATAGGACCATCACTGAAAACTGATAGGAAACTATAAAACAAGTAAGCAACAAATATGGCTATGGAACAAGCCCATATTACGTATTCCTAACCATAGAATGAGTGAAAGTCATATAAACCACTTAGTTGGAGGTTATTCCACCACCAAGAAGAAAAAACAATGTCTCACCACCAAAAAGCTAAGAAAAAATAGTCCAAACTCGACCTCTTTAGCGAAAGGTGGAGTTAGTGCTTCTATTTCACAATTTTTGATATGGAATTATAGCTTTTTGTTACTAATCTTCTTGGTGGAGGGACCTATCTCCAAATAACTAGTTTCTTGAGCTCTTAGATTCTTGAAGATTAGTAATAAAAGATTATTGCATAATCTAAAATTTCAACAAATCAGACCGACAATACTCTATGGCAACAATCAGAGCTATATAGCTCTTTCTCTGAACCCACGAACTCACTCCAAAACTAAACATATTGAAATTCAATTTCATTTTCTAAAAGAAAAAGTTTAGAATAAGCATGTCGAATTAAGTTACTTTCATACAGATAGTATGTTGGCTGATATTCTAACAAAGCCATTTCTAAGGAAAAACATGCTACCTTAGGTAGTATGTTAATTTTTCATTCAGGTTCTTAGTAGTAAGCTTAAGGGGGACTGTTGGAGTTTAATCTTACTCCTAATCACCTAATTCTATCTTTTGAGTACTCCTGTTTACTGTAAATACTCACTCTCTACAATAGTCTGCAGAAATGAACTATTATTTGAGACAATCTGCAGTTTTTACATGCATATTTGAACAGTCTGTAGAAATACATAGATATTCGAAGCAAAGAGCCAACGGTATCAAACCAACATGATTGGCACTATCGGCACTCTCTTTAGTGTTGTCACTCTCGGCACTATCAGCAATCGACATTGTCGATTGTCCGCTATTGGCATTGTTGGAAGTATCGACACGACTGAACTATCGAATGTCGAATGATCGTACCACTCAAAATGGAGCTCTTCCTTTGAACATGCTAGTATATACAATAACTGCTCGTTATCATGTCTATAGATTGTATAGTTTACACTAAACAATTTAGCGTGATCTTGTAAACACTACATCGTGCCTATCACATGTTCACAAGAGCAGGTGTAGACACAATCTTTGTAACTTTGTATATATATATATCTATATATATATATATATATATATATATATATATATATATATATATATATATATATATATATATATATATATATATATATATATATATATATATATATATACATATATATATACAACAAATGCTACAAGAATTAGAGTTCAAGTAAGAACTTGATTGTATCAGGTGGGCCTTGGCATTTTGCGGGTTTCTTTCTTGCCATGATTTAAGAACAAGTTTTAGATGGAAATTTTAGTGATTGGACATGAATATCACTATTATTGCAAAATGCTGAAAGCTTAGATTGTTATGTTGCATCTTCAAATTGAATTATACTTCATCAAATCCTAAGGCATATCAATCATTTTAAATAGTAAAGTGTATTCTTTTAGATTTTCTAGTCGATTGGAACAATAAATAAGTTGACAATATCTATATACTAGCATAAGGCCATAATGTGTTATGGGAAAGATAAGCACTCTAGTGTTGTAGCACTCCAGTTTTCTTTGATTCCACTAATGTGACATTTATACCAATCTTACAATGGTCTCCACTTTCATGTGTAGCTTTAAGCATACATCCCAGTTCACTCCATCAAGCTTTTGATGACCATATGTCATGACAACCCACCTGTTGCAGGTGAATGCATCCTTTTGGTCCCAACATTCAAAATGTTATATTTTTAATAAAGAAATCAAGTACTTGATTGAGTATTTGATTTCATTGTTTCAATGTCTAGATTGTGAGCTTGTTAATCCTTCATAGTGGCAAGTGCTACATAAATATTACATGTACCTTTTATCTTTTCTTGAGAAAATACTTTATGGAAAACTAGAGAATTTTTACAAGTTATACTAAGACAATGCTCCTTCAAGTTGTCCTATTGTCGAAAAAGGGGAAAAAGACATTGTTTTATGGGAAAAAAATATCTTACCTATATGGTCATAAAGCAAAAAGGGTAGGCATAAAATTGTGTTTAACCTCTTTTTCCTACATCTAAGCTTTAACATTGATGCAACAATTGAAATTTTCCACATTTCTTTAATGTTATTGGAACATGCTTAGCTTGATTTGTGTTGAAACCTCTAATCTCCATATGTGTGGATGTTTGTGGTAGTTTGAAGTGGAGACATTATCAAATGTATCATCATTGTTATGTTAAGAATAATTTCTCCAAATTGTTGCACCACACGTTTACTTAGCCTAGTTGCTTGACTATAGTCAATACTTACTTTGATGTCCCATAGATTTCATATATTGCAAATTTGGTTATTGGATGCCTAACATTTCTTACTCAAAAGAAAGTTTACAGCTGGTGCAATGGTAAGCAAGCATGTTCCATATACATTAGGTATTCATTACTATATTGGGCATTATTTAGACAAATATGATCGTGCAAGGAAGTCATTCAACATATCAACAAAATCTTTGATAAGTGCACATACTCCAAGTCCTTAAACTTGGTCAATCGAAATTCATTCATGTTTTTTATACTCACTCTAAGAAGTGTATGCAATGAATGAGGATTTGATTGCCCTTTCATAATTTGCATTTGTACATGTTGCTTGTCTATTTTTATTTTATTTTTATGTTTCTAGATATTGCTAATGAGATTTATGATTGATTGGCAGTATGCTAACAAATGCACTTATTTTCCTTGTTTTCATACCCATCCATTTATTGGGCAAAGTAATGAACTTACATGAAATCACTACGTGAAGTTTGTGTTTGTGACATTTTAATTTTTTCATTGGAAATAAATATTGTTAAGATTTATGTTGCACGTCATATATTTGTTAAATATTAGACAATGTGAAGTAAATGTGTCAAGTGACACATAGACATTGATGTAAAAATTTTGCTAACGGGATAACATAAACTTTTCCTAGAACAAAATACTACATGAATGATAATAAAAGTATTTCATCATCAAACCTTGACGTGAATCACAGTATGCAACTCAAGCAACAGTATACTTAGAGAGAGCCATAATAGACGTATTTACATAGTAGCTTTGTCTTTGACCTATTGTGTCATATTTTAATTGTTCACTAGTAGCTCATTGAGTAATTGGAGCATTGATGATGTCACATGGAGCGTCAACATAGCACTTGAATCTAGAATGATATATGTCTTTGTAATTTAGTTATTACATTATTAATATCTTCTATTGCACATTGATAAATACATCATAATCATTAATTTAGCATAGTGTAGTGTTCAAGGTCAAGTAGATTTGATTCAAAATACTTGTCATCTTCAAAGTACAATGAAGAAGATTGATCACAATGTTTAAGGTCATTACAATGTACTTATTTGTTGAGTTTGAGCACTTTCCACTTTATAACATCAAATTGAGGACTTTAAAACTTTATAATATCAAATCAATTGCTAAATATTACAGTATTTTTTTTTGCTTTGAGATTGTAGTAGATTACAAAGAGAAAAGTTATATCTACCAACTAGTTTTTTTTTCATCTTGTAAAGCACATTCAACAAGGAGGGTGACTACCATATAGGAGTATTCACAATGTTTACAAGGACTTAAGCATAAACTGCATATATATGAAGTGGTCAACGTATAAGCATGCCACATTCACGCATAGACCAAGTTTCAAGCTTCATACTCTTATCCAACTCGATTACAATGGGTGACTCTACCAACTATTTTCATGGCTACCGCTTTGCATTAGGATATTACTCCCAACATTGTTATTTATCTTGCACAATAAGCAATGTAAGGCTCAAAATATAGATATATTATTTGATATATGATTTGTCTTTGAATAAGTATCGTGCTGGTACAAACTTTTTTTCACTAATGAAAAGGTCACCAAAATTGATTCTCGAACACATAAGATTCATATAATATACATAAGCATCACTTGTGGCAAGGAAATAATAAGAGCTTCATGAACAAGAACATAATTTTGACTAGTATTCAGAAGTTATGAGATAGACCATATGGAGCAGGAAATGGTGCAATGATCAGCTTGTTCGACATGAATACAATTTACATTTGAAATGAGTTACTAATATGTTTATTAGTTGGTCTTGCTCTTATATAAGTTTCTTGGCATTCAATGGGTGGGTTGTTGGAGTTAAATCTTACTCCTGCTCACCTAAATTCATCTTCTAAGTACTCCTCTACAATGTAAATACTCAATCTCTATAATAGTCTGCAAAAATAAACTATTATTTGAGACAGTTTGCAGATTTACAAGCATTGTCAAACAGTCTGCAAAAATACATAGAGATTCAAAGCAGAGCAACGAATCGACTCCGACACTTCACATTCAAGTTCGACCTCAAGTTGTCAAGAAAAACCATCAACATCGAATCAACAAGATCGATTTTGTGCAATGTTCACTCTCAACAGTCATTGACTGTCCAACTGTCGACACTTCTTTGAACTATCGACACTATCGAACTGTCGAACACCCGAGCTATCACATGTTGAATGATTCCACTCGAAATGGACGGCTCGATAGCCAATCCGGACGAACCAGACCTGATGATTGCCTGAGAAGCAAAGGATGGCAAAGCATTAGCCATTGTATCTCTGAATCTAAAAGATTCTCAAATAGCTCATATAGCAGATTGTTTTACTTCGAAAGAAGCATGGAAAATTTCTGACTGATTTATACAAAACAACAGATTTCTCGACTCGTCAATTTTTGAGAAAAAAATTTCTATCGCTCAAGATGAGTGAAGGAACTTCAATCAACGACCTGCCTAACCAATTAGCTACAGTAGGTTCGCCAGTGTTGAATGAAGATGCTAATATGTCTCTTCTATCTAATATTTCTCCTTCTTGCAACAATCCAGTATTGCTCTTGAGCAATACTCCTGAGTTGTCTCTGATAAATTTTACAGTTTTTAGGACAATAATGATTGTACTTTACAATCATAGAGAGTTATTGGTTGCTTAATGAATGGATCTATCAAGTTCTACACATTAGATCTTGATCTAGATTCACTACACTTGGATTTAAGCAAGAGCAATGGATCAACACATCATTAATTAGTGAGAGCAGACTCAAACGTGTGGAGTATTGTCCACAGTACGGCCTGCACCTGAAACAACAAGTACAATCATCCTAGATAGCAATCATTCATAGAAATCACAAGACAAATGACTAGAATCTCACAAAAGTATAGAATGCAAAAGTCTCATCAATTTTCTTAGCAAAATGATGATCCTTTTATGGATCAAGTACATCCATGAGTCTGGTACAATCCAGCAGGTCTTCACACATGTGAATAGTGCCACATCACTCAGATCTATCCATTTGATTCATCCTTGATCCTTATCCAATAGTTGACCTTCTAGAATATGGCTAAAATCCAAAAAGCTCGTCTCCTAGAATATAGGAATATTCTCTACAAAATAGGATCTAAGGGAAATGGTCAACTCTTATCTTCTAATACTCTATACACACGTGTGAACATCCACTTGCCATGTGGGAGCATTTACTCATGCACATGCAAGGAAAAGCTAATTTCTAGGTGACTAGTCAACTTGACTAAAAACTAGTCATATCATGTTCACACTAACTAGATTGATACAAAATCAATTTAGATATATACAAGCATGAAAGTACATCCTTTCACACATGGGAACAGGCTCCACACGTGTGAAATCAGATCATCACATTATTCTAATGTTTGATCAATATTTACACAAACCAATGTCAAGTGAGAAGTGACAATTTTCAACATCTCTACAGAAGCTGACAACAAGTTTATTGCAGGAATAAAGAAGAAGAAATTTTTTTATCTTCATTGAATACCAAGACATTCACCCTATATTCAAATAAGCAACAGTCCTAGAGGAAGAATAATCTAAAAGACAAGAAGACGAAATCTAAGCAAACCAATTTGAACTAGCAACAACAACACAATCAACAACAACGAAAGAGAAAAACCAAAATCTTTAGCAAGTACTAAAAGAAAACCAATCACGACATCAAGGACTATCTAGTTATCAAGCACAATGCAGCAGTAACATGAATGAATTTTTGATTCTACTAGAAATTCTCACGATGATCCGATGTGCTGATGGTACAAAATCAACGAAGTAGAGATACCCATCAATGGTTAGCTAATTCTCAACACATGAGTCCTACCTATTCAAAGAACCCACATCATTAGTAATATACTTCGGTGATTCAAGTTCACAAAAGATCAAAGGCCAAAGATCAATTCCCTTAAAATTTTAGATGGTGGTTCTAGATTATTTGATGTTATACTTTATGTGCCCAAATTAACAAAGACTTTATTTTCTATTGACAAGATCATAGATCAAGGCTATAGGGCTTTTTTTTACCTCTAGCTAATGTACCATCTTGGATGAAGAATCTAATAATATCCTCTTTGCAAACAAAGAAGGTAATTTGTATATCTTGAGTCATGATTTTGCACTTGCTACAAATGTGAGTAATTCAAATGCCTAATCATGGTATCAGAGATTAGAACATTTAAACATGAGATCTATCTTGTACATGCATCACAATAGTAAGGTCAAGGACTTGAGCATAAATGTTGCCTCCACATACACTCGAACTGTCTGTGAGATGTTACTAGGAAAGCAACCTAGAACTAGATCTCCAAAGGGACAAGTCACTAGAGCTAAGTCCATTCTTAATTGATACATAGCGATTTGTGTGGCCCCAGTGAGCACACCCTCTCTAGGTTTCGCACTATATTTTATCACTTTTATCGATGATTATTTGAGATTCACCAAGACAATGTTCATCAAGAAAAAGTCTGAGTGATTCAATTGTTTCAAAGAATTCAAGTGATTTGTTAAGACACAAATTGGTCAAAACCTCAAGACCCTATGCACAGATTGTGGGAGAGAATATATATGTTAGACAAAATGTCGAACTATTGAGAAAGCCAAACAAGAACATTTGTGCTTTGTGTGCATGGGCAAGGGACACACAGTCAGATAGTGTCCCAAGGGGCCTTTCACTAAACAAGATAAGAAAGATAAAAAACAAGTTCATCTTGTTCAGACCGTAAGTTTCCATATTGACTCCGCAGCTTCCGAGATCAAAGTGTATCATGAAGACCATGAACACTGTTGCTAGCTGACCTCTGCAATGCTAGCGAGACCCTTCAGCTTTGGGCCGCATGACCTAGTATGTATGCATGTGAAAGTTGGTGACCAGTCAATCAGAGTTATGGTTGATGATGGGGCGACCCATATTTTCATCAACTACACCCTAGTTAAAAAACTTAGACTTCCAGAAGTACCTAGTCAGCATAGGTACATAGTTTCATTAGCTAAGGGTGAAGATAAGAAAGTTTGGGAAACTATGGTAAGTAATCTAAATCTTGGTATACATGGGTATCAAGATGAAATAAACTTTTAGATAATGCACCTGGATCGCACATACATTGTTCTCGGGAGAGACTGGCTCTACAGCTTAGGACCTTCCCTCCACAGAAATTATTAGGAGAACACCCTTAGCTTTCAGCATAAAGGCCGAGAGATCTAGTTGCATGGGGAGCATGGTGGTCCCATTCGCCCTGTGGTCTACAGTCTAGAGCTCTGTCATAGCAAAGAATTCTCTTCACGGCCTTCCAATGCTTATCTCTAGGCAGAACTGTAAATTGACTTACACGGCTAACATTGTAACTTATGTCAGGATGAGTAGTGGTAAGGTGAATAAGGCAACCAACCAATTGGCAAAATAGTGTAGCATCTAGCAACTTACTCGCATCCTCAAGAGATAGTTTCTTACCGCCCTCCACAAGTGTAAACAGTGGCTTGCTATCACACATTTTGAAATGCTCCAAAATTTCTCTTACAACCTTCTTCAAGGTTTCCCAAGTCTCTCTAGTTGTAGTGCACTTACCAACTTCATTAGTCACATTCATCTTTATAACATGAAGAGCTTTATTTTCCCTCCTATTATATCTCAATTGTTCTTGAGGTGCCAAACGTCTCTCCTCCACACTTACAACAATGTCCATCAACTCATTCATCTCAAGGAGAGACTCCATTCTCACCTTCCAAGTTGAATAGTTGCTTGAGGTAAGCCTATTATTGCTCTTCAACATAAAGCCTCCATTTGTAGCCATGTTGGAATGATTGATTAAAATCTTCAAACTTGTTCCAATGCACTTAGCACTCTCTTGGATCCTCAACAAATGATGTCAAGAAGAAATCACAAAGATATGGAACCTATCTATCCTCTCTTTCTCTCCAAAAAAATAGCAAATCTAGCACATAGAATTGATTGGCTATTCATCACAATTGATCAAATTACAATAGAATGAATTTTTGAAATCAACCAAAATTGAAACACATTCTTGAAAATATTAGATCCTTTATCACAAGATATACTATCCAACTTTTATGATTTCATCAAAACACATACTATTGAAAATAATCACAAGCTATATGCATAAGCTAGAATCTTGATACAGATTCTAATAGAATGCTTCTTTCACAACCATGTCCAATTTTTTTCTCCAACTTCCAATAAGTAGAATAAAATAAATGGCCTATTCCATGTGATTTGACCTAAAATGAGTTTAGGATCACAAAGGTCCATTTTCTAAATTGAAAATGCTTGATTTGAGATAAAAACCACTCCAACTCCCTCTAGAATTGATGACGCCATCATTAGCAAAACCTCCAAATTGAGCCTATAGAAAAGTTTTAATTTTAAGGACTAGATCCTATTGCATGCAACCAAAAAGACACCTGTGGAGCCAAACCATCCAACCAATTGGAAATGGCTAGTCAATAACCTAACCACTTCACCCCCATGCCAAGGTGAATGAATACAAGAGAGAAGGAGATCCTGGCTTCATGAATCAGATACTCCAATGGGGAGATAAACGAGTTCCACGAGTATATACAGTATCCTTTGGGGAGAGAATATTTCTCTTAGGATCCCATGCAACCCAAATATAAGCAATTGACCTCCTATTCTTGTATTATAGCAATCGAACACCATGCAAGTGCTCCTATGTCCATTTATGGGTCTGGGCCCTCATAAGATTATTAATTACATTACCGGCCAAGTTTGGAATGATGAGACATAACTAATAACCTTATAATATGGAGTAATCGGTTATCTATGTTAGGAATTATTTTGAATCCCACATACTGGACATGGGCGTAACATTTTTCCTCCCTTAAACAAGTTTTGTCTTCAGAACGAGCAAATAAGCGATAAATTTTCCTATTAGATATGATTCACTCCAATCTAATAACATCACCTTCATGTAAACTCAACTTACATGAACCTGTGGGTGAGTTATCACCTTACATTGGAGATCAACATTCAAAAGTTGAAGAAACAACACAATTATAGTCCAAGACTATCCACAATTTCTTGTGGACCTATCATAAATGCTTCTTGGTACAAATTTAAGAAAAAACTAAGGTATAACAAATCATCCTACTAGAATCTCTAGGAGATCCATCAACAAAAAAATGACAAATACTCACTTGAGTTAAGTGCTCTATTGATCCTAACATCCCATGCAAGAAAATAACAACCATTCAATCTTGATAGAATTGTTTGTCTCGGAGATCTAGGCTGAAAACCGTACACAAGCATCTATAGACTACAATCTGTAGTACTACTTTATCCACTAAGGTAACCTTTCGGCTATTACAAATTAATTGTTTACTCTATTGAGCTCCAATGGGCTCTTCCCATTTTTTACTAAATTTAACGTAGGCATGTAGTCTCTTCTGCTTTAGAGGTTGCCTTGTCTCACAAGCAGTAGCCTAGAGGTAGTCCTTTGTTGTGTTTCTTGAGATGCCTCAATAACTACTTGTAGATGTGTATAGCATTTACAAGGTGTCATAGCAAATTCAATCAGGGCATGCTCCATGTATTCTTTTTGTTTCACACAAGGTGTCATAACCAATTCAGAATAAGCTCAAGAGTAAGTTTTAGCTATGCCTCTCTCTCACACAAGGTGTCATACCCATTCGAACTAAGCTCTATGTTTGCCTCTATCTCACACTAGGTGCCATAGCCATTTCGAAGTAAGCTCCACATATGCTTCTATTCCGAGATTCGAGCCATAGTTGGTGTAGTTCTTAAGTTGCTATCCAAACTTTGTATCCTCCAAGTGTCCATGGGACATAGGTGATTGGGTGTTGAAATAAGCCCTTAAGGACCCCCATGGCCTCACATGTTTGATGTCCACAATAGCATATGGAAGACCCAAACCCTCCTATCTAAGAATAAGAAGCAGCACCAATCTGGCCCACACTCACCCACTCGTGTTTTTTTCAAAGCTTTCGCCTACTATGAGGTGGTGGTCTGGGCAGCCAAAAACATAATCCCGTAAACAAATGAGAGCATTGTTTATGAGAGCATTGAGCATACAAATGAGAGCATTGGTAAGTGGCTCTTTTGTGGGTTGTGTGTGATAGAGTTGGCCACAAGCCTATACCTGCCTGGACAGGGATACTTTCAGGATGGATCGTCAAAGTCTGCATTGCATTGCAAGCAGAAAGCATGGATTATTATTAGTTTTAGTTTGCAGCTGCAGGTAGAAAATAGATGGAATTCAGACATGTGGATTTCGATCTGCGCGATTGGCTTCAGAAAGATGGACTAAACAAATCAATTGCCTATACTGACTGATGCGATGCTTAGCATCATGATGATTGAGCTACTAAGAGTAACGATGACGCACTAGAATTGTAGAGTTGTTAGAGAATTATCGCACACGGAGATCAGGGACAGCGATGATGAGGAGCAAATCGTCAGTTATTTTTCCCGGTTTAGAGCGCCCCTCAGCGGCCTTACGAACCAGCAGCTTTGCACGTTTTCAGAATCTGCGTAGATCCAGCCTCCCTGTTCCTGCTACAGGGTGCTCGCATCCCACGCCATGTCCAAAGCAGGTATCACATCTTTTTATTTGGCCTCAGCATCTGATCTGGTGCAGTTGGGCCGCAAGGAAAGGCCATAGCTGAGCTGGCCGCCTGTTGTTTTCGGAGTAGAAAAAGTTTGACTTGCATTGACTATGGAGCGCACTAAGACAGGAGAAAAGGCCTGTTATGTAAGTGCCCACAACAGCACTGGGATCAGCTTTCAACCTCCATGATCACGATTTATTCTTCAACCTCCTGACTCAGCACCGCCCATATTCCACTCAAACTTCTACCCATCTTTGAGCTTGTCTGCCCCGCCGTGATTCATGAATCATAATTCATGAATAGACAGATATCTATATAATTAATCTGAATCACAATTCATAAATAGACAGATTTATATTCAAGTACGCTCAGTGCTCACATCAATGTACTGCTCTCATCGTTCCCAGTTACTCTTGAACGACCTACAAAGCCTTACGAGATCATTTTCAAAAGTGACAATTATTGAATTTAAAGTAGGAGGCTTTTCAAAGTTACTGAAAGGGATGTCAGTGTTTTGACCTTTTGAAACAAATGTGTTCGTTTTTCTTAACCTGCTACTTAATCTGTTGTCAGATTCTTACTTGATGAATTTTGTTAATAACTTATAAAGTAAAGGATTGTCACGGTGTTTTAGTGTAAATTTGAGAGGAGGTTGTAGCTATAAGGAGCTTCATATATTCCTTAGAGACCACAAGCAAAGTCTTCTCCATGGCCTAAGAATATTTTTTCACCATGATGTTGTCTTCTCCACTCTTGGATGAGAGTGGAATATTATGATTTCAATTTTTAATCATGCTCAATAGTTAGATGAGAGTCACCTTGTCTTCACCCTCAATCAATCACAATTGACAATACACTCATCCATAACTATCATTGTTGTACCCTCAATCAATCACAATCGACAATACATTATCATTGTTGCTTGCACCCTCGGTCACAATTGACAATATGCTCTTCCATGGATATAATTGCAGGTTGCACTATGGAGTGTCCCCACACTACATATAATGGAATACTACTATAGTTTGGTTTGAATCTTTGTCATGAGTGCTAATAAAACCTTGGTGGAAATGACCTTTGAATCCAAATTTTCAAAGTGTTGTCTTTTTTCATCAAAAATGTTGACTTCAAAATTTCATATCTCAAGACTCATGCCAGGGTATAATCTTTCAAACATTAAACTGTATGATAGTTGTAATGATGAAATCAAATTACCCTAGCTATAAATCTTTGATGTCCAAATTCTAAGAAATTTAGTAGTGTCACTTTTTTCCTTGAAACCTTGCCCTCCTTTATGGGAAACATGAAGAAGAATGTTAAAGGTGGAATGATAGTTGTCATTGTTTATGGATAGCCTTTCGGCTGACTTGTAGGCATCTTATGGATCATATTATCCAAAGATTGTGCAAATTTTGAACTCCACTAAACATAACTAGAATGCATGCAACATAATATCAAAATTTTCTATGATTTCATAAATCATTTTACTGAGACCAATTAATCCTATATACCAAAATTCAAATTTTAAAACTCTCTAACTCTTGTTGTTGACTATAAAGTCTCCTACATCAAATAAAAAACCTCCAAAGCCTCATAAATACATTCTTTAAAATTACAATTCACCCATTCAATATAATTTGTAAGTTTTTTAAGCCTACTAAGTCAAGGTGATCTTAGGTTTTTAGCCTACCAAGTTTTTGTATGTTTCTAATATCTTTCATGAAAATTTTGTAGGCTTTAAATAATAAATATGCTTTATAGTATAAACCAAAATAATAAAGGGTAGCCCCCTATAATAGCAACTAGACCTAGAGGCTAGGACCAATCTCCAGGCCCCATGGCCTAGCATGCATACCTCAAGTCTAGATTCTAGCTCGTCACAATTGCACTCAATTATAGCCTTCTAGCTTTGCGACTTGCTAGTCATCTTACGTGGACGATGCTCTCAACATATTAGCATTGAACTTTGAAATTGCATTTTTCTATTTTCTTTCTTTTTAATTTTGAATCTCAAACTTCATAAATTGATATGTTCTTAAGCATTTATTTATAATTATCTTTTCTATTTTGGGATGTTCGACATTTGAAAGTTTTAGCTTTTGAAGAAGACCTATCACCCCAACACATTAATGATTACAAGTTTCAAAAACACATATCACCCCAAAGCCTGCTCATTATACTACTACTCAGTAATTCGTACGTACAAATTATTACTTTCTAGTAGCTACATATTCACCATTTCAAGCTTTAGCTCAAATGAATAATGATGTGTCTGGGAGGTGTTCCAAAGGAAGATTTAAGACATGAGCTGTCAAGAGTAGGTCTTGTATCATAATTTTTTTTTTGAATTTTTGGTTTTTGCTTTTTATGCGGCCAATATGTTTGAAGGTGACCATTTCTTTTTGTCCGATGGCTTGCTTTTTTATGATGTTATTTGATGTGGAAACATGTTTAAGAAAATTGACTAATCTATATGTGCTTAGTGTCTTTTTTTGAAGATTGATTGGATCCATACCTTTTCTCAACTTACCCAATTTTGTTCCTTCATATTGTCCAACCTCTAACATTATTAATTACATGTGTGTAGATAGAAAAACTTACATATTAAACCCATTGAGTGATATTTGTTACCCAATTTGGCCCCGAATTTAGCTAGAATGCTCGACTTGAACTCTACAGTCCTTGTAGGCCGTAAGAGTTCTTACCAAACGAATCGAACTATCGAATTCAGAGTATTACTCAGATCGATCTTTTGACTGTTAGACTATCTTTGTAGGTGTCTTAGACAACCATGAAGAGAGCAAAACAATTAGGTGTCTGTGACAACCATGCACTCTTTGAATCAAATATTATATTTAGGCATAGGAGTGAGTATCAGTAATAAAAAGAGAAACAAATCATAGAGCATTCGACAATGCTAATGCACATGAAGAAAGCAAAGAATATGTATATTAGTTGTTGTCGATCAGATCACGAATGGGGTGAATCCTATGCTCGAAAATGGTTCACAGTACTATGCACTATGCGTTGTGATCCTACTATGCTTGATACAGATTGAAACAATATCTTTACTTCATGAATTACTCTCACTCTCTCAAGATCTTTGATTATGAGAAATTGGATAATCTGGTACAATCGAGTTCTTGTTTCAAACTCTAAATTATGCATCTTGTCAGAATAGATAAGTCCAGTTTATATGCACATAGGTATGCAACTTGAAGAAAGTCTTATATGGATTGAAAGAAGCACCTCATGCTTGGTAAAGTCACATTGACGAGTACCTCCTATTTAGAGGGTTGGTACGGACCTCCTCAGATTCTAATCTCTACTACTTTTCATGTGATTCTAGCATCACCTTGATCATATTGTATGTAGACGATTTCATTATCATAGGTAATGATGAGTGTTTGATTAGTACAATCAAGAAAAACCTATCTTCTAGTTTTGATATGACTGATCTTGGTTTGATGCACTATTTTTTGGGAGTAGATGATAGGCAAGGACATGATGGCATTGCACTTACACAGACTAAGTATGTAAGAGAAATTTTGGAGCATTTTAGAATGTGTGATAGCAAGCCAGTTTTTACACCTGTGGAGGTCGGTAAGAAACTATCTCTTGAGGATGCAAGTAAGTTGCTAGATGCTACACCATTTTGCCAATTGGTTGGTTGCCTTATTTACCTTACCACTACTCATCCTGACATAAGTTACAATGTTAGCCATGTAAGTCAATTTACAGTTATGCCTAGATAGAAGCATTGGAAGGCCATGAAGAAAATTCTTTGCTATGTGAGAGGTACAGCTACTTATGGTCTTATGTATGATGGGCGGTTTGATATGCCAATATTATAGTACTATGTTGATTCAGATTGGGTAGGTTGTGTTGATGTTGGAAAATCTACCACAAGTCATTCTTTCACTTTGGTAATGGTGCATTTTCTTGGTCTAGTAAGAAACAGGAAGCAATTGTCTTATCCACAACAAAAGTCGAATACAAAGTGTTATGCTCAACCACACAAGAAGTAATAATGTTGAGAAGAATGTTAGAAATGGCATCCCACAAAGTAAGCCCACTACGATCAAGTGTGATAGCCAGAGCACCATCCAACTAGCGAAGAATCTTGTCTTTCATGCATGCACAAAGCACATAGAAGTTAAATATCATTTCATTAGAGAAAAGCTACTATCTAGTGAAATAGACAGAAGACTAGCTAGCAGACATATTTATTAAGCCATTAATTGTTGATAAATTTGATCTTTTTAGAGAAAAGTTATTTGTATGTAAGATAAACTAGGACTTAAGGGAGAGTGTCAGAATAGATAAGTCTACTTTATCTGCACATTTGACTATTACTACTATATTTTAGCAAGTTTGATCTGTTGCTCTATTTATATTGTACACGTCAATAAGTGGATAGTGAATCGGGACACACGTCCTAGAATGGGGACCGAATTGCCATGCAGTGATACCCCCCAAAAGTTAGACTATCTATATGTACTCTACTTTCTCTCTTGTGAATACACTCTGCATATAAGATTCTTGGGGTTGGTGTGTGCTCTCTCCTTACATTTTGTTAATTCTGACTTGATGGTTAGACTGTGACAGTTGCTTTCATAAACTAGCAAATCGATTCTTAGCACATCTTCATCTGAATATCGCCTTATTCTAAATTATTGTTTAAATAAATTTTTTTAAAGACCGTGGCTAGCCAAAGGGTTTAGGCATAATGTAGAGTTTACAAGATAAGGCTAAACAATTTAGTATACACTGTACATAATATAGTAGCATGTTCGAACAATGATGTAGTTTGGATTTGATTCGACAGAGGAAGGGTTCCATTTCGAGTGGTACCATTCGACATTTGACAGTTTGAGTGTTCCATAGTTCGATAGTGAATATAGTTCGATAGTGTCGACAGTTGGACAGTCGACACTTCTTCAAACTGTTGACAGTGAATAGTGCACATAATCAATCAAGTTGATTCCATGTCAATGGTTTTTCTTGACAACTTGACTTTGAACTCGAATGTGGAGTGTCTGAGTCAATTCGTTTCTCTACTTTAAATCTTTGTGTATTTTTGTAGATAATCTGCTGAATATCTCAAATAATAGTTTGTTTTTGTAGATTGTTGTAGAGAGCGAGATTTACATTGTAGAGGAGTACTCAGAAGATGAATTTAGGCGAGTAGGAATAAGATAAACTCCAACATTCCCCCTTAAGCTTACTTCTAGGAACCTGAATGAAAATTTAACATACTAAACTAAGGTAGCATGTTTTTCTCTTGGCAATGGTTTTTTCAGAATATTAGCCAACATACTATTGGTGTGACAATAAACTAATTTGACATCTTTACTCTGAACTTTCTCTCAAAAAAAATGAAATTGAACTTTAACGTGCTTAATTCTAGAGTGAGTTCATGGGTTCAGAGACATAGTTATGCAGCTCTAATTGTTGCAATGGAGTATAGTTGGTCTGATAAGCCGAAATTCCAGATCTTGGAGTAATCTTCTAAGCTAGATAATCTCCCTTACTGTAGGGGTGGCTACAACATATTCAGACGCAATAGAGGACAAAGAAATTCATTTATGCTTTTGACTGTTCCATGAAATGGGTCCTCCTACAAAGAAATATAAGCTACTAGAGATGGATTCTTCGGTATCCACATCTCTATCCCAATCTGAGTTTAGGCATTTAGAATTAGTGCATGTTTTATGTATTTCCATCATAACACAAATCATAGTGCTCTGTGGCTTGAATGTATCTTAATACACTTTGTGTAGCTTTCTAAAGAGATTAGGCCGAGATTTGACATCTATTGTGATAGTGTGCTAACTGTGTATACAAGATCAGATCGTGTGCAGATCATGGCATACGTGATTGACCCAATTATTGATTGATAAGAGTATTTGCACATTTCTTTCTGGTCTGCTTTAGTATTTGGGCACATGTCCTTTGATAGCTTGAATCCTAGATCCATGGGTGAGTCTACTAACTTGCAACCTTTAATCTATTGTGAAGTACATTAACTAAAAACTTTCCTGGATTGCAATCAGCACACTCAGCTACAAAGTCATAACGAAGTCTACATTCACTTTGAAAGTGAGTGGTTTCTCCGCATACAAAACATCACTTCTGAAGTGCAGAAGGAAAAATGGCATAACCATTTTGGTCAACTTGAATAGGTTGTTCCTCAAGATAATATTGCTCATTGGAGTAGGAGACAAAGGCCTCATCTACGTATGAGTTAGGATTGCCATCATCATAAGTACACTCATAAGCTGGGGTGTCATAGGAGGTGTTCTGCACTACATTGGCTTGTACGTGGGGTCAATCCGTTGGTTTGGCCTGTTGTGTGGAGCAGATCCTCCTGGACCTGGAAGTGCCAAGCGTTGTTGTTGTGCAAGTGATTGTTGTCTAGGCAATTCCCGACGGACTTGGACTGGACTCATATAACGGGGGCTATACAGTGCTTGTGGTTGTCCTCGTGGTGCATATGGTTGTGGGCAAGAGTATTGCATGTTGCGTGGCATAAGGCTAGTGTGTGTGGGCATGGGCGTAGATGGTGTAGGTGAAGAGGTGAAGGTTGGGTGACTGTTGACCTGTCAACAATTGTGAGAGTGGATCTTGTGAGAATAGGCTAGCAGATGGAGAGAAGGGTGTGGGCGTTTTGACTTCTAGGCTTTCTCGGTGAGTGTAGGTAATGACAATGATTAGGCCACCACAAGTGATTCATGAGGGGCGCTTAAAGCATCATGTAGCTCTTTTACAAAAAACAAGACCCAATTGTAGACAGTATTTGGTCCTTCCATCATAGTCGTCATGACGATGACTTGCTTGGGCACGCGGAGGGGAGAGTGGGAACTCACAATGATTGTGGCGCATAGAAAATCTATCGGGTCACAGAGATTTGGATATGTGATTTGCAAAATCAAGTATTCGTCATTGGTTTTTGTCTTAACGTCATCATGATCGGGATGAAAGAAGACAGATATGTCGAATTTGGTGAGGGTTCGGGTGGCTGGTAGGTGGTTGGAATGCGAAAAAGTAAGCGCCAATGAAATTAGTGCAGGATCAAGGGTGACCATGTGGTCATGCCCCTTATAGGTTATGGTGAAATGATTTGTGTCGAATGTGGAAAAGGCTTGCTCAACTAGGGCAAGGTCCTGGAAGATGGGTACTTCCATGTTGTGGACGCCCACAGCAGTCAGGTTTGCGAGGCAACCATCAATGCGAAGAGCGGCAAAAAGCGGTAAAATGGTGTACTACGGAGGTGCACGCATGGCACGAGCAGTAGTTTGGTAGCCAATCAGAGAGATGTATCTCCCTCCTCTCGGCTAGGGGACGTGGATGAGGTTGGGAAGGAAGACAAGGTAGATCTGATCTGTTGGGACACATATGGTGAGGTAGCGGTCCATGAGGAGGGCAAATGAGTTGTTCCTTTCCAAACTAATTAAATTTGAATTACAAACTGAAAACACAAGGTCTTTTCCTTTGCATAGTGACTCAACAACAAATTCAATAAATTCTTTCAAATTTTGAAAAATAAGATTCAATTAAAAAAATTGAAAAACTTAACTATGTTCAAATTGGCTATAAAAAAAACTAATAAACTTTAAATCGTATGAGGAAGGAAAACATATTTACTTATAAATGTGACTAGGGCTTTGTCAAAATTTGTCATGACCACATCATTTTAACAAAGATGAATCTTTATCATTAACTCATCCAATATATTGATCTACTTTAATAAAATTTGCAAGTTCCTCCATCATCCTCTTCTTTAGGTTGATCTAGAAGTACCCTTCTTTCAATTTTAAATTGCATCTCTACCACCCGGACTTCTTGAGCCACAAAAATGAAGAGCTTCATAAGCTCACAAGTATTTATTCCTGTGGTAAAATGAAACAATTTTTTGTGTCTTATCCTTGGATTTTCAAAGGCCAAGTTACCTAAATAATGCATATTGAGCAACAACTAATTCAACTGGCAATAGTAAAAGTACATCGTAAACAATAACAATGAAGCTCACCATTGATCAACAATAGCATGAATTCATCATAAGCAATCACTTCAAGGAGGAAGAGCAACACACCATCACTATTATATAATTGAATGTCATGTGCACAATAAACCCTGATAGAGAGAGAAAATCTAGAAGTTGACTAATAGACTAGCCTACAGCTAATTACAACTGGCAATAGTAAAAGTACATCGTAAACAATAACAATGAAGTTCACCATTGATTTCTAACACGGCCTTAATGATAAAATTACACTCTTCTATTTCTAATGGTCTTGAAAATCTGGAGAGTTGGAATTGGTGAATCATAACTCAGATTCTAGGATATACCTAATCCATTGGAGAGGGTTGTGTTCATGGTAAGATTACCCCGAATGAATAAACGGGATGGTGGCATTTTGGTATGACTGATCATCTTATCAAATCAACTATGTTTATTTGGATAAAGACCATGTAGTTATAGAGTATCTGTTTAGGCTTCACGGATTACCAAGTGACATTATGAACATTCACAATTCGAAGTTTACTGGTCGCTTTTGGTCAGCCGTATTCACTAAAATAGAGATGACTCTGAGCTTAAAGTTGTTCTGATCATTGGTAGTTGCCTATGTTAGGTTATCATGTTCTTTTATGGAGTATAGGACAAGAATCCGATGAATTATGATTGATGAATCATAGTTCAGATTCTAGTTATACTTGATCATTTAAAAGAAGGATTACCTGTGAGATCAGAAGATCAGATAAGATATGTATTTAAATTTTGATAGCAATCTCCTCAAAGAGGAAGTTATCCTTGATGGAGATTAAGTTATAATAAGCATTGGCTACCAATTATAGTCATGCGTGCTTTTTGGAAGATACTCATATGATCAAATTTTAGAAGGTAGCGGATTTCCTACATGATATGTAGAAAATGCTATGGATAGCATGTGAAAATGTCTAGTGTGCCCAAGATTGAGACCAACATTTTGCTAATTTGAAATTATTACCTCGAGACTTTCAAGTGGGAGATTAGGTATATTTGAGAATCCTAAAGGATTCTAGTGTAATACGTACTGGCAAGCATTACAAATTGTCCCCTAGATACAGAAGACCGTATTAGATCTTGTAAAAGGTCAGATCCTTAGCTTACCAGTTGGACCTCCCGAAAGGAACTCTGGTGCATCCGATTTTTCACATAAGCTGACTCTAGTAAAATCTACATGAAGAAGAGCATCTTGGTTTTGGAGATTAATTGGACCTGTTGGATAAATTATCGAGTGTGTCTCAACTTGGAGGATATTGGATACAAGAAATAAACGATTGAGAAATCATATAGTTACCAAGGATCTGGTTCGATGGAAGAGTCACACAAACGATGATGATTCCTGGTAACAGGAAGGGAGCTTAAAAAAGAACTTTTCTAGTTTTAAGTTCTGAGGACAGAACTTGAATAAGGGGGGAAGAATGTCATGCTCATGACTGGTCTCAGGTAGCGTGTCCACGCTAGAGATCGGTAGACCAACAGCTCGTAAGTTAGTTATGACGATAAAGGGAATTGAGGCCCTTATGGGTATAAGGTCATAATTAACAGTTGTGTTTCTATCCGTACAAAAACAGTAAGCTAATGTATTTCACATGTGTGGATCTAAAAATAGCATCTAATGAACATTCTACACACAAAATTGCAAGGTATCACAAGTATAATGCACCAATGGATAGTAGAACCCAAGAGAACCATGTATAAGCATGAATGAGATAAGAGAGAGAGAAAAGAGTCCTCTTCCCATGAGTTACATCCTTTTATAACAGGTCCAAACCTGAGTTCAAACTTTGGTTTCCCTCCATAATGAAAAACCTAGCATTAATGAGGACTAGATTCTAATTCAAACTTGAATATCTAAAACTCGTATTCTATAGTTTCCCACACTTTCCAAAAGTGTTTATTCAATTGCTTTTAGACTAACATAACTTTGAAATGTCAAAATCTAAGTCTAATATGAAATTGGCCTCAAATGCCATGTAAACAAATGTAGCAAATTTGACTAAACTAGTTGAAATCTCTCACACTTTGTGTATTGTAGATTATGCTTGGTAGCAAAGGATTATTTGAAAGACCATTCATGTATTGGAGAATCTTTAAGTTGGCCAACCATTTCATATCACTGATTTATATGCATGCGATTGCAATAAGGTTGAGTGGCTTATGGTCCCTCAAACTTGATTGGGCCAAATTTGATAAATATCTCTCTTTTGATTGGACCCCAACTCTCATGCCAACACATAGGGACATGTCACACACCGAATCTAAACTTGACAAATGGCATAAGCCTAACTTGGCTCGAGCTACATCACAACCTACTTTTGGCCTAATCATGCTTTGACATGTGTACTTGCCTAGTTTGCCTCTAATGCCAAAAATAGCCAAATCACCTACTTACACTTGGATAGATGTCTCTAAACTTTATGTACCCCTAACTCAATATGACAAAGCTATTTTTGACTTTGCCAATAAAAATCGATTTTCTGCTTGTGATGTCCAACTTCTTTCTGAGATCTTCAGAGATATGAGCATAAGAAATGCATCCAAACAATCTAATATTCTTGAGTGATGGTTTTGATCCTGTCCACACCTCATAAGATGTCTTACCATTCGGGGCTTTGGTGATGGATCGAGTTTGTAAGTAGACTGCTGTATTAACAACTTCTGCCCAGAATTTCTTTGGAAGAGAGGCATGGGCCAACATACTCTTGGCACTTTCAACAAGTGTCTGATTCTTCCTCTCAGCTACACCATTGGACTGTGGTGAGTAGTGGTTGGTGTATTTCATTTGCCTTGTATAATTCTGTAAATTCTATGGAGATAAATTCTTCCCCTCTATCTGAGCGTAGTGCTTTGATCTTCCTCCGGGTCTGATTTTCTGTAGACGCCTTGAATTGCTTGAAGAATTTAAATGCCTCTGATTTGTTCTCCAAAAAGTAAGTAGCTGTCCATTGTAAGAAGTCATCAATGAAGGTAAGAAAATATAGTGTTCCCCTTGTGATAGCAGTCTGCATCGGGCCACAAATGTCACTGTGTACAAGGTCCAACAAATTTCTAGAAGTGTGAACTAAGTAAAAAATGAATAGACTTCTAGCATGCTTGCTGATAGTACAACTTTCACATGGAGAACTCGATTTGCTGACATTTGTTGAATACTATTGAAGTTGAGATGGCCTAATCTGAGATGTCATAGCATATCAGTTGATTCAGACGTAGTGGTGTAAAGAGCTTGATTGTTAGAAGAGTAGCAGTGGATGATCTTGTATAAATTGCCACTTCTTCTCTCGAAAGTTAGAGCTTTCCGGGACTTGTCAAAGATTGTGCAACCATTTGTGTCAAATTCGACCCTCCGACCTAAGTCAGTGATTCTCCTAACTGAGAGTAGATTCTTGGTCAAATTTGGAACATGGAGAACGTTGGACAGCAACTTGACTTCACCCTTCTGAAATTCGACCCTAACTATTCCTTCGCCCTGGATTGTGTGAGGTGAGTTGTCTCCAAGTTGCACAACTCAAGAGTGGGTGTATAATTCATAGTCCTTGAGCCAATATTTGTGGTGAGTCATGTGTTGTGTTGCTCCAAAGTCAAGATACCAAGAATCGATATCCTACTGTTCTCCGAACTTGGTCATAAAAGCTGCTTCATCCTTCTCTTGTTGCTGGGTCGAAAAACTGGTTGAAGCACTATGTACTTGTTGTTGGTATTGCTTCTTCTTTTCATTATTATATTTCAAAGTTTTGCAATCCTTGATTTCATGTCCAGTTTTCTTGCAGTATCTGCAGAATAGGTTTTGCTTTGGTTGGAAGGATGAAGAGTTCGAATTCGACCTTGCGTCAAAATTCGACCCAGAGCTAAAATTCGACCCAGAGCCAAAATTCGACCATGAGCTCTTCTTTTTGGATCTGAACTTCTAATGTTTTGAATATAGTGCTTGTGGATCCATCATGAGCCTGAGGAGGAAGCTGATCTTCTGATTTCTTCTTGTAGAAGTAATCATTATTACTCTTGATAGAGTTAGATGCTCCTGGATCGAAATTGTATTCATAGATTTTAGGCAGACTCCATAATAGAGTCATAATAGCATCGGAATCTTGTATTTATGAGCCAGTTGCAGTCATTTGCTCCATGATATTTTGAAAATTGTTGAGATGACTCGAAATACTTACTGCTTCAGACATTCTCAAAGAGAAATATTTTTTCCTCAAATGGAGTTTGGAGGTGAGGTCCTTGATATTGTAGAGAATTGCTAGGATGTCCCATGCATCCTTAGTAGTCTGAGCAACTCTTACGTGACTGATTTGGGTGTCTTTTATGCTGAGAGTGATCATGGCAAAAGCTTTGACATCTTTCAGTCTCCACTTGGTGATAGTAGGTGCTTCACCTTCTAGCTTGAGTTCTATGCTGTCAACAACATCCCACAGTTCCTTGGCTAATAGCATGACCTTCATTTTGAACTTCCAGAGACGATAGTTCCCTCCATCGAGCCTTTCGATTAGAGAAGACGGATTTATTCCAGCTAAGCGAGATCATTGGTAGTAACAACGATTTCAAAATAATGTTTGCTGCATGCTTGCTAGTTTGTTGTCTTGATAGAAACAAGACTAATAATCCACAATGAGAAGCTAATTACTTGGATGCCCGCTCCGATACCATGTCGAAAATCAGTGGAAATGAGCGAAAGTTGAGAGTGAGCTTGGTGCGTGGATCAGAAGCGCCACAGTTAGCAGTAGAATGATCAAACTGAATTGATTCAAAATTCAAGTGAACTATAACACTAGTGAGATAGATAATTGCACTTTGATTAATATCAACAATGAGTACGAATAGATTTGAGGGCCTCTGATTTTGTGAATAATGAGATTCCACATTGGAGTCTAGATTAAATCTCAATTTTTTTCAAAATACCCCACATTTTACCAACAGTTTTTCATTTCCCATATCATGACTAGGTACTAAAATTTTCCTTTGATAATCAGATCTTTACAATCCTAGAATTTCCCTTCCAAAATTAATGATGTCCCATACCATCAGCTCTTCCTTCTAGAAAACCCTTAACCGCCTTCTCTAATATTCTAGAGGTCCACTGAACATCTAGTTGTCCTATAATCCACATAGGATATTATCTCATGTTTCCAAAACTTGGAGAATCCATTCATTTGGATGGCATGCCTATCAGATGGATACCACAAATCCACACCTGATCCTAGTGATTTAAACAGAAGCATTAACATGATTCACAACGTTACATTTCGATCCTTCCAAGTTAATGATAAGCTTCGAATTCCTATGGATCCAAGAGCATTAACTCTAGGGACAAGCTTCAATCAATTAACAGATCTAATGTAATCCATGTATCAGATTTCACTTTTAACATCACAATTGACATCCAAACTGCGGATAACTCAATGGACACAAAGATATCAATTATGAATTCAACTAAATGAATTCTATCTAGGAAATTAATATCTTGTATTAAGCAATTATTTATAGGGCTGAACAAAATCCTAACTGTGAAATACATTTCCTAACCACACTTACTACCTCTGATGTCCACTATTCTTCCCTCCTTAGAATTTTTCAGTCCCCTGAAAATCTTTCAGCTAAGGTATAAAGAAGAACTAAAGACATAAGTAAATGTAAAAAATGATTTAATGTAGGAGAAAAGTTTGAAACACTGTCAATTCTAACCTACACCTGAGTAGAATTATTGATATACAAACCACCATAGGATTTTAACTGGAAATAAAATCAGTTTTACTCTTGATCATTCCTGTCAATTACAAATTTTTCAATAAAAAATTGGACCATTTTTTATTTTATTAAGCTGGCTTAAGAATTACTTTGTTAAAATTGTCTATAATTAATGGAAAATTCATAAAATTTGAATTCGGGTACTTCTTTTCCTGTATTCAACACAAATTTTTGTCGAATAAAGACCCACCTCTAAATATTATCCATTTTATTCCAATCAATTACTTTAACAAGTATCTCAAAAGCTTTTGGCTTGTTCACTCCTAATGATCAAAATCATCAAGAACACAATAACCAACTGATTGATGTTCCACCGATTTGAAAAGGTTAAAACCAAATACACGATTTAACTCCTTTTACTAGGAGTACCAATACTCCAGAGTTAAGTGGTTAAATAGCATAATACCAAGGAATTCCTATATTGGGTATATGTGTGAGAACTATACCATTTTTTCCTTTTTGTCAAGATCGGCTTTTAATAGAAAATCATTACCAAAACCAATTATTATAGCTTGACCAAAGATCCAATAGTACTATAGTTCCAATTAAACTGGTTTAGCAAAAATGTCAAAGTGATAAAGCCTACAAACATGCATATTGTTCCTAGAGAAAGGAAATCCAAATTTTTTTCAACTTCTTTTACGAGAAACAATACTAAATCCAAGGCTAAATTTTGACAATCAAACACCAAGAAATTAGAATTCCTCTATTTGGGTGTTAGTAACTTGAATTTTTGGAGTTGTTCAGTCCCAAAAGGGGTGCAACAGTAGGATCACACCAAAACGAGGTATCAACGCCAACTCCAACAAACAAAAAGGCTCTGACAGCGTGTTTAGAAACTACTTACATAGTTTTTTTGTGACTTCTCAATCCCCAAGATCAGCTTGTACCACCCATCAGGATCAGCCATTAATATGCGTTTCTACAGGGCACAAATCGACTGTCATCAAAAGTCAGTATTTTGGAAAATATTCCCACCCAAGGATTGAGGTCGTTCCAAAACATCTACAGATTTCATTTGCAAAATTTCCTACAAGTAGTCTTCTGTTGTTGAGGCTATGCAAATCATCTCGGACTCCTAATTTCAGGATTCCAGCGACTAAAGCACACAAGGTAAAGACCCTTCTATTATCAACAAGCTTCCTTAGGGAATAGGTTTATCTCTCTCACAAAACAGACCAGTATTCTGCTCCACCAATAATTCGGACTGTAACTACAATTCCCATCAACATTCTTGAGCATGCAGGTCAACGTGGCAGGGACCCACTGCCACATAGGGGTAAGTCAAATCTATTTTTTTGGGCCAGCCAATGTCCGCTGCATGTTGAGTGGCATGTCGGCCTGCATTTTGAAGTTTTTTTTGTTCAATATTCCTTTCAATGAAATTCATTTCAGTTTTGACCTTTCATTTGAAAGGTGATTGCTTGAAAATTAAAAACTTAGAGCACCCTTCAACCTCGTAACATGAAAAGTTTCATACCTGCATTTCAAAACACAACACCTTAAATAAAATGAACCAATCGTATGCCAACAAGATTCAAATGGGCTAATCATATTGTAGCCCTTCATTTAACACTTAGCAACTGACTTGCCAAGATTCAAGAAATGGGTGGCAAGTGAAAGGGCTAGGCAAAGGGACTTGCAGGTAGTCTGAAACCACCCTAAGCATTTGGCATATATTGTAGCTTGCAATACCAAACCTAATTTCATGTGATCACATTTTTTAGTGAAAAAAGAGCGAGTCTAAAATTAGTGACTAGATGTCGTTTGGAAGCTCATTGTAAGGACATATTAAAAAGTCATTTTGTCGAGATACGGTAGTGGTGAGATGAGAGGACAAGCCATCATATTCTTACTATGGGTTGACAAATACCCATTGTCGTACATAATGTGTCTCATGACAAAGCAGAAGAAAATCGTTGTCAAGATTTATGATTCTATCCACAAGGGCTACTCATGTTCAAGATTCCATCCATGTGTGTTAAATAATTTTGGGGGCTAGATATTACAGCCAATCAAATATTTAAAAAATAATGAGGTCATTTTATTATGCCCTACATAATGGTGGTCCTCAAACTCAATCTGGACCGTCGATTCATGTAAGATTTAAGTACACACACATTCAGACAAAAATCCAAATTTGATAGATTGAAAGGTAGTCTTTCCCTTTGAAAGAATATTCTATGACAAGATACCTAAAATCTTGTCCTTCCAAGGCAAGATTGTCTAAAAGATTCTAGACCTTTGAGAATTTTTTTTTTATTCTCATCATTAAAAGCATATTTTGTAGCCAATACACATGTTATAGTGCAACATCCAACATACTTACAATTAGGTAGTAATCTTCAGGTTTTTCTCCTTTGTATTTGGAGAGACCCTTAGGCTGATTTCACACACAAACAGGCACATAGTGATGTTGAGTCAAACATACCCTCCATTTGTTCCATTTTTTCCATTTTTTTTCATCCCCATTTCACAGACAAATGTGCCTAGTGGGTTGGTCTCTTGGCTTGCACTTAGAAACCTTCTTAGCCCTTCACAGCCTATTTTCTATTCATGGAGATGCAATTTTATTCTAGCCTTTCTAGTCAAAAGTTTATTATCTCAAAAAATCTTATGGCGCCCTTCAAATTGAGTAAAATATTTAGTTATGAAAGTTGCTCTGGATTTTCACCTTTTCAACCAAAAAGTAGATGCCCACCCTTCAAAACATAGGCTTGGTGAGCCTTTGTTCTTTCTCCTCTATCTAATAATAACCATCATGATGTTCTCCCACCTAAAATTTTAAATCTCAATATTATTAGGAAATTAAACCAGCCTTACTCACATGTTTAACAAATTTCCTTTAAAAAAATGTTAAGAAATAAAAAACCTAATGGTTATTATGTTAGAAAAGGCCCCAGGCTGGGGCACCCTAGCCCTCCATGTCAAGGTTGCCCTCAGGCTACTGCTCTCGAGCTCCTCCCATCGTGCCTTGGGACCTTCCATGTCAAGGAGGTGCCTCGAGCGCCTCTCATCGTGGTAGGCCTTGGGTGGGGGCCTTCTACTATCCAAAGACACTCTCATTTTTTATCTTATTGCAAATCAAGTGCCATTAATCTATTTTATTGGCACTCAATGAAATGTTTAAGTATTGATGTTCTTCAAAATAACCAAATGTGAAAAGTACATTTAACCTTCTCATTTGAAAGATAGAACAAGTCCATAATATCATCTTTGACCTTTTCACGAAGAAAGGGATGCGCCTCCACTAGTGGGAATCTGTGTGCCTCCTTTTTTTTTGAAAATTTTTCACATGCATTTTCAAGATCTCAGAAGGTGCATGTAAAGTTTTTTTACTTTTTCTTATGTGCACCTTCCATGCGAAGGTGCGTGTAAAAAAACATTACAATAAAAAAAAAGGTAAAAAATAAAATTATGATAGAGAAAGATGCATTCTCGAGACATTTCCACTAGGAAGGAAGTCCGACATTGAGCAATAGCTCTTCATGGGCGAAATGGCCTAGAAGGCAGATGTACGCACCCCCTTCCTAAAATGAGATTTTGGGGGAGGAAAGGTCCTGCTCCGAGGCCCTTCTGCCCCGGAAGACTGTGCACCCGAGGGCGAATGCCCGAGGGCGCAGATTCTTCCACGGGCGGAAGGTCCGAGGAGCCGGCCCTTCCCTTGCGTGAATTCTGTTTTTACATTTTTTTTTCTTTTTTTTGACGTAATTTTTTTTTTCCATGATGCACCTTCCAGGCGAAAGGTACATGTAAAAAAAAGTAAATTTTTTTACGTGCACCTTCCGGAGTCCGGAAGGTCCTGTAAAAAAATTTGTCAAAAAAAAATCTGCCCCACAGATTACGTTCTCTGAGGCACCACCATTTCCTTTGTAAAAATTTGAAAACTGATTATACGTGATTGAAAGGCAAATTGCCGGGCATCGAAGCCGTGTAAAAATATATGACCTTCTGATTTGAAGGGCAAATTGCCCGTCCAATGAAATGTGAAATTATATGTCCTGATTTGAATTGAAGGACACAACGGGTTAATAAGGTGTCATTTGAAGGGCAAATTGCCCGTCCAAGGACTTGTGATAGTATATGTCCTTCATTTGAAGGATACAACAGGTCAATAAGCTGTCATTTGACGAGAAAATGGCCCTGGACGGGCAATTTACCCTTCAAATTGCAGCACTATATAATTATTTGAATCAAACCTGGGCCATAAGAACGACTTTCTTGTATTTTCTGGTCAGAGACGCGTACAATTGACCTCACCCCAGGATTCGATCCTGGGACCTTTCCATGCGCTTCTTCTTCTTCTTCTTCCCTTTGCTAAATTGGGGAGAAGGGAGGGAGCGAGAGCGCTCGAGGAAAGGCGAGGCGAGGCGAGGAAAAGGAGGATGTGGGGGGAGTGCATCTGAGCTCTCTCAATCCCCTACTCTCTCCGAACAAATAAGAATGGGATTGGAAGGAAAACTTGCTCGCTTGCTGCAGCCATTGGCTCATGAGGCCGATTCAATGGAAGGCGCATTGCCTGCTGGTTTCTCTATTGCTGGAGTGTTGGGTGGAAGAGGCAGTCGTTAGCTGGGCAGGTGGGTTCTATCACAATTACTGTGGGAAAGAGCTGAGAGGCAAGAAATAGCAGTTCATCCATCCAATGTTGGTGCTAGAGGTGTGCCTTGGAATGCGACAGATGGTCGGATCTTCTGACGTTGGCCGAAGATTAATCACTTAGGTATGGCCTCGGCTTCTGCCACCAGAATGAGGTGCTATTGGGTTTGTCGCTGAATAAGATATTGGGTTTGATTCAGGAAGGTGTACATTTTCTAAACTGAAAACGTCGGACTGAAAAATGTACATGTTAGAGAAAATTTATCGATCTGGTTCAAGTATCTTTCCGTGTGCAGTGGATAAGCCCGAGGTTGCAGAATACCACCAGTAGCTTGAAAATTTGATATTAAGTGTTTGCAATGGAGTCTTGTGTCTGCCCTAATGAGACGCAGCCAATGTTTATAAGACGTAGATTGAGATAAGATTTGATGGCTAAGAAACTCGGAGGTAGATATCCTTCAATATTTTAGCAAATGCAAAAATCTCGGATAGCCTTGTTCGACAGTTTTGGCAGATCGCAAAGAGATTGTACTTTGCCTCAGCTTTTTTATTCAAGGATCCCATTTACTCAATAATTTGAGAAACAATAGCTCCATGTATTTATGGGCTTGCACAGGCAAGGGGGTGGGGGTGGAGCAATGCCTCCAGTTGTGAATATGGATCACAAGATTTCTGGATCTCAGAGGTCGGGTACCGCGCACAGGTCAAATGATCATGGGGGCAGTGATCAAGCAAATATTGGATCAGTCAGGCCGTTGGGCACATGGCAGAGTGAGACAGGCAATAGAAGCGCGCTGAAGGGAGGAAGGGGGAGGAAGCTCGGTCGAATCGCGAAAATTTGGCATTCCTCGGTTGGATTCTATGTGGTTATTCTTTTCTGTGTGGTTGCATTCACAGTACTGGGGAGTGACTACCTGTTTGCTGTTGGACGTGCTTTTGCAGGTCAGGAATCGTTAGTTCATACTTGTTGAGTTCTTTTGGTACATTACCACCATGAATTGTCTTGATATGATGGGAGCGCAGGTTTTTTGTGTAGTTGAGTCTGAAGTTTACAGTTGGCGTCAATTTTGTACATTTGAGGATGTAGTTAGGCTGCTATCTTATTTATCATTTTCACTGAAAAGCAGTCAAATCAAGCTTTTCACATCAGATCTGTGGATGCTTTTTATATGAATCTAGTGATCGCATCTGCCTAGATCCTTTTGAGTGAGCACAATCCACTAGAAATTTCGAACTGGAATTCACCCAACCATAGGACACATCACCATATTAGTGCACCTCATGGAGGATACGCCTTGATTAATCCAAATAATCTTGGAGATCTTTTATTGTTTCAGGTCACAACTGACTTGAATGTCTCACTTGATGTCCAACTATGGTAGACCATAAGATAGATCTAATTCTGAGAACCCAGTCAACCTTTCGACCATCATATAAGTTTGATCCAAAAGAGGAAGATGAAATTAGTTAAGAAATTGATAATTATTCGAAAATGGGGCATATCTGACCTATTAAATTACCGCGTGGGGGGCTCCTATTCTGCTTAAGGATAAAAAGGATGACAATTCCCATATGTGTGTGAATTACATGGTGTTAAATAAATTTACTATTAGAACAAGTATCCTTGCCAAAAACGGATGATTTGGTGGATAGATTGAGTAGAGCTAAATACTTCACCAAGATAGATCTCCATACTGGATATAATAAAATCTGTATCCATCCCAATGACGTTCAAAAGACTGGTTCTAGAACCCGACTCGCTCATTTTGAGTTTCTTGTACTTCCATTTGGATTGGCCAATGCTCCTGCCACTATCCAACATATGATGAATGATCTAATTTCATCCATATTTGGGAAAGTTTGTGATTGTACTTTTAGATGATAAAATTCTGAAGGAACGTATGGAGCATCTCCAAGTTGAATATTTCAAGGCAAGAGAATAAAGGAATTCAATTGAAACATGAAAAAGCAATTGCCATAACAATAGCCATCACCATCTAGGATTTTGACCTCAAGCCAAAGTTTGCCTAGCCCCTTGGGCATTGCCGCACTTGGTCTATGAAGCCTAATCAAGGCATACTCCTAAACCTTAAACCTCATAAGCCCTAATGCAAATGCCCTAAGGAAATGAGAAAATGCCCTACACTAGTATGCAGAAAAACTCTGATAATGTGTAGGAGACGATAAAGGAACCAACTCCGCCCTACTGTGTGTCTATTGTACAACTCGCATAGCATTAGAAATGGTCCGAATTGGTCATCTACAGCCCGAGAACACAAAGCTATATGGAATAAAAAGTTCAAGTGCTTTGCAAGCAAAACAGTGCATACTTGTCCATGCAGCCCAAAAGCCATTTAATTTTTCCTGTGTAATAGCACAAGAATCATTTCTGTCAACCATCTGTTTACAAATTGGATTGCAACTAGCTGATTTGAAACGACCTACAAAGCATCAATATGTGCCCTTCTTAAAACTAGAAAATTCACATAGGAATCCAATCCCTAAAGAAATTGATTTACTAATTAATAGCGTTCCATACCTAAGGAGCACAATACGTTCGATATGTATGAAACAATATGTTCTGTACCAAAAGGTACAGAATGGGTAGTCTATCATACTTCTCACCAAGTGCAATTTTTGGCAAAATTCATGGCAGTCCTTATCTCAATGCAATAGCTCACCACAAATGTTGGAATCTATCTCACATAGACCTCCAAAATCTCGTGGGGTTTCTACACTGCCTTAGTAGCTCTTGAGAATTTCGGGGTAGTTTATTTACTTTGTAATGTCAGCTTTGAATTGATGTTCTTACAATTGAAGTGCTCGTGATGGCAGCTTGACATTGTTGTTGGCAGCAGGATCTCACAAACGATTCCCCCTTCCCAATTGTGATTTTTAGCCAATGATGACAACAAATAGGTATCCACTATTGATTGCTTTCCTTATGATTGCAATTTGTCACAATTGAACATATCACCGGACTATAGCTGGTCTATCACTGGACTGTAGCTAGTCTATCCTCACAACTACAATGCTTTAAGTAGTGTCTCAAAACAAATTACGATCTAAAATGAGGTCTTAGGCATTATTGTAATCACTAAGAGTGTTGAATTCTTCTCAGAGACTCTTTTAGTTGAGACAAGCTTAGATGATCATCTGCAGATTACCTTACTTCTGCTCACGTAGGGTGAAATCAGTGTTGTGTTAAGTCAGAGCACCTATATTTGGACAAGCCTTTGTGTCATATTTTTGTTACATTTTTAGTCAAGGCAAGCTTAGATGATTGTTTGCAAACCACCTTCTCGAGAATTTCCTATCATTGAAATTTCTTTTAATAGCTCCATGCTTTTAACTTCAAAAACTATTCTTGAATTATGGCTTGCACAATGCACACGTCTCAAATTGCTAAGTTCATGATTCTACTACACAGGTGATCAGGAAACCTCAACATCAACGGAATTTTTTGATGACCAGGTAGCCTTTTCTTATTTTGTTTGCATGATATTTTTAATTTGATCTGCTTTTACGGACACATTTAAGCCAACGAGATTCAACTTGGCATTGTGAACTTCTTCTGTGGCCTACTCTGATACCATCTGAAGCCAATGTTTTTTTCATTTATCTTCTGAAAGATAGGGCTTTTTGGGTGTGCTTGATGTTTTATATAATTTCTGATTATTAGTTATTTTTTCCTTCACATCACAGAGAATTTTATCATTCCATAACAACTGTTCACCTTCGTACTTCGTGATAGAAGGGATGATTCTTTGCTTTGAAATATCTTACAATTATATGTTCTCTGCTTGAAAGTTGTCATTCTCTCTTTTTCTTCCTTTTCTAGGTGAAAAATTAGCTTATATAAACGAATAGTATTTGTGTGCCCATACCTTGCTCGTTCCTTTTTTCTGTTCAAAGTGTGAATTGATCTATAATATACTTTTTAACTATCATTTAGGATAGATCCACATTGAGTGTTTCAACTCCTCCTAGTAGCTGCTTCCTGTTCTAGAATGTACTAATGCCTCCAACATTCTTTGGAAAAGCAGGAAAATTCACGTTTGACTAATCAGCAAATGGAAAAGAAGAGGCTTGGTGGGAAAGATCAAATCGACGCAGGCAAGTTCACCCATCTTTCCTGTGCCTATCAAAGTTGCTGACGAGGATTTGGTAGCCGAGTATAATGCATTTGTTTAGGCAATACATGGGAAGTCAAATTGGCTTTTAGGAACGTATTACTCTTCGTAAATTGCAAGCCATAAATGTCTACTCCAGTAATGTATGTTTTTTACGCTGTTGCTCTGAGGATGATTCTGATAGTTTGTAGTATTCTATGTTTCTATATATTGAATCTCAGAGAAGTTATGTTGCTGGTCCTGCAGCTGAAAGTTTTCATCTTCGTTCAAGGAGTAGAGAAAAAGGTGAAGGCCTATCGAGACTGGTCAGCGAATACCTTGAGAAGAACAATCGTATCAATGAGGTTAATAAAGGCACCGTCAATTTTGGCCTGACTGTTGATCAAAATGATGGACACAAGGATTCAAGATATTGGGATTCTGATGACAGAAAGCGCGAAATGGATGATAGCACTTCTGCTGAGAATGAAGCTTCAAGGCTTTCACAGGCCCTACACAGGGAAGGGGGAAAGAATGGAAATACCAAAATTCACTTTGATTCGTCAAACTGGGATTCAGATGAGAGGTTACACAACAGAGATAATATGACATTGCAAGCAGGATCTGAGCTTTCTGAAAATGGAAATCGGGAGGTGGAGTGGAGGAATGTATCAGTAAGAGCACAAAGCAATCATAGTGAAATTGAAAATCAGGAAGGGTTAGTGAAAAGTAGTGCAGCATATATTTATTTGCACTCAAAGGAGAAGTTGCTGGAAAAATCAAGTCACAGCAAAGAACAAACAAACATTGGTGAACATCGCACAAGTATTATGCAGCCAGAGGATCACACAGAGAAGAATCCTGCACTCTACAATGAAACAGGTCGAAAGGAACTTCGGATTTATGAGCAACAGTTTGAAGCTCAACTGAACTCGTCTTTGAACAACAGCACACAGATGCATAACATCACAGTGGATGGAGCTGATAGCGAGTATCTTGGTGAGGATGATGGGTACAATAATGCCAATGAAGATGATGGAGGTGAAATGGCCTTCAGTGCCACAGATGAAAGAAAGCACTATTCCAAGGATGAGTATACACAGGTAAAAGAAGAAAGTATAGATGATAAGCAAAGCCAGCAGGCAAAGAATGATTATTTGAAGACAAAAGTAGAAACTGCGCCTGTGCAAAGCCTTACCATGAATACAAGCAACCAACTTCGACGGCGGGCTGATGAGGGTGCCGTGCTTAATACAGATTCCAATGCTACTTCTGATACGACTGATGGAATGGACGGAGCTCAAAAGTATAGCAGCAGAGATTCAGCTTTTCACCTTAGGACCCAAGACATCAAATCTATCAACAAAGTGAACATTTCTACTTTCAAGGAACCAAGAAAGAGCTTATCTGGTCAAGCTTTAGAAGCTCCTCTAAACTGGAGCATGCTAGAGCATAAAGTTTCTAAAGGCCAAAAAAGACGAAAACATTCAGGTATTGGCTTTACAGCCAGTTGTTTTAAGTATTTGTATCTGAACTTTTTAGAGAAATTCTTGTTCTGTTCTGACCTGGAATCATATCGTGCATGTTTAGAAATAAGATAAACTGGGAGCTTATTGTTCCTTTGTCAGAGCTTACAACTTTTTTTGTTTTCTTGGGAGCGTCTCAAGCTTGTTTGAAGGCTTGCTGAAAGCAGTATTGTTATTGATTTTGCTGATTGTAATCTGTCACAACACCTAATTGAGATTTTTTACTGAATGAATGTTGAAACATTACAAATTCTGTAGATGGAATAAAAGATGTGTAATGTTTTGGGACTGTTCTAAAAGTGTAAGGTGCATGCCTGGAACAGCTTCGTTGAGAATCAGACCCCAATTTTTTGAATCAGAGAATTGGATACACGAAAACAAAACAGTAAAGGAAAATTTGTTAGATGCATGTCACAACCACAAAAAACCATAGCTGTTTTGTGTGTACTACATTCACGAAATGCGGACTACAATTACCAGAGTCCTATTCCATACAACCTATATGCATATTATTGATTATGACTTTCGCTATTACAATCAATCATGATTCATCATACAATCAGATTTCAAACAAGTTGAAAATTCACTAGCTATGACGTTGAACAGTTTCAGTTTAGGGTTTGAGGTCTAGGTTAAAAGAATCTGAGTAGCAGAGATATGGAAGAGGAGTAGAATGGGAGCCCGGAGGGACGGAGTTTAAATGATTGGATACCAAATTTCAGTGGCCATACATACAGATTGCAGAAACACATACCAGGAAACTTTTGAGGTTCTGATTTCCGATTTAAATTGGTTTGAATTTTTACCCCGATTCGGTCCTGAACGATTCAGTTATACATTATGCTCAAGTAAACAAGCCTCTTGCCCTTTATTCCCAACTATTGTTAACTTTATGTAATGAATATGAATGTAGTAAGGGTTGTATGTCATAATGCACAAGGAAAAATGAAGTTGTTCATAGTTTAGTGAGAAGTTCACTCTTTAGGAGAGAATGCGACTCATATCTAGTGCTGATTATCTATGCCTAAGCTTTAGATTCTCTAGATTTTTTAAGGATAGAACCTATGTGCATATATCACTCTATCACTCTAAAAGATGTTGCCAAAATCAAAATATTTACTGAATACGTCCATTTTTTAACTCTTATAATAATTTTCTTTGTTAAAAACTTGTCTGTGTGTGAGAGAGAGAGAGAGGGGGGAGGGGGGGGGGGCTTGTTAGGAGGTGAGCTTGCATTATATTCATTATTGAGCTTTGACTCTTTGGAGCTTCAAAATCTTGATCCTTGCAAGTTGTTGATTCAGGAGCTGCATGCGAGATAGACTTTCTCAACTCTACAAAGGGACTCAAAGAACCTGATCTCTCTGCAAGATTTTTTAACTTTACCATGAATTATGTGGATAGAGAAACATTACCAGAAGGTGATAGTGAATGGGAGCCTCGATTTGCTGGACATCAAACACTTTTGGAACGAGAGGAATCATTTAATGCAAGCGACAAGACTATACATTGTGGTTTTGTGCAAGATCCTCAAGGAACTCTAAGTACATGGTTTAAGTTGAGTGAGAATGATATGAACTACCTGAGCACATGCCACATTGCAGTTTCTTCATGTATTTTTGGAAATTGGGATTACATTCGATCACCAAACCAAAAAAAGGTGTGTTGTTCCTTTTCCTTTGGTAATGATGCCTATCAATTATCCTTGCCAAGAGTTTCTTTATGCTACTTTGCCTAGTGCTTGAATCTCAGTTGAAGTATTGAACTATTCCATGGTAATGATAATTTAGTTTGACATGTTTTGATGTATGAGAGCATTTGAAGAGATTAGTTGTCTTATAAGGGCCTTCTAGAGCCATTCCAGCTATTTTCACAATTTTGGAATTTGAGTCAGTTTACAAGTCAGTAAGAGCAATTAATCATTGATGATTAGTTTGAGGTCTCCTCTAGTGGTATTCAAAAGGGAAATTGGGTCTGTTCATTTGATTCTTTAGTAAGTTGATTATAATTTCCAAGTTTTCATCATTTTCCAACTTCCAACTATCACAGCCATTGTATGTATAGTGGGTTGTCTCCTTTGTTTATCAACCAAATGAGCTTGTTGTGTGTGACTCACTACAATGGACTATTTATAGTTTGGTATGATCAACTGATTTGGTCTCTCTCACGAGGTTTGTATTGTCAGAGAATCTATCTTTCGTTCTTTATCGTAGGATGGGTTGGCATCAACTAACTTTATGCTACTTCCGCTTAAGCAAGCTATGCTTTTGTAACGATTTTTCCTTTTGTTGTAGCCATCAAGCTCCTCCAAGAAGAAGGTTTGTTTTGTCATGTTTGTGGATCAAAAGAGTCTTGATGTAATGATCAATGAAGGCCAAGTGCCCGACGAGAATGGATATGTTGGACTATGGAGGATTGTTACTGTTAAGAATCTCCCTTATAGCGATGGTCGACGCATGGGAAAAGTTCCAAAGTTTCTAACTCATCGCCTCTTTCCGTTTGCGCGGTATGCTTTATTTTACTTGGAGCTTTCATGTGTATGGTAACAGCTCAAAATTGAATGTTAGCTGTGCAAGAGTTCTATCTAATGTTTTGATATTTGCTCTTAATGGTTCTCATGTTTGTTGAATTGATTTGTCCTTTCAAGTTGATTTTAATTTTTTCTTTTTGGCATTGTCATACTGTATTCATTATCAATAGATTGCATTCATTTCAATTTATTTGTGGTCCTTTCAAATATTCTGGGAACTTCTATTAGTACTTGTGCTGTTTAGCTTGCAACCATTGCTATGAGTTTTTTATTGTCTATTGCTAGAGAGTTCTAGCTCAGATTAGAAAACTTAGTCATGATGTCACCCTTATAAATCTCTATAAATGACTTGCAATAATTTCAATTCATTAGTTATTCTCAAAGTTCCCCATGGCACAGGTGCCGTGGGGCCTGGGTGCCGTAGCAGGTGCCGTGTACCACGGCACACGTGCCGTGGCATGGCCACTGTTTGTTTTTTTTTCTTTTTTTTTTGGTTTTTACATTGGAATCTATTTTGTTGAATGTTGAATGTTTTGAGTTCATACCTTTATAGTCTCATTGTTATTTGTTTCATGATTCATCTATGATTTGACATCAGTTTCAAGTTTACTGTTCTAAAGTTCAAACCCTAAAAGTGTACATAATAATGTTGTCAAGTAACTCGTATCGGGTAATGTTTCTAAATTCTAGGCAAATCTACCAAAAAAAATTGAGTTCTAAAACCCTAAAACCAATTCGCCGACCCTAGGACTGATTTGAAAAGGGTCGAATAGGCCGATTCCGAATAGGAAGGAAACTCTAATGCTAGAATTCATAGAAGTCACTGCTAGCATATTATACCTTCATAATTACATCTTTTTAAAGTTTCATTAGGGTGTATTGGATCACCCGGTTTTTGACACTAGGAATCATTGAGGAAATTATCAACATTAGAAAGTCAAACCTTTCTGCAAACGGGTCCATTAATAGCATCAGGCTTTTATCATGAGTCTATTTCTTTATGATAATCTATGCCTCCTTATCCAGTATTGAAAAACCTAGTTGATTGAGCTTTATGTGTTAGTTTACAGCACTGGGGATTACCTTGTCGGTTACATGTCCATATTCTGGTTAGACTTTATTCTCCCAGTCAGATGATTGACTTGGGACAAAGCGCTGTTTGTATTTCATGATTGTAGATTTCTCTTTTCACAGGGTTTTAAAGAAGATGAGAAAACAATTTGTTTGCTCTTTTCTCAAAAGGGACTCCTATATATATATATATATATATATATATATATATATATATATAGATAGATATATAATAGGTCCTGCGGTACTGGGTACCGCGGGACCATACTGGTACCGCGGTACCACAATATAATAATATTTTTAATATTTAATATTTTTTTAATTATTTTTTAACCTAAACCTACCCGCCCCCCTCGCGTTTCCATCTGAAATTTTTTTTGTGCCCTCCTCCACCCTGCCATCGTTGCTGTTTTGCCTGTCTACCTTCGATCCCTTGCGTCGCCCTTTGCCCACGCAACGCCCGACCCTGCATCTGATTGGCTTCGTTCTGCCTTCGCCCATTTTTAGCGTCTCTCCAACAGTGAACCCTGCTGTTTTTTTTCCATCAATCCATCCTTCCAGCTCCAGCTTCATCTGCATTTTTTCCCTAGTTTTCTCCATCGCAATGGTGCATTCCGACCTTTGCGGTCTGTGGAACGAGGTAGACATTGTCAGGTGGGTTGCCGACAAGTCCAACAAGACCGGTCAGAAGATCGTGCGTTGCCGATACTGCCTCGTCGAATTTGCTGCGTCCCTCACTCGCCTTAAAGGCCACCTGCTCGGTGCACGCGCCAAAAATGGTGGCACCTTAAATGCTGCCCCTTGTGGCAGCATGTCCGTCCCCGATAGGCAGCGACTACTGGACACCTACGGGCCGCGGCTCGTGGCGGGGGAGAACACCATTTCGGAGGGCATTCTCCGGTTTTGCACCGCTCCTTATGTGGCTGACCCAGAGTTGCTGCCTGCTTGGCTGGCACGCACAAGGAGAGGGAGTGCATCCTCGTCCCGTCCCATTGCCCCTCATCCCCCTCAGACAGTTCCACCACATGCACCCCCATCTGCACCCATTCCAGTGGATCCCGTCCCATCACGTCCGCCAGTTGCCACTGCGGTTCCACCACCACGTCTTGTTGCTCGCACGCCCCCTGCTTGGCTGCTTGGCACGCACAAGGAGAGGGAGTGCATCCTCGTCCCGTCCCATTGCCCCTCATCCCCCTCAGACAGTTCCACCACATGCACCCCCATCTGCACCCATTCCAGTGGATCCCGTCCCATCACGTCCGCCAGTTGCCACTGCGGTTCCACCACCACGTCTTGTTGCTCGCACGCCCCCAGTTTACGATTTTCTCATGGATTTTCCGCCACCCGAGTAGGCCCAGGATGCTACTGACGAGGCCTTCGAGGATATGGATGAGATCCCTTCTTCTTTCCCTTCCCATCTGGATGATCTCCTTGGCCAGCAGTTTTCGTATCCCATGCCAGATCTTGCCCCTCCACCAGTGCACCCCAGTTATGCTACTGCACCCATCCCTGCCAGTGCATCCCACTCTCCTCATTCCACGTCTACAGCCGATGCATCCACTAGTGCCCAGCCTGTCGTGTTATCGTCCATTCCTGTCACGGTTGGTGCACCGTGCTGGAGGTCCACCACCCGTCGCCCACCAGGTAGAGCCCTTGTGCAGCAAACCATTTGCAGCGCGCATCAACCGCACATGGACAGAGAGGCCACACAGGCCGTGGCTAGTTTGATTTACGAGCTGAACCTACCTTTTGCCATCACCAATTCTGAGCCCTTCAGAAGGGCATTCCGCCTTGCACGGTCTGTCAGCCCTAGCTGGGGAGTCCCTGGTTCAGAGGTTGTCCGTACACACATGTTGAGAGATAGGTTCGAGTCCTTGTCCAGAGAGATGGAGCCTCTACGCCGCCACTGAGCCACATATGGATGCAATATCATGTCCGATGGCTGGACTAATGTCAGGAGGAGGCCGATCCTCAACATCTTGGTCTCCAGCTGCATGGGTACACAGTTTTTGAGAGCCGTGGATTGCAGTAGAGGGGGGAGAGTCATCTCTGCAGATTTCGTGTACGACGTCATTAGGTCTTCCATCCTGTCCATAGGTCCACAGCATGTCGTTACGATGGTGACGGACAATGCCACCAATTGCGTTCAGATGGGTGTCCTGCTAGAGAGAGGGTTCCCTCACACCGTCCATACCCCCTGTGTAGCGCACGACATAGACCTTTTGATGGGGGACATAGGTGCACTTCCCTGGGTTAGAGCCATCGTCCGCGAGGCCCTCTTCCTGGTGACTTTTGTCACCCGGAAGAGGCGTGTTCTTGCCATGTTCCGGGTGTTCAGCCATCTGGACCTCCGTAAGCCAGCCCCCACACGCTTTGCATTCGACCTGGTGGTCATCGACCGTCTGATCAGGTGCAGGGCTTAGCTTCTACAGATGGTTGCCAGTGATCTTTGGCGTGCCAGTACGTTTCAGCACACGGAGGATGGGGAGCACTTTTCTTCCATGGTGAGGGGAGACCAGTTCTGGAGGGATGCACAAACATTGTCAGGACTGCTTCAACCACTCTACATTGTGCTCCGCATGGCTGACAGCGAGGGGTCCACACTTGGACTGCTGTATGAGCTCATGGACCGGATCGGACAGTTCCTGCAGCTGCCCATCTTGCAGCCAGAGAGGTAAGCGAAATTGTTCTTTATCTTTTCAGTGTTTGCTAGTTTGGTTTTATGTCGATGTTAAGTTTTTTTGAAAATTTGCTTCATCTTCGTGCAGGATGACGGAGCTGAGGTTCATCTGGGAGACGCGGTGGAACTACTTTCACAGGAGTATCCACAGCGTTGCACACATCTTGCATCCCCTCTTCCTCTCTCCGACACAGATATCAGATTGGGAGCTCGAGGCGGATTGGCTTGAGTACATCTACAGGGTGGGTCCACACATTGGCTTGGATCCTATCAGACTCATGGAGGAGCTAGCTGCATTTCGTTTTGGCGTGGGCACGTTCGGTCACCCAGCTGCTCAGGATTCAGAGAGGAGGCAGCTCCCCATTACCTGGTGGACCATGTTCGGTAGCACCTATCCCTCCATACAGCGTCTTGCACTGCGTGTCCTTTCTCAGGTATGCATCTCATTTCATCCTCCCTTGCTGTATTTCGTTGACGTTCCACCCTTGCACATGTGCTGAAGCATTTCATTGCACGTACCACAGGATTGCGCTGCCTCCGTGTGTGAGCGTAACTGGAGCACATGGGCCCTGGTTCACACAAGGAGAAGAAACAGGCTGTCAGTGAGTCAGCTAGAGCGGTTGGTGTTCTGTAGCACCAACGCACGTCTCGCCAGGAGACTGCCGACCATTACGAGCGCATTGCAGGTGATTGGCTATTCCCCCATAGCATGTTGGTTTACGTCTCACTAAAATGTAGTTTGCCATTTTTGATCAGCTTGTTGTCCTGACACGCAATATTTGACCTTGCAGACGAAGATATCTGATGGAGCACCAGGTTGACTTGCCTACGGACAGCGTCCATCCCATGCTTGCAGATGACTTGGGCACACAGTTGATGGCAGAGAGAGAGAGGGAGCTTGCTGAGATGAGAGAGAGAGAGCTTGGGCTTGAGCATAGAGAGCCTCCTTTGTATGAGGCAGACGAGCCAGTGTCAGAGGATGAGCATGATGAGGATGAGCCCATTCAGGTTGTGTTTGCCAGTTCAGAGAGAGATGAGGCAGACCATACAGGTGCAGGGCACAGGCCACGGGCAGGGGTCACAGGTGCATCACGTGGCAGAGGTGGGGCACATGAGTGTCAGGGCACCCCCTTCATCTCTTGCCAGCATGCCATACACAAAGATCGAGCCAGAGCAGCCGCACGAGGTGTCTACAGTTCCTCCAGTTCCTCAGAGGGTATATGTGCGCCACACAGCTCCTCCAGTGCCACCGATGCCATTCAGGCCCCTCCATCGCCGTCCACTTCTGCAGCACCAGGTCTCCATGGCAGGCCACCATCTGGGCCCAGGTTTTCTCTTGCAGCGCCCACATCCACAATGGCTCCTCCAGCTGCTCCCCCAGTGGCAGCACCCACTCCACTGGCTCCCCCTCTGGCAGCACCCATGATGTACCAGTACAGGCCACCGAAGCGCCCCTTTCAGTACATATCGCCGCTGTACCTGCCTCCTGCACAGCTAGTTCCTCCACCTGCAGCAGCCCCACGGGCACACACTCCACGAGCTCATCCTCCTCGCTCAGGTGCACAGGGAGTTCCCTCTTTTGCTTCCCTATCCCAGCCGGCCTTAGCATGGGCCCAGCCTAGCCAACCAGGTGATTTGCATGGGGGTGACGAGGCATTGACAGCTCCTCTTGTTCGCAAGAGACCAAGAAGGCCCAAGGGTGCACCGAACAAGAAAGGCAAGGCACAGAAACTGCCAGGGAAGAGAGGACGACCACGCAGGGTTCTAGGTACAGCTAGAGGTGCAGGATTACAGCCAGCTGGAGCAGGTGTTGTTGGTTTGGCTTGCTTTGGGGCTGATGCGGAGGCAGACTGAGATGATGCTAGTGAAGAGTCCTCCTCCTCGGACACACAGCCCATGCCAGTTCCAGACAGGCAGAGATATCGGCTGCGAGAGTCAGCTCGGGGCCCTGAGTTGTCTCCGGAGCATTCGTCTGAGTCAGAGCCAGAGCATTGATTGTGGCTCTGTTATTTTAGTTTCAGTAGTTTGTCTCTAGCAGATGGTCTACCATTGTACTCAGATCATTTTTCATATTATATACAGTGTTTGGCATATTTTATTTGCTGCATATTGTGCGTATGTCGCTCTGTACATGCGATGCTGTATTTTTAATTTTATGTCAAATTCTATGTGCGTGTGTTAATCTTATTTTCAACTAATTTCGATTGAAGTGAATGATAGCTTCACATAAATGCACCACATAATGAGCACAGCAAATACACCTACACCCCAAATTGCATTTCACAAACACATGTATCACATTTGCATTTAAAAAAATACAGAGATTGCATTTCACATGACCAGACTCGCGTTGTACAAAAAATAACTATGTATTCATTCTACCGTTGTATCAAGATAACATCACATATCCCGTCCTTTTTTTAAGCAGCTATCTAGTTCTTTGCCGCACCCTAAACTGCCGAAAATCACATAGCAACAGCCCGCCACATACGGCTGGACCTTATCTATTCTAAACATGCCTACTGATCCTCCATCGACTCCTCGCCCTCGTCAGGTGCATTGTTCTGTCGCTCTCGCTCTGCCTCCTGGTTAGCCCGACGTCTGGCCGCCCTTTCCCTGACCATGATGAGCTGCCGCCGTGTGAAGTTTATTCCGATCTGCTCATCCAAATCCAGCTCGACAGCGGGGGAAGGGGCCACAGCGGGGGCGGGGATGTGCAGCTCTGGGTGTCTCTCCCGAGTCTGTCGCACATCTCTGCAATGTCTGCCTCTTTCTTCAGATGTCTTTCGTTGTGCCTTCGGATATCTTCCTCGAGCTTCCTCCTGGCTTCTCCCTCGGGCTTCGGTGGTATGCGCTCTGCCATCTCGATCGATCTTCTCCTCACAGCACCCTGCTCCTCGAACACCCTCTCATAGCACCTTGGCTCTCAAACAGCCTCTCACAGCCTGTCACCGGCTCTCGCTTTCTCTCTCACTGTCTATCACTAGCTCTCTCACAGCCTCTGAAAATGCCAATCACAATGGCATTCTGAGTGCTTATTTATCCCCACAGCCTGACCGGCCATGTGGATCCCCATCACCCCTCCATGTGCCTTTGTACCCCAAACCCGTGTGACGCTCCCCCCCTGTGTTGCTCTCCCCCATGGTCTGCTCACCCACAGTGCCCATGTGCTATTGCACCAGTCCCCTGCACCATGTACTGTACCCTCTTTTTTTACACCTAGAACCCCTTTTTTTTTTTCTATTTTTTTGACCTGTATTGGTAGGTAATAGGCAACAATTAAATATTAAAAATTTAAAAAAAAAATATAAAAAATGGTACCGCCCTGGTACCGCGGATCCCAAGGCGGTACCATACCGGTGGTACCACTAATATGGTACCGGCAGTACTATACCAGCGGTACCAAGGGACACTATGATATATATATATATATATATATATATATATATATATATATATATATCTCTTGTCACTTTCTGCATAGCATAACAGCAATGAAAGTTTCTTAAAATTGAGTTTTGTAAGAAAACAGTACTTTTTACGATCTCCATAGCATATGAGTGACGAAAGCTAGTAAAAAGGATGTCCTTGTTTTCATGATATCTCTCATCACTTTCTCTGGAGAATAACAGTAATGAAAGCTCCTAAAAACCGATGTGAAAGGGCTAACGTAACAAGCACGTTTGAATCACTTTGTGAAACTTGTCTGTCAATTAGTATCACTTTATTTTGCAAGTGTATTTTATGACCTCGATCATTCTGATAGGTGGTTTGGGTCGTTCAGGTACTCAATTTGGGTTGACAGCAAACTACGCTTGCTAAGTGATCCTCTTCTGATTCTCGAACATTTTTTATGGAGGGGAGGGCATGAGTATGCCATCTCAAACCATTATGATCGACATTCTGTCTCAGAAGAAGTTCAACAGAATAAAAGACTCCGCAAGTTCAATCACTCAGTCATTGATGAACAGTATGCATTCTATCAGAAGGATGGACTTACAGAATTTAATGTATCTGATCCGAAGCGGCTCCTTCCAAGTTGTGAGTCATTTGTTTGAGGGAATTTGGTTAATTATACTCCTTCTGACTCGTAGAAATTCATTTGTTTATCCTATGTATTGTTGGTAGCTTACAAAGAAGACCGATTTCTAGATCTTTGCAATTGTGAAAGGGTATTTTTTATCTTGAAGGTCGAACTATGAACTGTTTCTTGGTGAAGATATCTAAGTAGCTTCAGTTTTGACCTGCAAGTGATAATAAGCTTTTCTCTGTAGGGAGCTGATAAATTCGTGCCCATCATTGAGTTGCTTTGGCCTATGACAGCAAAATTCCTTTTTATGTATTTTTTGTAAAGCAACCTTGCCCTGGTTGCATTGATTTTGTTCATTCATTCTCTTATTTTTGAGCTACTTGTCATGCTCAAGTGATAACATCCAGGTACCAGCACACTGAGTTATTTAGTAAGAGCAGACTAGTTTGAGCTGTGAAGTGTATAAAGTCCATAACTTGTCTCCTTATGTTGCATTCCCATGTATCTTGTTCAGTCCTTCGAAATGTGGTGAGATCTATGCAACCGATATGTGCTGATAACTTCTGTTTGTCCATTGTTTTCATATGTAGTGGCATTTAACTAGGGATGAGCAACCTTTCGAGTGCAGGATTTGAATACTGCTATGATGGATAAAATTTGACACTGCAAATTGTGTTTCCTGCTTGTAACTGCAGACGTGCCAGAAGGCTCTTTCATTATTAGAGCACACACTCCTATGTCGAACTTATTCTCATGCCTTTGGTTCAATGAAGTCGATCGCTTCACACCACGAGATCAACTCAGCTTTGCTTATACTTATCTGAAACTTGTCAGGACAAATCCTGGAAAGCATTTCTTTTTGCACATGTTTAAGGTAAGGTCGTTTGGAGTAATAGGTACCTGAATCATGCTGTTTTTTTAGCAATCCATCTCTAGCAAAGAATGCTAAGACTTCAACATGAAGGCATTGTCTTCAATTTTCACAATACGTGGGATAAATATGTTCTTGCTTTGCTGGGTGTAACTGAATGACCTTGAAGATTTTTTTGCTGGGTGTTAGTGAAGCTGAAGATTTTTTTTCTGCTCGGTGTCTCTACATTGTTAGGTGTAACTGAATGATTTTTTCTCATTTGAACACTATGACCATATCCATTCCAAAGTTAGAACTCTAGCAGACTTCTGATATCATTGCCACAATTTGGAACTCCAAATACACAAGTAGATGATTGTAGTAAAACCATGAATTTCAAACAAAGCAGGAAGAAAAAACTATGATGATTCGAAGGTTAGAAGAAAGGCTGTTTTCAGACGCGAGTTAAGCTCACTTTAAAGAGTGGACTTACCGCCTATGCTTTCCAAGGATATATATCATTATATCAAAGTCCAAGGCTTTCACACTTAGGGCACCGTGTAGTTCCCAGTCTATTTGAAATAAATCCAGACAATTTTTTTTTTCAAATGTTCAAATTAGCCCGCAAAATAATCCAAAAACGTTCTTTTTTTATAATTTCAAACAGAAACATGGAAAAACTCTTTTGGTTCCCCAAAAAAAAAACATTTTGTACAAAAATTGATTTGGATCACAAAAGGATTTAAAGCGATTTGAAATTGTTCGAATCACATTGCTTTGAAACTATGTGCTAGAGGCAATTCGAAGTGGCCTCAATTTATATTGGGATAATACCATTGGAAATAGTCTGAGCCTGAAGAGGATAAATTGAATAGGTCTTGGCAAGTGCGCTCAGATTTGTTGGCATCCTTTTTTGCAACCTAGGGTTTAAGTCAGGCCTTGTATGAAAGGTGAGGAAGCTACTTCAGGTGCCCCCAACCAATGAGAAGACTGGATGTGGGCCCTCTCCCACTTAACAGTCTCCGATGTGAAATGGCCATCAACCTTTGTTTTTGTCAAAGCCGCCAGACATACATTGAAGATGTGTGCAAATGAGCATGAGGTGAATTCGTATTGCAGAGTCACTATGAAAATGTTTGTGGATGTCTATATTTGATATGGTCAAAGTACAAGCCCATGGGTAGTTTCTGAAATAAAAGATTCCTTAATGAGCTTGTGGCTTGAATATCTTAAAGCAGAAATCACTTTTTGATTGCATACCAATGACTAAAGTAAGCTTCTTTGTTGTGTTTTTTAATGAAATTTTGTCTAAAAGCACAAGAAGGTCCAAAAGTTGTAGTATGGAAAATTGTCTAGGAGACTATTTTATGTTTTTAAATATCTGACCATGATTATGTTGTAGTTCTTCTACTTTCAGAATGACTAATGCTGTGTTGAAATGCAGGATTGTGAACGCAAGGCCATGGCTAAACTGTTTCGTCATAGGCAAGATGAAAGCAGTATGTTGGAGAAGTCTGCACATAATTTTGTGAATTAAAGACCAATATTTACATCGGTCCATCTACCACATTGCCTAAGGTTTTGGGAAACGGTGCTCTTGCAACAAATGTTTCTATTTGTCTCACTGAGCATTGATGTCAGTGGCAGAGTTTCAAGTGAGTCTTGTACAATGCATGAATTTCATGAATGATGACCAAGATAAAGGTCACATTTGCTCTTGTATTGTCTAACCTTTGGAAAAAAAAAATGGAAAATCATTGTTTATTTGGAGTGCTTGTCACCATTGTAAGATGTTCTTAAATTTGTGACATCTCCAAAAAATTTGTGCACATATTATTCATAAAAGATAAACACTTGTGTGGACAAGTTTTTGAGAGAGAGAGAGAGAGAGAGAGAGAGAGAGATCTTGAATAGTACATGTCACTGTTGAGGGCTTTTGGGGAAACTCTCAAGTTGGGTGACCACCAATGAGTAGCTGGCTATCTACTGAGAACCACCAAATGATTTGAGTTTTGCATTTGTCCCATGTTAGATCCTCAAATGAGGGTTTCTGAGTGGAGAAAATGAACACAAAATTGGGGGAAACATCTTAAAATGGTATATTTCAAGAACTCGAAGGCACATAAGACCGAAAGGTAAATTTCAACTGAAAACAATGGCAGCATAAACATCCTAAAAAGAATCAAACTAGATTGATCAGTGTAGCAATAATACTAGGCTTGATGATAATGCTTAGGCAACAACATTGTTTCATGAATTTGCTCAATTGAATAAATATGAAAGTCGTTAACTAGTGTCTTGTAGAGACTTGACGAAGTGTGTGATGGTAATTGAGTTGGTTGATGGTGATGTACCTTTTTGAAGCAATTTGTGATGGGTATGCCATGGTAGGTGGGTGTGGTGTGCTCCAATAGATGTGCGATGTGGTGTATAAGTAAATGGTGTGTAGTCTCTAGTCTTGGTGTTGGAAATGAATTTCTACCTCATCCTTTGACACTAGCTCTTATTTTGTATTAAAATTTGCTAGAAAACAAAATCTAGAAAAATGGGAAGTTGAGGTACCCCACCTATGAGCAGAAGAAATCCACAACTCAAGTCATTGAGATGCCAAGTAATAATGGTAAGAAATTGAGAATCGACTTGTTGAAGTGTGAGTGTGATTATTCCTTTAGTATGACTTCTTTTCTGCTTAATGATTTATTTCATTTGAAGGGCACTAAAAATCAAGAAGTTGGTATATTAGTCACACTGGATCGACTCATAATTTTGTTAATTCTTGTTTTGTGCAAAAACTTAGCCTAGAAACAAAAGTTGGCAATCATCAATATAAAGTATGTCCAAGAGTTGAGTTGGAGACTTGGGAATTTCTCAATAATGATAAAAGATTACAAAGAATCCTAATAGTTAAGGGGTTAAAACTTGAGCTTAATAGTGAAAACTAGAGAGAAACATACATGTTCTAGATGATTATCATTCAAATGGTTGCTTGGCAACTTAAATGGTAATTGTTTCATAAGCAAATAATAGATCTCCCCAAAAGCATCATCAAGCCTAATGTATTTTAGTCCGAAATTTTCAAGCACAAAAAGGGTAATAGAAATGCTCAAGTAGATGCTCCATGCTTTGAGAATTGTAATCTATTAGAGAACACCAACAAAGAATCTGCAACAATAAGAATGTATGAATACAAAATTAGAAGAAAATGAAGGAATTCCATGGCCTACAATAAAGCAGTATTTAAGTACAACAGGACGCTCATAAGGAGGGCAACACCTTTATCTCATTAGCATTTTGTGATGTTTGGACCTGAACACGAGTGGTATTATTCTAATGAAAGTACTCCTATATGGTGGGCTATGCCCATCATTCATTTTCTTCAAATATGTTGTACTGAGGTACTGTTGGAATACTGTAGCAGTTGCAGTGCTCACAAAAAATGTTTCTCACAACCTCATAAAAATCTTCTAGCTTCTATTGTAGCAGGTATTTTATCAAATTAGCCTAATTAATCGTTGAGCTGATTTTTAAACCTTAAATTTCCTCTTCATTGTTAGTTTTATTTTAGCATAGAAAAGCCATCCATCAAATTTTTTTTGCATAAAGAACTTTAACCAATCTATAAAAAGCCTTTGATAATCAAGATTCAAAACTAGTATTAATCTAAAGTCAAAACAGCATATACAATGTCAAAGCTAAACACAAAGAAGAGTGTGTAGGAGAGAGAGAGAGAGAGAGAGAGAGAGAGAGAGAGAGAGAGAGAGAGAGAGAGAGAGAGAGAGATTTGGCCCATGACATTGGGCATCCTCAAGATTATGATTTCTATTAAATATTGCATGTTTTATAGGGATGTGCTTCTCAATTATCAAGACCACTAGTGCATCTTAGAGATGCTATACTAGACTTAGGTCATCAATTGACTACCAAGTTCCAACTCACCAACTATTTATGAGTGAGTATGGGACTCTTTACTACTTGGTACTCCTTGAAAGTTGGGAGTCTTAGTCTTTGCAATTTGCTAAGTAGGTAGGTTCTTTCAAGGCTTGTATATTTGACTCCTTCAATACTTCTTTAAAGTTGGGAGTCTTAGTCTTTGAAGTTTGCTAAGTAGGCAAGTTTTTTCAAGGCTATAGATTTGACTCCTGCATTGCTTTTTTAAAGTGGGAGTCTTAGTCTTTGCAATTTGCTAAGTAGGTAGGTTTCGTCAAGGCTTCTAAATCTAGAACATATTTTACAACATAATTGAGTTGCAACTTGCATTGTGCAACATAATTGAGTGTAGACTTAGTTATTTCAAGAACTTCTAGAACATTGTGCAACATAATTGAGTGTAGACTTAGTTATTTCAAGAGCTTCTAGAACATTGTGCAACATAATTGAGTGTAGACTTAATTATTTCAAGAGCTTCTAGAACATACTACATAGATTTTTTTTTTCATATTTTTAGTAGGTTAAAATTTTAATGATATTTGTCAACAATTAAAAAGTATTCTTGATCTTAAATTCAATCATATTCATAAACGTATAATCTAAAACAAAGAAATAAAATGTCATATTTAAGAATTGGTTGGTGTCACGACGTCACTTAGTAGTAGTTGTGAAAGTGATAGGAAAAAACAAATATGAACTTGGTACTTTATGGTCCTTTTGGTCGAGATTGCACCGCGATTTATGATTCCATTTGTGACATACTTGCATCTATTGCACATGAATGTGACTTTCATGTTGTTCGGGAGTAAACTCACATCTTGCTTGTGTCTGATTCACATTAGTCTCGTCGTCGGGTTAATCTTTTCTCTCACACGAAATGGTTCACACCCTTGAGATGTTGTTATTGTTGATCCTTCGTGGCCAAACCTCCTTCGTCGAGCTTCCACTATCCAAGGTGCTTCTCCTTCTCATGCAACTCGAGATGAAGAGCGAGATTATTGTCATCGCACTCTTGGAGAGGACTTTATTCCTTGTGCTTTGAAAACTTATGGGTGCATGCATAGTGAATTTGACGATTTTCTATCAACCTGTGCAGTATTTGCATTGAAACTCCAAGGACATGGTGCATAACCTTTATCTATCATTACTTCTTACTATCGTCAATGAGTTTCTACTACTTTACGACACAATCAAGCATTTGCAATACTTCGACATGTCGTAATTGCAAGAATGGATGCTTCTCATCTTCGTGCATTACCTAAACTTGCAATTATCTTAGACAATGACTTACAACATCAAGCGTTGGGCTTCCAATAGTTACTTTGTTGCATTTTTGCTTTGCTATAGTTGATGTGGAGTATGTCAATTTTCATTCATAGCTTTTATAAGACTAAAATAGAAATATAAAGTGAGGACTGCTGCTTCGGTGATGCACCTCCACAATCAGCTGCAAGCCATGCGATGGGATGGCAATTAGTTGGATCAGCGCGTCGAGAAGATCAGAACGATCTTCGCTCAACTTGCTGTATCTGGATAGGAGCACCAGGTCCCAGCAGCACAACAGCTGATGCACTTCATGAAATCACTGCCAACATCCCTTCAGCCACTAAGAATGCTCATTCTGAGCTTACCAGACATGACATTCGAGCGAGCTGTCAGTCTTGTCGCTGATGAGAGACTGATGAGAGATGAAGGAGAAGGAAGCAATGACCAGCAGAAGGCCCTTTTCACGAAGGGAAGGAAGAAGAACAAAAACAAGCCCAGATTCGACAAGGCGAATACAAAGTCTTCGAGCAGAGGCAACGATAACCAACAAATCTCCTCCAATGATCACTGTCACAAGCCGGGACACAGCCAACAAATGATGGTTTAACCCGACGATACCTTGCATGCACTGCATAATAATAATTCACTAAGAACTAATTACCAGATTGAGCAACAAGAATATCGACACACATCTGAACGCAGATCAACAGAGCTGTTATCAGATTAAGTATGGTAAAATATACATGTCAATAATGCTGTGGAGCACAAGACAATAGCAGACGAAACCGCGTGCTCTACAAAGCTAATTCAATCTGTAAAAGGAGATGAACCTATTACTGACAATCCAAAGAATCAATGCGCAAGGCATTTACTTCGTCTATCTCTGATAAGCTTCTGATGCAATTATTTTTACACACACTGAATACACAAGTGGTATTCAATATATACACAATTTTACAGGTGTGCAGATGAAGAAAGTACAAAGTGGATGTGCTGTCTATAGGAGATCGTGGGTGGCTGTTGTCATTGTCAAATATGTTAGCGTAGTTGCATGGGATGAGTGTGAAAAGGCCGCAACATCAGCCTTTGCTGAAATGAACGTTGGTGAAGATGTGAAAAATGCGATACTCTGACGAAATGCCTTAGGATTTAATTTATAGGGTGCCATCGCTTTTCCTAGGGCACCTTTAGCATTTTGTAAGGCAATGTCGTCTTTTTTGCCTGTCACGAATTACGTGTAAAAACATAGTGTCATGTTTTTCACCTTTTTCGCCTGTGAAAATTTACTTGTATTTATGCAGATAGTCGAGTTTTTTTCATGTCTTATTTGACATGTAAATATGCAGACTGTGCGACAACATGAGTAAAAAAAAAAAATGCAACATGAATGGAGGCAGATTAAAATAGGATTTAGGAGAGTAGAGGAGATAAATCCAACACCTCTTCTTAATCTGGATCCGTGAATGCCTTGATCTTCAAACTAAGCAATGCACAAAAATTGTTGTGTGCATTAACACTTAATGCCTTCGTGAATATATCTACAACCATGTCCTGCATTTTGCAGTACGTTAAGCTCACCTCCTTGTTAAGAACCTTGTCCCTGATGTAGTGATATCTGATTTCAATGTGCTTACTCCTAGATTGAAATCTAGGGTTGGCCGATAAGGCAATAGCACTTTGATTATCACAGAATAAAATTGTAGGGCCATACTAATACAGATTAATGTCTGATAGTAAATTTCTCAACCAAAACGCCTCCTTAATAGATTGAGAAGTAGCAATGTATTCTGCTTCTGTAGAAGAAAGTGTGATAGAGGTTTGCTTACGACTGTTCCATGAGATAGGACCGCCATTGAAGAAGAATGTTAATCCGCTTATAATTGTCTACATCTCCTCTCCAGCTTGCATCAGAATATCCACTGAGCTGATAAAGATTGTCGTTGCTGACATCTCCATAGCAGATGCACTGGTCCATGGTAGCTCGAATATACTTCATGACTCTTATGAGAGCCTTCCAATGGGTAATGCCAAGATTAGCCATACATTGGCTAAGTGAGCTTACTGCAAAAGAGATATCTGGTCTTGTACAGACCATTGCGTACATGAGAGATCCAAGTATCGATCGATAAGGATACTCTCTCATCTGCTCCCCTTCTTGCCTGGTCTGAAGACTGTATCCCAGTGAACTCATATTGGATGACAGAGTTTAACTAATATCAAGGATTAGGCTAAAGCATAGGTTGGTGGTACCAAAAAAGAACCCATTTTTCATTGTACCTTTTGGTAGTACATTTCACTTTTTGGGGATTTTATTACTCATAATTGTTTTGAGTTCACATAAAAAATGACGTAATTTTTTAGTGGTAAGTCCAATTTTAGAGAAGTTTGGTGTGTTAGAAAGCACTTGACAACCGCTTTCCAATGATATGTTACATGACATACTTTTGAGCTACGGTTAAAAGTTATGGTAAGTCAAAAGTATGGGGATTTTATTAATCATAATTTTTTGAATCCACATTAAAATGACATAACTTTTTAGTGGTAAGTCCAATTTCAGCTGAGCTTGGTGCGTTAGAAAGCGCTTGACAACGAGCGCTTTCCAATGATATGTTAGATGACGTACTTCCAAGGTACGATTCAAAAGTTATTGCAAGTCAAAGGTATTAGTTGAAAATAGTGTATAATAATACAAAAGAGCATTTGTACCCAAAAAAGGTAGTGTCCTTGAAAGTCCATGTTGTACCACCAAACCATGCTTTTAGCCATAACCACTGAATTCATTTGGAATTCAGCAAAACTTTGTAATCTCTAGAAGTTGTTCTAGGTGGTTGTATGAAATTTATATAGTTGAAGACGGTTGTTAAAATGGATTTGGTATGCCTTCTGTCTTTAATTACCTAAATGATCGCATGGTTTGGATAACTCATATTCTTGTGTTCGGAAAAATATTCTTAAAATCCAATCATTTCTTCGACTTGAACAGTATGTTGTACACATACTCCAGTATCTTTCAATGATTAAGTATAGTTTTGGAATCCTGTAAATTATGATTGACGGATCATAAATAACTACTTTATTGTCATTAGAAGATTATAAGAAATGTGGTGATTCTTAAGATGATGAGTATTTCTAGATCTATTAAATGAGTCAAGAATTTAGGTCAGTTTGTTAAAAATCCAAATTTCTTTACTCCTGTGTTTAATTGAGAACGTTTGAGTTTCCCGGGTTCCTGATAAAAAATCGTGTCCTCCTCTCTATATACATGGAGATTGTAATTATTAATAATGTAGAAGCAAGAAAATAATTTGGTAGTATACCAAATGTAAGCTGAGCTCCATGTAGCCAGCTAATGTTCAAGAAGTCCGCTAGTAAGCGCGACAAGTTTTGATTCACGAAAGACAAAGTTTCTTTCGCGCCGACGCGCTGTGTGGTTTGTCACAACAACGCTTAAGGAATTATTTGATAATGCAAAAGATGTTTTATGCAAATGAGTTTCCTATCTTGAACACGACCGAATGCTTAATTGTCTGATAATTGTATGTTTGTAATCTGCTGGTTTAATCTTATTCCGCACACTGGTTTTGTCTTGTTGAATGCATAAACAGATTATACATAAGAAAAATTACACACCTTGGAGGATTGTAGATCCTGTCACAGAGGGTAGTAGACCCAAAGACATAATCGAATTCCATCGGAGTTTATTTCTGTGAGAATCTCAACAGTGGTGTTAGAGCGTTTGACGCTCTGGACATCAAATTGAGATATCAACAATTGCATATACAATAGTTGTTATTCGATATAAGTTTTTTGTGATAATTTTTTGATGGTTATTGTATTTTGTTACACTCATTATTTTGTTGTGTATATTTTTAAGGCTGATTTTGATTGCATTCGATTGAGGTAGACAAAAGTGGATGTGGTACATTGTTTGTGAGCTGTGATTCATCAAAGCACACGTCTATGAGGCCTTACACCAAGAAATAGGCAAATTTTACCTTTTTCATATTCAAACTAAAGTCGTGATTTGATTGTGAATAAAAAGTTTTACAAAGATAATATGAAGTAATGCAAATTGTTTATTAAGCCCAATTTGACAACTAAATAGTGAAAGGTAGGAAGTGTTTAGCTGTACAGATATTTTTTTTGAACATTGCGAAGCATGTGCGTCAACAACATGATAAGTGCTTAGAAGCTCAAGTATTCCAGTTGAATGGTAGGAAGCATTCAAGAGTACATAGTACACTTCAAAGATTTATTTGCAAGGTAATACTTTAATTTATTATTATTATTATTATTATTATCATTTCAGTATTATCTTGCTTAAAGAGAGAAATTGTAATGTTTATGTTCTAATTTAATATTCAGAATTACTCTTTTAAAGGTAGATATGTTTTGGTCCATTGTTTTTAAATTCAATGATTTGCACAATCACAAATTTTTTTTACAAGGATGAAAATTCAATTGTTATGTATCATGCTAAAATTGAGACCATATGGCAACTTCTAAACTTTAAGGTTGTACTTTTCGGATAAAAAAATCTAGAAACATTAGGTCATCTAAGTGTTGAAACTAGGACTGGAATATGTTTTTTTAAGCTGAGTTTGAAAGAAACCTACAAATTTCATAAGTAGTAGGTTTTTAGGTTGGAAAAATGATTTTTCATGAGCACTCAAATGGGTGCAAATGAAGAACTCTCCATGCAAACACACAATAGATCTCTATCACTTGATGTTCATTGATGGGGGAAAAAAAACCTTTTATGACCTCCTCCAATGCATTAGAATATGGAACAAGGGATTTTCAATGATCCCATTTCATTGTATTCCGCAGGCAAAAAATATGAGATGCTGGATTTGGAAGGCAAAACATTTCAAAAATCGATAACTTCAAAAAAATGCAGGATATTAGAGGGAAAGCCCAAAGAGGTTTTTCGAACATTGACATATAGTGACTGGTTGCAACAGTGACTGTTGAAAATGATAGACTTCCTACATGTGAGACCAGAGAAGTGCCCACGTCTTAAAACATGACTCAATTGGACTTCTAGTAGCTAGTCTACACCGTCTTAGGCTATCATAACTGAGTATCGTTTGTCATCAACGGTGTTGATTTGACTCGTTATTGAGGATTTTAGAATGTTTCTTTGTCAAAACATCCTTATTTATGCAAGTTCTGACTACAAGCCCTAATTTGATCCACAAAGCATCAAATTTTTTTTATATATGATGCCACGATCAGACTTTCGAAGCCTACTTTGACTCCATAAAGCTTCATCAATTCAAATTGGTCTACTAGAGTTCCCACATGAGCGAAAAATAATATATATCACTCTCCTACGTGTTTCTAGCATTTGATGCTTTTAGGCTCTGTGACGCTTCTCACAATTTGAGCCCACTTTTTTAGCAATCAAGGAGGCTATGATACCATGACAGAATAAAAGTGGATCCAAGAGCTGTGACGTTTCTCACACTCTGCGCACACTTTTCTAGCAGTCAAGGCTCTAATACTATGACAAAATAAAAGTTGATCCAACAACAACCACTAACAAAGCTAGTCTTGCACACACAACACTAAGCATAGGCATTCAATACTACAGTATGTGCTATATTAACTTTGCTAAATAAATTGCTAAAACAAAACACACAAGTCGTATGAGGGATGATGAATTTGAGCTCTCATTAGCCAATCTTGATTTTTTTATTATATGTAGCAAGCTTACATATTTAAACAAAATATTTGTAAATCACAAGTAAATACACTTACTACCAACTTTTAAAAAGTTCATCTCTTGGGCCAAAATAATGTCCAATGTTCTTTGTCATGCAAGTCTATGTCACACAAGTGTGTATAAAAGAAGACAAAAGTATAAAAAATTAATAAAAAATATTTGTATGAGCTTGCCAAGTTCCTAGGTGGAATTGAATCACCTTAGCCAGTTGCACTATATGTAAATGTAATGCCATGAGAAATCCTTAGTTGAAATCAATGTATAAATAACTTAAGAATTGTATTCAAGATTAGGTTCTAGCATGTGAGTTGTGATGGTAAGACACATGGGTGGAGAAATAGGAAGGAAGTTTGGCTTAGTAATTGAGCTGGTTTGAGCAAAGAAAATATAGCAATACTAACAATCAGCAGCGCAAGGTGAGAGGTTTGCTTGGAACATTGAGAAAACAAATCACATCATAATCTATTGTGAATGTTACTAAATCATAATTAATAAAACATATGATTGACAATGTTTTTTGGTATTTATTAACCACCCACGGGATCACAACGAATCAAACTTAATTAAGTGGGTGAGCCCACGACTCAAGGAACAATTCACCAACTCACCACATGTGGGAAGATCTTGATTGACAATGAGATGATGATATTAAACTAATTAGAAACAAAGCTACAACCTACATCACTTACATGATGTCGCCTTTGAAACCTTCAAAAAACAAAAAATACATGTCATAGTTCATTTCCACAAAACAACACATGCAAAAAGCTCCTTGACTAGCTAGAAGTCATGATGTTTGATATAAATGATATCAAAGATAAGAGATAGTGTCCTAACTTTATCCAAAAAAAGTGAATAATAACGAGATAAAGAAACATGATCTATTGAGAACAGAAAATGGGAATAAGGAAATGTCGTTGAGCGATAGGACTGTAGAAAGGAATAGTTGTAGTGAAAAGTAGGTTCACAACATATGCTTGGGTAAATAGGTAAGTTCTCTCCTAGGTGAAGTCTATGTGATGGATGTACTAGAGGTGTAGTTAATTTTATATTCTAGGGCTGCCAAGTGTAATGTAGGGTTAACATTAAGAAGTGTACCATTGGGTCCATAGTCTAATATTTGAATTTGCCATGTCATATGGACCATCCTGCCTCATTTTTTACACTTTTATTGGTACACATGGTGTCATTAACACTAATTATAATTAGTGAAGAGGCCCTTTTTGAGTTCAAAAATGGCCCTATTGATTGAGAGGAACGAAGTTCTTTGTGCTTCAATTGGGTTAAGCTCGAAGAATTTTGAAACAGTTAAATTATGAGCTTCCTTGCCAAGAGCAAGCTTCAAGAATAAACCGGCTCGTTTTTGCTTGTTAGTACACTAATTTACAAATTGCTCGAACCAATTGTGAGCTTGGAGAAGGGCAACCTAAAGGAAGAAGAGACTTATCAAAAATAGGCTTAGAAAAAAGTTGAGAAAGAGCAAGAAATTCTTCTTCTCTTTATGACTAGGGTTTCTAGGTGAAAAGTTGTATACATGAACTTTTCTAAAGCTATAAGAAACTACACACAAGCATGATGGTAGGGCAAATCCAATCCTAGGATCAGTGGCAGGTCGTAGGCTATAGTAGGAGCACGCATGGGTTGAAGGAGGGTGGCCTATGGAACCCTAGAAAGCTATAGCTGAAACAAAAGGGAGAAAGGGAGCCTCGTCTCTTATTGACACGGGAGCGATTAAGCCCAACAGTGTTCTATGCTCACCACATATTCCAACGCACCCTCCTATGTTGTTTGGTCTGTCGCCCGTACTTGCATGTGTCCGAAAAAATTGTGAGACAAATTTTTTTAAACGTTTTAGTCCCACGTAATGACACATGGCATTTTATAATTATCCCATAAGTTATTGGGAGAAAAGGCTAGTGCTTTATATATAGTGAAAGAAGCTCAATCTATTACAAAAGCATGTGTGCTTGCGAAGATGTGAGGCTCACTGAATTTCTGCCACGTGCATGCCTGCAAAAAATTTGCGTGCTTGAAAAAATCTGTGACGCCCCCGTGTGCAAGTGGGATTTGGGAGCCCATTCTCTGAGACCAACAAAAAATAATTTGATGCTCAAAATTTTTCTGCCCTGAGCAATGGTGCCACATGTCGCACAAGCACTAGAGCGGGAGTTAGTCCCCCCCCCCCCCCCCCCCCCTTGCCAATAAGCGACTTTAGTGGTCACAAGGGTTCGTGTGCCCACTCAAGGTGATAATTTTGTGTAAAAAGGTGTTTTGTGGTTGCAAGACCTCTCCTCATCCCGCGGACTTCCTTCAAGCCATTGGATTCCATAATAAAGAGATCTATGGTGAAGATCGCATTGCTATGAGCCATTGGATTGTAGAAGGCCCATCGGATATACAACTTTATCTTGCACATCTCATTTGAAGTGTTTCTACGTTGTGTCTACACATGACGACTCTGCCTCATGTGAGTTCAATGTTTACAAAGTCCCCATTTACAGAATTATTTTGTGGTCCTAGATTTTGCTTGTTGCATATGAAACCTTTGCCATTTCTTCAGTCTCTGGGCCTGAGTCTTCATAGTTTGTAGCCTCATTTGACAAAAAAGCATAATTTTTTTTTGGAGCGCAACCCTCTTCCACAAAAACCTTCATCAAATTAGGTAAAGTAACATAAGAATAGCCATTGATTGTTGACTCACTCAATACATCAAGCCTAAAACTAGAGCATGATTAGCTTCTCATGTAATTGTAGGCACATGAACCATTTATTGCCAAAAGCCATAGCTCTCAATAATAAGTGTGCTTTTGTCATCCACCTTCTTTCTTAGATCTTCGGGGATCTGAGCATAAGCTATGCATCCAAACATTCTAATATTCTTGAGTGATGGTTTCGATCATGTCCACACCTCATAAGGTGTCTTGCCATTTAGGGCTTTGGTGATGGATCAATTTTGTAGATAGGCGGCTGTAGCAACAACTTCTGCCTAGAATTTTTTCGAAAGAGAGGCATGGGCCAACATGCTCTTGGCACTCTCGATGATTGTCTGATTCTTCCGTTTAGCTACACCACTGGACTAAGGTGAGTATCCAGTTGTGAATTGTTAATGTATTCCGTTGGCCTTGCAAAACTCCTTAAATTATGTGGAGATAAATTCTCCCCCTCCAATTGTGCGTAGAGCTTTGATCTTCCTCTGGGTCTGAGTTTTTATAGATGCCTTGAACTGCATGAAGAACTTGAATTCCTCTGATTCGTTCTTCAGAAAATAGGTTGCAGTCCTTCAAAAGAAGTCATCGATGAAGGTTAGGAGGTATAGAGCTCTCCCTTTGAAGGAGTAGTCTATATCAGGCCACATATGTCGCTATGTACAAGATCTAGCAAGCCTTTAGAAGTATGAATTGAGTTAGAAATGAAAGGACTTCTAGCATGCTTGCTGATTATACAGCTTTCACATGGAGAAGTTGGCTTGTTGATGGAAGACAGATCTTGTACTAATCTTTGAGTTGACATTTGTTGAATACTATTGAAGTTCCAATGGCCTAATCTGAAATTCCAAAGCATATTAGCTATCAGGAGTAGAAGTGTGAAGAGCTTGATTGTTGGAAGAATAACAGTGGCTGAGTTGGTAAAGATTGTCACTTCTTCTCCTAAAAGCTAAAACTTTCCGGGATTTGTCAAGGATGGAGCAGTCGATTGTATCGATTTCGACCTTCCAACCTGAATCAATGATTCTGCTAACTGAGAGCAGATTCTTGGTCAGATTTGAAACGTGGAGAACGTTGGACAACAACTTGACTTCACCTTTCTGAAATTCGATTCTGACTGTTCTTTCACCCTGGATCGAATGTGATGAGTTGTCTCCAAGTTGCACAGCTCGAGAGTGGGTGAAAGATTTATAATCTTTGAACCAGTCTTGATGGTGAGTCATGTGTTGAGTTGCTCTAGAATCGAAATACCAAGAATTGATATCTTGTTGTTCTCCGACCTTGGTCATAAAGGCTGCTTCATCTTCCTCTTGTTGCTGGATCAAAAAACTGGTTGAAGCACTATGTGCTTGTTGTTGGTATTGTTTCTTCTTCCCATTGTTATATTTCAAAGTTCTACAGTCTTTGATTTCATATCTAGTTTTCTTGTAGTATTTGCAGAATAGTTTCTGCTTTGGTTGGAAAGATGAAGGGTTCGAATTCGACCCAGAGTCAAAATTCGACCCAGAGCCAAAATTCAACCCTGAGTCATAATTCGACCCTGGCTGCATATTGCTCTACTTTTTGGATCTGAACTTCTGATTTTTTGAATATAGAACTTGAGGATCTGACCCTGAGCCTGATGAGGGTGTAGATTTTCTGATTTTCTCTTGTAGAAGCGTCAAAATTGCTCTTGATAGAGTAATTTGCTCTTGGGTCAAAATTATCACTTTTCATAGGCTTCAGGAAGACTTGATAGTAGAGTCATAATAGTATCGGAATCTTCAATGACTGAGCCAATTGCTTCATAATATTTTTGAAAGTATTGATATGACTTGCAACACTTTATGCTTCAAACATCTTCAGGTTGACAACCTCATTATAACAAATGTAACAAGTCTAATCTAACTCGAGCCACATCAAATCCTACTTTTGGCCTAATCATGGCTTTACATGTGTATTTGTCCATTTTGTCTCTAAAGTCAATATTGCCCCTATCTCCTACTAACATGTGGTTAGATGTTAAGGATCGCCAAGTGAATATCCGACTAGATCCTGTTGCATGCAACCAAAAGGACACCTGTGGAGCAAAACCACCCAACCAACATGAAATGACTAGTCAATACCCTAACCACTTCACCCACCCCCATGCCATGGTGAATGAATGCAAGAGAGGAGGAGATCCTGGCTTCATGAAGCAGAAAATCCAATAGGGAGATGGGCGAGTTTCCATAGTATATGTAGTCTCCCATGAGGAGAAAATATTCCTCTTATAATCTCATGCAACCCAAATATAAGCAATTGACCTCCTATTCTTGCATTATAGCAGTCAAACACCATGCAAGTGCTCCTATGTTCGATTATAGGTCTGGGCCCTCATAAGATTATTAATTACATTACTGGCCAAGCCCAGAATGATGGGGCATAACTAATAACCTTATACACTAGAATAACCGGCTATCCATGTCAGGGATTATTATGAATCCCACATACTGGACATGGACGTAACATTCTTCCCCCCTTAAACAAGTTCTGTCCTCAGAACGAGCAACTAGGGAAGATCCACTTTATACGCTTTTAACTCTTGCCCACGAATCATTATCCTCAAGTTGACCACCCTACCTAATCAAGTACTTTTTCAAGTTCTAAAGGTACATTGAGCAATAAGTCCTCCAAATGGATAAAATCTTCAAATTCTAAACTAGATTATAAGTTATCGAAATTCTACAATAAACCAAATAATTAAGACCATTTTAACACTCGTCTTTAACACCATAAACTTTATACAATCACCTAGAACAACATCTAGAGATAACAAAGTTCTGTGAACTCCAGCTGAATTCAGTGGTTATCCTTGATATAAATTAAACTCTGTCATCCAATATGAGCTCACTGTGATACAGTCAATAACTTGGGATATATTTCTCATTCAAGAAATATTCTTTATCAAGAATTTCCTATATTCTATGCACACAACTCTTATTGATGAATCTTGATGACTCACAAATTGTGTGGCTTATAAGCAATATAGATCCAAATAAACAGTTCTTGGTGAATTGTCTTCACATTGCTTAACTAGGAGTAATTCGATTACTCAAGTCAATTGCTAATGATTCAGAAATCTCAAATGTCTAGGTGCCGAATTCATATATCCCAGAACACCACATTTAGATCCACTTCAAAACCATATCTAAGTTAATGAATTACCCTTTCCACTGAACGAGTCATTAATCTGCAAGTAACTATTCTGAACATTACTTGTTCATATGTCTATGCACACTGACTAGTTTAAGTATACGATATAAACTCCGTACATATAAAACACATAGTAGATCCACAAGATTAGGACGTATGTAACCAACATATCCAACTATGTTCCTATACATAAACATAGGCTATAAACTGACAGAATTATCCATAATCCGCATATGTCACTCACATAACTCATTGAGAATCTTGCAACTTAGCCACCAAAGAACTCTATTTCTCAAGAGTAAATAGCATATCTGGGAAATCTATGAAGTGAACCACATCACAAGTTTTCTAACTGTTAGAAACAAAATTTCTTCAACAAATCAACCTACATCAGATCTTAGTATTCAACAAATCAACAAAATTTCTTCAACAAATAAGTTCCTACATTAGATCAACCTATATCAGATCTTAGTATTCAACAAATCAACAAAATTTCTTCAACAAATCAACCTACATCAGATCTTAGTATTCAAACCAAGATTAGGCCGACTTATACAGACATATTTGGACAAAAGGTTGAGATTAAAACTTTATTCCCACTTGATCCAATCCATAACAAAATGGTACTTGGCAAAATCGATCAGGGGAACCTAAATTTAATCATTACCACCACTATCCATATTCATGAATATCTCACAACTCATTACCACCAAAGCTCTTCTAGGTTCAGATTATTCAAAATAATCCCTAGAGAGTTCCTCTATTTCAACTAGATAGTTCAGCCCTTGCACACATATTGGATTTCTCAAAAGAAATCTATGCAACTGGTTGATCCCATGAAAGTCTTATTCCTACCTTTTCTTCTCCCCCTTTTAAAAGAAATTTCATAATTTCGATTAAAAAGTTCTCAGGAGACAACAAATAAGATATCAAAGATCCGAAAAAGTCAGTAATGAGTATCCAATACTATTACAAACTGGACTTTCTCCAAAATCATAAAAAATCTTATCCTGAGTGATAGAAATATTACATCTGAATAATCAACTATCAAATAGAGATCATCATTTGGGTCTAGGAAGTCTAAATTCCACGAAATCAATTGAAAACATCAATATATTCTGAGCCATATTCACAAAGCTTATGTGAAATATAATTTCATATAACCATAATCAGTCCATCAGAACATAGTTCTACACTGGAAGGAGTTTTATGAATCTCAATCCAATTGTCTCGTATTTAAGAAATTTCAAAAAAGTAGAGGTTTAAAATAAAAGAGAAATAGATTTAGGGGCCTACAGATTTTGTAAATAATGAGATACCATTTGGGATCCAGATCTATATCTCATAATTTTCCAAAATACCCTACAAATAACCAATGGATTTCTCTGTTAGTATTACCATTATAGTAATCACTAATCATCGGTCTACAAATCATTCTCACACAAAAAATCCCCTTTGGAATCACTGATGTCCCATACCACTAGCTTTCCTTTCAAGAATTCTCTGCTTCTAGATCTATTTTCCAAAAAGTCAGAAAGACTATCTGGCTATCCTATAGCTTAATATAGGATCAGAATCACAACCAATTTTAGGAGATACTTCTAGCCATTGAATTCCCTCATGCTCCCTAAGCGTAATACCACTCTGCATTGACCCAAACATGGACGAAATGTATCGTTCAAGTACTGTTGAAATGCCGCAAGTGTATTCAGTGAACCAAAAGGAACATTAAGAATCACAATCTAACCGAAAACAATACTGTCATAGATATCCAATATCTACTTTAGAATCGGCAAAAAGAACTTAAGTCTTTTACAGATTAGAAGTTCTCTTGATTGTCTCAATCATTATAAAGAAACACTCTATAATGCCACAAAAAGAATCTAAATTACTAGATTCTTGTATGAAACACACTCCATCTACTTTCACTTGCAAATTCGTGGGATTTGATCCAAATCCAATTGTGAAATAGAGATGGTTCCATAGATGGATTAACTGACTGCCAATATCTCATTTCCCTTAGAATCTTCGATTTCTTGAAATTCTAATAACACTAGGAAAAGGAATCCGAATTTCTAGAGGAAATTTTCTAAAGCTAAATTCCCAATTGTATTCTCACTTGCTATCATATATACTTCAGGAATTGAAAATAAAATCAAATAATTGGATTACTTGGTCAACTGATTATCTACACCTCAAGCTTCAACTCTTTCCTCCCTTCTTTTGTCCATATTGTGGAGTCCCAAAACTAAGCAAAGTGTTTTATCAACCTGAAACCTAGCAGGTGCACTATAGAAACCTAGTAGGTGCACTACAGAAATTCACTTGGTCTCATGTACTGATTTTTCCAAAAAGCTAGCAATGGCTCATCCTTTCTTGGAGCGGCTAAACTTCGACACACAACTTTTCTCAGGTGTGCAACATGAATGCCTAGTGTGTGCGGCTTATTCTACATTTGATGACGAGCTCCAAACATTCAGGATCCCTAGACGCAATGGCGAGGATCCAATTCCTATATCACCACATATCTTAAGCCACTTGGGGTTCCCGAATGAAGGAGAGCCTATGCACGGAAGAGGGCAATCTTTTGATAGGAATTACTTGACGCATCTCTATACGGAAGATGGTGACACCTCCATCTGCAACAATGACGGTTACGCTGTCAAACTCATCTCGGATCGAGGACTTAGGGCAATGGCAGACCTACTTGCATTACTCACTGAGGTACAATCGTCAAGATTCGACAGGATTCCGAGCAGTACTTTATTCGCCCTATTATTTGGCTTGGAGGAACCTGTTACACGCCACTTTATGTGGGCAGAAAAGATAAGTATCAAATTATGTGCGGTGCTCAAAGCAAGAAAACCTCTCACAAAGTGCGGATATCTCGTGCATATGCTCGTAAGCAAACATTACTTGGGTGACTTCTCTAGCATTCTCGTTCGAGTGCAAGAGAAATATCCAGACGTGCCACATACCACCTTGACACGAGCTCAGCACTCCAAGAGGATAAAAGGGGGAGAGGCAAAGGCAACAAGCAGGCTAGCACCCAAACGGGGCCACATTACTAGCAGAAACACACCAGTGTCATTCACACGAGACAAGGAAGCAGAGTTAGAGTCACAACAGTTAAAAGAGCATGCCCATAGTCAACACACAAAAGAACATTTAGAGGGTCACACACAAGGTAAAGACTCATCTAGTAGCAGCAAACAACACTTGTGCACATCCACCATCCAGGGGCATAGAAATATCAACGAAATGGGAGACACAACACCATCACCCTATCCAATGCCTAAAGACACCTCAACAGTGAAAATCATGGAAGCCATTGAAGAAGAATTGACTGCAACATCAAATCCTTCGACGAGACATCTTGAGGCAAAGGAGACAGAGGTTGAACCTGGTGTCCCACCTCTGTTCGTGGTAAGTGACCCACCAACCACCATCTCATCAATTCCCATCACATCAACCATCACTGTCACACTACCCATTACACTCACCCTCACCACTACACCCCCTATTGTCTCCACAAACACACTCCCACTCTCTACCGCACCAGTCACAACCGCCTCTATGCAATCTTCGATGCATTTTCCAAATGTCTTTGACACGGGCCTTCAACATTGAAGAATTCTCACTTTCACTATTAAACACGCCACCTACTACCACCACACCATTTCCTACACCCACCACTATCGCTACCACCACCACTTCCACAATATTTTCCACTTCTCTGATCACAAATGCCGACACATCTCCAATCCCTATCACCATCACTCAAACATCACACCTTCCATCTGCTCAATCCGTCCATCATGAATAGTACACCACATAAAATTCCCCACCATCCTACGCACCTACCTCTCAACAGTATCCTCCTATTGGGGAGTGGCAGTACCTTCCAAAAAATGTGCGATGGGCCATAAATGCTCAAAGTGATGCCATGCATTATCTCTACTCTTCAATCAATGAGTATCATAATTGGTGCAACTTCTCGCAAGAGGAAAACGTGCAACTGACAAACAAGATACAAGAATGGCAGATTTATTTCATAGAATTAGAACAAGAGGTCGTTCAATTAAAAAACAAAGAAAGAAAACTCATGGCTGACTTTAAAGAGCTGCACCAAAACAACAAGGACATTCAAGCACGCGTACAACATAGGGATGATCTCATCAAGACCCTGGAATCATAGTTAGAAGGTGAACGACAAAGCCACAAGAAATTACGGGCCACTATGATGGGCAATATTCAACGAATTGATTTCAACCAGTTCCAAGCACCACTAATCCCGAAGGCCACCATAATACCTCTCGCTTCCTATCAGAAGTTAACTCAGCTGATGGCGAACCAGGCGCAAGCACAACAATTGTAGCAGACCACTCTAGCAAATCAAACTACACTCAACACACGGATTGAGGAGCTAGAAGGACAGCTAAAAATATTGCGCCATCAACTACCAACATTACACACAAAGCATGAAGAAACACACGCCAAACACCATAGACAACAGGATGCAGGAACCAATGATCTTGGACCTTCACGCTACATAGGACAACAACAAGATAATCCAAGGTATCCCTCGGCAATGGTGGCACCTCAAAGCACACAAGGGGGTACTTGTCGTAAAACGGTGATCGTGAGTGCAGCGGAGGCTCAGTTGCTCAAAGCGTAGGCATGTAGGAATGGAAACGCAACAGTTAGCAGCAGAAATATTCAAGTAGAAGAATTTATACAGTTTGTGCAAATGAATGACACAGTAGTGAGACAAAATCTGCACTCTGATAAATACCAACAGTGAGTACAATGGCTTGAAATAATAACTTCAGCTTATTGAGCGTGATAACGATGGCTACAGATAACTCTAATTGAAAGAGAAATTTCAAAAATTAACACTTACATAGCTTAATTTAGCTAATATAGAGATTTACAAGAGAGGAAATATCTTATAAGCCTTTAAGGCTCTTTATGCTAGTCTTTGCATATGTACAAAAGTTGGTAACCGCCAATCGCCTTTGGGATATTTGTTTGTCCAGCTGTTTTAGGGTTACTCATAAGTTGGTCAAGTCGGTCAGCCAAAAAGGCGAAAAAACAAAAAGGCCAGAAATGCGAAGGTGCTAATAATGATTTCTAAGGTATTTTGGCCACTTGGCTAATGTGTCGCATTTTTCGCTAAGGAGCGAAAAACAAAAAAGGGAAAAAGGTAAAAGTGCCTTAAAAAAGATTTCTAAGTATTCTGGCCACTTGGCTAGTGTGTCACATTTTTCGCTAAGGAGCGAAAAAGATGAAAAAGACGAAGGTGCCTCATAATGATTTTTAAGGCATAGAAAATTTCAAAGGAGAAACATGTGAAGGCCTAAAAATATGTTGTCGGCCTTCGGGTTTTCAGCATGCTCATTCCTTGAACGATTTGTTTAAGACTGAGCATAAGAAATCTAACACTCTCCCTTAATGTGAATCCTGAAAAACTTTGATCTTCAGATTTAACATATCGTTAAATCTGAGATGTTGCTCCTTTGATAGAGCCTTTGTGAAGTAATCTGCTACCATGTAATTTGTTCTGCAGAAAATCAATACTACTTCCTTACTGTGCACTTTCTCTCTAAGGTAGTGATACCCAATTTCTATATATTCGCTTCGAGAGTGAAATCTTGGATTAAGAGATAATGCTATTGTGCTTTGATTGTCACAATAGATTGTTGTAGGAAGTGGTTGTGCAAGATTGAGGTCTGCAAGCAGTTGCCTAAGCCAGATCGCCTCTTTGGTTGCATTTGTCACAACTATGTATTCGGAATCTGTTGATGATAATGCAACTGAGGTCTGTTTTTGGCTGTTCCATGAGATTGGGCCTTGGTTGTATAAAAATACAAATCCAAAAGTTGATTTTCTGGTGTCGACATCTCCTGCCCAATCTGCATCTGTGTAGGCTTCAAGGATATTGGCAGTTTGGCTGCCTCCATAGCAGATGCCTTGAGTTGTCATTGCTTGAATGGACTTCATGACCTTTGTTAGCGCTTTCCAATGAGCTATGCCTGGATTTGATAGGAACTGGCTGAGTGTACTAATCGAATATGCAAGGTCTGGTCGTGTGTAGATCATTGCGTACATCAGTGAGCCGATGATGGATTGAAACAGGTAGCGCTTCATCTGCTCCTTTTTTGCCTCAATTTGAGGAGACTGTTCCTTTGATAGTTTTAGTCCAGGGTCTAGTGGAAAGTGATTGAGTTTGCAGTTGGCCATTTCATACTTTTTTAGCACATTGTTGAGATATCATTGCTGACTAATAAAGATCAGTCTGCTGGGTCGACCTCGTTGAATCAGTCATCTTGTGTTCCTGGGCCAGCATGCACTTTGTATCCTTTATCAAATTCAAACTATTACTGAATAAGAGTGTATCATCTACGTAGAGAGTGATGATGATGAAGTATTCTGATACAGATTTGAAGTAAACATTCGAGTCTGCTGAGTTTGGAATAAAATCATTCTCTATCAGAAATACATTGATCTTCTGGAACCAAGCTCTGGGTGACTGTTTCAGCCCATAGAACGCCTTGTGAATTTTGCATACAAGGTGCTATTGCTTGCCATTGAGTTCGTATCCCTCTGGCTATGTCATGTAGATTTCCTCCTCGATGGTTCCATTGAGGAAAGCGGTCTGAACATCCATCTGATGAACTTTGAGATCCGCTACAGCTACAAAGGAGAGGAGCAGGCAGATCGAAGCATGTTTGACGACTGGACTAAAGGTTATGAATAATCCAAACTGGAATCTGGAAAAAGCCTTTGGCGACTAGCTTGGCCTTGTAATGATTTAGCCTTTCTTCAGCATCGTACTTCACCTTGAATATCCATTTGCATGGAATTGGGTTTCGGTCCTTTGGCAGCTTAGTGAGTGTCCATTTTAATCCTCCAACAGAGAATCGAATTCGGTGTCCATCGCTAATTTCCACTGGTCAGCATCAGGAGTAGACATCACCCTAGAAACTGTGGTCAATTCCTACACAAAGTAGCAGGCCGGATCATCCATAAATCTAGATGGAGGCTGTCTGGACCCGTTCGACCTCCTGGGTTGAACTTTGGTCCTCTGATGTGGGTTGACTTGTTGAGGTTCTGACTCATATTCTAAGTCAACGTTGAGATTCTGCAGTTGAATCTCTAGATTGAAATTGACTGGTTGTTCAATCCGTGAGTCGAAATTACCAACAAAGGCATGGGCCAACATGCTCTTGGCACTTTCGATGAGTGTCCAGTTCTTACGCTCAGCTACACCATTGGACTGAGGTGAGTAGCTGGTTGTGTATTGTTGAAGTATTCTGTGGAGATGTACTCTCCCCCTCCATTTGTGCATAGAGAGCCTTGATCTTCCTCTGGGTTTGGTTTTCTACAGACGCCTTGAACTGCTTGAAGAACTTGAATGCATCAGATTTGTTCTTCATATAGTAGGTTGCAGTCCTTCGAGAGAAGTCGTCAATGAAGGTTAGAAAATAGAAAGCTCCCCTTGTGGAAGCAGTCTACATCGGGCCACAAATGTCACTGTGTACAAGGTCAAGCAAGTCCTTGGATGTATGAACTGAGTCTGAACTGAAGGGACTTCTAGCATGCTTGCTAATAATACAACTTTCACATGGAGAAGTTGGCTTGCTGATTGAAGGCATGTCTTGTACTAGATTTTGAGTTGACATTTGTTGAATACTGTTGTACTTAAGATGGCCAAGTCCGAAATGCCACAACATATTAGTTGATTCAGAAGTGGTTGTGTGAAGAGTTTGACTGTTAGAAGAATAGCAATGGCTGAGTTTGTGAAGATAGCCGTTTCTTCTTCCGTAGGCTAGAACCATTCGGGATTTGTCAAGGATTGTGTAGTCTTCTTTATCAAATATGACCCTCCGACTTGAATCAATGATTAGAGCAGATTCTTGGTCAGATTTGGAATATTGGACAACAACTTGACTTCACCTCTTTTGAATTCAACCCTGACTGTTCTTTCACCTTCGATTGAAAGCGGTGAGTTGTTTCCAAGTTGCACAACTCAAGAGTGGGTGAACGACTTGTAGTCTTTGAACCAGTCACGATGGTGAGTCATGTGTTGTGTTGCTCTGGAGTCTAGATACCAAGAATCGATATCCTGTTGTTCTTCGACTTTGGTCATGAAAGCTGCTCCATCTTCTTCTTCTTGTTGTTGCTGATTTGAGTGACTGGCTGTAGCACTATGTGCTTGTTGTTGGAACTGTTTCTTCTTTTCGTTCTTGTACTTCAAAGTTTGGCAGTCCTTAATTTCATGATCAGTCCTCTTACAGTATCTGCAGAATATATTCTGCACAGGTTGGAATGATGAAGAGCTTGAATTCGATCATGAACCAAAATTTGGTCCAGACTGCATATTGCTCTTTTTGTCAGTAGAGCCTGACTTTGTAGATCTCTTGGATCTAAACTTCTGATTTTTTGAATACAGAGCTTGAAGATCCGATCCTGAGCTTGAGGAGGATGTCAATCTTCTCATCTCCTCTTGTAGGAGCAGTGAGATTACTCTTGATAGAGTGAGGTGCTCCTGGGTAGAAATTGCCATTACCCAATTTTCATAGGCTTCAGGTAGACTCGATAATAGAGTCATGAGTGCATCGGAATCTTCTATGACTGAGCCTCTTGCAGTCATCTGCTCCATAAGATTTTTGAAAGTGTTGAGGTGACTTGAAACACTATCTGCTTCAAACATTCTAAGTTGAAATTTTTTTTTCTCAGATGGAGCTTGGATGTAATGTCTCTAATGTCGTAGAGAGTTGCTAGGATGTCCCATGCATCCTTAGCTGTCTGAACAGCACGTATGTGGTTGATCTGAGTGTCCTTGATGTTGAGAGTGATCATGAAAAATGCTTTGCCATCTCTCAGTCTCCACTTGGTAATGACGGTTGTATCACCTTTTGGTTTGAGTTCTGTGTCATCAACGATGTCCCACAGTTCTTTGGCTAGAAGTATAACCTTCATCTTGAATTTCCAGAGATGGTAGTTATCTCCATCGAGTTTGTCAATGAGAGATGAACTCGATGATGGATCCATTCTGGTTGAACGAGATCGTTGGTAGAAACAATTGTCGAAATACTGTTGGTTGTGCGTCTGCTAGAAAGACGTCTTGATAGAAACAAGACTGATAATTTGTAGTAAAAATGCAGATTACTGAAATGTCTGCTCTGATACCATGTCGTAAAACAGTGATTGTGAACGCAGCGGAGGTTCGGTTGCTCAGAACGTAGGCGTGTAGGAATGGAAACACAAGAGTTAGCAGCAGAAATATTTGAGTAGAAGAATTCATACAGTTTGCGCAAATGAACGACACAGTAGTGAGACAAAAATTGCACTTTGATAAATATCAACAGTGAGTACAATGGCTTGAAGTAATAACTTCAGCTTGCTAAGCGTGATAACGCTAGTTACAGATAACTTTGATTGAAAGAGAAATTCCAAAAATTAACACTTACATAGCTTGATTCAACTAATATAGAAATTTACAAGAGAGAAAATATCTTACAAGCCTTTAAGGCTATTTATGCCAGTCTTTGCATATGTTCAAAATTTGATAACCGCCAATCGCCTTTGGAATATTTGTTTGTCCAGCTGTTTTAGGGTTACTCATTAGTTGGCGAAGTCGGTCAGCCAAAAAGACGAAAAAACAAAAAGGTCGGAAATGTGAAGGTGCCTAAAAATGATTTCTAAGGTATTTTGGCCACTTGGCTAGTGTGTCACATTTTTCGCTAAGGAGCGAAAAACAAAAAAGCGAAAAAGACGAAGGTGCCTTAAAAATGATTTCTAAGGTTTTCTGGCCACTTGGCCAGTGAGTCGCATTTTTCGCTAAGGAGCGAAAAAGGCAAAAAAGGTGAAGGTGTCTTAAAATGATTTTTAAGGCATAGAAAATCTCAAAGGGAAAAAATGTGAAGGCCTAAAAATATGTTGTCGGCCTTCGGTTTTTCAGAATGCCCATTACTTGAACGATTTGTTTAAGCGTGAGCATAAGAAATCTAACAAAACTACCACGAACCACGAACGAGGCATCTCAGTTGAAGAGCCTAACCCCACTGCCACTCAATCTGACACCACCTATCAAGTCTCATCACCCTCACTCGATAACACACCCCTCTCCCCACCACATGAACAATTACCTCACCACCTCGACACTCAACCTTATTCACCATCCACTGCTTATCTACTCTGCAAATACCCAACCCTCCCCCGTGAACTTTTCACAACCATACCTAACCCTCCACCACCCACACTTACCACAACTACAAAGGTACGACACATAATCACACCAAAGAATCCTAGCCAACAGATGTTAATGTCAGAGGAGTTTAACAAAGCATATCCAAACTGGGAGGATTGAGGCGGGTACACTCTTCCCAATTTCACGATATGTAAATCTCACAAGCAGAAAGTGTTAGCATTGGAGCCGCAACCTCAGTGGCGACGTGCTATGCTGTTTGAAAATGCACATGCTTTCGAGAGATATATCGCGGCACCAACTTACATGCGGGTCAATCCAACATATTATCCCATAAGGCGCAGAGAAGTATTCACACCAAAAAGGGTTCCTAATAAAATATATTGGCCAATTCTACCTAAAGAAGTTGAGACCGATGATCCAACGGCCGATTTTGTAGCCAATTGCAACTATTTCTACCGGAGACATCATACAAATCCGGACCGCCATGTTAGGTACTTTGCATATAATTGCGGCCTAATATCATTTCTTTCTACCTTAAATTATTTCTGGGATAGATATCTGCCACCAATAGTTTTGGATCTAAACAAGCCCCTAGGCATACCCATGGATCACATCAATGTAGCAAGGCTTTACTATCGGGCGGCGATCACCAACGAACTTCATGTTGACATGGTTGAATCTTGGTACGTGTACGGATTTCTACAGAACATGCTGGATTACTATCGGCCACAACCATTTTTGGGCAAAATTCGATTCGAGATAATGGAACAGATTGGTAGAGAAGTTCATAAAATCCGGGTCGCCATGAATGCAGAGCTGCGGGAAGACCAGACAAGACAACAGGCAGTGGCAATTGGCGTGGGACCGCCAATCTTTTGACGGAGGGGATAATGTGGGCTGATATTCTAAGGAATATTTGAGCCATCTTGAAAAGGACACAAACTTAAGCCTAGAACTAGATCAGTCAAGTTTAGGCCTTTGCGCCATGTTGTAACAACTTAAAATTATTTAGTTCTAAGCCTAAGTCTAGAAGATTGGAACTTAAACTAGTCTGAATAAGTTCAACTTAAGTGATTTCAGTTGTTTATGGTCCATTGGGGGTTTGTCCCATGGTACCAATTTAATTAAGTTAAGCCTATGTGGTCTATTTGCCCCATAGTGTCTTTTTGTAAGTGACCACTACTCCAAGTATATATAGGAGTGGAAGAGTCCCTTTTGCCAGAAGAACCTCATTCACATAATAGAGCTTTATCTTCTTCCATTGAGAGTTCTCCTCTGTGACGATTTTATAGTTGTGACACTGTGTATTATAATTTCTCCCTATGAATCAAGTTAATTAGTTTTAATTTATCGTTGGGCCTTTCACAAGTAGGGTAAGCCTTTGTAAAGTTGGGTTTTAGGTTAAGCCGTCATTTGAGTTAGTAAGCCGTCATTTGAGTCACTTCCTAAGTAGAGAAACGAGAAAAGAGTGGATCTTACCCTCAGAATACTCATCATATGCTTGTACTGTCTTCTTAGTATCCATATCCAAGCTAGCTACGAAAGCCTTAGTGAGGATTAGTTGGAGAAGCCATAACTCCATCTAGTTGGAGCCATAGCCGATGTGGATGTAAGAGACCTAACACCAAGGTGGGTGGTCAAGAGTAGCTCTTTTACCTCTTCTGATGAGAAGAATGCATACAATTTAGCACACTCCTTTCACATCAAGTGGGCGCATCTCTTCCTTCCAAGGACCAAAGCACTTCGTCTAGCTCTGAATAGCGAGACAACAACAATAACTGCTCAACGCTCCTCATCAACGTGTATCTCTGTCCGACGAATCATTGCTTCGCTCCCTTCCTTGACCACCAGCGAGCAAAAGTGCAAGAAAAGCAAGTGCATCCTATCTTTCATGAGTCAGCCATTTCTTGAAGCCATCGTACCTCCAGTTATTAGCCAGCAGAGAAGAGAAGAGAAGCAAGCAGACGGCAAGGTGGAAGAGAGCGTGGCAAAGCTGTTCCTGCACCAGATGCCAACACAGAACTATCAATATCTTTACAATTTTGCACCACAAAGCCTTATGCATGTGATTCGGCAAGCCTTCCAGGCATTTCGCCATTCTGATCAGTCTTATGGAATTAGTCTGTATCTATGAATCTAGTACATACGTATTTGAAAACTAGCTATGCTAAATGGATTGCAACTCACAAACAAGGGATAGCGTGGATTAGTACTCAAGTATAGGCACAAATCCATGCCATACCGATACCTAAACCTATCGTGTAAAACGTAGATAGTGCACTGTTTTCATAACCCTTGAGCATATCCATGCTTTCCAAAGTGAGTCACAACTAAGGCTGTAAAAGACATAGATGACACCTTGTTCAATCTATGAACTTTTCTTGAAAAGAGGACGCATTTTAGGCAAAAACACAACAACAAAAAGCAGTGGTTTCTGACATATATTCCGACATAAAATCGTGAAATGTTTTTTGCCAAATTTCGGGATGTTGGAGGATTTGTCGAAAAATTTGTCGCAAACCATATGTCGGAATTCCACACATCAAAATCCAACAAATCTTCCTTTTCGGATGACTGTCAGATGACTGCTGGAGTGTAATTTAAATTAGATGTCGGAATCCGTCGCATAAAAACATGTCAAAAACTGACATACAGTTGTCGCCGCACGACAGTCGTTTGGGGATGCCACGTGGAAAATGACAGTCCACGTGGATGTCGTAAACCAACAGATTTTTCTAATGTCAGATTTCGACACCTCTGCAAATTTTCGACGAACAGAGGGCAATTTTAAATGTGTCAGAAATTTTTGACATCTGTCATGACATATTATTGGGGCAAAACACGATGTCGGAATCCGATAGATTTCACCAGTGTCGGAATTCGACATCCTCTATAAATTTCAGACGAGGACAGATGTTTGAAATTTTTTTGACTAGGGATTGGTCTAGCCAAAACACCCCTCAACAATGCAAAAATTACCAAAAATAGCTCCTATTTTTTCTCCCTTGTATCTAAGCATAATTTGGACTCATTCCAAAGGTTCTAACACTTAGGTCTACTTGAAAGCATCCTTATGAATGGAATCCTATGCTATTTGGCACGTGTGACAAGCCACATCATGACCATCTAACTATTTACAAGTCATATGACCAAAACTAGTCAAGCTAGAATTGTGAATTTTTAACAGTTTGTTTACACAATTGTATTCTAATGACATTCAATAGCATAAAGAAGGACCGGCATTGTCCTTACGCGAGTGATCAAAATCTGACCACTTCCAATCCTGGGCCCCCCACTGATTACTCCGTACTCCCAGGTAAATGAGAGCTTTCCAGACCCTCAGAGACATGACCAACAGGCGATGATAGACAGACTACTATGGAGGAGCTCAAATACATTGCGTCAATATTTCTAGAGTGATCTTGCTAAGCTGATCTTGAACTTTTAGAACATTCCACTCTCTCCAACGTGCACTCTCTTATCTATTATTGTCTTTGATTCTTAGAATGACAGTCCTATCAATGTTTTTCAAAGACAAGTCGTATTTCGTTGATACATTATCATTTGGAAATGACACAACCTAGGTGGCCCTCGACTCTCCTTCCATGTTTGGGTGCTAGTTACCTATTAGCTCCCACTAACTCTTAGGTGTTACTTGTAACTTTGAATCAATATTGTCATTTACTCATTGTGAATCAATATAATCAATATGTCCCGATTGGTAGCTTCATTAAATCCCTCCTCCAGTTTAGGACTCCCTTCAAGGTTGGTTTCTAGTTTGCATATCCTCTCCAGGTCCTATATCAAATACAAGGTGATGTTGCATTTCAGCCGAGTTCATTTATCACAAGTAGGTCATATTGCTTAATCAAAAATCATATCCATGGTCTCCCATCTTAGAATATTTCTCAATGGTGGCTTGAGCCTACTACTTATGTGTTAGATCGTGGTGTACCTATCATATCCCAAGTAGCGCCAAATCACCCCTTCTTTACTTGGTTGGTCATGCGGGTTCTTGATGAATACTTTCAGTGGCCTTAAGTGTATGATAGATTGTATTTGGCTTTCCATTAGCAACTCCCGTTGGGGCCGTTATGACTTCATTGGTTTCTCCTTGATCACTCTCTTCTTACACTCGTACTAGTGAGTGGACCCAGGTTCCAAGGGCCCGTGAATCCTATAGTTCCCGTATATTCCAACAGACTACTATGAATTGTGTTCTTGGTTCTATTTTAGCTAATTAAACAATATGTGTATGTGATCAAATATATCATGAAAAGATGTAAAGAAATGCTTGAATGCATTGTAGAATGCAAAGAATAAATGCATTTACATTGTATGTAATGAAGGAAGCAACCACATGAAGGAAGCAAACTCATGTTCTAGGAAAACTACATTTTATTTTGGACAACAGTCCATTTTCTTCTGCGTGAAGACTTGCTTTCTCCTGCTTCAAAAATATTGTGAAAAAACATTATCCAACCTTGCTAGTCATTTCAAACATAAATAAATCATGTTTATGGCATGGAAAAAAAAAGCATTTTGAATTTTTGTGGAAAATAAAGAATCAGAACTATATTGTGTGGTAAAAGTTAGTTTTCTCTTGAATGCTAAGAAAGAAAAAAGCTAAAAAAGCACTTAGGAAGTGATTTACTTTTTGCTTCTCATTTGGATCTACCTAATATGTATTCCAATCTTCATCCAATACAAATTGAAAAAACCATTTTAAAAAGTATTTTAGTACAATCATTTATTAGATCACAAGGAAATGTATAATATAAATGGCAAGGTGTATGTGACATCATTGCAATGCTTCATATGTTGGTGACTCCAATACTTTCAAGTAGAAGACCAAAATTCAGAATTTATCTCAGAAACTTGTACCTATTAGATTCATGCTTATAGATAAATATCATTAAAGAAAAACATGAGATTGATGTTGTATATCTTTTAGATGATTATTGTCATTTTGTGTGTATTTTGTAATTCTCTAGAATGCACCGAACATATTTTAGATTATTATTGTCATTTTGTGTGTACTTTTCATAATACTAATTGAAGACTTCAACTTTGTAATGTTCTAGAATGCACTGAACACCTATTTTAGTCTAGGAACTTCATCCAATATAGTTTTGAAATGATATAATTGGCAAGAAATGTGACTAAATGCAATCTTTTTGTCATAAGTGTGAGAGATTTCAACTAGTTTAGTCTAGTTTAGTCACATTTTGGTAAATTGTTAATAAGAGGCCAAAACTCATTTTAGACTTAGAGATAAACTTTTTGAAGTTATATTAGTTTAAACTACATTCAATAAACACTTTTGGAAAGTGTGGGAAAGTTGGTAGTCGAGTTTGAGAGAGATTCAAATTTGAACTTTGGGTACATTGAATCTAGACCCAAAAATAGTAGGGTTTACATTTTGGAGGGAAAGCCAAGTGGCCAAATAGGATTTGGAAACTCTATAAAAGGATGTAACTCATGGAGAGACACATCTTCTCTCTTCTCTCTCTCATTTCATCATTATACATGGTTCTCTTTGGGTTCTACTACTCATTGGTGCACTATCTTGGTGTCATTTTGCAATTCTATGTGTAGAATGATCATTTATTGCTATTTTTGGTTCCACACGTGTGAAATACAGTAGGGTATTGTAATTGTACGAACAGCAAACATATTTTATGTTTTGGTTCATGTTTGATCAATATCTCTTAGAGTTTGCATCTCATTTTGTATGTAGATGCTGATTTTTCTACATTGGCAGGATTGTTGGTTTGCTCCTTATTGTAACCAAAGATTTGGGACTTGGATTGGATCTTGAATGATCTGAAATCCTTCACATGGTATCAGAGCTATTGTGTCTCAGGTTATGAAAGGATCAGCCATCTTTAGCAAGAAGTTTGAGGAGTTACCAATGCTAGAGCATGCTAGATTGATCTCTACTCAAAAATCAGCATTTTTGCATGTGTAGAATTGATCTTTTGTAGGTCAAAACTCAATATAGGGTTATATACTTGATCAATTCCGATTTAACACTTGGCTTACTGGAATTAGATGATTTTTGGTGCATTAGGAAGGTCTCATTGGAGTCTACAAGAAGATATACCAAGTTTCTAGAAATTGCATGTAGAATTTGAGATATTCAATTTTTTGTGATTTTGTCAAAACCCTAATTTTGATTGGATCTCTAGTTTGTGAGGTTACTGAACTTTATTTGAGTGTGTTTCAATCTTAGGAAGTGGCAAGAATCATTAGATTGAGGATAGATCATAGGTTGATCAAGATTTCACTATTCTATGTGTTGATTTTCTAGTTAGAAGTGCTAGAAGAGATTTGAGAGGTTCCATATCTTTGTGATTTCTTCTTGAGTTCATTTTTTGACATTCAAGAGAGTGCTTTGTGCATTGGAACAGGTTGAAAGAGAAGATCAGGTCACTTCAACATGGCTACAAGTGGTGGATTTATGTTGGAGAGCAATGATAGGCTTACCTCAATCAACTATTCTACTTGGAAGGTGAGGATGGAGTCCTTATTGGAGATGAATGAGTTGATGGAGATTGTTGCAGGTGTGGAGGAGAGACCTCAAGCACCTCAAGATCAAGTGAGGTATGACAAGAGAGCAAAGAAAGCTCTACACATGATTAAGATGAATGTTACCAATGAACTTCTCAAGGAAGTTGGTAAGTGCACATCATCTTTGGAGGCTTGGGAAATTTTGAAAAAGCTTTATGAATCCAAGTCTACATCAAGAGTGCTTACTCTTAGGAGGCAAATCTTTCAAAGTTTGCAAAAGAGGGAAGAGAATACTCATGCTTTTGTTTTGAGGGTTAAGGCATTCAATGATGAGTTAGCATGTATTGATGAAAGCATTAAGGAGGTAGAGCTTGTTCAAGTTATACTTAATGGCTTGTTGGATGATCATGCTAATCTTGTTCAAAGTTTTGCTATTCAAAAGACTTTGCCAAGTATTGTGGATTTGCAAGAGATCTTGGTGAATGAGGAGTATAGGCTTCAATCAAGAGGAGGTGGATCTACATCGACATCTCATTATGAAGAGGATGCTATGTTCATCAAAGGCAAGTTCAAGGGCAAAGGCAAAGGCAAGTGGTCTAAAGGGCAAGATCAAGGTGAGACTTCTTCTTTTGGAAAAAAGAAAGATAAGTCTAAGTTGAAATGCTTTTATTGTGGAATCAAAGGGCATTTTGCAAATGAATGTTTGAAGAAGCAAAGAGATGAAGGTAGCAAGCAAATCAACTTTACTACTAATGATGAGGGTCTAGGTGGTGGTGATTCTCTTTTGATGTGTTCATCAAGTCCAATATCAAGTGAAGGTGACAAAGATTCATGGTGGATTGATAGTGGAGCTAGCTCACACATGACTAGTCACAAGGAGTTCTTTACTTCTTTGGTCACTTATGATGGAGCCAAGAAAGCAATTCACATGGCCAATGGTGGTGAGTGTGTGATTGAAGGTATTGGTTCAATTCCTATTTGTCTCTCTACTAATAGGAAAGCAAGACTTGATGGTGTTCTTTACATTCCTTCACTTTCAAAGAATTTGCTAAGTGTTGGTCAAATGATAAAGAAAGGATACATGGTAAAGTTTGGTGGTGATGCTTGTTTCATTACAAAGGAAGAAATCTTGGTTGCTAGGGGCAATAGACAAGGTAGACTTTTAAAGCTTGATGCTTTTGTTATGGCTAACAAAAAGGATGGAATGGAAAAGGAGATTGGTCTCAACTTTCCAAAGTTATCTTTTAGCATCAATAAGATTGTTGGATCTTATGCAAAGTCTAACAAGCTTCCTTATGCTAGATCTAGGTCAAGATCTAATATGCTTCTTGGAGATGTTCATCTTTGTGCTAACTTGGCTAGTCTTGAGGATAATGATGGTGTTTCAATGGTTCTTCATGGCAAGTGCAAGCATGCAAAAGATAAGGAAAGAGCTAACTTCATCAATGGAGGTGAAGGTTCTTCCTTGGAAAAGATTGTTGTTAATGATTTCTTTGATCATATGTCAAAAGATGTTGCTAGGTGCATTCATGAAGGAGGTGGTTCTTCTACATTTTTTAGTGATGAGTCCAAGAAAGTCATTTTTGCAGCAAGTGGAGTCACATTTCCTCATAAAGAGAGTAGATCAAATGGTTCTATCAAGAGACTTGGTGAGGGAGATAGTCACAAGTCAAGAAGAAGAGAAGTATGTGAAGAGTTCAAAGTAGGATGTACTTTGAATGATGTCATTTTGAATGATAGTGAGGAGGAATCATTATCATGTGAGTCATTACCTAAAACATTGAGTAGAAGTTCTTGTTTGAAAAAAGAGAGTACTTCAATCATTCTTATGTTGAATGTACTAATCATTTTTTTCATGGCTTCTAATGTTTTTGAGGTTTCTACTTCTTATGATGCAATCATTAAGAGGGAGTCTTATGAAGGAAAGAGCAATGAAAGATTGGTTCTTGGGAAGATCCAAGGCATGGATCTCACATCTCTTCATCAACTCAAAGGACTCTATGATTATGAATCGATCACTCATGATCAAGATGGCAAAAAGTTGGTTGGAGAAGACTACATGGAACAAATCGAGAGGCAATTTCTTCAAGGCAAGGGAGATCTCATTGGTGAGCTTATTGAGGTTTGTTATGGACTCAAGAGGGCTGGATTTATTAGGTTTGATACTCATCTTCACCTACTCTACTTCATGTTGGATGGAAAATTTGGAATCTATCTTTTGATTTATGATGGTGACATTGGTGACATTGTTTTCACTAACCTTTGTGGGAGATCGAGATCAAGCATTGATGAGATCTTGTTGAATCTAGATCATATGTTTGAGAGGGAGTATTTCCAGAGGTTCAGGTCTGAAGATATTCATATCTTTGATATCTTTGATGATCAAGAGAAAGGTAAGCACATGGAAGCGACTCACTTTGCTTTATTCACATGTTTTGAAGAATTTTCTTGTGTAGATGAAGCTATGCAAGTGGATATTGGTTCTCATGTTTTTCATACTAGAAAATCAAGTAATGGATCTGGAAAAAAAAGTTTGTTTAATGACTTTGATGATCAAGAGGAAGATCAAGAGGTTGGTCTTAAAGGGCTTCAACAACACAAAAGGAAAGGTGGCAATTTGGAGCTAGTCAAGAGTATCAAAGGAGAGGTAACTGGCAAAGTTGTTATGGATCTGTTGTTGCAGCTTATTGAAGACTCAACTAAGGTCAAAGGAGCAGAAAGGAAGTGTTGTTCAAGTTTACTTTACTTGTTCTATCTCATGTTTGAGCTATTTCATGTGGATGTGTGCAAATTGTCAAGATATGGACAAACTCGCTACATTGTCTTCCAATATCTTATTGTTGGAGTTGTACTAGCATTCTTGGCTGGTTTTGCTGATGGAAATGAAGCCATTGGAGGCTCATTATGTCACTCATTCATGGACAAGTCATCAAGTGTTGCTGATATCTTGTGGCAAGATGGAGATGGAGGCTCATTCATGGAGTTTTATGGTGAAGACATATCAAGAAAGGACAAAGTTGGAGGAGACAAGCAAGCAAATGGTCATCACTCACATTTATTGTTTGGTTGCTGTAATTTTCCAGAGAGTTCAAAGTTTGAAACATGGAGGAATCATTTCATTTACATTCTATTTGGTTCTTCATGTTCTAGTTATATCTTGATGTGTAAAATTGATGTAAGAAATAGTGAAGCATCCAATTTGGACACTATTCTCTATATCAATTATGAAAGATACTTTAGAACCTTAGAAAGAAGATCTATACTTAGGATGGAGATCATTCTAAAGTTGGATCAAAGTTCTATTGTCAAAACTATGCCAAAACTAGTTGAAGAGGGAGTGTGAGAGATTTCAACTAGTTTAGTCTAGTTTAGTCACATTTTGGTAAATTGTTAATAAGAGGCCAAAACTCATTTTAGACTTAGAGATAAACTTTTTGAAGTTATATTAGTTTAAACTACATTCAATAAACACTTTTGGAAAGTGTGGGAAAGTTGGTAGTCGAGTTTGAGAGAGATTCAAATTTGAACTTTGGGTACATTGAATCTAGACCCAAAAATAGTAGGGTTTACATTTTGGAGGGAAAGCCAAGTGGCCAAATAGGATTTGGAAACTCTATAAAAGGATGTAACTCATGGAGAGACACATCTTCTCTCTTCTCTCTCTCATTTCATCATTATACATGGTTCTCTTTGGGTTCTACTACTCATTGGTGCACTATCTTGGTGTCATTTTGCAATTCTATGTGTAGAATGATCATTTATTGCTATTTTTGGTTCCACACGTGTGAAATACAGTAGGGTATTGTAATTGTACGAACAGCAAACATATTTTATGTTTTGGTTCATGTTTGATCAATATCTCTTAGAGTTTGCATCTCATTTTGTATGTAGATGCTGATTTTTCTACATTGGCAGGATTGTTGGTTTGCTCCTTATTGTAACCAAAGATTTGGGACTTGGATTGGATCTTGAATGATCTGAAATCCTTCACAATAAGTAGTACAAAAGTAGATAATATTAAATTATTTTTAAAAGGAATATATAGAGATGCATCTGCCAACATATTTGAAAGAGGTTTTTCACAGTGTTGGTGACATCTTTTTGTCAACGATGTGTCCAATGTCAACTTTTTTGTTTTTGATGCATTCTAACTTGTAGATGTGAATGTTCTTCGTGCTCTTTTTGGTGGAGATGTGTTTTCTTGCATTCAAAAGAATTATAACATCCAATGCATTATAACATTCACTGTAAGCTTTGGAGGCCCAAAAGGAACTATTAGCCTTAAGAACAAGGCGGCTCCCTCTTTAGTCCCTTCAAAGTAATTAATAAGGATAATAGGCCAATAAAGGCCCAAGGTAGACTAAATAATACTTAACAAGAGCTAACTATCCTTCAAAATAGTTATGTTTAGTTAAGTAAGAGCATTGTTTATAACTAGGCAAGAAACATCAACTTTTGGATCTTTTGGCTCATTTGCAATTGCTAGGAGCTCCACCTCCTCTTCCTCCTTTGTGAATGTGAGCCTTGGGATCTTGCTAGGTCTCATGTGCCCCATCACATAAATCCATGTACTTCTCACTCTCCATCATGGAATTCATCTCCTTTTGACCTTCACTTTGATATGAGCTTTGTGGTAGCTTGTGGTTATTGCTCATCTTTGGTTCTCTTCAAGATAGGTGTGGTGGCTGCCTCCTTATTCTAGCTTGCTTGGCTTGGATTGAGAGGTATGGCACATGACAATATTCATAGAATGTGAGGTTATGGCCATCAGAAGTTTGACAATTTTCGAAATAAAATTAAAAAAAATATCGAATTGTTCTGATGCATGCATGCATGTAACTCATTTTAGTGCTTTTTTGTTGTTGGAAATGTATGGATAGACCTGTATGCATGATTGGATGCATGGTAGATGGGTGTTTAGTAGATTGATCAGAGAAATTTTATGCATGATGTTATTTTTAGCAATTCTAGTTCAAAAAGTTGATTTCCAAGTTACTGGGCAATTTATATAAAAATTTGATTTTTTCAGAAATCATTGCATGTCGCATCTGATGCATGGTAGATGTTTTGAAATCCTTTTGAAATGGGATGGTAACTGTGAAACTGCCAAGTCGATGGTTTAAATCGATTTTCACAGTTTAGGTCCATATCAAACGGAATTTGAAAATTCCAGTTACATAAAGATTTGAATGAACCATGGATGTTTTGGATTTGTTCAAATTCGTTGGTTATCGATTAAACTGAAATTGCTTATAGAGTGAATGACCTTAATAAATTGAAATCGGTCAATTTTATAAGGTCACAGTACTTGTCACTTTTGGTTGAAGATTTTGGAATCTGTCAATTAATGGGAGCATTTCTTGTTTCATGAAATCAATAAAGACCAAGAATAGCGCAAATCTTGTTGGAACGATTTTTATGCCGATCTACGGGTAGATTTGCTAGTGCGGCACTTAACTAATGATCAATCAAAACTATTTGAATGGTTGGTAGTTAAAAGTACTATCGATTCCAAAATGGGTCGCTTCAAATCGTAAGATAATTACTGTTTTGGGACATGATTATCACTGGTCATGCACGCTGTTACTTGGAACTGTACAATAGTGATATAAGTGAGGTAGATTTGCGAGAATTCATACCTAAACTATTCTAAGAAGTATTGATTGTTAAACATGCAGGCAATTCAATGGAAAAGGGTGTAAAAAATGAATTAAAAAAAAAATGAACATGATTACAAAACGAAAAAAATTACAGACATGCATGCACACACACACAACACACAATCAATCAGTACATGTCTAAGGAATAGCTGGGCTCATGATATCGCCGTTATCTACTCCCGTTCACTACCATGTCTAGAGGGATGCCTTCGAGGGTTTTAAGTTTAGCATAGCCCAAGGCAAAGATTTGATCAATGATATAGGGACCTTGGCCAGTAAACTTAAGTTTGCCCTTACGTACCTTCGTTTGTTAGAGAAGGACTCTATCTCCTTCTTTAAATTTTTTTACAACTTAATATGGCAGTCATGCCAATCTTGTTGACGTCTTTTGTGCACTTGTTGTGCGTGCACACCAATGACTCTTGTTTCACAAAGCTTGTGGAGGTGGAATAGCCTATGGGCTAGGATCTGACTTTCGTCTAGTTTCAAATCGTAGGCTACCCGTAAAGATGGGACATAGAATTCTACAAGCATCATGACCTCTTGTCCATATGTGAGTTGGAATGGTGTCTATACGTGCCAGTGGCCTTCGACACGCCCATAAAGCAGCATGTAATTTGAACTCCCAATCCGACCGATTGGATTCCACCATCTTCATGAGGATTTCGCATAGAACCTTATTCATGGACTCATCCTGCTCGTTACATCTTGGGTAATATGGAGCACTTTTGCGGTGAAGAACTAGGAAGGTTGACAGCAAGTGTTCAATTACTGTGTTCAAAAAGTGTGTACCCCTGTCGTTGACGATTTCGAGTGGGCAACCAAATCGTACAATGATGTGCTCATAAAGGAACCGACCAGTGGTTTTGGCATCGGCGTTCTTTACCGCCCGAGCATGTGCCCACTTCGTGCAATAATATGTCGCCACGATAATATATCTTGCCTGTGTGAATCGCGCGGTAGGATTGATTGGTCCTACATAATCAATACCCTATTTGAAAAATGCTTGTTCAGATAAGATGGGGGTTAAAGGCATATAATCTGAAAATTGTGACCTTTTGGATCTTTGGCACATATCACAAGCCTTTACAAAGTTATGAGTGTCCTTAAATAACGAAGGCCACCAATACCCAACTAGTAAGATCTTCCTAGTTGTGTTTTCTGAGGCAAAATGTCCACCACCAACTCCTTCGTGCAGCAAGGATATGATGGGAATAATCTCGCCCTCAGTCCAACATCGTCTAATCACACCATCTGCACCCTTTCTATAAAGTTGCCATGCTATAAGTGTATAGGGTGCCACCTTGTAGATAAGTGCGCATTGGGCAGGTTTCAACAACATTGGATCTAGCACCCCCGTCGTTAAAAACCCTATGATGTCTTTGGCCCACATGGGAGTACAGTCAATTTGGAAGAGTATTGCATCAGGTAGGTCATCATTGATGTCCTCCGTTGGTTTCTCATTACTCGGTATTCTGGATAGATGATCAATGACAAAATGTTGCGATCCCTTGCACACAACAATACAAAATTTGAATTCTTGTAGTAATAGCAACCAACGTGTGATTCTACATGTTGTGCAAGTTTTGTTCACGATGTAAAGTAACGCTTGATGATCTGTGAAAAATATAAAGGGTTTGTCCAGAAGATAATGTCAAACTTCTGGATGGCATAAATCATCACCAGTGCTTCCCTCTCGGTTGTGGTGTAGTTCATCTCCGCAGACATTAATTACCTACTAAGGAAACAAATTGGATAGTCCTTCTTATACAATCTGGGTTGAGTTAGCATTGTACCGATGGCAAACTTCGATGCATCAGTGTACACATGAAACTCCTTCGTGTAAACTGGAGCTCGCAAGATAGGAGCAATTTCGCAAGATAGGAGTAGTTGTCAAGGCGTGTTTGAGTTCTTGGAAGGCCTTTCTCTATTCATCCGTCCACTTAGGATTTACGATCACTCTGTATATTCATCGTGCTTTACTAGCAAAGTCGCAAATATGACAACAATAGTGATTAGCGTGACCCATAAAACAATAAACGTCTCAGACCGTTTTAGGTTCTGGCCTCTCGACGATAACTTTGATCTTCTCTAGGTCGGTGGCAATCCCATTGCACGATACAATGTGACCAAGTACGACACCATGGGTGACCCATATCTGACATTTTTCAGGATTAAGAGAAATATCATACCTTTGACATTGTATGAAAATACGTTCGAGTACGGCCAGGTGTGTGGACTCTTCCAAGTGTACCCCAAGGTCATCAAGATAGATCTCAAGATTGTCACCGATGAGATCATAAAATGCTGCTTGCATAACATGTTGGAAGGTGCATGGTCCATTACACAATCCAAATGGCATAACTCGCTATCAGAAAATACCCATTCCCTAGCAAAAGCCATTTTTGGTTTGTCCTCTTCAAAGATAACAACTAAGTTATATCCACTGAAGCCATCCAAAAAGGAATAAACTTCATCCCCAGCTAGGTTTTCCAATATGGATTCACCATATGTGATTGGAAAATGATTTCTTTCTGTGGAAGCATTTAATTTGCGATAGTTGACACAAACACAAAGCTTCTCGTTCTTCTTTGGGACCACAATGATAGGTGATACCCAATCTGTATGTTCTACCTCGTAGATGAAACCTGCCTCCAAGAGCTTTTGGAGTTCGTCTTTGATGCGTGCTCTGTAGATCGAATTACAATGATAAGGTCTACTGGCATGGGGTTTTAGCATCCGTCTTTAATGGGATTCTATACACGGCAACCGAGGGATCTACTCCCTTCATGTCCTTGTAGTGCCATGCGAAGTTATGACGATATTTTCTAAGGAGCTTCTCTAAGGCCAGACGTTGTTCGGTGTTGAGGTGTGCTCCAATATGGACAAACTTTTCCTCTATCTCATTAGGATCTTGAAGATTTGACTTTATGGTTTGAGCGGGGCCATCATACGGCTCATTCCCCTTTGGCTCCCGTTGACCTTGAGGCAGGTGGATAGTTACATCTTCAATGGTGAAGTCCTTGAAATGGTTGGGCACATCAATTTTATCAGGGACGTAGGGCTTCTTAGTCCTGGCCTTAGGTGGATCTTTATGGGTTCTAATTGTGTGGCTTGTGGACCTAGAGGATTGTGCTTCGCTCGGGGTTTCTCGAGCTATCGTGAGATCGCAAGGAGGCTCCACCTCTATAATCTTTTTCATTTTCTCGCGGATAGCTTCCTTCCTAGTTGGTTTCGCATGCACCTTGTGAACGGTGTTTTTGTGTTTCTTGGACGCTTGAGGGACTTCGGTTAACATTGCATCATCTATTGCGTAGATAGATTCAGTATCATGTATCTCCCATTCGTATACCGGTCGTTTGACACGATATAGTTTACTTTGGTCCAATTTGGCTGTAGCAATGCTAGCCTTAGGCTCTATCTCTTGGACCTTCTTAGGGAGCAGCCGTGGGGGAATGGTGTCCATGAAGCGCATAATAGCTACACCTATAATATCGGCCATGTCGGAATCAATATCAAACTCTTGAGTTCGTAAAACACTCTCATCGTCGATATGCAACCAAGCAAATTATATGGCACTAATATCACAAAAGGCCTAAATGTGGGGTTATTAATAAGAAAGCTCTTTTCAAGTACATAGACTATGAATATTGCCTAAAACAACATTATCAAACTAAAAAATTTGAAATTAAATTTGTCAAGGTTGACCAAAATGATGAATGGTGTGACTATGGTTAATTTTTAAATTATGCACATGAGTCTCATTAGATTTATGAGCTTCCATGGGCCTATCACCAATTTCAAGATACTGGTGACCTATCATATTGGTTGATATCTAATATTATGGTTTCTGTTCCTTATTTTCTTCTGTTTCATGGATTTGATCTTGTCTAATGCAATGAAAAGTGCACCTAAATATGTATGTTAAAGGAAAACCCTCAAAGGTTTTTCATATAGAGATAGAGGATTCGTTTGCCAATCCCCAAAAAATATAGTTGTAACATTGAAATTGAAGCTACAAACAAGAGAAATACAAGAGAATATCAACAATGATAGACAAAGCGTGTTTGCATATTTTCATTGGTCCAAGTTTGCCCTAAAGTGTATTTGATGGGCAGTTGAAATCCAGTTGTAGTGGGGTTGAAAGGCAACATGTCAATTCTAGACAAAGAACACATGCTTTCAGAAGATTTTGGAAATAGAATTTTTCAGAGAGAGAGAGAGAGAGAGAGAGAGAGAGAGAGAGAGAGAGAGAGAGAGAGAGAGAGAGAGAGAGAGAGAGAGAGAGAGAGAGAGAGAGAGAGAGAGAGAGAGAGAGAGAGAGAGAGAGAGAGCGGGGGAGGGGGGGGTGTCTTCTTTGCGCATTCCTTCATTGCAGTTGATTGTCTTTTCTATGCATGTTCAATCTTGAAGCTGCCTTAGCTCTTCATTCACGCGCATTCTCAGTCCATCCATGTCTTGCATTTTACTTTACTACATGTTCATCAAGTTGAATTTTACATTCAATTTCAACTCATTGTCTAATTGGGTTCTACTTTAATTCTCTTTCATGTAGCAATGTAGATGCATAGTAGCGAACGTAGAGAGGGAATGGGAGGTGATAATGTTTGGTTGAGATGTGTGTGTGTGTGTGTGTGGGTGGGGGGGTGCGTGTGTGGTTTGAAGGATTTGTCTCTCTCCTCATCTCTATTTTTAATGTGAGTTGAGAGAGAGAGAGAGAGAGAGAGAGAGAGAGAGAGAGAGAGAGAGAGAGAGAGAGAGAGAGAGAGAGAGAGAGAGAGAGGTTGATTTTTTAGAATTAGGGTTTTTTAGGCTTTTGAGATTAAAAAAAATAGCAATAATGTTGATATAGCCACAAGAAGCAAAATAGACAAAATCTTCATAAAGTCACATTATAAGAAAGAAAATCATCACAAAGCATTGAATAGACCTCAAGAGTAAATGCATTCTTGTAAATCAACCACACACGAGACCTAGCATGGAGGATGTCATTGGCTCTGATCCACAAGGAGAAGAGAGAAGATTCCAAGTTCAGCCAAAAAATACCTAAAGTCAATGTTTAATGTCTACTCATAGACAAAGCCCATTCCTTAACATAACATAATTGTCACCTACCATAGTTAGCCCTTGTTAGGCTCTATTACATCTATTTTGTGTCTAATTTGGCTTCTTATTCTTATTTTAATCAATTTGAGGGGCCTAAAGAGAGAACCACCTTTTCTTTCATGATCCAAATGTGACAAAACAATGGCTATAGTAGCTACTCTTCTAAGCATCTCATCAAAACAGTTACATGAAGGACTTGATGCATGCAGGTCATTGGACGTGACTCCAATCCATAATTCAATTCACCAATTATTTTCAAAATTTTAGAAGGTCCTTAAAATTGCGGAGCTAACAATTCACTTTGATTTCTTTGTTTTCATTTTAGTATATTTATAAGGTTATAATCTTAAGTATATTGAATCTCTGACAAATTCACAAAAGGTTCTCTTATGGTTAGCATATTGCTTTATTCATTGTGTTGTTGCCTCAATATGCTCTTGAATAGCTTTCATATTGTCTTGCATGATTTGATTTTTCAAACATAATAATTTCATTCATAAAAGAACCACTTGAGTTATATATGAACTTAGAGAGCTTTGTCAACAATGACTACTAGAATCACAACTTTTGTGAAGTCCACATTGATGGATTGTAATGGTTATATTGTGAAAAATATGTGCCATGCAAATTAATATGTGTGGAGTGGTTATATACAAAAACTCAACAAAATACAATCATTCTATCCACTTTGTTTGGTGATCTGATCACACTTAATGTTATAAATAGCACTCTAATCATTGATTGGCCCTTTCTATTTGAGCATCAATGTATGGATGAAAGATCATCTCTAACTTGCCCATATGCAATTCAAAAAACAAAAAATGAATCAGTGGTTGTGCAAAAAATGTGCATACTTTGTAAGCCTACCACCACCATGTAGATGCTAGCATGACCTCTTGAAAATTTGAGCAAAGAAGGTATTAAGTCCATTTTGATGTTTTGTCCAAAGCTACATGTAGGAGTTGACAATGGGTGTAGCAAACCTAGTTGTTTGACATGTTCTACTTTATTTACTTAACAAGAGGTACATTGTTGCACATAAATATATGTAGGCCTTTGCATATCAACTCATTGAAAAAAAATTCTAAAGTCAAGGTTTTGTATGGTCATCTTTGAGGAGTGGATTGTTCTTTATTTTTGTTGATACATTCTACTCTAAAATTCTTGTAGATGCTTTAGAGATTTGTTTATTCTTACATGTTAAGACTTCAAATCCGTCAAGGATAATGTTTTTGAAGTCAAAGTTGAATAGTGCCCATATCGAGCAAGAAGAACACATATACGACCAGAATGAAGCATTTTGGAAATGTAAATCATCTTGGTTTCTGATTTGGTGAGAAAGCGATGGGTGGCCTGGTAAGTAAAAACTGTAAATCATCAAAACAAGGTTCTAACATCGTCATTGTGCTCAGAATACCTCTTTTAACCTACGATAATAGTTTTAGGCATTTTGGAGATGGCAAATATGGGAGAACCCATTTTATGCAAAAATAGCAAATTGGACGGAATTTCCAACTATGCAATGTGGAAGCTTGAAATGAAAAACATTTTGATGGAGAAGAAATTGTGGGATGTCATCACAGGCGATGAGCAAAGACTGCCAAATGAAGCAAACATCAAAGTATTTGACATAAAGATGAGGAAGGCCTTGACCTTCATCAACTTATCGATGAAAGACCACATCATAACCCACATCAATGATGTCGTGACACCGAGACAAGCCTAGGATTTATGAAAAGAGCAATTCAAGAATTCAAATTTGTCAAGGATAATGTTTTTGAGGTCAAACTCGTGTGAACAAGGAGAGCACATTCAAACTTATATGACTAGAATAAGTGCAATAAAACAAAAACTACATAGGCGAAAGCATACATGATGCCGAATTGGTGCATATCGCATTGTGTGGCATTACAGATACCTATTAGATGTTTCTGAGATGGATAGCGTCAAGAAAAAGATGACCAACCTTTGACGAGCTCATAGGGATCTTGATGAAGGAAGAGCAACGACAAGAAATGGTGAAAGCTCGTCATCAAAATAGTGATGATCAGGAACTTGCAGCATGCCAAAAGCAAGGCAATGGCAAGGACAAGAAGAAGTCTGAGTAGCAATATACTAAGGGTCATAAGGAAGAAGGGTCATCCAGCAAGACCAAGAAAAAAGACAAGTGCTTTTATTGTGGCAAAAAGGTCCATTGAAAAAGTAAATGCCGAAAATTCTTGGTGGAGTCGGGCAAGGAAAAGTAGTATAAGGCAATGTGTAGTGCAACACAAGAAGCCATTTGGTTGAGACAACTTGCATGAGATGGGCATTAAGCAAGAGAAACTCACAACTATACATAGTGGCAATCAGAGTGGTATTCAACTGGAAAAAGAATCTGGTGTTTCACACGAAGACCAAACACATCAACATTCACTTTATTTTATATATGAGAGGGTGTTGAGTAAAGAAATAAATACTATTTATTGTAGTACAGATGAACAATTAGTTGACATCTTCACTAAGTCACCCATTAGAGAAAATTTTGATAAGTTTAGATCAAAACTTTACGTCTTTTGAGGAGACAATATCTAGAGCATTGATTGTAGAAGATGCTAATCGTGCTACACTCGAATGCCAAAACATCAACTAACTAGTAAGAACAATCAACCTAGGTAAGGACTTTCCTATGCCTGCAAATGAGCTGCCAAATATCGTGGGGTTATAACCACACTACCCATTTGAGAGAGATAGTGTAATGCCCAACTATCATATCCAAAACCAGGTGATAGAAAAATATAGCAACCCTTTTAGTACACTGAAGAGGAACCATACCATAGGGATGAAAATGTTTATGATATGGGATTCGAAACTAATGAGATGGATACACCCCTATAGTTACCTAAGCCAGAATATGATGAGGGATATACAAAGTCGATTCACACTTAGATAGTTTATGGAGGAACAAGTCAAGTAGAAGAATGCCATCGGATAGAAGGGAATGAAGTGAAAGGTGGGCTAGCCGATAGTAGCAGACGAGACAATGAAAATGTTGCCAATGGACTAGAAATCATGGGAGTAGCCCTTGTAGACTACCCACCTAAATTAAGATCCATAGGCTGTTTATAGAAAGAAAACAAGAAAAATCATCAAATCACTATACTTGATGCATTCGATCAAGACTCGTTTGATATCCAAAACTTGTTCGAACCTCAAAAAATCAGGATTGACACACAGCTTCTACGAATAACCTTCACAAATCTACTCAAGAAGGCCATGAAAAACAAGATGACCTATTCTTTTGGGATCAAGAACTGCCCAATTACATTAGTGATGAAGAATCTGAACATGAGGATGATATGATGACAAGTTATGATTTAGAACTTTTAGCCATAAATCCTACATATGCATGGCCAAACATGTCAGAAAGAAACAAAGCAATAGATATCGATTTACAACATAGAATTGAGATTTGAGATGAGTATCCAGATAACAAGATCGATACTGGGTAGCTGTTGACATGAAAAGATCCACCCTTACCTTTAATGTCACCTAAGGGGTAAGGGGCAGTAGGAATTTTATGAATAAATTTTGTCTGTTTAGTTCTTTATTCTACTAATTTTGTTGTTTGGTGACTTTTCTTCGTTCTAAATAGAAATAATTAAAAACAAAAAAGCAAAAAAAAAAAAAAAAGTTCTTGATGTGAGTTTTGTTGTATGAGCTAACTTTTGTTGAAATGCAGAGATAGGATGATTCAAATATCAATTGCACCCACCACCACTAACGCATCATATAGACATAGTGTGCTTGAACCATCTATTGCAAGCCCAAATGATTGCATCCATATCCATGCACTATGTATCATCTCTGAGAGAAAAGCATGTATGATTGACTAGGAGCATGAATGGAATGGGTTTGAGAAAAAAAAAAGTGGAACTAAAACAATGTAGTGGGTGTTAGATTTCTTTAGGTTTCCTCCATAGTGGCGGACCGACGTCGCCAACTTATCATCAATTCTAAAAACAGCTAGACAACCAAATATGCCAAGGGTGGTTACCAACTTTGTACATATACAAGAACTAGCGTAAATAGCATTCAATGCTTGTAAGATATTTTTGACGACACTTGTAAATATATACTAGCTGAATCAAACTATGTGAGAGTCTTTTATGTAAGTCAATGTAAGTGTTGTCTTAACACAATCAGAGTACTTTTGTGGCCAGTGTTATCACGCTCAGCAATCTGAAATTATTACTTCAAGCCATTGTACTCACTGTTGATATTAATCAAAGTGCAATTTTTGTCTCACTATTGTATTGTTCATTTGTGCAATTATGTATGAATCATTCTTCTTAAATATTTCTACTACTAAGTGTTGCATTTCCGTTCCTACATGCCTACGCTCAAAGCTTCGAGCTTCCGTTGCCGGTCATCCCCACATTTTACGACATGGTATTAGAGTGAGCATTTCAGTAATATGCTTTTCTACTGCGAATTATCAGTCTTGTTTCTACCAAAACGTCTCTCTAGCAAACGCTCAGCCAACAGTATCTGGCAATCCTTGTTTCTACCAATGATTTCGTTCAACCAGAATGGATCCATCATCTGATTCATCTCTCATTCAGAAACAAGTTCATCTTGTTCAGACTGTAAGTTTTCCCAATGACTCGACAGCTTCCGAGATCAAAGTGTACATCATTGATGGCACAAAGCTCAAACAAAAAAGAAATGCAGCCAGCATCATCATGTGGAGACTGAGAGATGGCAAAGTATTTGCCATGATTGATGCGAAAAATGTTTCACTGATTGCAGATCGCAAATATCAATCAGACTCTATAATGAAACAAAACGAAAAAAAACAAAACTGAATGAAACGAGACAAAGCGAGATGAAACTTGAACAAGCTCTGATATTGGCATTGCTAAAGCAAAATCAAATTAATCGCGAACGAAATGAATTCAGATGGATTTCAAATATGATTGCTGGTCATTGTCTGCTATATCATTCCTACAATCCTCCAGAAATTAGACAGACACTGCTGATCTACGTTATAGATTAATACAACATTCAACAAAACTGCACCAGTGTGCAGAATAGATAAAACAAGTGAATGAGATACACAAGCAATAGATGATAGTAATTCATTCAAGATCAGACAAAGATAAGAGTGATATGTGTGTAATAGCTACAGTATCATATATTGATCCTCTTGATTTTGAGCATTATATGATAGACCCACACAACACGTGGCGTGAGAAAAGTGATGTTCTCCTACAAGCACAGACGGACTTCTATTCTATAGTCTATATTCTGTATATTTTCTTTCTGCTATTGTATGTATCTTATACACTCATATTAACACACCATATTAGATAGACTAGGTGGGTTAGGCACGTCCTAATGCTCTTCCGCTGACGTCACTATATCAAATCAAAGTTTTTGTACTTCATGGTACTTGCATGATCTTCCTGATCCTCTTGAATGTGAAGGTCAAAAAGTTGTAGCGAAGATTTTCATGTCGCTTTGAGCCGTTTGACTTTCGCGTCGTCTGACTTTCTCCTACTGTATCATGAGAAATTTTTTTTTGTGAACTTTTCACGTTCGTGTCTTTTTGTTAGGATGTTCGCGAACATTTTTGCTTCATGTCTTTTCGTCAAGTTCCCGAACATTTTCGGTTCATGTCAAACATTTTTGCTTTGTGTCTTTTCGTCAGACTAAGGGCTGAAAGCTAGCAAAGCTTTGGTAATAGAAACGTTTTGTTTCTGTAGCTCCCTCTCAAAGCGTGGTAGCTTGATGACTCCAAGGTTGCTCCTCTGTTTCTCAACCAGACCTTTGTCTTAGGCCTTTGTGAAAATGTCACCCACCATCTCCTTTGTTCCAATGAAAATAGTCTGCAGCATTTTCTTCCTAATCAGATTCCTTATCAAGTGATACTTGATTGCGATGTGTTTCGTCCTTGAATGAAACACATGATCATTTGTCAGATGTATTGCAGATGTATTGTCCATCTGCAAAATCAGAGGCTCATTTCTTGTTTCATCCAGTTCGTCAAGGAACTATTGCCTCTGGGATGGTGGGTCCCGCCAGGTACCGGGACAATTGTACTTTGAGATTTAGATTTAGACAATTGTACTTTTAGATGTAGATAATTGTAGCCAAGCCAAGAGAAAAACAAATGGCATAAAGAATGGAGTTGCCTAATTTTAGATCTACTTGAAGCAGCCAAGGGAAACAAGCAAAGGGGAGCTCAGACAAAGTGGATACACATAAAGGATCTGATTGTAAATGCATTGAGAAGTGAATTTTCGGTGCTCTTGAGCTGACGTTATAGCTAGGTGGGCTTTGTGATCACTGCAAGCTTTGCCTCAAAGTGGAAACAACTCAAAAGTTGAAAAGTGAATTTAGTTCTCTAAAACTACACTGTATGATGCTGAAAAAAAGGGATCTATGCTGGAATTCACTACCCAAATACAGATTAGCGTTAGGCATATGTTCGCAATAGCATACCACTTTGCAGCAAAATTAATAACAAGTCTTTGATATTTTTAAGAAGATGCTACAGATAGAAGAAAAGACCTATAAATTTGATTTCTATAACTAGATTAGAGCATTTTTCACAGGTCAAATATCTATCAGCTTTGAAACTAATCAGTGAAATTTCAATTTCAACAATCAACTGTAGGATTCTCACTTTTTCTAGAGCACTAGGTGAAACTCAAAAAAGTTAGAAATATGTAAGAAATTAGAACCCTGAGTATAATGACTGCAGGTGCGCAGCAGTACGATGACGCACCACAACTGTCAAAGTACTAGAGTCTATTATCAGGAGCACGGAGGAAAGAAGATGGTGAGAGGCAAACTCTCAGTTGAAGTAGCATTCACTGGTTTAGATCTTCAGCTTGTGTACATTGCTAGGATCTGTGCCTCCGCGTTCCTTTGAAGCTCATCTTCCATGCATCGTCAAGGGCTTTCATCACGTCCTTGTTCTTTAACAAATACTTCGCTATTGGACCTTCCATAGCTGTTTGCTCATTGCTTGCCAAAAGGTTATAATACATTGCAAAAGCCTAACAAAAATTTTAATTCACTTACTAAGACAATAATTTTTTTTTAGGTTCTCATAACCTACTTTTAATCCATACCTTGTGAATATTATGTTCATTTGTAAACGAATTATAAAGCCAAAAATATATGTGCTTTTTTTTTTCAAACGCAGGTCATAAAAACGATGTGCATTTATAATGGTCGGTCAAATTGTCTACTATGCTTTGTAATATATATGTGAAAAAGTTTAAGATACCCATTACGCAATGGAAGGCGCACATGCCATTCTGTCCGGTAAGGATTTTCAGAATTTTTTGACCGAGGCTCGAAGAGGCCAAGCCTAAATATTTTTTGGAAAGCCGAACCGGGCAGAATGGCCTGTGCCCGACTCCTTCCATAGTAAGTAAAAGACTTTATGTGTTATGGCCCTAATGGGGGTTTGGACCAGTAGGAGCTGTCATGGATGTAGGGGCCAGGCCTAATCCGGATAATAGTCGAGTAGGACCATGGGGTCACACCTGCATGCGGTATAGGCATGTGTGTTGCATCCTAGTATGGAACAGGATGTACATGCACTATGCTTATGCATGAGTCTTGACTATTATGGGTTAGGGGTACCTACATGCAGTGGACATGCATGAGGGATTGGTATGATCAGTTAGTGTGCATCCATGTGGATTAGGTGCATGGGCAGGTGGGGACGGTTTTGAACAATGACCCAAAGTTTGAATCAATTGAAATCCTAATTAAAAAGGATAAATGTATTATAAGCCTTTCTTGAAGTTTTTTTTTTTGAGACTTCTCCATATAGAATTGTAGGCTTTTGGCCCATGAATTGTTAAAAGGCCTACAATTTGTTTTTAATAGGTTTTGTGTTAGGTTAAAAAAAAAAAGCTTTTTGCAAGCACAACCATTTGCCTATTCGTTTCCTTTTGGAACAAAACAATATATGATCGAGTTGAGGGCAAAAGCCTGAAGGTAATAAGAAAGGAGGAGGAGAGCTATATATTGTCATGTACTTTTAGTACATCCATGCTTATCAATGCATCAGAATATCCATTGTAAGCTTTGTAGGCCCAAAAGGAGCTATTAGCCTTAAAAACAAGGCGGTTCGAGGCCCTTCAAAGTAATTAATAAGGATAATAGGCCAAGAAGGGCCCAGAGTAGGCTAAATAATGCTTAATAAGGGTTAACTATCCTTCAAGATAGTTATGTTTACTTAAGTAAGGGCATTGTCTATAACTAGGCCAGAGACAACAATTTTTGAATCTTTTGGCTCATTTGCAAGTGAGAGCTTCTAGCTTCCTTGTGAATGTGAGCCATAGGGATTTCCATTGCTAGGTCTCATGTGCCCTATCCACATGAATCAATGCTCCATTTACATTGCTTTGTACTCTTTCTTTCATTGATAATGTGATTCCATTAAGATCTCCATGTTTCTAGCTTCCTATTGATATGCTATCATGATTGTCTTTTTATCTTTTTGCTTCTAGCTTTACTTCATTGTTATTGCTATTTGCTTAGATTTGGCACATGACATATATATACCTTGGAGTAGCTATCTATATACCTTGTGGTATCTATCTATTATTTCTATATACCATAAGAAGAAAAAACTTCACCCATTGAAGTACAAAGGAATGCATGTATAAAGTATAAAGGTCATAATGAGAATTGAGATACTCCACATCAACTATAGCAAAGCAAAAATACAACAAAGTAGCTTTGAAAGTGTATTGCTTGATGTTGTAAGTCATTGGGTAAGATAGTTGCAAGTTTAGGTAGTGTAGTAAGCTGAGAAACAGCTGATTCATGCAATTACGATGAGTCCAAGTATTGCAAATGCTTGGTTGCGTTGTAAACTAGTAGAAACTCATCGACAATAGTAGGATGCAAAAATAGATAAAGGTGATGCACCATGTCCTTAGAGTTTCAATGCAAATACTGCACAAGTTGATAGAAAATTGTCGAATTTATTATGTAGTCACCCATAAGTTTCCAACGCACAAGGAATAAAGTCCTCTCCAACAGTGCGATGACAATATTCTCACTCTTTATCTTGAGCTACATGAGAGGAAGTAGAACCTTGGATAGTGGAAGCTCGATGAAGGAGGTATGGCCACGAAGGATTAGCAATAACAACATCCTTAAGGGTGTGAACTCCTTCGTGCGAGAGAACAAGGTCAACCTAACAACGAGACGAATGTGAATCAGACACAAGCAAGATGTGAGTTTTCTCCCAAACAACATGAAAGCCACATTTATGTGCAATACATGCAAGTACATCACAAATGAAATCGTGAGTCATAGTGCGATCTCCACCAGAAGGACCATAAAGTGCCAAGTTCATGTTTGTTTTCCCTTTCACTTTCAAAACTTCTACTATGTCGTGTCGTGAGACTAACCAATTGTTAGATTTGGCATTTTATTTCTTTGTTTTAGACTATAGGTTTATGAATCTTATTGAATTTAAGCTCAAGAATATTCTTTAATTGTTGGCAACTATTATGTAAGTTTTATACCTACTAAATGTATAAACCAAAAATTAATGTAGTACATTTTGGAGGCTGTTGAAATTAGATTTATTGAATTAAGTCTACACTCTATTATGTTGCACAAGGCAAGTTGCAACTCTATTATGTTGTAAAATATATTCTAGACCTAGAAGCCTTGAGAGAACCTACATACTTAGCAAATTGCAAAGACTAAGACTCCCAACTTTCAATGAGTATTGAACAAGTCAAATATGGAAGCCTTGAAGAAACCTACCTTCTTATCAAATTGCAAAGACTAAGACTCCCAACTTTCAAGGAGTACCAAGTAGTAAAGAGTCACACCCTCATAAATAGTTGGTGAGTTGGAACTTGGTAGCTAATTAATGACCTAAGTCTAATATAGCATGTTTAAGTATTTCATAAATTCTAAAAGATGCACTACACAACTAGTATTTGCTAACTAGTAGTGGTCTTGATAGTTGAGAGTGCACACCCAGATAGAACATGCAATATTTGATAGAGTGTTGAGCCTTTGCATTTAATAGAAATTAAAATTTGGAGGCTACCCAGTCTCATGGGCCAAATCTCTCTCTCTCTCTCTCTCTCTCTCTCTCTCTCTCTCTCTCTCTCTCTCTCTCTCTCTCTCTCTCTCTCTCTCTCTCTCTGTGTGTGTGTGTGTGTGTGTGTTATGTGTGTGTGTGTGTGTCTACACATTCTTCTTTGTGACTAGTTTTGACGTTGTATTTATTGTTCTAATTTTAATTGATATTAATTCTGAATCTTAATTACCGAAGGCTTTCTATAGATTGTTAAAGTCCTTTAAAGAAGAAATCTTGATGGATGACATTCTTTATGCTAAAATCAAAATAATGATGAAAAGGAAAATTAAGATTAAAAATTTTGTTTTAAGCTAATTTGAAAAAATACCTACTACAATAGAAGTTGGAAGGTTATTTATGAGGTTGTGAAAAATATTTTTTACGAGCACTACAAGTATTCTAGTATTACAACAATAGTTTAGCACAAAATATTTAAAGAAAATGAAAGATGGATGTAGCTGGATGAAGCCCACCATACAGGAGTTGCTAGATGTAGCCCTCTATATAGGAGTAGTTGGACGGGCTATATTTGATGGATACAGATCTGCAATACAAAATCATAATAAGTTCTCATTCATAAATACAATTACATGTTCAAAACTGACAAGCAACACAAAAGATTAAGAAACTTACAATTGCATTTTCAAAAATCATGTGGATTTACAATGTGGATTTACAACATCCACATTAAGTTCTGAATGCATATAAATAAACATGTTAAACAAGTACCTCTGAAATGGTTTGTCCTCTTGGAGATACTTTGAAATCAATAATCTAACCTTTCCAATAAGATCTATATCTATACTTGGACTTTTTCTTTTGACAAAAAGCCCCTCTCATCGATGGATGCATCAGTACCCAAGAAGCCTTATTATATTCATGAAAAATCCATGTGCCATCGTCTTTCTTCTCATTCTAAAAAAATGCAGAGTAGATCAAGTATCTTGGTCTCCTTCTCATCGCCATAGCTTGAAGAGTCTCACATTGGAATCTGTCAATATGAGAGTCGAGGGCATAATAGGCGTTAATGCATTACAGTTTCGTGCTTTGTTGCAATAACTACTATTTTCAAGTCCGAAGATAACTTTAACTTGAGGTTAACCCAAACAGTTTAGTACAACCATGGGCTGCACATGCCAGCCAAGAATATGTTTCCAATCTACTGGAATGGAAATTCGAATCGTCCCAAAAACGAATTGTGTTTTTCGGGTCAGGCGAGTTATATTACATAGAGGCCACTGTCAAGAAATGATTGGGCAACACAGATATAAAAAGCGAAAGAAAAAGAAAACTCCTGACAAACAACCCTTCTAATGACGAGAACTTCTCTAATGTTTACACTTGGTTCAACGACTGTAAAATTATGGCCTTCCCCACAATCATATACGCTTGGAGATGGTCTTTTTAGTGACCTTTACACTTGGTTGAATATGGCTCTACTTAAAGACCTCACCATAATTTTACGGTTGTTTTTCTGAGTGCAATAGTTCAATATTCAAAGAAAATGAAAGATGCCCGTAGCACACAATAGAGCACAATTTGAATACAAAACTATAAGAAAATGAAAGATGCACACAGCCCACAATAGAGTAGTACTTGAATAGACCATTCAATATAGAAGTATCTAAGTACAACATAAAAATAATGACCATTCAATAGAGTAGACCATTCAATATAGAAGTACCTAAGTACAACATTAAAATAATGATGATAGGTAGGACAATTCTTTAATCTCATTGTCATTGTGTCATTGTCATTGTGACATTTGAACCTACTTGACCTAAGTACCTCATAATTTTATGGCCTTTTTATCAAGTGCAATAATATAACATTGAAATAAAATTATAGATGCATAACCCACAATAGGAATGTATGAATACAAAATTAGAAGAAAATGAAAGATGCCCACAAGCAACACATGCATACACTTGTAAGCAGAAACCCCTTTATCTCATTGGCATCGTGTGATGTTTGAAATTCAACATGAGTGATATTGTACTATTGAATGATGTGCTAGTGGTGTCCCATAAGTCCAAGGGTGGGGAATGATATCACAGTTTTGAAAACGATTGTGATATTATCTGTCATCTCCATTAAATGCTCCAACACAAGTTTCATGTTGGCATCGTGTGAGGACAACCCCTTAAATCCATTGGCATCAAATTTGGAATTTGAATTGCACCCCTACCTTTCACTCGAGCGGGCTTTCCTTTTTCTTACCTTTCACATGTCATTGACATGTATAATGCAAGTATACCTTTCAAACAAAAATAAGCATGGACTTTTCAACCAAGTTATACATATATTCTTGTTATATAGTAATCTTAAACTAGCTGACATTTGACTTTTTAAATTTGACTTTTAAATGGATGGACAAATTTTAAATTTGCCATTCAAATGGCATGCTTTTAAAAATTTTGCTAGCCTTTGACGTGCATTGCAGCTTGCAAATGCCAAGCCTCATTGGCACGTGTGATGTTTGGAATTGAACACGAGTGATATTGTACTTATTGAATGATGCACTAGTGGTGTCCAGTAAATGAGAAATGATATCACAGTTTTGAAGAGATGGTGATATTATCTCATCTCCAATAGATGGTTGCTCGATCACCACAAATGTCATCAGTGCTCGAGAAAACCGGCAAAGTATAGGAATGGAACCGGCAAGTTTTTTTAAAAATCGATATCTTAAAATATTTAATGATTTTTTATACAAAGCCTATATTCCTTTTAATGAGTAAGAAAGAGTGTTCAAAACATCTAGAAGTTCTATAAAATGTAGGTATTTTGAGAATAACTTAAAAGAGGTTTCCGGGCTCATCTCCGTATGGTGGGATATTATCATTTTCTTAGAATATGCTTTACCCCATCCTTGGAAGTTGGTATTTATAGCTGTCTACTTTCTCCTCTCTTATTACCTTCTGCCCTCACTCTTCAAAGTCAACTCGTATACTGTTTCTGCTTCGAAAAGAACGAATAGACAAACAGCTATGGAAGCTCCAACGGCGGATGAGTTGTTGCAGAACAAGGACTTGATGAAAGCCCTTGACGATGCATGGAAAGGGAGCATCAAAGGAACTGGGGCTTCGAGGCTGTACCAAGAACGGGGAGGCTGGATCTACGCAGATCCCAGCAATGTAAGCAAGCTGAAGATCCGTGAGGCCGGCAAAGACCGCTCTAAACCAGTCAAAGAAAATTCATCTGACAGTTTGTCCCTCACCATCTTCTTTTCTCTATGTTTCTGATGATAAGCTCTACTACTTTACAGCTGTGGTGCATCGGCAGTCATTATAGACAGGGCTTTTGATTTCTTACATATTTCTGACTTCTATTTGAGTTTCACCTAGTGTTCTGGAAAAAGTGATAGTCTTACAGTCGGATGCAGAAATTGGGATTCGAATTATTAGTTTCAAAGCTGATAGGTTTTGGACCTGTGAAAAATGCTCAAAGCTAGTTATAGAAATCAAGTTTATAGGTTTATTCTACTATCTGCAGCATGTTCTTAAAAATATCGAAGATTTTTTTATTAGCTTTGCTGCAAAGTGGTAAGCTATTGAAAACATATGCCCAAAGCTAAAGCGTATTTGGGTAGTGAGTTTCAGCAGAAAATCGCTTTTTTTTGCAAACACTTTACATTGTAGTTTTACAAAAAAATGCACTTACGAACATTTGAGTTGTTCTTCCACTTTTGAGGCAAAGCTTATGATGATCTCAAAGCCCATCTAGGTATAACGTTAGCTCAAGAGCACTGAAAATTCACCTTCTCAATGCATTTGTGCAAGCAAGCAGATCCTTTTCTTCTTGTCTGAATCCACTTTGGTTGAGATGGGATTTCTTCTTGTCTGAGCTCCCCTTTGCCTGTTTCCTCAAGTAGATCTAAAAGCAGGTAAGTCCATGCTTTGTGCTATATTTGTTTTTCTCATGGCTTGGCTACAATTATGTACATCTAAAAGTACAATTATCTACATCTAAAAGTACAATTATCTACATCTTAAAGTAAACACTCCATGGCACATGTGTGGCTCATTAATAATGTGGACATGTGTGGTTTATTGAGGTGATTGCAGACCCAGCGATCGATCTGGAGAACCCGGAGAGTCAACCTGGCAACGTCGCTCCCAGCAGCTACAAGGTTGTGGCCAATTTCCACACGCACCCACTTCCAGGGGCTTCGCAGCCCCCTAGCTCAAGTGACATTATCAATGCTTATGCCCGAGGGGTGCCTGGCATTGTCAAGTCGGAGAGGGCCATCTACTACTATGGACCTGCAAGACGCGAAAACATGACCGCGGCCAGTCCTAAAGGCTACCCCACCAATCTACCAGGTAACCCCGCCGACGCACTTAAAGGCTTTAAAGAATGGAAACCTAAAGCAAATTAAAGGATGTTAAATATGTGGCAATAATATAGAGGAGTACCTTAGAGCTCCTTGCAGTGCCACTGACTATATAGACTTATATGAGGAGCTTAGCTACAAAAGCACATGGTCACCTTGGATATTATATACATATTTACAAGTGTCTATAGTTGCTAATGCACCATACAATTAGAAAAATAAATGAAGGACAACCTTGAGAGAAGGCCATCTCTGTATTATGGGATACTTGCTTGGACAACTCCATGGTGTCCTTGGTAGTATATTATTATAGATTTAAATGTTATCAATGATTTGCTTTCTAATTATAGATATGGGCTTATTTTCTTCTTTTGCCTTTTGGATTGTTTATATAAAATTGTCATTATAATCATGATTGTGGATACTACAATTACTTTGTGCTCTTTCGCACTTACAATCGATAGTTGGATGTGCCCTAGTATTTTATGTACAAAATAAACATCTCTAATTAGGCAAAGCTAAGGAGTGGGAGTTTAATGCTTTGAAAATTAGATTCAATATCTTGTAATTTTATTAAAAACCTTGTGTCAAGAGAATCTCTCTCTCTCTCTCTCTCTCTCTCTCTCTCTCTCTCTCTCTCTCTCTCTCTCTCTCTCTCTCTCTCTCTCTCTCTCTCACACACACACACACACACACACACACACACACACACACACACTTAGTCTACTTGTGCAATTGAGCAAATTGTATGGCACTAACACTACTGAAGCCATTAATTTGAGGTTATTCTCAAGAAACCGCTTTTCAAACTTGTAAACTATGAATTCTACCTAAACACAAAAGTGATAAACAAATTTTACACGTTAACAATACATATTTGTTGCTTTTGTAGGATTCAAGTAATATAATATTACAACAAAAATTTATATTTCAAAAATCAAGAAGTGATCCTCATCAGTTTTATGTCATGTTCAAAATTCAACGAATAAATAAAATATTTGAACTTAAATGAATAGACAAGCCTTTGCTATACGTCGAACCCAAATTAAATGCGAAAGTTGAAGATCGACTTGAATCAACTTTTGAAACAATGCAAACAGATCCAATGATTCACAACTATGTAATATACGTTGAACCCAAATTAAATGCGAAAGTTGAAGATCGACTTGAATCAACTTTTGAAACAATGCAAATAGATCCAATTATTCACAACTATGTAATTTTGGAAGACATCACACAACAAACATCTAGCCAAAAACACTAAAAAATTAACATGTACCAGTACTCGAACCTCCAATGACGTAGCAAAGGAAATCTACATCAACGCTCAATGCAATTTACCACCAATATCGAAGGATTACCAATAAACCAAGACAACGACAAAATAATTACTTTTGAAACACCATTTTTCCTTTATTGTTTTCTTTGGCCATGGCTTTTATGATGATGAAATGAATTTCTTGGATTGCATTAAGATAAGAGTTAGCTAATTTTTTTCAATCTTCACATTGTATCCTCCATATCTATTGATTATGTACCAAATTAGAAAAGCGATTTTCTTATACTCCAACACACAATTTGTAGTTCCAGAAAAAGACATCATTGAATACATGTCCAAAAATCAAAGAGCAAATGAGCAAGACATCTTCAAACATGTGCTAAAGTATAATCTTGGATAATATCAATTGGATTTATTTTGGCTATGTAAAGATGTGTCTTGATGTTGTTGCTATGAATGGTTGATCCATTCACCATTTCACTTTCATCTCATTAAAATAATCTAGAAATGTTGATGCACAACTTCTAAGAGATTAATTGTTGAAGCAATTTTGTACCAAACATAATACTTTTCCTTCTAATAACAATGCTTTAATACAAAAAGTTGAATGGGATCTATTGAAAGAATTTGAAGGTATGTCTATTAACTTTGTCTCATTATCCCTATCAATGGCACATTGTCATTATCTTTTGTTTCAATGATTATGTTGTAATTTATTCTCTAATCATGTCTCTCCATTTTGTACTTTGCTTGATGATGCTTCACATTGGATTCATCTTTTCTCAATCTCACATTTTCATCATCTTCAATGATCAAAGAATTACTAGCAAACTTTCTTGTATCATGCTTATGTCTAGGTTTTCATTTTTGTGTGCATGGAAAGCATAGGCCCATTGGATGTGGACATTTACTAACACAGTTAGCCCCTTTGACTAATGGAGTGATCTTATGAACAAATTTAGGGGGAGTGCCCTTAAAATCTTTGTATGACCATGCAAGACAATATTTATAATAATAAAGAAGGTTTTCTCTACCTCGATTGGTGTGAGATGTTCCTCTACATGGACCATTTTCTCTTCTTCACCACAGTTTGCTAGGTTCATGGGTTGGTTGGTCCTTCCTATGTAGTAGTCTTTGTAGTGTCATGGGATTCTAAACCTATAGTAATGTGATGATAACGTGATCTAACATATAGTCCTTGAAGTGTGTGGTACATTCCCCATTCAATGACTCGGCCTCCTTGGAGCTACTTGGCTCAACGACAGTCATTTGGGAACCATTGGTGCTTGGTGAGCTTTTAGGAGCTCTCTAGCTTGTTTGGAATGCCTCTAGTAGTTGGATCTTCATGTTCATAAGCTTAGGTTGAGTACTTGCCATCTTGATTGTTTTCTTGAGATATGAGAGTATCCCGGTAGCTCGTTTCCTTGATTCTACTAATTTATTGATCTACTATTGTGGTCCACATTGTGACTCATGAAACTTGGACAGGATTCCTACAATGGTAGTGTTCTTTCAATATATGACTTGTTGCATTGAGGTTTCATTTGGCTATATCTTCTAGAGTTGGATTGGGAATGACCCTAATAGTAGATATGCTAGAAGAAGATTTCACAAGCATTTATTTTCACCATATTTGTTTGGATCAAATTATTGCAATTTATGTCCATCTGTATATTCAATGTCGTTGTCCATGGTGATTATCCAACACTAGGATAGGATTTCCTCCTCAAAGCTATGGGTATGGGTTCTTGAGACATCCATAATACTTCTATTATATATACTCCAATGAAAATCTTCTCATCAAGCCCTACCAATTCTCTATTTTTTTTTGTCATTGGTTAATTATAAGTGTTCTCATGTTGGTTAATATTGTTTGTCCCTTTTCAAAGGTCATACTTCATTTGTGGCTAAGGCCTCAATCCAACGTATTATATTAGCATCGAAATCCTAATGAGCACATAACAATTTGTAGCTCTTCCTACTATGGGTTCTATTAATCATGCAGTCAATGGTCCAGAAATTATTATCTACTTGAGAGTTGGTTGGCTTGATGACCTATGATGTGAAATAAATCTTCATAGCTCTTTAAAGCATGGTTCTAAATGATGGTTTTTTCATAACTCCAATTTGCTGGAAAACGATAACTGTGCAACACTCTATCAAAACATCTAACTATTTCTAAATAGCCATGAAATAATGTTTTGAAATTGCGAAATTGAAAGCTTATTCAAATTTAAGGAAAGATCATAAATTTGCTCAAAATTCAAATCAATTAAAAAATAGAAAATAGTAATTGGAACTAGCCAATGCACTTCTACTTTTATTCTAACAATATTAGACACGAATAGTTTGTAAAATAGTTTAGATACTACTACTGCATCTATGCTTATTTTGACTTTAACAGATCATGATCTTGACTCACTAAATAGATCGCTACTGTAAGAACAACAACAACAACATCATCACTCATTAGTTATAACTAATGAATTAGTCTATTTATAGTTGTGCGCTAAAGTTTGCACTAAAAGCGGATCTAGTGTCCAAATTCTACTCTGCTTGTAGTTTGTATTCGGCCTTGAAGGTCAAAATTTATTTTGACCCTGTATTTCGATCCTCTGCTTTAGTGGTCACATCTTGCATTTTGAGCCTGTGAATTAAAATTCTATATAGACTCCGAGAATCAAAATTTTGTTTTGGCCCAATATTGTTGGATTTCTATAGACTAACTTATTTACAAGTATGTACAAATATTTACAACAAGTCCAAATTACCTTTGATTTGATCAAAGACAGAAATCTAACACTCCCTCTTCATGTGAATCTTGGAAAACTTTGATTTCAAAATTAACAAATTATTAAACATGCTATGATTAGTACTTCATAAAAATGTTCATTGCCATTGTGAAGAATAGTAAAACATATCTTTCTGTGTTGACTTTGGGGGCTATGCTCATGTTATTCCACCGTAAATATCTGAGGTATGTGAATTGAGCACATTACCTTGTAGAATAGTTCGTGTTTGTGTTAGGTAGAATGAGATGTGTTGGCATGCAAAATGTCAGGTGACATGCAAAGTTAGGTAGAATGAATCTACACGTCTAGTTTATCTAGGATAGTGATATTTAATTCATGCCACATCATGCATGTAGTTTAAGATGTGGATCTATGATAGTAGAGTTAACTAAAAGATGTGGATCAACCTTTGGACACTTGGAGATCCACCTTGGAACTTGAGCCTCATGATGTAGAGATTTTTGGACAGTTTTCCATATTGAATTTGGATAAGATTTGAGATTTCTCTCTTTACATGAGTTTTCTCTGTTGTATACTCTCTCTCTCTACCCGAGAGCAAGCAAATTTTCCCATAGTAAGCACTTAGAAATAATTTTGGACATTATCTCTCATAGTGAATACTTAGTTTTTTGAGCCTATGATATGCTATTGTCTTGAATTGTCATGCTAATTTGATGTTTAATCATTCATGTACAATCACAACACCTCATAAGATCCATTAAAGGTGTGTTGAGAAGTTCACACATGCCAAAACTTCACATGGTATCAGAGCTTTGCTGAGGTCAGTGTGCATACATAGCTTGCTCAATTCTCGAGAGGAATTGCTTGAAGGAACTTGGATTTTGGAGAAGAATGCAATCTTGATTGCTATCAAACCAATTTTGGATCAAAGGTGGATCAAATCAAGTCTAATTTACTTCAAAAGAGACATGTACGGACCTGAGATTCCACCCATGTGAGATCAGCCTATTTCAATTAGCTGGTATATCTCAAGGATTGATCCATTTTGTGTGTTTAATAGCTTGTTAGAGAGGTATTGAAGGTAGAATGTGTTGCTTTTGTTTCTAATCCAATTTGATTTGATTTTAGAAAGAAATAGGCAATCAAAGAGGTAGGGAGTGCACCCCATCTTGAGGGATATGCCAAAGAGAGGACACATCTATTCAATCTCATCAATATTTTCATTTTGTGTTGTCAATCAAAGATAGAATTGGTAGACGCATTTTTTGAGGTCATAGCCACATCATTTCACACAAATGTGTTGTGTTTGAGTTGTATGTGAGATCCTAGAGTGTTTTTTTCTTTTGAAACTTGAGGTAGAAGTTGACATCAAACTTGTTAGTGCTTCATCACTAGATAGAGGCTAGATCTAAATTCAAGTTGATTGATTTCTTTTGTGAGCTAGGTCTCACATATTTTTTTGCAAGATTTTAATAGTTTGGATCAACTTTCCAAGTTAGATCCTAGATTCAGAGAGTAGCAACACATTCAAAAAAAAGTCTAAAGAGTAGGTTAAGTCAATTTGGTAGTGACTCCTAGTTTATAGGACCTAAATCTTAGATTTAAGGTGAAAATTGACCAGCTAGCTATCTACCAAGCATGACTCTAGGAAATAGACTAGGGTTTCATTTTAGGGCAAAAAGACTGAGTTAAATTTCCTATTACATGCTAGAAATCCACCTAACTTCACAAAAGAGTCGAATTTGCTATGTATTCCAAGCTCCCATGATGAGAAGATAGATTTTGTTTTGGAGCTCATTGGCAATCTCGAGCTACTCCACATTGTACATTGAGTTTTCGTGATACAAATGAAGCCAAATCAATTTTTACTTGATTCTCTGCATGCAGGCCATACTACAGCCTATAGTACACATGTGCCAAGTCTTATTTAGTGATTGATCAATGCTATTGATTGTTCTTGCTTGTTGATTGTCAAATTGCCAATCTAGATCTACTTTTGTGTGTCTAGTTTTTTGATAGGTTGCAAAGCAAGCATCCAATCACTCTTGTGGATCTTTTGTAGATCCATTTATGGTCCTAAAATATAGTACTTTCACATGGTATTAGAGCCATGGTTGTGGGTGTGGTCTAGGCGGGCGATAGCTAAAAAGGGCTATGCCTTGAGGGGGAGTGTTAGAAAGTGTCAAGGCTTCCACAACACTCTAGGAACACAAATGGACGGGTAGCTCAGTGGTAGAGCACTCCGTTGGAGTGGGGGAGGTCTTGGCTTCAATCCCTAGCCCGACTACACACACCAAGTATAAAAACTTTTCACATGGTATCAGATCCAAGTACAAGAGCATAAGCCATTGATCGAAAGCAAATCCATTTTTAGCAAGTTTTGGTGCTAAAAACATGTATTGAGAGGGCAAGCTAGAATCTTGATTATGGTGAGGGGATCTGATCTCAAACTTGGTAGGGATCCAAATCCATAATGTCCACATGTGTGGGCACCTTTGAACCTACATTTAATGCATGATATTCATTTTATCCATAAAAATTCAATTTGTGAGTTCTTGATGAGATTTTTGGTGCTAATGTTAGGAAAAGCTACCAAGTTTGAGTGCCATTAATTAGATTTGACTTTGTGTCATGACATCTAGTTAACCTAGGCTGAATTAGGTCCTTTAAAAGTGATTTATAGGTCTTGAAAGTCCATCAAGAAGTGATAGTTAGATTTAGCATGTTTTTGTCCAAAAATAGCCAAAATTGGCAAGATTTGATTGTAAGTATATTTCACATCATCTTATCTTCATTCCAACTTTGTGAGGGAGTGATAGAATTGAGATTATAAGTCCATTTGTTGGATTAGAAATCTAATTTGAGTGAAACACTGCAAGAGAGACCTTTGTGAGTTTCTAGAGTCAATCGAATCTATTTCTTGTTTGTAGAAGTCACTAGTAAGATGGGATCTGTTGGAGCATACCCTCTATAAGCTAGTGAGAGATTGAATTCTACAAATTATGCTATTTGGAAGGTTAGGATGGAGTCACTAATGGTGCTCCAAGGCCTTTATGAGTTCTTGATTGAAGATGAAGATGAACCTCTAGGTGCACAAGAGTTGATCAATGTTTAGAAGGGGCATTATGCATCCGAATGCTACAAGAGACTAAGAGCACAAGAGGAGGAGGACAAACAAGGAAACCTTGCACATGAGGAGGAGGAGGATGAAGTAGATGTATTCTTGATGGCATCTACATCTTCACCAACAAGCAATAGCAATTCAAGAGACACTTGGTGGATTGGTAGTGGGGCTAGCTCCCACATGACTTGTGAAAAGGACTTTTTTTCAACCTTACACTCATTCAACGATGCTAAAAATTTTGTCTTTACTACAAGTGATGAAGAGTGTAGGATAGATGGTGTTGGTACCATCTCTTTGTATCTAGAATCCTCTGTTGGAGGGTTTGCGGATCCCAAGGCAACCCTCACCCTAGTTAATAAGTGAGAGGGATTTGGCACCCTGCGTGTGTAAGTCCAACCCGATGATCACATAGTTATTTGATTGATTAGTTAAAAGTCAATAAAAGGACTTTAGGCCTTTTTGCGGGACTTTTAATGTCGCAGGGCCTAAATGTCAAGTTAGTGAATAAAGTTAGGTTTCCCTCCAATTTTAATGGTTCCCACACTTTTTAAATTTGAATAAAAAGAGAGGCAAGACTGGACCAATAGGATTAAGAGGCCAGGGTCCTCCTCTCTACTATAAGAAGGGACCAACTCGAGTTGCTCCTCATGTTCATTTTCTCATTTCAATAAGGCAGATTGGTTCTCTTCAGAAATGGATTGATGAATGTCCTTGCTCTTCTTCTTTCCTTCTCCATCTCTCATGCTTTCTTTGGATTTGCTAGTTATTGGATCTGAATGTTAATGGGATTGAGTGTTACTATACTTTTTATGAGAGAGAAAGATAGAGAGAGAAAGAGTAAGCTATCTTTGTTGTGAATTGTAGTGTTAATGGATCTTAGTGTTAATGAGTAGGATTAATGGATGTAGAGTTAGATTTAGATCTTCCATTCATGCTGAAATCTGAACCAAACTATCGCTCTCATGGGAACGAACCTACGCGTGACAACTAACTCCGTCTCTATGATGCTAGATTGACTAGATCTTGGATTCAGGCTAGGCAAGGAAAGAAACCCACTACAATTTTGGCGCCGTTGCCGGGGAGCTACGCCAATTTTTTAGTTTGCAGCATGATTGTTGGATGGTTAGCTTGCATTAGGCATCTTGTCATGGCATGAATAGTGTTAGAACTACATTTTAGGGTTGGTTTGGGATTGATTTTGCTTGATTTGAGTGGATTTGCTTGTTTAAAATCTAATCTGATTGTTAAAATAGGAAAAACTATTTAGATCACCAATTTTAAGATCCATTTGGATACGAGATATCAGAGAAAATAACAAAAATCGGTCAAATTTGTCAGATTTGGTCAAAAAGAGACAAAAAGTGCCATCAAAGCTTAGAACTTTTTACCCTCTTTCAGGAGACCTTCGCCGGGTTGCAGACACCTTCAATTCTGTTCACAAAACCTTCAGTTTGAAGGGCAAAGATTAATTCTCAGCAGATTTCCAGAAACATCGAAAAACCGTCAAAAAATACCAAAAAATCATCAACACCCTAAAAATACAAAAAAAGAACCTTCGCCCGATTCACTGTGCACGGGTGTGATTCAGATCTATCTACTGCCAGATCGGCGAAGAATAATACAAAAAATAGAAAGGGTTTCAGAGGATCAGTTGTCATATTGCCATATTTTTGTCAAAAAAGTCACTTTTTTGCAAAATTACTAGTATTACTCTTGATCCTTCGCCAGAACCTTTGCCAAGTTTCCAAAACATTCTATTTATAGTAAGATACTATTTTTGAGTTTAGCAAAGATTCTTCTTATTCAGATCATAGAAAATTTTGAATTTTACCCTCGTCAACCATCAGAAACTGTATTTTCTTGTGTCATAAACCTTCGTCCATTTTTCCATAATTGTATCTATGTCAGATCTTTCACCTGAGAGGTCGGCGAAGGTTATCTCCCAAGAAATCATCAAAAAAAATGTTCAGAGAGCTTTTTGCCCAAAATAGCACTATTGAACCTTCGTCGAGCCAATCTTCGCCTAGTGAACCTTCGCCAGACCTATTTTAAATTTTTTATTTTCCAGATCAAGTCTCTGTCAAAATTTGGATCAAATCTGATATATTTTGAATTGGATTCTGAGAGATTTATCATTTTTGAGGATCTGAGATAGTTGTGATTAAAAAATCTAGATCCAACCTCATTTTCTGCTTAATCTAAATTTGTAAAGATGGCTGCCCCTGGAGCTGCTCCTGGAGGTGCTCCATGGGAAGTCAATCCAATTATTGTTAGAAGAGCACCCCGTTTGGATCTACCCAAATATAATGGATTAACAGATCTAGTTAAATTTCTTCATATCAATGTTGAATCCTGTGAAGTCTATGGTGAGATTTATTCTCAAGATAAACTTAAGTTGTTTCCTATGGCCTTAATAGACGCAACACAAGATTGGTACTATAACCAAGACAAAACTGAGTGTACAGATTGGGAGGTTGTTAAGAGAGCCCTTATCACACGGTTCAAACCACGAAAGTTTATGGAAGACCCTTTCCTACTTTTAAGTAAAATTAAAATGGAAAAGCGGGAAATGGTTCGAGATTACATTGAACGGGTGAAACGTCTTAGATCTAAATGTGAAACTGAGCTGATTAATAAAAATGCCATGATTATGTGGTTTTTGTCGGGTCTACCTAAACGGATCATACGTGAGTTGAAATGCCATAATGAGTATGCACTCATGCAAAATGCTATGGACGATGCAATTTGGGAGGAGGATGAAAATTCAGATGAGGAGCCAAATATCAGTATGTTGTCTTATACAGAAGGGCAGACTACTACGACATCCACCACTATTGCATCAATGAATGCCAATGCTACTACAGAAATGATGCTCAACGAGTTCGAGAAACTTGGGAAGAACCAGCAGAAACAGATGGAAAAGTTGCAGTTGCAATTTGATGAGAATATCAAAGCATTGGAAAATTTCCACGGGGAAGCAAACAAGGAACCTGAAAAGCTTGCAAAGACTTTTCCTACCAGGGAAAATGTCTGGTATTCTATTTGTACATGAAATCACATAGTGAACGAGTGTCCTCAATTAAAAAAACGAATGGAACTCAGTGTTTGCCTGTCGTACTATACCAATAGGGTTAATATAGATTTTATTAAAAATAATGTCGTTTGCACAGAGGACAACATTAGAAGTTATGTATTTGGTACAATTATGGCAAGTGGTTTCGAGTGTTATTCTGGTTGTAAACAGACATTAAAAAGTAACCAGGATTACTTATGGTTTGGGAAAGGTATTGTTAATAATTTCAAAACAACAATCTAGCCTCTATCAAATCGAATGAAATGCGTTCTACAGATGAGATGTTATCAGACTAGTACAGCAGTACTACACTCCGCCTGATTAAGGTGTCAACAAGAGTCGACAGTTGTTTGATGTATTCGTGACTGTGCAGACGATTAATTAATCGCGTTCGCAAACTATTCGTTTCTAGACAGAAGTCCTCAACAACTAAAGTCCAAATTAATGGTTAAAGAACACGAATGGTTTTAGAACACGTTAGAAACTTATGTCAATGCCAATCACGAAAATAGATCAAAGACTCAATTCTTCAGACAAGGACTGTCATCTCATATGTATACATACAGCTTTATTCAATGATCGTGCTAGACTGTACCAAAGATAGTCGTTATTTGAGTGCCAAAAAGAAAGTATTTGCGATAGACGAATAAGATGGTTTTAAGACAGTTCTTTAGAGCATGCTTTATGGATACACATCAAACGACTGTAATGCACTACAGCATCTGTCTGATCAAAGAGTAATTCATGTAATGCGTTAGAGATTGTTAGCAGACTCAAGATCACTCACACTCAACAGTGCGGAGAACAGAGATAAGAGAGAATAACTCACAAAACTCTATTCACTTCTTCAATCGCTTACATATGCATAAACTCTTCTCTCTCAATGATCGAGACTAAAGTGTGAGATCTATATATGTTCTACGGGACGAACAAACACACCTCTTAAACAATAGGTGCGTCCCTCCCGTGAAAGGGTCTAGTTAACAATTAGACTGAAAATACGTTCAACTATACCATAGGAGGTATACTTAGCTATGAGTTAAAGTTACTCTAGTTTTACATGTCTTTTCGTATCTAGTCGTTTTGTATGGACGACCTAGTAAAGGTTTATCCAAGGCAATGTCTTTCCCTTTTAAAGGTCTTGTCCTTCATTACAAGGCAAGTACTTAGGAGATATTTTCCCAAAAAATGACTTAGGCCTCTTCATGATTTATACTTAACCAGCTCATATCTTCATTTTTGAGTATATCATGTCATATTTATGTTGATATTCAATATTTAACATTTTAGTGGCATCACATATCCCCTTCCTCAAATGTGAAACGTCCTCGTGAACATATTATCTTCATTTCGAGGATGTTTCAAGAAACATTCTTGTTCGTCAGATTTTTGTTGAGACAAAAAGATATTTCTTCATATGATTCGTCCTTTAGATATTTCTTCAACTTAGAGAATATGTGTCTGTTGTTTCGTTGAATAGGTTGATTTGAGTTGATCTTTGAATTCTTTGATGAAAACTGGAATCAAACTTCAAAACATCTTTAGACTTCAAAAAGTCAGCATCCCATAGAAACATCACCACAACAAAGGCATGAATGAATGTTTTATGAACGATTCAATTCTTCATATAATTTCTGAGCAAACTCCAAGTTTTGTTGAGCTTCGATCAAGAGCAAGTCTTCTTTTGATTTTGTGTAGTGGCCAATTGGTAAGTTGCCGAATTCTTCTATCTTGACCAGGAGCAATGCTCCATCGAACAGCTCCTGGGTTAACTTTGTATCTTTGTCTGAATCACTATGTAGAGTGATTTCTTTACAGTAACGAGCTGAAAATCTAATAAAATTGCCTTTAACATAAAGATTTTGAATGGTCTAAGGCTCAGATGCAGGTAGACACAGCTTGGATTTGCTGTGTGAGGTCATAAATTCGAAGCAGGGCCTGAAGGTACTCATCGTGTGCATCGGGCCCGCTGCAAGATGGGGTGGCATCACTCGAGAGCTCCTTCAGCTCAGCCAACTCTTCTTATTTGTGCCGATTGCAAAGGATTTAAATATTGCAAAATATACATAGTCAATGATCACATGTGGAGGAGGCCTCCACCAAATCCTGATCAAGCACTTGCAGGTTCTTCAAACCCTACAAATGCTCAAGGGACTGAAAATCATGTCATGGTACGTAGTTTTCTCAATTCACTAGATTGCTACAAACATTCTTGTTTTGCAAATTTTATGGTAATTTATCTTACTGAAAAAAAATTATTGTTTGTTTTTTATATTTGCAAGTAAGTGAACGTGGTTCTGATCAGAATATTGTGCTTGATGTTACATCCAACGAACTACAACCACAAACGATTCTTGTGGATCCACCTATATTACCCGGTGGCATGCAAAAATTGTTGACTTGTCCATCCACACCTTCAGAATCACATAGTGGATGGCTAAAAAGAATGGGAGTTTGTCTAGATTTTGGATCATCATTAGCATTGGATGAAGATTTGGTGGACGATGTTGACGAGGTTATAGGTCTGGCCATAGTAAATGATGTTGATGTTGTTGAAGATTTTCCTTTGGGGTCATTTGAAAATGTGATAGAATCACTCATTAAGAGCCCCTCCAAATCTTTTTCCATTGATACTATGGACCGCCCTCTTGTAGATAGAACACGTCATCGGAGACAAATCAGGGCACTAAATAAAATGGTTAAAACTTTGAGTATTCGTGATGTGAGTGCCACTATTTTGGACCAAATATCCGACACCATAGGTATTGTCCCACCACACATATTTGCCATCCAAAAACCATTCAACCATGTACGCTTTGGATGTTGGTCAGAGTATGTTGCTTTTCCTAGAGTAGGTGATACATTTCGATATTGGAATCGAACCTATCAGCTCTTGCCTAGCTTACAATTTCCAGACGTCTCCCTAAGTTTGTATATCCACACTCATGTGGATGTGCCTCCAGGTACTTATGTCACACTCATGGTGTATGGAGGCCTTGAGTACAATTGGAGTGATTGGCATGCTGTATGCAGACATTATTGGAGGATGCAAATATATTGTTTACATTCAAATGCATGCTCCACAAGAGAAAGAGAAGAGCAGGGTGAGTTGGTGGGACGTGGAAAATATACATACATTGATGGAAGGCCATTTGAATTTGGAAATATAGCAAGATATATTAATAGTTCTTATGGTTTTCCTAGTATAACAAATTGTATTTTTTAAGAGCATAACAATGGCATGGAAGATTGTTTTACTTGATTCTTATATGATGGTTTGTGCTTGTAAATCATTGCAAGCTGGAGATGAATTACTCATTAGCTATTACTATAATCGTCCATTGCCTTCTATTATACAAAATGTAATGAATTCTATTTTGCAAATAAATGGTATAAGTTTTTGACTATGTAATGTCTTTTTGTAATTAAATGGTGTAGTTTTTGTTGTAATTAAATGGTGTAATTTTTGTTGTAAATAGATGGTGTAATTTTTCATGTATCATATATTGCATGATGTTTATAGTATTATGGAGATGAAGACGATTTGGGAGGTGTTTTTGAAACGACATAGGGAAACGGTTCAAAAAATGTGACAAGCATCGTTGGAGTATCTTCGTTGACGAGCCAACAAAGCGACATTCCAATCCAAGAAGACAATCATTTGTTTGAAGCAGAAGATGATATAATGCAAGATTTGATACATTTGTACTATCCTCCTCATGAGACATGTATACGATCGGATCTCAAGAATTTGAGCTAAAAGTTATTTTGATGTGGATGATGCATGATTATCCTGGATTGGGTGAGTGTAGTGGTTTTTCTACTTCCGGATACCATGCTTGTAATATATGTGGAATAATCTCCCTACACGATATGCAAAACATCTTAGGAAAGTCATATATTCAGATCATTGTAAATATCTTCCATTCGACCATAGTCTTCGTAGAACTTGTTTTTGTCGACTAGGACAAAGTGAAGGCATGCATGCCCTCCACCGGAAAGATTAATGAGTAAAGATTGGCTTGAGAAATGGAACAATGCAATAGAGAATTTCACTTCCATAGAGGGTATGAAAAGGTTATCCATATTTTATACACTTCGATATTGGCATTAAAAACAACTCATTTATTGGATCCAATGCACATTTTCAAAAATGTGGGAGAGTCACTATGGAGACACTTCAATCAGTCAGAAGGTTTGTATGCACAAGTCCTTGATGAACTAGAAGATTTTCTTCAAATGCAACACTTGTGGACTAAAGATGGACAAGAGTCAAGGTCAAAAAAGGCAGTTATTCGACATATGTGATTTCCCACTGGATACGTCACGTCTATAAGAGAGGCATTTACCGCAGACGACAAATTATCCGGATTAAAGTCTCACGATTGGCACAAGATGATATAGGTATATGTATTTGATGTGTTTACTTAGTGATGCATATAATCAAGATTATTTGCCTGAAATGTCATGACAATTATATTTTGGCCTATTTATGTTGATAGAATGTATTTCTAGTGGCATTGAAAGGGTGTTTCATCGAAGATATACGAAACGTTATCTCAGAATTGTTGACCTTTACAAAGTATTGCTCATGAGTCTTAAGGTCATTCAAATGAGCACATTTCGCATATGTATATTATTGACGCATTTATATTTTTGTATGCGACAAATATGCAGATGGATATCTTCAAAAGACATAAATACAAAAGATATAGGATGCACGTGTCTCGAAGCTATTGAGATTGTTTGTGCTTTCGAGAGATGCCTTTCTCCATCATTCATGGACATCCAAATTCACCTATTGGTTCATCTTGTTGATGAGGTGGAGCTAGTGGGCCCTGTGAGTGCAAGATGGATGTTTTTTTAGAGCGATTTATGAAAGTCCTAAAAGATATTATTCGCCAAAAGGCACATGTAGAAGGTAGTATGGTGGAAGGTTGGATGGCACAAGAGTCTTTGTTTTACATTACAGAGTACTTGACACAATTAAATATAGGGGCTCCAAGATTGTGGCATGATAGTGATGAAGAGAGCAACAAACAAAAGAGCATTCCACAAGGAAAAGGAATGCATGCTAAATTTTTTGAGTGTATGAGAGACAAGCTTTGCAAGTTATGCTACATAACATGGATGAATTGTCATCTTGGACTGATTTATACAAAAAATCCAAAGATCAATGGAATATTGATAGAACGCGGTGCCATCAGTCACGTAGGGGCCAGGCTTTTCCATATGAATTGGAGAAGCTCTTAGATCAATGCAACATTTCTTGGCTATATGAAGCCATGAATGATGCTTGTACAAGTGGAAAAACAATATCAAATTCAGAGTGGGATCCTGTGCACAGTTGTAGTTGGCATGTTTGTCTCTAAACTCAAACTCATCATTTATTATTTATATAATAATTGCTTTGGCATTGTAGCACATTATTCAAAAATATGTTATTTGATATACGCATTTTTCAATATGGTAGTATAGGCGGCATACCGCTCTTTGGTCTAGTGGACAACACTTTTGCATTGAATGCATCGACAAAAAAAGAACGATGTTTGATTGTAGGGTGATGACAAGGTTTCATCAAGCCAATTGCAGTAGTGCAAGGGATACCAATTTGGTTAAAAGTGACATTGACTACGTTGGAACCATACAAGATATATTGGAAGTCGACTATAGATTTGCAAGATCTTTTTGTTCGATGTTAAATGGTTTCAAATTACATGTTGAGGGCCACATGCAACTGTATGAAGACCCCGACAACAGACAATATGTCTGTCGATTGCAAAGATGCATCTACGGTCTAAAACAGGCATCACGAGCCTGGTATACAAAGCTTGATGGTCTTTTGAAGTCTCTAGACTTTAATCCTACTCAACTAGACTGCAATGTCTACATTAAGAGAGTAGAAAAGGATTTTGTGATACTGACCATTTTCGTGGATGAGTCGCTGATGATAGGAAATTTCTTGATGCTGATAAAGGACATGAAAAGTCAGATTTCTGAAAGCTACGAAATCACAAATCTAGGAGAAGCAAGAAAATGCCTAGGGCTGGAGATCAAATGGACTATATGCTCTTGATTCAACAAAGATCCTTTGCTCTTCCAATGAGACATTGGTCTTACCAATTCATTGTGAACAGGTAATAGTCACTGGTACTTTTAATTATAAATCAATTGTTAAGCACAATAGATTCATTCTCCAACTCACTTGTATTGTCTGTATGTACACATATAGCCCTTTATCTTGATCCATCGAATACGAGGTGGCTATTTGTCATGCAAACAAAGATAAGAAAAAAGAATATTTTCCAAAATATTGATCTCGAAGATGTGACAATATACAATCATGACGAAGAAGATGAAAGTGATCATGATATGGAAAATCATGCAGAAGAGGATCTGCATAATGAAGAGGACGAAATAATCGATTATCTCGTGGAGCCAAATGAGCATGACGATTGGGATGTCACTAACAATGACGTAAGAGCCGAAAGTCAAATCAATGAAAACATTGATGATGATACTTCTAATCTTCCAACAAGAGTAGACCATATGTTTGAAATTCGTGAAAGAATTAGACTACTAGATGAGTGTGACAGTGATGCAAATGATCAAGAAGATGAACTACAGGCACCTATGTCCATTTCAGAAAATATACGTAGGCTTGAACTACATTTAGAATTTGACTATGATGAATGGCGAGATATCAATGACGATGTAAATGAGGAATTTTCTACAGATGAAATTGCTTGAATTGTTTAAAAAAATATATTCAATTGTTGCTAGTACAGAGATTTTCTATGTTTATATATCTCAACATTTCATACAATATTTCACACTTCTCTTCTTTTTTATTCTATTAAAATATTCGTAGTTAAATTAATTTCATTGTAATTACTCATGAAACATATTCTTAAAGACATATCTAAAGTTTCACACCAGGCTCATGATCACATAATTAACGTCATTTTGTCAGAATTTTTGCTCGTAGAAACAAAAAAGAGCAATCGGAAAGAGCAACGGGGATGGCCCAGATTTTGTAGCCACCATATATACTCTCACCTGATAAAATCTTGCAAGATTCAACATTGTATACAAATCAAAATTGATAGAGGTGGATCAAGTCATTCAGATAGAATGGCTATGGATCTTTCCTGAATTCATTTAATTTTATCTAGAATCATGCTCTTATATTTTCAGTCATCATCGTCGACTCATCCGTCATGCTAAGTGCATTATTAATGGATTTTTGTAGCCACCACATATCCTCCATGGTTGGATCATCACATGGCAGCAATAAACACATTTTTGCGACTAATTATCAGAACAATTTATTGGCATGACCGATACACTAATGAGAAAACTGATTTGCGCTTGATTACACAATAAAGCTCCAACCCATATATACTCTCACCTAATCACATCTTGCGAGATTCAGCACTATATATTGTGGCTTCAAAAACTAGGATGAAAACTTTGCCTGGATCCGAATGCAAGGCTAGCAAGCGAAGCCGCAAAGCATTAGATTAAAATTGATAGAAGTGGGTCAATCCCAAAGCATCAAATCAAAATTGATAGAGGTGGGTCAATCATAATGGGCATAATCACTGAATGGGATGATAAAAATTTATAAAAAAATCATAAGAATATATGCTATGTGTCGCTTAGCGATGTTTTGCATCTTCCGTCGCCTGGTGACATTCAAGAATTGTCGCCAAACCATCGTTGTTAAAAATCCATTCCTCGGAATTTATAGTCATTTTTCTTTTGCGTGACTCTGCCACGCCTGGCACATCCACGTGTGGCACATCCACGCCAAAACTTTTCAGTGACCCTGCCGGTGAAATCCAGGCTTGAGGTGGGGTTGGCAACAAATTTTTATTTTTGCGTGGCACTGCCATGCATATTTTTTTAAACTCAAAATGAGCACCAAAATGTGTTAGTGTGGTAGAGCCATGCGTGGAAGTGCCACACACGGCTGTTATTTAACCACTTATCATGTGACATGTATCTTTGGAGATTTGCCACGCGTGGCAAAATAAGTTTGCTGTAATGTTTTTGTTTTTTTAACTATTGTGAATAATATGTTGATAAACAACAACTTTATGATTATTCCAATTTTATTGGATGTCTCCAAAGAGATAATTAAGGTTTGGATTGAATTGGTTAACTTGACATCCCAAGTTTGTTTGGCAAGCCTCCCTTCAAAACCAAGATGCATTTTTAAACGTGTTCTTCCCATACAAGAACTGGTGTATTGTTGAACTCCACCAAGGTTCGATTATTTGAGATCCCACAAGTTGATAATACCAAAAAGCATTGTAGAAGTTGATCAATGGGTACCAAGGAAAGTGATCGGCCCTTGACTTTCAAACATGAGGTCATGGGTTTGATACCCCATTCCCTCCACTAGCATAAACCAAAAGGCATTCTTTTAAATGACACTTCCAAATATGTGATTTAATTTATGTTGCAAAAATTAAATTAAATTAAATTGCATATAATGTTCTACTCTTTGCAAGCTAGTCTATTTAGTGGTGCTTGCTAACAAGGGTGAGAGGCAATGGGACCACCATGCCACTTAGTGAGCATACGCATGAAACATATAAGTTGGAGTAATTTGACTCTTGTAGACGCTTTACATATGAATGTAAGTGGATAGTCTCAAGCTTCATCCTCCAGAAACACATACATGGTTAAGGCCAAAAAAGCCTAAAGTACATCAAACTAGACATTTGCAAACAACTTGTTTATACAAACAATTGAAAGTTTATCTCTAAAGCTTTCAAACTTATCTTTACTCAATGACTTGGTACAGATATTCGCTAGTTGATCTTTGAATCTACAATGTGCAACTTTTATGTCTACAAAAGGCCTTTTCATGAAATAAGTGATACTCTAATTCAATGTGTTTTGTTCATGCATCGTACGACGAATGTTTGCTAGTCAGATTCCAATATATTCAAATTAGGGAGATATCTTAGGGTTTTCGATTTTGTATTTTTGAGGTATCACATAGGGGTCTAGACCAATACATCAAAACCTATGTAAGCCATAAGCAATAACACGAAATCTTATGAAACAAGAAATGGCACAAGACCCAATTTTTTTTTGTGAACTTACAATTTTTAAAAATTCAAGTACTTTTTTAATCCTAAATTCATAAATGAATATACTATTTTGCAAGATTGTATATTTTGCATATTGCAAAATAATTTTACACTAAAATAGCACAAAAAAATAAAAATATCATTTGTGTGCAATTTGTTTTATGTAAAATAGTTGTTAGATTAAGCAAGTGATTGTAAACTTTTAAAAATTATCTTTTTTAATAAAAAAAGACAACAAAAAAACACCTTAACATAGATTTTATACCCTATCTATAATTTGATATTTGTATTTTAAGAATCAAGTAAACTAAACAAATCTAGTATCTAAAAAGATATGTTAAATTTCTACCAAATATTATTTAGCAATAAAATCATTCACCAAAAACATGATTAAAAATATTTAAGAAACAAACATTTTGTACAAAAATACAATAATCTTTCAAATAAAAGAGATTTCTTTAAAGATTGGGCCTTGATTTTTAAAAAATACAAATTCAGAAGTCGATCTTTTGGTATCAATGTCTCCTGCCCAATCTGCATTTGTGTATCCTTCTAAAATATTGGCAGATTGGTTGCCTCCATAACATATGTTGAGATGTCTGGTTTCTTGAATGTACTTCATGACTTTCATTGCTTTCCAATGCATTAGACCCAGATCTGATATAAATTGGCTGAGTGAACTGATTGAGTATGCAAGGTCTGGTCGAGTGTAGATCATTACATACATCAGTGAGCCGATGATGGATTGGAATGGATATTGTTTCATCTCCTCCTTTATTAAAGGATGAGATTGTTCCTTTGACAGCTTCAGTCTAGGGTTGAGTGGAAATAAGTTAGTCATTCCATACCTTTCCAGCACGTTGGTGAGGTATCTCTGTTGGCTGATAAAAATCAGTCTACTAGGTCGAATTCGAAATTTTTTTATTTGAGACAATAGTGAGCTAGACGTATCAATTTCTTGATTTTCGACCATAGGGTCAAAATTTGACTATTCGACCTTGGGGTCGAAAATTTGTGCAGCCTTTCTCTTGGGGTCGAAAAACTTGTCCTCCAGAAAAATGACATCTCTTCTTGTTAATGCTTTTTCTGTGTCAAGATTGTAGAGCTAGTATGCCTTGTGATATGGAGAATAACTAATAAAAATCGATTTTTTACTTGTGATGTCCAACTTCTTCATGAGATCTTTAGGGATCTGAACATAGGCAATGCATCCAAACACTCTGATATTCTTGAGTGATGGTTTCGATCCTGTCCATACCTCATAAGGTGTTTTGCCATTCAGGGCTTTGGTGATGGATCAATTTTGTAAGTAGGCTGCTGTATTAATAGCTTATGCCCAGAATTTCTTTGGAAGAGAGGCATGGACTAGCATGCTCTTGGCACTTTCAACAAGTGTCCAATTCTTTCTCTCAACTACACCATTGGACTGTGGTGAGTAGCTTGTTGTATATTGTTGGTGTATTCCATTTGCCTTGCAGAATTCTTTAAATTCTATGGAGATAAATTCTCCCCCTCCATCTAAACATAGTGCTTTGATCTTCCTCTAGGTCTGATTTTCTACAGACGTCTTGAACTGCTCAAAGAATTTAAATGTCTTTGATTTGTTCTTCAAAAAGTAAGTAGCAATCCATCATGAGAAGTCATCGATGAAGATAAAAAATACAGTGTTCCCCCTGTGGTAGCAGTTTGCATTGGGCCACAAATGTCACTGCTGCGTACAAGGTCTAGCAAATTTTTTCAAGTGTGAACTTGATAAAAAATGAATGGACTTCTAGCATGCTTGTTGATAATACAGCTTTCGCATATAGAATTCGATTTGCTGATTTGAGGTAGATCTTGTACTAAACTTTGTTTGACATTTGTTGAATACTATTGAAATTGAGATGGCCTAATCTGAGATGCCATAGTATATCAGTTGATTCAGGAGTAGTGGTGTAAAGAGCTTGACTATTAGAAGAGTAGCAGTGGTTGAGCTTGTATAAATCGCCACTTCTTCTCCTAAAAGCTAGAGCTTTTCGAGACTTCTCAAAGATTGTGCAGCCAATATCTGAGTCAAATTCGACCCTTTGACCTAAATCAATGATTTTGCTAACTGAGAGCAAATTCTTGGTCAAATTTAGAACATGGAGAACGTTGGACAACAACTTGACTTCACCCTTCTGAAATTCGACCCTGACTGTTTCTTCACCCTGGATTGTGTGAGATGAGTTGTCTCCAAGTTGCACAACTCAAGAGTGGGTGTATAGTTCGTAGTCCTTGAACCAGTCTTTGTGGTGAGTCATGTGTTGTGTTGCTCCAGAGTCAAGATACCAAGAATCAATATCACGATTGTTCTTCGACCTTGCTCATAAAAGCTGTTTCATCTTCCTCTTGATGCTGGGTCAAAAACTGGTTGAAGCACTATGTGCTTGTTGTTGGTACTATTTTTTCTTTTCATTATTATATTTCAAAGTTCTATCATGTCCAATTTTCTTGCAGTATCTGCAGAATAGTTTTTGCTTTGGTTGGAAGGATGAAGAGTTCGAATTTGACCCTGAGTCTAAATTCGACCCAGAGCTAAAATTCGACCCAAAGCCAAAATTGAGCCAAAATTCGACCATGGCTACATGTTGCTCTTTGTTTTGGATCTGAACTTCTGATTTTTTTTAATATAGTGCTTGTGGATCCGATTTTGAGCCTGAAGAGGAAGCTGATCTTCTGATTTCTTCTTGTAGGAGTAATGAGACTGCTCTTGATAGAGTTAAATGCTCCTGGATCGAAATTGCCATGACCCAATTTTCATAGGCTTCAAACAGACTCGATAACATAGTCATAACAACATCGGAGTCTTGTATTTTTGAGCCAGTTGCAGTCATTTGTTCCATGAGATTTTGGAAAGTGTTGAGATGACTCGAAACACTTACTGCTTCAAACATTCTCAGGGAGAAATATTTCTTCCTCTCCAAAACAAATATATCTTATCACTATGGGAGCTTGGAATACATGGCGACTTCCTTTGTGAAGTTAGGTGGATTTCCAGCATGTAATAAGGAATTTAACTCAGCCTTTTTGCCCTAAAATAAAACCCCAATCTATTTCCTAGAGTCATGCTTGGTGGATAGCTAGTTGGTCAATTTTCACCTTAAATCTAGGATTTAGGTCCTATAAAATGGGAGTCACTACCAAATTGACTTAACCTACTCTTTAGACTTGATCTAACCTATACTAGGATAGGTTTACCACGTGGATTCATGGCCTCACACATGTCGGACCCACTTATGTACATTTTACATGATTCTACATGGTTTTTAATCAAGCTAGATTTGCCAATTTTTGGCAATTCTTCACACTCCTCCTCAAATTTAGCCTGATCTATTTACAACTCTCTTGCTAGATGAATGAATGCTTTTAGAAGTGTCTAAAATGTCCAACTACAAACAAGGAACCTTTGAGACTAGAGAATGATGTCCATGAAGGATCATTCAACACCTTATAAGATCCCTTATAAGATGTTCCATAAATGTGTCTATATACATGTAGCACACTTCAAAAACTATACATCATGCCAAGCCATGGATTCCAAGGCATTTTATGCACTTGAAGATACATCAACGATTAAACTATTAAGTGCATACATAATGTTGCCAAAGACAACTTGCCTTGCTTGATCCATACGATTGAGCCTCGCTGGCTCCATCTTGATACTCAAGGTTCTTCTTGGAGCCCTAGGGTCTTGAGCTTGCTCTTCCACTTGACTTGACTCCAAACCATCATAAGGTGTTGATCCAAAGGTGCTTACAAATCTTCCACTCTTGAAAGATCACATTTCCACCATTGACAACTCCTTCCGTGGAAAACAAATAGATTCTACAATCTCTACTTGAAGAGCAAAACACTACCATTATTCCTATCATTGGAATAGGATAATATTTGGTGCTTACATTGGAATGATCATGCACAAAGCATGTGGACACATAGATTTCCAAAAAAAATGATGTTTCATTTTTTATGACTCTATTCAATTACAAAAATAGTTATCCAATGAAATTTCTTTATCAATAACAAATGTAGATTTGAAAGAAACCAATTTCATTGTCTTGTCATAAAGAGTACTAAACACCATGAATCTTAAATATAAGAGACAAGTCACCTCATGTCTACTAATACTTTTCAAAAAGTATTCAAAGATAGTAGACTCTCCAATGCTCACCACCCTTGCAAGATGCACACTTGAATGGACAATTTGCATGCAATTTGATGACTCGTCACCTTCTTGGAACTCTCATGTTTGAGGTTGATCCTCAAGATCTTCCTCCTTTTGATCCTCCTTCTCAATGCTAGCAAGATCATGCTTTGCCAAGATCTCCTCTTGAGTGATCTCCTCCTTTGCCAAGCTCACACTCTCAAAAGCAACACTAGCTTCCAACTTAAACAATCTTCCATGTTTAAATCCCTTTGCAATGCAAACATTATTCTTAAAAATGGAACAAACACCATGCTTAAAGTGGACATCCAAAGCACTTTCCAAGAGTTGACCAACACTTAGCATATTCTTGGTGATTGATGGTACATAAAGGACATTTTCTAGATCCATACTTATTGAGGATGTAGTGGGTTTGTTTCCTTGCCTAATCTGAATCCAAGATCTAGTCAATCTAGCATCGTAGAGACAGAGTTAGTTGTCACGCGTAGGTTCTTTCCCATGAGAGCGATAGTTTAGTTCAGATTTCAGCATGAATGGAAGATCTAAATCTAACTCTACATCCATTAACCCTAGTCATTAACACTAAAATCCATTAACACTACGATCCACAACAAAGATAGCTTACTCTTTCTCTCTCATTAAAAGTATAATAACACTAAATCCCAATAACATTCAGATCCAATAATTAGCAAAATCCAAAAAGAGCATGAGAGATGGAGAAGGAAAGAAGAAGAGCAAGGACATTCATCAATCCATTTCTGAATAGAACCAATCTGCTTTATTGAAATGAGAAAATGAACATGAGGAGCAACTCGAGTTGGTCCCTTCTTATAGTAGAGAGGAGGACGCTGGCCTCTGAATCCTATTGGTCCAGTCTTGTCTCTCTTTTTATTCAAATTTAAAAAGTTGTGGGAACCATCAAAATTGGAGGGAAACCCAACTTTAGTCACTAACTTGACATTTAGGCCCTACGACATTAAAATTCTCGCAAAAAGGCCTAAAGTCCTTTTATTGACTTTTAACTAATCAATCAAATAACTATGTGATCATCAGGTTGGACTTACACATGCAAGGTGCCAAATCCCTCTCACTTATTAACCAGGGTTAGGGTTGCCTTGGGATCCGCAAACCCTCCAATAGTATCCCCCACCAAAACTGGTGGCGGTCCCACGACACCTGCAATATGCAGTTATTGGGAACTTTTATTGGCTTCACACCGAATCTTGATTAAATGGTACTGCACCTTCTCCATAAAGTCGAGGCGGGTCCATCATGGATCAAGTACAAAATCACAATACTCTCTCTCTAAGCTGCATCCAGCACGTGTGGGACAACTCATTGTACTCATCCATATCCACTTTGGATAAGATCTATCACGTTTGCCACATCATCCATTGGTAGTTTGTGTTGACCTTCTAGATTCCTACAATCTAGGACCTAACTCCTATAATTTAGGAGATGTCATATTAGACTCAAATGAAAGCTAATCAAAATGGATCTGAATATTACAAGTGTCATTTCACACGTGTGGACAGGTCCTCACACGTGTGGATCCACATAGATGTCAAAATACATCAAAAACCATGTGAAAATTGCTTAATTCTAACACTCCTCCTCAATTTTTACATGATACAACTATTGTACATCTATCTACAACTCCTAAGGCTGATCTTAACTTGATAAATAAAGCCTTTGGCAAGGCTTTAGTGAGAAGATCAGCAAGGCAATCTGAAGAAGACATATAATATAGCTTGATCTCCTTTGCTTGAACCTTTTCCCTTAGAAAATGGTGAGCAATCTCTATGTGCTTGCTCCTTGCATGGAATGTGGGATTGGTTGCTAATGCTTGGCTTGATTGGTTGTCACAAAATATTATTGGCTGCTCCTCAGCCTCCATGACTTGCAACTCCACCAAAAACCTCTTCAACCATAGGATCTCCTTTGTTGTGGATGTTAGTGCCTTGCATTCCGATTCTATAAACTTTTGTATTTGATCATCTCTATCTCATTATGTATGGAATGATTGTCTACAAACTCAACACAACGTTTCTGGAGTAGTCGCAAGTCATTGTTTGAAAATATTTTCTTTCATAATATTTTAACCATATCATCTAATTTTTTCCATACTTCAACTTTCATTACCCTTGTTACTCCATCTTGAACAAAATCTTGAGTAGCAGCTACGATGTCTCTCCAAACTTAGTAACATGTCTTAGATGGCTTCCCTAAATGGTTAGATAAAAATCTTCGTGCCTTTACACTGCCAATGCTTGGCTTGCAAGGTACATTTTCTTTTTTCCCCAAAAGCTTAAAGTCCTTTTTGTATTTTAACATGTCATTTTTGTATTTTTTTTTACATGCACCTTCCGTCCGAAATGTGCATGTAAATTTTTGTCCAAAAATTTGCAAAGATTCCTCCCGGTGAGCTGCCACCATTTCCTTTGTTAAAAATCAAAAAATGGGATTCCGGATGCGTGGTTCGGCCCTAGCTAGGGAGCAGGAAGCAATATAAACCCGCTTTCCTGTTTTGACGCTTCAGCTAGGAATTGAGTGTACTATAGAAGTGAAGGTTGAGAGCGAATTTATCTAAGTGAGCATAGCAAGCTCTGCTTGCAAATTCTTGTTTGAGAGCTGCAGCTAGGCAAAAAAAATTTGCCTGACACATTATGCGAGCCAAATTTTTTTTACCTGGCTGCAGCTTGCAAGCAAGAAGATTTAGAAAGCCTTGGCGTCCAATCAGACTATCTATAGAATATATTGACAGAGATGATGTTTGGAATATGTCCCAATCAGGCTTGGAATTGTCGATGGGCCTTTTTTATGCTTACCTTTTACATGACATGGATAATGCAAGGGTACCTTTCAAATAAAATAAATATATACCTTTCAACCACTTACTTATACATATATTTTTACAAAAAATCACGTTATATTTTACAATAAATTTTTAAAAATTTCATACTAGCATGACATTTGACTTTTTAAAGTTGTCTTTTAAATGAAAGGGCAATTTTTAAGTTTGCCATTCAAATGACATGCTTTTAGAATTTTTGCCTTTCAAATTGAAAGGCAAATTAGCCTTTGACGTGCATTGTAGCTTGCAAATGCCAAGTCTAATCACATCTCTACTGCAAGACCAAACTGGAGGCCTCCAGGTTCTAAGTGAAGGACGCTAGTATCTAGTTCATCCTCAGAGCGATGTCTTTTTCATTTCATCAATGTCGGGGATCAACTAGAGGTTAGCATCTTCTATCCTTTACATACACGACATATATATAATAGATAAGCAGATCGTATCTTGGTCCAAGAAACAATTGTTAAAGGTTTTGTTGCCTCGTGTTGCTCACTGATATGTTGCAGCCAGGCAAAATTGTTTTTCTTGGCACATTGCTCGTTGGCGGACAATGCACGCAATACCATGCAAAATAATTTTGCCATCTAGACACTTTCAGAGAAGGCCCATAGATGAGAATCTGAACATAGCAAACAAATCAATAAAGCATGTTAGGAGGAGACAAGAAGAGCTTCTTATGTACAAATAAAAGCTTGAACAAGATCGTAGACAACACTCAGATCAACAACAAAAGCCAATGAGCAAAATCAAAAGCTTTGTTTAGCTCACGCAAAAGCTAGTTTGTGCTAGCTGAAGGCGGTTGTTAGAATCGGCAGGATGGCCCCTTAACTATATATGATACCTTGCAACACCCTAAATCCCATTATCTAATAGCTTCTAGCCAAATTGCATTTAAATTTCAGAGGAGCAATGATGATTGGTACTCTGGCTTGGAAATTTATGTCCTTTGTAGCATTATTTTCATTAATGTTGGTGGAGCAATATTGGTTCATAATAGATAAAATGTGACACACACACCATTGGAATCATGGTCCTCCAGGTTCCATATTTGAGTTTCCATTTTGTGTTATTGCATTTGCAAGAATCAATCCATCAACAAGCATTAACCTTGACCACCTCTAGTGAAGATGAGAGTATTGCTCACATTATAGAGATGAATGTGGGTAAAAATTCTGTCAACCAACCTACACTATCAATTTTGAAACTTCTCCAAAATTTGCCTGTATCAAGCAAGTTGCGAAATATCATCAAAGTTTGTGGAGATCCTAGAGTAGTGAATGAAATGCCCAAAGAATACAATGGAGATCAATTATTTGAGTTTCCACCATCACACATGACAAGCATGGAGGACATGCAAAGGGCATTTGACTGTCACAATGGGATTTGCTACACAACTTCCACAATGTAGGGATTCCCAGCGGTGGTTTGTTTATCTGTGTGGTGGTGCATTTGAGCGTCGTAATATCACTTGTAGTCATATATTCAAGAGAATTCCAGAGAGCCTACTACAAATGTGACTGTGGGTTATATGATTTGTGCATTTTTTTTCTAGTATTGTATTCATTTCTTTTATTATTCTTTGATCATGAATTTCTAAAAATCCAATGAAATAAAACTCGCATAACCCGCAAATATTTACTCGCAATTTGTCAAGCCCCTATAAACATGGATATTTGGAGGTTAAACGTTGAACATACATTTTAAAGATTTCAAATCACCAGCCAAATGCCTTTCTACCTTGAAGTCTCCTATTTCAAGTACATAAAAAAGTTCTCCATCCATATGCTCTTTGATGATTCTGGAATATGTTATTTTGCTAAACACCCATGACAAAATGTCATGATCTTTCTTTAAAACCTAAAACATGGATAGACAAAAAACTAGTCAATTGATAACAATATCAAAACCCAAGTAACATACAATATCAAAACTCATTAGATTTTAAAATATCATACCTCAAAGGCTGCCAACCACCAGATGCCATTCTCGAACTGAACACTGAAGTTAAAGTCTCCTTGATCGTTAGTCTTTTGAAGTGCTTCATTCATGAGTGTTATACTCACTCTCTCCATTTTTTGTCCTTTAATAAGTTCTGATTCATCCAGCTTCAGTACCAAGACTATCTTACTGTCCACCTTTTCCGTGGAAATATCATAAAAATGTATAATAAATCTTGATAACATATTCATATCGTCAAACAAATTATTTGACTGATTGTAAGACATGGATTTTTTGTCCTTTGATTGATATACTTCCTCGATATGAAATGGAACACCTATAATTTTTTGAATTCCTCTATTCATTTAATCACGTTCCGATTTTTTTTGAAATGGTCGTGGAATAGAAAATTTCTTAATGCTAACTAGCGTCAAAGCTTGTTTGATAATCTTAAATATGGTGCCATAAGCATCTTTGCTTATTCCAACAAAATCACGTGCTCCTAGAATTATAGTATTGTCAAGTATTTTTTTTACTTCAATCATTAATGCATCAACAATTTTTATCTTAACACAACTGTTTCGATTATTGGTCATCAATGACTTAGTTGATTTTGTTGTCAACACATAGCCCAAAGACTTGCCTATAGTAGTAGCATTGTCTTTCACATTTTGATTTCCAACCAATGCAAATCCAATGACTCGATTTTTTTTCCAAAGGATCGAATTTTTCTAAATACTCAAATTTTTTCAAAGACTCGAATTCTTTCGAAGGATATAACTGTCAACTCAAATTTTTCCAAAAGATCGAATGACTCTTTGTACTGTCGAGTCGTATTTTTTAAAAGATTTGAATTTTTTCGAAGACTTGAATTTTTTCATAGACTCGATTTTTTCGAAAGACTCGATTTTTTCTCCAAAGACTCAAATTTTTTCGAAGACTAGATTTTTTTCGAAAACTAAAATTTTTTTGAAGGCTCGAATTTTTTCAAAGACTCCAATGTTAGATATTCAAAATGCGAGATGTGCGAGATCGACTATCATCCACATCAGCCTCCATTGTCCGTCAACGACGGGCACTCTTTACTAGTATATATATGTATATATATGTATATATATATATCCACATCGTTGACGGACAATGGAGGCCGATCTAGGTGGCGGCCGATGATTTGGATGATGGACGATTTGGATTTGGATTTGGATTTCGAGTCTTTGGAAAAATTCGAACCTTCGAAAAAATATAAAAGGTCTCAGAAAAATTCTAGTCGGAAAGTAGTCCATTTAGTGGCATTCCCCTCAGCAGAAAGGGCGTTAAGCTTGGTCCACTTAAATCTTGGTTCTGAAACACTACAAAATGAATTTATTAGTTTAGTGTATGCAAAGAATATAGGTAGAAAAAAGCTTACAACCCCATCTTAGTAATAATAGCATGTATGGCATATGGTTTATATATGGCATGAGCATCATTAAAAGTGGCTAATATCACGAAAATGGATTCTCTAAGTGAATCTCTAAGCATGATGCATTAAGACAAATATGTGCTCAAGAATGTAAATATTATTATCATGTACTACAAAGAAATGATACCAAGTCAAGATAAACCCACTTGAAAGCATTTTGAATATGAATTTTTTTTTTTTTTGAGAGTGAACTATGAGAATCCAATGGCATTTCCAAATTCAAAAAATGATATTAAACAAAGAGAAATATTGGGCTCACTACTATTTATGGTGTAATGTCTTAGTAAGTGGCTCACTACTATTTTTGGTGTCATTCTATGGCATTACCAGCACATTCCATTGGCAAGGAATATTACGTGGTCTACTGGTCCTACAACAACAATGTATCTGTTAGTATAGATTTGTAGTGCAAAGTTCATTTCCTTATAGCTATTATGTTATATCCATGCGAGATATATGACACTAAGTTGACCCACAACTATTGGAGTCTGGGGTCCTTCCTTTAGTTCGTAATTGTTTTTAGACCCCTTTAAAATACATTTGAGACTATTTTAAGATGCTCCTAATTTGGGCCCTAATATTTGAATATTCATATTTCCCTCCAAGTTAGATTGAAGGGAGGTAGCTTTTGCTTAGTATAAATAGCACAAAGGCTATTCCTTATTCAGTCATGAGTTTGGAGTCTTGAGCTCTTTGTAGTTCAGTTCCATCTTGGATTGGAAATCTTTGTTGGAGATTTGCCTAAGCTATCGGCAACCATTGATTTTATTAGCCTATTTTATTGGAGAATGCTTGTGAATGATAATCATCTTGCCGCTTTTGGGAATGTTACTTTCTATCTTTCATGCTAAATTTGTAGATACATTCTTAACCTGGTATCAAAGCACTTCTCTTCACTTCCCTTCCTTGGTGGGACTGCTAATTTTTATTTTTATTTTTTTCTCCAAACTTTGGCGAATTATCATTTTTTATAGCAGATCTTTGACGGACAATCAGTGGAAGTTCTTTAACTGGTGGCTAAGAATAATTAAAAACTTTGCAAATCATTTTCGGCAGCTATTTTAGGGACTCCTATCTATTCTGCAAGTCTAGTAACTCAAATATCCTAAGCTATTGAGAACCATCATTTCACATAAGAAACCCTCATGACACTTCTACATTCAACTAATAAATTCTTTTCAAGTCAAAATCATCACCCATATGTATAACATACTTAAAAGAGAGATTCATATCAATAAGGCATCGTCCATCGCCATTATGATCTTTCCAAATTTTGAGATGTAAGAATGTTCTATCCACCAATCACAAGCGATTGCAACCAGATTCCCATGCCTGTTTAATCGATCCCGTAGGATCCAACATCCCACTTTAAACTATTTTCTGATACCGCCATAACAGAACACATTTCGCATGAAAAATCTATCCAGGTTCTCTATTGACCTGGACCTCGACCTCAACCTCCCTTTTTCAAAATATGGACAAAACTTCTGTTCTAATCAGCCAAAGAATTCTAAGCCACAATAGGTTCATCTGCCATGCATTCCGCCCCTCCCTGCTCTAGATCTCCCAATAATGCTTCTTGGTTTCCAAGGGGAGGCTCGAACCTGAGACCAAAGAAACTTTGGATGTCAAGCTAACCAACCAAGACAACCCCGTTGGTTTAAAGATAGATCTCCCAATAATGATAGTAATATACATCAATGCATTTCTGTGGTGACTGATAGCAGGAGCAGAAATCAGTTGGGCTTCAATTTGTGTGTGAATCGATGATAGCAGGTAGGATCGGAACAATTGAGCTTCTTTGGAAGATGGTGAGGTTGAAAGAAGATCCAATAAAGATGAGACTGTCTTGTTTGCATGTCTGTGCATTGCCTGCTAAGTCAAATGAGGATAAAATGTGAGTATTTTTTTGTGTGAAATTCTATCAATCATCCGTCAACCATCGCCTTCTGTTATGCCATATTGATCAAACTCCCATGATTCTTTCAAATCCAAAACCAGCATGAGAAGTCGAGGAGACACACCGATCGAGAGAGAGAGAGAGAGAGAGAGAGAGAGAGAGAGAGAGAGAGAGAGAGAGAGAGAGAGAGAGAGAGAGAGAGAGAGAGAGAGAGAGAGAGAGAGAGAGAGAGAGAGAGAGAGAGAGAGAGATGGGGAAAGAGAGACACCCAATCGAGAGAGAGAGAGCGAGAGCAAGAGCGAGCTAGCAAGCGGGGCGGGGCAAAAAAAAATTTGAAATATGTGTATGCCAAAAAAAGAAAAAAAAGATTGTATGTGTTATTTTTTTACCTTATTTTTGGAAATGTATTTTAGTTTTTTCCTTTGTAAAATGCGTGACATGTTTATAGAGTCCAGGTACCGTACCAGGTGTCGTAGCACAACACTTGTTTTTTTTTTTGGTTTTTTTAATAAAAAATAACTGAAAAAAAAATAGGTGTCGTGGGTGCCGTGGAACTTAAATTCCACAACACTTGTACAACACCAAGCATTATACAAAACTCGTATAGCCTTTCTTGAACTTTGAGATCCAAAAAATTCAATGAAGCAAGATAGCATATCAAGTAAAGGAAGAGAAGCATATATGATTGTGTTGTAATGAAAGATGCCTCTCTTTTCCATATAAGGTTAGCCATAAAGACTCGGCCATGCATCTTGAAGATCTTCTTGAAATCATATGGAGAGGAGACTCCTCCTCACACTTCGACCCCATCACAACTTGAATGCCTTCAAAAGAGATAACTTGTGATGCTTCTTGAGGAGCCTTGATCTCAACCACTTCCAAGGTTGAATCTCCATACAATATGACATCTCTATTCACAACCACTTTTGAAATAAAGATTGTAAAGGCACTAAAGACCTCCTTGATGGATGAGAATCCAATCATAAACCCTTTGCTTGGATCAACTTTTCTCCTTGTTTCCAAGGGAGTATTTGCAGGGTGTAATTTTTTGGTGAGCTTTTTTGGGCGAGCTTTTGAAGGCGAGCTTTTTGTGTTCGAAGTGAGCTTTTTCTAGTATTGCTTTTTACCGAAAGGAATATACAAGTAAAGACTATTGTTTTTCACTGTCTCCACACAATATGGCATAGCCATTTAGCCTTAATGTTGTGGATAGTACTATATGATTATATCAAATGACTCATGTTGTGGATCAATCTCTGAGCTGGTATATTGGTACATTGGAGTTGCTTAGTTGGTTGTCTGATTGTTGCTTACAACATCTTGCAATTATTTCAAAATGTCACCCATTACAATAGCCATTAACACTGTAAAAAACATGACATGTAAGTTAAACTACCAATACACCAGTCATGGGTCCAAGTGAACAACCCGCCATCACCTTTGCATACATTTACAAGAAATGATTGTTGGCAATACAAAACAACTACATAATAGGGAGAAAGTACAATTCCATACTAACGAGACTTGACAACTCGAATAATAAAAGCACCCCATAGGGGCGATAGACATTGAGCAGCTATCTAATGGAAATAAATTTGCCAAACATTCATATGCATAATTACAATTTTTTTTATTTCAATCCTACTGACATATTGTAATGTGGCTACTCCATTTTGCCATTCACCCCATCTAAAAACAATAACTACTTTATTCATGGATTAGTTCTCCTGTGAGTGAGTGCTTGAAAGACCTCGGCTTCACTCTGACTGGCTTGATGGATAAACATGTTGCTTAGTTGATCGAATCCCAAAATCCTTAAGAAAAATGAAATATATATGCTTGCAAGAAGTATATGGCTTTCTTCCAGCCACTCGTTTTTGGAAGTCTGGACAAGTACAAGATGGATTGGCGTGTATATGGACATCATAACAAATCCCCGTTTTCAGAGAAGACTCTATCTTGATTTCAAAAATCTTATGTTGTGACTGCAGTACTACTTTCTCTGTTAGCACGGAAGCATTTAAGGTTAGGGCTTTTTCTATACGTGCTTGTGCCATTTTTTATACTTTTAACTATGCCTTGGTCGTTTGTTTTCACGGGTATTGGAGTGATCTGCTTTGTTGTGGCCTGCCCCTTGTTTGGGGCCAGAAACATCAGCAACATTACTCACACTAGCAGCCTTTGCTTCCAACTGAAATCCTGCTGCAGTCAATATATCCACCTTTGATTGCACCAACTTTGTTCCTTCAGCAACAGGCAAGATGTTCCGGACAGTCTTGTTGGTGTTGGATTGATGTTCTTCTCTAGGTTCCAAGTATGGGTGCATTCACTATTGCAAAACCACATCATTTGTTGGGACTTTCCACACAGATGGTCCCCACTCTCTTTTCTTTGTCAAAAACACGAACGTCACACTGGCCATTTTGAAGCATGGGTTATGCATTACTAATCGTTTAGCCTCTTCCTTTATGCATTCTGGAAATGTGTTATATTGTCATCTTAATGTGCATTAAAATCACTCTCTGCATACAGCTTTAGAATAGTCCAATCCCTGATACCTCTAGCTCTGCTAAAATCTCTCTGAACATCAGGTTCAGGGTCTCATCTAAATCAAAGAATCACTCATGAGCATCGTCAGCTTGTGGTTACAGCAAGATATATGTTGTTCATATGTGCCAAGGCACTGATTACATCACCAAAAGTTGAAAGAGACTTGTTTATACATTGTGCCTCCTTCAAATTGCCCAATGTTTCCATATTAGTCCAACTTTGTAATTTCCAGCAAAAAACTGTATATGTTGCTCGCTTCTGGAGCCATATTTCTTCATCCTCTCGAAACCAGCCAAATTCACAAAGCTCAATTTGGCTTTCATGAGATTGTGTTTGCAATTTCGTGCTCTCAATGATGATTGATAGGATCAAATGGAACGATAGATTTTGGCATTCATGTAAGTTCCAAATGTGTCTTCTCTCTAGCTCCTTCACACTATTCCACAAAGCTTCTAGTTCTGAGATTTCCCAGTCGAGATGATATTGTTTGAGTCTGATTGTTCTTGGCGACCATGATTCTTTTAGTAGCTGCCCTCTACGTTGAGAAGTGAGTGTTGCAAGAATCGAGTTCAGAAGTTGTTATAATGTTAAAACTCTGGTTTAAAGATTTGATTGCATGCAGTGCGCACTTGCTCGTATAAAAGTTCCAGTGAAGTCTTATTAATTTTTGAAAATTTTGAAGATAATATGCTTCATCCGATGCAATCATCCGAGTTGTGGAAAGACACTTTGTTACAATTCTAGACTAGAAGCCAATCAACTGCTCTGTCTTCATCCGAAAGACACTGATTGCCTTAATAGTCATGCTTTAAAGCCTACATAAGGCCCATTGTGCATCCTTGATTTATTTTTGTGCCACTTCTTCCAAACCTATTGTAACCAATGTTTCTCCTACCATTTCTTACACACCTACCATCATGATTTTACATGATTGTCATTACTTGCTTTGTCCTATAATCATTCTTGGTCCAACACTGAGTTGATTTGTTAGAATTTTGCCCAATTTTGCCCTTGTTAACAAAAGCATGAGTAAATACATGTGTATTATCATGCGCTAGCCATCTAAGTATTCACGATCAACATCGGACTCCTCACATGCACAATTTGTTTGATAGTTGGTCAAAGCATCTATTTTTCAAAGATTGGCCTTTGTTCTAGCTATCAGATTACGAGATCTATTCTGATATTCTGTCTTTAGCTTAAGAATAAATTATGAGCTGTAATGCTCTGTATGCATTATAGATACTTTTACATATTGCTTTGGTTGGAATCCCTTGAACTTAATCACATGCTTTTATGCAGTTTTTCCTACCATGAGGGCTAAACACGTGCGAGTTGAATGGTCATTCTTGGATGCTGGAAGAGCGCATGAGGGGGAGCTTATTCTGGCCCTTCACTCCATCAACAGGTTTGTATTGTACAATAAAAATGGTAGAATTATTGCATGTTGTGACATGACTAGCTTATCTTTTTTCTTAGATTAACCAGAGTCTTCGTGCCCCACACCCTGTCCCATGACATCTTCATGATGCAGAAGTTCGGTATTTCCAACAAAGAAACATTGTTAAAAAATGTGCCTCTTGAAGACAAAAGCTAGATGGAAGCTAAAATGAAGAGAGAAATATGAAGTGCACACAAGCCATGGTACAATGTTCCGATGGTTGTTCTTGTGCAACTTGTTTATAAGGTATTGTATTGATTTTTTTTTTGCCATTGTACATTTGCTTGGTTCCAGAATTTTATTATTGCTCATATTGCAGGAAGATTTCAACATGATGGTCAATGATGCCACATCCAAGTTAGATAAGCAGCAGCTAAGTGTGGATGAATAAAGAATCAAACATGAGACAACCATATAGGTGTGCCAGTGTCCTACTCATGTGTGCTTTAATTGTCCCTTTTAAGGTGCTTATATGAATGATGCATAACCGCAGGCTGTGGAGACAACATTCAGAGATCGGGCATACAAGTTGGCAGTGATTGCAAACCTTGCTAATGGCTCTGGAATCTTTCACATTATATTCAATCTAGATTGGGAATCAAAGGGACTGGTTATCACGTAGGACAAACTACAAACAATTGCGGCTTCTAGTATTGGCCCAACGAAGTAAGTATACAATGAATTTCTCGCAAAAAATATATTTATCTGTTGGTTTTGTGACTAACGTGTTGGTTTGTAAAAAAAAAAAGAGGTGCTAGCATTGTTGGCTGGAAGTAAACAACAGAGAGATGTCGTAGGCATGAGTTCAAACAACAAGGACTTCCGACGTTAAATGGCCAAGGAGACTTACTGGTGGCAAATGACTGAGATGGCGAAAGAAATTGTTGTACGCTTGTCCTTTGATGGTTCTCGACTTCCAGATGGCAACGAGATATATTCCAGGACACAATGTCAATTCCATTTCTTACATGTTTTTCCAAACCTACAAAGAGACATGAGGAATTCGATCAAAGCCAAAAGCCAACAACAAATTGTTTTGTCCACCAAGAGACTCGTGTATAGGTTTGCCATACACACCATTTCACCTGGATGTTCTACCTTTACGCAACTGGTTATTTTATCTATTTGTATACATAACATTGTGCATTTTCTTTTTTTGTAGATGGCTGATATCCCTCATTGAAGATAAGGCCATACCATGTCTTCTGATGGAAGCTACCGACTGGTTGATAAATGATGGGCCTAAGAGCATGTACTCTCCCGAGTGGAAAGAAAATGCAATATCAGCATGGGAGAGGAAGAAGTGTCCATGGTGGTTGGACTATCCCCAAGGCATTGTACCCCCATCCAAAAAGGACATATATGATCAAAGGCTCGCATTGCAACAAGGGAAGCATGCAATTATTGAACCTATCACACAAGGATCAGCCTCCAAGAGAGGCGCATCGTGGTGGGCTGGAAGGCTCCTCGTAGTTTAGCCCACTATAAAGAACCGTGAGAAGGCTCCCTACGCTTTCTTGTGGTGGCTAGACCAAACGGAACCACAAGGAGCCTTCTTGCGGTTTCTTGCATTGATAGCCCTCTTGGGCTTTACCTAGCCATGAGATTGGACCTAGCTAATGCACCAGGTCCTACCCCCAGACTTGGTCCTCCCATAAGTCCTAGAGGCCTACAGTTTCTAGCATGCCATGTGCTACGAAATTTTGCAAGCAAGATATGAAGAAAACTCGCAAAACTTGCAAATGATTTACTCGTAGAATGTCAAAACCCGCAGTTTATATGCACAATCAAGGAGTGGGAGGCTCCAAAGAACAATGGCGCAATAGTAATAAACTTGAGCCTATTGCACAAACACACATATCCAACATGACCAAGAATGCATGGGCCTAATCCTCGGGACCTTGTTTAAAAAAAAAGACAAATGTGTTGATAATGTTGTCCAAAATGAGGACATGGAATGTTTTGGCAAAAGAATGGTAGTGTTTAATGCCTTGACAATTAGATTCAATATCTTGTAATTTTCTTAAAAACCTTGTGTGAAAAAATCTCTCTCTCTCTCTCTCTCTCTCTCTCTCTCTCTCTCTCTCTCTCTCTCTCTCTCTCTCTCTCTCTCTCTCTCTCTCTCTCTCTCTCTCTCTCTCTCTCTCTCTCTCTCTCTCTCTCTCTCTCTCTCTCTCTCTCTCTCTCTCTCTCTCGTTAGTATAGTTGTGCAATTGAGCAAATTGTATGGCACTAGCACTTTGGAAGGCATGATTATTCTTGAAAAAGATCTTTTCAAGCTTGTAAACTATGAATTTTATCTTTAAAAAAAAGTGATAACAATCTAGCTTATCAAAGTCAAACATTTGAATAGAATCAGATTTGTCAATGTCGACAACTGCTGATCCATGTGTCAAAGGCCCATTCGATAAAAAGAAGAAATGTCAATTTTTGATCAGTCAATGAAAATGAAAATCAACATTTTCATGGTGCCATTCAAAATGGAGGTCTTCCTCTTGTGAGTCTTTATCTTTGAAAAAGTAACTCAAGATTGTCTTCAATAAATGAACATAAGACAAATAGTTGAAATAGCTAGGATCGTGAAATTGGAATTTGATGCACTGATTGAGGACCTCATATATGGTCCTCAACAACTATGTCAAATACCAATTGTTATATTTACTATTCAAGGTACAATAAGTTTGAGTTAGTACTTCTTATGTCAAGGACTTATCTTGTCAACTATCATAAATCATTCGGAAAAACTTCATTAAACTCTTGTTTTAAATCCTACAATAGTTGTTGTTCCTGATGTGAATTTTCGGTATAAAGGCATGAAAACACATTCACATCACCGACATCACAATGCATATGAGATTTTAAAGGCAACTGAAAGAGTTCATACTTAGAATCAAGTTTCTCTTTTAATTCAACCGAGGAAATCATCGGCAATGGAAGTACATCGGTCCCTCCAAAAATAGAGACAATTTGATCAAACTTATCCTTAAATACCATAGTATGGTTTTGAAACTCTATCTCTAAATAATCTAATTGATCAAAAAACCATTCGTAGCCCAAGATCACATAAGTCCGGTCTAGATTCATGACATGGAAGTCCACCGGCTCAACATGGTCCTGCATCCGAAGCTCTAAGTTTGAAACTTTGACATCCCATTTTCAGTGTCCGACCCTGAGGCAAGACGGACCACATAACGGTGACCACTGGCCATGGTGGGCACTCGAAGCTTCTGCACAAGTAGAGCGTTCAAAAAATTGTGAGCACTACCTGAATCAAATAGCACATTTATGTCTTTTCCTAATATATTGTCTCTCACCCGAAACAATTTATTAGGCTTGAAAGAAAGTGCACTAAAGTTACAAGCACAAGCACAATTATTTAACAAATTGACTTCCAATTTACCTGCCGGTAAATCCATAGTCATGAAACTTGACGACTTTGCTTTCCGTTCGGGGCACTATTTGGCATGGTGCCCAAGTTTATTGCAGAGAAAACACAGATTCTGTTTCAGCGTTGCCAACTGCACTTTGTCTTTTACCACGAGCTTCTTCTTGTTCTTTTTCTTCTTTGACTGTTGGTACGCTTCTGCTACCCAAGTCACCGGTTTTATGGAAAGTTCTCTCCACCAAGAGGAGGCCTTGCCTTCTAGAAACTATAGAATTGAGGATATTTGCTTATCTTCTAGGATGTTGTGCAATAGCTTCCGGGTGCTTAAATTTTTTATCGCTGGAAAATACTTCCGGTTGGTAGCCCAAGTTAGTTGATGTGATGGCTTGCAATTGGTTAAATAGGTTCTGCATCTGGTTATCACGTTGTTTATTACTCTTGTGTGTTAGCTGATGCCATGCCCAGAGGTGTTGATGCAGAACCTCTCTACTCAAAAGGGCTTCCGGTAGAGATGAAGTTGAGAGCCGAGTCTGAGAGCACGAAAATTATTAGTGCTAGGCTAAAAATGTGTATTTTGTGAGCCCCATGGTAGTTCCCAAAAGATGGAGAACCATGTGGGAGCTAGTAACTTAGACTTTCTCAACTTAAGTTATGATTTTTAATAAAGAGGCCTTCTATTATCAAGTAAGAGGTGGATCTCAAATCTTTATAGATTAGGGTTCACTCAGTTGTAAGAAGTGGAATCCAAAGTATTGTAAAATTGGATTCACTAGCTCGTGGGTATACGTAGAGGCCTCCTCCACGAGTTTTCAAGCACTAGATATTGTACTGAAATGTTGTTGCATTGTTAATTGAAGATCTTCCTATTTGCATTTTCATCTTGGCTCCATTTTCATGCATTCAGTTCGAGTACTGATGTATGAATGTGTTTTGTTGTTGATTCTTCCCCTTTAAAGTTTGGATTTGTGATTAAGATTAGGTAGATGTGCAGGGTGTGGTATATCAATATCATTCTAATCTGATGCTGCTTTGTGCTTGACTCCCTGAGGAGTTCTTGTTACAATTGTTGAGTGATAATTGTAGTAAGCACTTTGTAGGATTGCAAGCTTCAGTTTTGTTGATTTTGGTGCCTTCAATAGGCATAGTTTCAAAAGGCAAACATTGGCGTCGTTGCTCCTGATAATCTTCTTCCATCTAATTAAGATTTCGTTTTATTAGTTTATCTTTCAATTCTAGCAGTTTTGTTTGTCTGCATGCGTTTTTGCATTCATTGATTTTCTATCAGCACGCATTGCTCTGAAACCATCATTAGATCCACACCTAATCACACACCGCCCCGCTGCTCTCCACCTATCTTGCATTTTTTTCAGGGGAGGGAGACCTGTTGGTTGAACCGCCGCCTGCACCCACCGCTTTTAAAAATTTAGATAAGTACATCCGACGTGCACCCGACGACAAACAAAAAAATTGTGTCCATTCGACAACTTTGTGTCCGATGTGCATCCGACGACTTGTTAGTCCATATTGCATCTATCGTTTGCATCTGCCAGAATTGTAGCCGATATTGTTGCATCCAATAGTGCTTTTGCACTAATTACCATCCAACATATTTCATTTGACGATTGCATCTAACGACATTCTGTACGTGCATCCGATGACCATTTCATAAAATTTTGTCCAACACAGTCCTTACACTTTCATATCCAACACTCTCGCTAGTTTTGCATCCGACGAGCTCTACTCTGAGCCGGCATACCTTTTCATAGAGTTCTCATCATATTTAAGGTATTGTCCTTCACATATCTCAAAACAGAAAACAAATCACAAAAGAGTTGAATCAAATTCACTCAGTTCTCTTGGCCAATTTACCAAAAGAACTTATGGATGACTTTACACCGACTAATCATCCAAATGATGAAAACAAACCCTATCATCTTAGATCTCAAGTAGACCAAGATCCTGGACCATCCAGATGGACACCTAATCCTGACGATCACACTGTTCACCATGCTCACCATGCCACAAGAGCTGACAAACAAATACTCTAACTGGAATTACCAAAATTCAATGGTAATGTGGACCCTCATAGATTTCTACAAGTCTTTGAGAATGCATGCGAAGTGTATGGAGTGAAGTAAACTGATCATTTCTGCCTCAACTACAGCTAGCAATGTTTAGGATGTGGAAGCATGCATTGTTCTGTAACTGTCGCGTTTTTTGCAAAAATGCGAAAAATGCAAAGTATACAAAACTTAGTGTATTTTGTGCTTGGTTAGAGAGAGAATAGACCAATTTTGTTCTTTGGTATATATATATATATATATATATATATATATATATATATATATATATATATATATATATATATATATATATATATATATATATATATATATATAGAGAGAGAGAGAGAGAGAGAGAAATATACATAGAAAATTGAGAGATCTCCAAATTGACTCAAAAACTCACATTAGATTATGATAGAAAATCAAAGTACATATAGAACTTTTGGAGATCCATGCTTGAATCCTATTGGACCCCTTAATTATAGCCTCTCTAATCCTATTGGATGTGTGATGCAACATCCCTCTCTTTTGATTGGACCCTTACAACACATGTCTCTCTTACGATTGGACCCTTTGACTTTTGCCACCACATAGGGTGCATCGCTCATCAAACCTAAACTTGACATGTGTAAGCAACCTTACTTTCTCAAGTTTGTCATCTTTGACTTTTGGTCAAATCAATACAAACCAAGTCTACTTGACTTTTTACCAACAAACGCCAAATTGGCTCTATCATGCTTGACTAGAAATCTTTATGACACCCCTAAAGTTAACATTATAAACTATTTCTAGCTCTTTCACACATGTGGGAACATGCTCCACATGTGTGAAATGTACTCACAAACATAAAATCATAAAATATCCAAGATAGATTTTTTACTATTTCTCACATAGAGAAGCATCTACCTTTAAGGCTTTAGCACACTCACAAAGAGATCTATTTCTCCTCTCGCCCACTCCATTTTGTTGAAAGGTATATGGACATGACAACTCCCTCTTTATGTCATTAGAACTATAAAACTCTATCAACTTATTGGAGATATATTCACCTCCAGTATCACTTGTTAATACCTTGATCTTGGTACTAAGTTGATTTTATACAAGAGTTTTGAACTTTAAAAATGAATCACACACCATAGATTTACTAGACAAGAGGTAAATCCAACAATATCTAGAATGATCATCAATGAAGATTACATAGTACTTGGCACCACCGTTAGATTCATGTGAGAAAGTATGAACATACGAAGGGATGATTTCAAGAGGAGTGTTAGATCTTGATGTAGATCTAGAGAAAGGTAGCTTACGAGCCTTTGATAGACTACAAGCCTCACAATGCTTTCCACACTTTGACAATTTCTTGGGGAGGCCGAGTGCAAGCTCCTTTGCGCACATTGTTTCCATAGCTTTAAAGTTGGGGTAGCCCAACCTTTTGTGCCATAGCTCCACATTAGAGATCTCCACCTTTGCCAAATTCACACTCTCCATTGCAATAGTAGCATCTAGTTTAAACAATCTACCTTGTTTGAAACCCTTTGCTATGCATTCATCATTCTTAAGGATGGAACAAACTCCGTGCTTAAATTGTACATCTAGGCCATTATCCATTGATTGGCCAACACTTACCAAATTCTTGGTTAACTAAGGAACAAAAAGGACATTTTCAAGATTCATCCTTTTGGATGATCCAACATACAATGGAATGGTTACAATACCACTTATTCTACACTCTTGATCACTAGCTATAAAGATTGATCATTTTACATTAGGAGAAATAGTCCTTTTGGAAAGTCATGTGGGAGCTAGCTTCAGTATCAATCCATCAAGAATCATTGGTGTTGCACTTGGATGATGATGATAAGTTGGAAACCATCAAGGATGATTCTTATTCATCCTCCTCCTCTTGATGTGCAATGTTGTTTTGTTTGTTCTCTTGTGCCTTCTTCTTCTCGAGACATTCTGATGCAAAATGCCCTTTTTTGCCACAAAAAAGGCATTTGAACTTTGATTTGTCCTTCTTGCCCTTTGAGCTTGATGTTTCGTCCTCTTCGTTGGCCTCCTTTGGATGTTTCTTCTTGCCTCCATTGGTCTTCTTTTTTCCCTTGAATGAGAACTTGGTTTTCTCATCTCCATCCTGCAAAGACAATGCTTGGAGCATCCTACACTCTTTAGCCACTAATACACTATGATGCTTTTCTATAGTTGGCAAGGTGTCTTGGATGGAAAAAATTTGGACCAAATTTTTGAATTCATCCCCCGGACCATTAAGGATTATTTGAACAAGCCCTCCATCATGAATCTTCTCTCCAATGGAAGCTAACTCCCAGTTAAGAAACTTGATTCTAAGCACATAGTCTTGTGCACTCTCCTCACTTCTTCTTATGCCTTGTAAGATTTGATTTCTAATCATGAGAATTCTTGGAGTGTTACTTGATTCATAGATTGATTTCAAAGAATCTCAAGCCTTGTCAGCACTACTACAGAATGAGACTTCTCTTGAAAGATCAATACTTACATTCATCTTTACAATGAAGTGCTAGTCTAGATCTTTTCTTGTATCTAACTAACTATTGTGCACCAAGAGGTTCATCATCTTCTTCAATCAAGAATTCATAAATCTCTTAATGACTCCATCCTAACCTTCCACATGGCATAATTTGTAGAAGTCAATCTCTCACTAGCTTCTAGAAGGAAAGCTCTAATAGCTCCAATCTTACTAGTGAATTCTACAAACAAGAAATTGATTTGATTGATTCTAGAAAGTCACAAAGGTTTCTCTTGAGTGATTCACTCAAATTAGATTTCTAATCCACCAAATGGACTTATAATCTTTGTTCTAGCAGTCCCTCACAAAGATGGAATGAAGATTAGATGAGTTGCAATCTACTTACAAAACGATGACTCAATCTCCCTCACACTTCTTGATGTACTTTCAAGACTTGTAAATCACTTTTAAAGGACTTGATTTAAAACTAGATTAATTAGATCTCATGAACCAAAGTCGAATCTAATTAATGGCACTCAATCTTGGTAGCTTTTCTTAGGATTAGCATCAATAATCTCATCAAGAACACATAGTATGGATGTTTATGGATCAAATGAATATTATGCATTAAATGTAGGTTCAGAGGTTCCCACACATGTGGTTTGATCCCTACCAATTTTGGAATCAAATCCCCTCACCAAAGTTGAGATTTTAGCTTGCCCTCTCAATACTAGTTTTTAGCCACAAAACTTACTAAAAATGGATTTGCTTTAGATCAATGGTTTATGCTCTTGTACTTGGCTGTAATACCATGTGAAAGTATTGTACTTTAGAACCATAAATGGATCTTAGAAAAATCCACAAGATTTATTGGTTGCTTGCTTAAAAACTACACACAAAAAGTTGATCTAGACACAAAAAGTTGATCTAGATTGGCAATTTGACAAACAACAAGCAATAGCAATCAAAGCATTGATCATAAACTGAAATGCGAGTCCACACGTGTGAACCAAAGCTTGTTGTACGGTTTGTAGACAGAGAATGAAGTAGAAATAAACTTGGTTGTATTTGGATCACAAAATCACAATGTACATAGTGGAGTAGCTCGAGATTGCCAATGAGCTATAAAAATAATCATCTTCTCACTATGGAGAGATGGAATACATAGCAATAGTGCCTTCCTTTGTAAAGTTAGGTGAATTTCCAGCATGTAAGAAGGAAGTTGACTTAGCTTTCTTGCCCTAATTTGCAACCCTAGCCTCTTTCCTAGAGTCATGCCAAGTAGGTGGCTAGATGGTCAAAATCTCACCATAAATTTAGGTGTAGGTCCTATAATGTAGGAATCACTACCAAATTGACATAACCAACATAAGTAGCCACATTTCTACCATATGTAGCCACACATACCACATGTAGCCACATTTCTACTTTCAAAGGCTATCAAACTGAAAAAAAAAATGGACTCATACCAATGACACTCTTCAAAAAACAAACTTGCAAATATTTAGTTCAAGATTGTAATTCTCAAATAGCAAGCTTATTACTAAAAATATTATCTACCATAAAGAGTAATCATCCAATTAGATTTTGAAGCTATCTTGATGTGTTTATTATATTTGTTACTAGATCTTTTCTAGATTGTTTATAATGATTTTATTTTTGAGAAATATATTTTGTAGATAAAAAGTAATATTGTATCTTACTAAAACAGAAAAAAATTTATCATCCTTGGAATGTATTTCAAGAGACAATTCCATGTGGATCTCACTTGGTTATAGATAATGATGTAGCTTCAACTTCTTTTACTTGTTTTTTATCTGAGGTACCTCAATTATTTTTTTACCAAAAAATGACTCTTGTTTAACAACCATTTGTTAGAGTGAGTGCATTTTCATTTTTATCAGAAGTACAATAAAAAAAAGTGTTGGCAATTCCAAATTTAAAAATCTATTTTATTACTGATTTTAGCGGTCACAAATTCAACTACCCTCAATGGGGAGGGCTTTTTTTTATTATAAAAAAATCGCATCACAAATATTCACCCTTCAATCGAAATCTAAAAAAAAATAAAAAAACAATAAGGGTTAATGGAAATTGTTATTTGTATTTTCTAAATACAACAAACGTTTGTTGCACACTTACAAGGTCATTCATAGACTCGATAGAAAATGCATGCAAAAGATCCAACATTACAAGGCTTTCTACAAGAATGAACCACCTCTCCAGATGCTTTGAATGCAATCTTGTCAAATTCCTTGTATATTTCCAACTGCCCACTCCTCCCATTGATATATGGTTCTCTCTAGACTTTCTCCATCTCACTTGCTCATCCATATATCATGACACAACACTAAATAGTGGAGTAATCTTGCATGTAGAGTGCTCTCTTGGAACTCATTTTGTTCATGATATACTAGTTTAAATATCTTTTGCCACAAAAAAAAGAAAAGAAATAAAGAAAGGAGATTGATCAAAGTGCAATGCCAAACTAATGCAACTTGGTCGATCCTTATGTTCATATAATTGCTTGGTCTCATGAGCGACAATGTGGACAATGATTATGCTCATAAAAATATGAAGCCAATATTCTAAACAGCTCCAAAATTTCAATAAAAAGTTCAAAACTCCATATCAACATCTATAAATTTGAGATTTATATCTAAACTTCATACCCCCCCCCCCCCCCCCCTTTCGTCTTCCCTCCTAAACTCCCTTCACTTGGGCCAGAATCTACGAGTCTCTGCTCACGGCCAGTCTGGCCCAAACCAGAGACAAGAGAAACTCGCGAGAAAGAGGAGACCTCGGGGGAGAGGGAGAGGAAGGAAAAGTCTTGTTGGTGAGGGATGAAATGCACCCATCCCCCACCTCTTTTCCATCAGATTTAAGCAGGTGACAGAGCGCACAGGAGACCGTCTCATCAAGTGGATTTTGATCGAAAGAATTGACGTCATGTCATGAAGGAGGTGAGAATGGTTTACGGGAAGAGGGTGGTGGATTAGTTATAAGGTTATATTGAGATGTTGGTAAAATACATTGAGATGTTGGTAAAATGGTCATCAAATTTTAGAGAGGGTGTGGTGGGTATGGTGTCAAAAGTGAATGAGGAGGGATTAAATGAGTAAATGGAAAAAATAATGGTTGGTAAGATAAAAATAGACAAGAAAAATAAGATGATGAGTGAGGCAACTAAGTGTAAGTAGAGGAATCTACAGCGGGTTTGTGGAGAGAGCCAGCAGTGGATCCTTGATTTGGCATGCCCAGACCAGCACGTCGTTGGTTGATGGATCGGCTTTGTTCAGATGCTCCATCATCATCGTTATGGTCATCTTTTTTTTTGCATTGATACACTTGCGTCTTTACATGACATATTCCAAATGAGGTCCATTTGTTGCTTTGACAGGAGAAGTTCCTCTTGGAGTTTATCGACGTCTTCCCGGAGTGCTAACAGCTTCCTATTGTCGCTCCTGAAGACGAAATTGATACGTTGATATCTTCTAGTGGCCTCATTGGTTGCTTAATTGTCGTCATCACATCAGTTAGTCTCTTATTTTCCTGAGTCAAGAGATCTTAACGGCGCTGAAACTGGTCTTGCACCTCTTGAAGCGACTGGAGCTGATTGAGAATTGAATTTTCTCCTCTAGTATCTTGGCCCTTTCACTTTGTAAATCTTCCAAAGTTGTCAGCAACTCTGTGTCTTTTAGCTACAGATCCTGCTTTGTCGTCTTGAGCTCATCTATCTGTTGTGCAAACTAGTGCACCAACTAATGTAGATGGTATGAGATCTCGGTATGTCACTTCAAGGTTTCTCTGGCTTTCTCGGGCAAACTGTCATAGGCTAGAAGAGTTAGGAATTGGGAAGAAAGACGATGGTAGGTAGGGATAGAAAACTGAGAGGTTGTGGAATGAGTTGGAAGTGAGACAGTTAGTTGTGTCTTTACATCAATAGCAACAGAGATGGTAGGGATGGTGGTAGTGGTAAGAGAAATGATCATGGAGGTGGTATCAACAATGGTGGTGGTGGGACTAGGGCAACTGCCTCTGGAATGATTTTCACCTCCTCTTCTACAAGATTGCTTCATCGAAGTATTCAAGTGCATCTACATCAATGAAGTCGTCTTGCTTCAGAGCTGAGGATTCTTTTGCTTTCTCTTCGGCCCTTGGGCTTTTTTGGACTTCCATTGAAATTTGTGTTGCCTGACCTTGATCTTCTCTTGTTTCTAGGTCAGGATCGACTGCATCAGTCTCTTCAGCTTTTTCATCATGAGTGGGGTCAGTTACAATCGTATGTTCTACCTGTGTGGTTGTAGGCAACTCCCTTTCTCCCTCCTCTGAAAGTATTGCCTGTGATTGCTAGGCATGAGGGGGTGAGGCAAAAAATGGAATGGATCCCGATGGTGATTGGGATCGGATGTTGGTATCTGGTGATTGCACCGGTGTTTTCTAGGTAATTCGGATCTGGTGTTGAGGTGAGGAGGTAACCGGTGAGGTTTGGCGTTGTCAAGTACGTCTAGTTTGGAGGCTGTCCTCCTCTTCATCCTCATTCTCTTCTCTACTTGATGAGATGTCTTCATACCCTGCCATCTGCTTGCTCTGCTTCTTGGGAGTCAGCTTGGTAGTCCTGGGTTGTGGGTTATCTAATTCCATCTCTAATTCATGGGGCACAGCTTGCGGGTGGTCATTTTATTCCTTGACTTCTTGGGTGGTGGTGTGGTCTCAGCAGGTGGTGATGACCGATCATGTTTCCTCTTGATGCGACGTTCATAGAATATGGCAGCCTATTGAGAAGGTGAGGTGGAATCTTGTGATGGAATATAGACTCGGCTAGCAGCAGCATCCCTTGGAGCTAAGGCAAGCTCCAAGTCAATAGTCCAGCCAAGTAGATAATCGATTGAAAATTTTGAGAATCAATTGTTGGCTGATTCGTTGATCCAATGAGTTTCAAACTACCATGAAGTCTATCCAAAGCAGTATGTCTGGTCAGCCAAACCCTGCACAGGTACCTTATAGATGAAAATCCATATGGTGCCCACATTGTCTAGGCTACGCATTCTACTGATGTGTGTCCTTCACATCAGCCTATCCAAGCACATGCCATCCAACGATATGAAGAACAATTGTCACAACCTGGAAATTCCTTGACTTATCATGAATATCCACCTAAAAGTCCAAAACCATTAGCCATACAAGATGGCTATGCCGTTATACAAGGGCCATTGAATAACAGATATTTCATATGTGATCAAACCGGGGTATTTCATGGTTGATTGCCCAATCAAGACCAAATACCATGCCGAGTGTCCCAACTGTGTCAGAAAACACAGTTTCAAAGAGTTTCCAAAACAACCCAACAAGATCCTACTTGTCCGACACGTCAGTTATGAATCACGATAGGATCCTCATGAGAACACTACACGAGCACCATAGCACCATAGCACGAGCACCATAGCACCCAACCGCTCAACCTGCTGCTCCCTTGAGAAGTTTCTTGCAAACTTCTACATTACCACGCAATTCACCAACTTCATAATGCAAAAAAGACACTACTATGAAATGCGTCCTTGTAGGAGGAAAGTGAAACCAATATTTCAGATAGAGATTCGGTTCTGAATCTCTTGCTCAGAGAGGTACTCGGGACATAGTACCTCAACCATACCTGCATTTCAAGCTATATCTTAAAACATCTACTATCAATGATGGTAGATTCAGTGTCACTTTTCCTACCTTGTTTTTGACAAGGGCTTATGAGAGTTCTGTCAAGAATTAGATATGCAACATCAAGCATTCACCATAAGCAATCACCACAAGAAGGCAGAAGAAGAACACGCACTGTCACTCTATCACACTAACTCATATAGAATGTCAAATGTACAAATAAACCCTGAACCCCTGATAGAGAGAGAAAATCCATGAGTAGACTAATAGACTAGCCTACGACTAATGGCAGCTGGTCACAGCTGTCAACATTAATGTACCGCGTAAATAGTAACAATGAAGTTTATCATTGATTTCTAACACTCTCCCTCAATGATAAAATTACATTCTTCTATTCCTAATAGCGTACGAAACCTCTCAAATTTACATCTACCTAATGACTTAGTAAAAATATCTGCCATTTGATCTTCAGATTTACAAAAAACAAGATCAATGGCTCCATGAAGAATTTTCTCTCAAACAAAATGGTAGTGTTTTTGAATGTGCTTGGTTGGAACATGTAGAACTGGATTTTTGGCAAGGTGAATGCAACTTTGATTCTCGCAAGATCTAGTAGTCGAATCCACCTATGGTTGACCTAAATCCACAAGCAATCTTTGTAACCATACCGCTTCTTGTGTAGCATTGCTGAGTGCTCGATATTCAGCTTCCGTCGATGATAAGACTACTGTAGGTTGCTTTCTACTGCTCCATGAAATTGCAGCTGTACCATAACTGAATGTATGACCACTGGTAGATCTTCTGTCATCAATATTACCTGCCCAATCGGCATTTGTATAACCTACCAACATTGGCGCTTCAGGCTGATCATACTTCAAACCAAAATTCAATGTCCCTCGAATGTATCTGAGAATACGTTTAGTAGACTTCCAATGTGCTTGACTAGGATCTTGCATAAACTGACTAACAACACCAACATCATAAGAAATATCAGGTCATGTGTGTGTCAAATAAATCAAACTACTCACCATCTGTCTATACAAATAAGCATCCACTTTCTCAGATTTATCATATGCAGTAAGCTTCATGTTGACATCCATAGGTGTACTCAAAGGCTTACAATTCTGCATATTGAACTTATAAAGCAAATCTTGTGCATATTTGCTTTGTGTAAGAAAGACCATGTCTTCCTTTTGCCATACTTCAATGCCAAGACAATACTGCATCAATCCTAGATCACTCATGTCAAAAGCATTGGAAAGATCTGATTTTATTTCATCAATTAAGCTCTCATTACTTCCTGGAGTAATCAAATCATCCACGTACAACACAATGAACACTATATCTTAGTCTTGCCTTAGGATTATTTCACTCTTTACCATTCCCCTTCGCTTGAAGTGTTCATCAATGCAAGAGTACCACGCCCGTGGTGCTTGCTTCAATCCTTAAATTGTTGAGCTTACATACGAGATGCTCTCTCCCTGGCTCAACAAATCCTTGAGGTTGTACTAATTACACCTCTACATCCAGCACTCCATTAAGAAAAGCAGATTTAACTTCCATTTGCTGGATCTTTCAACCATAGAAAGCAGAAATAGCAATGATAGAAGGTATAGTTACCATCTTAGCTACGGGTGTGAAGGTTTCCTCAAAATCAATACCTTCATGTTGCTCAAATCCTCTTGCAACCAACCATGCTTTGTACTTGTTGAGTTGCCCATCAGCTCCATATTTGATCTTGTATATCCATTTGCAAGTGATAGGCATCTTACCATCAGGTAGCTCAACCAAGTTCCACGTCCTATTTTTGTTATAGCTTCCATTTCTGTTTCCATAGCTTCACGCCACTCCTTGTGCTCCTTTGCTTTATCAAAAAATTTTGGTTCTTGAGCCTTGAGCACAGAACCCATTAGGGCTAGATTCATCTCTAATCTTGCAGGAGGTTTTTGATTTCTACTTGATCTTCTAAGCTCTCCCTGCTCACTTGATTCGGGAGTATCTCCCTTATTAGCATCACTTGTTATTGACAAGTACCACTTAGGCACTCTCCTAGGAATCTCATTATTGACCTTGTCTTTTTCCATTGGCTCTTCCATATCGACACCAACTTCTTCCTTCACTTGCACTTTAGCTTTATCATCAAAGGGATCAATTGTCAATTTTATTTGGTCATTTTGACCCATCTCATCAAAAGTAGCATCTCTGGAAATCACGATCTTTTGTGCATCTGTGTCATACATCCTGTATGCCTTGGCTCTTTCATCATATCCAAGGAAAATACACTTAACAACTTTTGCATCCAGCTTCTTTCATTTTTCATCAGGTACATGAGCGTAAGCATCACAACCAAATACTCGTAAATGAGAAACATTAGGTTTCAGGGGTCTACTTGCATTTATTACATTACCTAGAAATACTAGTTTCTACATGGTCATTCCATCTTTCGGGATTCACCATGAGGCTTACACAGTTTCTTCTTGACAGTAGTAATTGTGAGAGATTTCAACTAGTTTAGTCTAGTTTAGTCATATTTTGGTAAATTTTCAATAAGAGGCCAAAACTCATTTTAGACTTAGAGATAAAGATTTTGAATTTATGTTAGTTTAAAATACATTCAATAAACACTTTTTGAAAGTGTGGGAAAGTTGGTAGTCGAGTTTGAGAGAGATTCAAATTTGAACTTTGGGTACATTGAATCTAGACCCAAAAATAGTAGGGTTTACATTTTGGAGGGAAAGCCAAGTGGCCAAATAGGGTTTGGAAACTCTATAAAAGGATGTAACTCGTGGAGAGACACATCTTCTCTCTTCTATCTCTCATTTCATCATTATACATAAGTATTGTGGGCATTTTGCAAATGAATGTTTGAAGAAGCAAAGAGATGAAGGTAGCAAACAAAAAAACTTTACTACTAATGATGAGGATCTAGGTGGTTATGATTCTCTTTTGATGTGTTCTTCAAGTCTAATATCAAGTGAAGGTGACAAATATTCATGGTGAATTGATACTGGAGCTAGTTCACACATGACTAGTCACAAGGAGTTCTTTACTTCTTTGGTCACTTATGATGGAGCCAAGAAAGCAATTCACATGGCCAATGGTGGTGAGTGTGCGATTGAAGGTATTAGTTCAATTCCTATTTGTCTCTCTACTAATAGGAAAGCAAGACTTGATGGTGTTCTTTACGTTCCTTCACTTTCAAAGAATTTGCTAAGTGTTGGTCAAATGATAGAGAAAGGATACATGGTAAAGTTTGGTGGTGATGCTTGTTTCATTACAAAGGAAGAAATCTTGGTTGCTAGGGGCAATAGACAAGGTAGACTTTTCAAGCTTGATGCTTTTGTTATGGCTAACAAAAAGGATGGAATGGAAAAGGAGATTGGTCTCAACTTTCCAAAGTTACCTTTTAGTCATCAATAAGATTGGTGGATCTTATGCAAAGTCTAAAAAGCTTCCTTATGCTAGATCTAGGTCAAGATCTAATATGCTTCTTGGAGCTGTTCATATTTGTGCTAACTTGGCTAGTCTTGAGGATAATGATGGTGTTTCAATGGTTCTTCATGGCAAGTGCAAGCATGCAAAAGGTAAGGAAAGAGCTAACTTCATCAATGGAGGTGAAGGTTCTTCCTTGGAAAAGATTGTTGTTAATGATTTCTTTGATCATATGGAAAAAGATGTTGCTAGGTGCATGCATGAAGGAGATGGTTCTTCTACATTCTTTTGTTATGATTCCAAGAAAGTCATTTTTCCAGCAAGTGGAGTCACATGTCTTCATAAAGAGAGCAGATCAAATGGTTCTATCAAGAGACTTAGTGAGGGAGATAGTCACAAGTCAAGAAGAAGAGAAGTATGTGAAGAGTTCAAAGTAGGATGTACTTTGAATGATGTCATTGTGAATGATAGTGAGGAAGAATCATTATCATATGATTCATTACCTAAAACATTGAGTAGAAGTTATTGTTTGAAAAAAGAGAGTACTTCAATCATCCTTATGTTGAAGGCACTAATCATTTTTTTCATGGCTTCTAATGTTTTTGCGGTTTCTACTTCTTATGATGCAATCATTAAGAGGGAGTCTTATGAAGGAAAGAGAAATGGAAGATTGATTCTTGGGAAGATCCAAGGCATGGATCTCACATCTCTTCATCAACTCAAAGGATTCTATGATTATGAATTGATCACTCATGATCAAGATGGCAAAAGGTTGGTTGGAGAAGACTACATGGAGCAAATCGAGAGGCAATTTCTTCGAGGCAAGGGAGATCTCATTGGTGAGCTTATTGAGGTTTGTTATGAGCTCAAGAAGGATGAATTTATTAGGTTTGATACTCATATTCACCTACTCTACTTCATGTTGGATGAAAAGTTTGGAATCTATCTTTTGATTTATGATGGTGACATTGTTTTCACTAACCTTTGTGGAAATTCAAGATCAAGCATTGATGAGATCTTGTTGGATCTAGATCATATGTTTGACAGGGAGGATTTCCAGAGGTTCAGGTCTGAAGATATTCATATCTTTGATATCTTTGATGATCAAGAGAAAGGCAAGCTATTTTTGGTTTCACACATGTGAAATACAGTAGGGTACTGTAATTGTACGGACAACAAACATATTTTATGTTTTGGTTCATGTTTGATCAATATCTCTTAGAGTTTGCATCTCATTTTGTATGTAGATGCTGATTTTTCTACATTGCAGGATTGTTGGTTTGCTCCTTTTTGTAACCAAAGATCAGGGACATGGATTGGATCTTGAATGATTCTGAAATCCTTCACACTGACTAGTATTTCTTAGCTCTCATACTCGGCTCTCAGCCTTCGTTTGTCTCGTCTTCTTAGAGACCTCCTCGGTCTAACTTTGAGAGGTGCTCTTGGTTAGCTCTGGTCGAGTATCTTGGGGATTCGTCAGAATCAGCCAACAATTACCTTTTGTTTTCCATATCCATTACTTGATTTTATAGGAAGATAACATCCATCCACTTGCATAGCACCATCTATATTTAAGATCCATTGCTTGGATCCACTCCTTTTTTTTCCTTGCTTCATCTACACTTGTAGGTTCATCCAAAGAGGTTAGGCAAGCAGCGTAATTTCTAGAAACTACTTGCTTACCCTTTTCATCATATGTGAGCCTTGAAGGTATTTGTCTTTGCCTTGAAGTTCTCCTGCGGCTTGTGACTTGATGAAGGTCCATCATCATCACCATCCAAAGTAGGATCCTTTACATCAACATCAAGAATGTTAGATCCATCCACACCTTTATCAATCATGCTTGATGACACTTTTGGAATGTTCCCCTCATCAAAGATGACATCTCTACCAACAATCACTATGTTAGTAGAAGGAATGTAAACCTTGTAGGCTTTACTCACCTCACTATATCTAACAAAAATACCTCTTCTTGAAGATGGATTCTCCTTGGTCCTATCATCAAGAGTAATGTTGACATAGCATGTGCATCCAAATGTTCTTAGAAAGTTGACACTCGGCCTTCTCTTGAATAACATGTCAAAAGGTGTCCTTCCATCCAAATTAGCACTCGGCCACCTATTGCACAAGAAATTGGCACACAACAAATCTTGATCCCAATATGGTTTGTCAAGATTAGCACTTAACCTCATGGATTTAGCACTTTCACATAAAGTCCTATTCTTCCTTTCAGCCAGTCCATTTTGTTGTGGGGTCCTTGATGTTGTATACTCCCTCTTGATCCCATGCTTATCACAAAAGGCCTTGAAATTGGTAGATATGTACTCATGAAGTCCAGAAACCTCACTATCTAGAGATCCAATCAAAATTAGGGTTTTGACAGAATCACAAAAAATTGACTATTCCAAATCTACATGCAAATGCTAAAAATTTGATATGGAATCTAATAGCCACCACTAAGGCTGATCCAATGATCCAAAAATCAGCCAAAACTAGTATGTGAAAGCATCGAAATTGATCAAGTTTATAGACCTATATAGGGTTTTGATCTACCAAAGATCCAATCTACAAAAACAAAAAACTCGATTTTGGTGTAGAATCCTCTCTAGCATGCTCTAACCTTGATATATTCACCAAATCATCGATAGATATGATTTCCTCCTTTATAACCTGAAACACAAGCTCTGATACCATGTGAAGGATTTTAGATAATTGATGATCCAATCCACAAAAAGATCTTGGATTACAAAAGAAGATACTCTACCAATGTTACCAATGTAGCAAAATCAACATCTACACACAAAGTGAGTTGCAAATTCTAATAGAACTTGATCAAACATGAATCAAATGATAAAGTACTATTGCTAGCTACTGTATTTCACACGTGTGAATCCAGAAATAGCAAATATGGATCATTCTACACATAGAATTGCATGTAATCACAAGTATAGTGCACCAATGGATAGTAGTACCTAAGAATGTCAAAATTATAAAAAGTTATCTATCTTAGTCTTAGGGGTTTCATGTTTTATGAAAAGCTTCCTTGTGTAGATTTGTGATAGGGCCAAAAATTGGCATAGATGGCAAATTGGTCAAATCCACATGTAAAGCCACTATTGAGCCAAAAGCCAATTGTGATGCAAACTCGAGCTATGTAGGCTAGTAAATAGGTTTGTGACACTTGTACTAATGTGGTTTGATGAGTGATGAAGTCAAAGTGTTGGCTTTGGTCAAAGGGTCCAATAGAAATTGAGAAATCTTGAAGAAGGGTCCAATAGAATTGTAGGATGAATGCATCACTCATCCAATAGCATTGAAGAGGCTAGGATTAGGGGTCCAATAGGATGTAAGGAAGGATCTCCATGAGTTTTATATGTACTCCTCTTTCAAATCATAATCTAAGTTGAGTTTAGAGTCAAACATTGGTTTTGGTGAGATTTGCTTGTTTCCTATTCTCTCTCTACCGAATGTAAAATAGCTCTATTCTCTCTCTACCCAAGGAGAGGAGCTTAATTTTACTTAGTTTTTTCAAGGATCATCTTCTCTTATGCATATGTACTTTGATTATCAACATAACATCCATCTTTGCCTCTATGCCTTAGTTTTTTGATCTAGATCTTGGAAATCAATCTAGCATCCAATAACAAGTGCATAAGCTTGCTTAGGAGATCAATCACACACTTTAGGGCATTTTCACACGTGTGAAATTTCACAAAGAGAACATTTATAAGCATGAAATGAGGTAGAGAAGAGAGAAGATATGTCTCTCCACGAGTTACATCCTTTTATAGCATGTCCAAACCCTATTTGGCAGCTTGGCTTTCCCACCAGAATGCTAACCCTAATATATTTGGGTCTAGATTCAAAGTACCCAACATTCAAATTTGAATCTACTCAAACTCGACTTCTAACTTTCCCTCTATTTACATATAGGTAATTCAAATGACATTTAGACTAATATAACTTTGAAAAGTCAAACTCTAAGTCTAAACAAAGTTGGCCTTAATTTGCCAAATATAGAAATGTAGCAAATATGAACAAACTATTTGAATCTTTCACAACCAACATCATACAAAATGCTCTTGTCCAACTAGGACATGGTGGGAGACAAACCCACAAATCTTGAAACAAAAATCTACAAATTTTGAAACTAATCATTGAAATGTCACTTTCAACAATTGGCCTTTAAGACCTTACCATTTTTTTGAAATCACTCACTAACGAATTTGGAGGTTGTTCTTATTATTGTTATACTAGTTATTGTGACATCAAACAATGTATTGTTGTTGCATTTATTATTCAACACACCACAATAGAAATAATGTTTACAATACTAAATAGAGAGAAAATTTTCAATACTCTATAACATATTGACAATAGAGCATTGGAAAGGCCATTATACAAAAGATGGAAAACTAATTACCGAAGGTTGTTGGCACCGAACAACATCAAAAAATGTTCATGAACGGTAGCTTTGATGAATTTCAAGCTAAAACATTGAATTCTAGCTCAAAAACCATCAAAAATCTACAAATTTCCATCATTTTCTATGGAAAATCTCCATAATAATGATCATTAGGCTGAAAGTAAATCAAAATAAGAGAAGCTCCACTTGCTTGGAGGCCAATACCGTAGGACCAATATGATGTGTGTCACTAACATCATGATAGATCACCACAATTTTGAGTGAAATAAATAATCTATAAATTGAGCTACATAGCCTTAAAGTTCATGTAGAAAGAAAAAGAAAATTATAATAGAAGCATCAATTGCAACTCACATCTCAAAGCGATAGAAAATAAATTTTTTAAGTTGATCACTTATTGTCACTATGAACCATCACTTTTATAATAAAAATATTCAACAAATAAATAGATTTTCTTTATAATTAAATCACACTATTCACTACATCAGATCAATTAGTCATTGAGCTAGTCAAAATGACTTTTGAATGAAATTATGATCAATCAACTCTATATCAGATCAACTTTATGGTGTTGGAAAATAGTTCCACTCCAAATTTTGATTGATCAATAGTTGTCTTTGTTTATTACTAGTCATTTTATTTTCATGTATCCGTAATAGTGTCTTGAACCTGATTTTGCTGTAAAAAAGTAGACCTATATATTTTCATACATTTTTTCACAGGGTCAACTTTTTCGCATTTGTTCGGACTTAGTTGCATTTGTCAAATTATGCAATAATTTTGGATTTACCAAATTATGTGGTTGAAGTTTATTTTATTTTATTTTTTCTAAAAAATCACAGTTGTTGAATTTTTGTGCCTACCTCAAATCCCAATATTCTAGGCAAGAGTCAATTTTTTTTGCATTTTGCGTAAGTTAATTTTTCTCTGGTATTTTTGACTTGTCAAATTACGTTCAAGTTCTACTTTTTAAGTTCTTGCCTATATTTCATGTCCATTTCATTGAACACTCAGCTTAATACTTCTTGAGAACAACTCCAAAGACATTTAACAAATGTCTAATGTTGTCTAAATATACTTGATTGATTGATCAATGAGTAATCTTCATACCTATATATTCGAGTGTAGGTAATATGTAGACATATGAGACAATATAAGCCAAAAATTTGTTTATTGGTATCTACATTTATGAGTGTAGATGCCTAGCATATAATGCATAGTTTTGAGACTACTCTTCTAGGCTTGTAAATTGATAGAATAGATTTCTCTTACATTTAACCTTATGTATGTGTGTGTGTGTGTGTGTGTGTGTGTGTGTGTGTGTGTGTGTGTGTGTGTGTGTGTGTGTGTGTGTTAGTATAGTCTACATTTACTAATGCAATTGTGTCATGTGTGAATGGTTGATATTGTCCTTGATGAATTTGATTTCTAACACTATGCTTGTCCTTAACACCTATTGATCTAATATGTTAGGAGTGTCATGTTCCACATGTTATTAGCCCATGTGCTCAATAATCATAATGCTAACTATAGCCATGGCGCTAAACTAGAATATAATTAATCAATAGAATGGTTAATGAGATGGCTTGAACGACCGCTATATTTGTGAATAGCGAGACTTGTAATAATGGTTGTAAAGCCAAATTTAGTCACATCACCAACATCACAGTGCATACGAGATTTTAAAAGCAAATGAAAGAGTTCATACTTAGAATCATGAAGTTTCTCTATTAATTCAACTGAGGAAATCATCGGCAATGGAAGTACATTGGTCTCTCCAGAAATAGAGACAATTTGATCAAACTTATCCTTAAAAACCATAGTATGGTTTTGAAAATCTATCTCTAAAGAATTTGATATATCAAAAAACCATTCATAGCCCAAGATCACATCGGTCCGGGGTCTAGATTCATGACATGGAAGTCCAATGACTCAACATGGTCCCGCAGCCGAAGCTGTAAGTTTGAGACTTTGACATCCCATTTTCAGTGTCCAACCCTGAGGCAAGACGGACCACATAACGGTGATCACTACCCATGGTGGCAACTCGAAGCTTCTGCACAAGTTGATCATTCAAAAACGAGAATCATTAGTGCTAGGTTAGAAATGTGTATTCTGTGAGCCCCATGGTAGTTCCCAAAAGATGGAGAACCATGTGAGAGCTAGTAACTTAGACTCTCTCAAGTTAAGTTATGATTTTTAATAAAGAGGCCTCCTATTATCAAGTAAGAGGTGGATCTCAAATCTTTATAGATTAGGGTTCAATCAGTTGTAAGAGGTGGAATCCAAAGTATTGTAAAATTGGATTCACTAGCTCGTGGGTATACATAGAGGCCTCCTCCACGAGTTTCCAAGCACTAGATATTGTACTGAAATGTTGTTGCATTGTTAATTGAAGATCTTCCTATTTGCATTTCCATCTATGCTCCATTTTCATGCATCAAGTTCGAGTATTGATGTATGAATGTGTTTTGTTGTTGATTCTTCCCCTTTAAAATTTGGATTTGTGATTAAGATCAGGTAGATGTGCAGGGCCTTGTGGTAGATCAATACCATTATGATTTGATGCTGTTTTGTGCTTGACTCCCTGAGGAGTTCTTGTTACAATTGTTGAGTGATAATTGTTGTAAGCACTTTGTAGGATTGCAGATCTTAGTTGCTTCAATTTTGTTGATTATGGTGTCTTCAATAGGCGTAGTTTCAATTCCATTCCCTGTTCTTATTTAGATTAGTGTAGCAATATTCTGCAATCTGTAAGAACTCAATAAACATTTAAAACAGACTGTAGAACGTAGGTATCCAAATCATGATACATCCAGAGCAAAGTTGGGCATCCATTATTAGTAGGATCGAGATCAGGTCGTAGATGTACTAATTGACAGGTGGGTACATCACCATTGCATTACCATTATACTGCAAATAATAGAAGTTAGAAGTAGTCAGACCCTGTTGGCTGATAGCTAGTTGGAATCTGCCAATCAGAGAATAAGTGCTAGTAGTCAAAGGAACTATAGAGAAAAGTGCAAACATTGGCGTCATTGCTCCTGATAATCTTCTTCCATCTGATTAAGATTTCATTTTGTCAGTTTATCTTTCGATCTAGTAGTTTCTGTTTGCCTGCAGGTGTTTTTGCATTCACTGATTTTCTATCAGCACGCATTGTCTCTGAAACAACGAGATGCAAGAATCAACTCTGATGTGATCTATACTTCACAGATTTGGAATATGCTCAAAAATCTGAAACTCTAGATAAGGTGATTTGAAGATAGATAGAGGAATGACAAGTTATTCTTGAGATACGCTACATGATGTCTCTTCAATGGCCATCCTTGAGGAACTAAAAACAAATCTTGAAAAAGAGATGCAATTAGAAGAAATTATCAAATCAAAAAATGACAAAAAATAAACAAGGAAGATACCAATGTTACAGAGAGTGAAAGCCGTAGAGCACTTGTCTAACAAAAAGTCATTCATCAACATGTATAATTCACCTGGACAATTTTATGTTTCTATTGATCTGATAGAATAATGAAAGAACTTGTTAGAAATCAATAATAAACGTCATTGTTACTGTTTATGAGGTACATTAATGTTGATAGCTGTGACCAGCTGTCATTAGCCATAGGCTAGTCTATTAGTCTACTCATAGGTTTTCTCTCTCTATCAGGGGGTTCAAGATTTATTTGTACATATTACATTTTGTATGAGTTAGTGTGATAGAGTGACAGTGCGTGTTCTTCTTTCGCCTTCTTGTGGTGATTGCTTATGGTGAATGCTTGATGTTGCATATCTAATTCTTGACATGGTATCAGAGCAACAATAGTCCTGTGTGCCTGATCAGTGGATACAACTTGTCACATGCCACTAGGATGCCACCTAAGGAGCTCTCTTGTATATTTAAGAGACTCACCCTTTGTAGAAGGGAGCTTTTAGTGTAATGCATCTACTCCATGTCCAAATGAGAATAGCCTCCATGAGTTTGGTGCATCCTTTGAGCTCTTTGGTCATGATTGTTTTCTTGAGTGATTCACTTATGATCATGCCCTTCCATTCCTTTGTGTGTGATTGTGGATCTTAGTCATGGATTAGTTTTCTTGCTTTCCTAGTTGTGGATTGGATTTCCTTTCTTGCTTGTGGATTAAAGTAGGTTTCAGCATTCAGGTAAACTATAGAGGCTAGAAATGTGATGTAAATCTTGTAGATTCTTGACATTCTAGTGCTTGATGTTCTTGGGCTGTCCAAGAATTGAAATGAGTGTTTCTTGATTCTTGAACTTGGACTTCTAAAATGTTGTTTAATGTATGTGTAGAATAGTTTTAATGTTGAAGATCTAATTCAAACTCATTTTGCAGCATTAAGGTAGGATTTCATGGCATTCCAAACACTTTACATGCTAATTTCTTGGTTGAATGCATGATTTGCATGTTTGGTTTGAAAGCATGTGATTTTAGTTCAAGAGAGACCCTCCTAAGGTGTCCTCTGACAGGCAGGACATATACTAAAACGTCCATCGGTTTCCTCTATCTGATATGGGCTCTGAAAAAGAAAGATAAACTTATAAATAAGCGCACAATTCCTGCTGATAGGCAGTGTAAAGTCCTAACCACAGGATACTAGTCTAAGCATATCAATCAAAGCAACAACACAAGGGAACATGTGGTGGATAAACTAACCTAACCAAACCTAGATCGTACGGATCTAGCCCCCAAGCTATGGATCAATCACAGTCATGGAAAGAGAAACTCGATCGCCGGAGTCTCTACCATAATGGGTGACCTAGGCTCAAATTTGTACATAAGCATAAACGGGCTATAACCGATAACCAAATGCTTACTACTATTATAGGCAAACTCGATCAATAGAAGATACTTCTCCCAATCAAATTTCCGTCGGGAAACATATGCCCAAAGCATTTGTTCCATCGTCTGATTTGTTCTTTCTGTCCATCCGTCTTAGGATGATTAGAAGAACCCAAGCTCAGTGTCATCTCTAGTTTAGAAAACATGGCTGACCGAAAGTGACCCGTGAACTTCGGATCACAATCACTCACAATATCACTTAGTAATCCGTAAAGTCTAAACATATGCTCGACAAATATCTGAGCTAAATCAGAAGCCTTTACGGTGGTCTTTACTGGAATAAACATAGCCAATTTGGTAAGATGGTCAAACACAACCCAAATTGCATCATGCTGTTTATTTGTCCACGGTAACCCAACCACAAAATCCATGGAAATACTATCCCATCTCTTATCTGGAATATCCAATGGATGCAACAATCCACCAGCCTTATGTCGTTCAACTTTATTCAACTAGCATTAGTCACACTTGACCACATAAGATTCTACAAAGTGCTTGAGTTTTGGCCAATAAAAATCCCTTCGTACCAAATCTAATGTACGATGTATGCCAAGATGTCCTACGCATGGTTAGTCATGACAGTCATAAAGAATCTTATTTTTAATAGCATCCACATTAGGCACACCAACCTTCCCTTTCCTGAACAAAAGTCCATTACGGATAGAGAAGTAACTGCTAGAATCCTATTCCAGATTGGTCCAAAATGTGGGTCTTTCTCACGAAGACCTCTCAGGGAGAGATAAAAGTCTGTACTGATCTTAGTGAAGGAAAGTTCATTTACTTCACCAATTCGACTAAGTGCATCAGCCACCTGATTAGATGAGCCTTTGATATACCGCACTTCAAAGTCAAATTCTTGCATGAGTTCTGCCCATCTGGCCTTACGACCTCTTAAATCATTCTGTTACAGAAATACTTTAAAGGCTGGTGATCTATATTAACCACAAACTTATTACCGTAAAGGTAATGCCTCCATGATTTCAAAGCATGGATCACCACAAAAGTCTCTTTTTCCTGTGTGGTATACCTGAACTGTGCATCGGTTAGTTTCTTACTTTCAAAGGCAACGGGCTGGCCCTCCTGTAAGAGAGCAACTCCAATAGCCGTATCACTCGCATCAGTGTTAATGACGAACGACAAGTCTGGATCCGCTATTCTCAAAACTGGAGCTGAGGCAATTAGAATCTTGAGTTTCCAAAAACTCTCATCTAATTTCTCATTCCATCTGATGGGAGGACTTGGCCTACCTTTGCGGCTTTTCACTCCTTTCAACATATTGTTGAGAGGTGTAGCAATCTTTGAGTACTCCTCTGCAAATTTACGGAAGAACATTGTGAAATCTAAGAATGACTTAAGTTCATGGCCCGTTTTAGGGATTGGCCATTCCATTACCATCTTCACCTTTTCCTCGTCAATCTTGATCCCAAAAGAGGTGATCTTATGACCCAGGTAAAGAAGCTTCTTTTTAAAGAATTCGCACATTGATTCTTTTGCATAAAGCTTCTCTTGTCTTAAGATACGTAAGACAGTACAGAGATGCTTAGCATGCTCTTTGAGTGTTCTGCTATAGATCAAAATATCGTCCAGAAACACTACTACAAACTTCCCCAAATATGGACGAAATAAATCATTCATCATTTGCTGGAAAGTAGCCGGAGCATTAGTTAAACCAAAGGGCAAAACAAGAAACTCGTAGTGGCCCAACCTGGCTCTATCGATTTAAGATACATCTTCCGGATGTATCCTGATTTGATGATATCCCGTACGTAGATCAATTTTCATGAAGTATTTAGCTTCATTCAACCGATCTATGAGATCATCCATCCTGGGCAACGGGTATTTATATTTTACTGTAAGTTTGTTCAGACCCTTGTAATCTACACATAGCCGAAAACTCCCATCTTTCTTACTTTTAAGAAGTACAGGTGCTCCCCATGGAGATTTACTCGGTCTTATGTGCCCCATCCTAAGATACTCCTAGATCTGCCTAGCCACTTCCTCCTCTTCCTTTTGACTAAACCGATATGGTTGTCTAAACATAGGACAGCTATCGAGCAAAAGATCTATATTATGGTCCACCGACCGAGCGGGTGGTAGTCCGTAAGGTAGCTGCTTTGGAAAAACTTCATTAAACTCTTGTTTTTTACAACTTAAGAGCTATGGCTTTTATCAATGAATGGTTCATGTGAAGGTTTTTTATTTTTGATAGTTTCTTGATTTCTTTATTTCACCATGCTAATTTGATGTTTGAGAATGGATTGAATGTTAGGATGCTATCATTGGCACATGATAGAGATCTTGAGGGACTTCATTAGGGATAAAGATTCCGAGACATCATGGCATCTTTCTTTTGGCAAGAAAATGTTTTATGATCTTGTTTTGAAATTTTATTTTTCTTATCCAGTATCACATGGTAAAAATGTTATAAATGATAGTGAAGCATCATATATGGACACTAGTCTTTATATCAATTGAGATATCAAATGTGGACACTAGTCTCTATATCATATATCAATTGAGATATCATACGTGGACTAGTCTCTATATCAATTGAGATGTAGAATATGGACACTAGTCTCTATATCAATTGAGATAGCATAATTTGTGTCAATCAACTAATTCAATATTTGGCAATTTTCCAAAGAGTAGTCTAATTGAACCTATTGCCTACCATCCCTTGCAGCAACTGAGTTGGATAATAGTGGCTGAAGAGGCTCAAGTCCTAGTTGATATGGAAAAGCCTCGTATCTTACTCGCACATCTCATTTGGCCACGACCTAGTTCAACGAGCAATCGTGTCCCCAGGTGCCCGTCTGCTGCTGCCCGGCCATTTTTTGCCTCTTCCTTGCTTGCATGCTAGGTGCCCTGCTGCATAGTTTATCCCATAATATTCTGGGAGAATCAATTATGTTTCCATATATACTGAAAAATCATCCTACCCTCATGTGCGTGTGGGGGCGTGACAGGCATGTGCATCGTGCTCGCTAGTGATTCCTAGATTATAGGACCTACACCTAAGTTTAAGGTGAAAAATTGACCAACTAGTCACCAGGGAGTTCTAATATCCCCTAATGGATACTGTGAAAGTACTGTACTTTAGGACCATAAATGGGTCTACAAAAGATCCACAAGAGTGATTGTCTGCTTGCTTAACAATCTATCAAAAAACTAGACACAAAAAAATTGATCTAAATTGGCAATTTAACAAACAACAAGCATTAACAATCAAAAGCATTGATCGACATTGAAATCCGAGCCCACGTATGCAATCCACAACCTTATGTACAGCCTATAGACTAATAATGAAGCAGAGATAAATTTGGTTTCATTTGGATCACAAAAACTCAATGTACATAGTGAACTAGCTCGAGATTGCCAATGAGCTCCAAAAATAATCTATCTTCTCACTATGGGAGCTTGGAAAACATAGAAATGTGACTTCCTTTGTGAAGTTAGGTGGATTTCCAGCATTCAATAAGGAAATTAACTTAGCCTTTTTTCCCTAAATGAAACCCTAGTCTATTTCCTAGAGTCATGCTTGGTAGGTGACTAATTGGTCAATTTTTCACCTTAAACTTAGGTGTAGGTCCTATAATCTACGAATTACTACTAAAATGACATGAACAGCCCTATAGACTTGACCTAGTCTAATCTAGGATAGGTTTTTCACATGGCATCATGGCCTCACATGTGTGGAACCCACCTATGTACATAATTTACACTATTTTATATGGTTTTTTATCACGCTAGATTTGCCAATTTTTGGCAATTCTTCACACTCCTCCTCAAATTTAGCTTGATCTATCTCAAATCAAGAATGGGATTCATGTCCTTGCAAGGAGATGATGAGAGGGCCAACTTCTCATTCAAAGGCAAAAAGAGGACTAATCCATCCAAGAAGAACCTGATGCGAAGCATGCACTTAGAAAATGCAAAATTCTAGTCAAAGAACTCTGGTGACAAAATGATAAAAGAAAATCTCGAACGATTCGTGAAACTTTTCGCAAAACTCGAATTATTTCTGTTCGAGAATAATTATGTTGGATCAATCAGGCCCTGTAACACAACAAAACGAGACGAGATGAAATCTGGATGAAAACGCAAGATAGATGGTGTTGGTACCATCTCTTTGTGTCTAAAATCCTCAAAAAGTATGGATCTAGAAAATGTTCTCAATCACCAAAAATATGCCAAGTGTTGGTCTACTTGTGGAAAGTGGATTGGATGCCCACTTCAAACATGATGTTTGTTCCATTTTGAAGAATGATAATTGCATAGCAAAAGGATTTAAACATGGAGGCTTGTTTAAATTGGATGCTTGTGTTGCTATTGAGATTGCAACTAACAAACTTGGTGACAAGAAGCTTGCAAGGATTGAGGAGGAGCATCAAAGTGAAGAAGAATTTGAGGATCAACTTCAAAACTCGAGTGCTCCAAGAAGGATCTCAAAGTCAATGGCAATGTCATCATATTGCATGCAAATCTTCTATTCAAGTGTGGATCTTGCAAGTGTAGAGAGCATTAGAGATACTTCTATCTTTGATTTGTTCATAGATAATGTAAGTAGACATGAAGTGACTTGTTTCTTATCTTTAAGATTGATGATGTTTAGTACTGTATATGACAAGACAATGAAATTGAATGCTTTCAAATCTACATTTGTTGTTGATAAAGCAATTTCATTGGAAAACGATTTTTGTAATAGTTTGAATAGAGTCATGAAAGATGAAACATCATTTGTTTTGGGAATCTTTGTGTCCACATGCTTTTTGCATGAGTTGTCAACGGTGGAAATATGATCTTTCAAGAGTGAAAGATTTGCAAACTTGAAGAAGCATCATTGGATCAAAATCTTATTCAAGTCGATGATGGTTTGGAGTCAAGTCAAGTGGAGGAGCAACCTCCAGACCCGAGGACTACAAGAAAAATTTTGAGTATCAAGATGGAGCCATCAAGGCTCATCCATATGAATCAAACAAGCTAAGTGGAATTAGCAATATTGTTTGTACACTTAATAGCTCAATTGATATAACATCAAGTGTACAAAATGCCTCGGAATTCATAGCATGGCATGATGTTTAATTTTGAAGTGTGCTACAAGTAGAAAAACACATTTATGGAACATCTTGTAAGGGATCCTTTAAGATGTGGTGAAAGATCCTTCATGGACATCATTCTCTATTGGAGTCTCAAAAGTTCCTTGTTTGTAGCTGGATTTCTAAAATATTCATCCATCAAGCAAAGAGAGTTGTAGATAGATTTGCCAAGCTAGATTTTGACGAGTGTGAAAATTGTCAAATTATGGGTATGTTATTCAAGTTTATTTGTACATAACTTGATCCCACACGTGTGGAGCCTGTTCCCACTGTTGATGGTAGTCATGAATGCATCTAGATTTAGTTAGATTGAATGTTTTGATTGACTCAAGTGTGAACTTGTAAAAAATTGTCACTTGACACCATTTTGTTGATAGATTATGCATTTCCATGTGGATGAGACATAGTTCACATGTGTGAGAGACTGTTCCCACATGTGAACAAATTAGTAGCTTATCATAGACTTAATTTTTGTAAGTTCCTATAAGTTAGGACTGGAAATTATTTTTTTAGTTAATAACTGATGAACTATTAGTGAAGTACAGTTAACCAAATCTGACTGCAATGGACTCCAGTATGGTCAATTCACTAACTTTAGTACATTTCATAGATAATTTAAGAAACTGGAAAAAACGAAAAATTTTGAACTTTCGAAATTTTAATTTTTTTTTAAATTTTACATAATTTAAAATTTGTCAAAAACTGTGTCAGTATTTAAACAATCGAAATCGAAATCGAAAAGACGATTTACAATTCGATTCCTAATCTTACTAATATGATGTCTATCATGCATGCAAGACATGCGACATGAACTGCTTTTTTTTATTTTACGAAAATTTACGTAAATTTCAAATTTTACGAAAATTGTCAACCGAAATTATTGATTTGTGTCCTAACCGTCAAAGCACATGCGTATGACCACTCAAAACAAATGTGAATCCCTCTTGCATGTAAGAATCACTCTCAGAATCAACATGCGTTCAATCCATGCAAGCATAGTACCTTAAATTAGGGAAAAGACTAGCAGGCAATCAGAACAATTCAAATTTTACCAATTTTACTCAAAAAACAAAACTTCAAACGGCCATAACTTTGGCTACAGTACACCAAATTAGGTGTTGTAAAACACAGTACGGAAGGACACCAAGTGACCGAAATGATTGCGACATCAACCTGCCACCTAAGCTTCACACGTGAGAACAGAACGGTCCAAATTAGACACATTTTTTCTAGGCCATAACTTGCAACAGCCACCTACTATCCAACTTTTCACTTTATGAAAAAAAAAAAAAAAAAAAAAAAAAAAAACAAGCAAAAATGATTATTTTTGGTATTTTCCGGTTTTTTCTTCACTATAAAGTGGAAACTCATGACATGCAACTGTTTCTCTTGCACATGCAAACCAATTTACAGAATTATAACCATCTAATTGATTTGATCTTGCTGGATTTCAATTATTGCAATCAATTTTAAGCCAAATAGCATGAAATAACAAGCAATTTTGCCCAAAACATAGCCTAAAGCCATAAATCATGGAAAGAACTGAAATGCATCATTAATTTCATAATGATCCCTGATATGAAAGTACACTTGCTAGAAAATTGAGCTACACAAGAAAAATCTCAAAAAAACAACACAAATTGGCTTTCTAGGACAATTCTCCATAAACTACAAAAAATTGAGTTTATTTTCGAAGAGCTGAGAGCTCTGCAAAGAGGGGATGTTTTGGAAGTGTACTAGGATGGGGGCGCTGAGCTGATTGATGGACAGAGCAAACACTCTGAGAAAATTGAGGCTACTGAATTTTGGAGGATCACGCCAGTGAACTGATTCTGGAAGAGATGGAGCAATTGCAAGCTCTTGGTGGTTTGATACACTATGTGGCAACGATTTTGCTCAAGAAGTTGTATCTCAAAAGTCGCTGGTGGGGGTAACCATAGACAACTGTTTTGCAGCTTGCCCACTAGCCAGCAAATGTTAGTTGTCAGTGAGAAATGCAGCTCTTGTTGTCAGCCTCATGTGGTGAGTCAATGAGACAACCATTGGGCAATTTCAGGCATCATGTGAACTGATTTTCTGAGACTGATCTCCACTACAGCTTTGTAGCCTCCTAGTAGTTCCACAGCGATACTATCATTCAGCTCGTTCGTGTATATATACATAAATTGAAGTAGCTGGATGTTTCCCGAGAGCTTGTTGTTGGAATTGTTGAGGTAGCACAGATAGGAGAGGTGACCGATGGCAGAGGAGATCCAACCTGTTAGATTCTTGGAGAAAATATTTGGGACGAAGACATGGGTATTGCCGTAGGTGACTTGATCCATCCACAAGGGGACAGTTGATCAGCAACCAAAGAAGTCGAATTGTTTAGATCAAGCGCTTGGTTTATGAGATTACAATAGCAACTATACATTTAAAACATACAATCTTACGATGGAGTAAATGACAGTATATGAATTCTTTGAAGTGGTGCTTTCTTTCTCCTGCTTGCTCAAGCTGTATACTTTTCACATGGTTTGCCTTGGCAACCGGCAAATAGTTGCATGAATTGATGGCACGGAAAGTGTTTCGCTTGCTGCACCTTTTCCTTGAGATTGATCGGTCTTTGGTGGATGAAGTATCGCACAATTTAGCACAAAAACCTTTTTGAGGTACTTGTGAGGTCTTTGGTTATCATGGTTTGCTTGCTAATTCAATGGATGATGATCATGCTTCCTCCGCCACTTTAAAAAACTGCTTTGAAGAATTCCTTATGTGCAAGCATTTAGAGCTCCTTAGAATTTCAACCCTGAATAGAGTAAAAAAAACCGTTGCAAAAGTACTTTTAAAACTAACACTAAACTTGAATGACATTGAAACACTAATTACTGCCAGTAGTCCATTGCACGACCTTAACAGATGCTACAAATATATAAAAAATTGCTGCAAACCAAACAGACAAATTCTCAGCCTCATACCTTGAGCAACAATGGCTTGCACAAAACCAGCTCCAAGCGTGAAAGAAACTATGGCCACATATTGGAAAGAAACATCTCACATACTCGTATATGCAAATAGGTAAAGACAATGAGAACAAATATATAAAGGAATAAATGAATAATAATAAAAAATCACTTTGTCCCATCCCCGGCCTCGGAAGGACACATCAGCAAAGGAGCAAACATCCCCGTAATCGCTGCCATGTATGGCAGGGCCATAAACTACAAACCTTTGATGCACATTTACAGTATAAGACAAAAAGAAATAAACTAATATATGGATCTCCCTTGCCAACTACACTTAACATCAAATGACAACTGATTGTGCCACAGGAGTAACTTCCACCGTGTGTAAAAGGTGGGAAGGCCACCTGAAATGGCCCCAAATAATGAAATTATGTCCTCTCCCACTACACATGCATGTAAACATCCACGCAAATAATAAAAGAAAAGAAGTTCAGGCATAATTGACATGAGATATTATTCCACCAAAATTGGCTTTTGCTCCATAAGTTGGAATTTGTGATGTTCTTCAACCAACAACAAGATAAAAGAATTTCTTTTGTAGAATCATGAGTGTCAAAATTCTTCTGATAAGCCCATGTTCCTTCATGAGCACTGACATGTGCATATCACATTGCTTAATGTTTGTTGTTTAGGTTTTGGCTATGTTGATTTGTAGATTACTAGCTTCTGTTCATGTTGTTTCTATAGACTCGACTCAATTACCACATGGCATTCACGGGATATATTTGGTTTGGGGAATATATCTATGAATATCTGTCTTGTGAAATATCTATATGCTATTGCAGTATTAATGGGATATCTATCTACATTGTAGCATACACCTCTCTCTTGTTATGCTCTCAGTTCTCCATGATGGGGTCGAAGTTTTTCTCAGAAAACATCATAATTTCGTACTCCATGTTCATATACATGGTAGAAAACACATCAAACTAAGCATTACAGCATTTACGTATAGTCATATACCTTACAACATACTTTTATGTATATTCTATGTTACTATAGTACACCTTACAGAATATAAAAAATATGTAGTATTTAGTTTAAAAAATATTTTTTTCTGATGTGGTTAACAAATTATTGAGTCTTGGTCCTTTCTCGAAAGCCCTAATAAAGGAAAATATGATTCTTTTTTAGGGTTCTGGAACAGTGCGTTCCAAAACTTTTAGGGCCTGGAACGGCATTCCGATGCAACTTAGTGACTAATGGATATCAATGGCCCTTCCGAAGTTTCACAAATTTAATGTCGATTGCCAAAATTAGAGTTCATGTTGTTTTAGGTGAGTAAGATCAGTAAGACCTAAGCAATCACTGTGGGCCAGTTCAATGGGGAACATATGGTTCAGTCTAAGAGAGTCCATAGCAAATTGCTGCCATGGGCATAACAGTGGACGAGATATCACAAAGAGTGGTGTATTTGATTTGCATAATTCGCAATCTCCATCACATTCTGTTGCTTGATAAGTCCACAGAAACATAAAGTTAAAGAGACAGACCTGAAGTAATAAGAAGATTTATGCTAAACTCTATCAAACATTACTTTGCTTCATCAAGAACTTTCAATAAGCTACTGCAATCATACAGTAAGTACTGGTAAACATTCGCATGCCCAATTCCTGTCCGAATCAAAATGGATGGTTAATTTGTAACTGAATGATCCAAGGCCGATTCCAACAGAAAAGTCTATTAGGAAATTCTCATAGCTATCTCACAAGACCCACAGGGTTTCAAGCGAAAGATGTACAGAGGAATAAACCCTTCAAAACAAAAATCTTGGTAATTTCATGAAGGATTTTAATAAATATTGGCTGTTACATGGAAGTTTTACTTTTTGATTTACCTTACTGAATTGAACGGCAAGTTTTGAATATGAACATCAAAGGATATTTGAGAGATTCCTTTCCCTTTCTTTGAAAGGCCGGTAGGTCTTTGAAGGGCATTGCACCTTTGCAAATTTCAAGCTGGAACACAATGAACCCCTAGTAGACCCTGAACTGTCAAAACCACTGTTACTAAACCCAAATCCCTAAACCCAAAGAAAGTGTTACTATTGGGCAGCTACTTCAGGAACAATGTCCCATGTATAAGCACCAAGCTTTCCGATCCTATATAAGTTCAACAATTTACTGGAGACCTTTGTCCAACCAGTGTCCCCTGCTTCCTCCGGAATTTGAAAAAGCTTACGCAGCTCTTTCATCTGAGTATCTACTAACACTTCCATGTCATGTTCGTCCTCAACGTTTCCAACAAAATCCAGCAGGGTCGAAGCAATGACGCCTCTTACTTCTGTTTTAAAGTCAGACTGATGCTGGCGCTGCACAGAAAATATTTCTTTGTGAAAGATCACATAAAACAAAGCTGATATCAACATCCACATCCAAACAATCACAAAGGTATTTCAACGAGATCAATGAGCAATCTTCACATATAGACAAAACCCATGTGCAATACTTGACCATGGAATACAGAACTTTTCCTCTCGTAGTGTAGAGCACTTGCTTCAATGTCAGTGAGCACCAGTCCCGCTTACCTTTGCAAGTCAGAATGAGCAAACAATGAAGCTGAATAAATGCACAGTGAAGCTTGGACTATGGTATTCAGTCTATTTTCTAGTGATTATCTTAGCACTCTTCTAGATACCATACATAGTGATGACAACGATGAAATGCAATTCAAGCCAATTTGAATGAGCCAGTATTGTTCTACCTTAGTAGTAGCCCTAATAATTGTTTTCAAGGGAAATCCATGAGGGGCATTGATTACTGGAAGATAGTGTGTTCAAGCTGGGTTTCAAATCTAGAATGAAGCAACTCAATCTAAACTCAAAAATAAAATGAATTGACAATGATTTCTTGTCTTTTATTGTGTAAGTTTACACTGCATTCTTACTCTGCTCGATTCAAGTCTTTAAAATATTTTGAATCTTATGGTACCTATCACATAAAAAAATTCACATTAAGCAAAAAATGTAAAATGTCTTGCAAGCAAAATTTGTTAGCAGCATGCTCGGTTGTAAAGACTGACGATCATAATAGCTTTTAAGAAGCGCTCTCATTCACAAAGGTAAAAGATGTGTATTCCTTGTACCACCTCAGCCTGCAAGCACTATTGCAGTAACCAGCCTCCATTCTCTCAAAAACGCTACATTGGGCAGATTTTGAAGCGGTTCAAGATGGAAGATTGCAAGCCGGTTGCTACACCTATGGAGACAGGTCTGAAATTAAGTAGTCAAGGTGATGGTGAATCATTTGACACTACTTTATATTGTCAAGCTATTGGCCGTCTCATTTACCTATGTAATTCAAGACCGGACATTTCTTATAGTGTCTCACTCATGAGTCAATTCATGCATGCCCCGATGACATCACATTGGAAAGCGTTGAAGAGGATCTTTCGATATCTTCAAGGAACAAGAAGTCATGAACTAGTTTTTCCTGCTTGTTTACCTATGTAATTCAAGACCGGACATTTCTTATAGTGTCTCACTCATGAGTCAATTCATGCATGCCCCGATGACATCACATTGGAAAGCGTTGAAGAGGATCTTTCGATATCTTCAAGGAACAAGAAGTCATGAACTAGTTTTTCCTGCTTGTTTAGCAACTTAGCATGCTATTGGCAACACTGCCCAGAAGTTGCCAGTGAGCTGAACTCTGAGAACTCCTACATCTGGACTAGCGAACACAGTGCCAAGTGTTTAACGAGACAAAAACGATGTGATTTGGTTTGGTACATTATTTTTATACACTGAAGCAGCCATAGGCTTGTATAGAAGGCTGGGTCCAGGCATATCGAGGATTTTTCAGCAACAAATTTAACACTAGGTTTAGAGAAATGTAGGTAAAATTTTCGATCAACTGTTATGTAAGGGAATGGGCTTTCAAGTTGTGACCCTTACTGGTGGTCTGGTTTTACTTATTAAGATGATTAAAACAATGTTATCTCAAATTCTTTTACCGCAACTAATACACTAGTTTAACATAAGAAAAGAACTTCTGATCAACTTCTATTCAGGAAAAGGCCATTCCCATGACATTTACTGGTGGTAATTTGCTGCTAAAATGTTCAAGAACATGGGACACCAGTGAACAGAATATTGCAATGAGGCCAGGCCAGAATGGAGTATTGAGCACTTTTTGGTCAGATATGATTTTGTGATTTTTATGTCCCCTAGATTTGAGCATGATCAAATCAAAGCTTCGAATGTTATAACTTATGTTTTTACTTTACCATAGACTCGCAGGGATGAGGGTCCGGGCCGGATTGCCCTCGTCCGCGTCCGCGTCCGGCGTCCGGACCCGGACGCGTCCGAACCCCCGACGCGGGGTCGGACGCGTCCAATTTTTTTTTTTTTAATTGAAAAAAAAAAACAGATGCGTCCAGGGTCCGGACGCATCCGCGTCCGGGGGTCCGTCTGGGGGTCCGGACGCCATTTTTATTTTTAATTTTTTTTTTAAAAAAAAACCCCGACGCGTCCGGACGCGGACCCCTGACGCGTCCGCGTCCGCCATCCGCTTCCTTAGCCATAGAGTAACAAGAGTCATATTTGGCCTCTCACTATCTTCGATAGATCAGCAATCATAGTCAGCACAATATGCTCTTGTTTAAACAAAAAAGTGTGTTTCTCAATTAGAATATTGAATTAAATGGCTCAATGGACACTACTCTTGTTATGGTCCCCACATTGGCTATCTTGTCCAATGGAAACAGGGAACGGGAGCAAAAATGACTGCGAAAATGGGAATGGGAACACCATTGTTTCTTTGCTCGGACTTGGTAGACTATAAATCAAAACGGAAAGCAACTACTGTTGGATATGCAGTCTTCAAAGACGTTATCAGATATAGCATATCAATGTTAAGCCTAAGGTGGTTACTAAAACATGAAAGACAAGCAATTTACAACTGCAAAAAGAGTGCCAGAGGCCTACAACTGAGAACTAAAATAGTTGCAATTGGTACCTTTTTGAATTTCAGCTGTGCAACTGGGTCTTCAATAAACGCTTTGGCTTCTGCCTCTGCCTTCCATTTCACATGAAAACTTGACCGACGGGAATTCAAGAGACCCAATAAGTAACGAGCGAGCCGTTCCTGGCCAACAACAGAATCTTTGAACGCACCTATGGATTGCCAAATAGGACCCGCGCTTAGAAGCCGACAGGCTCTCTTTGAATCATGGACTCTAGTGTTAAGAACCAATGCGTGTGCTATTTAGTGAACAACCATGCAGTATTTTACCTGTTAAAGCAAGCTTCAGTCCAGTTTCAATGTTGGAGATGTTGGGAACCAGTACTCCAGGGGTATCCAATAAGTAAATGCTGGGGGTGTGGCCAATCTAAATGATCCCAAAAACTTACAGATCAGCAGCAATGGCAGTTTTGGCATAGATCAACACTGTCCAAATCAATGCATATAATAATATGGTGTTGATGCCCTGAACTTTATACCCTATGCAGAATCTACGCAATGCCTTAAAAGGATATCTCAATTGACAAATCATCATAGATGGTAGCTAATGCAAGCTTATGTACTGAATTGCTAGTTAGATTCAGTCCAACTTAAAATGACAACTTTGTCCAAAGCATAGTGGCACGTGGTACCGCCATTATGGTGCCGCCCAAAAATCCGCGGTACCAGGGCGGCACCATTTTTTAAATTATTTTTTTTAAAACTATTTATTTATTTATTTATTTATTAAATTTAGTGGGCAATATGGTCATCAGCTTGAAGCTCTTGACGAGAGCAGTGCATTTATGCAGGTTGCCGGTGCTTTCAGCTACAAAATGTGTTAGACAACTAAATAATGCACCTCTCAGTTTAGCAGTCACTAGTTAACCGTGAGCTCAGATCTCTAAGGCCCCCGTTATGAGGAGAAGCCATTACTGAGCACAGTTGTTAGTATAGGGTCTATTGTGAGACCATGATGGTTATGAGATGGCTAGATTACAGTTTCTATATAGCAGCAAGTCTTGGGGGGTTCGGGGGGCGATAGCCCCCCGAGAAACAGGGGGTCCGGGGGGCCCCCCGGCGGGGGGTTTGGGGGGCAGAGCCCCCCAACGGCGGGGTCCGGGGGCGACCTCTTCATGATTTGGCCTTCCGACTCCCTGAGCGAAAACACACCTTTTGGTGTTTTGCATCCCCTTGGTCCTTTGGTTGTTCGCTCTCGTCAGAACCGGCAACCTGCATAAATGCACTGCTCTCGTCAACAGCTTCAAGCTGATACCCATATTGCCCACTTAATTTTATTTTATTTTTTTTAAATTTAAAAAGAATATTATATATTATGGTACCGCGGATCAGTATGGATCCGCGGTACCGGGATTTGCGGATCCTGGTACCGCTGGATCTATGGTCCAAAGCAATGCATATACCATCAATCTCTACATATATTCCTTAAACCTTGAACCTTAAACCCTAAACAATCAAATCTTTAAGAGATATTTTGGCTTAAGAAATGAGCAGAGATGGCTGTTAATGCAAATTTATGCAAATTTATCCAAAGCAATGCATATACCATAAATCTTCAGGGAAAGATATCGAGATTTATGCCTTAAACCTTAAACCCATAATCAAAAACCAAAATTTGAGAAAAACCCAGAACCCAAAACATGTGTAAGATCAATAAAATGTCAATGATAGTCAACATGTCTCTAATAGAACTAACTCACCTCCCGTGAAAGTTGAAAGGATACGATAATTTGCCCTAAATCATAAACACTAAATTTACCCCCTAAATCATAGACCTAATTAAAATCAAGAGAATGCCAATAATAATCAAGGGCATGTCTCTAAGAAAACTAAGCCCGCTCACCTTAAAAGCCGAAATTTGTTGTGTAACACCTGGCAAAGGCCCTACTTCAGCTTTCTTCAACTTCTCCTGCACTAGACAGAGCAAGACGCAGTCATACTATCTTACAGAACTCCAATAAACAAAAAGTCAGAATAGAATTTGTAATGTATTTATCAACCTCAAAAAATATTCATATTATAAAGAGCAGTGAAAAAATGAAGCTAAAAAACAATGTGCCTCCTTTATCTCATCTTCCCTCTTAGAGTGCCCATATCCTCATGGGGAGTCCTCCCCAATTTCTATATATATATCATACTTGCACCCAAAATCAAATCTCGGAACGCGTTCTGGGATTTTGGCCCAAAACTTTTTTTTTTTGCAATATGGGATTCAAATAGCAAGAAATTTTATGGGGGATCTGATGGCAGTTTTCGGAAAAAATTTAAACACTACAGGGAGCTTGTCTTTGTCAAATACTATGAATTATATCAGCCCTATATTTGCAGGATATTGTGCACACTGTACAATTGGCAGTGAAACTGTTGAAAAGCCAGTAAAATTGCTGGAGTTCAGGAGAGCCAGTGAAATCAGGCCTTTGGAAAATTGGAAAGCCAGTGAAATTGTCAGAAAGCCAGTTTATAGGAAAACCGGCAAAATATAGAATGGAACTGGCAACTGTTTTTGTTTTTTATGCTTTGATTGGTTTTTATTATATGAAATAGTTGCAAATTTTTTTCAAACTAGAATTTTTTAGTTTTTATGTCAAACAGTCATGTATTATTTATAAGCTCTGATACCACTATTAGGAACAATGGACAGATGACCCCCACAATGGAAGAGTGACTCTGAATCTCCACCCACTATCTTGTGTCTGGCTCTACATCCACAGGCCACCATATAGGACCAGCGCTCAACCTCCAGGAGGCCATGCACTATTCTCACATGCACAGTTACCACTGTGCATGTGGATGCCCCTCACATGCATACTGTACATGTGGGCACATAGGTCCTACCTAACTTTAGGGACCAGCCCTTAGTAACTAAGGGAGCCCTACACTTAGTGGCACTCCCTATGGGTATAGACCAAGCCCTCTAGATCCTAGTACCTAAGTGTTATTATCCCGAACACCCCTTAGGGACTAACGAATCACATGTATCCCTGTGTTTGCCAATGGCCATAACACGAGGATATTGACGACAGATCGCCAATGATTGTCAGTCCATCCATCGCTTAATATCGAGCATCCATAGCTGCAAAAAAATACATTTCTTAGACATATGCACATTGCAAACATTATAATACTTTGGAAAGTGAAACAAATGAAGTGGTAAAGCGTAGCAAAGAATTCTTACGTTTGCCACGTTGTGCGAATGGAGCTCAGCTCCCGTGTGATAGCCTCCTCCTCCTGTCGTAGCATAGTCGTGCGCAATGCCTCTCTCCTCAAAGGCCTCCATGAGGAATCAACAGCTGCGATTTGAAGGCAAGTGTCCCTAAAAATCCAAGTGTCAACAACAGCAAAAGGGATGCCACACTCATAGAAGAGCTGGCCAATCCATCGGGTACAGTCTAGCACGCCCGCCAGAAGCAACAGATGGGCACACTGAAGATGAGACTAACTGTGGAGCATCACTTGCTGGATCTCTGCGCCCCCCTGTGGCAAGATCTGGCTCTGTAAGTGGTGCATTAGCAGCTGATGACGACGATGGATGAGAGGGACCTGCTGCTGAAGGAACAATAGGACGAGAGGCTGCATGCGTCCTGGTAGCTCTAGAAACATATCCCCTCCCGGCGTGTGACTAAGCCCTACCTCTGCATCTGGTCCAAGCCCTACACCTACACTAGGTCCTGGACCTGCTCTAGTCCCTGCTCCTGCCAATGACCTGTGAATAGAGCTCTGAGATGGTCTCAATGGCTCAAGAGACGTATCGTCGGGCCCGAATGCGTCCATCAATCTCTCCACCTCTGCATTTGATATGCGAGGGCAAATGGATATGCCCCCATCTGGCCTGGTGAGCCACAGTAGAGCCTGGTAAGAGAACCAGTAAAAACCCCACCACAATGCAGGCATCTCCATCTGCAGGCACCAAATCCCTAGTACGTAGCCACATCGCCCTCTGTCAACTCAACCTTTGACCAAATGCCTCTACCAAGGACCGGCATCGTGTGAAACTGTCAATGTATCAGACCTGCAAAAGCTGAAACAAGCAATCACATGTCAGTGCATTCCGTTGGTAGCAACAACATTCGCATTCCACATATGCATTCACAACATTCAATTGCTTACAACAAGGACCCTAAACCCAACATCGAAAAAAAACTGCCATTTTGTTGCATCGACAACAGGTTCAAGCTACAAAACGTGTCTAGGACCTTGAACTCATCAAAACAAGCATCCTAGGCATTCCTATGGGAATGAAGAAACACAGTGCAGCTTCAAACTGCAACTCAATCGCATGCCTACAACACCCCTAAACCATAAAAAACACGTGATTTGGGCATGCCATTGAAAACTTTCTCTACAAGCAATAATAGCCGAAACTAATAGCACAAGCATGTTTGTGGGCATGAAGAAACACAGTTTAGCCTCAATCTGCACCTCAATCGGATGAGAAAAAGAGCCAAAATCACATGGAAAAGGGGCATGAGATTCACATATTTTGCTACAAGTAATAATGAACTAACAGCATGAGCATGTCTGTGGGGTTCAATACAGATGAATTGATACTAAAAACCATTTCATTACGTTGCCTACAGCTCACTCCATGAGCTTCCAAAATGTGAAGCCAAAACTTACCTAAAACCTTTGTGGAGAGAAACGCCACTGCCTCGTCGCTGCCACCGTGCTGATCACACATTGACTACAATCCACCATCACTATCTCACTCCAAGAATGCAGATTTTTTTATGTGGGCCGTGGGCTGCCTGCTAGCGGCCCACATAAAAAATTTGCATTTTTTTTCCACGTTCTGGGACCCCGTTTCTGGTCGCGGAACACTTACGTTCTGGATCCTGCGATCTGAACGTGCATGTAGCGGATCGCGATCCGCTGCAAGGCTGATATATATATATATATATATATATATATATATATATATATATATGAGCATCTCAGACAGCATTCAGGAACGAGCGTTCTGCACTCTGCTGCATCTATGACATACATATAAATATATTTATTTATTTATACATAATATATCATATATTAATCTTTGATTTACAAGTTCATTGTGGTGTGGAATAACAATTTAGCATAATGATTTTCCAAAAGTGTAGATGTGAAACCGAGGTTTTCATAGCTTCGTGTTCTATCATGGGCCAAACTACATTGTTGACGATTTAACTGTTTCCAAATGGGATGTCATCTTTGGTGCACATTTGTGAAATGGTCAAATGGGCCATGTGTTATAGTGTCTCAGAAATACAACTTGGAATCCAATCATATTCTACTCAAATTAGATTTCTTTTACTTAGTGGCATGTTAGACTTAAATGCGTACAAGGCTAGGGCTCAATGTGCAACAGATAGTAACCACATGTGAGGGGCTATATGTCATGTACATTTAGTACATCAATGTTTTTTAAGGCAATATAATATCCATTGTAAGCTTTGTAAGCCCAAAAGGAGCTATTAGCCTTAAGAACAAGGCAGTTCCCTCTTTAGGCCCTTCAAACTAACTAATAAGGATAATAGGCCAATAAGGGCCCAATGTAGTTTGAATAATACTTAACAAGGGCTAACTATCCCTCAAGATAGTTAAGTTAAGTAAGAGCATTGTCTATAACTAGGCAAGAGACATCATTTTGTGAATCTTTTGGCTCATTTGCAATTGAGAGCTTCTAGCCTCCTCCTTGTGAATATGAGCTATGGGGATTTCCTTTGCTAGGTCTCATGTGCCTTATCTACATGAATCCATGCTCATTTACATTTCTTTGTACTCTTCATCTCAATTCTATTGTGATTCTATGGAGATCTTTGTGTTTCAAGCTTTCTATGGACATGCTATCTTGAATGCTTTGTACTATTCTTGCTATTAGCTTTACTTCTTTTGTAATTGCTATTTGCTTGAGATTCGGCTAACCTATTTGCGCTTGAAACCGATACCAGAAAAAAAAAAAAAAAAAAAAAAAAAAAAGTTTTTTTTTTTCTTTTCTTCTCCAATATCGATTTCGAGCGCGTTTGCTTCTATGCACTTATTCTAATACTATATTTGCGCTTGAATTCGATATTAGGTGTACAGAACTCATAGATTCACCATATCCACTTTATGTTTCTATTTGACCTTGGAATTCAATGTTGTAAAGAGCAAAAGTGCTCAATTTCATATGAACTACAAGTTTTTGCTATTCTCAGTTTCACTCATCGTAGAACTCTAAGTTTTAAGTGGATGGAGAAGAGCAATTTTACCAGCCTGTAAAATACCATTCTGAATAAATTTCAGACGGTGAATTCATACTTCACTGGTCATTATAGTCAAAACATTCAACTTCCATCTATTGATGAAATACAATCTGAAATCGTACGTTACAGCCTTGCATTTGACGGACAACCAAGTTCAATCAGCATTGATGATTGGTTGACTAAATTGGAAGGTTATTTCTGTCGTCGCCATTATTCTGAAGAGGATAAAATTTATTTCGCTTCATTGTGCTTTCAAGGACAAGTTCGAGCATGGTGGGATACTCAAGCACATTCGAACAAAAAGCTTTGGAGTCAATTCAAAATTGCTTGCATTGATAGTAGTACCAGATTTTATGAGAAATTATTTGAATCTCTCAAACAAACTAGTTCTGTACAACAATTTAATCAGCAATTCTTGGCATTGGTTCAGAAGACAAAATTTGAGTATAGAAAATGCTTGGGCTACTATTTAAATTCTCTTCAAACTCCTATCAGAAATGTGCTTCAACCACATTCTTCCAAATCCATTCATGCTGCTAGTTTTATGGAGTTACGCAATATGATGGATCATGCACTTGCTCTGGAGCATTTATCTACAAACCATATCAATGAATGGTGGAAAGTCGCTGCTCAACGGGAACCTTATTATTACAACCAACGACTGTATGAATACGTTAGTCCTACTTTTGATGGAAGCATTCACTCCATTGATGTAGACAATTGGCTAGAAGATTTGGATTATAACTTCTGCTACAGTGGATGTATTGGTGACAGTAGTATGGTTGTCTTTGCTTCGTCAGGCTTCCAAGGACGTGTTCAATCATGGTGGAACATCGTTCACGACTTTCTTCTTGAGAACTGGTTAACTTTCAAAAGAGTTTGTAAACAGGTCTTCAATCGATCCGACTTCATCCGATGGTGTTCTTTGAATCAGACAACTATAGTTGCTGAGTACAATCGAGAATTCCAACAAATGGCCCCAATATTCAATTATGGAGAAGTATATCTTGCACAATGCTATATACATGGCTTACAACCTCAATATCGGAGCATTGTGAATCTACTTCTCTCCAGCCTAGGTTTCGATTAAGGGAAACGATGGAATATGCTTTAAAGTACGAGCAACAAGAACAAAGACTTAAGTTGGAAGCTGAAAGGAAAGAAGAACAATCCAGATGGTTTGAGGAAATGAAGATGCGGATCCAAAAAGTGAGTGTATACACAAAAGCATCAGTGGATCGACAAACAAAACAGGTACAAGAAAGTGAAAAAACTGAAAATGAAGATGAGCAAAGTGACAATGACGAAGCGGATGACCGAAGCGATGACAATGAGTCTGATGAGCAAAGTGACGATGAAAGTCAAGTCCCAGATCCGGATACAACTGCAGGCAACAAAAGTACAATTCATAATTCAGATCAAGTTACAACATTAGATGGTGAAAATCATGATTCAGATAAAAGTCAAAAGTCAGATCAGGATGTGAAGATAATTGAACATCCTTTCGAGTTTCATTTCAACCATCAAAGTCCGGAACTTGACCTACATCAATGCCTTAATCTGGTCAATGAACAAGCAACTATGATGGTCATATTGAGAATGTTGCTATGTTCGAAGAAAGTCGAGCAAGACATTCATCAAACTTTCAGATTGAGGACTATATGCCACCGACATTCCATGGCTTGGAATTGAGTGGTTATTATCAGGATCCGATCTACAAACCATGTCAAATTGATATGGGAGCTTTTGAGAATATTTTTATTTTTGACAACAATCTAATGGAGTCTGAGGTAAGCAATAAGGATCTTGTCCACAAAGAAGAGATTTCACTATACCATGGAAATCCAACTAATATCAATACTCTGGATTATTGTTCGATGCCTCATGGATCCATTACTCAAGAGCTTCAAGTGGTTTCTGTTGGAGAATCTCATCTCTATGGATTCTCTAGAACTCTAATGCCATCATCTAATTCGCATGTATATTTGGAAACTATGGACGTGGATAATGATTGGGACTGTTCTCTCAATCAATCAACACTCTATTGGAAATTGAATTTTAAATATGCCAACATTCTATATCAGTTTCTTTGGAGAAGTTTGCATTGCTCGGTGGGTTCTAACAAGATAAATATTCAATTGAGTAATGGCAACAATGATTGTTCATCAATGGTCATTTGGAACAATCGAAACATCAAGTCCCTGGTTCAACTTTGGAGTGTATTTTCACTATCCGGGATTGATGCTTCAACGATTTATATGGGCAACTACAAATCTTATATTTCAAAACAAGAGCCAATTTTTGAGGTCAATCAGGCCAATTATTCACAACCACTTATTAATGAGGTATTGACCAAATTTGAAGAAATATATTTTGGTCAACAATATGCCCAAAGATATGCTTCATCGTACGACAGTGTCAATATTCATGCCAACTACTTCATATGGGGCATTCATATACGAACAACAATTCATGACTACCATCGTTTATGACAGAATTGTAATTTCCTTCATTAAATTGATCAAACGACATGGATTGGCAGTTACAACAGAGGAGCCGGATGCAAGACAAGACCAAGAATCCAAGGGAATTGGATAAGCATCTGAGTTGGTATGATGTCGAGGAAGCAGAAAAAAGAGGCTATTGCGGTGATACACTATATCCATTCCATACAGATTGGTTGCCAACAAACAATATGGTGCTTCATCAACCTCTTCTTCGACCATCATTTTTCTTTCATGGGAACAAGAATTACAGGCTGAAGCTAGCAAAATGGATTCAATTCGACAACTTTGGATCTGTAATGAGACAACACGTTTTTGGACGACACATCCTCAATCATGACTACTTAACCAAGGCGATCAAACTGATCAAACAAGCGTCTTCATTTTTGGGGACAAAAATGTTTAAGTAGGGGGAGTGTCATGTACTTTTAGTACATCAATGTTTTTTAAGGCAATATAATATCCATTGTAAGCTTTGTAAGCCCAAAAGGAGCTATTAGCCTTAAGAACAAGGCAGTGCCATCATTAGGCCCTTCAAACTAACTAATAAGGATAATAGGCCAATAAGGGCCCAATGTAGTTTGAATAATACTTAACAAGGGCTAACTATCCCTCAAGATAGTTAAGTTAAGTAAGAGCATTGTCTATAACTAGGCAAGAGACATCATTTTGTGAATCTTTTGGCTCATTTGCAAGTGAGAGCTTCTAGCCTCCTCCTTGTGAATATGAGCTATGGGGATTTCCTTTGCTAGGTCTCATGTGCCTTATCTACATGAATCCATGCTCATTTACATTTCTTTGTACTCTTCATCTCAATTCTATTGTGATTATATGGAGATCTTTGTGTTTCAAGCTTTCTATGGACATGCTATCTTGAATGCTTTGTACTTTTCTTGCTATTAGCTTTACTTCTTTTGTAATTGCTATTTGCTTGAGATTTGGCACATGACACTATATTAACACAGTTCCCAGCAGTATGGAATGAGGTCATTCCATATGGCAATCAAAATGTGGAAATCCCATGTTCAATACTGAGCATACTTCTTATTGGAATCGATTTCTTTGTTAAAAGTTTAAGAAGAAAGTACTTATTTCCTAAATATGTTCTGTACGGAACAAAAAGGAGCATACCACCCCCAAAATAAACTTAACGGGTTCATATATCAAGAAATGGTTCAGTGCTTTCCTTGGTACTCAACCTTATCTTGTTCTTATTTGGATGGCCACACGAAGTTCTTGATCTTAACTTTTACTAATTGCATAGAAGGGTCACAGAGTAGGAATCCATTTCAATAAATTCAAGTTTCAAAACACATACAACAAAGATCTCTTCCACGATTCAATAAAACTAGCTCAGAAATATGGAATTAAAAGAAATCTAAAAATCCTACAATTTGGCTAATTGCAGGCTTCAGAATTCCTAAATTTTCAAAAAACCATTTCCATGTGGTAGCAGATTGAAAAGCTGTACTGACCTGAAATGTTATAGCGAGCAATGCGATGTACAGAATTCGTAATAACTGACTTTCCCACGTTGGGAATTCCCACCACCATGGTTAGCAAAGTTTGCTCCTTTCTAATGGCCTCGCTTAGACTTGTTCTCACTTGCCTAACCATCTATGTCATTTGAAACCAAACCCGCAAAGAAAAATGTAGAGTCTTGACAAATAGGGATAGATGGTTCTTGTAAACACGTCCATGAAACATTGGAAATACTTAGAACTTACATTCTTGACAGACTCCTTGCTGTGAGCATTAACAAATACGTGATCTTGCTTACAAGCCTCAAAATACTCGCTCCATCTCTGCACCATAATAAGCTTATAGATTCAGTCAAGTAAATTTAATTTATTCAAAAAATAATAATGTCGTTTAAGTTTTTTTGGATAGCTTGATTGCAGTGTTTTCCTATGTTTAGATCTTTGGAAAACCGTTCCGACCCTTTTTGGTCGGAACCTACTGTGTCGGAATGGCATGAATATAGATATTTTCTTTGTTAAAAAAGTACAAATTTTTAATTTTCATTTTTCTGGCCATGCTCGAAAACAAATCTCGTTCGAGAACTCATTCTATTCCGGAATGGGCAACTATGGTTTAGATGGACACATTATGTTTCATACTAACAAAAGCATCGGCACATGTACCTTATTTGGTCCCATAGAATGCTTTTAGTATCAGTGTAAATACACTCTCTCTCTCTCTCTCTCTCTCTCTCTCTCTCTCTCTCTCTCTCTCTCATGTTATTTGGTCATGCTACTCCCTATGCTACCTTCAAACAAGGTTAAAAAAAATTTCTTAAACCCTACTATGGTTTTTTTTTATGACTCCAACCAAGTGAATACCAACCCAATTGGTGACGCATATATAACCACAACAACAATAATCTTGTTAAGAGTTTTTTTTTAAAAAGTGGGGATGCAGTGACTTGCCCTACAAGTTTGTGATTAACGAAGAGGATTTGTCCTTCCTCAATGCTTTGAATCCAACCAACGATGGGCATCATAGTGCCTTGTGTTAGAAACTATAAAGGAGTGAATGGAGCAGCGATGGACTCCTCTCTCTTATGCATTTTCCTTCCTCTCTCTCTTCCGTATGCAATTTGCTATGAGCAAACAAGCTCATTCACAGCCCACAATGGAGTGTCGATCCATAAGGAAGTAATTCGACTTTTGGAGCTTTGTTATATCATTTTTCAGGATGTAAGAGGCCACTGGCCAGAGATCTACCTCCAGTTTGATTGTATACTCTTCAAAAGTGGTTTTTGATATGCATTTCAAGGTTTTCAAGGTGTATTATTGAATATAGAATCAAAAAGAGCAATTCATATGAACAAGTTACCCAGCGAAGGATTGCTGGTCAACTGTAGAAATGCACCCATATATATGACCTCGTACTTTTCGCACTTTTCACAGAAGTCGAGTTCAAGAGGGAGTGCGACTGCAAACCTTGCCGCAGTTTTCGTAGAAGTCATGCAAACTTTCTCACACTTTTCGCACTAGACAAGTTCAAGAGGGAGTTCGGACTTCAATTCCCTTCGCACTTTTCACAGAAGCATATAGGGGCCATTTGCTGTAAACATCGAGCTGGTTTCCCAACCGTTTTGGGCAAAAACCCTTATCAAAGGTAGGTGCATGCTGTAAAATAGTATGGTTTCAAGCTCAACTCATTGCAAATTACTAAATGTTCTATTGTTTATGAAGTTACGAAGCTCCGTATCATTGAATGAAGCATAACAAGATCACTACCTATTCAAATGTGATATGATGTCCTTGATTCTTACAATCAATAGATGATGTCTAAGGGAAATACGTACATTACTACATGGGTTATTATGGTGTTAACATGATATATTGCTCTGCAGTACCAATACTAGAAGGGTTTGTGGCTAATCACGTTAGAAAGACGATCATGACTACCTCTCTGGAAGAATCTTCTGTACGTATTCGGGTATTATACTACCATACACCCCTTGACACATATGCCACTATGTTCACAATTCTAAGAGTTGGTTGGGTACTAATAAACCGAAAACACTCAGTTTGTTCTTGAGCATTATTTAGGCCTTTCAACCTAATACTACTCTTTGCTTGAATTTGATACTAAAAAAACCATCCTCACATTAGCATAAAGAAAATTAAGGTTTCAACATTGGAAAAAATAACAGCGATCGACTTATATGCAATGTTTGGACTCTAAGAGAGAACCATGTACCTGTAGAACACAGAAGTAAGTTGTTTCTACACTTGATTACAAGTAAGATGAATTGTTGGTGGGTCTCGAAAGCATGGACATGCTCAGACTGTTCCACACTCATACAAGACAACTTGATAGTCTTATGGGTCAAGATGGTATGGATTTACCCTGATACCGATGAGGACGACCACATCCTACTTGTTACAAAAAGATATGTTACTGGACTATAGTAAGCGTAGTGGTTTGCAGGATTATGTATCTGTTTAGTTTGAATCGGTCTTGGGTTTGGTAAACTTGAATGGCATGGATTTGCCGAAGTTCGCTTGAATGGAATGGATTTTCCCAAGCATTGTTTCATACAGTCCATTGGCTACCAAGTTCATCATTGGTAACAATTGGTTCAACAATTGAAGGATGTAGGAAATATGCTCATCTTCAAAGTCTTGTGGCTTGGGCCTTGTACCCCAATACAATGTAGCCTATAGCCCAATGATTAATCAGAATAGTGTGAGTTGTAAGGCCATTAAGTACATTTTGTACTACGTACATATAACTTGCAAGATGTATTGGCTCCTAGAAGTCTCCATACAACGTTCTAAGCAACAAACACAGAACAAGAATCTAAAAAGATTAGGGGATTTTAGGGCAAACGTTCCCCTTCTTTGCAAATGTTTGTGTTTGCACATTTGTTGGTAATGATGCTTCTACAATAACTCACCCTTGAACAAGCAAAATTGGATTTCTAGAATGTCTTGATCTTCTAACCAATTTAGAAAGATCATGAGGGCAAAAATAGCATTTACATTAAGATTGCAAAGCCTATATGCAGCCGATACGATAAACTCTTAGGATTGATTTGAGTTTCGTGGAGAGAAGTTCCTGGCCAAAGTAGAATATCTCTCTCAAGTAGAATAAAATATAAAATAAAATAAATAATTAATGAAAAAAAGAAGAAAAATTCCTGCCTTTTCTACACTAAAAATGATAATGCATCACTTAATTGCACTGAAACTTTTTCTATCAATTAAAGACTTCACAAAAATAGATACCCAAGGAACAGTAACCATTAGAGCTTAGGAACAGGAACAAGAGCAAGATCTAAAACCCTTTTAACGTACAAACTTTGGAGCTTTGGAGCAGGCACGGATCCCAAACAAAACTTTTATTTGATATCATAGAACAAATGAACCGTGGAAGGTTCACCACGGTTCTGAGAACCGTACAGTGAACCGTACGGTTCACAAAGATTGGTTCCCAGAACCGTGGTGAACCGTGGTAATTAAATAATTAATTATTTAATCTTTTTTTACTTCCATGAGTGCCAAAAACAGTGATAGAAATTTCAACCATTTGTATTCCTGAGTGAAACAGTGATACAGTTTAAAACAGTGAGTGCCAAAAACAGACTTTTTTAACAGTGACTGCCAAAAACAGTGAGTGTCACAGATTCTATGACAGTGAGTGCCAAAAACAGTGATAGAAATTTCAACCATTTGTATTCCTGAGTGATACAGTTTAAAATAGTGAGTGCCAAAAACAGACTTTTTTAACAGTGACTGCCAAAAACAGTGAGTGTCACAGATTCTATGACAGTGAGTGCCAAAAACAGTAGTGAAATGAGGGCCAAAAATCCGTGGGAGGGGTTTTGCGGGGGAAAGGGTCATTAAAAAAAAAATTAATTAATTAATTAAATAGAAGAACCATACCACGGTTCACCCCACGGTTCTGAGAACCGTGGGTACTATGTTTGATATTAATAGAGCTGTTTTGCATTTCCATCTACAACATTTGTTGAGATACAAATCAGGAACATGACCAAAAGCCCATTTTTTATGAACGAAATCCTTTTTTAGGAACCTCAAAAACCATATTTTAATCAATTTTATAAACGAGTTTTCACCCTTGTAAAGTCAACCTATGATAGAATTTTAGGGAGGGTAACGGGTTAAAAAAAAAAATTGATTTGAGTTTTACTTTCTAACCTAAGAAACCATTCCTAGAACGGTTCCATTCCGTTCCTTCCTAGGAACTGTGTATCTAGTAAAACATGAGCTATTATCCTAATAGATTCATCTTATATCAAACAACACCAAAATCTAACCCAGCATTACCCCTTTCAAGTTCCTCAATACATATGCACCCCCCAGGTCAGCCCTTTTGGCTTGCTACCCTACTCCATGGAACTTATCTCCTATGCAATGACACAACTGGGCTTCATTCAAGCGCTTGCATAATCACATTTTGTTGACAAGTACATGACCTACACACAAGTTGCCTAGCTCCCAATTGAAATAAGTAGGCAACAATTTTTAAAATTTGAAAGTGGCACCACTTTACATTTGACGTGTTTGGATTGGCTAGGTCCATCTTGTTCAACACAATCAAATGCTTTTTTCGCCTCAAAATCTCTTGTAGCTCGATATTTGCTGAAGATATGGGTACCTATGAGCAGCCAGAAAAGTAAGAAAACAAGCCAAGGTGTTAGCTCGTAAATATAGCAATATGTTTAAACATTTACATAGTGTGAGTTGTGATCAACCAAAAAAGAGAGATGAAAAGGAAATTTTATTGATTTCATTTAAGTACCATGGTGCATAAGCCTAACAATGTACAAATTTTGCACAATGTGTCTCTGCAACAAAAGTGAACTAGCTACTATGCATTAGTTATATCTAGCTAACCCAGATCTTAAATACTCCGAGGTTCGATAAAAAAGTAAGAAGCAAAGTAGAATAATTGAAAACATGATCCAAGTGCTAGAGATGCTTAAATTTAGCTAGAGATCTCATCTTAGATGAGGGGTCAAAATAAGGCTATGATCTTGGTCTAAAGTGTCACTATGATGTTGATGTGACATGGGATATTTCATGGAAGATGATTGGACATATCTAGATGGAGCAATCTATGTCAAAGGTTAGTACATAGTCATTAGCACCTATGATTTATGTCAAATAACCTGCCAGCCATGTGTGCATCTTGCTTCAAGTCTAACTACTCTCACTATCACCATATGGAAGAGAGAGAGGTAAGCCTAGACTACAAGGAGTTTGTAGTAAGCATGTAATTGTTAGTGGTCAAATATCAAAGAAAAAGAAAACCTATTGTAACATCAAAAACCTGATTAGGAGCAAACATACATGTACATGCGAATCTAGAATTGGAATTCGCGATTCGCAAAAAAAAAAAATTTGTAAATACACGGTTCAAGGATACTAAATTAAGCCCCATTTATACCTCCAAATGTTACAAGTTTCTTAAAATAGTGCCAAAATCGAAAATGGCTCCTAGCTTGAATGGTTAAATGTCCAACTTTGCCGATACAACTTAATAAAGATAGGGGCTCAAAATAGATCCTTTGTGACATCATGGATACTTAATCTGGTAGTAAAATTAGGCGCCATAAATATAAAGCAAGCCTCTATTACATACATGATTGCGGGTGTGACTAATGCACCTAGTAGGTGACAATTGGTCTATGCATTTTCAAAAAGCATCTAAAAGCACAATCACTCCATGTTTAGCAAGGAAAGATCTAATCGACTACTAGTTGCGCTCATTTTGAAAATTGGTCCACTGAAGAGTACATGTAGGTAAATGCATAGTTATCGGGAAATTATTGGAAGCTTCAAAAATTTGAGTCTACAAGTTCGCACGAGGGCCAAAATGTTTGTGGAGATTTTGTTTATATAATCTCTAATTTTTTGTATGTTAGGTAATAGGACGGAAATTTTGAGGAGGCGCATAGAGCATAAGAAATTCACAACACCAACCCAAGATGGATGTAGACCGAAGTATTCCATAGTGAATCTTTTGCTCACATTAAGTGTAGTAACCTAAGATGACTTAGCCATAGAAGTTCAAAGAGTAAGTATTGTGATGTTACTCGAGCATCACGAACTTCAATAATGAGGTCCACTACTTTTACTCGTTCTTTGATATCACGCATGGCAGTTGCCATGTGGCCAGGATACCAATTGATGGAAGATGAGCCCGCTGCTTTTAGTGCCAAATTCATAAGCCCCTTGCTAGTCGTGGTTGCCATGTCTGCACAATAGTTCAAAAACATATAGATTTAGAGCTTGACATGGCAAAATAAAACAAAACGCTCAAGCAAAGCATTTTTCTTAGAATAAATGAAATAAACGATAAAATAAAATTTCCATAAAATGCTCTACAACAAAAGAAATTTCAATATGAATGTATTAAATCCAAAAAATTTGAAGTGCTTTGAAAGGATATTCCAATGAGATAAAATATCTATTAAAAGGAATACGGATAAGATGGTAAGATTACAAGTACTATGCTTGACACTAAAGGTGAGTTACATAGGATCCAGCATAAAAGTTCAAAAGTAGATACTCACAAGCTACTATATCTCTCTTATGACCTACAAGGATCCCAAAAGTGTTGTTGCCATTATGATAAGTGAGATAGCCTTGTTTCGGAATGAGTTGTGCCAGTATGACCAATCAAACCATCATGACATACCTCACATCACATTTTTTTTTTTCCCTAGAAGAAGACCACGGAGGGATTCAAAGTCAGAAGATGGGGATACACCCAGTGTTCGGGAAAGCCGGCATAGTCCAAGAATGAAACAGGCATATTTTCCCAAAAACCGGCATGGCAAAAATTGTACAGGATTTTTGATGTCATAAATCTTAGGTTTTATAGGGGGAAACCGGCAAGTAATAGCTTGTCACTCAATAGAGGCCGAAGAACTTTTTCACAAAATCGGTTTTTGGAGGGAAACCTCAAAACACCGGATCATACACCTACTCCTTCGAGAGACCGCCATAAAGATAAAAGACATTGTATGACACAAGACCCGTCTTGCTACCGAAGCTTCCAGGTGTACCACGGCCGCAGACGGAGAGGGAATCAATGCAATAGGACATGACTCGGGTGGAAAATAGCAAACCTTGAAAGAAGGATGAGGAAGGGCAGCAGGAAGGTGCATAGCAATGGAAGGAACGAAAAAAGAGGCTCTCAAAATACTGAGGTGGAGATACTGCAATTACTAAATATGAAGGCTTCTAAAAAGTCAAGCAGGATCTTTTTTTTACATCAACGGTTTGATACAGAAAAAGGTAATGATTGGTTTGATATCTGGTGTACTCTATTCTAAAAGAATTTTGGGTCAACCCCGTGCTTGCTGCTCCGACTGATGCCATTTGCACAAATGGAAAGGCCGCGCTTAGTACAATAAGGCTCTTTTTGCAGACAGAACTTGGATAATCTGAAAACTACTCAAAACAGTATTGGCGATTTCCCTTGAAGCAACAAGATAAAGAGATATAGCTGGGCTATCACAATTTGCTTCTGCACCTTGAGGCTGTACATCTTGCATAATCTGAAAACTATCAACTTCAAGCAGTATAGATGGTTCTCCAGAAAGAACGAGATAAAGAACAAGATAGTGAAAATTTCACCCTTGAAACTGTAAATAAAAACTGAAAACAGGAACATCATGGAGGTATGTACATTCTGAAGTAGACATGTAGCATTGTTATTATCCTTGTTTCTCATCCAACCAGTCAGTGCATATTATGCCTTAAAGAAGCCTATTGCTAGATTCGAACTAAGCTAGGTTCATTCTATCACGATAGCTACCATAATAACAGATTCAACTCAAAAATCAGCAAACTGCCTTACCAATTGGAAGGAAGGCTTCAAGCGAATGCTATGGCACTGACGTATTCTTCAAAGCAAAAAAGCAAAACCCACACAGATTTCAGGATCCATGGCAACAATCTATTCTGGAAAGAAAGAAGCAACGAACAACCTCTTCTCCATACAGAAAGCCAGCGTTGGTAACGTGAGCTCTCTCCCTAAACCTCAAACCCTAAACCTGAACTCTAAAACCTTGACCTAAACCCGAACTATAGAACCTACCCTAAACTCTAAACCCAGAAGTCCTAAACTTACCCTAAATCCAAACCCTAAACCTACAATATCTCTCTCAACTCACATCATTGCTATTTTTCATATTCAAAACCCTAACAACCCTAACCCTAAATCACCCCCATACAATCCCCTGTATCACAACATGCTCTCTCTCTCTCTCTCTCTCTCTCTCTCTCTCTCTCCTTGCTCCTCCCCAAGCACCAAAAAACAGCCGGATTGAACATGAATAAACGAGAACTCTCCCTCTCTCTTGCTCACATTCTCTCTCCCTCGCTAACCACCCCACCTGTTATAATCACAGAGTTCATCTTACTCCCTTGGACGAAGTCCTAGCTTCATCTTGAGAAAATGTGACAAACCAACAAAAGAAAAAAGTGAATAAGGGACTTGAGGCTCTAGGATAGGCTTATTGAGAGAGGAAGGAGCACACGCAATTTGATGGTAGTAGGAAGGAAGTTGAAAATGTAGACTATCCAAGAGACGATAAAGAAGATAAAAAGAATGATTGATTAATTAGTCAGGGCAAGGAGAATGCGAAGGAGAAAGACTTGGTTGTAGATTCTGTCACGCCATAGCCAAAGCTTCTCTTGCTGTGAAAATCTCTCATTGATTATGCACCAGTTACACTGAGTGTCACGAAGCGGACGCTCCTCTAATTGCAATTGGGAATCCTCTCAGGCGAAGCAGACGCATAGGAGGCTTACTCTCTCTCTCTCTCTAGCCAAAACATACATATACCATGTATGAGGGTGTTCATAGTTGCAGTTAACTATGAGGAGAAAGTCTACAGTGCATGGCGTTCCTGATGAGGATGCTCCTAATATAGAAGCGCACTTTCACTTAACTACGGGAAGAATGTCTAGTGTGCCTGGACACTGAAAATTTCAACATTTCGAGATATTGAACCTCTCTCTCTCTCTCTCTCTCTCTCTCTCTCTCTCTCTCTCTCTCTCTCTCTCTCTCTCTCTCTCTCTCTCTCGGCCAGCCTCCATGACTCCTCGCGCCAGCCTAGCCCGCAAGTCAAATCGCTCCCCTGCTACCACCTCACCGCCCCTACCGCTGCCCCAGCCACCGCCCAAGCCGCCAATGATGCCCTACCTGCCCTAACACTAATCGCAACCAACAGCCCCAACAGCTCCTTCGTTGACCCTAATAGGACAGCGCTGCCTACTGATGTGGCACACCCTGCTGAGGTGGTGCCCCTTCCTGCCACACAGATAGAGCAATATGTCTGCATGGTAGCTGTTGCGGCTGTACCTGCCTACGTGGCAGCTGTTGTACTTGCTTTATCTGCTGTACCGGTGTCTGTTCAATCTGCTCCTATGCTCCATGCCGGGTCTGTCCCTCTCTCATTTTCTGAGCCCATCCTCCCTACGCTGATTAGTGCTATCTCCTTCTTCCTCACGGCCCCACAACCCACAGCAAACATCCCATATAAGCTCTCTAAATCCACTAAGTTTTTTTCCTCTTGGTAGATTGACCAAATTAAGGCAAACTTCCAGATTTTGTGGCAAGAAATCTCACAACCGAAAGGAACTGTTACCTGTCTAATCAATGAAAAGAATATGTTGTAGTCCAAAGTTGCATCACTCGAACAATCCATTGGGACCAAGCAGGCTGCAGCCTCGGAGTCGTCTCGGAGTCCACCACCAATATGTTACGCGAGCTGGAAACCAAGATTGAGAAACATCAAGAAGAGGCCCTCTCTTGGGCATCCGTTTTGAAAAAGGATACCAAACCAAGCGCACCTATCTCTTCAGTTATCTCAGCCACCATACGGAAGGGAAATCTCAAGATCAAAAAGCCCATAACATTAGAGTTCGCGGGGTCCCGGATACACAAGATGTCTTGGCTGAAGCCAAACGCTTTCTCAACACCACTCTCGGGCACAGGACAGATGGGCTAGATACCACATGGAGGACCACTAGAGATGTAGCCACACTCATTATCCGTTTCTCCTCTCTAGAGAGTCGTCGAGATGCTTTACGATGCAGAGCTAAGCTACGTGGTACCAATATCTATATGGACGACGACCTCACATATATCCAGGTGGAAGAGAGGCGTAAGGCCTTTCAGGTAGCCTGTGAGTCTGGCAGACGAGTCATCTACCACGATGGACGAGTGCGCTTGCTTGATAGCACTCCTAGCAACTCCTAGTGCTAGGTATTTGGGGTCCCCAGGTTCGGGAGTGCCCCGGGGCCCCATCCACACCATCTCCGGATTGGAGTATGGAACTGCGATGGTATACACTCATTTTCCATAGTTGGCGACCTAATTGATTTCATCATTGGCAGAGATTTATTGCTTTTTATGGAGACTCATGAGAGTTAGGAGAGAGGATTACCTATTTTTCCAGGATACAGATGGGATTTTGTATTCAGACCTGAGACTAGATCAACTAGTGGTCATGGATCAAGAGGGGTTGCATGCCTATACAAAGAGTCTCTTGACCCGAGCATCGAGTTCATCAGACACGACGAGCATGCACGCTATATCTGGATTCGTATTGTTGGACAGAGCATTGGTTTGGACAGGGACCTCTTTATGGCGGCTTGTTACTTTCCTCCAGAGTCTTCATCCTTTGCAGAGGGCACAAGTTCACCATACCTTGATTTGTCACCTGATATTATCAGATTCGTAGAGTGAGGGCATATTTTCCTTACTGAGATTCTAATGCTTGAACCTCCTCACGACAGTCAGAGTTTTATGGCATCACCGACCAGCTCCGCATTCATGCTCTCGACAGTGATGAGATGGGAGTTACCAGGGTTTCAGAGGACAACTTGGGACCTATTACCCCCTACGGTGAGCATTTGTTGCAGTTTGGAGAGGCACATGAGTTAGCCATTTACAATGGCCTAACTTGCTGGCCAAATTCCGACAGTTATACTTGTCATCCTCGCAGTGGTGGACATAGTGTTGTGGACTATCTCATGGGATCACCATCCTCCATACCTCTCATCTTTGATTTTCACATCTCCCCCACCACTCTCTCTGATCACTCCTTTCTCTCCTTCGCTATCGACTGCCTCCCACCTCCTCAGTTATCCTCACATCCCTTGCTTACCCGTGCACTCAGGTATACATTCAGCTCTCTATATGCACCAATCTACCATAATTTCTTACCTCCCTACTCCATTTGTTTCCGCATGATAGTACACTCGAGACTCAAGCAGCTTTCCTTAGCACCTCTTCTTACCACTACTTCTCTAGCTTTTCTATCTAAGGCCCATAAAGGCAAATACACACGTCCTTCATCACTACACCCTCCACACCCTCCATGGCATGATACCGAATGTCGCTCTCTTCATCATCTTGTCACCCATGCCTGCATTTATGAACCTCACCTCCTTCGCTCCAGTCGACGCTCTTACCATTGCACACTCCACTGGAAAAAGCGTGCTCTCTGATCACATTTGGAGCACCATTGGGGTGAAACATGAGAACTTTTCACACGTGTGAACCAGCTGCAAGTACAAAGGATCAAGAGAATGAATGATTGCATACTAAACTAGCTTCTATTCCAAAAACATTGGCAAGCTAGTTATCATGAAGTCTAACTATCATTACACCTCAAATGGATCAAATGGAACCTTTACTTGAAAAAGTGTGTTCTTGTGGTACAAAGCCACCTTATTTATAATACAAGAGGCCTTCTAGAACTCGTGGCGACAGAGAACAATCTAGATGCCACATTGCCTCTACCTCTCTACTAGATGACAAAAAGAGAGATGGATAAGACTTGAGAATCTCTCTTTTTGAGAATCCTTTGACCTATAAGAGTAGCCTCAAATGCTTCTTGATAGGTTCTAGACTTGCACATCACTATGAAGACAAAAAACTAACTTGACTCTAATTGGAAAGTCACTAGACTAGTCTACCTCAACTTTGGACAAACCCAAAATTTGAATCTCTAAGTTCAATATTATGTTAATTTTACAATATTTTCACACTCCTCCTTAAAATAAACATAATATCTACAATACTAAGGACTTAGAGATCAAGCCAAGATTTGATCTATGTCTTTCAAAGTCCTTCTTAGCTAGAGGCTTGGTGAGTAAATCTGCATAACAATTTGAAGTTGATACATGCTCAAGGAGAATCTCACCATCCATAACTTTTTCTCTTCCATAGTGGTGTGCTACCTCTATGTGTTTACTTCTTGCATGGAAGATTGGATTACTTGCAAGATATTGGGCCGAGATGCTATCACATTTGATGCAAGGTATTTCCTCCTCTTGAATGATCCCGAGCTCCACTAGTAATCTTTTGATCCAAATGACTTCCTTTGTTGTGATAGTCAAAGCCTTGTACTCGGCTTCACATGAGGATAAGGAGATAGTGTCTTGCTTCTTAGATTGCCAAGAGACAAGATTACCTCCCAAAAATATTGTATAAGCACTTGTGGACTTTCTATCCACCTTATCACCTGCAAAATCCAAATCTGAAAAGGCAACAAGGCTTAAATCATGTCTTTTAAAACAAAGTCCATAGTCTTGAGTAGATGCAACATATCTCAAGATCCTCTTACCCTTTTTCCAATCATGGATCTTTGGATTTTGCATGCTTTGACTAAGCTTATGCACACTAAACTAAGATCAGCCCTAGTGATAGTGAGCCATATTAAAGAGCCTATTAGGCTTCTAAAAAGTGTGATGTCCTCAAAGGATGCTTCATCACAAGTTTTAGTCTCTTTAACATTAGACTCCATAGGAGTATCTATGCTTTTACAATCTTGCATTTTAAACTTCTTAAGCATAGATCTTACATAACTTTCTTGAGAAATGAAAGCTGTCATTAGATATCTTAATCTTTAATCCAAGTACATGATGTAAAAATCCAAGATCTTGAATTTTGAATTCCTTTCCTAAGGAGGTCTTGGTATCAACAAGTAAATCCATGTTGCTTCCACATAATAGAATGTCATCAACATAAATAAGCAACATGATTATATTATTACCAACATGTTTAAGATATAATGATGGATCATATGAACTAATCTTGAAACCAATAAAAAGAAATTAAATGTTCAACCTCTCATACCAAGCCCTTGGAGCTTGTTTCAAGCCATAAAGACTTTTTAAAAGTAAGCATACTTTTGATCCTTTGCCATTCACAACAAAACCTGGAGGTTGATGCATATATATTTCTTCTTCTAAGTAACCATTTAAGAAAGCATTGGAAACATCAAGTTGAAGCATTTTCCAATCATAAAAGCAACAAATAGTAATGAGAATTCTAATGGTTACCATCTTTGTTATGGGAGCAAAGGTTTCTTCATAATCTACGCCTTTGATTTGGGCATAGCCTTTAGCACAAAGCCTTGCCTTGAACTTATTGATTGATCTATCATTATTGAGCTTGATTCTATAGACCCACTTGCATCCAATGACATGCTCATCATTAGGAGGATCTACAAGTTGCCAAGTCTCATTTTGCATCAAAGCTTCATACTTGGCCTCCACAGCTTTGATCCAATCCTTTGATTGAAGAGCTTCCTCCACATTTGATGGTTCTTCAATGGAAGTGTGAAAAGCATGTAGAGAACTTGAATCCTCCACTTGTTTGCCTTTTTCCAAGTAGGTGAGTCTTCTAGGCTCGAATCTCTCTCAGGTTGATCTTCTTGGAGTCATTGGTAGACTCGGCTTCTCTTGTGATCTTGGCCCCAACAAGTCTTCATCTTGATCAATAATTGATGAAGAGACTCCTCCTTGATGAATAAGCTCTTGAGATTCCTGCACATTGTCCTTCATATACATTCAATCTTCATGGAAGATCACATCTCTACTTATCATAGTTTGATTAGTAGATGGAACAAAAATCCTATAGGCTTTACTTGAGTAGCCTATCATAATGCCTTTAAGAGCATTAGCATCTTCTTTTTTTCTTATTTCAAGAGGTACATGTACAAATCATACACATCCAAATGTTCTAAGATGATTGACCTTGGATTTCCTTCCATACAACTTTTCATAGGGTGAAATATCTTCTATAGAATGATTTGTCAAAAAATTGCAAATATAGTTAGCACATCCTATTGCTCCTCCCCAAAAATCTCTAGAAAGAGAGGCTCCTAGAACTTCACAAAAGTTTCATATGCAAGTGCTTTAGAAGATAAGAGTTAAACCCAACAAAAACGTGAGTAATCATCAATAAATGCTATAAAACATGTAGCTCCACCCTTGCTCTTGGTGGATGACAAATGGATGTCACTACGGATGAGTTCCAAAGGTGCTTCGGACTTGATGGTTGACCTTTGATGTGGCCTTGCATGTGATTTGGCCAATGCACATGCATCACAAGGACTTGTCTCCTTGATCATGGACTTAGGCAAACCATGGGCTAGCTCCAACTTGCACATAGATTGCATGGCCTTGGAGTTGGGATGGCCCAACCTCCTATGCCATAAATCTTCATTTGAAAGCTTTCCTTGTAGCACAATATCTGAGCAAAGATTAGCATTTCCATTTCCATCAAGCTTGAATAACCTTTCAAAATGAGAACATGATGCTATTATATCATCATCTTTTGTGATCAAGCAAGTACCATCTTTAAGATCTACTTGTAGACCATCATCATTGAGTTGGCCTACACTTATTAGATTTTTAGTCAAACTAGGAACATAGAGCACATCATTGAGATCAAGCTTATCTAGAGATATGCTTCCTATGCCTTCTATCATACATTCCTCATCATTTGCTGTATAGATACAACTTCTAGATCCTTTGTATGGTACAAGATTACAATAAGAGTTTTTATCACTACTCATGTGGGATGAGGCACCACTATCTAGCCACCATACATTAGAATGCTTGAAAGAGGAAGATGAAAAGTTAGACATCATAAGTGAATCTTCTTTGTCACAAGGAGATTCATCTTCACAAGTGATGTTGGCTTGCTTTTTCCTTTTGTAGCATTGGGAGGTAAAATTCCCCTTCTTGCCACATGAGAAACAAGTAACCTTGTACTTGTTCTTCTTCACATTGGATGAACTTGGTTCCTCCTTGGATGTCTTCTCCATTGCTTTTGTGTTGTCCGTGGAGCTCTTGCCATTCTTCTTGTCTTTTCTCTTCTCCTTGGATTTGGTGAAGAGTGCTTGATCACTTCCTCCATCCTTGAGAGACAATCTCTCAAATCTTGCCACTCGAGTTTGATGCCTATACTCCTTGGCTATCAAGACTCCTTGTAAGGCTTCTAAAGAGGGTAAGTCCTCTTTAATTGCAAAGGATTGAACAATGGTATCAAAATCCTCACTTAATCCATTCAAAATAACTTGAACAATTTCTTTGGATTTGATAGAATCATCTATGCAACAAAGATCTTTATGGAGATTCTTGTTTTGATATGTGACAGTACCTGTGAATTTGATAAATCGATCATTTTAATCGATTTTCACAGTTGGTCCATTACGAACTGATTTTGTGAAGTGCTAATTTTCCAGTTTCTTGGTAAATTACATAAAAATTGATTTTTTTAAAATCACTGCATGTCACGTAGGATGCATGCTGGATGTTCAAGAATCCTTCCAATATGAGATGGTAATTGTGAAACTTTCAAGTCGATTTTGGTCGATTTTCACAGTTTAGGTCCATATTGAATGAATTTGAAAATCCCAGTTTACGTAAAATTTGAAGAAACCATGGACATTTTCGATTTATTCCAAATCTTTGGTTATTGATCAAACAGAAATGACTTATAAAGTGAATGATCTTAATCTGAAGTAATTCGTCAGTTTTTTGAGGTCAATGTAACCATCACTTTTAGTTGAAGATTTTGTGAATCTGTCAATTAAGGAGCATTTCTTGTTCTGGGGGTCAATAAGGACCAAGAATAATGTAAATCTAGTAGAACAGTTTTATGTTGGTCTATAAGGGGATTTGCCAGAGATTAAGTGCGGCACTTACTGAACAAATCAAAACTGTCAGGGGGATAGTGCTAAAGTTAGCGATACCAAATTGAATTTTCTCCGATTACAAATTTGGGGTTTTGTTAACCGGAACCATTTTTGGAAGGGGGAGAAAGAGTGGAAGTCTGATATGTAGATGATTGCTGGTCTTAAGGATCCAATTATTTAATTTACATTCAATTCCTGAAGTATAACTAATTGCAAGTGAGAATAAAATTGAGAATTATTTAACTGCCTCTGGGAATTTGGATTCCTTTTCCCCTATGTGAATTAGAATTTCAAGAATTCGTGGATTCTAAGGGAAAAGTAGTGGCAAGACTGATAATCCATTTATGGAACTATCTATGTTTTGCAATTGGATTTGGATTTTGCAAAGTAATGCAGATAGAAGGTGTTCCATATAGGAATCTAGTAATTGGATGTTTGTAACAATATTGGATACTTATTACTAACTTTTTCGAATCTTTGATATCTTATACGTTGTCTTCTGGGAACTTTTAAATCGAAATTATGGACTTTCTTTTTTGAAAGGGGGCAAGAAAAGTTAGGAATAAGTCTTTCGAGGAATCAGCCAGTTGCATTGATTTTGGAAAAAAAATCTTGTATGTGTGCAATGGTAGAACTATCCAGTTTGAAATAGAGGAACTCTCTCATTGATTATTTCGAGTAATCTGGAAATAGAGGAGTTTTGGGGTTATTGAGATGTGAGATATTCATTAATATGGAAAGTAGTGGTAAAGATTAAATTAAGATTCGCTGATTGCTACCAAGTACCATTTTGATATGGATTGGATCAGTGCAATAAAGCTTTAATCTTAACTCTATGTCCAAAGATGTCTGTATGAGTTAGCCTAATCTTGGTTTGTATGCTAAAATCTGTTGTAGGCTGATTAGTAAAAGGAATTTTGTTAATAAGAGTTAGATGGTTGGAAAACTTGTGATGTGGAGTTATTCACTTCAAAGATTTCCCAGATATGTTATTTACTCATGAGAAATAGAGTTCTTTGGTAGCTGAGTTGCAAGATTCTCAGTGAATTATGTGAGTAACATATGTAGATTGTGGATATCTGTCAGTTTATAGCCTATGTTTATGTACAGGAACATAGTTGGATAAGTTGCTTATGTACATCTTAATCTTGTGGATCTACTATGTGTTTCCTATGTACTGAGTTTATATTGTATAATTAAACTAGTCAGAGTACATAGACATATGAACAAGTAATGTGTGGAACAATTACACTTGCAGGTTAATGTCTCTTTCTGTGGAAAGGATAATTCATTAACTTATTTATGGTTTGAAAGAAGATCTAAATGTGGTGTTATACATGTATAATTGAGATCTGCACCTAGACATTTAAGATTTCTAAATCATTTAGAATTGACTTGAGTGATTGGATTACTCCTGATTAGAAGTTAATTGGATAAATAAGCAGTGTGAAGAGAATTCACCGAGGAATTGTTTATTTTGATCTATATTGCTTATAAGTCACATGATTAGTGAGTCAATTGGATTCATTTATGAGAACCGTGCATAGAATATAGAAGATTCTTGATATAGAATATTTCTTGAAAGAGGAATATCCTAAGTTATTGACTATATCCCAGTGAGCTCATATACATATATTGGATGACAGAGTCTAACTAATGTCAAGGATAACCACTGAATTCAGTTGGAATTTAGTAGAACTTTATAATCTCTAGATGTGGTTCTAGGTGATTGTATAAAGTTTATATTTGTTAAAGACAAATGTTATAATGGTCTTTAAGCACTTGGTTGATTGTAGAATTTGGAACTCATAATCTGGTTAAGAATCGAGATGGAAGAATATTCTTGGAATCCAGTAATTTTCCTTGTGGAAAAGATTTCAGAATGTTTCTTATATTTTCTGAGTGATATGTTGTGAATATACTTCAGTATCTCTAGATGATTAAGTATGGGTTTAGAATCCGATAGATTTTGATTGACGAATCATAAGATTCTAAATGTTTATGATTGACAGATCATAAATTGATATTTAAAGGTCATTAGATGATTATATGGAAATATGATGATTCTTAAGATGATAAGTAATTCTTGATCAATTAGTGAGTTAAAATTTAGATTTGTTATTTGAACTCTAAATTTTGTGTACAAACTTGAGATTGTTTGGATCTCACAAGCATTTTCATTAAGCAATTGTTTACTTATGAGAAATTTGCATACCTTTACAGATTGTAGTCAAGGAATGCTTGTTACCTGTTTTTCACCCTAAAATCTCCGGTTAATTAGGAGCAGTTAACTCTATCAAGATTGAATGGTTGCTATTTTTCTGGCATATGATGCTAGAGATAGAGCACTTATCTAAGGAGAGTATTTGGGGTACTCAGGACTGAGTTGAGGTCATTTTTATCTTGATGGATCTCCTAAGAGATTTTGGTGGGATGAGTTTTGTACCAAGAAGCATTTATGACATGTCTACAAGTAATTGTGGATAGTCTTGGACTATAATGGTTTTGGATCTTTAACTTTTGAACATTGATTTCTAGTGTAAGATGAGGACTCACCCAGTGATTCATGTAAATTGAGGTACATGAAGGTGATGTTATTAGATTGGAGAGATCAAACCCAACAGGGAGATTTATCTTTTAGTGTACTTCTAAAAGGTCGATATAGCATTTCAGTGTAGAGACAACTAATTTGAGAATTATCCCATCTCTAAATACTTGGAGGAGTGTGAAAAATGTTAAAATCTAGCAACTAGATTCATACCTTGTGGCACCATGATGGATTTCCAAGTATCATCCACAAGTGTACATAACTGGGATAGGCCTTGAATTATGCTCATATCAAGACCAAGTCGCATGGTCCTAATTTGTAGGGATTTTTCTTGAGATCGGCCACCTCCAAAAAGAGGCACCTTGATCTAAGGCTAATTTGCCTAATCTAAGGTCTTCAGTACTAAAGTTAGGGTCTACCCTAAGTACATGCAGACCTAATGTCAGATCCAAGCTTATTAGATATGGGTGTAGACTCATTTGTAAATATACTTTGTGAGAAATCAAGCTTGATGTGATTTTTGACAATTTTGCTCTTCCAAGAAGGATTGATGCTTGATGTATGTGATAGTTTTTGCATCTAATATATTGATATGAACCTGTTGAGAGTTTCGTAATGTTCACACATGCGAGAGGCCATGAGAATCAGTAGATGCTAATTTATTTGTGGTTTCTAAAATCAATTGGCAATCTAGATGAGATTAAGCTAGATTTAGTGTCTAGATCTTGATTAATCTTGTTGTTGTGCTTGAATGATGTATGTAGATCCAAATGAGGTTTAGATGATCTGATTTCAACACTCATTAAAAAGTGGATTTCCACTTGAACTTTGAAATCCAACAAGATAGACTAGCTTGATGCAAAATCCTCAAGATCTCTTCATTGTTCTTGCCAAATGAGCTCCACATTGGAGTATATACAAAAAGCCTGAGGCTTGGACTGACCTGACCTATTTCACACATGTGGGATAGTACATTCAATTTTCCTTTGTTTCCTCCTAAAGTCTCATACAAATCTATGGCCATCCAATCAAATTGCATCTCTTGAAAAAAGCTAGAATCTAGGAAATTTGCTTCTAGCTTGAAAAACTTGACTATTTGTCTTAATGGCTCTTGGGATTATGTACAAGCTAACCAATGCCTATGTTTCAAACATGGGAATAGGATGTGGAATGACATTATATACATTAATTTGGCCTTAATCAAGCTATATTAAAAGTGTTGAAGCACATGTGAGATTGAGTTTGTCCTACTGAACTAAAAGTGATTCCCAAACAGGGCATGCATTCGAGTGATCGCCAGAGATTCCACCAAACAAAGGCTTTCTTCCATATATGGAAGTGTGGTCTTAGGACATTTTCCAAGTGTTCATGAATAGTTTCCTAGGATTCCCACAAACTTGTGTAGATTGGGAGTGGCAAAATTAAAAGTTCGGCTCGCAAGAGTAACCTACAGCTCCAATTCAAATTTTTGGTCAATCTGGTCAACCTTTTTAGGGACCCTCTTGACCACTTAGATATTATGGGTGGCCTGGTGCCCTTTCTCTTTGCTCAAGAGTTATGCTACTATTGTGAACATGGAAGAAAACTATGAGCTCTCACAAGGTAATCCAATGTGTTGAACAAACTTTGTCGGTTATTGAAGTTTTGTTCTTGAAAGGGTTGCAACATATGTTTTTCTTGTGTGGGGTACTACTAACATTATAACATGTAGTTCTATTGAGAGATATCTTACCATAATTGCAAAAGTAACCACAAGGAATTCAATCACTGCTTGGTGATATTGATTGAAATAAGAGGTTGCAAACTCAAACAATGGAACTAAGTTCCAATATCCAAATCAAAAAGAGATAGGTAGGGATTATTCACATCTTGCAAAAAAATAAAATAAAAAAAGAGCATGAGAAAAAAACCTATCACAACTTAGAAGGAAACAATGGATACTTGAGCAAAAATTGAAGTATTGGACTAAGAGATCAAAACCCTATTATGAGTTAAAGGTTCATTAACAGATGAGAAATAAACATGAAAGAAAATGGTGTGATAAGACAAATTCAAGATACTTGTGAGTTTACAATAAACCAAGAAAACATATGACGTTGCTATAGATATAGATAACATAAAAAGTGATAAGAAACATAAGAGAGATGTATGAAGAAATTGGAAATAGATCCCATCATGGCACTCTTGATTTGCAAGACAACTTACCAAGCCTTGTCTTGTAAGAAAGCAAGTCTCAAAACTTCAAGCAATTACTTTCAACATTGAATTCTATGCAAATATCATTGACCAACATGAACTTGCAACTTTGCCTAGCAAAATGAACAAGTCACATATGGTACACTAACACTAGACTTGTTTTCAGCGCATCAGGAAGTGTGTCAAACTTATGCTAGCTTATTGGAAACAATTGGGGATAGATGTGTCAAAATTCAATTCTATTAACATGATGTGAAAGTAGACTTGTTTATGTATCAAGTTTAGATAATATCCAAATCATTAAGAAAATGGCGTAGAAGAAGCCCCATGTTTTATACCTTAAAAGACTTCTATGAATAGTCAACATATATGATTCATTTGTGCTACTATTTTGTGTGTAATTACGTAAAGCTACAATTTTGAGTGTAGTGCATATATGCAATGAATTTGTAGTGTTTTTGTTCTGTCAATAGACACCTATGTACTTGATTGTTGTAGTTTTTGATTGAAATGATTCCTCTAGCTTCCCTTATTACTTAATTGTTGTAGTTTTTGATTGAAATGATTCCTCTAGCTTTCCTTATTCAAATAACAAATTTGCACTTGACATAAGAAATTTTCAATGCTTGTATCTAATTCTATACCACTCCAAATTGGATTTTTTTTTTTTAGGAACCTATCGCTATGGTCATATACAACTATTTAGAGTAGACAACCATAAAAAATGCAATGAAAAACATGATACTACACCCTCACATCTAAAAATATTGAAGTTTAACCAGTACCCCCACGTGTTTGACATATCATATCTTGCTTCTAATTTGTTCAAAAATCAATGGTTCAATTTTCTAGTCAATAAATGTATATACGAAGAATGTCTTTGAAAGTATTCAATGACATTCTATTGCCCCCGTCCACTCACCCATGGGCCTTTTTCCAACCAGTTGTTCACCGACAATGTGGCTCTTTTCTCTTTACTCTCTAAGGCTCAAGCATGTTGCCTCCTCCAGATTTTCCAACAGTCTTGTCACTGCTCCTCCCTTTTTAATTGTGGCAAGTCTAAGCTTCACGTCATTGCCACATATGTCCCTCTACAGGTGGCCTCCTTGGGCTTCTGCATTGTCCCTCATGGTATCGTTACCCGTCTTCTTGACATTCCTTTTGGTCTTCAACTCTCCGCTTCTCGACGCTCTGCCTAACTTCTGGAATCTTTCTCCCTCAAGCTCACCAAATGCGACCGTTGTTACATGTCCTTTGCCACTAGAGTCCTCGTTGTTCGCCACATTCTCGCTGCTTACCTTGTCTCTTTTTTTCCTCAAATTTTGCCAGCACTCACCCACTTCTTGACTCTGTGGCCAAGCTGCTTCACCGCTTCCTTTGGGCGAGGAAATGTCCCCTTTTGTCTCTACAACTCAAGCTGCTACGACCATTTTCAAATGGTTGTTAGTTTCTAGGACACCTTGTTTCAACATAATCAGCAGCAAGGTGCAAATCAACTATCCACTAAAAAGACAACTAGATTTCTGAAGTTCAAAAATCATCATTCCATTCAATAGTGGGAGGACAGTAAATCGAGACAAAATCAAATTACAAAAGGTTCTCATAGATGGGTTACCTTGAAGGAAACCAACATGCTCTATCCAATTCCAGATTGTTATGACTAAGCGTTGGCAATTTATGCTCCTCTCTTTCATGTCTCATGTTGCGATTGCACCTTTGCTGCTTCGACCTCCCTCTTAGCTAAGCTTCTTAGTTTTGGGGGTTCCTATCACATAAAAGGCCACTTCGTCTTAAAAAATCTTGCCTCCTCCCTTGTGTAGTATTTCTCCCTTTTCCACCGATCGCCCCACGCCCCTCTCCCCTCTTTTTGTTGATGAGCCCATTTGGACCTCCTCTCTCTTTCCCCCTGGTTTCAAGCTCACCCTCGGTTGTGTCTAACACTAGCAGGCAAAGGCCTCACTACTCTACAATAGCTCGTCCACGTTCTGCCCTACCAGGTTCTACCTCTTGCCCGCTTGATTGAACGCACCTTGCTTGACCTGGCCTGCTTCTCAAGCCTCGGCCTTCACCTCTCATTTGACCACTCTTCTCCTTTGGAAGGCTGGGAGCCTGCGCTCCAACCTTCCCTTCTCAATTATTCTGCAATCCACTTTGAGAGCCCACCCCTCCCTCTTTCCTAAACACTTCGACTCTTGCTAGTCCTTGGTTGACCTTTCTCGAGTTTGGCGCAACAGGTTCCTCACCACCACTCTACCCCTGCGGGCAAGCTCCACTACCTAGCCTACCACATCGTCTCTGATTCCCTTCCCTGGGAGCCAAGTGGCCTTTCCTTGCTGACTACCTTTGCCTAGATTGCCAATTGCATGAAAAAATTGTTGAGCACATGTTCTTTCATTGTAGCAAACATCGTTGGATGGACTTCACACACTTGTTCACAGCCATTGGCAGGCTCCACCACCGCTCATTGTCTCCACTACATTACTAGGCGACTCACCCTATACAAGCAAGGACTTGCTCACTTTATGTCATGTATGCAAGCTTTATGTGATGTGGAAGATATGGATGCTACAGAACCAACTGATATTTTAACGTTCCTCTCCACTCTCAGCTGCTACTTGTCTCTAGTTTGCTATGCATTTTTGGCAGGCTCTTTAGCTAGTTTCATAGTTACTACTCTTATTGTTAGCATACTACCTCCCTAAGTGGTGTGCTATTAGTCATGGGCTTATGTTCAGCTGTATGGTTTTCCCCTCTGGAAATTTGACTCAATCAACCTTGTGTTGCTAGCTTGTGCTTTTGTCTATATATCTAATAGTGACTTAATGCTTTGCAAAAAAAAAAAATACTGCTTGAAATGCAATTTTTTGTGCACATCTTGCTACAACTCTAGCATTAACAATAAAGAAACTTTGGATGCCAAGCTAAACAACTAAGCCAACCCCGTTGGGTTTGAAAAAGACAATGACAAAATTCTGCCAGTAAGGTATTAAGGTATATTCTATGTTGTTTTAGGTCCATGAATTCTTCCATTTTAGTGGATTTTTCACCGTCCTAAAGAAGAGAACAAGTATTTCGACTTGGACCTATTGGAGATATAGAGTTAAGTTATTGCTTAAATCACATTCATTATCATAGTAACACAACTAATCTAGTCCCGTTTTTTTCTCTTGAATGTGTTCATGCAACTAGCCAAAGTCAAACCCCTGCCAAAAAGAGAGAAAAGGAGGCCTTCACCAGAATTCTACTACAAAATATTGAGATGTATGGGGCACCAAATGGATGTTATAATATGATTCTTTGCACTTTGTGAGGCGAAATTGCTGAACTCACAGTAGCCTGACACTTACTACATGAAGCATCCCAAAATAAAATGTGTCAAAAAAACGTTATCACCTTAAAAAATGGTCGCTCCAAGGCAAGCCAATTGAATAAGAACCAATCTTATATTGTACATTTGCCACTTTGGCCGTGTCTTCAATTCACAAACTAACTAGTGATTATCGTGGATAAGGCTACCAAAAAACAATGAATTTTCAAAGATCTACAAAAGGCCACAATCAACAAACTCATATCAGAATACATCCAACAGCGTTCAGCATTTATTTTACAACAATCAGTTTAATCACGTTAAATGTCAGAAACTACTAATTCCAGGAGCAATGTACCCTTGTATATTACATAGGTGCAACATAATCTCAAAGGCATCTGGCAATATTTTCAACATCAGACTTGCATTATCCTCTCTGCTAGCCGGACACAGATTCAACTTTGGTTGTTCAAGAAACTTTCTTGAAAATTTCACGATCATATTTTGGGGCCAAGACTACGATTTGGATCTGGTCCAACATCTTTAGAGCCTGTGTTAACATAAGGTCCCCTTACAACAGCTTGCGGCGGCAACGGCTTGCTTGAATCTACTATAGGCTTTGTCTGTCCAACCCTACAAGCAAGCAGATTTGCCGCCCACATATATATTTATTGCCCCAATTATAAGCACATAAAAAAAAACATACGGATTCAAAAATCAACCTGCGTAACAAATTAATTAACTAACTTTTCCCCACTAGCTTTCAAATTGAAAATACTCGTAGCATTACCTGAGAAAGAAAGGAAATGCAAGGCCAGCAGCTGCAAAGATTCCTAAGCCACTTGCCAGCACTAGATTAGACATCCGGACCATGTTTTCCCTTCTTTTTATCTCGTATTCAAATCTCTCTCCTCAGGCAATGCCAACTCCATCCCATTTGTCACCAACTAAAGGTACGGGAAACTATAAAAGGCAACAAAAAGGTGAGGTGCCATAATCATTCAGAAAAACAAAAACATATCATTGTATAAAAAATTACATCCTGTCACATTCATAATTCCCCCTCATCACTTTCTTTCCATGCTAATACTCAAAAGGAGAAAACCATGGCTAGACCTATAAATTTGTCATGGGACCCAACTTGCTTAGGACTATAAATCATTCACATTTTTTCAAGAACTCATATTTTGAGATGATTCTCAATCCCTTGACTAGAACTAATTTTCTCAATGTGTATTTCTTTTATGACGAGTCTTGCGTGCAACAAACTCAGACTTGTACTACACCCAGAATCTTTAACAAAAAAACATTTAAGTGCAACGCTAAGAAGTCATGGACCAAGACCCATGCAGCAAAACACCGTGTTTGAAGCCTGGGCTGGAGATCTTTGAATTATGGTTAATTCCTGGGGTTATCTATGCAAATCGATGATATGGTGCATTGTTCAATATAGGAGATAGAATCCAAACTGTAAATCAAGTACCAGCAAGCAAACTTTCCATCAAATAGTCACATATATGTGATAGATGGATTGAGTGATGATTAAAATTAGAAACTTAACCAGCAGCCAAAAGCAGCATGCAGCCTCAGTCGAAAGATGGTGATAATTAATAATCATGGCTATTCATCAGTTTTCGGATTTTTATTCTTCATCATAGGCTGCATATCCATCAATTTCAACTTATCTGAAAGATAAAGTAGCTGTATGTAGATTCTTAAAATGCATAACACAATGTGAATCAACAAAACAGGACCACGCTAATGTGAAAAACAAAAGAGAAAGACATAAAATGAAGAGCAGAAGCTCTCAGATGGTAGTGCATGTTTTGTTCTTCACCAAAGTCAGAACAGGTCTGTAAAAAATTTCATCATTCAGCCTCACCTCCAAAATGACCAGCAAAAATCACAAGGAACTATACTGTCTTGTAGCTTTTCTCGTGTAATTTGAAAATACCAAAGCAAATACGAGCTTTAAACAAGATCATAACTAACTAATGGCAGCATGTACATTGTAAAGCAACGCATAAGACTGACGTGCAAATCAAAATACTTTTACTGGTGCACATAAAGGTCCAGGATATGAGATAATGAAAATAAACAAAGAAAAAACTCTTGTGAATGCCAGAACTTACCAAATCCCAAGAAGATGCGAAAGCCTTACACCGCTACTATGAAATCAAAACATAAATAAACTTATTAAAATGAATCTAGTCAGCTTTTTAGATTTGCTGCGGTAACAGTAAGCTATTGTGACAATTTGCTAAAAGCCAAGGTGTCACTCTAAGGTGAGTTTGAACATCATGATAAGTTTCTTTAGGTTATTTAATTTTCTAAAATATTATCTTTGTTTCTTTCTTTTTCCAAAGATTTGAATGTCGAACATAAGGCAAAGCTTCTGGTGACACCTCGTTTGTTTTGGTTTGGTTTTGGTGCACTAAACCCTAGTGACCCCAATCTAAAGCTAGTTGGCTTTTATATAAAACCAAATGACAGCAAATTTTAACCACCACTACAACCAAATAAAAGTAAAACCACAGCCAAAACCAAAACAAAATAAAAAAACCCAACGAAAAATCCAAGCGAATCAAAGCCAAAACCAAAAGCAAATCAAAATCAAAACCCAAACCAGATTATAAAAATAAAATCAAAACCTAAAACCAAATGGAAGCAAAACACAACCAAAAAGAAAACCAAATCAAAGCCAATCGAGACAAAAACCACATAGCCGACTAGATTCACTACGATCGTTTCGGCTCAGTACAATTCAGACCAAAACCAAACTCCCGACTAGATTCAAAAGAAAAGACGAAACTCGATCAAACCAAAAACAACTTAAAAACCCATTATATTTTGGATTGATAGCTACTCACAGAAATGGAATCCCATGTCAAAGAAGCTCATCATCCAAGGCAGAAGAAAGAAAGCGCCATCGCCATCGCCATCGCCATCGCCATCTCAACTCCTTCAGTAGAAGGATCGTTAGGGTTAGGGTATTATCAGCTATAAGAGGTCACTCCAACCACCAAAGGAAAGGTGGCGGTGAGAGTGGCTATTTGACCAAAATGCATCTTGGTTTTTTTTTTTTCTGTGGGGGATCATCAGCTGTTTGGCCCCAGTGCATTCTAAATCACACGTTTTCATTTTCTTTTTTTTTAAACGGCTGCTCGGCGCCACGTCACCGGACAACCAAAACAATATCCCATAAGCATTTGTGTGTGTGTGCTGGGGCGGCATGTATGTGAAAACACGCCCGTTGGGGCACCCCCCGCCACATGGCGCTCAACCAATGGGCGAGGGCAAACACCCAACACGTGTCGCCCCGTGCCTTAGAGCGTCGGGGGGTGGGTGGTGGGGGGTCGCTCGCGTGTGTGTGTTTTTGAACTTGGGACCAAAGATTCTTTGAATGCCACCTATACCAATGGTGAGATAAAAGCTTAATAAATATCACCTCAAATCTCACAAGATTGAACTCTCCAAATTGAACTTGTTGAATCCCTTGTTTGAATTTTTAGTTGCAATTTGAGTGGGGCTGATACTGTGGCCCTTAGGATATGAAGCCCTTTGGAACGTGAAAATGGAGAAGCTTTCTTGGATGAATTACGAAATTATTGAGCCCTCTTAGATGGAATCTTTTGACCTCCTTTCGATTGTGTTTTTGGGCATGCCTTGTTGAGCTTCATAATGTGCACTCCTTGACATATTAGTTATTATGGCTCATCCTCTTGTCTCACCACTAACACAACTCAATAAGAGGACTCCCAGATAACTTTGATTTCCTTTGGCGAAATCGCAAGGTCGTTTGTCTCTAGATGCACATTATTAGTTCATAACATGATGGTTCTAGAGAAGACAATATAGCACACATTGGAGCAAATTTTCTAAACTCCTCTTAAGCACCCTCCTCAAGTTGCTTGGTTAGTAGAACTCTCTCATCCTCCTCCTGAGGTTTGGAGTTCGATGTGTGCCAACTACGATTGGACAATAATGTACCAGCACTTTCAAGTAGCATAACTTATGATGGATTGTCCAACTTAGCATTCGTCTACTTATCCCATTAAATAGGTTCATAGAAAATGCCTACTTCTAATCCATCAACATTATAACAAAAACCATGTTAGCCAAAAGCTAACCAAGCATCCATTCGTAAGGTGACCAATGACAAGACAAGGCTATTTCATAAAACTAAAGTCAAAGCAACAACCAACTTGACCAAATAGTATAGCAACAATGAAGGCCATGCAATTGATACCCTCATACAAGTGCTAATTAAAAGAATTACAAGAGGTCCTTTAATTTGGAGCGAAATGTCAAAGCAAAACCAAAATGGTCATTGGACCAAACAAGTTCAACTTTATAAAACCCAAGAAGTACATTTGATACTACTCTAAATGTCGTCTGGGAGCGGCAAGTGCCATTTCAAAACCTAGCCTGCCAATTGGTTGCATGTCATTTCAACAAGCCTCTTGTTTTTCACACAACAAAACAGAAGCCCCAATTGGTGTCCGAGGTGGCAGACACAATGTGGCAACCCACATCCCTTGAGATGTCCCACGATGGAGTTGGGAGAAACTAAAAGAGCTCAGGGCTACTACATATGCTTGCCATTAGATGTTATTCCCTCCATAGTTTTTGTGCTCTTGTCTAAAAATCCCCCCATGATTTTAGCTATGTTTTTTGGGAAATGCTACTACAAAAGCCAATGCTGAATTTAAGTTGGGTCATGCTCCACAAAGTACAGGACATGCTTTTGCTGAAAGATGGGAGCTCATTGGTTGTCTCTTTTATTTTATAGAGTTGTTATTCCAACACCTTGGCAAGGTTTGAAGCTTGGAATAACATCTTTTTCAACTCATGGCAATGAATGACAATAGGTATTTGGCTTGGCATACCTATGTTTTCAACTCTTCAAAGATATTTGGCTTGTCATAGCAATGTTTCTAGCTCTATGGCACCTTCCTTTAGTTAGTTAGTTCATTGTTGATTCATCTTCTGGCATTGTTCTTTTAGCTCCTTGACATGTCAACATTTTCAGCTCTTGACAATGTTTACAAGTATTTGGCTTGGCATAGCAACTTTTTCATTTATTGGCATACGTTTGGCTTGGCATAGCAACCCTTGACATGTTTTTTAGGTCCAAATCCCATAAATTAGATTGGTGGATTTTGCTCATGATGCACTGAAGGCAACTGGCAACTACTTGGCTCATGTGCTCATACATCACATATCCAACTCCTTGATTTTGGCTGATGTTGCACTCAAGGAAGCTAACAACTATTACCTATTGGTTGGAGGGTCCTACCACTTAGCACGGCTCAAATTAAGCAATTGATCTTGGTGCTCACTTTGATCAAGGTAAGTTCAATTTTAAAAGTCATGTTTTGTCTAGTGCGTTCCTTCACTTCTATAGTCAATAATTGTTTGATGCCCCTGTTACTAGTTTTGAGGATTGTGCTCTTGTCGCACTAAAGGCAATTGAAAGCTCATTGCCTCATGTGTTGTTGCCACATATCCAAATCATTGATTAGGCTCATCTAATATTTAAGGAATCTATATTGCCTACTAGTTGGCGTGTCTTATTGCTTAGCTCAATCCCCGTAAGATGTTCTAGATTGATCAATATATGATTAATCTCCAGAGTCATATAGTAGGTTTTTGATGTTCTAGTTGCGAAAACTATAATTAAAATAACAAGTAACTTTCTCTCGAAAAGCTAACCATAGATTTTAGACTTTTACAAAGTACAGGCAAGATAACAAAAAACTTACAGAAACAATAATTTGTCCTCCTTAAAAAGGAGCAAGGGGGAGATGACAAAATCGTCAATCCCGAATTCACTACTATTTCTATCTAACCAGAAAGCATTTACATTTGCATCATTAAAAGTACCATTCAATAGTAAATCTGTGTGGATGAACCTCCTGAATTTGACATGAAAGCGTGCAATGAAAATGTCAGTCACTGATATCCATAATGGGCCATACAATGAAAGAACAAATGTATCACATCCTCATCTAATGTTTTGCATTTAGAGCAGACATGCGACACATTACCCCTGTACCTGGCACTAACTAGAAGAGAAAGGTGGAGAATCCTAAGAGAGAAGGATCTATACTTACAAGGTCTAATTTTATGGGTACGGCGGAATCTGGTCTTCCAAAGATGCTTAGCATTGAACCAAGAAAAGGTGAAATTGGAGGTAGAAAGGGGGCCAAGGTCTCCATGAGAGAACGTGAAGGAAAGGAAGTTAGCTTCGTGGGAGAAAAGGCCAAGTTCAGTCCTAAGTTGGGATAGGGAGTAGATGAAGGTCATAATATGGTCCCAAGTGACAAATCCTTTTTGGGTAAGGCTTTGGCAGAGTCTCTTTTCGATCAAAGTGAGAGGTCTAGGATTGATGGTAATAGCTTTAGAGAACCACAAAGCTCAAGAGGGGAGATGAAATTACCACCCGTCTAAAAGTAAGCTCCCGCAAGGAAAGAAGTACTCTAGAAATGGACTTGAACAAAGGGGGGAGAGAAGTGGAGAAGATGAATGAAGAGCAGATGAACTCAAGGAAGTAGGATTGGGAATTGACACCATTAGACGAGGGAAAGAGAGGAACAATAGCCATCATTATTAGAGCCCAAGGCTGAGGACAAGTAAAGTTAGAGTGAATTTGTCTATAAAGAAGAGAGAGAGAGAGAGAGAGAGAGAGAGAGAGAGAGAGAGAGAGAGAGAGAGAGAGAGAGAGAGAGAGAGAGAGAGAGAGAGAGAGAGAGAGAGAGAGAGAGTTACACATAGTTCCTCTTGAAAAAGCAGGACTAAATCCTTTGAAGCCTTTATTCATATTCCAACAAGGTTACATGAAGCTGAAAAGTAAAATACAATATTGAAAAGCACCATAAAGCATAACCACTTTCAAGATGTCCAGCTCATATCTGCCACCATCCCACAACACAAAATCACACGAGTTAATACAGTGGGGAAGACATGTGTCATAGCTGAGCGTCAGTTGTATCCATGTCCAAAAGAAGTTATACTACTTAACAACATAGATAGCATTTGAAAATCATAGTCATGTCTTCCCAAATAGCAAAAAGTTTATTAGCGATAGGCCAAGCCCTAATATTATCGTATCAAGGCTTCTGCCATGCTGATCAGTGTGTGGGAAATCGGTCCATATCATTTCATATTATTTCAAGATAAAGTATAAACAGTTTTAACCCTCTGTATATTTTCCAGCTAAAAGACATGGTGTGAATAGGTGGTCAAATCCATGCCATTCGAACCCATGTGAGCTTCGTTAGAAGAAGAGCATCACGCACTACTATCCATACTCCTGAGCATATCTATGCTTTCCAGACGTCTAATATGGGTAATAGACGTCTACTCACCAGACGTCTAATATGACATTTATATGGGTAGCATTAAATATTGCCATTGTTGGGTATTGTTGTCCTGAGCAAGACCATGCGTCCCTGAACGTCATATCCAAACATATGGCATAAAAGACTTGGTTATAGATAGGTTTTTGTTTATTTGTTTAACATGGATTTTTTCGGTTTTACAAGGTATTAGGGCATGTCTGTGTCATTCTAATCCTTACGTAAACATTGTATCTTACGCATATCCATGTTGTCTAAGATTGTTAGATGACTTCCTTTCTATATCCAAAAAGTCCGATGGGTAAATCCAAAAGGAGTTCTGGTGTTCTTACCTGAGTCTTATTCATAAACATTTCGATATTAGGGTTATTAATGATGCAAATATTGTCATTATAGAATTTAGAAGCAACCTTGTTAATATTAGTTTGTCTTAGTGTAATATGATCAAGACCTTTCTCTAAGGATTTACATACATGAGCTTTTGATAATATTACAATCCGTAGAAACAATATGTCCAATTTTTTCTGAGATAAAATACTTAAACCTATTAAAAAATAGGCAATCACAAGAATGTAAGTTTTGTATATCAAAGTCGCAAAAGACATCAGAAGGAAAGTGCCTATCATTTTTAACACTTGGTAAGTATGACCAACCGAAAATAATATCATGAAAATGTTCGTCTATAACACCAAATAGTCTGGATAAAACATGAGCATAAAACTGCTTCACATGAATAGCTTCGAAAACCTTATTACAGTAACACAAATGTAAAAAAGAACTCCATGTATTACTACCAATAGTAAGCTAAAGACGTCCAATCGCCGAGATAGTAACTTCTCTTTTTTCTGTCCTTTCATTATTCTTCACATCAATTAATCCCTATAAACATTTAATCTCTTGACAGACAGTTACTTTTTGTGCTACTGCTTTGCCCTTCCTTTCCTTTGTAACCTGCAAACTGTCTTTTCTTTCATGTTCCTGACCTTGAGACGACTGAGTTTGGATTATTAAGGTCGAAGTTGCCAGTCCTTTTGCTTGTATTTTGAAAGTATTTGTCTTGGAGTGTGGAGAAGCTTGGTCTTTTCAAGAGACATTCTATCTCACGAATATTTTCATCTCCCAAGTGTGCTAAGAGTTTAATAGAAGAATCTTTGGCCAATTCAATAGAAGCATCAGTCATGTATTGTCGAATAAAGAGAAAGGCTAGATGTGCTTTAACCACATCTCTAGTAGGCTTATGTAGCCACATAAAGAAAGCATTCATTTGGTTTTGGAAGAGGGCACCAGGAAAGAACTTACCTAGGTTGTTCATCATAAACTAGACGGCATGGTCAAACTAGCTAATAGACGAGTTGCTTTTGCATTTATTGCCACATCTACACTTGAAGAAAGGTCTCTTCCAGTTCCAAATTTTGGATTGATGAAGGTTCAATCTATTGAAACTAGTCTCAAAGTGACCTCTGATTCTGGCCCAGGTTTGCTCAGAAGGGCAACGAGAAGGCTCAAATTTATTCATGTGAATAATAGTATCAAAAGTCACATGAGTTTCAAGAGAGAGATTTTTGTGTAAGACGACCATTTTGCAAACTTGTACTTCTTTTTCAATGAGGTGTGTCATCAAAGATCAATGGGCACAAGAGCAAGGAAGTCAACAGTAGGAAGGCCTCCAGAGTTTATAGGCAGTAACATTAGATTTGAACTCAATGATTCTACTGGGTACAAAGGGGACTTGACAGCTTTTGGATTGACAGAACTCTTAAGAGGATTGGTCACCAATATCGTAGGTATCTTGTGAAAAAATCTCTAGCTGTGATGCACTATCCTCATCAAGGTCATCTGAAAAAGCCAAAGGGTGCGGCGATAAAGGAGTACCAAGGATGGGAGAGGAGGGCTCAATGAAAGTATTACCATTTTTTTATTCTAGACACATATAAACTTTTCTAACGTGCAAATTGTAAAACCTTTCCTCTTCTTCAAATTTTTTGACAAAATCATTAAGACTACCAAAGATATTTTCTACCAAACTCAAAGTACCTTTTTTTTTAAACAAACTCCAAGTAAATTTTGACCCAGTCCATAGTCTCCAAGAGATCGATCAAGCATACAACCTTATCCTCCGGTCCAGCAGAAGCACAAGTAGCCCTATCAATGTCATTGATGAAAAAATACATAGTAACGACCTTTTTCATACAACAGACGAGAGTTTGATAAAATGGCTTGGTGGAGGTAGGGGCTCTCCGTAACCTAAAGCAACAAAATCTTGAAACCATCTTGTGGACTAAAAACATGAAAAAAGACCTTTGTTAGCTTATGAATCGGATAAAAGGTATGGGTTCGGTACTATTCTAACCAAGAAATAGTTGGATTTACATATCAAGGATGCAAAGAGAGAGTTACACAATTTGACATAGTTCTTCTTGACAAAGCAAGACTAAACCCTTTGAAGTCTTTATTCATATTCCAACAAGGTTACATAAAGCTGAAAAGTAAAATACAGTACTGAAAAACACGATAAAGCATAACCACTTTCAAGATGTCTGGCTGATACCTGTTAGAAACCGATGATAAACTTGTTATTGTTTACGATTTACTGTTGACAACTGTTACCAACTGTAAGTAGTTGTAGGTTAGTCTATAGTCAACTACTAGTTTTCTCTCTCTATATATTCAGGATTTATTGTACTCTCTTTCAGTTAGTTTGATACAGTGTGATGGTGTGTTCTTCCTCTTTCTCTTGGTGATTTCTTATGGTGACTGATTGATAGTGCTTAATAGATCTTTGACATGGTATCAGAGCCCGATAGTCCTGCGTGCTTGATTAGTGGATACAGCTTGTCACAGGATCCGCAATGAAGTGAGAAAGTCCTTCACATGAGGCGAAAGCTTGGAGAGGCAAAAATTGGAAGAAATCCTTTCTTGGAGGATTTTGTAGGTTCTGGAGCTCAAAATCATCAGTGGGGAACGAACACACAGTCCCAGAGGCATCAAAAAGGTCAGATTGAAAATCTATTGAGTTGGGAGATTTTTACAATACTTCCAAGTTTTGTGTCAAAAGTGCTATTTGTGAGAGAGTTTTTCCAAGAAATCTCTCATTTTGTTTGTTTGGGAACTGCAAATCACACTAGACTGTGTCTGTTATTGCCATTCACAGTTATGAGGCATTTAGGAACTGAAAGACTATGATTTCATTGAGTTTGAGCCTACTTTTGTGATATTGTGTGAAACTTGTACAAGCAAGTAGGATAGGTCTAAAAAACTCAGTATTCTCCATCATTTGCAGTGAGGGTAGTGTTAGGAGATATCCAACTGCAAGGAGAGTTGGATTAGTAGCTCATTCCATAAAAAATCACAGATTTTGGTGGAGATTTGAGTGAAAAGCATAATTTTTTGGTTGGAAAACAACGTTTTACAGGTTTGTTGGCTGTATTATGTTGTTGGAAAGGCGCTGAACAAGTCTGAAACGCAGCACACAGGCCCGAAACGCCACCAAAAGGGTCTGAAATGCCATAAAAGGTCCTGAAACATCTAAAGGCTATCCCGAAACGTCGCTCAAGTGATCTGAAACGCTGAAAACTTGATTTGAAATGCAGGATTTACGGGCGAAACGTCGAAACGCACAAGGGGAGGGTCTAGTTGCACGCCGAACTGGTTTAAAACACCTAGCATCTCCAAGGGTGGGTCCCCTTGCAAACACAGATGAGTAAGAGCTCATGATCAATCGAATTCCACGTGTCAAAGAAGAAGGGAAAGTTGATTTGGACCACAGATCTTTCACAAATCCAATGGCCAGGAATTTTTTGATGTTTTCCTTCACTTTTTTTCAACTTCAAATGAAATCCTGAAAGGGCCCTTCCCTTTGGTACTGGGCCACTTTAAAGGCCTGTCCACTAGTGGTTTTTTGCATAAAAACAGAAAATAGAGTGATAATTTGACATAGCTGGAGAGACTGTTTTTGGGATATGATTAGATAGGAGCTATGTTGTCACAAAGGGCTACGCGCTGATATTAAAATCTCTGAAAAGCTTACTGCATACGATGAATCTGAGAAAGTGGATGCTTACTTGTACAGGCAGTTGATGGTAGTTTGATCTATTTGACACACACACGACCTGATATTTCTTATGTTGTTGCTATTGTTTGTCAATTTATGCAAGATCCTAGTCAAGCACACTAGAATTCTATTAAACGTATTCTCAGGTACATTCAAGGGACGTTGAATTTTGGTTTGAAGTATGAATCAGCCTGAAGCGCCAATGTTGGTAGGGTACACATATGCTGATTGGGCAGGTAATATTGATGATAGAAGATCTACCTGTGGTCATACATTCAGTTATGGTACAGTTGTTGTTTCATGGAGCAACAAAAAGCAACCTATAGTAGTCTTATCTTCAATGTAAGTTGAATATCGTGCACTCAACAATGCTACACATGAAGCGGTATGGCTACGCCGATTGCTTGTTGATTTAGTTCAACCACAGATGGATGCGACTACTATTTCTTGCAAGTACCAAAGCTGCATTCACTTTGCCAAAAATCCAATTCTACATGCTCAAACTAAGCACATCGTAATCCATTTATTTCTTTCTTCGAGAGCGAATACTTGATGGAACCATTGATCTTATTTTTTGTAAATCTGGAGATCACATGGCAAATATTTTTACTAAGTCATTAGGTAGATGTAAATTTGAAAATTTTTGTATTTTTTTAGGAATAGAAGAATGTAATTTTATCCTTGAGGGAGATCTAGAGTGTTAGAAACCAATGATAAACTTGTTACTATTTACAATTTACTGTTGATAGTTATTACCAGCTGTAAGTAGTTGTAGGCTAGTCTATAGTCAACTACTAGTTCTCTCTCTCTCTCTCTCTCTCTCTCTCTCTCTCTCTCTCTCTCTCTCTCTCTCTCTCTCTCTCTCTCTCTCTCTCTCTCTCTCTCTCTCTCTCTCTCTCTCTCTCTCTCTCTCTCTCTCTCTCTCTCTCTCTCTCTCTCTATATATATATATATATATATATATATATATATATATATATATATATATATATATATATGTATGTATATTCAGGGTTTATTGTACTCTCTTTCAGTTAGTGTGATATAGTGTGATGGTGTGTTTTTCCTCTTTTTCTTGGCGATAGCTTATGGTGAATGATTGATAGTGCTTATCAGATCTTTGAAAATACATGCCACCATCCCACAACACAAAACTGCACGAGTTAGTAAAATGGGAAAGACAAGTGTCATAGTTGAGTATTATCAGTTGTTATCCATGTCCAAAAGAAGCTATACTACTTAACAACATAGATGACATTTGTGTCTTCCCAAACAGCAAAAAGGTTATTAGCGATAGGCCAAGCTCTAATATTACCGTATCAAGGCTTGTGCCATGCTGATCAGTGTGTGGGCAATTGCTCCATATCATTTCATATTATATCAAGATAAAGTATAAACAATTTTAACCTTTTGTATTATTTCTAACTAAAAGACCTGGTGTGGATACACGTGCTGGTGTTAGGGAAAATCCATGCCATTCGAACCCATGTGAGCTTCATTAGGAGAAGAGCGTCACACACTACTATCCATACTCCTAAGCATATCCATGCTTTCCAGTCGTATCTCACCAGATGTCTAATATGACACCTATGTGGGTACCGTTAAATATTTCCATTGTTGGGTATTGTTATCCTGAGCAAGACCATGTGTCCAAGAACGTCATATCCAAACATATGGCATAAAAGACTTGGTTATAGATAGGGTTTGGGGTTTATTTGTTTAACATGGATTTTTTTGGATTTTTGCAAGGTATTAGGGCATGTCTGTGTCATTCTAATCCTTATGTAAAAATGTTGTATCTTACGCATATCCATTATGTCTAAGATTGTTATGTCGGAAAAACTTATAACTGGATGAGGGTATGGACTACTTACAAAAAAATATTATAAGACTGTCAAATAAGTTTGTAGTTGGTATGTCGTCAAAATTAAGAAGTGTGGTAGTATGGTTTAGACTAGTTAAATGCTTTTATTTATGCACACCAATCATAGAACGTTGAAAAAGTACATAAAACAAGAGCATCACTCCCTGAGCATATATCACAATGTATTTGTGGTCTATCTACGTATAAGGAAATTAGCTCCTTAGATCCTGCTTACAAATCACAAACACAATGGATAACACACTATGGAGAAACCACTTAACCAAGTAGAAGCACCCAATCAAACTCTAGAAGCTTCACCCCCAAGCCAAGGAACAAGAAGCATGAATATAGACTGAGAGCTTGACAGTGAATCCACAACCATAACGAGGAGTAGGGCGAGTTTGGAACCAATATATAGAGCCAAAAGCATCCTGGACACATAGCCATGCATAGCCCTAAGTTCCCTATACATAGACTCATCAAGAATAGAGTCCTAAGCATGGACCAACTATTCATAGAATTGCTATTGATAACTCTACACATGCATACACTGTCTCATACCTTGTCTAAACTCCATTTAGTGTGTTCTGGGCCTCCGAAGAATTTTGTTACTTTCGGATCACGTCCAGTTGGACGTGGCATAGCTAACAGCTTGTTTTACTGGAGTACTGTGTATCCAAGACTAGGAGTATATTTTATCCTATCTACTGGTCATGGACATAACATTTTTCCCTCATTAAACTGCTTCTATCCTTAGAAGCTAAAATTTGAGAAATTCTTCTTTATGCTATCAACTCTCTCCCACGAATCATCATCCTCAGTACAACCCTTCCACCAAATTAAGCACTCAGAGATAGAACGATTTCTCAATTGTTATCTCTAGTTTTGAGCACTTTCTCAGGTTCCAAAGGTACAGTAAGCAACAAATCTTCCAAATGGGATAAATCCTCATCCGATCCAACTGTATCACCATCATGTAAACTTATTGTCAAACAACTTACATGAAACACTGAGTGTGCAGTAGATTTTCCTTGAAGATCGAGTTCATATGCCAAAGAACCAATTCTACGTACAATCTTGAAAGGTCCACAATAACGGGTAGACAACTTATAATGCTTCCCTATACATAACGTCTTAGAATTTTTTGGAATCCTAAGATATACCTAGTCATCAACTTTAAAAGCCCTTGGAGATCTCTTAAGATCGGTGTAGTGTTTAGCTCTATCCTGAGCACTTCGGATACTATCCTTAGCCACTTGCAACATCTCTTGCATATCATGCAAAAAATTAGCAACCTTTTGGATCTTAACAGACTTCATCTCAACATTTTGTGGAGATCTAGGTTGAAAACCATACATAAGCATAAAAGGACTATAACATGTAGCAGAATGTTTTCTACTATTATATGCAAACTCAATCAGTGGGAGTTAATCTTCCCAATGAGATTGCCTGTGAGAAACATACGTCCTCAAAATATCTTCCATAGTTTGATTAGTCCTTTCTGTCTGGCCATCTGATTCAGGATGATCAGAAGAACTCAAACTCAAACAGGTTTCCAGTTTATGGAATATTACTGACCAAAAGTGACTTGTGAACTTAGGATCTCTATCACTAACAATGTCATTGGGTAGACCATACAACCGAAATAATCTTTCAACAAAGATCTGGGCTAATTCAGAAGTCTTTATAGTTGAATTGACTGGTATGAATGCAACTAACTTAGTTAATCGATCCAGTACAACCCAAATAGATTTATTTTGTCATTGGGTCTTTGGAAGTCCAACTACAAAATCCATAGATATGCTTTCCCATTTCTTATCAGGGATATCTAATGGATACAACAAGCCACCAACCTTATGGCGTTCAGCCTTTGCTATTTGACAGGGTTTGCATTTAACAACATATGACTCGACATATGGCTTGAGCTTTGGCCAATAAAATTCTCTTTTAACCTAAAATAGAGTCCTGTGTATAATGGGATGTCCTGCATAGGGTATGTCATGACATTCAAACAAAATCTTACGTTTGAGCTCATCATCCCCAGGTACAAAAACTTTCTCATTCCGAAATAGTAATCCATCTCGAATGGCAAATTGTTCCACAATCTTCTTATCTTTCTTAGTTAGTGAGTCCCCTGTATTTCTGACTCAACATTGTCCACATTTCTTTCGGTCTGAACAATGTTCCAAATGTGACCAAAATGGGAGTCTGATTCCACTCAGCAAAAAATATAAATCCGTAGAAATCTGGACGAATGACAACTTGTTCAGTTCACCAATCCGACTAAGAGCATCTGCAACTTGATTATGCAGAACAAAGAGCTGTATCAGATTAAGTATATCATGTATACAAGTTAATAATGCGACATAGCACAATACAATAGCAGACGAATCCTCGTGCCCTACGAAGCTTATTTTAGTCTGTAATGAGGAATGAAACCTCCTTGTCTCGGTCTCTTCTTAACTCACTTGATCATATGATCATCATCATCAAATACGCAGATGGTATCCAATATATAGACATAATATTACAGGTGTGCAGATGCGAAAGTACAGAGTGGATGTGCTGTCTGTAGGAGATCGTGGGTGGCTGCAATCGTTGTCCAATTTGTTAGCGCAACTGCATGGGGTGAAGGTGAAAAGGTGCGACGCCAGCCAGTATTGAAGTAAACGTTGGTGATGACATAAAAGTGCGTCACTCTTACGAATGGACTTAGGATAAGATTTACAGGGTGCCTTATCTGTTAGAGCACCTCAAGCATTCAGTAAGGTAGTGTCCCCTTTTTGCCTGTCACCATGACTTGTGTAAGAACACAATGTCGCGATTCATTTGTCTTTTCTTCGTTTGTGCGAATTTGCGTGTAAAAATGCAGACCCATCGAGCTTTTCTCCCTTGAAGATCATGTTGATTACAAAAATACTTAAGAGGCTGGTGATCCGTATACACTACAAACTTACTACCATACAAGTAGTGTCTCCAGGTTTAAAGTGCATGGATTACAGCAAACAATTCCTTTTCCTGCGTAGTATAACGCAACTGGAGACTAGTGAATTTTTTGCTCTCAAACGCTAGTGGCCTATCCATTTGTTATAGAACCGCTCCAACTACAACATCACTTGCGTCTGTTCTCACGACATAAGGTAAATCTGGATTTGCAATTTGTAACACGAGAGGTGAAACAATCATTATTTTAAGTTTCTCAAAACATTGATTCAATTCCTCGTTCCAAACAACAGACAGACTAGGTTGATTCCTTTTTTTCTTTTTATTAACAAACCCTTTTGTCAGATTATTAAGTGGTGCTACTAACTTAGCATAATCCTCAATAAATCTTTTGAAGAAAAGTGTAAAACCTAAAAATGACTTTACTTGCCTCACAATTCTCGGAATTAGCCACTCAATCACAATCTTGATTTTATTCTCGTCAATCTTGATCCCATTTACTGTGATCTTATGACCGAGATAAAACAACTCTTGTTTAAAGAATTCACACTTGGACTCTTTAGCATAGAGTAACTCCCGATGGAGTTTCATCAAGACAATTTTTAAGTGTTCTACATGTTCCACCAAGGATTTACTGTAAACAAGAATGTCGTCTAAGAATACAACCACAAACCTCCCCAAATATGGACGAAATAAATCGTTCATCATTTGTTGGAACGTTGCTAGAGCATTCGTTAATCCAAATGGCAACACTAAGAATTCATAATGACCAAATCTAGAACGAAATCCTGTCTTTTGGACATCTTCCGACTTGATTCTTATTTGATGGTACCCTGTCTTGAGATCTATCTTGGTGAAATACCGTGCTCCACCCAAGCGATCTACAAGGTCATCCATCCTAGGTAATGGATATTTATTTTTAATAGTCACTTTATTAAGATCCTTGTAGTCTACACATATCCGAAAACCTCCATCTTTCTTCGCTTTAAGGAACACAGGAGCGCCCCATGGTGATTTACTAGGTTGTATATGTCCCATCCTCAGATAGTTTTCTATTTGATTTGAAATCTCTATCTCAGAAGACAATTTATAAAATAACCATTCGTAATCTAAGATTAAATCGGTACGGGCTAAGTCTAAAACATGAAAATTAACTAATTCAGTGTGTTCTTGCATCAAAACTGAGAGCTTTGGGACTTTTACGTTCCAAGTCTCCAACTCTGCTCCTGAAGCTAGATAAACTTTATATCTATGATTGTTGGCTTCAGTTTCGAAGCTGAGTTTTTGCACAAGACGAGAATTAATAAAACTATGAGTTGAACCACTGTCCAATAAAATACTCACTTCTTGATCTTTAATTGTGCCAATTAAACGGAAGAGTTCATTAGGCAAGAAAGAAGTAGTACTAAAAAAACATTCACACTCATAATCAGTTAGGTTAGTTTCCAAAGTCTTACCATTGCCTCATGGGATCTCCATCATGTGAGCAAACGCTTTCTTCCTTTCTGGACAAAATTTCATCATATGTCCATGCTTCTTACAAACGAAACACAAGTTCTCTTTTTTAGCCTTCTCCCGAGACATAGATTTCTTAAATTTCTTTCTCTTCGGCTTCTTGGGTTCCGATGCTGCTTGATCTAATTTGTCAAAATATTTTGCTTGGTCGGGACTGCGCTTCCTACCCTTCTTGGTTTTCAAAGTGGTTGGAATTTGTGCAAACTGCTTCCTGGATGCCACCACTATGGAATCATATGCTTTTGCAATCCGAAACACATCCTCGAGGTTTTGTCATTCAATTCCCCGAAGCTCAACAAGAATCAGCAGACCACCTATCAGGTATATCGATGAGTCTGCAGCTTACCTCGTTCAAGAGCTGATGATTGTCAAAGAGACACTCAGTTAGCCCGATTATGATCTTTGGAAAAGCTATGGATAAAGCGTATTTATCTCTTATCAAGAACCAGACTTGGACTATTGTCGAATTATCTGCCAGCAGAAATGTAGTTGATTGCAAATGGTTATTCAAAATCAAGTACAAGGCATATGAAAGCATCGATCGAAGAAAGACTTGACTTGTCACCAGAGGATTCTCTTAGGTAGACAATGTCAACTACATTGAGACTTTTAGTCCAATAGTTAGACATTCTTCAATCAGACTTTTATTGTCATTTGTTGTTGCAGCAGATTTGGAAATACATTAAATGGATGTACAAACAACATATCTTAATGGAGTTATTGAAGAAGACATTTACATGGTGCAACCTGAAGGTTACAATATCGAAGGTAAACACAATCATGTGTGTAAACTCCATAAAACACTGTATGGCTTGAAGCAATCTGCTCGAGCATGGTTTCAAAGGATCAATACTTTCCTTATCGATCACGACTGCAAAACGAGCACTTTAGATTCTAATGTCTACTTCAAGTCAATGCAACAATATTTTATCATTATCACTTTGTACATGGATGACACATTGTTTTTTAGCAACAATATCGATCTGATAAAAGAAGAAGACAATACTATTTTCTGAATTCGACATGACCGATTTGGGCAAAGCTCATTACTGTCTAGGTATTCAAATCCAAAGAGACAGAAAATATAAGTTGATTTATATTACTCGACAAAGATACTTTCACAATGCCTTAATCAGACAATAATAAATTAGCTCTCTTACCAATGGAACCAGGTCTCAAGATGTCGAAGGACTAGTATCCTCGAACAATTGAAGAGAAGGAGTAGATGCGTGAGTATCCTTATAATTCGATAATAGGATCTCTTATGTACACGATGATCTGTACCAAACCAGACATAGCTTTGCAGTCAGTTTCTTAAGTCAATTTATGACTAATCATGGTATCACACATTGGAAGGCTCTTATCAGAGCTTTGAGATATCTTCGAGCTACTATGAACTTTTGCATTTGTTATGGAGCAGTTGACAATGACAAACTCAATATTCTCAGTGATTATTTAGATGCAAGTTGGGCAAGAAATGTAGACACTCGTAAATCCACTTCTGGATTTACGTTATTCCTCAATCTCAGACCTAATTAGTTGTCCTGCTGGACATGCGTTAATTGCTTAGTATAAATAGCTGATCATCAAAGACTTTGAGATGACTCTTGAGCATTCTAGCTCTAGCTCTCTTTCTCTTTATTGGCTAGTCTATATTGAATAATGGTACAAGAAAACAATTTGCACTAGAAATAGCAATAACAAGAACAATGCATCCAACATAAGGCCTAACAATAAATCAACTAGCATTTAATCCCCGAAAGGTTTTAAAAGATGGTTTATTGTATAGTCCTAACTAGAGCTAACAAATTCAAGAATCTCTTCATCACATTACCATTGATTTTAGGCCATTATAAATTTGACTCATTATTACAATTGGAAATGACATGATTGCGAATAATAGCAAAATGGACTTCACATATTCCTATTATGTGTACTCACACAAGAACTCATCCCAATAAGCAAATACAAACACAATATTATAAATGATCATACGAGCATATTTGTTGCTCTCTACTACTCATAAAATCTTACAAGGTAAAGATATTTTTTAGTTCATTTTCTCATCAATTTTGATAGAAGTTTTTTTCACCATCATTAAGCTTTACGCATAGGCAAGTCTACTTTCAAATCAAATTGATACAATTGATTTTTTCTTTTCTTTTTTGCGATGTGTAAAGCAACCAATGGTCGATTATATACAACATGTATACAACCTAGCAACGCTATCTCTAGTTGTTCTCCATTGAATGGGTCCGATGCACACTTTTGTTTCATGCAAGATTCACTTATGAAACTTATAGTACGCATATAATTGCAATATGCAAACAACCAAATTCCAATGTTCACACATTCATTGAACTACTAAATCTCACAAATTTGGCATATCAGTTATCATATTCAACAATATGAATATCACTGCATTGAACATAAACCCAAACTTTCAAAAACTTCAATTCATTATCCATTAGCATAATATAGACTCCTTTTGACAAGCAACAAATATATATGGTATACAATCAGATCACGTATAGACAAACGTACAAAACTCAAAAAATCTATGGGGGTTTACGTATGCATGTTGGTTAGATCATTCTCCTATGTATTACATATGTGATTAACAATTATTGTATAGAATTTTGCTACTACAAAACATAGTTTTATCAAACATAAGTTTACCTCTACATGTTATTTTTCTCATATTCTAGAACAAATTATTTAGTTTGAAGTACATTGTATAATTGTGGAATCATATTTTTTTTGTAATAGCTAGCATGTTAATTGATTTATGTTCGTCATCAATTGTCGTCTTGATAAAATGGAATAATGCAAATTTGAGAAGCTTTGCATTTGTATAATTTGTATATTTGTATTGATATGATGTTCATAGCAACAAATTCTTGAAACTTTGTAGTATATACTTACATAAAATGAAATACTACATATTTTAAAAAGTTTTACATTTGTGTAATTTGTATATTTTTATTGATATGATGTTCATAGCAACGTCTGTTCAAGGCTTTTTTTACCAAACTATAGCAATCACCTCTTGCCAGGAGGTTCATTTGACTCTCCACAATTCCCTTGGTTCTACGAGTGTACGTCCTACGAGTGTACATTCTACACACTCCCACAATAGGATATATCCTCCATTATATCACTGTGATGCGAGGTGCTCAGGTTCGTTTTCTATTTTGAAAGCACCTCCATGAGGATAATATCCATCCACCTTTCTCTCTCCTCCGGACTATGTCATTCTCTCTCTACAATGTGTATTATCTCTCTATGGAATGTGTGTTCTCTCTCCTCTCTTTACGAAATTTACATTCTCTCTCTACGAAATGTGTGTTCTCTCTCTACCTTCTCACCTGGCATCACGTCGCCATACGTAATGCCAAGTGCTCAATTTTTTGTCATATTTTGGAGGTAGCTCCAGAAGCAGAACGCTCATGTAAATTTAAACCAAGATTCTTTGTAGACATTATTGTCACAAATCTAAATCGACACATAGCACATGAAAACTCAAGTTTACACATAGCGGAATGTGCATGTGCTTGTGGCAACTCGTCATTGGATATCCACATGCACGTTCCATCCGTCGGGCACACACCTCCCATGGCAAAAGTCCGTTGGACAAGGGCCGGCCCACCACCCGTTTTTATATTAGGGTATATTCTAAAGTCACCCTTTCTCTCCTATTAGGGTATTTATCCATTCTCTCTCTCTTTCCTCCATTTTAGGGTGCATTAGGTTAGGCTCTCCATTCTCTCACCCATTAGGGTGCATTAGGGTAGGTTCTTCATTCTCTCACCTTTTTGCCCTTAGGGTTCATTCTACATTCTCTGGCTTGTGTGTGTGAGAGAGAGAGAGAGAGAGAGAGATGGCGATGGTGATGCGCAGATTAGGACAGAGGATAGCACCCATAGCGCGTTTCCACAGCACCAGCGCCACCGCCGCTGTCTCTGCAGCAACCAGAGCCTCAGCTCCGCGGGTTGTAGATCAGATCGTTAAGATCACGGTAATCGACGAGGATGGACATCGGCTGCCCGTCAATGGATTTGTGGGCCAATCTTTGTTCAAGGCTCTCACCAGAAGCGGGCTCAGAGATCCTAGATCGCATTTGCTGGAGTATGTTAGTGCATGCTCGGGTGAGACGTGCCAGGTTAGCATCGCCAACGAGTGGCTTCAGAAAATGCCGCCGCGCACAGAGGATGAACTGGATGTGCTAGTGCGAGCATCGGGTAAGGAAAAAGTCGATGTTCACACTAGACTTGGTTGCCAGGTTGTGCTCACTCATGATCTGGATGGAATGGTGGTTGCTTTGGGCCAAGAAAAGGCATGGTATTATCTGTAAACCGCTTTTCAAGTTCTTTCCAGGAAGAAGATCTGCTTCTTATGAAACCCTAGGGAAAATCGGAATTGATGGCTGTTGTGGATCCCGAGACTCATTCCTTTTGAAAATTAAATCTTACACCTTAAGTTCTCATTTATTTGCATGAAAGTTGTGTGTAGATTTTTGCCTCATTTATTGACACAGAGAAGTACGATATGGGTGTTCTATGTAGGTTTTTAAATAAATGAACGAACTATGGTGAGGGGATGCTATTTAGGGATGGTAAGTAATACCATGCCAAAAACCTTCGAAGTTGTAAACACTGTGGATTTGCACTGCAATGAAGTGAATCTGACCGAATAAGCTTCTTGCCCTTAGTCTTCTAGAATGCACTCTTTTATTTTTGCCAGTGGACACAAATTAACAAGAAAAAATATGTCTGCTTTGACTGCTTGTCAGAGATACTGTTTAACTATTTATATTGACCTATTCAGTGAAACTTCTGAATTGTGAAGGCTGCAAAACATGTTAAGTCATGAATGCCCTAATTTTGAGATTATGTTTCAAGCTCTTGAACTTATTGAGAATTTCTTCTATAGTATCTGCTTGACATAGAATTTGGAATTTCATGTGGTTTATTGGATGCTTTTTGATCTTCCTAGCACCAATGTTTCAGGTCCCGTTTTGAAACGGAAGAATATGTTTCGGACACTTGCCTGCCATTTTGAAACAGACGTTTGTTCTTAGGGTTTTTTTAATTTCTCACCTTCTGTTATGGCAAAAACAAGTGCTTTTTATAGTGTCTGAGGGAGTAATGCACCTCTGGAGTGTGCAATGTAGACAGGAATCAACCACATCGTTCCTGAAAATAATGCTAGCATCCTCGGTTTGCCTGTCTCCCTCTTGCACGTTGCCACATAAAGTTTCTCCAAACACTTTGTTGTGGCAAAGTGGGGCTCCGGCCTTTTTATGGTTTCAAATGTTTCTAAACCGATTTGCTGTTTCAAAATGGCCGAAACGAATTGCATTTCAGTCTTCGAATCATCAAATTGGGAAACTACGCTAGGGAATACTGACATGAACCAATGATAGTAATTTGAATAGAGAGAAATTTTTTTATGTGAGAAGTTAGAAGAATAGTTTTGAAGATAGCTTTAGCTTGATGAACTTTATTTTAGATTGAAAAGTGCATTCCACTCTTTGGAGTTTTGTCATGATTTGGGTACTTGAAAAATCTATTACTTTGCTGTTTACTATCTTGTAGGAATTACTATGAATTAGAGAGTTAGGTAGGCTGGTACTATACATATGCTCATGCTTGTTCTCATGCCAAGGTGGAGTGGGAAGCTGTTCTCTAGCCTAATATGAGATTCGGGGGTATTGTGTTTTCTCTCTATCTCTAGGTGTATATCGATCATTTTATAGATAACTGGGATGTTCGTTCATTGTGGCATTAGTGAACCAAAGACATTGCGTTATAGTCAACCATTGTTCTTTAGGTGATTATCCCATTTTTTGATAGGAATTTTGCAACAAAATAACAAAAACTTTCCATGTTTTATTTGAAATTTCAAAACAAAGTCAGGTTTTATTCAACATTTCGTTGTTGGATGATTTGAAGTGGTTGCATTGCTTCAAATCTCAAATTGACTCGATTTGAATCAAATGATAACTATGATCACTACGTGATTGTCGTCATTCACCTGACCAACTTATAGTAGAGGATCATCACGCCTACTAGTCATGCTACTTCTAGCTCTTCTTCTTTGGAGGATCTTGATGTTACTAATTAGGGTTTCTTCTTTGACGCTAAATTTTAGGCCATATTTGTAGAGTATGATGCATCGACTTTTTTCTTGGCAAAGTGAGATGACAATTTTTTGAGCTACTATAGGTTCCATTTCTTTAGCTTATGATCTACATATTTTTTTCCTTGCTCATTCAACTTGTAAGTTGGTTGTACATTTTGATAGTCATGGGGCTTCAATTGCTTGTAAGAATAAACCCTTGTCTTCTGTGGTTCATCAAATGGTTGTCTTGAGTTCATGCAGTCTATCTGCCCAACAATTGCCTAGGCCCAAGCCTCGAATTGCTTTGATTTTAGGTTCTCTGGTGTGCCAACCAAGAATTATTCATCCCTACTTGTGCCAACATGCTAGGCCTCAAACATCTTGCGGCCCAAGATACTTCATACTAAGTTAATAGAGTATTTGTACTCCTTTATATACCAAGGATAATCCCATTTCTCATATTAGGTCTATTTATAAACTTAGTTTGAGTTTGAACCCAACTATGGACATAACAAAGACACATTTGTATCATGAGTTATAAAACCCACTCAGTAAATGTCTTCATGTATTTGCTGACATGGTGCGCTCGAAATGCAACCCGTTGAGATATGCATGGAGCCCACATTTTATATCGTGTGAATGTGGAAGGAAATATGGTGAAGATTTTTGATCATGAAGATTGTTGTGCCTGGAACAACAAACATGGAAAGCCAGTGTTTTTTGTTGGAATGGAGCTACGTTGCCTATTGCATGGATTCTTTGTAGATTAGTTACATCTGACTATGAAGAAGCGAAACATGAAGGGAGATTAGATATAGCCCTCGTTGCTTTAGCTCACGTGGAAGCACAAACCACACCGAGTTTTTCAGGCTCTGTGGATCTATATGGTAGGGTGCTCTTCTTGGACGTTGTATGTGAAAAGCCAACCCAACATGATGGCAACGAACTAGTGTGAAGGACAAGTTTTGCACTAAATTTTGAATGCTTGGACTCTTGATTTTTTGCTGCGTGAAAGAAAGGAGTGGCCATATTGAAAGATTTGTATACTTTACCATGATCAAGGAAGAAATTGCAACGCACAAACATGGAAGAACAAGTGCGTGAAGGTTCTTGTTTTCTGTGAACATGGAGTAGCCCACATCAAGATATTGTCCTGCATGACAATTTGTAGCCCTCGATTCCTCTTCTTCCTACATAGAAGCTTGTTTGTGGATGATCAAGTTTGATTTGGAAGCCCATGATTTATCAAGGAAGTGCATGGAGATAATAGCTTGAGCATATTCAACATGGAAGAAATGTTGCAAGTAATAGAATACCTGAGGAAGCTAAGGGGTTTGTTGACAAAATACAAAATTTAAGTTTCTTGAAAAGTTCAGCGTGCTGCAGCAGATTCTCCAGTGACTACCTCTCCTCCAGCAGCTGTTTCTCAGGTGATCTCTGACTTATTACATCAGTATGCATTTGTCTTTTCAAAACCTACGACGCTACCACCATTACGTGATGTGAACCACCATATTGATTTGCGTCCTGGTTCTGCTCCTCCCTTCCGGCCTCCTTACCGTATGTCTAAGTCTGAGCGTGATGAGGTTGAGCTTCAGATTACTGCTTTACTAGATCAGGGCCTTATTGTTCCTAGTCACAGTCCTTTTGGTGTCCCTGTTCTCCTTGTCAGTAAGAAAGATGGTTTCAAACGCCTCTGCATTGATTATCGTGCCCTCAATAAGTTGACCATCCGTAACCATTATCTTATTCCTCACATGGATGATCTCTTTGACCAGTTAGGCACCTCTCATCTTTTCTCTAAGATAGACTTACGTTCCGGCTATCACCAGATTAGGATGCATCCTTCGGACGAACACAAGACTGCGTTTCGTACCCATCTTGGTTTGTATGAGTTTCGTGTTCTTCCTTTTGGTGTTACTAATGGTCCACCTACGTTCCAGAATGTGATGAATAACATCATGCGTCCTCTCCTTGGTCGTTGTGTTTTAGTTTATTTTGATGATATTCTTGTTTTTAGTAAGACTCTTGATGAGCATGTGTTACATCTTTCATCTGTTTTTCAATTGCTTGTTCATCACCAGTTGTTTGCTAAACTTTCTAAGTGTTACTTTGCTGTTGTTGAGATTGAGTTTTTAGGATTTCTCATTTGTGATGGTCGTATTCGTTTGGACCCTCATAAGGTTCGGGCAATCGCTGATTGGCCTGTTCCCACAGATGTCCACCATGTTCGTATGTTTCTTGGTCTCGCTACTCACCTTCGTCGTCTTGTTCCTCACTTTGCCACTGTGGCTGCCCCTCTTCATGCCCTTTTGAAGAAGTCTAGTGCTTTTGTTTGGACTTCTGATTGTCAGTTCGCCTTTGACACTCTTCGTCGTGCTGTTGTGGAGGCCTCTGTCCTGTGTTTACCACAGTTTGATCATAAATTTATTGTTGAGACCGATGCTAGTAATGTTGGTTTGGGTGCCTTGCTTCGTCAGTCTCAGTGTATTATTGCTTATGAGTCGCGTCGTTTACGCTCTTATGAGCAACGTTATTCTGTCCATGAGAAAGAGTTTCTTGCCATTATCTATGCTCTTAAGAAGTGGCGCCATTACCTGTACCGTGTTCCTTTTGTATCGTTACTGATCATTAGTCCTTACGTTATTTCTTCTCCCAACGTGATCTTAGTGATTGTCAGTTTCGTTGGTTGCAGTTTTTACAATCTTTTGATTTTTCTATTTTGTATCGTCCTGGTCGTGCTAACACTGCTGCTGACGCATTGTCTAGACTTCCTGCTTTATTGAATATCCTTGTTGCCACGATCCCTTCCTGGTTTGATGATCTTCCATCTGCTTATCTTACATGTTCTGATTTTCGTGATGTTTATAGTTCTGCTCCACCTATGTCGTCTTCACCTCATCAGGCTTATTCCATTGTTGACCACCGTCTTTATCATTATGGTTCTCTTTGTATTCCTAGTTCTTTGGGTATCCGTTCTCAGTTGTTGTCGGATGCTCATTCGTCCCCAGTTGGGGGTCATTTTGATTTTCAGAAGTCTTATGCTCGTCTTAAGGATCATTTCTATTGGCCATCCCTTAGGAAAGAGCTTGTTGTACTTATTCGTACCTGTCCTTTCTGCTTACGTAATAAGTACTCCCGTGCTAAGTCTGCTGGTTTGCTTCAGAGTTGGCCTATTCCTCACCGCCAGTGGACTGATATTTCTATGGACTTCATCATTGGCCTTCCTCGCACCCGTCGTGGTCACGATTCATGTATGGTGGTAGTTGACAGGTTCTCGAAACAGACACATTTCATATCCGTCCGCAGTACTATCACAGCAGAGCAGTGTGCACGCTTGTTCCTTTCAGAGATATTTCGCCTACATGGGTTTCCTTGTACTATCCTTTCTGATCGGGATAGTAAGTTTACATCATTGTTCTGGACAGAGCTTATGCGTATATTGGATGTACAGCTTTTTATGGGGTCTGCTTATCATTCTACTTCTGATGGGCAGTCTGAGGTCCTTAACAGGATCCTTGAGGATTATTTGCGCCATTTTGTTACTCCTTCAGGGAAGGATTGGAATCAACACTTATGTTTGGCAGAGTATAGCTATAACAACTCTGTTAGTACCAGCACCGGCGTTGCACCATTTTTATTATCTCATGGTTATGCACCTCTTTTACCTGGTATTCCTCTTTCTCCCGAGGATACACCTGTGACACTGTCTTCATTTCTATCAGGTGCTCGCGAGCTTATTCTCCAGGCCAGTTCCCATTTGCAGCAGGTCCAGCAGCGTTATCAGGCTTCAGTTGATCGTCATCGACGTCATGTTGAGTTTCATGTTGGTGATATGGTATATCTACGCTTACGGTTTGCACATCATCATTTTATTCAGGGCCATGCTTCTACTGAGAAGCTTGCACCACGTTATTATGGGCCTTATTGTATATTGGAGGTTCTTAGTCCAGTTACATATCGTCTTCAGCTTCCTGCTTCCACACGTGTCTGTGATATATTCCATGTCAGTTTATTACATGCTGCTATTGAGGATGATGCTCCTCGTGATGCTGAGTTTCCTACTGCACCGGATCTCTTTCTTTTATTACCTGCTGCTATCGTTCAGGTGCGTTTGCATCATAGTCGACGCCGCCGGTAGATTCAGTTCCTAGTCCAGTGGGATGGTCGTCCTGTTGAGGAGGCCACATGGGAGCCTATTGATGTCTTTTATCATACACCGTCACTTGCGGATCAAGCTCGTGCTCTTGCCGCACTTGTTGATTCCTTTACATCAGCTGTTGCTCCAGTTGTTACTACACCAGATGTTGTTCCAGTTGATCCTCCAGGGCTTGCTATTACTTGATCCAGTCCTTTATGGCAGTTGGGTCTTATTTTTGTGTCGGGGAGAGTTATGGACTCGGCTCATTACATTCGCCATGTCCATTTACATTTACTTTACTTTATGCATAGGCAGGCTTTGGGCCCTTTTTTATTCATTATTTGACATTTAGACTATATGGTTGGCCTTGGGCCCTATTATTGACATTTAGACCATATTATTGGCCTTGGGCCCTATGATTCACTATATTGGTTATTTGGTCATATTACTGAGAGTGGGGGTCTTCTTGGAGGGCGCACTATTTTCCCTCTCAGTTTGGCCCTAGCCACTGGAAGCTTCCTTTTAGGGCTTCCTCTTGGCTGTAAGTAGGGATTTTGTGTCATTTGTTACTTGGCTTATGATATGATCTCCTTCTTTAGTCTCTTTAAGCTTTCTCTCTCCTGATTTCTAGGGTTAGCTCTTGCTTATGTGATGCTTTCATAGACTAAATCTAGATCAGCCGTGGCTATGTTCATAACTTAAGAGAACAATGTAGATAGATCTACTCTGATGATAGAACTTCCATCTGAGTTGTGCCTCCAATGTAGAAGAAGGCTCAACAACAGAGATTGATACTCCTCAGGAAGATCAACATATGGTTCTAAACGAATAGCCTCTCTATGGATTCAAGGTTTGTGTTCATGTATATTATATAGAAAAAGAATTACGAAAGAAAATTGTAAATCCCAAAATGCTTAAAGTTGAGGAATGGTTTTTGGAATAGTCCACTCCACTACTTGGTCCTTAGATCAATTTTTGTAAGGTATTTAGCTATGCCAATGGATCCATTCTAGGTAGTGGATATTTGTTTTTCTTTTAATAGTGACTTTATTTATGCCCTTGTAGTCTATGCACTTGAGATTCGTACTCTTAAGTAGTACTAGAGCTCCTCGTGGTGGCTTGCTTGGCCTAATGTGCCCCATTTGCATCTGCTTATCTATCTGCGTAGCTACTTCCCCCTGTTATTTTAAACTAAACATATATGGCTGTGACTCGCCTTAGTGGCCACCTTGATCTTTTACAAAAGGTGAGAATTGATAAAGATGTGAATGCTCTTTGATTATAATAATACATTAACATGTTCCCCTAAGATTTTACCTCAAGGCATAACAATTCATTAGGCTCAAAAGATAATGTGCTAAATTGGCATTGACACTACAACTTTCAACAAGAGCAATTTCAAGTTTTTGATATTTACTTGTTGGTAAATTAATAGCCATCGTAGCAAACGATGACTTATTCGTCCGATTTGGGCAATTTTTCATGAAGTGCCTAGGCTTTCTACAAACGAAGCAATGTTGTTTCTTAGTGCCCTTATTCTATGCTTTGACGACACCACCTTTTTTTTTTTTTTGGTTTTAGGTTTTCTTATGGGAGTCGATCACTGTACTGTCATAAGCACGGGTGACATGCAGATAACATCTTCAAGCGAAGTCAAAACATTACACTGACACTCATTTTGGTGATCAGTCGACAATCCTTGTATGTAGTGCCACTGCCAACATCTTGTCAAACAAGGGCTGTCTAGTCCTTAGAAACCCATTCCCTACAACACATTCCGGAACGTACTGGGTCGGAATGTTTTCTTAAAAACTAAAAAACATGTGTTAAACTGGCCGCGATCTTCCTTCTTCGTTGTAATACACTGAGAGATGCTAGATATACAATGCTACCTCCACGAAGTATGGTACCAAGGTCTTGGAACTTACTTTGGAGATCGAGTATGGTACTAAGGATGCTGCTGACACCTCTACGATCAGGTCCGGCACCACGGACAATACAATGAGATCCACACTACAGAAGTCCGGCTCCGCTGAAACAACGGGAATACAAGCTACAATAGAGAGTCTTTGCCTAATGGTGCTTGCCCAATTCGATGCCTATCAACATATTCAGGAACACGTAAGCTAGAATCTACGAATCCTCTAACAAATAGGAACAAAGTTGAATCAAGAGTTGAGGAAGATCTTTTCTGCAGTCATATGTTGTTGGGAAAATGGCATTGTCTCTTGGGTTCAGGATGCTATTCTCTGGGCTATCATCAACGAGAAGCGTGTTATGTGCAGTGGGAACGAACTCCTCTGGGCAATCACGTAATGAAGGACAGGAATTCCAAAACTTCTCACTTAAGACTATGAGAAATAGTTCGCACGCACGTTTTCTTTTGAGCAAATGATTGCGTTCATCTCTGACAGTCAATCAATCATCCTGCCCAAGGACTAGATTCCTTTGTTAAAATGGAACGTATTTTAATTTTTTCTTTTGGTGAAGTTCCGGAACGGGCAACTAAGGTCTAGTCATAAAGTCTGTAAGCTCATCGATATACGCATCCAGGCTCCGTAAGCTCATGGATATACGTATCCAGGCTACAGTTGCCCATGTGACATTGAATTGTCTAAGTCCATGAAGGCAAACAAGCGTTTGCTCCTTGAATTCAGCCCATGTTGTGGGTTTGGGGTTTAGGTCCCTTTACGAGGAGGCCTTTCCCTCAAGATACATGAAGACCAAGTTTGTTTTTATATCCTCTGGTATTGTGCGAATTAAAGTAGTTTGACCAACGATAAATCCAATCTTGTAGATAGCAATAGTCATAGTACAAATAGATTGTTTAACCAGTAGCACTTTACAAATGCAGATTGTTTAACCAGTAGCACTATACAAATGGAGCTCCTACGGTAACTAATTTACACACACACACACACACACACACACACACACACACACACGATCCAAATACAATTTTTTTTTCATGTTGAGCTGTTTGGGCAACACTTTTTGGAGCGATATATCATGTATACATATATGTACACGCACACACATACACACACATATTGGATGTTGTCTTCTTGAGAAAATTGGGACCCTATAAATAATGGCCATGTATGCCAAATAAAAGCTGACCAAATAATTACAATTGATTATCTAAACTTCAAAATATTGAAAAAGCATTAAGAAATCTTTTCTTAGCCTTATATTTGTGGTCAAAATATTGGCTAACACTTTTTGAAAACGACAACTTGCTAGACTTATGGCTGGTAAGCTTAAGTGTGATTACAAAGTTATTAGGTTGTTAGTGAAACTACTTTCATGATTATGTTACTATAGAAGTTGAGATTTATGTGCACCACATCATTTGTTTACAATGTTTTCTTCCTTGCTATTTTTTTTTAGCATTTTTTAGTTTTTATTGACTTGTGGAAGAGAAAAATACAAGTCATTCTTATTATAAAATCGCATTCTATGGAGAGAGTTGGATTTTTTTCAAAGGGTTGTGGTAAACAGAATTCAAATTTAATTCAATGGGATTTTAAGACTATTGAAGCTCATTAAAGGTTGCAAAAGAAGTAGTGTTGTAAAATCCATGTCACACTGGCAGGGACTTTGTAAACGTTTCACCCTTTCAACTTGCTTTGCTTGTTAGATTAGAGTCTACCTAGCTTATCATCTTGTGAATGTTAGTAAGTCTCAACCTGAAGACATTGTCATCGTTGACTTGTCTATTGTGGCCCCTTGATGTTTTAGGCTTCTTGTCATATTGTCTGGTGACTCTGGTCTATGGTCAAAACTATTTAACAACTTGAATAGACAATTGCTTATTGTACCTAGAGTCAGCTTCATTGAATATTTTCCCATGGTAACACACTCCAATGTCTATGCATTGATGTGTGATAAAGTATTAGACTTACTTTTGAATGTATTTATAAAAAAGAGAGAACTTTGGATTTGTAAGTGTTATCATCATATTACTTTGGAATGCTCTTTTATACCATAATTCGGGGCTATTTTCATATAGTTTTTCATTGTAATTGATTGTTGCTGGAACCTTGTGTTTATAGAGTGAATGGATTGTCAATAGGAAGGTAGATGTCTCTAATGTGAATCTATAATACTGTCAAATCATACATATTTAAACATTTCATACATATTTTAGACAAATTAATTGCACTTTGGGAAATTGCTTGCGTGCAATGCAAATTTTTATTTCTATTGTCAATCAAGAGTCATCTCAAGAAATAACTTTCATATATATTATAAACATAAGTGAACCTTTTTGTTATGACAATTTGTTGGGATGTGTTTGAGAAGAGAAAAAATTATTGTTTTTGGATTCAAGACGAATGTTCATGTAATTAGTTTTCATTTTGACAGGGGCTATTGATAAGTAGAAGGTATCTAATAGAAAAAAAAACATTTTTCTTGGATATTCCTATATTGTGTTTACTAATATAGGTAAAATTTTATCTACTCCATCTACATACTAGCATTGAGTGGGACCAATGATTCACTATTGAGATACATGTTCAAGACAAATATCGGCAAGGGAAAAAGAAAAAGAAAACTATTTAGAAGATATTCTCAAAATTACTAGAATTCGTTTATCATTATAGTTATTTAGCATCTAATATTTTCCTTTTTAAACGTGCACATTTGTAGAAATGTGAACGATAGATATTGAATCTATTTATGATCATGTAATCATCCATTAACGTATCCTATTTAGAAAGCAATCACATAATAAAGTGTCCTATTTTGAAAGCAATCACTATAGTGAAACTACTAAAAGTTTAGTAGAGAGCCAAAGACTTTGACACATTCCACATTTCAATAACTCAACTAGTTACATGAACTTGCAACGTTCATATTGGAGTATTAGGATATCTGAGAGATTGTACAAGTACATAAATCAATTTTCTATGCAAAAAATTCAGTGTTTAGAATGTGATTTTTAATGCATATCCTCTTATTGTCATGAGAAAGATTGTCTTTTTCAAAATACCTTAAGAGGAAAATACAGAACTTAGAAGAAATCATGTATAATTGGAAAAGATAATTTTCAATATCAAAACAAGATTAGAGCAAATGCAATCTATTTTACAATCTATTCTTTTTAAAAACTAACAATCATTAAGAGATGTGAAATTGTCTAAGAAGAAGGCTAAGAACAAGAAGCAAAAGCAACAAATCTACAAGGATATTCAAATTCTGTCAAATGGGGGTAATCAAAATAGAAGAATTCGTACATTCAAGTAAGCATATTTTGATTTTTGTTACTTGATTAGATAAATATTTTTCAGCTATTGTGATTTTGTTCTAACTATTTGGTTTTTCTTGCAGATCTGTATGGGTTGCTCTTCGGAATATTAAAGATAGTATCTCAATTGAAAAGACACTGGTTCAACAAGCAAATCCACCCCCACTCTACTTTATCTGTGCATGTGCTTGTGCCCATGCAAGCATACAATATTCTCATACATGCAAGTCATTACTATTGATATTCGACACCACGCCAATAGTCGTCCTAACCCATGCAATAGCTCCACATGTCATAAATGTGTGATTGGGTTCTCACAAAATTATTAACTACATTTTTGGTCTTGTTCGGAATAACGTGGTGTAACCAATAATCTCAAGTATTGGAGTACCATGTATCCAAGTCTAGGACTATGTCAAATTCTATATAAAGGATGTGGACGTGATTCTAGGAGATTTAATTCACTTGGAGCTCTACCATGATCACATGGAGCCAACCTAGCGCCACACCAGATTGGACAATCATAAATAGATAACTTTCATCCAAGCAAGCCAACAACTCAGCCAACATGTTAGGGCATGTTTCAAGAGCCCAACATAGTTCACATTCAAGCCAGGACCACAAGCTGCGACATTGATGAAGACAATAAGTTTATAAACCGAATGGTTTCGACAACATACTGCTTTTGTCTCGGACCGAATGGTCCCAACAACATACCGTTGACATTTCGGGACATGACTCTCAAGGCACCTAGATCAAAAAGATTTGAAACAACCTTACGATTGACACTTTTATCGAACATTTAGAAGGTAATTAGAGTCAGTTAGAGAAAAATTCCACTTTATTAATAAATCTAAGAATGTTACATTTCAAGTGTGTGACTGACCCTAGTCTCCGAGGAGCTAGCATGCTAAGGTTGACGCCAAGACAACATTCCAACAAGGGGAATTGAGAGTTGTTGGTTGGAACTCGTCTCGAGTCGCAACCTACACCCTCCTATATTTATGGTGGAATTCGCCATTGGTAAAACAATTTCTTCTCTCTCTAGAATTTACTGATTCCCATGTTTTTTTAAATCATGCCTAGATCGTGTGAGGTGATTGCATATCAACATGAGCTCTTTGAACTTCGCTAGATCCGATCAAAGTTTTTGAGCCATCGAAATTTATTGTCGGTTGGATTTTGGTCGTAATGGCGTTGGGAATAGTGCTAGTGTCAGTGTTGGTGTCAGTGGCACTAGGAGTAAAGCTTGCACTTGTAGCTAGTTTTAAAACACAGACTCATCTTCACCTTTGAGATCCAAAAGGCATATAAATAAGGGCCGATCCCAAGATGGTCTAAGTCATATTTCACATGTGTGAGGGTGCCACCTAATCATTCATTCACCTCTTGCTAAAGTCTAGGTTTAATTTGTTAGTGACCAATGGGACTGCACCTCTCCACATTTTTTATTTTCTAAGAGATAGATTCTAACTTAATAAAACTTGGTGGTCCTAAAGTAATTAGGCATGTCTATCACACGTGGGAACAGCCTCCACATGTGTGGAATCCACATATGTACATATTTGTAGGGTATAATCATTTTTCACAATATAAAGTGAAAATTATCTTGGAGATGATTTATAATGGCTTATGGGGACCTACCCAAATAGAATCTATTGATGATGTTTGTATCTCATATCATTCATTGATGGTTTTTCTTACATAGTTTAGGTTTACTTCTTGAAAATGCATTCAACTATTTTATCGATTTCAAACACTTAGTGAAAAATCAAATCGAAAGGAGAATAAAAGTTTTAAGAATTGACAAGGGTGGAGAATTCAATTCCACCGAGTCTGATTCATCTTGTTAAGAGAGAGCAAATTGAACACATCTTATTATTATTTATATGCTACAACAAAATAAAATCGAAGTGTTCCAAATCGTTTCTTATCTCCAAATCAATCTCCAACCAAAGCATTTAAAGTATTACTCTCAAAGAAGCTTATAGCTACCATAAAGCTAGTGTTGCTGATCTCCAAGTTTTTGGATGTACAGGTGATATGCATATGCCCGATGAGAGACGTAAAAATCTTGATTCTAAGTCATTAGAATGTGTATTTGTTGGCTACTCTATCAAGTTAAATACTTGTTGAAAATGTAGCAAAAAGACTCCAATAAATGACTGAAATGATAGAGGAAGCACCTTGAATGGATCCAATTGAGATCCTATAGCAAAAACACTAGGCCAATTTAGTGTTTCCTAGCTTCACCTTGCCTTAACTTTCTAATCAATCTCACAATTGCAAAGCACTCAACACAAATAGCAAATATCAAGCATATGGATCACCAACAAAATTGGTAGATGGACTCTCTGAACTCATCATAACCTAACCGTAACATCTAATCTAATTGATCATTGGATCCACCCTAATTAGGGGCCTAGATCTTGAGATCCAAAAACAATGAAAAGCATGCTATTTTTGGGTCCTATTTTTTCTCTACCCTATCTATGCACACTTTTTGGCCTCTTTTCAAAGGTGCCACCACAATGTAACATGTAGAATAAAGTTTCGAAAGAGCATCCTATGCTATTTGGCACGTGTGGCATCTAATTACATGGCCATCTTACCAATTACAAGTTATATGACCAAAAACTATAGGACTCAATAGACATTTGGTGCTTCTGGTAAGTCCATTACTACGAAAGTAATGACGAACTGTACTCCCGCAATTTGGACAGGTATATCTTCAACCATTCCTCGAGGACGAACTGTCGTTTGATCAGCTAACTTAATAGCAAATGTAGCAGACTTGATCTTTGTAAGGCCCCATTTTGCACATAGCTTTGTAGAAATCAAGATAACTCCTAAACCGCCATCTATCACGACTGCTTCCTTAGGAAATTGTCTATGCTGTATCGACAGAGTGATATTTTTTTGTTCACTTTCCCAAGCGGCTCTGACATGGAGTACTTCATTAAATTCTTCAAATCCAGCACAAAAAAGTGGCTCTTGATGGACTTCTGGTTCTGCTTGAGCTAACTTTTGCACTAAGACTTCTTTTGCTTTTATCGCCAACTTCAGGAACTCTCCGTAAAGTAATATAAGAATAGCCATTGATTGTTGACTCAAGCTATAATTGTGAAATTTTAACAAGACTTATAAGTTGCTTGATTTAATGAGTATAGATATTTTTCATTATTGGGATGTAATATTTGACTTGCCATTTGAGGATCAAACAAGTGAACCATGGGTATGAGTTATCCTTCTTGATTGAGATATTGGTTTTTGATGAAGCTATTTTTACTTCAAATGTTAATTCTTCTCATATGATGTTGATGTACAAGATCATGTTATTGTTTCAAAAAGACCAGAATGGTATTTGAAAGTGATTGATGCTAGTATGCCAGATTTTAGTGAAAGAATTTCAAGAGACAAATGTGGCAAAAAAAAGTCTCAATCTTACATCAATAATACATTTGTAACTAGCAAGCATCATTAATACTAACGAATCTAAATCTGATGAGAAAGTTTCTATGATTGATCATTGGATGAAAGCCATACAAGAGGAATAGAGATCTATCACAAAGAATGAAGCATGTGATGTAGTTTTACGATCTAAGGACATGAAACCTATAGGTACTAAGTGGATCTACAAAGTGAAATACAAGTTAGATGAGACACTCAACAAGCATAAGACAAGCTTGGTAGCAAGGGGATGTGCACAACAACAAGATGCTGATTTTGATGAGATTTTTGCTCTTGTGACCAAGACGAACACTATTCGTTGTATTTGGGCTATTGCTTCACATTTTTCATGGCATATCTGTCAAATAGATGTGAAGTGTGTTCTTTTTGAATGATGTATTGGATGAGGAAGTCTACGATTTACAATTAGACATTTTCAAAAGAATAAATTTCGTTTGTAAATTGAAGAAAACTCTTAATGGTTTGAAGCAATTGTCATGCTTGTTTTGATAGCTTTATTCTCAATTGCGGCTTTATTCAAAGTGTGTGTGATTCTAATTTTTATATTTTGCATAAGGATGATTATGCATTTCAAATCATTGGTGAATGTTGTAGAAAACAAGTTTATTTTTCAAGAAGAGTATTAGAAATACATAATGCTAAGTTTGATAACCATTAGAGGAGTTCTAAACTCTAGAACAACCCATTGTAAATATATAAATGCATATATTTGAAATCTATGTAACATAGCTGATAGACGGAGAAATTGAAGGTAGAATTAAAAAATCTTCTATGACATTTCGTTATCATGTTGAGACTACACAAATTCTTAGTCTTATATTTAGTTACCAAAGATGGAAAAGAATAAGTAAGACTTGGATGCCACTAGATCAAGACCTTGAAATGGATGGTCACACAAATCGAAAAGAAGTGCACATTATCTACAATGAAAAGGTCCTAACTATGATTGAAGTGGAGAATAATTGGAACCTAAATTATATAAGAACAGAGCTGGTCTAATGTAGAATAAAATTCTACTTGACTACTTCATATTCATCATAAATGAAAAATTGGTAATATCTCATTACTTGTGGCATTTTCAACTATTTTTTACTCATTAGAAATATAAATGTATTCAAAGAATATTTAGACTAACAAATTTTGCTAGTATGCAACCAAATCCACATCTCAAGGCAAATATGGGCCAATCAAATTAAGAAGTGTAGATCCTAAAGCCAATCACATTAAGAGGTTGAAAATAGTTGGTCTAATTATGCTTAGAGGTGCAAATCACTTGGCCAATTGTGAGGTTCTAGCTAGTTGGTCCAATCATGGAGAGAGGTGGGAGGTCCAATCATCACATGAGGTGGAATCCATGATGTCCAATCATATTCAAGTATTCCTCATGCCAAATCTCAAGCTACTCCTATATGGAAGTGCTCTCTTACTGTACATACAAGTTTTTGTGAAGCAATCTTTGTGACTCACATTGTTTTTCCTCATATTCTCTCTTTACTTGAGGGCTCACTCATTTTTTCTTTCTACTCGAGAGTAGGCTATTTCTCTCTCTCTCTCTCTCTCTCTCTCTCTCTCTCTCTCTCTCTCTCTCTCTCTCTCTCTCTCTCTCTCTCTCTCTCTCTCTCTCTCTCTCTCTCTCTCTCTCTCTCTCTCTCTCTCTCTCTCTCTCTCTCTCTCTCTCTCTCTCTCTAAGCATGTTGAAAACTTTGTTTTTTCATGTACTTTCATTGCTTTGAGTGCCAATTGAACGTGGATTCATTATGCATGAAATTGCTCTTGCCTTACAATCAATTTCGAAGATTGTAGGATGCAATCTATGTGATAGATCTATGTGCAATCACAAATTACTTTAGAAGATAAGGTGCTACGTGTGAGATCCCCAGAATTTGGATGGTTGTTGTGTCTCCAAGGCAGATCCAAATCTAGTGTATGATTGCCTGTTGGAAAGCTAGTGAAGCTAGTTTGTGATGCAATTGTTTTCAACCCAAAAGGACTTGTCTTGAAAAATTTATAGGCATTCAAATGAATGTGGGTAGGGCACCCAACCTGGTGAGACATGCCAAGGATTGCTCATATCTAGCTTAGATCATTAAAAATTCATGATTTTACATTGTCAATCTAGTTTGTGTGTGATCTAGATGAGATTTTGGTGCCATAGCCACATAATTTCACACAAATCCATTGTTGGATGAATTATAAGATATTGATCTTCCTTTAGTTTAATTAAGATGTTTGGGTAGTTTGATCCACTGTCATTCCTTTGTGTAAGCAGGATTTTGGAGGTGTTTTTCCTTACGATGGTATTAGAGCTAGGCTTTTGAAGATTGAAGGAATTGGAGCTATGAAGCTTTTCATCAACTTTTTGGTGGAGATCCATCGGTTTTCTCATGTTGGTGGTGAACAAGCCTCCAAGTGGGTGTTCTCTCAATACTTCCACTTGTATGCTGCTAAGATCCATCCAATATTGGCTTTCTCCATAACAATGTGGGAGATTGTCAATTTTAGCCAGTTTATGATGATTTTTGTTGATTTGTTTGTATATCTCATAACTTATGGTAGATTTGAATTTCTAGCAACTATACTTTAGTTTGGGTTTTATTAATTGTCGAATTATTGATTGCATGTCATAAATTTGCAAAAATTACAGTTCTAAATTATGGTTTAGTCAAAATTTTATTGTTTTTTAAGGTTTTTGACTAGAAAAGAGTAGTAAGAGCTATAGTCTAGCAAAATCAAAAAAATTGAAGGCTGATACATTTCATTTTGAGTTAATGTTCAGTAAGTGGTTGCATGAGGGTTTTATATGACAAAACATGGTGATAAAAAAAACACCATGTTTTTTGAAGGTTTTTCCTACTTTTTAATGCATACAATTGTTGGAATATGTAAAAAAATTTCATGCATGTTTTTCAACATCCTTTGAAGCTGTCTAATTAGTATCAGTACAAAGAATGAACTGTAGAGGTCATGCAACACCAAAAATGGGCTGAAAATTGATGATTTTCATGCATTTAAATTGTAAACAGATTATCGATGAAGTTTATCCAATCCTTTTGGTAGTACTTTTAGCCTTTTGATCAAGCCATAGATGTCTGAATTTGGTGGTTGGAGGCTTGTGCTCTAATTCCAAAGATTGGTGATAAGTGCGCCCTCTTGAAAACAAGTTTTCACTCGTTCTTAACCCATATTGAGCTTCAAGAACTATACGAATGCTTCATGGGCCTCTAAGGGATTGTTATAGACTATTTATGATCTTTATTTGAGGGCATGAGAAGCCTAGCATACGTTTGCAAGAAATCACCCTATGCATCCTCCTATAATTTCTTTTGTTTACTCACACATGTGAAGTCAAGGTGGCATAATGACATGTCAATCATCTTGCTAACCCACTCTCCCTCTGTATTGTGCTTTACAACAACCAATTTGGTGCATTGTAGCTCAAAACATCATCGTTGGAAGTTTTGCTATTTTCAAAATGTAAAATTTGCAAGAATTTTAAATCTTTTTGATGCATGTCTCTGTTTTTTCCTAACTTTAGTGTACAGTGCTTGTGAAAATTAGATGCATGACTATTCTTTGATTGATTCTGATATGCATGGATTGTTTTGAGTGGTTATACGCATGTACTCTAACGGTTCTGCCATAGACTAGTGTGAGTGGCTAGTGGATTTTTTAAAACTGAGTTTTCCATAAGAAATTTCGTAATCATGTTCGTGACTAATGTTATGTGCTTTGCATGTCAGTCTAACATTGGATTAGTGACATTAGGAATTGAAGAATATTTTCATTTCTCAATTTCGATTGCCTTATGTACTACTGATATTTTTGTCAGCATTTTGGAGTTATGTAAAATTTGTTAGAAAACAAATTTTTCGAAAATTTAAAATTTAAGTTTTGTCACATTATTAATGGAATGGGCTTAGATTAGTGAAATTGGAATAAGAGGAATTGGAAGTAAACTGGTGCTACAACAAGAATGAATCTATTCTATCAAGCCAGGCTCTCGAAGCCTATTTTAAATCATACAGAGCCCTTTAGGTTGATAGATGTAAATTTTTTCTTGTATGTATTCATTAAGGAAGGCTATATGGACGTTCATTTGGTGAATGTCCAAATCTTCTATAGCTGCTATAGGTAGTAGTGTTCGAATAGATTAATATTTTACTTTTGGACTGAATGTAATATATTCCATACGCAAGCACAAAGCCACAAACTCAGCAAGAAAGTATACCAACTTGAAAAAGTGAGTAGCACATAATTACTTACGTGGTCCTAAAATTCACAGAAGATAGAAGAGGGATGAGGGTTTAAGCATGCTTTAAGCATGGGAGTTCTCACTTGCATTTTCAGCTTTGACTATGAGGATAAGTTTACTAGGCCTAGCCTACAAATAAACCGTTACAAAACAACAAGTAAGACACTTGGTAAAATGAGATAAATAATGCTGTTAACGTACCTCCTTCCTGATCATATACCCGGTGCCATTGCAGCTTGATAAGAAGTACATAGCTGTCAAACTTCCAAACATTTTCTCTTCAAAAGCTCCTCGTTTGCCATCTCAAACCTAGAGCATATGTCTGTACCCTAGCATAGATAATGCAACTACTTACAAATTCTTTACCTTGCCCAAAGCCTATTGTTTTTATTTAGCCAAATGTTTTATAAGGTCTTTTGGATTTTTGAAGTTGGGTGAGAATTTAATGTAATGATTGCAAAGTTTTATTGTTATATTAATCATATAATCATGTAGCAAAGCACCACATATGGATCCAGAAATCATATATGATTTTGAATTTTATTTTTATGATAATGACATCATGAATGAGATATGTAAATAGGAACAATCACCACATCGTTTTAATTTGTGGTGATTGTTCCTTTAGATTCGTGATTATCCAGTTACAAAAACCAATTTACAAGAGTTTGTGTATAATTTTTGTTCTTGCAAACAAAGCATGTACAATAATTGGATCAACACAATTATCGACTGCATGGATTCATAATGACAAAGTGGTTAGTGACTAAATAATAAGATGTGTGATGAATTAGTTTTGTATGCATTTAACAAAGGTGCTAAGCTGTTTAGTTTCAATTTGCACATTACAATCACATGTAAAATTATTTTTTTGCAAAGGTGCTCATGACAATGTGGTATATAGTAAATTATGTTGTATATATATAGTTAATCGTGTTTTCAAATACCACATCCCTAAAAAATTAATGTGCTTATTGTTGATTCATTACTGAAAAACAAGATCTGGAATCTTGTCGTAAATGCAAAGATTATTAACACCAAGTGGATATTCAAACTTAAGCTTAACCCAAATGGATCAATATGCATATTGAAAGTCAACTAGTGGTAAAGGTGGAATTGAAGAAGAAAATCAAAGAGGAAAAACGAAGGTTGAAAGCAGAAAAGAAAGAACAGCATAAAAAGAAGAGGAAAAGATCAAAAACTAAGGATCAATCTGCAGGTGAATTGGTTGAAGATGAGGGGCAAGTCCAAGCACAGAGGCATGGTCACAGAGCTGAGCAGCCCAAGGACAGGAATATGAGTACTGTGAACAAAACTAATTATCATGAGAGAAGACAAACTCCAAACTACATGCCTAGTAAAGGCGACGATAGATCAGTGGAAAAGTTGAAGTGGGGATGCTCTGATGTGAAGCATGCTCCTGCATCAGGTTCATCTAGAGAATTGAACAGAAGGTATCAACTGAAGCCATTGTCAGAAGAAGAAAGAAATGCCCGTTTGTTGGAGATGCAGGCAGATGCAGAACTGCACGAAGAACAAAGATGGAAACGATTGCAAAGAGCGTCTGCAAATGATGCACTGCAAGAGAAAAGGGACTCCATAAGAACAGGTCGGAGCTTTATTGATGACACAAATAAGAGTGTCTATGGAGCTGGAAAAGGTGGGAGTTCTACAGTGGAAGAAAGTATTAGGCGGCGAGCTCACTACAGGGAAAGGCATTCTGCTGATGGACATGCAAATGCATTTAGAAGATAATTTATGCTCTGAGTTAATTTACTACTTCTTGGCAAGTTCGGGCTACATGACATGTTAAACTCAACTAGAGTTGCTTGGATCAACCACCTGAAGAAGAATGAATTGCTTTCATGGTCTGTGGTTATTTGCTACTTGGCAAGTTCTGGCTACATGACATGTTTAACTCAACTAGAGCTGATAGAGTTGATTTAATGAGTTGCAGCTACTGCTGCAATTCACGATCAAATCTTTTCCAGACGACAGACTGACATTGCAGATCTGATATTGATTTAATGCGGAATAAACGAAAACATACATGTATGAAAAACAGAATAGCCGCACTTGTAACAACTGTAAGCAAAGCATTCACAGAGTTTGCAGATCGCACACTGTTGGGCGTGAGGCGGAAATCATATATATACTATCAGAAATGAGTTTTCCATCAAAATCTTTGAGTACAACGCGCTACCGCAAGAGAGTGACTCTCTCTCTCACGAGTTACTAGTGTCACTTGCTAGTGCACTTACGCCTCTACTCAGTTAGGGTTTAACTGAGTATGGCTAGTGCACTGAGTATGGCTAGTTAGGGTTTATGGCTTAGTGCACTTAAGCCATACTCTTGGCATTTTTTCAACCTACGTTATCTCTCATGTTGATCCTTTATGTAAGGATCGGAGAAGTGATTAACCTAATCTGCACTAATCAAAAGAACTTATTATGCTAGTTCTAACTAATTCTGGTTGCCCGTCGTTGTCTTCCGTGCATGTCTTCACGCGCTGGGAGCGTGAAAATGCGGTGCTATCGTAGCCGCATAGTGACCGTAGTTGAAGCCATTGCGATGCCTTCCGGGCCTCGATGTGGCAGCTTCAGTCGCATGGGGACCGTAGCTGAAGCTAGTGCGGTGCTCCAGCGGTCCTTCGCGGTCGTGAGTGCAGCCGCATATTGACTGCATAGACGCGCTACTGCGGTATGCCTTCGGTCGGGGCTACTTCGCAATGTGGTTGTAGCTTGACTGCTACGATGTGGTTGTGATGCCTCGATGGTGCCTCGACGATGGTTGTTTACCTATGTATTGTGACCGTTTGCGGTCGTGTTTTGGACCTTGCGGTGCAGTTGTGGTTAGAGCCTGTTGGAACTTTACATTCATTTCTGCAGGTCACAAAACATGAACGCTTTGACACAAGGAACCTTCAGTTCCTTCAGCTCCCTCTCAAACCGGATATTTTTGTGATTCCCAGGCTTGCTCTCTGCCTTTCAAACATTGCTTTACTCAAAGGCTTTGTGAATATGTCAGCTACCATCTGCTTAGTTGGAACGAACATGCTCTTCAATCTGTCTCTCTCAACCAAATCCCTGATCAGGTGATACTTAATCGCAATGTGTTTCATTCTGGAATGAAACACATGATCTTTTGTCAGATGTATAGCGGATGTATTATCTGTAGAGAATCAATGGCTCATCATTGTTCTCTCCCAATCCATCTAAGAACTCTTTGAGCTATGTCAGTTCATTAGCCATCTTGGCCGTAGCAACGTATTCTGCCTCACAGGATGATTGGGCAGTTTTGGTCTGTTTCTTACTGACCCATAGAACAGCGGCGTCTGCTGCTATAGTGCAGCATCCTGATACTCTCTTGTTGTTATCTTTTATGGATGCCCAACTTGCATCGCTGTACGACTTCACCTGAAATCCTGCTTTCCGAGAATAGTGAAGGCCGCAGTCTTTTGTGTGTTGAAGGTACTGTATGATCCTCTTGGCCAGTGTACAGGACCTGGATTGATATTAAATTGGCTCATTCTAAACACTGCGTAAGCAATGTCCGGCCTCGTATTATCCGCCAAGTACATCAAATAACCGAGGCTTCTTGAGCATTGCTTCCTATTCTTTTTGGTTTTTAGGACAATCGTCGTTGGTCATAATTGTACCAGACACCGTTGGAGTATTTACTCCTTTGCAGTCTGTCATGTGGAAATCATCAATAATTTTCTGAGTGTACCTTGATTGGTGTAGATACAGTCTACCACTCTCAAGGTCTCTATAAATCTGCAATCCCAGGTAGCAACATGCTTCTCTTAGGTCTCATATTTCAAAGTGCTTGGAAATATCTTCCTTCACTTGTGCAATCAGCTTATCGGTCCTTGATAGGATCAATGTGTTGTCTACATAGACACCAATGATGATGATTTCTCCATCTATGACTTTTACGTAGACATTATAGTCGGCTATTAAAGGTTGGAAACCCATGGATCCAAGAGCATGATCCTTCTTCTTGTACCACAATCTCACAAATTGTTTTAGTCCGTAGATGCTTTTATGCATCCGATAGGCGTAATCGGCAAATGGTTGACAGGTAAATCTTTGTGCTTGATCCATGTAGAGCTCTTCTTTGAGTTCTCCATGCAGGAACATTGTCTTCTCATCTACAATATGGATTTTCAAACTGTAGGCTGCTGCATATGCAATCAACAGGCGTAGGATGCGTGTTTGAAAACTGGAGAAAAGGTCTCAGTATAATCAACTCCATACTTCTGCGAAAAGCCGTTTGCAACGAGCCTTGCCTTGTATTTTGACACCTTGCCGTCTGGTCCATACTTGTATTTGTAGATTCATTTGCATTTGACAAGCTTCCTGTCATCTAGCATGGGTTCAAGTATTCACACCTTGTTTTACTCCATAGAGTTTATTTCTTCTTCCATGGCTTCTATTTATTTGTCCCTGTCTGGACTGTCAATGGCTTTATCATATGTCTGAGGTTCACCTCTAGAGCCGCAAAACTCTTCTGTTGTAGAGGTTGAGCTGTCTGCGCCATATCTGACGGGTGATCTTCTTTCTCTTGCAGATCTTCTTAGAGATTGCGATGGTGCCTCAATCGCTTTGCCTTTGTCCTTTTGATTGATTGTAGAACCATTGTGTGTACCAAACGTGCTAGGTACAGGGGACTCCGCGATCTGTTCATCGTCTGAATTGTCATTCAATTCATTTGGTATGTGAACATCTTGATCGGAATGTTCATGGTCTGCTCCCTCCGTCTGTGTGGGCAGATCATAATACTTATTGGTACGAATCTCATAACCAATTGGATCTCTGTTGGCCATTGTTATTGCTTCATCAAACTTTACATCTTTGATAGTTTTGACTTCTCTGGCCTTAGGCATATGAATCATAGCCTACAAGAAAATTTTGCTCCGCTTTTTCATCTAATTTCTTTCTTTTTTGATCTAGTGCCAGACTTGGCTTGTTGCCCTACCAGACTTTATGTGGAGTGGTGGTATAGGGAATGCCAGACCAGACTTTATGTGGAGTGGTGGTATATGGAATGACAGATTTCCCTGTCCTGTTTTGTAGGTAGTTGGCTGTAGCTACTGCCTCAGCCCATAGCCATTTAGATGCCTTTGAATAAGCCATCATGTATCTTGCAGCTTCCATGAGAGTTCGATTTCTCCTCTTTGCTACACCATTATATTGTGGTGTATAGATTGTTGTCTTCAAATGTAGGATACCATGGCTGCTACAAAATTCTGCAAACCGTTTGGAGACATACTTGTTGGAATTCTATGCTCAAGCCCAATTCTATTAGGTAATGTGCATCTTGGAAGGTTCTTGTTTACATCTATTCTTGAAAACAACAAAAAGAAGGAAAAAGGCTTGAAGTTTTGTACAGAAGATCGAAAAATTATGGATTGAATTTTTCCGACCCAAGCGTGTTTTTCAACCCAATGAATATCCCATCAAAGAGAGATTTTCCTACCTTGGATCGGATCAGATCGAGGAGGAAAATATCTGGGCGTCTTTGACCCTGGATCAGATCGGATCGGGTCTAATTTATCCGGGCATCTTCAACCCTGGATCGGAGATCAGGTCTAATAAATCCGACCCTTTTTAAATTATCTGACCTTGCGTGTAAATCCAACCCTTAGTTAATTTTTCGATACCCAAAAGTTACAATTTTTTAATACGGGATCGACTCAAAAAATTTGTAATTTTTCGAGTCACTGTAATTTTTGAGTTAGTGTAAAGTTTCCGAGTCTTTGTTATTTTTTGAGTCTTTGTAAATTCCGATACTGTCAACTCAGAAATCCGACCCACGTCGCGACGTTGACAGCCCGTCTACTTCTGTACACAACTCTTTGGCAAAAACGACGGCTACCTACTGCGAGAGAAATGTAGTTAATTAAGTAGGTCAATGTAAGCTTTCAACATACTGATCATCTGACTTCCAATCATCAAGGAAGATCTACTAGAGTCAACATTTTGATCAGGTTATTATTCTGCAGGCGTTATGTAGTAGTTTGCAGTTTCTCTTATGAGTTAGCCATCAACGAACTCAGCTAAAGTTTGTTTTTGAGCGCCCATTGATTTGCGCACAACTTCACGTTCTTGTACTCCATTTTGATAATTATCAAAGTGCAAGTTTTTGTCTACATTCTAGTTCTATTGTGCATTGTTGTATTGTTCGATCCATCTTGAATGCATTATTGATAACTGCCGCACTTCCGATCCACTACACCACCTACTCCACTTCTGCTGCACCACATTTCCATTGATTCTCGACATGGTATCTGAGCATCTGTTTCTATCAGAGCTCTACTAATCCGATATCATCTCGATTTCTCTGATTTTCCAACATGGTATCAGAGCGGGTGGCTCAGTAATCTACAATTTTCATTGCGGATTTAGACTTGTTTCTACCAAGACCTCATCTCAGCAAGTGCACAGCCAATAGTTTTTTGATATCGTTGTTTCTATCAATGATCTCGCTACAATACCCAAATGCATCCATCTTCTAGTTTCTCTCTGATTGACAAGCTTGATGGAGAGAACTACCATCTCTGGAAGTTCAAGATGAAAGTCACTCTACTAGCCAAAGAACTATGGGACATAATTGATGGGACTGAAATCAAACCAGAGGTTGATGCAGCTAGCATCACCAAATGGAGACAACGAAATGGCAAGGCTTTTGCTTTAATCAGTCTGACTATCAGAGACTCCCAAATCAGTCATATCCGATCTGCACAGACTGCTAAGGATGCTTCGGACATCCTAGCAATTCTCTATGACATCAGAGATGTCACTTCAATTTTTTTTTACATATTCCAACAATTGTATGCATTAAAAAGTAGGAAAAACCTTCAAAAAACATGGTGTTTTTTATAATTTTTTGAGTTTTTCACCATGTTTTGTCATATAAAACCCTCATGCAACCATTACTGAACATTAACTCAAAATGAAATGTATCAGCCTTCAATTGTTTTGATTTTTAGACTATAGCTCTTACTACTCTTTTCTAGTTAAAAACCTTCAAAAACAGTAAAATTTGACTAAACCATAATTTAGAATTGTAATTTTTGCAAATTTCTGACATGCAATCATTAATTCAGCAATTAATGAAACCCATACTGTTGGTACATTTGCTAGAAATTCAAATCTACCATAAGTTATGAGATATACAAACAAATCAAAATCATCATAAACTGGCTAAAATTGACAATCTCCCATATTGTTATGGAGAAAGCCAATATTGGATGGATCTTAGCAACATACAAGTGGAAGTATTGAGAGAACACCCACTTGGAGGCTTGTTCACCACCAACATGAGAAAATCGATGGATCTCCACCAAAAAGTTGATGAAAAGCTTCATAGCTCCAATTCCTTCAATCTTCAAAAGCCTAGCTCTAATACCATCGTAAGGAGAAACACCTCCAAAATCCTGCTTACAAGAGACACACAAAGGAATGATAGTGGATCAAAGTACCCAAACATCTTAATTAAACTAAAGAAAGATCCATATCTTATAATTCATCCAACAATGGATTTGTGTGAAATTATGTGGCTATGGCACCAAAATCTCATCTAATTACATCTAAAGAAGAAATTCTTCACACTCAAAATGTCTGATGCAGACACCAGTTCCAGCCATCTCAATACATTCAAAAACCTCATATGGAGCAAATGACTGCAATAGGATCGAACACTAAAGATTCAGATGCAGTAATGACTCTTTTATCGAGTCTCCCTAAAACCTATGAAACATGGGTCATGGCTATTTCAACCTAGCAGCAACTTACTCTATCAAGAGTCATTTCTATGGTGTTACAAGAGGAGATCAGAAGGAATGCAACCTCTTCAGGCTCATGATCAGATTCCATTGCTCTATACACAAACAAAAATCAGAAAAATAAAAAAAGATCCCCAAAGTCAGCTTTTCTTGACAGAAAGAGCAATTTGCAGTCTGGGTCAAATTTTAACTGTAGGTCAAATTTTTGACTCAGGGTCGAATTTTGGCTCAGGGTCGAATTATAATTCTTCTTCATCATTTCAGCTAAAGCAGAACCTGTTTCGCAAATACTATAAGAGGACTGGTCATCTCATCAAGGACTGTAGAACACTCAAGTACAACAACGAAAAGGAGATGTAGTTCCAACAACAAGCAAATGCTGCCTCAACCAGTTACTCAATCCAACATGAAGAGGAAGATGAAGCTGCATTTTTACCAAAGTCGAAGAACAACATGATGTCGATTCCTAGTATTTGGACTTAGGTGCAACACAACAGATGACTCACCATCGAGACTGGTTCCATGACTACAAGTCAAAAACCCATTCTAAAGTTGTGCAACTTGGAGACAACTCAACTCATTGCATTGAGGGTGAAGGAACAGTCAAGATCATGTAATGTTTTTGTCCAATGTTCTTCACATCCCAAATCTAACCAAAAACCTGCTCTTAGTTAGCGAAATCACAGATTCAGGTCAAAGGGTCAAATTCAATAGACAAGGCTACACTATTCTTGACGAATCTAGAAAAGTTTTTTGCTTTCAGTAGAAGGTGTGACAATTTGTACAAACTTAGTCACTCCTATTCTACAAGTAGTAAATCTCTTTTTACTACTACTTTTGATTCAAATGATATGTTGTGGCATCACAAATTAGGCCATTTAAATTCCAGTTGTATTCAACAAATGTTGAAATAGAACTTAGGACAAGATTTGCCTGTCATTAGCAAATCTGATACTCTATGTAAAAGCTGTATTTCTAGCAAACATATTAGAAGTTCAATCATTTCAGATCCAAAATGTACCTCTAGAAATTTGCTAGATCTTGTTCACATGGACATTTATGGTCCTATGTAGATTATTTCCACAAGGGGAGCTGTCTATTTGCTGACTATTATTGATGACTTCTCTTGGAGGATTGCAACATATTATATGAAGAACAAATCCGATACTCTCAAGTTCTTCATGCAGTTCAAGGCATCATCAGAAAAATCGACCAAGAGAATAATCAAAGCTCTACACTCTGATGCAGGGGAGGTATTTATCTCCAACAATTTCAAAGATTTTTGCAAAGCAACCGGAATACAACAACATTTTACAACAAGTTTACCTTAGACGAATGGTGTAGCTAAATGGTAGACGCATGTTGGCCCATGCATCTCCTTTAAAGAAGTTTTGGACAAAAGCTACTACAGTAGCCTATCTTCAAAATCGATCCATTTTAGAGGCCTTGAATGGCAAGACACCTTATCAGGTGTGGACAAGATCGAAGCCATCACTCAACCATATCAGAGTGTTTGGATGTATTGCTCTCAGTCAGATTCCTGCTGATTTCCAGAAAAATCCGACCCGAGGATCGAACAGTCAACAAAGCAAAGACAAGGACACCGACATTTTTTTTTTACTACAAAGGAGCCTATATAAAGGTAGGACAAACAATTTCTTCCCACATTAATTCTTTGGTAGTTGTCTCTTCAATGATTGATTCAATACACTTTTCAATTTTGTCATATGTTGGAAAAGCCTTTCATACCCCCCCCCCCCCCCCCCCCCCCTCCCCCCCTCTCTCTCTCTCTCTCTCTCTCTCTCACACACACACACACACACACACACACACACACACACACACACACATTCATTGATATTTTTTTTTATGTATATATATATTTTTGTTTTATTGTTACTCCTAGCTCATGACCACAAGCATATGTTGTTGCCAAAAAAGATTTGTTGATTATGTTATTCACAACTTTCATTAGAAAAAAAAAATTCAATAATTTTTTTGTGGCTAAAACATAAATTGAACCTTCAGATTTTTATGATTTCCCATCCGATATTTCTACGTTTGGACAGGAGTGATCTACAATGCTCCTTAAGTTGACTTTTTGCACATGAAATGCATGAAATCAATGATGGATCAACTCGCGCATAACCAATGAATTTAGCTAAAGCAGGAGATGAAGAGAAGATAATACATGTGGGAACCTATTCTTGAAGATGTGAAAATTGATGGTCAAATTCAAAGATTGTTTTGATTGGTCCTACAAAGATTTGAAGGGAATTCCCATTTCATTGGTACCATATGCTATTTCAAAAGTGAGCTGATTTTATCGTTGTAATTCAAACTATACCAAGTTGATCAAGAAAGAATTACAAAAGCTATTGGATGTTGATTTCATTTACGAAAACGAGCATAGAAAATGGGTATCATCGATCGTAGTTGTACCAAAGAAAAATGGCAAGATGCGCATCTACGTGAATTTGAACGCTTGAATGCAGTTATATGAAAGGATCACTTTCCTTTGCCATTTATTAAGAGCGTATTAGATTGCGTTGTTGGTGTTGAAGCATACAATTTTTTTGCATTGATTTAGTGAGTATAATCAAGTGAAGATTGCACCAAAAGATTAGCACAAGACCGCATTTGCCACTAAATGAGAATCCCATTTGGGTTATGTAATGTGGCAAGTACTTTCCAAAACATTTAGTTTTGCTTTCAAGGAATACTTGCAAAAGTTTTTGGAAATTTATTTGGATGAATATAACTTACCATTGTACCAATTTGGACACAAGATGCATTGGAGTCGTTTCAAAAATTGAAAAATGCATTAATATTAGCACCATGTTTGTGAGCACTAAATTGGACGATTGAATTCCACGATCATACGTGATAGGAGCAGTGGTAATTCAACCAAGAGAGTACAATAAAGAATTTTCAATCATGTTCACTAGTTGCTAGTTGAATGATACTGAAATAATTTATTCTACCACGAAGAGGGAAGCCTTAGCAATGGTGTTTTATGTTAAGAAGTTTCACCATTATTTGATGGCTAATCAAGGGTGCTGGATCAATATCCAAAGTTTCTTTGGTCTCAAGTTCGAGCCTCCCCTTGGAAACCAAGAAGCATTATTTGATGGCTACACATTTTGCCGATTATTGGGCAAGAGGACCTTCCATAAGTTTTCCACTAACTTATGAGATCAGTCTTCTAACTTGCCATTCTAAGTCTTACAACTTCTAACTTAGAAATTTGAGTCTCTAAACCTAGAACTTAAGTTAACTTGGAATCTTTTATTTCTAAGCTCAAGTTTTTTAGTTTAGAAGTTTAGAACTTATTAAGATTCTACTCATGGTCTTATAACACACATGCCATGGTAAAAGTTTATTAACAAGTACTCACATGTGGTCTCAAGTTTTAGAGATCAAAGACAGAGAAATCGACCAGATACCCGCACTTGGTGACCAACCCATGTTTGGTCGAGTGCCCTACATCTTGCAGACACTGCCCAAGTTTGGCCCCAGTGGAGCGATAAACACACCATTTTTAAATTTTTTTTTTTTTTTAGAAAATTGATTTTTTATTCACAAAAACTTGTCCAACATTTTTGCCCCAAGCCTTTTTGATTGACATGCCATTTTTTGTCCTATGAATATTTTGTACATATGTTAAAACAAAACCAATATGGTTAACTTGTGTGTGTGTGTGTGTGGAGGCCCACTAAAAATCCCAGTGCTCGCACTTAGGCATCACAGGTGCCTCTTTACTCGAAACTTGCCAAAAATCCTGATGCTCGTACTTGGGGCACAGCTCGTGCCTGCATGCTCATGCTCGAAACTAAAAGAAATCAAGATTTTTTTAGGGTTTACAAATTTGTAGTGGGCATTTGCTGCCCCACCTACAATGCACGTCCACCTTTAGGGGCCAAGCCACATGTGAAAAGGCGCTAAGCCTCTAATAAGGCTTAATTGGTGGGATCTTGCAATGCTTGGACCGGGGGGGGAGGGCCCTATAGCACGTCCACAGCGGACGTGAAACCCTTATATATAATATACGCCAAATCTTTTTGGATTCCGCGCTTTCCCTTCTCTTTTGCCATTTCCTTTGTTTTTCCCTCCTTTCCTTTCCTTTCCTTTCTCGTTTGTGGGTGGGAGAGAGCGCGTTCTTGTTGAAGGTGACGACGCGCAGACACGCCTGCCTGCTACCTGTAGGATCCTCATGCTGTGGAACATTTGTAGCTCCGGGGATGGTGTGTTCAGTCCCTTGAAACGGCTTTCATTTTTTTCAGAGCGGTTTTAGAGCCGTCTTGCGACTCTGATCTTGGTCTGGGGTCCGCAAGCAGCAAGGGTTTGAACAGAGGCCTTGTTTTAGCTTGCAGCAGCAGCATTATTTATATCGAATGTCGGAAATATGTGCTGAGACTATGATGCTGCTCTTAGATTGTATTGGCATCGTGTGTTTTTTGGGTTATCATATTCGAACACGGACAACCGCAGTGAGAAAACACACTGTTTAGTTTAAATTGGATGCTCCATTTTGGCTCCGTTTACAACCATAGTCATAATAAACAAAGCAGGCAGTTATACCGTGTAAGATAATGACCGTCTCACAGCCTTGTCGTATCTGGAAAGTGAAGAGATATAGAGGCTGAAATTTTCTCTTGTAAAGATAGACCTGTGCAATGAAGAATTTATGTGAGTGGTATTTTTATGGATTACGAAGTAAAGGATGCTGAAGGTTAAGGAGGGCAGAAATTTATGGAACTGCATGTAGTGTGATGAAATCGTTTTAGGGTAGAATATGGACTGTCAGAGTTTCCAAGGATGAAGGACAGGCCTTGCAGAACGTTGCATTGAAATGTGGCTAGTTATCACAGTATGATGAACATGATCTTGCAAGTCAGTAGCTTATTAAATTAGCTGGAGTTGCATTTTGCACTGAGAGGAATGGAGCAGCTTGTTAACTTTGTCATCAGACCACCCAGGTATTTCTCGCATATAACTATTATACAATACTAAGGTTTTTTTTTCCTTTTTACGTGGTTGGTATGAACCTATTTTGCTATACAATCAGTTAGGAGCTCCAGTTGCTGAGCATGATTGTATTCCACATTCGTTCTTGTTTTGCTGCTTAAGACAACGATTGTCTTGCACATCATAATTGCATAATGCGTTCTGGAAATCTGTCCTGGAATGCAGTGAACCGCTGTTTTTTCCCCATTATAGGGTTGAAAGAGCAGATTTTGACATGGGCAGTCTGATGGTGATTTTTCAATTTTTTTTTTGAGCACCATAGGACCCTATTATTGCCAGATACTCTGCACTGTACCATAGAAGCACAGAGTTCTGGAATGTTGCGTTCTGGGAGTGTTCCGGAATGGTTTAGGGATCCAGGAGCGTTCCAGATTAGAAAGTTACAATTTTCTTTTTTTTGTTTATTTTTTTGATCTATGGGTGGGAAGAAACAACATTTAGGGATGTAAAAAAATTTCCAAACTTCTATCAGAATACAGTGCTAATGGAAATTGATCCACATTCCACACATGCCTCATGGGAATGATCTTTGAGGCAGGATCTTGTTAACAAACTCTACCCATGATGGTTTTGTACTTGGTCTGTTCCTCTGTTTCTATCTGATTTGAGATGATGGTGGGTCTGTCCCTTAAAAAGCTAGCCTAGAGGGACTCTGCCCCTACATGTGAGTTTGGAAAGCAAAAATATGAGAGATGAATGGCGGCCTTGCTTTGCTCCAATCATGCAACAGATTTCACATGTAAAATGATTGTGAACTTGATTTCTCGTAATATTGTACGTTTTCTACTGATGCCTCAACTCTTCCAGCACTCGATTGCTTCCATTCATGGCTCCCAAAATTCCTTTCTTACAATTGTGTTAAATGCTTTTCGAGAGTATGCAAGCAATAAAAGAAGACCGCTAATCTATACACCTCTTTCAATAATAACCCTAAATGGACAAGATGATCTATCACATAGTGAGACAAACAACTTCATTGGTCAAGAGAGCTCACATATATCTAACAGAATTAGAGGTTCAATGAACCACGATTTGCTGGCAAACGAATCTCCTTTTTTCAATGAATATTTGAGTCCAAATCGGACCCCAGCTTTTTTCTCTCCAACATAGTGCCCTGGAAATGGGCCTTTGCAGGCTGTTATAAAAAAATTTACAGGTTTTTTTCTGACAGCGTTTCGGAACAGGTCCGGAAGGCCGTTCCAGTGCAACTTAGCACTGTACATGACCTATTTTTGCCAGATACAGTGCACTGGGAATCTTTTAGATTAGGGACTATATGACCCTAGAAATATGTCCGAAATTTTTTATGGACTGTAGAACCCTAGTTTATTGGTATTCAAGAAAGTTGGCAAAGTACAGGAATGGAACTGGCATCTTTTCCCAAAAAACCGATATCTTAAATACTCGACAGTTTTTTATAAAGGCATATTAACCTTTTTATGTGTAATAGTCCTTAGAAAACCGGGAAGCCAGTGATTGCGTTGATAGTTGCCAATGAAATTGCCAAAAAGCCAGTACCAGCATCTTTTAGGGACATGTCATCTCACCTTTCAAGCAAAAGGATCTTGGTGACACAACTCTTGGTGATTACAGAACAAAAATAAAAAACCAGCATCATGAAATTCTTGACGGTGTTTTAGAAAGGGATATTAATCCTTTTATGAGTAAGTCTTTAGAGAACTGGAAAGACAATGAAATTGCATCTTTGTCCAAAAACCGGCATGAAAAAATTAAATAGATTGCCCATATCAAAATCTGATTGCCTATGTTGAATGTTTGCAATTTTTTTAAAACTTTAAGAATTTGATTTTCATAACAAAAATATGCATTGAACATATATTTATAATCTGATTGCATATACTGAATATTTGTAAATTTTTTAAAACTTAAAAGAATTTGTTTTGAATGTTAAAAATCTGCATTAATTATATATTTATAACAAATTAACAATGTTGCAGCGAATCGCGATCTGTTGCAAAACGTTCCGGAACGTGCGTTCCGGAATGTCAACGACCCGCGACCCGCGACCAGGATCACATTTTTTTTTTGTGTGAGAAAAAGACTATGATATGGGCTAAGCCCTCCGTCCCACACTAGTTATTCTAGCAGAGTTTGCAGCCCCACCACTACAACTTGATGCAATTTTTCGTCTTATCACATATATACAACGCCTCAGATTGCTTTCCATGGATGCACAGAGATACACAATAGGCGGCACTCACGTCATCTCAGCACCTTCATAGTCAGGGCTATCGTTTATCATGGTTTTCGCAGGCATCACGGTTACTTAACAGCCTTGGCATCTATATGGTGGACCTCCCATCGAGCACCCACGACGATATTAGATGTTTTCTCCATAGAGCATATCTTGGTTGATCATGGCAGGGCTAGTTAGGGGTCAAACCTGACTATTATCGAACTCATTTCTTGGAGATGGATGCAATGGGTCTCCAAGGTCTACCACGCTACTTAGACTCAGGATTATCCCATGGTTTGAGATTTACACTGGGTCAGCTCCGATTCTCATCACATCAACTTCAGATTGAGACTGGACGTTTTCAGGGTGCCTCGCTAGACGAAAGGATCTGCTAGATATGTTCTTTGTCTGAGGTGGAGTCTGAGGAGCACTTTTGCTTAAGATGCCTAGTCTACTATGAGATCAGAGGGAGGTACCATTGCCTTTTTTGAGATGCTCACGTCACATTGCAATCCATTATAGCATATGAGGATCCACTTTGAGCTGCACTCATGGTCAAAGAGATGTTTTTAGTACGACAAGATCTGTGTTAGCCACCGACTCACTGTGACACACAACACCAGATCACATCGTTCTTCACCCGTAGGAGACCGCGGATAAATCTTGGCTTAGATGACAGTGATGACGATAGTGACCTTTCTCGACATAGAGACTTGAGACAACACACTACCCAGACTCGTATTGTTAGCAGAGCCATTGTTTAGAGACGACCTCCTCGACGACGTTAGCAACATTTATTAGGCCCACCTCCAGGCGTTATACCCATTACATGTTTCTTTGGTAGCAACAGCATTTGAGGATAACATGATGTACCATTATCTTTAGACTTATATTGGCAGTTCGACATTCTTATATTAGATGTACTTTATCACTAGCAATTATGTTGCACATGCTTTTCTTTATTGTTTTGGAGACGTTTCATACGCTCTCGATTGTACCACACACTTGATATGCACTCTTTCCTCTTATATGCCTTTTGGCATGGAAAAGACATTAATAATCTTTCTCTATCCCCCCCCCCCTTCCCCCCCCCCCCTCTCTCTCTCAGTCATACCCTATTGTTCTAGTTCAAAATGTATGTCTTTCTAAGATTAGGAATGTACATTGATAGGAACTAGGAGAATCCATCATTAATAAGGAGTTTTCAGATTTGATGGCTTGCTGGTTTTTCAGATTAGGAGAAGATAAGATTAGTTGCTTGCTATCTTGTATGCAATTTCATGCATGGAGAAGCGCCGTTTACGCTTTAGTAGCTACCATTTGGCTGGCTTTAGTCTTTACAGGGCTTCAAGTAATGCTATCTTGAAAATTCTAAGGCAACAGCACATAGAACATGCATAAATTATTCACGAAAGTACATTCACATGTAAAGGCAACTCATGATGAAAACACTAAGTAAAATTATGGCTTGCTCTTGGGTAGAGAGAGAATACATGCATGAGCTCTTGTGTACAGAGAGAAAGCAACAAAAAGTGTGTATGTAGAATCTCACAATCTCTCCAAAAAACTAAGTGTAGAATCACTCTCTCCCTCTCTCAAGTATGAATTCAAGGTCAAAGAGTTGTAGTCAACATCATGAAAATCAAGATCACAAAATAGGCAAGAGTGTTGATTATCAAGATTTTGCATTCTAGGTTGACTAGTCCACAAACTATGATCTTTTTGCATGATAGATCTAATCTTGTAATCAAAGGCTATCTTGATCCTATTGAGGCTACATACTTGCTCAAGGATGTAAGTGTCCTTTGTGGATGATTCACTTTAATCTCATGAGAAGTTCACAAATTGACTCACAATGAAAAAACATGTTTTTTCACACTATGAATGACTATCTCATTCTTGCTCTTACAAGATCCAAGGGCATACATTTGATGACACAACCACTTGCTTTCTAAATGATTTAGAACCTGATCTAAGCCATTAATGACATGAGATATGTTCATACAAGAGGCATCATACAAAACTAGCATTGCCTCACTTGAACTTTGAGATGTAGAAATCTCATCAAAGCAAGATGGTACATGAAATAATAGAAGAGAAGCAAAAGTGGATGTGTTGGAGTAGATACCACGTGAAAATTGCCCCTCTTTCCTGTGAGTTGTGAGCCACATTGACTCGGCCTTGCCTGTTGAAAATCTCCTTGACACCATGAGTTGGAATGACTCCTCCTCAAGCCTTGTCTTTCCCCATCATGCTCTTGGATTGTTGGTAGACATGAGGATCTCACCATCATCCTCTTGATAGAGATGAGCTAATGCAAGAGCACATAGACCATGCATAAATCAAATCATTCACGAAAGTACATTCACATGTAAAGGCAACTCATGATGAAAACACTAAGTAAAATTATGGCTTGCTCTCGGGTAGAGAGAGAATACATGCATGAGCCCTCGGGTACAGAGAGAAAGCAACAAAAAGTGTGTATGTAGAATCTCACAATCTCTCCAAAAAACTAATTGTAGAATCACTCTCTCCCTCTCTCAAGTAGAAATTCAAGGTCAAAGAGTTGTAGTCAACATCATTTTGATTGGACCCCTTGCATATCTCCTCGTAATTTGATTGGTTTAGTGACATAAGGACCCTTGATTATGATTGGACCAATTTCATGGATCTGTCACTTTTGATTGGTCACATGACTTCATGACAACACATAGGAAAGTGTTACTAGCCCTCTACTATCATGCCATGTGCCTAACCTACCTCAAGCTAGGTCACACACCAAAATTGGCCTAATCACCTACTAACATGTGTGCATGTGGGAGAAAAGTCAAAATACCCCCCAAACTCAAGATTAAGGCCTATTGACTATTCAAACTCTTCATAAATGAACTAAAAAGATTATGGCTACCCTCCACACGTGGGAACATGCTGAGATTTCACTATGTACGTGATATTGCAAAAGATCAAGCTAGATTTTGCCTATTTTTCACAACTCCAACAATGAGGAGTTTTTAGATTTGAACGCTGTTGGTTTTTCAGATTAGGAGTGCCTCCCTCTGAAATTTAGGCAACCTTGTATGCATATACGTATATATGATGTAATACATACATATATCTAGCGTAAGAATCTGTGTTGAATTTTCCTACAGCTATGTTTTTGATAAACGGTGAATGGTATATCAAATTAGTAGTCAAAAACTTTGTGGGCAATCTACATAAAATTTAATTTTGCATTTTATTTCATACATTCAAGGACTACTCTAGACTTAATATCAATTTCCAAGGTCGATTTCTGTTCTGATTAGATTCCAGATGGTTTACTTTGAAATGCATAAGTGAGATCAACCAAATCTTTGATTGTGTTTATTAAAAATGAGTGTTTTGTAACACATTGATTTCTCTTCATGATAGGAATTATGGTGCTTAGTTGACTTAGTTGAGTTCATTGGTCCTTTTTTAAGATTTGTTACAAACTTTATTTTGTCTGTTGATTTTGTTCAAATGAGACATTTGATTTTTCCTGGGATCAATGAATAAATGAAACATTTGTGTTTATGAATTTAGTTGATGCTGAAAGTGCATACTGTAAATGTAATTGAGGAGGATGCCTATGATGCATAAGTTCTTTTCTGATTCTTGGAAATGCTATAAATTTCAGGGCAGACTATAGTCCTTCACATGATTTGCTCGAGCAAGAGTTTGTTCTTAAAGGGCACAAGTATGAACGTAAAGATTTGGAGGTATTATTGTTGAAGAGCCTCATGGCTACCTTTTTTAGACACTTATTAAAATCAGTGCACGTCAATAAATATGGGGTATTATCCACATATTGTAACATGAGTCTGAAAATAGTTTGTATCTTGATCAACAGGTGCAAAACAGTCGAGGACATGCATTACAATGTAGTCATTATAAGCCTCAACGTGTACCTGAAGATACGTCACTTCCCTGTGTTATTTATTGCCATGGAAATAGGTGCGTGAAGCTGCATAGTCATTTTCCTTGGTGAAAAGGTGCTCTCTGCTATATTTAATGTTGCAAGTTGATTAAAATCAATAAATTATGAATTGAGCAAGATGTTGATTCAAACTTGTTTTGAGTTGACTTTCAAGTTATCCAAATTTGAAGGAGTGAGTTGTATCTTTTGTGCATCACTCTTCTGATATGTATGAAATTCTTTTAATCTTTCAACCACTTCTGTAAATCATTGCTATCAGGTGAACCAGAGCATATAGTAGGCTGAATTCTATCCTTAAAATCACAATTAAGAGATGTTTCGTGTATCTCACATTACGAGGCCAAAATGGACCTTCAGAAGTAATAGTAGGAATAGACTCCAAACCTAGAGTAGAGCTTGAAGAAATATGCTAAGATGAATACTAGGGGACCCTAGAAGACAGCTGTGCCCGCATATCACTAAAATGCTCCTTAATATCCATATGTGCTAGGTACTCTTGGAACCTCTGAGTATGACGTGCTATCATCACAGGGTGCCTCATCTGCCTTCTCATCCACCTTTGCAAGAGTCTCCTCAACAGAAGGTTGTTTGTCACTTATGGAAGCTCTAGAAGTCATGATGAGACATATGCCTCGGAAATCTAGTAGCCGCTGCAATATGTACTGCCCAACAAGATATTAGAGGTGATGAGTGATTGATGAACATTACACTTCGAAGGTTTTTCGTCAAAGTAGGACTGCTAACCTCTGTTGTGGGCACAAATGTGGATTTACTGTGTATGGAAAGAAGAAAAATTAGATGGATATCGGTCACATGGATGTAGTAAGTGGCCAGCTAGCTCAAAATCAGTCTATCATAAGTTGTGAGGTGATGGGATAGGCGAACAATGGAAGTAATGAGCCATAGTAAGGCAGCCAAATGATATTCTCCTTAAAAGTTGCAATGAAGCAAGGTGATGTTGATTAAACAGGGCTGAAAAAAGCTCCCACAGGTGATATACTCTGTATTGATGATGAGAAAAGAGGTCCGAGAGCAAAGAATAGCAAGAAATGAAGTTTTATAAGGCCGAAAGAGCTGTCAATCCACTATCCTCGCGACGATGAATCGCTAGAAGGCTCCTCTCTGTTGAAATGTTACAATTTTTTAGTATCAATCGACACTGTAAAAAAAAATTGACAACAAACGTGACTAGAGAGGTAAGTGAGGTCGTATCCTCCAGCTATGAACATTAGATGATGTGTAAGTCCCACAATGAGCTGAAAAATAGTTTAGATGGGCTTTAAATATCAGCCTTTGAATGATGAGAAATAGGTACAGTAGAAACCTACAATGCTCAGAAAGTTTCTCTCCTCCAGCGATGGACCGTTGGAAGGTTGAAAAGTTGGCCTTCTTCCAGCGAAGGACCTTTGGATACTTCCCTCTCAACGATGTGCTGATACCTTCCTCGTCTACCAATGACCTGCTAGATAGCAATACAATAAGACGATCTCTTCCAGCCTTGGAAAGTGCTCTGTACAAAGTTATGAACCAAAAATTTGATGGTCATACAACGACTTCAACTAAGATTGATATACAAGCAACAGGAACCTGAGCATGAAGTAGATACTGCTGATGAGTCACCTACAGAGAACCCAAGCAGGGAGCAAGTTGCAACGCATACCTCTTGGCCCTGTTGCCTGATACACATAGCCTTATCTGGTTACTCATCAATAATGGGGACCAAACATAATGAGCCATATAAAATAATGACTCAGCGCCCAAGTGATGATTGATCATGTAATAAGGTCCTAAGTGCATGCTCCTTAATTGGTTAATTGCAGATTACTTTGCATCTGTTCTGTCAAAAAGAGGCTCATGGGTCATCCAAATTCTTAATGCTTCATATGTAAGTATGGATGATGAAAAGAAAGGTCAGTAGCCAGTGCCAAATCTTTCGATGTAATGTCTATGCAGTGGCTGCCGAGCGGATGCTAATGAGGCTGCTATTATATTGCTTCCTTCAAATATCACAATATTTACTCTTGACTTTTCGGGCTCTGGTCTTTCAGATGGTGACTATGTCAGCTTGGGTTGGAATGAGGTAATTTCTTATATATGCCTCATAAGAGTTTGGTGTTTTCCTAGTATAGCATATGGGAGTTCTGAGAAGTAATTGTGAGCATGATGAAGCTATTCGTCTTTACATCTTTAAAATTTCTGCCAAGAGTTTCTAAATGGTTGCAGTTTGAAATATCAGGTTCTTTTGTCCTAGCATGGTACACTACACTATGTAAGTTTTAATTTGGGACTGCTCTGTGTAGTTTGATCATCTTGTGCAATGGCACTTTGTGTACCTTCTCTTTGTCAATTCTTGCAGGGTACCTCTGCATTGATTAGGCATTGCTATATTCTTCCTTTGTTGACTAAATATCATGTCCAAATATCATCTATCTTCACTTTAATGGCTAGATATGGAGAGAACATGTTTTTGATTGATATTGCTTTGCCTTCTAGATGGAAGATCTCAAAGCAGTTGTGTCATATTTGCGCACTGACAAACAAGTGTCTCGCATAGGCCTTTGGGGTCGTTCCATGGGTGCTGTCACCAGGTAATAGCCTGGTGAATGCTGAAATTCTGTATTATGTGTTGAATTTACCAGATTCTGCCTCTGTGATCATTGATCACGTTGCATCTATACAGTTCAGCAGTTTATTCTATTAAATAGATTTTTTATTTTCTAGAATGCACAGTTATTACAATCAGGCTCAAGTTGTCACCTTGTGACCGAAACATTTTTGTGGCAATTGCATTTTGCAGTCTCCAATTCCATGTTTGTCCAAATAAATTAATAATGTCATCTACAGTAGGTGATTTAGTTTGTTTAGCAGTTCTACAGCTTGAAATAGGAATGTTGAAATGGTAAAAGCCTTCTGATAATTTAACTAGCAAGGTGTGCGTTTTGATGTGAATTTTGCAGCCTTATGTATGGTGCTCAAGACCCTTCAATAGCTGGGATGGTGTTGGATAGCCCCTTCTCAAATTTGTTTGATCTTATGTTGGAGCTTGTGGATGTGTATAAGATTCGCCTTCCAAAGTTCACAGTATGTAGATTGTTGGACATGCATTACTCCAGGCACCTACTATGCTATATTAATATTTTGTACCATGAAAACGACAAAGTTCTCCCATCTCAATGTTTTCATACCTATTTCCGCTTTCAACTCCATACTATCATCAATTTTTATGTTAGTCTCAAACCTTTTACTGACCGGCTATCTTTGAGCATGCCCGTTCTACATTTTATGCATGATGTAATAGTCTTTAGTAGTCCTCTGTTGCATCACTTAGTTGTTTGTGGTGTGATATTTCTGTTGAAAGTGGGAAGATACATGGATTTTAAGAGAGGAGTGGATTTTTCAGTTTTATTGAGAAGCTCAGTTTCATCAGCATTCACAATACCCAGCCTGCATACATATTAGGTCCTGGACCTGCAACTGGCCTATTTAAGAATTTTCTGAGTAAGAAGGTATGAGTGGCATTCTTATATGTAGTGCCAAGGTCCGCGACTCTATTGATACTCTACTGACAGAGAGATTACATTGAAGATATTACTGCCTTGCCTTTGGGTTTTCAAGTTGGTCGACATTTAATCTGTCAATGGTTTCTCATAGTTTGTTTCTTACTATTCAGGTCAAAGTGGCTGTGCAATACATGCGGAAAGTTATTCAGAAGAAGGCACAATTTGATATCATGGACTTGGATGCAGTAAAGGTATTGGCTTGTGCCACTTGAATGAATGTTTGGAAAAATTTCTTCATGCACAGACCATGGCTGTGTCAAAATTTGAGTTGACCTTAGACTCTTATATCCAATGCACCTAGATGTTGCATTGGACGAAAGATGTATTCTTGAAACCTACAAATTCATTCTTTCCAGAGAGATTTTTAAGGACAATTTCATGCTAGTTTTTCCCCGTGTGCCTTTTAGTTTGCTTTTTCACTTTGGAGAAACATGTGTAATATGAATAGTTGGTTCTTCTATACATATTTCCTCTACTTATCATGCTTTTGCTACAATTTGGCTGATGCACGTGGCCGTGGCAACTTCATCCTATTTTAATCCAATGTTATATGGCATCTAGAACATATTTTGACTTGCTTCTGAATTTTTGTTATGTAGAACAACCTTTTGCGCATTTCAGAAATATGTAGAAGATGAAAGTATCTGTTTTAGACATTATTGGATATGGTTTTACAGCATATTCTGCATAACATCTTCATCCATTTTCTTTTTTGAACTTTGAAGTCTTGAATTGAGTTTGCTTAAAAAAAGAGGGTAGCAATTATCTTTCAGTCATTTGTGATCTCATGTAATAGCAGCAACATTAGTAACTATATTATTCTTTTGACAGGTTGCAGACAAATGCTTTATACCCGCATTGTTTGGGCATGCAACGGAGGACTTGTTCATTCAGCCACATCATTCAGATTTGATATTCAAAGCTTATGCAGTAAGGTCTTAATTTTCATTCTGCATGTCAATGTGGCTTTTACAATAAATGTGTCATGCCCAAATCAGTACTAATGGGCCATTGTGTTAGAAAATTCAACCATCCATTGTTAGAAAATTCAACCATCCATTACTTTGTTCTGGAATCCTCAATGTACTTGGCTGATTGGTTCAGTTTTAGAATTAGTGCATTTATGGTTCATGTGCTCGAAATTTAATCGTTCTGGATGATTTTTAAAGAACGTGTGGATTTCTCAAAAGACTTTCTTGTAATTCAGAGAGGCCTAAAACTTCATCCCCAATCATGTACTCTGTAAAAGCCGATGTTCTGTGGGATGCCACCCATAGGATTGTGAATAAGGTTAATAGGCTGCTGAGCATGATGCTAATTGTAATTCCTACAGAAGACTAAAACTTGTTGGGTACGGTTTTGTGCTCCAAATTGAGAAAGTACACTTTTCTAGCACCTTTTGTTGATAATGGCTACAACCCATACTGCATAGGAAGCAAATGCTTATGAACTCAATCCCCTGGTCCATCCGTGAGCACATTTAACTTGGTAAGTCCAGCATCGAATTTTTGAGAGAAAGAGAGGACATTGAAAGATGAAATGCTCAATTTCTGTCTCCCCCATAGAACATATTTGACAAACCTAGTCCTCCTATATAATCCCTTGGAAACGCCCTACCTCAACCTGTAATTGGTGTCCACTGTGATGAAACTCAGAGCTATCCCAATGCGATCGGAAGGCTATGATATAGTGCAAACTCCAGGTAAGAAGGTTGTGCTCGAAGGCTGACCACATCTAGCTCCAGAGAAATTTGTCCTATAGAAGCCTAAGTTGACCCTCGGGCTAGACATGCTGAACATAGGGTTGGGAACCATCGGAGAGTAGTTTTCTAAATATGCTTAGTAACTAGCTATCTTTGCATATCACGAGAGATGATAATCTAGAAAGTGCCTTGGATGAGGAAAGTGCCAACCATGGGTACATAAGCTCTCAAGCTCCTCTTTCTAATGAGCTATGGCTCACTATGATTCGTTAAGATTGATACCTGTTTTTTGCTTGAACAATGTTTTTCTTCACACACCATGGCACAAATCCTAATGATAAAACTACCAACTATGTTCCCTTGCGTCCCAAATTCTAATTACGCTTAACTATCAGTACATTTGTCTGCCCGAGCTATGATTCTCTTTGTTAGATCGACTATCCTACTAGGTAGATAGTACATTCATCTACCCAAGATGATCAGTCCTTTGATCATTTGGAAGCTATCTGTGAGACGAACAAACACATTTGTCTATCTTTAATTAGTCATTTACACACACCCAATAGCTGGCCAACTACCTACATGTAAAGCACAATTTTACATGGCAAACAAATTACTTAACTATTCAGTGTATACATCTAATAACAGAGAAAACTGCTGCAGTAGTTCAGAGTACACTGTCAAACATAAGCAAAAACTTTATTAACTGTACAAATTTAGAATAGACAAGTGAAAATGATTTGGGGTGTAACAATAATTCTCACAAATGTGAACTATGCAGAATTCTTGAAAGAATGAAAGCGTCGTTAAACCAAGGTTATCGTACTTATTGCTAACGCTAACATGATAGTAACAACCTTTTTTCCTTAAAGCATCACCTTTATACTACTCTCTACTCTTCTAAGCTGCATTCTAAGAGCTTCGTGTTTGATGGATGTAGTCTTGTACCAATGTTTTCGATGTTTCCTTATTTGCATTTATGGAGACCACCACATTTGGTTGTTATCAACGTCACTTCAAGGGTGTTTCTAGGAAATTTCTGCCTTCGAAGACTTTGATTTTGACACATTGATTGAAATATGACTGGACCAGGGAGACAAGAATATTATCAAGTTTGAGGGGGATCACAACTCTCCGAGGCCTCAATTTTATTATGATTCAATAACCATTTTTTTCTTCAATGTACTACGACCTCCCATTGATCCAGTTGCAGAGGCTGCTCCTGATTCCTTGTACTTTGAAGGCTTTGAACTGGATGATGATTTTGATGAGGTACAAATCCTTTCGTCCTTTATCAAGTAAATCATAATTTTTTGCCACATAACATGCACTACACGTAGTGTTGGGTTTGTGCATTATCATAATGTTCATAGCATAACCTAAAGAAGTAATATGCATTTGACATGATAGTATACTAGCATTGCCCCCTATTTATTGTAAATGGCATTGCACAAAGATTATTACCTAGTAATGGGGCCTTGTGGAAACTTATGATTTATGGCCTATAGTATTAACAAATCATATCTTGTAACACATGTGAACTTGTAATGAATTGACACAAGTGTACTATAAATAGGACGAGGCATTTGCATTTTTGGATTTAATTATAGGCAAAACAACAAGCGAATGATGCATCGAGCATTATGAACATAGGAGCTTGCATTACATTGAACTATGTGTAGTTGCTTACTATTGTTGTGAGCTACCTAAGGAGTCTATGCCGAAGAATAATTGATTGTTTGAAAGGAGGTTAGAGTCTTACCAGTCAAACTTTAACTCTCTCAGTTTTGAGTTGTTGGAGATTGGTAGTCTTACTAGAATTTGAAAGTTGTGTTCTCTACACCTTGTTTAGGATTGTCGGACCAAATCTTCTTAGGAGCATGTGAAAATATTGGGTCCAAATAGATTATTTTTTTTTTCTTGAAACACCTCAATGCACTACCAATAGTGTCAATGCCATCATTACTAAGTTGGAAATCTTATGGTAAGTGTAGTTGGCATAAGAATGGATGAGAGTTGATTATGTAATATTTCCAATTTATTGAGATGATGTTGATTCCACTACTCACAATGTTATTGAGTAAACTTATAACCCGACTTTTGTACCTAGTTATAGGCAAAACAACACCTAAGGCATGAAATGGACAATGATATTGCAAAATGTAACAATCTCCGCAGGATAAGTTGAACTAAGAATAACGCTAAAAAAAGCTAAGCTAATTCAAGCTGAAATCTACTCTCCAAGCAATCAATTCATCAAATGAGGAGGCAATATTCTTATTTATAGCGTACTCAACTGAGCAAGCTTATACAAATGCCAAGTCACTATTGATAAGACTATGTGACCTTATCTTATTGCTAACACGTCCTAAGAGGCCTAATCACATTAACTTCTAACAAATAATAATAGATAAAATGTCACAAGTTAGCCTTAGAATGGCCTATAATTCTTCTTGGAAAAGGCATTGTCCTTGATGTAAATATAAGAAATTATTATCGCCAAAAATAATAAACTGCTTTAACATGTGTATTTTTGTTTTATTGGAGGGCAAAACTACATAGGTTGAAGAAGATGATACAAGTTAAAGGGGCCATTGACTGCATAATACATATGTGGAAAGAAGAAATATGTTTGCTAACTATTCGGATGGACCAAGAGAACGAAAGAGTCCATCTTCAAGGATGACTTTGCTGCATACAATAACATAGCATCCCAATTGGATGGACTAGGAATGCCACATAAGGGCATTTGCAAGAGTGCACGAACCAAGGCATGTAGAAAGAACTCTGGACACATCAATTATTGGGGGAAAAAGCTGCATATATTGAAGAAGATTTCATGAATTGCAAATACCAAAAAGACCATTGATATATACCATAACAGGCACAAAAATACCTATGAAGAAGTGGAAGCTGCAGAAACAAGAAATATTTCTGTTGAACATGGAATGACACAAGTATCCTGATGGACCAAAAAACGAGAAGAATCCATCATCACCAACAACTTTGCTGCATACTCTGACATAACATGTGTTATGAACTCAATCATAGATGTGGGCATTAAATAAAGTACTAAAATAGCAAATAGCAATTACAAAGCATTCTCTAACTAAGAAAACTTAACAAAGATAAAGGCTATTGATAGCTCATGCAAATCTCCAAAAATGGAACTCCCCTCCCTACAAAGAGCTCAGGACACCAAAATCAATAATCTAAGTAGTGGATGTCTCTAGTTCCTATTTATAATAGTGAGGAACATCTTGGAAGGTCCCAATATACAAGAAATCAGGGCCTCTCCAAATGTGTGCCCTTGAGGGCAATGAAATCAGTTGTATTTTAAACATAGGAAATAGGCTTAGCAGTAATAAAATGGTACCAAAAAATAGATGCAAGCCGTGTATGTAGAGAAGTATGGAACTGTCTGTTCATAAGATTCCCATGCTCAAAAGCATTATCCTCGGGCCTCAATGTAGGCTATAAAAGAAATTGAGCTATTGTAGCTATTGCAAGATATAATATATAAAGATGCATATTCTAGAGATGTCGAAGAAGTTCATGTTGTGTACATGTTGCAAAAAGTGCGTATGCTAACAAGTTGTGAGATAAAGTATCCATGTTGCAACACAGAGCCCAACATGACGAATGTATTTCATTGAATGAAAACATGAAGCTTTGTCAAGGAACATGTAGGAAAGCAAGAGACAAGTCACCAAGATCTAGTTATCAATCAATCTCCACAAGAAACAAGAGAGAAGAGGCTGGGCGCCCAACTCTAAGAGAGAGAGAGAGAAAACAACAACAAGAGCAATGGAGAGCCAAACTGTATAAAATGGAATACACAATGAGCATCTAAGTACTCTACCTGCATGTGACCAAATGTCACCAAACCCTAAGGTTAACCACTTACTAAATGTAGGGCACCCCCAAAAGTCAAGATAGGGCCCCTAAACGAAATTAGACCCCTAAGGACCCACGAGTTAGTACATGACCAAAATTGGGTCCAACTGAACTTAAGACAAATTTAAGATGGCCTAAATAACTAAATACCCATGGTTACACAAATCTCGACCTTTTGGGTCAAAGTAACCTATGGATTAACTTCAGCATAGTCATTTATTTCTAACACCCTCCTTAAATGACAATGCAAAAAAATGGATCTCGATGTGCTTCGTCCTCACATGAAAAACAAGATTCCTTGCAATGGCAATAGCACTTTGACTATCACTCAAGATAAGAGTGGCTGAGGGCTTGCCAAACTTCATGTCAACAAGTAGTCTTCTCAGCCATAAACACTCTGTCGTGGCTGAAAATATCGCTCTATATTTTGCCTCACTAGAAGAAGTAGCAACAGTGGGTTGCTTTTTACTTGACCACGAAATTGCAGAATTACCATAAAAAAAGCAATGTCCACTTGTAGAGCGTCTAGTGTCTTGATCTCCACCCCAATCCGAGTCACTAAAACCAACCAAACATGCATCATCACAAGCAGGAAAAACCAGTCCATGACTTCTTGTTCCTTGAAGATATCGAAAGATCCTCTTCAACGCTTTCCAATGTGATGTCATCGGGGCATGCATGAATTGACTCATGAGTGAGACACTATAAGAAATGTCCGTTCTTGAATTACATAGGTAAATGAGACAACCAATAGCTTGACAATATAAAGTAGTGTCAAATGATTCACCATCACCTTGACTACTTAATTTCAGACCTGTCTCCATAGGTGTAGCAACCGGCTTGCAATCTCCCATCTTGAACCGCTTCAAAATCTGCCCAATGTAGCGTTCTTGAGAGATGAAAATTCCAGCACCTTCTTGTACAAATTCAAGGCCAAGATAAAAGTGCAATAGGCCTAAATTTGAGGTCTCAAGAACCATACCAAGATCAAGTATTACGGCATCAATCTGCTGCTCATTACTTCCCGTAATAATAATATCATCAACATGAAGCAAAATAATGATGATATAATCTGAAGTATGCTTGACATAAAGAGTAGATTCGCTAGGACTATTAGTAAACCCTCGATCACAAAAGTAGGCGTGTATCTTTTGATACCACATCCTCGGAGCTTGCTTCAGTCCATATAGTGCCTTCTTGAGAAGACAAACTTTATCTTCTTGGCCTTCAACCAAAAAACCAGCAGGTTGTTGAAGGTACACTTCCTCATTGAGATCACCATTGAGGAATGCTGTCTTTATGTCAAGTTGCCGCAAACGCCAACCAAAGTGGGCAGCCAAAGAGGTTACTACCCTCACGGTAGTCATCCGAGCAGTAGGAGAAAAAGTCTCCTCATAATCAATCCCCTTTTGTTGAGCATAGCCTTTGGCAACGAGCCTTGCCTTGTACCTTTCAATGGTACCATCTGTCTTATACTTGATTTTGTATGCCCATTTAGAACCAATTGCCTTCTTCCCATGAGGAAGATCAACAAGAAGCCAAATCTGGTTCTTCATAAGTGAGTCATACTCATCTTGCATTGCATCCTCCCGACATTTTACTCCCTTGGCCTGCTCATAGAAAACAGGTTCTTCTGCAACATCTCCATGAGATGTAAGAGCAAAAACTGAAAAATCAGCATAGTCCACTCACTGATTTTGTAGAGGCACGTGTCTTTCCATCATAAAATGAACTTACTTTGCTGTCCCGCAAAGTCGATCACAGCCACCGTGGGACTGTTTTGGGCTGTCCAACAGCCATGTCTCTTCTTACAATTTGCTGTCCAAGATCTTCCGACACCGCACTTGGCTGTCCAAGATCTTCCAAAACTGGTCCTTGCTGTCCAACAGTTCCTGCAGGCTGATTTTGAGCAACAACGGGCGGTTCTTGATGAACATTAGGCTCTAAACTTGATGAGGTGTTGGGCAGGTCGAAACTGGTTGATTGCTGTCCCTTATCTCCAACAATAGAAGATGGTACCAAATCTGGAAAAACTTAAACATTCACACTATGTGGGCTGTCCCCCTTCAAGATATGAGTTGGGGCCACATCCAATGAAATCTTTTCATCAAAATGCACATCACGACTAACAATAATCTTATTAGTGTCAATTTGAACAGCCTATAGCCTTTGCTTTCACTACTATAGCCAACAAAAATGCATTTAACTCCTTTATCTTTAAGCTTTGTACGAAGTTTATCCGGAACAAAAGCATAAGCCGTACAACCAAAAATGCGAAAGTGAGAGATTGTAGGCTTCTTTCCATACCAAACTTCATAAGGAGTTAATACTTTCAATGCTTAAGTAGGACAACGATTGCTTATGTATGCTGTCGTTATAACCGCTTCAGCCCAAAACTTGTGAGGCATCCCCTTTGCTTTGAGCATGCAACGGGCCATCTCCATGAGTGTGCGATTCTTTCGTTCGGCAACACCATTTTGTTGAGGCGTATAGGGAGTTGTCATTTGATGAAGAATTCCCTTTTCTCGAAGAAATGCACCGAATGTATTCTTAATGTATTCCCCTCCTCGATTGGTGCGTAGGGTCTTCAAAGAATGCCCAAACTGATTTTCCACCATTGCTAGAAAATCTTTGAAACGTTGAAAAACTTCCGATTTAGCCTTCATAGGATAGATCCATGTAAAACGGGAAAAGTCATCAATAAAAGTCACAAAATAGATGCACTTTCCAATGGATTCGGTCCTCATTGGACCACAAACATCACTATGAACCAAATCAAATTTATCAAGAACCCTTATAGTTCCATCAATTGGAAAATGTTTCCTTTGAAACTTTCCAAGTATGCACCCCTCGCATACATGCCCTTCTGGCTGCTCAATAGTAGGAATGTCTTCTACCATATTAAATGTCTTCAGCTTCTTCAAACTTGCAAAGTTGAGATGCCCAAACCTTGCGTGCCACAATTCAGCCAACTCCAATGATTGTGATGTAGAAGCAACATGACATGTAGAGGGAATTCGTCGCTCATAGGTATCCATAATGAATAAGCCAGCATGCATCGTTCCCGAAACAATAATCAAGTGTGATCTTTTAGGATCCTTGACAAGACACTTATCTTCTTTGAAGTCAACACCTAGTCCTTGCTTCAACATAGTTGAAACCGAAAGAAGATTCTTCTTGATTCCCGAAACATAAAGCACATTCTTAATGTACTTTTCTTCAACATTAGGCAAAATGATGGCTACAATTCCAATTCCATGAATAGAATAAGATGCATCATCCGCACATTGTACCTTACTTCCATTTTGCACTTTTACTAATTTAGTAAATGCTTCTTTGCGAGAAGTCATATGACGAGTAGCACCACTATCAATCACCCATTCAATGGGTTGAAAATCAGCAACTTACAAACCAGATCTGAATTCGTCATAGATGTAGTAGTACTAGTAGAAGCAATATTAGACACAAAAGCATAGTCTTGGTTGAAGAGATCACCACTAGCTTCAAGCTCTTGCTCCAAAGTAGCAAGTGAAGCACTAGTATCAATTCCTTTACTCTCCTCTTTCGCAAGCTTCTTCTTACAATCCTTGATAAAGTGCCCATACCTTTTGCAATAATGGCACTTCCCTTTCTTCTTTTGAGTGTTGACATCTTGACCTCCAACGGGCTTTTGCTCATCAATAGGAGGCTTCCCCTTTCCTTTTGACTTGCCTTTGCCCTTGCCTTTCGTGAAGAAAGCTTGATTTTGTTGAGTGTCACCCGCAAAGTTTTGCCTCATTTGCTCCACTTGAAGAAGCAGCCCAACAAGTTCATCAAAGGAGAGTTGCTGTCCCCTAAGAGAGATACTCAAAGATGAAACAAATGGAAGATATGATGAAGGTAATGAGTTGAGAGTAATGGAAACAAATTGAGCATCCTCAATTATCTCATCAATATTGAGAAGCTCCTCACGAAGATCCTTGATCTTCGTCAAGTGATTGGTCACTTGATCCCCTTTTTGCATCTTCAACAAAGAAAGCTGATTTTTGAGATACACCACTCTTGCTGGATTTTTGACTTGATACATAGTATAAAGTGTATCCCACGCACTTTTAGATGTCTTACAAGACCTAATATGAGGTAAGATAGATCTTTTCACAGCAAGAGCAACCATAGAATGTGCTTGTGCATCCCTTCTATCCCACTTATTTTGTTCTCCCGAAGATGGAGAAGATGATGATGATCCACGAGGTGTAGGAGGTGGCAAAGACGGAGGCCTTTCCTCATCACCATTGACCAAATCCCACAGCCCTTTCGCTATGAAAAGATTCTTCATCATGTAACTCCACAAGGAGTAGTTTGTGCCATCCAACCGATCTTCACTAAACAAAGAACCGATAGCTTCCGATTCTTTAGCCATTACCTCCAACAAAATTTCAGCTTGTAGTAGATAGTAAAGAGTTCCTTTCCACAACCAAATCTACTCAAAAATTTGTAGCAAACAAAGAGCTGAAAGTAGGAGCACAAGATATCCTTCAATCTGCAACCAAAGTGCTCAAAAGATAATGGATAGATGGTTGTCTTTCTGCACAAAAAAACCAGCTTTTTGAAAATTAGGTTAGCTTCGATTGAAGCCTACATCGAAACCCAATTAGGAAGCCAAATAGTGTGATCAACACACACTCCAATAGGGCTGTTGAAAGCGCCCTACTACTTGCTGAGAATTTGCAAATTTCCAGCCACAAGTTGACCTAACTCTGAATAGGGTTTGTTGAATTTTGGGCGCCCTCCTACACAAATGCAAACCTGAAAACAAAAACAGCAAGATAAGGAGACACCACAACCAAAAATCAGTTGCAGATTTTTGGGCACCCTCCTCCAAACAAAACTTGCTGAAAACTGGTTGCATAAAAATCAGATTTGAGATTCTGATTTTTGGGTGCCAAAAATTGCTCCTCCAAGATCTCTGATGGCCGCCCTCCTTCAACCTGAAAAGAGACAAAAAAGCTGATCCAAACTCCACTTGAAAAGATCAGCAAGATGCTGAAATTTCACAACAAAAAGCAGAGAAACTCCTCTTCTGGTAGGGTGCCAACAAACAAGCTTGTTGCAGATCCGGTAGCTCTAATACCATGTAGGAAAGCAAGAGACAAGTCACCAAGATCTAGTTATCAATCAATCTCCACAAGAAACAAGAGAGAAGAGGCTGGGCGCCCAACTCTAAGAGAGAGAGAGAGAGAAAACAACAACAAGGGCAATGGAGAGCCAAACTGTATAAAATGGAATACACAATGAGCATCTAAGTACTCTACCTGGATGTGACCAAATGCCACCAAACCCTAAGGTTAACCACTTACTAAATGTAGGGCACCCCCAAAAGTCAAGATAGGGCCCCTAAACAAAATTAGACCCCTAAGGACCCACGAGTCAGTACATGACCAAAATTGGGTCCAACTGAACTTAAGACAAACTTAAGATGGCCTAAATAACTAAATACCCATGGTTACACAAATCTCGACCTTTTGGGTCAAAGTAACCTATGGATTAACTTTAGCATAGTCATTTATTTCTAACAGAACACACATGCCCCAAGAATGCCAAATGAAGGCTTTGTGATAAATGTCTGCCATCATGTCGCTACATATGTGTATCTAGCAAGCCAATCGTATAGCTCAAGGATACCACATAAAGATATCAGTAAGATAATCAAGGCACCAACCCTATAGGACAAATAGTTGTATCTCTTTGGTAGGAATACGATTGCAACTAATGGACCATATTATTGTACCAATGCTTGAGAAACACTGAAGGGAAATATTAGTGAGCACTTGATACCTTAACTATGGATGAAGAATGTGGTTGCCAAATACCAAGGAAAGGATTCTGGTAGCACATGCCAAGATGAACAAGCTAGAATCATTAATCATATGCATCTCATGTTAAGCCAATCCGATAGACCATGCATACCATAAGAAAGTAAGAAAACCACCACAACTCCGTTGCGCACTATGAGAGAGCAAGAGTGCTAGAAAAGAATGCTCATACCTCCAGAGAGATCTCTCAAAAAACCATCAATAGGTGTTGAAATGTAAATGGAATTGATTACATTACCATAGGTTACTTTGACCCAAAAGGTCGAGAGTTGTGTAACCATGGTCATTTATTATATTAGGCCTACTTAACTCAGAGTTAGCTAAGTTAGTATGAAATTAACTTGGTAGGGACTCATGGGTCCACTGGGCCTAATTGTGACATTAAGTACCCCAACTTGACATATTGGAGGTACCTTATTCTTTCTATGTAACTTATAGAAAGTTGAATAATCAATAGTCAAGTAGTTGGATAGCCAATAGTCATGAAGTTAGATAGTCATCCTATCATCATGTCCTGCTACTAGAGAAAGATGTGATGTGAGCCACAACATGAGGTAACTTTGGTCTGACGTCATCTAAAACTAGTTGCAATATGACTATGAGTGCTGCATTGTCTATGGTCTCTGTGAATAGGTGCATCGTCGTCCACAGTCATCATCTTTAGAATCTGGGTCTCGACGTGGTCTTCTCCTAGAGAAGAAAGAGGTAATTTGACACCGAGAACTAGGATCAGTTGATTGAGCTATCTGGCATATATCACGTCTCAACAGGAACATCTCTTGTATCATAAGTGCAACATAGCGGGAATCCTCATATGATATGAGTGACCGAAGTGGTGGCATATCACAAAACAGGCAGTGCTATCTCCCTCTAATCTCATAGTATATAAGGCATCTGAAGATAAGATGCTCCTCAGACTCCAACTCACTCAAAGAGCATAACTAGTAGATCCACTCCTCTCTTGGGATACCATGGAACCTCCCAATCTCAATAGCCAACTGATGTGATGATACGCAAAGCTGGCCCAATGTAAATATGAGACTGTGTGAGAATCCCGAGTCGAAATACTGAGGTAAAATTGGGAACCTTGCTGTGTCTAGCTCCAAGAAATGTGCCTGGTAGTAGTTGGGCTTAACCCCTAGTTGATGCCGCCAAGTACGATCAAGGTATGCTCTATATAAAAAACATATGATATAGTGATGAGTACCCAAAGGAAGAGCTATGATTGAAATACCAAATGACTCAAGGAGGAGGTGTTATGCATGAGAAGACCATGAACGCTAGTAGCCCTGATTTTGAAGATAGCGGGAAGAAGCAAGTGCTATCTGTGTATATCTTTGCTCTGCATCTGGAAGTGCCTGAACACTTTGAATATATGCGATAAGCTAGAAGGTTGCATCGATCTATATAGGTGAAGCAACAAACTCGGCAAGGATGATCTTATGTGTGGAATAGAGGGCTTTGCCCAAATCATGCGAGCTAACATGGTAGTATGAAATCTTGAGATACTGGCCCAGTGTGAGGAGGAAAGACTAGTACACCATGTCTTTGCTGCATATAAGGCTGTGGGGGTGACAATGTTAGCAAAGAGTCTACACTTACTTGGAGCCTCCTAAACGGACTTGCGAAAACAAAACCTCTCCAACTAAACAAGGGAAGGGTGGCCCTCCCAAGTCGAGTGTTAGTTGCTTGTCTCATATTGAATGTAGGACTAATGAAAAGTATTCCCAAGTAAGTTGTATGAAGAAACCACATCTAGGAGCTGTCCGTCGAAAATAACCTCTGATGCTGCATGAAAGCCCTAGAAGTATTGAAGACCATAACTTTGGTCTTCGCAATGTTGACCCCCAAGCCCCAACGGGTACAAAAGACCTGTAGGCAATCCAACTATGGCTGTAACCCCCCTCTCTAATCAGAGAGACTAGTACCACATTATTAGCATAAAGAAGAATAGCAATTAGAATGTCGCCTAGTCTACAATCAGATCCCCACATTGTGAAATGACCATCTCCAACTCATATTATATAATCCAAAGAGAACCTTTGAAAGAGAGCAACCCTATTGGAATATCAATCCACACTCTAGAGAGAACTATCAAACAGGGTAGATAGCTCAGTGGTAGAGCATCCATCGGGTATGAGGGAGGTCATGGGTTCGAATCCTAGTTTGTCCATCCATATTATGATTTATGGATTTCTAACATGGTATCAGAGCCAAGTTAGACCTAACATTTCATGGTGTCAAAGCCATGGTTAGGTGGCCCAAGTTGTGGGGAAGTTGATAGCTAGGACGCCAACCAAGTGTGGCTTGAGGGGGTGTGTTGGAATATCAATCCACACTCTAGAGAGAACTATCAAACAGGGCGGATAGCTCAGTGGTATAGCATTCCATCCGGTATGAGGGAGGTCCTGGGTTCGAATCCTAGTCTGACATCCATATTATGATTTATAGATTTCTAACAAACCCTGCTTCACCCCAATGGTGCTCCAAATATGCTCAGAAGTACCACTGTCATGTCGAAAACAGCCCAAAACTCTCCCATAAAGAGCCATCACAGTGAAGCCAAGGTTACTAAGTCTCTAAAGCGTGGGACAGATATTAGGGCCCAAATTAGAAGCCATGTAAAATAGTGTTCAGGGGACTATCAAATATAATAAAAAGTGCACGCCCACCAATTATGGCCAAAATTAGAGAAGTATGGACTATGTGTGTCCATAACACTCCTCAACTTTAAAAAACATTGCCCTCAATGTTGGGCTTAAAAAATGACAAAACCTTGAACTAGAAGAAGGCCCCAAGCAATCACTTGGTAATAGCCAGTGATAAACATTTCTGAAAATAGAACTATTAGAACATTTGTGAATCCAAGGAATCCATACAGCCCAAGAGTGTACAACATCAACATCGACTGGAGCAAATCCATATATGACAGGACAAAGTTATGGAAGAATTCATGCGTACATAAGCATCAGATCGAGATAAGCAGCAACGGTCATATGTGGAATTGAACGACGTGTAAATAGAATCTGCATTTCACCACCAATAAACATGCAACCATGTATTGTATGTAAACGATAAATCTGGAACTGGAACATGTACATCACCCAGAGTAAGCATCAAAGATAAGTAAAGGAACCAAGGATATCGATCAACAACATGAGGATGCCAGCACCAAAGAATAAACCATGCCTATCGAATTGTGAGCTTGCGTATGCATAGCAACCATGAAGTCCTATGGACAACTGATAGACTAGAAGTGAAAATAGGCTAATGTGGACTTATCTTTAAGCATGTGACCTACACCTAATCTTGGGGGCTGATAATGTGAGTGTGATGGCGATTATTCCATGCTGTACATGATGAAACTGATGGTCCAAGACTTTATGGTCGGAAATTATCAAGTTAAAAATTACATGCTTTAATGTAGTATGTATATACTAGTACTGCCGCCCGCCCACTTGGACGACCCAGGATTGGTCAAGTAAGTTTAAAATGGGGGGGAGGGGGGTGTTTTGCTACGTGAGAAGAGGGGGAGGGGGAGGGAAAATTTTTTGAAAAAAAAAGTGTCCCGGGCAGGCTCACGCTGCCCGTCAGAGCGTGACAGGCAGTGTGAGCGCTGCCTGTGACACTAAAATTTTAATATATATAGATATTATGTAATATATACAAATTCTCAGAACTATTTGGGATATTGAGGAGTTTAATCTGTAGATATGGGGAAACTTGACTTTGCCACGTAAACCTTTTTTGTAAAGTTGTTGCCTCGAGAACATATTTGTTGAAAGTGCTGTTTGGATATCCATTTTCCAGAGGTCAGTTTTATACTTGGAAAATGCTCCCCTGATTCACGCATTTTTTATGATGTTTTTTCTGTCATGCATTTTTTAAAATCTTCTGCACCCTTCTCTTCTCTCTCTCTTTTATTCTTACTCCAAATTTAGAACTGATTCTTGGTTCATTTGATGTCTTTGGCCTGTATCTCTTCTGTTGGTATGGACAACATTTAATGTGCTGGTAGTGCAGAGTGTTTTATACGAAATCATGAGTAGCGTGCACCCCTCACATCCAATTTCTGGCAGTTCTACATCAGCTCCAAATGATAGAAAAGGTAAGATTATGCTGTACTGGTTGATCACACTTTCATCTAATTGTGCCACCCTTTACTCGAAAACTCAACCAGAAACTTTTCAATTCGGATAGAATAAGTAACTTTATTGTAATGATCCAGTTCCTGAGTTCAGTGCTGAAACAACAGAGGAGGCAATCAATCATTCCCGATCTCGCTGGCAGATGAGTAAAACTGTGGTGAGTACACAAAGTTGAACGATTTCAAAGTAAATTGCATAATTAAACTTTGAACTTCTTATGGTATCATAGATAGCTTTTTTTAAATATGAGGCTTTTAGATGTGGCATAGTAAGACAGGAGCTTCTAGCCAATCAAAGTCATTCTGATTGTGAGTTTCCAGCTAATATGTTTAATATCTAGTCGGAGGGCACATGCAAAAATACTCAAGAGTATCAATGTGAGCAGTTTACATGAACATTTCCAACAAAACTTACCTTGTTCCTTTTGAAACTCAGTTCCCAAGGTTGTGAGGCTGGACTCTCAAGAGGCCAGAGCCAGTGTCAGGTACCTTCGAAATGGAAATGGCTTTTGGCGGGTGAGCTTGCCAGTAGGGTGTTAGGAACGTGCAGGAGGCATGAGGGAGGTAAGGCTTATATGGCCAGCTGAGAATATGTAGTGGAATGAGGGATAGTGGGATGTTGGAGGGAGGTGGATGAATGTGCACAAGATTTTTTGATGCTCTTTCGATATTTTGAATTATAGATAATCAGTTGTAATTATTTGGTCAGCTTTTATTTGGCATACATGGCCATTATTTATAGGGTCCCAATTTTCTCAGGAAGACAACATCCAATATGTGTGTGTATGTGTGTGCGTGTACATATATGTATACATGGTATATCGCTCCAAAAAGTGTTGCCCAAACAGCTCAACATGAAAAAAAAATTGCATTTGGATCGTGTGTGCGCGCTCGTGCGCGCGCACGTGTGTGTGTATAAATTAGTTACCGTAGTGCTACTGGTTAAACAATCTGCATTTGTAAAGTGCTACTGGTTAAACAATCTATTTGTACTATGACTATTGCTATCTACAAGATTGGATTAATCGTTGTGGTGTGGGCATGCTACTGAACATTTTGTGGCTCATGCACGTATTGATTATAGCTTGGCATGCAATGACATCTACCTTCGCTTCACTCTTGATAAGAAGTGCAATGACATGGATTTTAATGTAATGTGAATGTTTCATTAGTTTCTACTGCAGTTTACAGGAACATAGCAATCTATTGCAATATGAAATCAATAGATTCCAAATAATTGGAATCAAGCACATTATTTGCAGTTTAACTTTTAGCAACATTTTTAAGTTGTTAATCTATTGCATCAATAGTTAGTATGCTTAGTAACTCATAAGGTTTATGGGTACTTATGCTAGTTTCTAATGTTAGTATCCGGATTCTTTTGAAACCCAGTTAGCAACTTATGCTTGGGTACTGATGAGACATAAGCAATGCTGTTTGGCTAAGATTTTTTGTTTATTGAATCTTATATTATCATTTTGACTTAGATCCTTTGACTTTTTGAGTTGCTTGTATATTGTTTCTAAGCTTTACCTTATGACATCAGTGACTTCTCTATATAAATTTGTGAAATTGGATATATTATAATCTCACAAATAGATATAGATAGTTTCTAAGGTGGGTTTGATTAGAAAAAAGCATTAACCAGTTTAAGGTTGATGGCATTATTCCTCATTCCTACTTTCACTTAGAAACTTTATTTCCAGAAATACAGGTTATGCTTTTTTTAACCACAAAAAATGAATTTTTTCAAAGAAATATAATATCTTGGATTGCCATTCAAATCCTAGCAGTGTTATCTACTGGCCTTTCTTATCTCATACAACAGCTTTCAATTTTTGTATAAAATGATCGTCTAGAACATATAGGGTTTTAGTTATTCTTAAACACTCCTAGGCACGGTTTCCTGTTTAAAAGTTTGTACACTTTTCTGGCTGAACATGAGTAAAAGCATCCATTTCTTTTTATATCACAGGTTCCAAATAATCTGTCCAGCCAGTGTGATGGTGTTTCAGACTTAGCAAGGAGTGATAGTCTGCAAACACAGAGTGGAGATTCTACGTCATGCTCCCATCTAGAGGTACTCATCTTTTGCAGAAAATTTCGTAAATTTTTTGAGAAGCTGCTTTTTCTCTGATAGTTTCCTGTAGTAAAGTTTTGAATCTTGGATGAGGCCACATTTTTCATATATAGCATTTACGTTTCTTGAAAACACAGGTTCCAAAACACCTTTCCAGCCCGTGTGATGCTATTTTGGATGTAGCAAGGAACAGTACTCTGCAAAGGGAGATTGTTGGTTCTACTTCATGCCCCCAGCTAAAGGTTATATCTCTTGTGCAGAAACTTTGGTGAAATTTTCTGAGCAGGGAGATTTTTTGTTCACTGTGCAGATTCAAATTATTTGTGCAATCTATTAGATGCTTGACTTCTCTTCTGCATATTTGTTCATACTGACTTAAGAGTGCAGCCTTAAAGTGCAAAAATGTGCACTTTAAGGCTGCACAAAACAATGTAACATAATACTCAAAACAATGTAACATCCTCACTGAGTTTCAGGGATGAGATATATTCAGAGTTGCTTTCTGAAAATATTGATAAATACATATTCAAGGTGTATCGATGATTCTGTGAAGTTTTAATTAGAAGATCTAATGACTTTTGTAATTCGATGCTCTGGAGTCTTTTGGAACAGGCTTTACTTTATCCTTTGGAGGAGGCTTTACTGTAGTGTTTGTAGGATATTTGCGACTACCCTTCTGGTGATGATTTGTGTTCATTCGATATTCTTAGTAGGAGATTGCTTTATCATTAGATGCTGTCATTCTGTTTCACATGTGAATGCGTTCATAGCTTACACCTTTCCATACGACAAGGCATCATATGACTTCTGCCATGTTATTTTCTGTGAACATCTCATTGTTATGTTTTTATGTGATTGTAAAAAACTATATTATAACAGTTCCCCCTCTTGTAAAGATCTTTGATGGAGGTTATCTTGTCATCCCATTTGATTTCGCATGTTTGGGGCTTCTTGACATCTGAACTTTTCCAGGACTTGCTTGGGTTGGAAATTAGGCTTCAAATAAACTTTTATCTAAAAAAGAGTCCAGTTTTTTTCCCCCTGGATGTGGCATGGTAGGTTCTCTTTTTCTAGATCGGTCTTTATCAACTGCCATTTGCCAATTTTTCTTTCCTTGCTCATCCGCATGCTTCTATATGAGGCATTACAAGGTCCATAGGCCCTTTCATCTACCTTTCAAGGCTTTGAAAACTTGAGAGCTTGTCTCTAACAGAACAGAGGCTCATGTCTTCAAATTTATTTAGCTACTTTATGTCAGTTAGGTCTTCCCGTGACTCTAGCCTCCAGGCATAACTAGTTGAATTCTTACATTCAAGACGCTACTTGGTTGTCGCTTCATTTTATCGATTCGTTTCGTTTCATTTCATTTCATGAGAGAGAGAGAGAGAGAGAGAGAGAGAGAGAGAGAGAGAGAGAGAGAGAGAGAGTAACTAACGTCCTTAAAGCACCCTAAGAGAGCAGCGACAGACCTGGAGCAATGGCAGAAAGAGACAATGATCAGGTTTATGTCCAGGTGTCTGAGTATGTCTCTGAAAGGTGATCTGCTACTGCCTGATACAGTCTGTCCCCATGCCTGTTAGCAACTGGAATATCCGTCCCATCCTCTGACTCAACTCTTGAAACCCGATCGGATCTCTATCGGCACCTAGAGAAGAATGTGGTGATGCTAGGCTGGGATAGATCCTGCGTATGTCTCTCAGATATCTCGGATCCTCAGAGAGAGAGAGAGAGCAAGAGAGAGAGAGAGAGAGAGAAAGAGAGAGGGAGAGAGATGTTTAGCCATGCTAACATTGTGATCCTGCAACAGGCTAAGGAATATGAAAGTTATTATAACTGCACATTACCTGTAGCCAATGGAGCGGAATCCATTGACGATAGCTGGGAGGGTATATCCCCCAATGGAGCTAGTGACACTTCTGTACAAGTTTCACCGTGTTCTACAGACGACTTTGCACTGGTTCCATCTAACCCACTGGACGAGGAAAGAGTATGTTATTAACCTAAAATATATTTCTTTTAGTGCAGCTGATCTGTTTTGAACTAAAGTATTGTCTTTCATGTGGACCTATCCGAGTTTTAAGCAGTTTATACATAGGATGGGATCTGCTCCTTACATCCATGTTTGTGTATATTTGTAATTTAGTTGATAGCACGTTTTCCAGCTATTTCTGCCTTGATTCAAGATCCTTTTTGTGTTCTAAGCGAGTACAAATGTGCACTGCAGATGTTGATGGAAGCCATTGCAGCTTCTCTTAAAGATTTGAGCATTAGAGAAACCAAAGACAAAGAGACCCTTGATAACAGCAATACGGCTGACAATACCGCTACTAGTAGGCTAGAGTCCCTAAGTCAACGAATAAAATTAGGGCTCTTCAAGGGAATGGGAAGTCGACGAAGTACCAGATAATATTATTTGGACAATCTTCAACCATGTCCTACTTTTTTATTGCAGATGCACGTGTGCACCATTTCAAGAACATAATGTGCATATATTATCTCAGGAATATTTCAGTTGTATTGATTTCCACAACATAGTCTTTCCTTACTAACTTTTGCATTTCCTCGAGAGTGATACATTTGTACCAGTGAAGATTCTTTTTTGTAATTATATTTGTACTCATACCTACACAGCTCTGAGAATTGGTGTGCAAAAATTTAGCAATGCAAATAATTTGTTATGGCTCATTCAAAAGAGTTAATGGCCACTTATTTTGGTTATAAATATCATCAGTAAGCTATAGCATAGGGTGCTGTAAGTGAGGTATGGCTGTTTTGATTTGGTCTCAGTAGGAAAAGAGAGTGACATGTACGTTAGTTTTATGATGCTCATATCCAAGGAGAGAATAGTAATGATGCTTACAAAAGTGTTTAATACAAAGGAGATGCACACATGTATAGTCTTCCAAAATAACCATTTAACTTATCCTTTCATATCCAACTTCATGACTATCTATAGAAAGAGTAAGGTACCTCCAAATATCAAGTTGGGGTATATATTGTTACAATTAGGCCTAGTGGACCCACTAGTCCCTACTTAGTTAAGAACATATTAACTTAGCTAACTTCTAGTAGGCCTAATGGAGATAAATAAACCATGGTTACACAACTCTCTACCTTTTGGATCAAAGTAACCTATGGTTTTCTAAGCAATTCCACTTACATTCCAACACCCTTCTTAAATGGAAATGCATGACATAACATGAAGTAATTTCTCGAAAATAAAAAATGCAACTTGCTGTTCGAACTTCATGTCGCCAAATAAACTTCGCACCGAGGTAGTCAAAATCTCATCTCCAATCATGTCCAACATATAAAAGAAAAAGAATGTGTAATAATGAAGCATCAAGTTGAAGGGTGAGGATTTGCATGCTCCATCTGAAGTAGAGAACCAACATAAACTCGACAATAAGTCGAAACATGGACTACATCCATCATAGGCTCCACATCATTCAAAAAAACTTCTTACCATAAGGACAATAAAAAAGAGTATCAGGTAAGCATCGGAATCTGCTGTTTTCATCCTCAATACTCTCTATTGCTTGTATTTGCCTCATTTCATGTTCTCAATAACTTTTGGGTTTTTGAACCTACAAGACAAACTTTCCTCTTAGATTGCTTTTTTCAATCTAGGAAGATATGATTGAAATGTGGGAACTTTAAATTTAAAAATGACGTAGTTGGCATTGACATAAAGTTGCATTGCAAAAATTGAGCAAGGAAAACTCAAATTGTGACATCCATGACCTTTAATTTTTAGTCCCAAGGTGTCTAAACCAAGCTTGTGACAGCCTGCGACAACAAATATAGGAGGCACTCTTGCCAAGAATACATGACCTTCCATTCTTAGTCCTAAGGTGTCTAAACCAAGCTTGTGACAACAAATATAGGAGGCACTCTTGCCAAGAATACACCGCACTACCTGAGAGTGGTAGAAAAGTTATCTAATTTATACATCTTATGTCTTATATCTTGCCTAAATGTTGATCCTCTTGCATCTACATAGGCATATTGTCACCAACATTTGGCACCCTAAAGAGTACTCTTGTTCTTTAAGCATTCTAGTAGTGATGTGACATCATCATATAAGCCACATCACATTGTATTGAGATACAATAAGCTATCACCTTGTGATGCCAGTTTCATGTACGAATTTTGAAAGATCATGTTGATCATTGAACCTTGGTCTTCTAATTGTGGCATTTGATCTTTGTATGTGCAGGTGCGTGAAGAAGTGTCTGAAGAATAGGAACAATCCAACTTGGTAGAGATGTGCAGGTTCTACTAAGAAGAATCTAAGAACTTAGGAAAAACATAATGATGAACCATTTCTAAAATGTGTGTTTTTGATATCTAACCTTTCTCTAAGGGTATGTACATGTATTTTGAGGAAGTGCATGAAGACAAAAGAACCAGAAATTGAAAGCTTGGTAAGCTTAAGAATGTTACCTAAGGGAGGCTTTTCATAAGTGCAATTCCAGACATGGGACGCGTTCAAATCCGCGTTACGAGAGGAGTTCATACCTAAGGATTCACACATGAGATTGAAGACAGAATTATCAGGACTCAAGCAGAAAGGTTCATTGCGAGAGTACCTAAATAAATTCAGACAGAGTTAATGGGTTATTAAAAATATGTCCGAGGCTGACAAGACCAACTGCCTCTTGTCTTGAATGCAGTCTTGGACCCAGCGAGAAATAGACAGCTACATGCCCCATGACTTCAATTCAACTATTCAGGCAGCTGAAATGGTCTGCGATTATGAGACCACATTGTCGCCAACTGCTCTCTCAACCTCAACGAGAGTATTTAGTGGATCCAGACCGAGTCCGAGCTTCTTTTCAAGGGGGGACTCAGCTTTAAATGGCAACCAAGCCTTGAGTAGCATGAACAAATTCCTAGCAAAAATAGGTTTGGCAACCAAGGCAGCAGTGGAGAGAACACTTTTCAGAGAAGGAACAACGTTGGACCTTCAGCTAGTCACGACAACAGCTCACCAACGGTGGGCAGTTCCATGCGCTGCTTTAACTGTCATTAGCAAGGTCACTCTTGGAGGTCATGCCCCAAGCCATTGAACAAACAAATCATGGTGGCGACCAAGGTATTTGATAGGATGGAAAGAGAGGCATTTGATCAAGAAAATGGTGAACAAGATGATGAAGAAGATCCAGAAACGGATTTGACGGAGTCCGACCTGAATGCCTTACAACAAATAGGGGCACTTGCAACTTATCGTAAACATCTCATGGCGACTCCTGCGAGAGGATCAAAGTTATTGTACCTGAAAGACTGTATCCAAGACAAGATCATTCACTTCACGGTAGACCTGGGAGCTGTGGGCTCTGATACCAATCTGTGGGATTGGATGGAATGTGAATTATTAGCTTTGATACCACTTTGGTTGATGTTTGGATTGATGTCAACTGAAGAAACAAAGAATTCTTGATAGCAATATCGTGGATTACTTAGAGAATGGATTTTATGAACTGTTGAATCAGATTATCAGCGTAGGAGTCGTAGACTGCCATGAAAGAGAGATTGCGAAGACGATTAGGCGTCTGAGACAGCCATGCAATCCTCTAGTATTGATAACCTAGTATGAAGAGAATGTAGAATCAATTTAGGCGTCAAAGACAGCCATACAATTATCTAATAACAGTGTTTGTGTAAGAGGAGTGAGAGTTATAATTCAACAAGAATGCCAAAAGAGTGTAGAACAATAGCAAATCTGTATAATAAGTTGTAAACACAACAATCAGATCACAATACAATTGTGCTAATAAGCACGTGATCCTACTTGCAGGTTCAAAACAATTGCTAACGTTCTAAATCTCTCTCTCTCTCTCTCTCTCTCTCTCTCTCTCTCTCTCTCTCTCTCTCTCTCTCTCTCTCTCTCTCTCTCTCTCTCTCTCTCTCTCTCTCTATGACCACTAACTCTAAGGAGTCAGCTACTGTAAGACCCGTTCTGGTCATTTGATCTCTGTCTGATGACTTATGATAACTTGTGACACTCTCTTCCATCTTCAATCGCTCATTTACATTTATAGCAACTGGAAGATCTTGCATTATTCAACTTTACATTTACAAGATTGTTAACAACTACTAAACTGATCAATAGATTGGTTTATTGTTGGAGCATGAAGACGTTATGATCTGGTATCTGGAATGCCTTGTAAATTCGCAGATGGGACGACGCGACAGTCCTTTGCTTTTTGGCCTTTGCCTTTAGTTAAGGGCAACCTTCGGCATTGTAGGACACCTTCGACATTTGTAGGGCACCTTTGACATCATCACATTTAGAGCTTATACTAATAAATCAGATGACAACCTGATTTCTAACTAAAATATCAACTAACATACTGTATGTATGACAATAACTTAGTACAACATCTAGGTTATGAAATTTCTTTCTACGAAAATGGAACTGAACTTCTATGTGCTTACTTCTAGCATGAGTACGTGGGTTCAGAGATAGAGCTATGCAGCTCTGATTGTCGCATTGTTGGACTGATCTGTGAGAATTGCAAATCCTGCAGCAGCCTCCTTAGCCAAATGATCCCATTCACTAATGATGTAGCTGCAACGTATTCGGATTCTTTAGAGGACAACGAAATACATTTCTGCTTTTTGCTGTTCTATGAAATGGGTCATCCTGCAAGGAAACAAATATAACCTGATGTGGATTTTCTAATATCCACGTCTCCTGCCCAATCGAAATCTGAATAGGTAATCAGTGTGAGTGCAGCCTCTGTGTTGCCGTTGTAACTCAAGGCATAGTATTTTGAGGCTTGAATGTACTTCAGAACTCTTTGTAGGGCTTTCCAGTGTTGTAGGCCTGGATTGGACATAAATTGCGACAATGTGCTCATAGCATATGCAAGATCAGGTCATGTGCAGATCATAGAGTATGGGATAGAACCTATGGCTGACTGATAGGGGTATGCACATATTTTGCTAATCTGCCTTCATTCTAGGACACATGTCTTTGGATAGCTTGCATCCTGGATCCATAGGAGTATCTATGGGTTTGCAATCCTCCATGCCGTATCTGCGAAGTACATTGATTAGGTAAGATTGTTGGCTTATGGTGATCCTTCTGCTTGCGCAATCTCTACTGATCTCCATACCGAGAAGGATTGGGCCTAAATCAGTCATCTCAAACTCTGATGAGAGTAAGGATTTAGTTTCCTATAACAACTAATTTGAATAGCTGATAATTAAGGAATCATCAACGTATAATTCTATTATAACATAGTTTGACCCTTTACGTTTTAGATACACATTCGAATATGCGAAACAGGAGGTAAAGTTGTGCTGCAACAAGAAATGATTTATTCTATCGTACCAGACCCTCGGAGCTTGCTTCAGATCATATGATGCCTTGTGCAATCTATCACGGAAGTGGAAAACTGTTCGGTTTCGTGAAGGCAAAACTGTTTCTTTTTCGTTTTTGTTTTCGCGAACGATTTTGTGTCTATAAATTCTCTTTTTGCGTGGAAGCTTTTACATGAATCTAGACACTCGATTGCACATCACAGGACACATTTCTTTCTAGCAATCAAGAAAGAAGACACAAGACAAGGAGATTCACGAAATAGAGTGACTGTATTATCAGTTTAATTTTTAGAGCGAGATAATCAGTGTTTCGCTCGTTGGCGGCCTGATGCTCTACTCTTTCACTATGTTCTGCTCGTTGGCAGACTTTCATGCACATTTCTATTGTTTCTAGTAATTTTCTTTCTGCTCTACTCGCTACGTCTCTCTCTCTGTCTCTTACAGATCTATATTTTTATGATCCAGAAAGGATAGTTTATACCTCCACAGTGTGGAGTTTACAAGATGGCTAAATGCAAAAATCACAAGGCTAGTTAACGCTAATCAACTAATCAGTTAGTCTCCGTCGTTACCTCTCGTTTCACCTGGGTGTGAAGTCTACGACTCCAAGCTCGTTGAGCTGTCAGCTGACAGCACGAAAGATTTTTCTTCGTTTGCTTTCGTTTCTTTCGTAATCTTTCGTTTTTCATCCCTTTGCGGTTTGCGGTGCTGGAGGTATGTTTTTCTCGAATGATTCGCGAATCGTTCGTGCTTTGAGTCAAGGCACGTTGACTGTTGCCAATTGTTCTCGTTCGACCTTCGTTTCTTGTTCGTGCAAAGCTGCAAGAGTTCACCATTTCTGACACTCCCTCTTGAACCTTGCAGCTTTGTATGTTTAATCCAATTACTTTTCTTTGCTTGGCAAAGAGTGGCTTGTCGAGCAGTTTCGTGAGCAGATCTGCAATCATGTCTTTAGATTTTATATACTGGACCTGGAGCTCTCCTTTTGAGATCAAATCTCGAATGTGATGTACTTTAGAGGTATGTGTTTTGTCTTTGAATGGAAGACAGGATCCTGGGACAGATAGATGGCACTCTGAGAGTTCATCATCATCATGCTTGGCCCTTCTTGTGGTATCTTGATTGCTTCCAACATCATCTGCAGCCACACTACCTCATTCGCCACCTTTGAAGCTGTGACGTATTCAGCTTCGCAAGAGGATTGAGCCACCAAGGTTTGTTTTTTTCATATCCAGTTGATTGCAGCTCCGCATGCTATGGTACATCCTCCAATAATGGACTTGCTGTCATCTTTGCAGCTCGCCCAGCTTGCATCACTATAGTGGTGCAGCTCGAATCCTTTTTTTTTTTTTTTTTTCTTTTTCAGCTCTGTAGGTTAATCCCATATTTTGGGTACCCTTCAGATATTGTAGGATTCATTTTGTCATTTGTCAATGTGCCAGGCCAGGATTGGAAGAGAATTGGCTTAAGGCGTAAACAGAGAAAGCCAAATCGGGTCTGGTTAAAATTGTGAGGTACATCAAACTACCGATTAAGTTCTGGTAGGATATACCTGCCATCTTTTGTTCTTCCTCTTCCGTTTTTGGGCAATCCTGCTTCGTGAGCTTGGCTCCAGCTATCATTAGTGTGGCCTTCTCTTTGCAGTCCATCATGTGGTACTGCCTTAGCACTTTTTTGGCATATTCTGATTGACTCAAGTGCATTTTGCCCTTTGTTCGATCTCTTCTGATCTCCAGCCTGAGGCATTTTGTTGCTTCTCCAAGATCTGTGATTTCGTAGCTTTTAGAAATCTAACTCTTTGTGTCTTTGATTAACATCAAAGAATTTCCTATCATCAGCGAATCATCCACGAAGATAGTCAGTATCACAAAATCCTTTCCTACTCTTTTAATGTAGACATTGTAGTCTGGTTGAGTAGGATTGAAATCTAGAGACTTCAGAAGACCATCAAGCTTTTTATACCAGGCTCATGATGCTGGTTTTAGACCAGAGATGCATCTCTGCAACCGACAAACATATTGTCGATTGTCGGGGTCTTCATAGCCTTCAGGCTGCTTCATGAAGATTTTCTTCTCTAGATCTTTGTGGAGAAAGGCTGTTTTCAAGTCAACCTGGTGAATTTCTAGATTGTGTTGTGTGGCATATGCAAGGAGTAGCCTTATGCTTGTCATCTTGACCATGGGCGAATATGTGTCGAGATAATTAACACTATATCTCTGTGTGTAGCCCTTTGCAACAAGCCTTGCTTTGTAGCGGCCAATGGTGCCATCCGATTTCATCTTTTTCTTATACACCCACTTGCAGTCGACTATTTTTCTATTTTTTGGCAGTGGCTCTAGTATCCATGCCTCCTTTTGTCTCATCGACTCGATCTCCTCTGCCATTGCGTGCTTCCAAAATTCTCCCTCTGGACTCTAAATAGCTTCTTGCTATGTTGCTGGCTCTTCAACGAAGCTGTAGTACTCGAACTACGTGTCTTCGCTCCATTGAAAATTGTCAGAGTAACGGTCTGGAGATCTTCTTTGTCTTGTTGACCTTCTAGGTTCGTTTCGTCGCTGCTCAAACGTTTCTTGTTCGTGGGGTGGATCTTCTTCTTCCTGCTGCTCTAGAGTATGTGGCTCTGCATTCTGATTTGATGTCTGTCCTCGATCTCCCTCTTGAATGGGCAGCAGTGTGAAGATCTCATGGCCTCTTTCGTCTTTTAGTTCAGGGAATGTGGACTCATCGAACTTCACATCTCTGTTCGAAACAACCGCCTTCATGGTTGGATCGTAGAGCTTGTACACATGTGTTCCGTTCGAGTAGCCGACCATGATTGTTTGTTCAGATTTGTCATCGAGCTTGCTTCTTTTTTCTTTGGGAATGTGCTTGTATGCTGCACGTCCAAACACTCGTACGTATGACAGGGCAGGCCTTCTGCCTGTCCACATTTCGTATGGTGTTTTGTTTTCCAGCGCTGTTGTTGTTGATCTGTTCTGTAGGTGTACAACTGTAGCTATTGCCTCAGCCCAAAATTGACTTGGCAACTGATCCCGTGCCATCATGCATCTGGCTCCTTCAACTAGCGTTCTGTTTCTTCTTTCCACAACACCATTGTATTTTGGTGTGTATGCAGGAGTGAACTGGTGTTCGATCTCCTGTTCTTCGTAGAATCTCAAGAATTCTTTGCTTTTGTATTCAATCCGTTGTCAGATCTAAGGATCTGTATCTTTTTTGAGGTGTGTCGCTCTGCAAATTCCACAAACTTCTTGAAGGAATCAAACACTTCAGATTTCTTCTTTAAGTAGTAGATCGTGGTCATCCGGCTGTAATCATCTATGAACGTCAGAAAGTATCTCGAACCTGAGAGTGAATCCATCTTCATCGGTCTATAGACATCAGAGTGGACGAGTTCAAGAACTTCCTTGGCTCTTCTCTCCTCATGCGTGAATGGATTCCGATGTTGCTTGCCTTTCTGACAGGCTTCGCAGAACTCAGTTTCGGGTTTTGAAATCTTGAGACTTGTGACAATGTCCTTTCTGCTCATGTCATACAGGCTCCGCATGTTTAGATGATACATTCTCCTATGCCAGAGCTTATCTTCATTTTTTGATGCATTTAATATGCTATCAGAGTTGCTGATTATCTTGGCCTGGTAGAGGTTTCCTTCTCTGCATCCGACCGTCAACAACTTATTTGTCGTCTTCTCGATCATGCGACAAGTGTTGTCATCGAACAAAACTCAAATGTCAAGATCTGCCATCTTGGAGACAGATAGCAGATCTTTTCTGAGTGAGGGCACATAGAGTGCCTGGCAACTCTGCTTGGTCTGATAGTGTTTGTAGATGTAGAGTGTCGATGCCTTTGACATCATGTCTGCTCCCATTACCTAGAATCATTGCTCTGTTGTTTTTGAACTCTCTGAAGTCGATCAAGATCTTCTTGTTGCAGGTTATGTGAGATGTTGCTCCTGAATCAATGACTACATCATAATCGTATTTAGTGTAGCTCGTTGAAGCTTCATCGAGTATCGTGAAAGCTTTGTCACCTCTGTCAACATCCTTTGATGACTCTGCAACATTGACTTTTTCAACTTTGTTCTTTATTTTTGGGTTGAATCTGCAATCATATGCAGAATGTCCCTTCTTCTTGCAGTGCATGCAAGGTATTACTGGGTTGAACTGGTATTTGTTGGCCGTATGGCCTGGTTTGTGGCAGTGATCACAAGAAGAATATTGTTGATTTGAGAACTTCATCCTCTCAAATCTTGGCTTATTCTTGTTCTTCTTCTTCCCTTTTGTGAAGAGAGCCTTCTCTTGATCACTGCTTTCCTCTCCTTTGTCTCTCATCAGTCTCTCATCAGCGACAAGACTGACTACTTTGTCGAATGTCATATCTTGTAAACTCAGTATGAGCATTCTCAGCGGCTGATAGGACGTCGGTAGAGATTTCATGAAGTACATCAGTTGCTGTGGTGCTGGGACCTGGTGCTCCTGTTCTGCTGCAGCGAGCTGAGCGAAGATTGTTCTAATCTTCTCAACGTGCTGATCCAACTGGTTGCCATCCCATCGTATGGATTGCAGCTGATTGTGAAGGTGCATGACTGAAGCTGTAGTCCTCAATTCATACTTATGCTTTAATCTTTCTCACGCAACATGGCTGCTTTTGCAGTCTTCAATTTGCATGAGTAGATCTTCATTTATGGATGAAACGATGATCACCTTTGCATGCTCATCTTTTCTGCTCCATTTAGCTCTCCTCGGATCTCTCTCTAGAGGCTGCACCTCTGAGAGTTCGGTCACCAACCAGATGCCTTCTCCCTTCAGAAGTGTTTTGACTTTGAATTTCCAGATTCTGTACTTTGTGCCATCAAGACTAATTGCCACTCTTGTCTGGATTGTTGTAGCCATATTGTGTTGTCTAGAAGAATCATCGTTGGGATATCAGTAGTGATAACTTGTGTGCTCTGATACCATGTCGCGGAAGTGGAATACTGTTCGGTTTTGCAAAGGCAAAACTATTTCTTTTTCGTTTTCGTTTTCGCGAATGATTTTGTGTCTATGAATTCTCTTTTTGCACGGAAGCTTTTATAGGAACCTAGACAATCGACTGCATATCACATAACACATTTATTTCTAGGAATCAAGATAGACAACACAAGACAAGGATTCATGAAAATAGAGCGACTGTATTATCAGTTTGAGATCATCAGGATCTCGCTCGTTAGCGGCCTGATGCTCTACTCTTTCGTTGTGTTTTGCTCGTTGGCAAACTTTCATGCACAACTCTATTGTTTCTAGTAATTTTCATTCTGTCTACTCGCTACGTCTCTTTCTCTGTCTCTTACAAATCTATATTTTTATGATCCAGATTGGATAGTTTATACCTCCACAGTGTGGAATTTACAAGATGGCTAAACGTAGAAATCACAAGACTAGTTAACGCTGATCAACTAATCACTTAGTCTCCGTCATTGCCTCTCGTTTCACCTGGGCATGAAGTCTACGACTTTAAGCTCGTTGAGCTGCCGGCTGGCAGCGTGAAAGATTCCCCTTCGTTTGGTATGAATAGACTGATGCTTTACCACTGGACTAAAGGTCTCAGTGTAGTCTATCCCATATACTTGTTCAAATCCTTTAACCACCAGTCTAGCTTTCCATTTGGATATTGATCCATCTGATTTAAGTTTTAGCTTGAAGATCCATTTGGAGTCAATTGATTTTACACCTGTAGGAGGATTGACAGAACTCCAGGTCTTGTTCTTCATTAGAGACTGATACTTAGCATTCATGGTAGCTTTGCATTTGTCTGCATCGGGCATTGACAGTGCTTTTGCAACAATGGTAGGTTCATCATGACCGATGAGTGCCTGAGGGGTAAAACGATCAGGTTGTTGTCATTGTCTTGCAGAACTTCTAACTGCAGGTGCTTGAGTGGATGATTCTCCTTGGTAAATGACTGGGATCGTAGCATCTTGTGGTTGAACAATCATGGGTCTAGGCCAATCGACGGTAGGTGGAGCCATTGGGATAAACTCCATTGTTTGAACAGTCGTAGGTCTTTGCCTATCGATGGAGGATGGAGCTACTATGGCATGCTCTTGCATTGGCTGCTTCTATTTGAAATCGTGATAGTTGTCTTCAAGAAAGACAACGTCACGACTACTGACTGAGATCTGGCCCGTAACAACATCGTATACACGATATGCCTTGTGTGATGTTGAATAGCCGATGAAGATGTTTTTGCAGCTTACTGGGTCCAGCTTCTTCCTTAAATCAGACAGTACTTGTGCATAGTAGAGACACCCGAAAACATGTAGGTGTTTCAAGCTTGGCTTGTAGCTGTAATAGGCTTCAAACGGTGTCTTGGAATCAACTACTTTAGTGCTAGAGTAATTCTGCAGATATCAGGCTGTAGAGATCGCTTCTTCCCAAAAGGTTTGAGGCAAATGCGCATCGACTGACATGGATCGTGTAGCTTCCAATAGTGTGCGGTTCTTCCGTTCAGCTACTCCGTTCTATTGTGGAGTATAGCTCTTGGTAAACTGATGGTGCACGCCACATGAAGATAGGTAGTCCTTTATTTCATTTGATAAGTACTCTCTCCCTGAATCAGACCGTAGGGCCTTGACTCTCTGACCAGTTTGATTCTCAACGTATTGTTTGAAATCTTTGAAGCAACTAAATGCTTCTGACTTGTTCTTTATGAACATGACTATGGTAAATCGGGAGTAGTCATCAATGAATATAATAAAATATAGAGCTTGATCCAAGGAGGGTACGCTCAAAGTTGTCTCCGTTGAATTTGTTGATGAGGCAGATCTCTGAGGTTGAACCTTCCATTGTAATTGAGTAGCAGAGATAAAACACAAACTAAATGAATCAGCTCTATATAACCAAAAACGTGTTAAGTTCTACTATAAGTTCTAGACCCTAGTAATCCAATAAACCTGTTGCTCTGATACCACTTTGTGGTCTCTGATACCAATCTGTGCAATCGGATGGAATGTGAATTATCAGCTTTGATACCACTTCGGTTGATGTTTGGATTGATGTCAACTAAAGAAACAAAGAATTCTTGATAGTAGGATCATGGATTACTTAGAGAATGGATTTTATGAATTGTTGAATCAGATTATCAGCATAGGAGTCGTAAACTACCGTGAAAGAGAGATTGCGAAGATGATTAGGCACTGATAACCTGTATGAAGAGAATGTAAAATCAATTTAGGCATCAAAGACAGCCATTTAATTCTCAGATAACAGTGTTTGTGTAAGAGGAGTGAGAATTATCATTCAACAAGAATGCAGAAAGAGTGTAGAACAATAGCGAATCTGTATAATAGGTTGTAAACACAACAATCAGATCACAATACAATCGCGCTGATAAGCGCGTGATCCTACGCACTGAACTACCTATTCCCCCTGCCTATGATGCTTCCCTCGCCTATGCTTCCTCTCATGGACAGTCTGTGACCATTGGGGTTACCATTCCCATCAAAGCTGCCCAGGCTGTCTCACTCCCACACACAGAAGCTGTTTCCCCAAACACTCAGTATTTCATGGATGTGTTCAATGATTCCTACCCCCTTGGGGCCTCCAAAGTTTTTGAAATGCCCTAGAGCCCTGCGCCCTTTGAACTCCAATCCCCTAGAAGAAGATTTGAACAATTCCATGATACTACTACTAGTGTTGAAGATTCATTTCAGATACCCCAGCAACCTGAAGCTGAAGCTGCACCAGCCACACTTCGGGTCGAGCAGAACTAGGGCTTAAAGTAAAACTTCTAGTCGCTTATGATGGTATGACTTGTGAAGAGCAACCTTTGGCATTATAGGACACCTTCGGCATTTGTAGGGCACCTTCGGCATTTGTTTGGCACCTTCGCAATTTCAAAGGCAAGTGTTGCATTTTTCGCTGTCATAAACTACGTGTAAAAATGCAATGTCACGTTTTGCCCTAATTGTTGCCTGTCAGAAACTGCATGCAGTGTGGCATTTTGCGCTAGTTGTCGCATGTCAGAAACTACATGTAAAATGCAGTGTCCCATTTTTCGTAAAAAGTGTCGCTTTTCTGGAAGTGCCTAAATGGCCCAAAAACAACTTGCATAAGTGTTGCTAAACATTGTGGCAAATTAAAGGAAAAAGAAGCGACAATGTCGGGTGTTGGGTTTTTCGCCTATAAAAAAGTTGAGTAAAAATGCAGATTGTGACGACAATTAGTTTAAATATGCAGACTACTGGAAAACAATTCATTTTTTGTAGGTTGCATTTGAGAGAGTAAAAATCAGAAAAGGAAGAAGGACTGTTGGGATGAGTACGAGTTAGATTAAATTCCAACAGGAGCATCACATAACTACTTGTTAGAAAGCCTGGCAGGGGAATTGGGCATTTAATGTGAAGAAAATGTGACCCCTATTTGTGTGGAGACCGCAAAAGGTACATCACCTGGAAAAATCGATTAATGTTCACAATCTTGAAGATGGATGCTTTTGATGCTATCTTAAGCTGGTTTAACAAACACGTGGTGGCCTTTCTGGCAAAAGGGGTTAACCTTGTGTTATTATATAATGGCAGAAGACCTTGCATCGTCAGAGCTGTGCCAAGGGACCAATTAGAAAGGAACGACACAACTGAACCTGAGCTAGCCATCCCTCCCAATCTCATTCACCTCTTTAACGAAGAACAGCCATCAGCGACAAACCAGCTGACACGGGATCAAATGGAGCCAACATTGCCTGCAATTTCTACACAAGTGCCAATGTAGAGCTCAAGGAGCTCAACCTGGGTGACCAAATAAAAAATCTAGAGTCCTAGGAGACTCATTCAAATTTGCGACAAAACGACATATCTTAGGCTCAAGAGAGCCCATAGGTAGCTTTTCCTTCCATGTTAATAAAGTAGGCCACCTTTTCATCAAAGGGGTGAGTCTCAGTCTAGTATCTAAATACAACAGCTCTACATAGGTTTTACGTAAGTGAACTAGATCCACACTTTTCATGTGTTGAGTGCAAACACAATGTTTTACTTTTCTTTACAAGTTGGTCTTCTTTGCCTGGTGAATCAAGCCTGTTCTCTTGTATCTGTGGATAAAGTTTGGCTGGTGAATTAAGCCCATGCCATGAGTCTTAGTTCTAGTTTGGCTCTGATGAGGACATCAGCTTTCTCAACCAAGGGGAGGATGTTGTAAAGCTGACTCGAGTGCACCCAATGTGACTTGTAAGACTCAAAGGGTGACGCTCCCTAAGGTCCCAGAGCAAAGTCAAGGAATGAGCCTCCGACCTATGGTGAGCCAGTCAAGTAGTCACAAGTCATGAGCTAGCTCTGGAGATCGAGCCATGGCCTAGTCAGAAACCAAGTTGATTAGTTGTGTAGGCAAATTAACAAAATGTCATGTGCAACAAAACATTGTTTAACTCTATGCCAAATTGCCATTAAACTTTAGTAAACCAATAAGTCTACGAAGCTGCTTGAATAACCATTGGAAAAGATAAAAAAACAATTTACTAAAAATCAACTTCCGCTTCTCCCTCCTCCCCATGCAAAAAATTTTAGAAAGCTTAATTTCTAATTCTCCCCCACCCCAACTCCTTCTTGGATTTTCCTCCATAGGGCCTCTTCCTACTTGTCGCAAGCAGAGAGAGTTCGGTGGGGGGAGAGAGAGAGAGAGAGAGAGAGAGAGAGAGAGAGAGAGAGAGAGAGAGAGAGAGAGAGAGAGAGAGAGAGAGAGAGAGAGAGAGAGAGAGAGAGAGAGAGTAACAAGATTTCACATAGTCCCTCTTGACAAGTCAAGACCAAACCCTTTGAACCCTTCAATTTATAGCATAACAGGTAAAAAGACAACTGTATAAAGTTTTAACTGTACAAAAGAGTACCATAAAGCAAAGAAAGTTTTAAGACACCCAGCTGTTACCTGCCACCATCCCACACAACAAAATCGCACAAATTAGTCGCGTGAGAAAGACATGTGTCATAGCTGAGCATCAATTGTTATCCATGTTCGAAACAAGATTCACTACTTTATCAGCTAAATTGCATTTATAAAAAGTACGTCCAATCTTCTCAATCATTTACATTATTACTAAACAATACATTCCGCCCTTTAATGAAGTTGTATCAGGGCACAAGCCATACTGATCAGTACAAGAGCAAAAGAAATGTATTAGGATCACATTTACATTTTACATGTAAGCAAGTATCCTTCACTATACTGATGGACAGAGACATGACTACGGTCACAGCGCTAGCTAGCCCCCATGGATATCCCGTAACCGTTTTCTGGGAGTCCAAGCACCGAACAACTTGGAAAAATTCATGCCATTCAAGTGTACCATGGTCAAGCCCTATATGAGTACGTGACTTTACATATAATACTGGGACATAGGATGCAAGAGAACTTTATTAAATAAAACCCACAAGATAATGTCTATTTTAACGTACATAAGATCAGACTTTTCTAAATTTATTAGTTACAACCATTAAAGGAAGCATTTGCAGTATTATCAAGCATGGATAGGATTTCTTGTAGTAACGAGTAAGGCTACCCACCGTATTGGTGAAGTTCCATATAGCATCGTACCTGAATGATAGACGAAGTCATCTCTTGCGAACTAGCGCAGTAACATATTGAAAGTTTTCAACAAAAACTAGCGCTGGCCAACGATTACTCATCAATCATAACAAGTGCTATTTGTTGCCAACATCTGGATCGCTGTCCAGCGCCAACCATATATCAACAGAGGTAGAAAAAATACTTGTAAAAATGCCCACTACTGCTCCTTGAGGCAGCGCTTGATTGCAAGAGTATCGAATCATAGTTTTGCAAGCCAAAACTTGCTACTACACAACGGTAAACACAACAAGTTGTAAGCATCCATTTCTAATCATAAAGCACATCATACAACCTTCATTATCAGTGAGCTATCATTCCTCACATCATTCTCACCTTAGTTTCCAGTATCGTTTACACGATTGCTCTTCCAGTAGCTTTCACGAGTTTTTCCTCTTCAATTGCAATCACCGTAAAGTAAAGCACCAGGAGAGCAGGAGAGAGAGAGAGAGAGAGAGAGAGAGAGAGAGAGAGAGAGAGAGAGAGAGAGAGAGAGAGAGAGAGAGAGAGAGAGAGAGAGAGAGAGAGAGAGAGAGAGAGAGAGAGAGAGAGAGAGAGAGAGAGAGAGAGAGAGAGAGAGAGAGAGAGAGAGAGAGTGAATAGGGTTTTGTGATTTCTCTCTACATAGAACCAGAGGACACTTAGGTGTACTAAGTGCAAATTGCTGCTCACCGTTAGATTGACTGTTCATAATGTGCACAGATCCTGGCCATTGAAAAGATTCACAACGTTCTCACCATTTAAAAAAAAAAAACTCTCCTTAATAAGTGGGGTCTTTTATCATAGTAAGGCATTTTTTGTCCCCACTAGTAAATAAGGTTAGTATGCGACAATAGCATTCCACAGAGGCTTGCAAAGCGAATAAAGTGATATATGTATGTAACAGAGCCCATGAGAGAGAGAGAGAGAGAGAGAGAGAGAGAGAGAGAGAGAGAGAGAGAGAGAGAGAGAGAGAGAGAGAGAGAGAGAGTAGCAAAGGCTGAGAGGATGAGCGATCCTAACTCGAGTTTTTAGTCTCTCTCTCTCTCTCTCTCTCTCACACACACACACACACACACACACACACACACACACACACACACACACACACACACACACACACACACACACACACACACACACACACACACACACACACACATTTCGGATGATTCGTGAAGCCTAAGTAGGTTGCAGACTGAAAGGTCCCTCCATTTCTTCAAGGAGCTCTGATACCAAGAATTTGCATTTTAGAACCATCCGACGATGGAAGCCCCACAATCACAATCTCCTTAGTATCGGGAGCCACGAGGACTATGCGAGGCAAGGTAGATACAACATAAGAGCAAGACATAAATATGTCAAAGGATAGAATACATATAGTGGCCTTAAACTTGTTAGCTATATGTTGAGACCATGAAACATAGAAATTTCTTATAATACACAGCGGAGGAGTTCTTTTATATAAAAAATATGTACATCCCAAAATTATCAAGAGAATTACTACTACTATCAATCCCGCTATAACATAAAGAATTCTGTTTCAACTCAATTCTGCAATTCTACTGCGGACTATCGGTCTTGTTTATGTGAAGACAACTTTCAAGCAACCACGTAGCCAACAATATTCAGACAATCGTTGTTTCTACCAACGATCTAGTCCAACCAGAATGGATCTCTCATCCAGTTCATCTCTCATTGACAAACTCGATGGAGATAACTACCATCTTTGGAAATTCAAGATGAAGGTCATACTTCTAGCCAAAGAACTATGGGACATCGTTGATGGCACAAAGCTCAAACCAGAAGGTGATGCAGCCGTCATCACCAAGTGGAGACTGAGAGATGTCAAAGCATTTGGCATGATCACCCTCAATATCAAGGACACTCAGATCAGCCACATACGTGCTGCTCAGACCACTAAGGATGCATGGGATATCCTAGCAACTCTTGACGACATTAGAGACGTTACATCCAAGCTCCATTTGAGGAAGAAATTCTTCAACCTCAGAATGTCTGAAGCAAATAGTGTTTCGAGTCACCTCAACACTTTCAGCTTATTTCTTAATTCTCTGATGATCTACACTATGAGAATGTAAATAGATAGAATCATCACATTTTTGGTAGATCTAACACATATAAGAACTTATCCTACTTTCTCAACCATGCATTTAAGAACATTTCTTGCATTGTTAGGCTTTTTAGACCCAACAAAAGATATGAGTTGAGAGAAATACTCTTTGTGACTTCTCACGTGGGAGCTTGTTATTTGGCACTCGATAGGACTTTATGTAAAATTGCTTGGGAAAATCCATGTTGTTCAAGCTAACTGGGCAAATCCATGCCATTCAAGCCTACGAAACCCTTAATTGATCGTAACAGAATAGATGCCAAAACCTGCAACTTAATACATTACTATAGTCCGTTATTTTGTTTTGGTGCAACAAGTAAAGTGTGTTATTTCTCGTAGGTATCAGGGTACCTTTGTACCAATATGACCCTAAGACTAGTCTATTAGTCTCATACGAGGGTGGTAAATACTGAGCATATCCATGCTTTCCAGTGCCACTGTAATCTCACTTTACTCATAAATACGTAAAAAGCCCTAAGCTACTTACATTCATGCGGGTAAGGTTGTTTATATAGGGTTTTCCTTGGTTAAAAGCATTGATAGTACACTAAGCAGTTACGTACTAGTAATGTTTAGTTGTAACCAACCTATCAAATCACGAGTTAAAGAATGTTCTAATATGTATTAATACAAAGTAGAATAGTTTTTAGCTTACATCGAATGCATAGAACTTTACCCATAGCCATTCCATCACTTGAAAGCTAGTATAAGTACTTAGGATTTGTAGAAGTCATACCTGAATGCGTGCAATAGATTCTTCTTGAGAGGTAGGCATATCATTTTCTTCCCCTTTGCTATGTCACATACCCTACTAGCATTATGATTTAAGAGCATTAATCTCAAGTTAATCCTGTACTTCCTTCCAATGGTAAAGTATATCATGGCAAACCATCAATTCTTGATGTATGGAAAGGAACAGTAAATTATTATAAATAAGTGATTTTGACAAGTTCTTATTGAGTTTTCATCTTCAATCTGTAGTTGATGGTCAATTGTCATAAGAGGAGGAATTTTTAGAGGTAATTCCTTACAAAAAAAGGATTGCTCCAAGTAAGAAGTAGTCTCAGTAGAAGTCAATTTTGTTTCTATTGATGCAAAAAAATTGTGGAAAGTTTAGTTGCCTTTATTTGCACACAACATTTAACTTGAAATGTTGAAAGAGTAAGAGTGGTAGGGAAATTGCGATCACCCTGTAATTCTATAGTCCTACCTTGATAAGCAAACTGAATCATATGACTTTGAAAACTAATTTGAATGACATATTGGAATAACCATTTTTGTCCCAATATGAGATCATAACATCCAAGTTCCATGACTTGAAAGTCAAGTTTATCGAGTTAAGATTGGAAGCGAAATGATAATCCAAGTATCATTTGATCACATAGAAAAGTTGAACCATTAGTATATTGGTGAGAATTGGGTTTGGATCCGAATTTCAATTGAGTAACAATATGAGTGGCTATAAAATTAGAATTGAAATCAGATGGCAACTAATAGAACCACTTAATCGAATAACAAAGGAATCAAAATCTAGAGATACACCATGGGCACTTCTTGCCTAAATGAAATTATTTTCAATAGTCTTTCCTTTAGTTGGTGCTGAAAAAGAATCGAAGAATTTTTTGCCTTGTTTACTCCAAGGTAATGAGTCATCATGGCTCAAGGGTGAAGCTGATTAGGGTGTGACTATCGGTTTCCAGTTGGTTGGGTGGTTTGGCTCCACAGACATCCTTTTGGTGCTTGCAATAGGATCTAAAAGATCTTCACTTGGCTATAGTTATAGGAAGTAACAAATAGATAATTTAGATAAAGAACATGCAACAAGGATGAAGCAAGTGCTTGAGCTAGGTGCTTGAGCTAGTGCACTTAGATGTATGTGGACTTAGATGTATGTGGACCAAATGAAGGTAATGTCAATTGGTAAAATCTTTACTTTATGACCTTCATTGACAATTACTCAAGAGAAACTTGGATCTACAAGATTAGAGAGGCTTCTGCAATAGGCCCAAATACTACATAAATAAGCAGAGAGTCGGAAGTATTAGAAACAGGCAACCAGTTGGCATCCTGCATGTGTGAGTCCAACATTGGGCCTTAGGTTGATATGTACCATGGAACACAATTATTAAATAAAGTATTTTAAAGCTTAGATTTTGTAAAGCTCCTAAGTTGGAAAACACCACTTGTCCTCAAGAAACACAAAGTGATCTTGACGGCCAAGATCGTGATCCTGATGGAACTTCAGTAGCCAATTAGAGTGAAGGGGGCTCACCTTTCAAATCTATATGAGAGAGCATTTTCTTTGCATTTGATCATCTTCTCTTCTTCCTTGTTATATTTACACAAGCTAGTTTGCACAATTACCACTTGTAAATGACTTTGAGGCCATGTTGTGGGATGTCACATGTGCCAAAAGCATAGGATACCTTATTCTAAATCAAATCATTAACCTAGCTTTGGAATGGTACCTTTGGGATATGTCCAAAGAGTGCATAGATAGGGTAGTGTTACATCTCCCTAGGATCATTGACTGCCTTGAAGGTTCCGCACACCCCATACCAATGATGACACACCATAACCGCCCAACCGTAGGGTCACAACCGACCCACCCCCATGCCCTGGAGCAATCGACACAATCATGCCCGGTCAAGCTTCCTACGATAACTGGCATCCCATACCACCAGCCATCGCACTCAGCTTTCCCTAGCACCCATCTCCTGGCCTGGAGATACATCCTGGCTAATGCACGTGCTCTCCATCCACCAACTCCCGGGTAGATCGAGTGAATGGAAAGAGGAAAACCCCACCACTATACAGGCATAGCACAGTGGGTCCCATCAAGCACGGTCCTGCCGGCGACACGTGACACCTAGGATGGTGATGCATGGCACCTAGACATGTCGATAACTCCAATCCTGCATCATGCCCCTTACGAGGGCGTCACTGAAGGGCATATCATTATGGTACATAACATTCCCCCCCCATAACAACTTCCTTCTATGGGAAGAAACCATGGAGTCTAAGTCTTAAATCATCCTCCTTCTCCCAGGTGTCCTCATCATCTGACTTACCTTTCCAACAAATCAGATGTTCAGAAATCAAGCGATTTCTTAGTTGATGTTGTTGAGTATCCATGATCCTTTCCGGTTCATGGGGTACAAAAGCCATCAAATCCTCCAATAGAACTAGATCATCTGTGGGAATCAGGTCATCTTTCCCACCAAGTCGTTCATTTAAACGACTAATATGGAATACATGATGAACCTTAGTTCCAACAGGAAGTTCTAGTCTATAAGTAGCCTTACCAATCTTATTAAGAACTTTGAAAGGACCGCTAAAACGTGGAGATAACTTCGGACATTTCCTCGTTCGAAGTGTCTTAGAGTCCTTGGGGATTCTAAGATACACCCAATCACCGATCTCAAATTCTCGAGGTGCACGACTTCAGTTGGCATAGAACTGGGCTCTATCTTGAGCCGATCTAATGCTTTCCCTAGCCACCTGCAACATTTCTTGCATATCATGCAAGAAATTTGCTGCAGCTAAAACCCTGAGACCTTTGAGTCCAACGGAGATAGGGGAATGAGGCTAAAAGCCGTAAAGAGCATAAAAGGACTAAAACCAGTGGCAAAATGCTTCATACTATTGTATGCAAACTCAACCATTGGGAGATATTTTTTCCAGTTTGATTGTCACCTGGAAACATATGCACGAAGCATACCTTCCATCGAGTGGTTGACACATTCGGTCTGACCATTGATTTCTTGGTGATCCGTAGATGATAGACTTAAAGTAGTTTCCAGTTTTTCAAAGACCGCCTGCCAGAACTTGCTTGTGAACTTGGAATCATGATCACTAACAATATCGGTCGGCAATCCATACAACCTGAACAACTTTTCAACGAAGAGTTGAGCAAGTTCAGAAGCTTTGACAATAGTTTTTGTTGGAATAAGCTATGCCATTTTGGTTAGCCTGTCAACTACTACCCAAATAGCATCGTGCCCTTCCCTGACTTAGGAAGTCCGACCACAAAATCCATGGAAATACTTTCCCATATCTTGCTGGGAATTTCCAATGTATGCAACAAACCAACTGCTTTGAGTCTTTGCGCTTTATTTACTTGGCATTGTTCACACTTTTGAACGTATGCCTCGACGTGACCTTTCATTTTTGGCCAATAAAATTCTCTCTTAACAAGGTCAAGCGTCCTCTGTATACCAGGGTGTCCCGCGTTGGGGCTCGTGGCACTCGTGCAGGATTTGGGCCCCAATGTCAGCGATATTTGGCACACAGACTTTTCCTCTACAAAAAAGCAAACCATTTCGAATGGAATAATCATCAAGCATCTTCTCTTCGTGAGATTTCTTGGAATCCTGCTTTCCAAGATTGTCTCTCATTAAAGAGCTTCCTGCCAGGACATCTTGCCAAATGTGACCGAAAAAACTCATCGGTCCAACAAAGATCTCACAAAGAAAGATACAACTCAGATTGGAACTCAACAAAGCATAACTGATTAACTTCTCCAATCCGGCTCAAAGCATCAGCGACACAATTCGACATACCTCGACGGTACTTAATGTCGAATTTGAACGCAAGACACTCTTTTCAAGCACCAACTCATGAATAGAAAAAGGTCCCAAAAATCTTTTCCAATCAACAAATGTCCTTTGCTATTTTACATGCATGGATGTTCTAGATCACATACATATTGGGTAGTTGAGCCCTTGCAAGGCTCAAGCCTAAACAATTAAGACCACCATGTTTTATCCTTTAACATTGACTTTCTTCCAAAATGAAAAAAATGAAACACCCTGGTGCATTTATTCATAGGAAAAAGTAGTAGGTACATTGATGAAAAAGATATATACACCCCGAAGGGGAAGTTTAAACAAAAATAGGCTCAAACAAGAACAAAGCTTGTAGTAAAGTTAAGATTAATCCAAATCCTGGCACTAAAAATAAAAGTGCATAAACTATGACAATGTCCGTGGGAGTCTGCCAACTAACTGCAATAGATCAGAAAGGTGAAGAGGTGGTGAGTCCTTAATGAAGGGAGATGAGATGTAGCAGAACCAACCACCGTCGCCCTTTGCAGAATAGATAGGGCCTGAGCACGTTGCAGAACCATGAATACCTTGACACTCTGCCGCCTAATGAGAACACATCCGAAGAAAATCCTCAAAGCGTTGATGGAAGGTGCCATAAGTCTCAATAGCCAAGTGAAGGAAAGCATTAGTGGGGTGCCTGTCAGAGTAGTTTTTTTCCTTCTCTTGTGCTACCACACCCGCCGCTTCTCCTGGTGTGAAGGAAGAGCGAGGCAATAGGTCACCACGCATGGGATCAACAATAACAACATCTGCCAAAGTACGAAGCCCATCCCGAGAGAGGACAATGTCAACATGTCTGCGGGAAGAGTGAAACGCGGAAGAAGGAAGTACATGAGACTGCTCTATGAGGACATGAAATCCTCCATCTCTGGCTATAGCGGCTGCTGCATCTCCGACAACATCATGCGTAGTTGTGCGCTCACTCCCAGAAGGACAACAGAGGAGGTGGATAACAAGAGCATCAGTAGGGTGACCACAAACACACCTGGAGAGACCTAAGACTGAAGGATGAGGAAGCCCCAAGCGAAGATGAAGAGCAGTGGTGAAGATGGCTGAAGACAACCGGAAGGAAGGAATAACAGGCCGAGCTGACAGCCAAGCCCCGGCACCAGGACCCACACAAGAAAGAAGCTGAGCTCGATGCAATGCGGAAGGAGCCTCAGAGAGCATGCTGGAAAGGGTATGCTTGTGCAAGCACTCCAAGAGGGTCTCTTGCAGGTGATCTGAACTGAAAGTGAGGAGTTGCTCAAAAGGAGGAAGACAAGCTTGGGCAGAGAGGGGGAGGAGCTCTTGTCAGCGATGAGGAGGTGCTGGAAAGGTAGAGAGCCGCTATCCACATGAGCAATGCAATCTGCCAAGAGAGGGCGAAAGCCAAAAAAGAACCGAGAAGACAAAGCAGAGGCGACAAGAGCCCAGCTCCCAAGAAAAGCTGCAGGTGCAGAAGAAACCGTAGATAGAAGACCCACACCTCCACGAGAAATGAGTAACCGAGCCTGGTTCCGAGCTACAAGGGTCTCCACACCATCCAAAGAACCTGGGCCCAAAAGGCGGCCAAAAACATCCATGAGAGAGCTATCAAAGGAAGAGAGGAGATGCAAAACGTTCGGAGTAGAGGGGAAAGTCCGCAGCAGATAAGGACGCTGGATAAAGCAAGACGTCAAGATGCCAAACACGACCTGAGTGTCGCCCAACCGGGGAAGCAGATCTGAATGAGCAACATCCTCCTGGAGAGCCTCACCAAGAAAAGCAGAGCTGAAGGAAGCAGACCCAAAAGGAACACCCAAAATGCGAATGCCATCCGAAGGAGCAAGAAATCCTTGAGGAAGAACAAAGTCCGGGGGAAGACCTGCTGGAGACCACACTGAACACTTGCGAGGTTGAATAGACAAACCAAACAAAGCCAGCTGCTCAGAAAAATGATGAAATGCGAGGAGCACCGTAGGAACAGGACCAACAATATGAGTGTCATCAACAACTGAAGGAAATAAGTAGGAGGGAATGGCCTTTGCAAAAGCTCGAAGTGCACAGAAATGAGCCAAAGCGAAAAGAGACCACAGCCAAAGGATCACCTTGACGAGTACCTGCTGCAGGATAGTAGAAAGATCCCCAGAGCGCACATGGTGACTATAAAAGAGAGGAATCTCAGTAGCATAGAACAACCTCACAAATGGGATAAGTTGAGCCAACTCACCACCAGCCACGTGCAGCTCTTGAAAGATCGCAGCTCTAAAAACAGAGCTGAAAGCATTGGAAACATCCACTTGGAGAACAATCCAGTCAAGATGGAGATCAAGGGTGGCACGCAAACTGTTACGGCCATATTCGGTTAAGGACTTGGAATAGTCCTAATATGGTAGACCGGCCCTCCAGTGTGCGAGATTATTGGTCACACCTAGATTTTATTCCAAGTCAAAGCCTATTGGTGACTAATGACCTTGAGAGGACCCATACACTCTAATTGAGACACTTGGAGTAGTGCATGTACATGTGACTGATATAGGCAGGAGGTATGCATGTAGAGCTGTAACCTATTTATTGTTGACCTGCATGGGGATTGCATATGCTCATGTGCTGGATCCTACTCTCTATATATTGAGGTAGAGTTTATCCCGTCGACGACTTGGTCTAGGTTACCTGTTGAGCTCTTCTCCTCTTGTTGTCACATTGGCATGGCTTGGGGGCTAGATCTAGGAGGATTCTCCAGGAGGGATCTAGGATTGGTTGGGTGGTTCTGCTCCATAGTCTCTCTTGTGTTTTCCTATCCTCATCTTAGGGGCCCTAGTGGTCTTTACATTGTTATTAAAGCCTCTGTTCATGTTCAGATGAAAGCAAGTGTAGAGAGGGTCACATCAATGCTTGTTTTCATGGAATAGAAAAAGAAAACCCTGCAAAAGAGTTGCATGAAGGGAAACTTGATTGAAACCTCTGTTTAGAAACCTATGTTTAGAAACTTGACTGAAACTTTTGATCATAAACGAGGTTTGAGAGAGGAGTGTGGTAGGCAAGTAAAACAGCTAGAATGAGGTGTTATTGCCAGCGATTGGAGCATCTTGTTTGGGAAAATGGATCGATGTCCTACAAACGAACCAGATGTGTTTGAAACTTGCTTTCTGGAGGTCTGAATGTGCCCTCTAATCTGGATCCCTGCTTGCATGTGGATGAAAGAAAGATTAGAGGCTGAGTCGTGTTGTAGAAGGCAGCCGATGGTAACCATGGTGTAAACTTGATCTGTGGAGAGCGCCCATGAACTATGTGTGGAGCCAGAGAACGCGCGATCCAGCAGCCTTCTGACCTGCACATAATCTCTCTATCTCTCTCGCGAGGTCGCGGATGGGCGGCCTCCCTCTCTGGGTAGATAGCGGCTGGAGATGCATCATTCCTAAATTTTTTAGGTCATGAGAGGCCTTGTGAGCTTTTTTCTTGAATATACTTTTGGGATATTGTGGGACCGCAATTTTTGTAATTGCATGAGTGTGCATGCTGATCGACCGAGGTTTTAGGAGCTTGACCAGTAGTAACTTAAAAAATGGTTCCAAAAGTAATCTTGGGAACTCGAAAAAATTGAGTTATTAGCTTTTATGAGAGGAATAATTCCTTTGGGCATGAGTATCAATGTAGTAAACTCGGTTTCGGATATTGTTTTTTGGTAAGAGGTAGAAAGAATTTAGTTTTTTCTTCTCTGTGGACAATATGCATGTATAAAGTCCTTTTCAACTTGACAATTACCTATAAGCCTAGTTTTTGAGAACTTAATACTGTTGTTTTTGTGTTGAGCTGTAATAATCGGTAAAATTTTTATTGAAACGATCTTGACAAGATAATGGTGGTGGTTTGGTTCTCCAGACAAGTACCCAGTTAGTGGGAATTTTGGATCCCTGGTACTGTCCTTTTTATCAGTTTAACAGTTAATTGAGTTAAATGATATTTTCAGTTCTTCCTTTTGGACTCGGTGTGCATTGATAGGCTTATCTTAAATGATTTGATCTTTAAGATTGGGCAAATTAAAGCTTTTCAGATACTTGTTAAAGTGAATAAATGGAATAAGATCATAATTTTTGGGAGGTAGCTCTATATTCGATTAAAAACAAGTGTATCGAATATTTGGAACCAGATTTTATTGATTTTCCATTGATTCTGGCAACTTTAACGAAGTAATGAAAATAAACCGGTGTGGTAAAAAAGGAAGTAGTCTAGCATTTACTTGTGTCAATGGAATTTTCGAGGACCTTCGCTAAAAGAATTTTCGGGTGACCGAAAAATCTAAGGGAGGAAGAAAATGAGACACCTGAGTAGGTAAATGTGATAGTGTTTTGTAATTTGGGTTGGTTAAGAATCCTTGTAAGAAAATTGCATAGCATTGGTTTTTTGAATTCATTAAGTTAAATTTATTTTGAATATCTATAGGCCCATGAGTTGACCCTATTTTGTTATGGAAAATTGTGACATGAAATGAGAATGACACTTGGTTCACATTTGTACTATGAGCACCTTATTCCTAAAAGTTGTAACTCTCAGATGGTAGGAATTCGGGGGTATAGTACCAACCAAATGGGTTGTTTTATGTGACAGTAAAACCATGTGCAGATTCTTGTTAAAATCACAATTTTGTTAATGAATTATTGCATTTCATTTGGAACAAATATGGGGGTACTCCAGTATTTGGTGGAATAGATATGTGCATATCTGGTATTGAAAATCCAGATGAAATTGAGATCTCAATGCGGTTAAAGATCTTTTTTAAGATCGGATCCTATATTAGGTATAGGATGGTCAGATAGTCTTTTTGATTTTCTGAAGGTCAGATCTAAAAGCAAAGGACTTTCTTGGAGAGAAAACTGATGGTATGGAACATCAGTGATTTCAAAGAGGGAATTCTTGTGCGAGAATGATCTGTAGGCCAATGGTTAGTATTTATTTTGTTGGTAATGCTAACAGTTGAAACCATTGGTTAAACTTGTTTAAGGTATTTGGAGAGGTTATGAGATATAGATCTGGATCCCTCAATGGTATCTCATAAATTCCAAATCGGAAACCCTTAAAAGCTATTTCTCTATTAATTTTAAACCTCTACTTTTAGAAATTTATTATATACGAGACAATTGGATTGAGATTAATATAGTTCCTTCTAGTGTAGAACTAGGTTCTGAAGGACTATCAAGTTATATGAATTCATGCTTCCATTTCAAGTTCATGAATATAGCTCAAAATCAATTAATGTTCAATTGGTTAAGTGGAATTTAGACTTCCTAAGCCCAAATTATTATCTCTATTAGATAGTTGATTATTGAGAGTAATGTTTCTATCACTCGGGATAAGATATTTTATGATTTTAAGGATAAAGTCCGGTTTGTAATAGTATTGAATACTCATTACTGACTGTTTCAAATCTTTGATATCTTGTACGTTGTCTCCTGGGAACTTTTTGATTGAACTTATGAAATTTCTTTTAAAAGGAGGAGAAAAAAATGATAGGAATAAGACTTTCATGGGATTAACTAGTTGCATAGATTTCTTTTGTGGAATCCAGTTTGTGTGCAATGGTGGAACTATCCAGTGTGAATAGAGAAAATTTCTAGTGATTATTTTGAATAATCTGGAACTAGAGTAATTTTGGGGGTTTTTTGAGCTGTGAGATATTCATGAATATGGGAAGTAATGGTAAAGATTGAATTAAGATTCACTAATTGGCTACCAAATACCATTTAGTTATGGATTGGATAAGTGGAATAAAGCTTTAGTCTTAACCTTATATCCAAAGACGTCTGTATAAATCAGCCTAATCTTGGTTTGTACACTGAGATTTGAAGTAGGCTGAATGATTAAAGGAATTTTATTGATAAAAGTATGATGGTTGGAAAACTTGTGTTGTGGAATTGTTCACTTCAGAGATTTTCCAGATATGTTATTTACTCGAGAAAAATAGAATTTTATGTAGCTGAGTTACAAGATTCTCAGTAATATATGTGAGTAACATATGCGGATTTTGGAGGAATTTGCCAGTTAATGACATATGTGTTTATGTACTGGATCATAATGAGATTATTCTCATATGTGCACAATTAATCTTGTGTGGATCTGCTATGTATTCCTGTTTACTAAGGTTACCTGGTGCACTTAACCTAGTTGTTGAACGTAGATATGCGATCAAGTATTGTGTTCGACAATTACTTGTAGAGTTAACAGATCTGTTCTGATAGATTTATTGGTTAACTTAAAGTGATTTGGATATGGGTCTAAATGTGGTGTTGTACATGTATAGTTGAGATCTGCACCTAGACATTTGAGATTTTTAAATCATGAGCAATTAACTTGAGTTGTTGATTTACTCTTGTGGAAGTTAATTGATAAAATGGACAGTGTGAAGAGAATTCACCGGAAACTGTTTGTTTTGTGTGTATTGCTTGTAAGACACATAATTTATGAGTCATTCAGATTCATTAAGGAATTATGTGCATAGGATACTGAATTTCTAGGATGAGTATTTCTCAGTTGGGAAATAGACTTGATTCATTAGTGATTGTATTCTTGTGAGCTCAATTGGATACTGGATCCTAATGGTGCCAAAAATGGTAAACTGAATTTTGGAAATTCAGCATAACTTTGAAATCTCTAGATGTTGTTCTAGGAGATTGTATAAAGTTTATATTGTTAAAGAAGATATAGGCAGGAGGTATGCATGTAGAGCTGTAACCTATTTACTGTTGACCTGCATGGGGATTGCATGTGCTCATGCGCTGGATCCTACTCTCTATATATTGAGGTAGAGTTTATCCCGTCGACGACTTGGTCTAGGTTACCTGTTGAGCTCTTCTCCTCTTGCTGTCACATTGGCATGGCTTGGGGGCTAGATCCAGGAGGATTCTCCAGGAGGGATCTAGGATTGGTTGGGTGGTTTTGCTCCACACTCTCTCTTGTGTTTTCCTATCCTCATCTTAGGGGTTTATCCTCAGTGGTCTTTACACAAACCATGAATGACAGCTTCACAGTCGCCAAAAGTAGAGACACCAAACTGATGGGGGAGAGAAAGGAGGCGAAAATCTGTTGAAACTGAAAACAGATAAAGCGACTAACAAGACGGAGGAAGACTTCGCCAATAGCGATGGGATGGACGCCACCCGAGGCTTAAGACATGGCGAACAAATGAGACGCAGACAAAAGACGTACGACGGAAGAAGGAATGTGACCAGAGGTGATAAAAGAGCAGACCTGAAAGAGTTGAACAAAGCCACTAGCAGAGTCCTTGGGGCAAGTAAGCCCATCTATTGGACCTGGGAAAAATGCATGACATGTGGAGTTGCCAAGGTCAAGTTAAGAAAAATGGACTAATTATATGGCAAGGATACAAACTGACCAGTCAGATTGTGAGCCTCCATTTTGCACTTACTAACCAAGTTTGAAAGAAGGGTGGTCCATTGCTAGTCAACCCACTTGCTCAAGTTAAAAAAATGAGCTATAAGTCAAAGGCCTAGACAAAGGGGTCCGAAACATCCCTAATGCAAAGTCTCTAATAACAACAACTCATTTTTTAAGTAGATTATCACTATAGCTTAAAATGCTATCACAACGCAAAACTAAATAACTTTTGCCCGACCCAAGGGGAGTGCAGAGGTGCGAGGAGGGTAGTGGAAACTTAGAAAAAACACCCCACTTCAACATAATGTGAGTCAATAAGGCCAGAATGGTGTTGCAAATAAATTTCATATTCAGATATATAATATATTACAATATATATATAAACTTCTCAGTGTTGTAGGTTTAAGGTTAGGGTTAAAATTATAGGTTCTGTTAAGGTTAGGGTCAAATATATATAGGGTTTGGATACCGAGAAATAGCAATAATTGAGAGAGAGAGAGAGAGAGAGAGAGAGAGAGAGAGAGAGAGAGAGAGATGGTGTCTGCTTTTCTTCTGCGTTTGTTTTTGCTCGCTGATAGTCGCGATCTTTAGCTGGAAGCAGTAGCAGGAAAGAATGGCGTTTGTTCATTAGCCTCACAATACAAATACAATACATCAAATAGGATTTGCGATCCAAAGAATGGAGCTGTTAGGGTTCGGATGCATCCTCCAGGCCAGAAATTGCTTCGCACTAGCCCTCGTCTTGGGGTTTTTCAATCTCGCACATGGATTTTACCTCCCTGGCAGCTATCTTCATGCATATCAGCAGGGCGTTGAGCTGTGGGTGAAAGTAAACTCCATCACATCTGTCGAGACAGAGCTTCCTTACAGTTATTACAGCCTGCCGTTCTGTGAACCTCTGGATGGGGTTCGCAAAAGCGTGGAAAACCTTGGTGAGCTTCTGACTGGAGATGATATTGAGAATTCCCCGTACCGCTTTCACATGAATGTGGATGAGTCCAACATTGTGCTGTGTTCGAGGGCGCTGTCGGAAAGAGACGTGGCTCATTTCAAGCAGCGGATCGATGACCTCTATCAGGTGAATCTGATGCTTGACAATCTTCCTGTCATTAGGTATGCCCATGCCCCAGACTCGGATTTCACTTTTGCAGTAACAGGATACCCTGTAGGGTTTTTAGTAGATCAAGCTCAGTATTTGTTCAATCATGTTAAGTTCAAGGTGTTGATTCATGAGAATGAAAATACTGGATCGGGGTCGGTGATGGCATCCGCCAATGGTCTGGATACAATTCCTTCCGGTGGAGACCAGAACATGCCTGGTTACACCATAGTAGGGTTTGAAGTCACTCCTTGCAGTTTGAAGCACGATCCTACGGTTTCATCCAACCTATCTATGTATGATCTGCTTCCGGCTTTCAATTGTGAAATGGATGGCCCTTATCAGGCGCTTCAAGTTGGAGAGCGTGTTACATTCTCCTATGAGGTGTCTTTCCAAAAAAGTTCGATCCGGTGGCCTTCACGGTGGGATGCCTACCTTAGGATGGATGGTGCTAGAGTGCACTGGTTTTCGATAATCAACTCTGTCATGGTCATTTCATTTCTTGCAGGAATTGTATTTGTGATCTTTCTGAGGACAGTAAGAAGAGATTTGACACGATATGAGGATCTTGATAAAGAGGCCCAGGAGCAATTGGCAGAGGAGCTTTCTGGGTGGAAGCTGATTGTCGGAGATGTTTTTCGGGCTCCACGGCATCCGAAGCTTCTTTGTGTCCTGGTGGGGGATGGGGTCCGTCTGACAGGCATGGCGATCGTAACAATTTTCTTCTCTGCGCTTGGATTTATGTCACCTGCTTCAAGAGGCATGCTTCTTACTGGAATGGTTCTTCTATTTCTAGTTCTGGGAATAGCCGCAGGTTATGTTTCTTGCAGAGCATGGAAAACTTTGAATGGTGGTAGTCGGGAAGATTGGAGGTCTATGGCCTGGCGATCTGCTTCATATTTTCCTGGCATTACTTTTCTGATCCTTACACTGCTTAACTTTCTTTTGTGGGGCAGCGGAAGTACAGGGGCAATACCTTTCTCTCTGTACTTAATTCTACTTGCCATGTGGTTTTGCATTTCAGTTCCATTGACATTATTGGGAGGGTACTTGGGATCCAAGCCTGAACATATTCATTTTCCTGTTCGTACGAACCAGATACCTCGGGAAATTCCTCCTCAGAAGTATCCATCCTGGTTGTTGATACTTGGTGCTGGCACACTTCCATTTGGTACTGTTTTCATTGAGCTTTTCTTCATCATGAGCAGCATCTGGCTGGGGCGTATATATTATGTGTTTGGCTTCCTTTTCATCGTGCTGATTCTTCTCATAGTTGTCTGTTCTGAGGTCTCGTTGATACTTACCTACATGCATTTATGTGTGGAAGATTGGCGTTGGTGGTGGAAGGCATTTTTTTCTTCTGGTTCTGTTGCTGTTTATTTTTTTCTGTATACAATCAGCTACTTGATTTTTGACTTGCACAAGCTGAGTGGATCTATATCAACAATTCTCTACATTGGGTACTCATTGCTCATGTCGCTTGCTCTCATGATAGCAAGCGGCACTATTGGGCTCCTTGTGTCTTTCTACTTTGTGCATTATCTCTTTTCATCAGTAAAGCTTGACTAACTCATCCAGTTGGAAATATTGCAAAGAAGCTGGCATTTGGATTCTGAGTGTTTTCATTTGGTCTGGTCTGAACCTTTTGTTACTTACTCACTCACAAATGAAAATTGGACTGGCTCCTTGTGAAAATCATGGTCAGCATCAGTTGCAAAACTGAAGATTGAGGGGATAAGGGTCACAGATTGCAATGGAAGATTTGTTTTTCTGAAAAAAGGTGATCATGGCTGCGTTGAAGGCTTCTGGAAAAATCTCAGTACATGTGAGAGGTCTAAGGTCTATTTAAAGAGGTGTTAGATGTCAGGAAGTCACCATGAATATTAAGGTCTCTTTGTTCTCTTTATTGCAGTTGCTTTTAGCAACTCTAATAGACTAGTCTCTGCTTGTACATGAACTGTAGGATGATGTTCTGAAAGTCAGCTGGCAGTGAAGTTTTATTTGGTGCACGGATTCGATAATGTCATTGTCGGCCTGTTCTACCACTATGTATGACGTCTTGTACTATTTGGCGATGTAAATTGTGGAGATTTGGATTGCATCTCACACCTGTTTGCTTGCTTATCATCTCTTTTGTGCTTTGTACTCAAAGGTTAGAGATTTGTGTAGTAGATGCATGTACCTGAGGATTTCTGGGTGTTAATATTGAAATTGCCACCAGAGTACTTAAGGATAGGAACTCTTTGTAGCTTTGTTGTACCTCTTGTGAGATTTATTTAGGCATACACCACTCTGTTGTTGAAAAATAATTGCTTGCTTGAGTATCCTATGACGCACTGTTTTTGGACATCTGATTTGAACCTAATTGATGGATCTCTTTGTGAAGCATTGTTTTCTCAACACAACTTCTCCCTCTCAAATGCTCTCACACCTCAAAGCTTAAGGTTGTAGCAAGCGTGTGAAAACGTTTCTCAATTGGGATATGGGATATGGGAAATAGGAAATGGCGCATCATTGCAGTGGTGATGGTTTGACAAATTGCAATATTCACTAGAAAAATCCTATAAATTCCATTAATTCCTCGTGTATAATTGTCACACAAATGATGTGAACGCATGGTTCACCAATTGGATACTCGTTTTCCACATGCAAAAGTGCTTCATGATGCTTGGTTTGAAGCCTAATCAATAATTCTCATCAATCATGGTTGAATATTGAAAACACAGCAATCCAACCACACGAGGGACGAACGATTTCTACAGAGGCCTGCGTCTCTTTAGGGAAACGTGGCTGCATGTCTAACTATGGCCACCACACAATCTAGAGTAAACTTGTTTGGCTGTAAACTTGGAAACAAGATGTGAAAATCAGCAGTTTAGAGCTATCAACAATCTTCCCCACTGAAATCAGATACCCACTGTCCTTTTGCAGCTGGTTGCAGGAGAGAGAGCAATCATTATAAACTGTCCAGGTTGTAAATTAGGTCATGCAATGTAATGAGGTAGCAATAGTCCTCTCACAATCATCAGCTGTCCTCATTGTAATGGAGGACCAGTAGCTGTTACCTGGCAGCTTGTTGATAGTAAGTAGGATGTGGATCATTTTATTGCCACGGTCTCTACATAGTTGGCAGTGTTGTTTTATCAGCTTTCTTGATTGCAGTAACTAGTTATAAGAAACCTTGGCAAGTCATTGATTTCTACATTCGGGTGTTGTTAATGTCGGCTTTCCAACTTGCTGAGATCTGAATTCTGGCTTTACCCTCACTTTAAGAAGTCCTATGTCTTTCTCACAGCTATCCGTCTCTTATACAGATGCGTGATACGACCGGGTGTTGCTCGCCAACGCACTGGTGTGGGCCATCGAGACCTTTTATTCCTTGATTTCTCCAGTTCTTTCAGTTTCATGTCCATGCATAAAAGGATTCCCATGGCTTGCATATGTAGGGAAATGATGATGCAAGTACATAACTATGGTCCCACCGTAATAAGTGATTTGTTGGTGAAGATCTTATTCCCCCTCCTCAAGGTCAGGAGTTCCAACTGCATAAAGGGAAATGCAAGAGAAGAAGAAAAGTAGTAGCAAATATAGAGCAATGATCTGACAATAGTGTGTTTGGACATATTTATATCTTCTTTGGAGGGGGGTCCAAGTTCTTTGTCACCTTCATAGATGATTTTTTGAAAAAAACATGGGTGTAGTTCTCTTGATAGAAATATGATTTTTTCAACAAGTTGAAAGAGTGCTTAATCTTGGCGAAAATTCAAATCGAAAAAAGAACATATAATGGAAGGCAAGTTTTGCTTAAATGAATTTGGGCAATTTTGCAAGCAAAATGGTATATCTAGGCATAAGACAATGCCATATATGCCACATTAGAATGGAGTTGTGGAAATAATGAAAAGAACATTGCTAGAAAGTTTGCAGAGTATGTTCAGGTGTATTGGTTGAGAAAATAAATTTTTGTTAGAGGCTGTGACGATTGCAAGTTTCTTCATCAATGTTGGTCATTGATGTCAGTCCTACTTGACGAAATTCCAAAAGCGGCATGGATGGGTAAAAACCGTCCATATATCATACCATATGGGAAGTAATTTATACATTTGGGTATTTCTATTGAGCACGAATTCACAAATAAGCAAAGAGCTGATTGGCTACTACAATGGGTTGCCAATATTGGCATATATATATCGACTAGTTTTCTCATACATTGTTTGAAAAGCTAGAGATTCAATAGATTTTAGTGGACCTCAATTTCCATCTTTTATTACTATTATGCCTATGATAAAAGTAGAATTTTAAGTTTTGGATATATTCGTTACTATTATGTGAAAAATTGGCATATATATATATATATCGAGTAGTTTTCTCATACATTGTTTGAAAAGCTAGAGTATCAATAGATTTTAGTGGACCTCAATTTCCATCTTTTATTACTATTATGCCTATGATAAAAGTAGAATTTTAAGTGTCAGATATATTCACTAGTTCTTTAGATACTTTTGTTGAGAGTTGATTTCTCTACGTACCTTTGTATATATATATCTAGTCATCAATACAAGATAAAATAAATGGTACTACTGTAAGCCAATTCACAACAATGAGTACTAAATGATGATAATTCAATTTTGAAGAATAAGCTCTATACATGGGTTTACTAAGTTTAATGTATCATGCCAATCATTAGATTAACTTGATCATTGACAATTTACTAGATCAAAATATCATAGGTTATATATTTATTCTTTTCATTCATTCGATATATACTATGTTGTACCTATCTTAACTTCTCATTCCATCAACGTCACAATTAACTCCTTCCATCATCACGATCAACACAAATAATCAAGATGTATAAATGATGTCCAAAGAACTTGGTGGACATCATGAAACTCCCAAACTCGTATTAGAGCATTGTCATGTAAGTTGATATAATTTAGAATATGGAGCAAATAAAACTTGCCAGAGATTACAAGGAATATGGGGCTTGCATTGAACAAGGAATTTTTACAAATCTTCTCCAGTCCTTTTCATACCTCGGAGACCTTCAACTCCAGTTGGATTCTTGCAACACATACAATTATTTCCTTGTAGTATATGGGAATTTTTTTTATAATTGTTGTGTATATATGTACCAAGCAACACCCAAAATTTGAGCGGATGATGCATATTTTGGCTTAGGGACCTAAGATCATCATCTAGATGAACAAGACTAATTACAAACATGAACGATACTAGTGATCATAACACTAAATTTTAATACATCCCAAGCACAAAACAACTTCCTATGCACATGTATAAAGTTAGTGATCATAGCATTGAATTTTGATGCCTATATCAAACCCAGAGTGTTTTGAAAATAGTTTCACATATCTCTTAACTCAACCTTGCTACCCTAAGATTGTTAATGTCAAATAAGAGATTTTGATGGCCCTATCAAGCATCTCAAAAAGTAATATTTTTTTGAATCCCAAATAATGTGTGCCAGCTCGAATCTTACATAAATGGATGCTCTCTATTGAATTTAGGGATCATATTTACCTAGGCCATGATGATGAGATCTCAATTTCTCCTACAATTCGATTGGCTATGATTTTTAGCCCTTAATAATTAATGCTCATGATGGAATTTTGAAAATATGGAGCCTCAATGGAATTTTGAAAATACATAGCTTTCGTGAATGGAGTTTTGAATTCAAGTCATTTGAAGGTACTTGTGTGCCCCACACATTTATAGAGTAAGAGCCCTCATGATGTCCTCTATAAGTATTTTGTGGCCCCCACATGCTTTAAAGTTGTTTGTGGTCACCACATATTGCAAGTGTAAGAGCCCTCTTGGGGTCATTTGAAGGTTTTATGGGTCCCACATTCTTTAAGAGTGAGAAGCCCCCTGGAGTTTTATGAAGGTGTTTCTTGGCCCCACATTTTGAGAGTAGAAGCCCTCTTGGAATACTTTGAAGGTATTTGGGAGTCCCACTATGTTTCGAGTAAGATCTTTGTCACACATTATGCTCAATTGTTTGTTGTTTGTCAACACATTGCAGGGATGTAACAGTGAGTTGTGGAGTGCTCAGTCCTTCTTATTGGGACGTTACCATATGTTGAGATGGGATTTACTACTATATTCCTGTGAATTTCACACGTGTGGAGTGTCCACCACATGTAATAATGATCTCCTAAGGTGTGCGGATGCACAATGATCAAGATTAGATTGATATTCAAAATCTATCTTACTCTCAATGGCAAAAACACACTACTACATGCATTAACTCATTTCCAAAGTACATACACAAGTGTGAGAAGTGTTCCAAAATAAAACTAAGTAAAATTAAGCTCCTCTCCTCGGGTAATTGGTTCATGCCAAAGCATTTGTTCCATACATCAAGCCATGAACTTACCACTTGCAAGTTCCTATCTCTCTTCTTCCCCTTAAACAATTTTACGGGAGGTGGAGCTACATGCTTCTTCTGGTTGGCTAACCTAGACTCTTAAGTCTTGGTTCCTTTGATTAGTTTCAAGAAGCTTTTTATTAGTGGCTTGAATTTGTTGGTATAAAAGTTCAAGAGCTTGTGCCACATTGGATGGGTTTGATGAATCAAATAATGGGTTTTCATTGGTTTGATCCATTGGAGTTGCTTGTGTGTTTTTCTATTATGCAAAATACAACAGCAAATAATTCTAATTAGAATTATAGAAATGCTTCAATTCTTACATAATCCAATGCAAATAAAAGTATTTACTTCTACTCATTCAATACTTATTGTTTGTAAGCTCAATCCAAGCCTACTTTTTGCAAGCTCAATCCAAGCTTAAGAGAAAACTACACCAAGCAATTTATTACTTTTGCCTCAATCCAAAGCAAAAATCAAAACTTATCTTTATGTAAAATTCAATTAACTACTTCAAGCTAATGTTTACACAAAGATCTCATTCCAGTTCCATTTCCATGTGTCATTTCAAATTCAACACAAATTTTCACGTTTCTCACTTTCCTAGTTCTTCAAATCCATGAAACTAGTGAATAGAAACTAATGAAATTCTATGAAAACGCCACTTTTCAGATCTATTTTTCAGATTTACAGGTATGAAAATCAGAACTTCAAAATGACAAAAAATAGAACTTCAAAGCCTTTTTTATGCATAAAGTTACACTACCTTTTTCCTTCCTACATTGTCATTTTCATGAAACTAGTAGGTCAAAAGGTGTAACTAATGAAGTTTTTATGAAAACTTCACTTTTCAAATCTGATTTTCAGATTTACAGGTCTGAAAAAAAAAACTTCAAAATGAAAATCAGAAGTTTAAACACTTCATTTATGCAAAAAAAACACTAGTTTTGATCAAAACACAACTAGAATCAATCTTATTGCAAAAAAAAAAATTGTGAATGTAGAGGAAGACTTCCTCTAACCATTCCACAAATCTTTCTTCAAAAAGATTTAAAAACAAAAGCTCACTTTAAAACTTTTCTAACATAATAAAAAAATTAGCCCCTATACAATTCTATAAGCATCACTACTCTTTATCAAGAGAACTAAATTCATTGGGTACTTCAACTACAAGCTTCCTATGACTAGAAAAGCTAGTAATCTTTCCCAAAAATTTTTTAGTTTGTGATCTTTATAGAACTTGAAAAAGGTTAGAAAGGTTACCATCCTTTGTCTAGCTCTGATACCACTTTTACAAATGAAGTCGAGAAGTATTTTGCTTTCCAATAAGATTTGTTAGTCATTTTTGCTCTTTTCTTTTGTCGAAAATTGCCCTTTGATAATGGATGCAACAATACCCATGAGTTCTTCATATATTTTGTTGGCTTCCAGTTATCAGCTTCATCTTTCTCATTGTAAAGAATCACAGAATCGATTGTAGATCTATGTCTCCTTGCCATTGCTATTTTCAAAGCTTGGGCGCCAAAAATCTCTCTGATGTGATACTTAATTTCAATTTTTCGTATCACATTTAATCTAATGTGAATGCCAACATAGTCACAGTTACTGCGTATACCATATTTTATGTAACTGTACATACTATATTTCTATAACTGTAACTAGTATAGTTAGAAAATTTCATTATACTAACCAGCATAGTCAAGTAAATTTAACTTGAGGTATTGACGTTGGGCAGATCAGCACGTGTCGGGCAGGAAAAAGAAACCAATGGGATACGTCCATGCTGCCCAGACACAAATTTCAAATTTTTCTATATTGCATTTTTATTTTTAGTTAATTTGAACTACGTTATGTAGATTTCCAAAACTGTGCATTTTGATTGGGCCTAGTGACGGTAGAAATTAAAGAAAAAAATTGAAAGTATCTTTACAAAGGGTCTTTTTGATATTGAGAACTTCTCTAATGATACCTGAAATGCTGCTAACCACCATATTTCATTCTCTGATTGAACACTAAATGATGAATCATCTACATCATTTTTAGTATTGTTCAATGCTTTGTTCATAAAGGTGATACTTACCCGGTCCAATTTTTGTCCCTTAAAAATTTCAAACTCATCAAGTTTAATAACCAATATCAATTTTCCTTGGACTCCTCTTTCAAATATTTTGTAATATTTAATCATGTATGCCACTACTTTGTTAATATCCAAAAATAAATTGTTGGACTCATTGTATTCCAAAGGTTTGAAGGGGTCCGAAGGGCCAGTGGGCCTTCAACTTCTTTAAAAATCCTCATAATAAAATGGCTGAAGGGACCCGAAGGGCAAGAAATGCTCTTTCTTTATTAAACATTTTCAGAATGAAAATTCAGTTCATTTTTGCAAGGCAAGTTAGCATTGAGGCTAATTGGGGCTAGAAGGCACATTTTTTTGGCCATCCTTGGGCCAAAATGACCCCTGAAACTGGCTGCTCAGAGCCACCGGACAGAGCGACGTCACAGAGCAGGGAGAAACGTGTTTCGGGGTGTTTTCGTCACCATTCTATCGAGCGGAGTGCGGATGACCTAGTGATGGGCTACATTCGCTATTTGGGTACAGTAGGGCCAAATTTGGGGCTATTTTTGGTTGGTGAAACCTGCTACAAGGCAGTAAAATGAGGCATTATCGCTTCGAAATCATTATTACTTACTCCTGACAGGGTAACAGGGTGTTTGGAGGCAGTAAATGCAGTATGGGAGCGAATGGTAGCGGAATTGATGGAGAAAGCTAGTTTTGGCGACGGAAGTGCAGTTTGGCATCGTGACTACTCATCATTGGCGACAATTTTGAGAGGGCAAGCAATCACAGGTGAGACGTAGGCATGGTATGCCGATTACAAGTGAAAAATTATTGTGATCAAGTTCAACTTTTGGAGTTAGAACCAACCAAGTCAAGTGGCATTTCGGGGGAACGCTCTCACAGGTATGATCGGCAGTGGCATTGTCGAGTCAGGTGATAGCTGCATTGACACACACATCTGTAGCTTGGAAATTTCTTGTTCGGAGGGAAATATGGGCTATCTTGGAGGTACACACATTTTGGCGGTTACAGGTGATGTAAGTGCGAAGTGGTGCTAGTTGGAAGCCATTGGGCAAGATAGCAAAGTTGCATTGGACAATAATCACATTTTGGATGCTCTTGGGGAGTGGTGAGTGTGATGATTTTGCAGTTTTGCAGTCGGTAAGTTAATTTTGATCAAGCCATTGTAGCTGTGGAGCAGTGTATCAAGTTTGTCATTGAAGAGATACACTTCAACTGCCAGTTTGGATAAGTCAAGTCAATTTGCCATATCAGTATTGCATCAGGGATGCAAATTTCAGTGATGGCAAAGTGCAGATCATTTGGTTTGGGCCATGGAGAATCTCACAGGTTCACTTAGAGGGATGTTGGCATGCATAGTCATGTGAGGGACTTGATGGTGGCTTTGGAGTTCACATCTCAGTGTATTATCAGGGAGTGGTTTGGAACCATTCAAGGGAGTAGCTTGGAGCTAGCTTGAAAGAATATAGGTGCGCACTACAGGGTAGATGCTCAGATCTTTGTGATCAGGGATGGCATTGAGATACCTAGTAGGGATAGCACTGCAGGATGACATGGGATGATCATTAGGGGGCAACTATTTCATATTGGACTTGAGTCTTTGGATTGGACAGGACTTACAGGTGGGATTCATGACGGAATCAGGAAGCTGCAAACGCAAATGGTCAAAGTGTGAAGCTTTGAGAGCCAGCGCTAGGCTGGAGAGCTGATGGAGATCGCACGGGGTGTGATCAGAGGGCAAACACTATGATGGGTGTTTTTCTAGCGATCTACTGTAGGGGACATTGATGGCGAGGACTTCATGGAAGTACAGGTTGGCATTACAGCAGGGGACCAGTCTTTGACATTCGCGTCGCTGGGGAGGCATCTACCATCACGGGCATGGATAGGCTACCTATAGCTTTCATGCATTTGGCTGTATTTGCAGGAGTCTAGGCTTGGCACACGTGTTGAAATTTCCATGGTGAAGATTTGCAGGTGGTGAGATCAAGGATAAGCCTAGAGGAAGTCACTCAGAGCCATATACCTCAGTATGATCAGGGAGACAGTAGTCTCAGGATCCCATGAGCGGCGACTCAGGGATATGATTGCTGTGGCATGGTGTCGAGTGGCACATAGCCAGGGAGAGCGAGCAGATGCTAGGAGCCAGGTGGAGCAGGTGATGCTTTGGAGTTCGGCTTGTCTAGCAGGATGGTGACCAGGATCGGAGACATTAGGTGAGCATAGTATGTTGATGACGAGTCCATTGGGATGGCACTCAGGGAGATGCTACAGTTGCTCAGATATGATATGTCATTTGATGTATGGACGATGTTCTTCAACTGGTGCATCATGTGTGATGACCTAGGGATGGGTCATGCCTACTTCAAGGTAGGTGGCATAGAGTGTACCTGGAGGTGGTACATATCCTGAGGGCATGGAGAGCATTACGGGGTGATGTGGATCTAGCATGCCCATGGTTGTGAGCCAGCAGGGATGGAGATGGTTGCTCAGGGAGTAATAGTTGATACTTTGGCGAGTAATCAGGTGAGCTGCATGGTCATATGCACGGTAGTCTCCAGATTGGTGTCACATGTTATTTCTATCCATCATCTTTTGATAAGTTGGATGCAGTTTTTGGTTAGATTCAGTTGGAGTATAGTTGCACTATAGGTGGACAGATTCTTGGGGAGCTATCAGCAGGTAATGGATATTTGGTGATCAGATGGTACAGGGTACAGGGTTCTGGAGCTACCTAATATGCTATGGATCGTGGGTGAGTCATTCATCATGATAGTAGATCTAGTTTGCATTTGCTTTGGCTTGGACGCTATGATGGATGTTGTGGGGAGATAGGCTCTTTGGTGGGAGGCCTATATACTGGTCAAATCAGAGTTGGCAACGTCAAGCATGGAAAGTTGAACCTACATGGGATGTAGGACAGATAGATCATCATCAATATCTCTGGGAGGTGGGCAAGCTACTCAAGTATAGCCTATGGTGAGGTTTGTGTGCATTCATTCATTGAGTCCTTGGTAGACTCTTGTGCTTGGAGCATGGGGAATGGATGGGGATCAACTTTCAGGACTTATTGGATAGTTGGATATGCTTGGACATGAGGGCATCTTGGTTACAAGTGCGGGCCATGGTTGGAGACCTGATTTGGAGACCAGTGGTATAGCAACAGATCTACAGGTGGCACAAGTGTTGGTACGACAGGATACCACTTATGGGCAGGCCTTGGTCATGTATTTGATGGTTTATCATTCGTGTTGGTTTGCATGAGTGTGTGTGGGCTTGCATGTTGCCTTGTCACAGGAGTCTAGATCTGAGTCGGAGTCGTATATGGTTGTGCATTTGCTACGATAAAACAAAGTAGTCATTTTATGCTCATTGACTTGTCATTGTCTACTAGCTGTCTATCTAGTGAGGGTGCAATCTTATGGTGGCAGTAAGATTTCCTCAGGTTGAGCCTCAGTTGCTCATTTATGTCAGCTTTATAGGTTCGTACTTGTAAGTGTCTGATAGGATGTAAGCCTAGCTAGATGGAGGATGTAAGTCTCATGGTGGCAATGGGATTTCCTCAGTTTGAGCCATGTCGCTCATGTGGTCCACTTGTGGCCAAGTTGGATTGGGGACGAGTCAGTTGGTCAAGAGTATGGTAGACTCTCTGTATGAGCATTGTGTTTACATGATACTTTGTTAGTCAAACCTGGTGGTTTGTTGGTGTGCTTGAGTGTGAGTCAAGTACATAGTAGTTGTGATATGCATAACATCTTTTGGACACTCCAGATACTGCTGCAATATATTGTTTTTCACTCTTATCACATTTGAGCTTAAGGGAGAGAGTTAGAAATCAGTTGTGATCTGATTCATTAGTATAAGCTCTAAATGTAATGATGTAATTAGTGTACAATTTATTTGGTTTACTGTATATGGTTGTGTTCAAGACGTGACCCGTCAGGATATATTGATCGGGCACTGATCCCGTAGATGGCTACTTGGATTAGCCGGGTAGCCACACATAGGAAGAATTAGCTTGTACAGAGTTATTTACAGTTCTTGCTATATTGGGGGCATGTCCCGAGTTTGTCGGTCGAATTTGGCCATATTGGGCCTGACCTTAGTTTGACAGGTGGTAGGCCAATTTTAGGACACCTGCCTTTTCATGTAGTTTGTGAATACTCTATATGTACAGTGTTTCTTTGTAATCTAATAACTTTTGTTGTGCCATCTTTGAGAGCTTGTGAGAAGTGGCTATGGTGAGTGTGTGATGTGATCTGCATACTGCACTAGATCCTAACATAATTTCAACTGAAACAATATAAACTAACTATATATCATAAATAATATGCATTATTTATCTGCCATGCTTATTTTGGATATTCGGAAATCTATCTAAATAGTTGTGAGCAATCCAAAGTTATTAGATCAATGAATTTAGAATTGCAAATTGAAAAGAATGCAATCAAAAGTGAATTTAAAAATGTATTTCCATTAGCCTCTTGGTCTACCACCTACAAGATTGGTAGACTACAAAATAAAGTAAATTTTGGGTAGTCAACCTTACATTTTATATTTGAAGTTGATTGTGCTAGCATAATTGAAATATCATTTTGAGTGGCAATGGTGTAGAAAATATCAATGAAACCAAGATTGCCCTAAGTAGAGAGCTTGAAATGCGAGATCTTGGGCTACTGTGATACATTTAATATTCTACTAGAATTGTAGATGGATTTGGCATGAGTCCTTGCAAAAGTATAGACAAAACTATGAAGCAAAATGTAAGAGATTCTATCAGGATCTAAGTTATTGTGTAGGTAGATAAAGCCAATTCATTCCAAGAGCCTTTGGTATCACATTGGAAGATGGCCAAAAGTGTGCTTAGATACATTTCAGAAACAATAGAAATTGGCATACTTTAGAGAAATAATCATATTGACTTCATTGCTTTTTCATATTTAGATTTTACACTTCACAAGAAGCATAGAAGATCCATAAGTGGTTATGTTATGCTCATTGGAGGACTCGTCATTTCTTGGATCTCCAAAAAACAAGAGACTATTTCTTTGTCTCACCAATAGAATTCAAGTTCAAAACACTGACTACCACACACAACAAAGGAGATGTTTTGGATCAAGAGCCTTTTGGTGGAGCTGCAAGTGTATTGAATGTAAGTGAGATTCCAACCATCTTTTGTGATGACCAATCTACACACTATCTTGCAAACAATCATATATTCCATGCAAGGAGTAGACACGTTAAAAATTGCTTATCTCTTTGTGAGGGAGAAAGTTCAAGCCTAAGGAAATAGACTTCAACATGTTTCATCTTTATATTATCTTGCTGATATATTCACCAAGCCTCTAGAAAAGCTTCATTCATAAAGCTAAGATCATCCCTAGGTGTTGCAAGTAGATCTATGTTACATACATCAGGCTAATATTTCAGGATTGTGAAAAATGTGATAAGAGGCAAGATCAAGCTAGATAAAGTCTAAAATATTTTGATGAGGTGGAAAATCCATGGGTCCTACACCTCTTTTCAGTGTATAGTAATTTTTACTTCTTCTTTAATGAGTGGGGGTCAATTTGTACTCAATTTAGGATAGGTGGAAGAGTTGGATCTCAAGTGTATTGACCAAAAGTCAAGGCATAGGTTGTGCTAGGGTTACTTGTGGGATTACTTTTATGAGTGGTTCTTTGTTCTTGTAAAGGTAGATCAAGATTGATGTGTATGATCCTTTTATGAGTGGTGTTCTTGTAAAGGTAGATCAAGATGGATGAATTCTAGCTAGTTTTGATTCCATTCACTTGTTTGGTAATCTTGTGCACATATCATTGCTTGTGAATGACTTGTGATTCACTCTTGGACACTTTGTTTCAACTTTCACAAACAACTTTTACAGTCCTAATAACCTTGATGTGTTGTAGCAATAGAATGATTGATAATTGATCAGAAGATATGTAAGAAATACAAGGACCAGGTCGTCAAGGTGATTGGAGATCTAGGTCAGGATATTGAAGCCCATTTGGAAGTCAAGACGAATTTGTAATAAAAAAAATATGAGTCTTTCTACAAGTCAACAAGATTGTGGTAGATTCTCATTTGTTTTTGCACATCCTAATTATTCAAGAAATGTTTCAATTATGTAGGATGATAGATGCAGGTATTTTCCATCGCACAAAACATATCTAAGTATGTAGAGAAGCTTATCAAGATTGTGTATATGTATAAAAAAAGGGCTCTGCATCAAGATTGCCTGTAAAATCTATGAATTTTCTCTATGACTGAGTTCAAGATAATCCTACGTACTACGACAATGGGTTTGGAGTGGAATTAATTTCCAACATTTTTATGATTTGCATGGTACAAGCATAAACCTTATCAGAACAATTATAGTTCATATATGTTTCAAGAATTTCAAATTGGTAGAACAATTCAGTTTGTCTATGGAAAAGATCATATATTCAATGTGGACATGTCCAACGTTTTTTATGCAATTTGGAATTATGTTAGTCCTACTCTTGATCTTGAACAAAAAAATTCGATATTGAATTTGCTAATGATTATGTGGCTTTCATGGATGGTCACTGATTTTTATGGATGCAAGGCTTTGTGGTTGCATGAAACCACTCATTTTTTAGTCTTGGTCAACGAAATATAATCAACAACTAATAAATCTATGCAACATTAGGAGCATTATGCTACTATTATTGTTATGTGTTAAGTTATCTTTCAAGTTTCAAGATGATACTTTATGTGGTTTAATGATTTGATATTTGTCTACAAATGTTTATTATTATTTTGGTATTCTAGGAATGTCACAATAGCTATAATGAACTAGACAATATATTTGAAGTTACATTGTAGGAATTGTGAGAAATTGGCAAAAATCTAGCTTGGTAAGAAGTTTGTGAGTGAATCTCACATGTGTGGAGGATGTTCCCACAAGTGAAGAATTGTGAAACAAATTAAAATGTTTGTTATAGGGGTCTAATTAAGTTTCATAGTCAAGCTTCTAGGTGTCATTAGTAGATTGGGCCATTTTAGGCTTTAGAGGTCAATTAGTTAAGTACACTTGTTTTGTCATTATTAGGCCAAAAGCACAAGTGGAATACTCGAGCTAAATAGGTTCTTGACAAGTGTCTTTAGTTAGTTTGATGTGTGACAAGTCAAAGTTCAAGAGGTCCAATAGAATTAAGAGGTGGAAGTACCATTGGTCCAATAGGATTTGAGATATGCTTGAGAATGGTCCAATAGAATGGAGAGATGGATGCATCATTGGTCCAATAGGATTAAGAGGTTGTAAATATGAGGTCTCATCATGTTTGAGTGTGGATTGGCTCATGGATCTACTAGTATCATTGTACTACTCATTCTATGTTAATTTGATTTGGTGATCTTGAGAGAATTTGAGTCTAAGTGTTTTCTAGCTTTCTCTCTCTACCCAAGTCTCTACCCAAGGAGAGGAGCTTAATTTTACTTAGTTTTATTTTTGAGCACTTCCCACACATGTGTATGTACTTTGGAAGTGAGTTAATACATGTAGTAGTGTGTTTTTGCCATTGAGAGTAAGATAGATCAGTTGAAATTCCGATAGAATCTAGTGCAATATGCAGATCACATCACACAATCACCATAGCCACTCCTCACAAGCTCTCATAGATGGCACAACAGAAGTTAATAGATTACAAAGAAACACTGTACATATAGAGTATTCACAAACTGCATGAAAAGGCAAGTGTCCTAGAATTGGCCTACCACCTGTCAAACTAAGGTCGGGCCCAATATGGCCAAATTCGACCAACAAGCTTGGGACATGCCCCCAAGTATAGCAAGTACTGTAAATAACTCTGTACATGCTAATTCTTCCTATGTCCCAGCTAACCCAAGTAGCCGTCTACGGGATCAGTGCCCGATCAATATATCCTAACGGGTCACGTCCCGATCACACCCATGTACAGCAAACCAAATAAACTGTACAATAATTACATCATCACATTTAGAGCCTATACTAATGAATCAAATCACAAGCTGCTCTCCCTTAAGCTCAAATGTGATAAGAGTGAGAAACAATATATTGCAGTAGCGTCTGGAGTGTCCAAAAGATGTTATGCATATCACAAGTGCTATGTATTTGACTCACACTCAAGCACACCAACAAACCACCAGGTTTGACTCACAAAGTATCATATAAACACAATGCTCATATAGAGAGTCTACCATACTCTCGACCAACTAACTCGTCCCCAATCCAACTTGAACACAAGTGGATCACATGAGCAATATGGCTCAAACTGAGGAAATCCCACTGCCACCATGAGACTTACACCCTCCATCTAGCTAGGATGACATCCTATCAGACACTTACAAGCACAGACCTGTAAAGCTGACATAAATGAGCGACTGAGGCTCAACCTGAGGAAATCTTACTACCACCATAAAATTGTACCCTCACTAGATAGACAACTAGTAGACAATGACAAGTCAAAGAGCATAAAATGAGTGCTTTCTTTCTGACGTAGCAAATGCACAACCACATACGACTCCGACTCAGATCTAGACTTCTGTGACAAGGCAACATGCAAGCCCACACAAACTCATGCAAACCAACACGAATGATAAAGCATCAAATACATGACCAAGGCCTGCCGATAAGTGGTATCCTGTCATACCAACACCTGTGCCACCTGTAGATTCGTTGTTACACCACTGGTCTCCAAATCAGATCCTCTCGATCATGGCCTGCACCTGTAACCAAGATGCCCTCACGTCCAAGCATATCCAACTGTCCAATAAGTCCTGAAAGCTGATCTCCATCCATTCCCCATGCTCCAAGCACAAGAGTCTACCAAGGACTCAATGAATGAATGTATGCAAAACTCACCATAGGCTATTCCTGGGTAGCTCGCCCATCTCCCAGAGATATTGATGATGATCTGCATGTCCTACATCCCATGTAGGCTCAACTTCTCATGTTTGACGTTGCCAACTCTGATTTGACCAGTATATAGGCCTCCCACCAAGGATCCTATCTCACCAACACATCCATCATATCAATCCAAACCAAAGCAAATGCAAACTAGATCCACTATCGTGATGAACAACTCACCCACGATCCATAGCATATCAGGTAAGATAGCTCCAGAACACTGTAGCCTGTACCATCTGATCACCAAATATCCATTATCCGCTGATAGCTCTCCAAGAATCTGTCCACCTGTAGTGCAACTAGACTCCAACTGGATCTAACCAAAAGCTGAATCCTACTTACCAAATAATGATGGATAACAACAACATGTGATGCCAACCTGGAGATAATTGTGCGTATAACCATGCAGCTCACCTGATCACTCACCAAAGTATCAGTTGTCACTCCCTAAGCAACCATCTCCATCCTTGCTGGCTCACAACCATGGATATGCTAGATCCACATCACCCCATAATGCACTCCATGCCCTCAGGATATGTACCACCTCCAGGTGCACTCCATTCTACCTACCTCGAAGTAGGCATGACCCATCCCTAGGTCATCACACATGATGTACCAGCTAAAGAACATTGTCCATAAATCAAATGACATGTCATACTTGAGTAACTGTAGCATCTCCCTGAGTGCCACCCCAATGGACTCGTCATCCACATACTATGCCCATCTGATTTCTCCAATTCTGGTCACCATCCTGTTAGACAAGCCGAACTCCAAAGCATCACCTGCTCCACCTGGCTTCTAGCATCTGCTCGCTCTCCCTGGCTATGTGCCACCCGACACCATGCCAGTGCAATGTCTGCCCCTGAATTTTCGCTCATGGGATCTCGAGACTATCGTCTCCCTGATCATACTGAGGTATACGGCTCTGAGTGACTCCCTCTAGGCTTACCCCTGATCTCACCACCTGAGAATTTGCACCATGGAAATTCCAACACCTGTGCCAAGCCTAGACACCTGCAAATACAGTCAAATGCATGAAAGCTATAGGTAGCTTATCCATGCCCATGATGGTAGATGTCTCCCCATTGATGCCAATGTCCAATGACTGGCCCCTTGCTGTTATGCAACCTGTACTCCCGAATGAGCACACCATGAAGTCCTCGCCATCAGTATCCCCTGCTATAGATTGCTAGCAAAACACCCATCATAGTGTTTGCCCTCCGATCACACCCCGTGTGATCTCCATCAGCTCTCCAACCTAGAGCTGGCTCCCAAAGCTTCACGCTTTGTCCATTTGTGTTTGCAGCTTCCTGATTCCATCATGAATCCCACCTGTAAGTCATGTCCATGCCAATGACTCAAGTCTAGTATGAAATAGCTGCCTCCTGATGATCATCCCATGTCATCCTGTAGTGCTATCCCTATCAGGTATTCCAATGCCATCCCTGATCACAAAGATCTGAGCATCTACACTGTAGTGCCCACTTGTATTCTCCCAAGCTAGCTTCAAAGTTGCTCCTGTGAGTGATTCCAAACCACTCCCTGAGAATACACTGAGATATGAACTCCAAAGCCACCATCAAGTCCCCCACATGACTGTGCATGTCAATATCCCTCCAAATGAACCTGTGAGATCTTCCATGGCCCAAACCAAACGATCTGCACCATGTCATCGCTGAAATCTGCATCCCTGATGCAATATTGATATGGCAAATTGACTTGACTTACCCAAACTGGCAGTTGAAGTGTATCTCTCCGATGACAAACTTGATACACTGTGCCCCACAGCTACAATGACTTGATCAAAATTGACTTATCGACTGCAAAACCGCAAAACCATCACACTCACCACTCACCAAGAGTCTCCAAAGTGTGATTATTGACCCATTCTTCATCCTTTGTGTGTCCCACATAGAGCTCGTCCAATGCAAGCTCGCTATCTTGCCCAATGGCTTCCAACTGACACCACGTAGCACTTCAATCACCTGTGACTGCCAATATGTGTGTACCTCCAAGCTAGCCCATATTTCCCTCTGAACAAGAAATTTTCAAGCTACAGGTGTGTGTGTCAATGTAGCTATCACCTGACTCGACAATGTCACTACAATGTCCCCCCAAAATGCCACCTGACGTTGGTCGGTTCGAACCCCAAGAGTTGAACCTGATCACATGAATTTTTCACCTGTAACCAGCATACCATGCCTACCTCTCACCTATGATTGCTTGCCCTCTCAAAATTGACCAATGATGAGTAGTCACGCCGCCAAACTACACTTCCGTCGTCAAAACTAGCTTTCTCCACACAATTTCGCTACCATTTGCCCCCATACCACATTTACCGCTTCCAAACACCCTGTTACCCTGTCAAGAGTAAGTAATAATGATTCCAAAGCGATAATGCCTCATTGTACTACCCTATAGTAGGTTTCACCAGCCAAAAATAGCCCCAAATTTGGCCCTACCCCAAATAGTGAATGTAGCCCATCACTAGGTCACCTGCACTCCGCTCGATGGAATGGTGATGAAAACACCCCGAAATGTGTTTCTCCTTGCTCTGTGACGTCGCTCTATCCACTGGCTCTGAGCAGCCAGTTTCAGGGGTCATTTTGGCCTGGATGGCCAAAAAAGGTGCCTTCTAGCCCCAATTAGCCCCAATGCTAATTTGCCTTGCAAAATTGAACTGATTCTTCGGAATGAAATGAAGAATAGCGACTTTAAAAGTCGGGTCCTTTTTAGCCTTTCAAACTGAATTTTTTTTAATGAAAACTAAGTGCCTTTTGCACTTCATGGGCCTTCAGGTCCTCTTCAAACCAATAAAATGGTTCATCTTGATCCAACATTTTAAGTTTCTCTCGATCTAGAACGTTGATCAAATTTGGAGTCGATCCGATGACCCTCAACATGTTTGGGCATCGATACTCTCTCCTCTGTGCGCCAGCACCTTGCAAGCACTATGTTCACCTTCAGCTTGGCTGCGCGCGACCATCGCGAATCCGGGCCTCTCCCTCTCCTCTTTGCTTCTTGCTTCAAAGCTTCATAGCTATGGCTTTTAGGAGGGTTTAGGGTTTAGGATTTACTGGCTCCACGACCCTCCACGACTAGCTACACACAGGGCCGCTCTACTCCAGCGCCCATCCTCATAATTGTACAACATCAGAAAGCACCTCCAACAGACAAAAATAAGAGGTTTCTTGACTGTAAACCCTAGTTGAGGAACTTCCATAGTTTCAGAGGTTTTGCTCCACCTCACTCTGAGGTTCCACTTCCAGCTACCTGCCTGGTTGAGGTTGCCCTACCTTAGGCTCTTTGAGGCAATTTATGGCTCTGAAATTGGTGCAATATTGACTCCAAATAGGCTTATTTTCTCACCAAACCGTCAACACCCCACGAAACCAAAAATTTCTAAAATTTCCACCGATTTCCACCCAATTACACCTTGTAAACTGCCCTGGCTGTGTAACAATGTCCTTTACAGCTCTCTTGCAAATCCTCAACCGTGTGCCTACACAGTCAATTACTTAGCCATCATCGATGATTTTTCCGAAATCACCGGAACTACAAGTTTTTCTGTGAATTCTTCCCTGGAATTCACCTACGACGATCGTTCTAATCTTCCCCGAAGCTCCGATCGAAGGAACTTTGCTGTCTCCTGCCATATGGACTGCTGATACCCCGTATGGAGTCCTCTCTCCTGAGACACTTTGAGTGCTATTTCTCTTGGTGACAGACGCTATCCTATAGCTCCACCGGATCGTGCATACCTGCAACACCCTGATGCTCTGATACCATATTGAAATTCTGATAGAATCTAGTGCAGTATGCAGATCACATCACACAATCACCATAGCCACTCCTCACAAGCTCTCATAGATTCTTCCTATGTGTGGTAACCCAAGTAGCGATCTACAGATCAGTGCCTGATCAATATATCCTAACGGGTCACGTCCCGATCACAACCATATACAGTAAACCAAATAAACTATACAATAATTACATCATCACATTTAGAGCTTATACTAATGAATCAGATCACAAGCTGATTTCTAACTAGATCTTGAATCTCAATCTAATCTTGATCATTGTGCATCCACACACCTTAGGAGATCATTATCACATGTGGTGGACACTCCACACGTGTGAAATTCACATGGTATCAGAGCCTACCTAAGGTTACCATGCATTTTCATCCATTAGTATGAAAATTTTCTACCAATATTGAGCTAGAAATTGTCAACATCCATCTTCCTAGCTACCTTGTTCATTTTTGGTTCAAAAGAGATCAATAGGACTTGATGTCAATTTCCATGTTGACAATTGTGATCAAGAAGGATGGTGAGATCCTTGCATATGGATCAAGATTTGAAGGCATCTACAAATTGGATCCAAGTGAGAATGCAAACTCTCTTGATGTTTCTTATATGTCCAATATTTCAAAGGAGGATGATCACACAACATGCACATATCTTCTCTATTCAAGTTTTATGGTGTATGATCATTCCCTATTATTCAAAGCATTTGTTGAGAAGCAATTCTCATTGAAGATCAAAGCTTTGAGGAGTATTGAAGCTCTTGAAGGAATAGCACCATATGAAGTTTTATTCAAGATGAACCCTAAGGTTGATCACCTTAGTGAACTTGGTAGTGCTTGCTTTGCACATATTCCCTTGGAAACAAGGAGGAAGGATGATCCAAGCAGCAATCTGCAAGTGTTTTATGTCTGATTGATTCATTTTGTCTTCCACCCATCAAAAATTATCATGCAATAAATTCTGTAACTGTTGTCTGCTACGTATTGCAGAAGTAGATTTTAGATCATTTTTGTTTCTACGTTTCCGTTTTTGCACATTTGTTTAATTTCTATCAGTGGTATTAGAGCGAGGTTCTTGGAGTGGAACTCCAAGACGGGCCAAAATGGCTTCCAATTTTTCACAGAAGATCACTGTAATTCTTGGTGGATCAAATTATGGGCATTGGAAAAGAAGAACCATGATTCTCCTTAAAGTAGAAGGTTTATGGGGCGTCGTGGATGGCACTAAAGCAATGCTAGAAGAGAATGAAGTCATAATTAAGAAATGGAAAAGAAAGGATGATAAAGTTGTTGCTCTTATCACTCTATCATTGACAGAAGAAATCCTGATGAATGTTGACGATCTTGATCACAATCAATAGATCTTGATCTTGATCATAGTCGACAGATCTGGCAGAGCCCATAGGAAAAGTATGAGGCAAAGACCAAGATAGAGGTCTTGCATTTAACTGTGATGCCACGAAAATGTTAAATATTGAATATCAACATGAATATGGCATGATATACTCAAAAATGAAGATATGAGTTGGTTAAGTATAAATCATGAAGAGGCCTAAGTCATTTTTCGGGAATATATTTCCTAAGTACTTGCCTTGTAAATAAGGACAAGACCTTTAAAAGGAAAAGACATTGTCTTGGATAACCTTTACTAGGTCGTCCATATGCTTCTTGGTTTTCAAGGGGAGGCTCGAACCTGGGACCAAAGAAACTTTGGATGCCAAGCTAACCAGTTGAGCCAACCCCGTTGGGTTAGGTCGTCCATATGAAACAACTAGATACGAAAAGACATATTAAACTAGAGTAGCTTTAACTCATAGTTAAGTATACCTCCTATGGTATAGTTGAACGTATTTTCAGTCTAATTGTTAACTAGACCCTTTCGTGGGAGCGACGCACCTGTTGTTTTAGAGGTGTGTTTGTTCGCCCCGTAGAACATATATAGATCTCACACTTTAGTCTCGATCATCGAGAGAGAAGAGTTTATGCTTATGTAAGAGATTGCAAAAGTGAATAGAGTTCTGTGAGTTATTCTCTCTTATCTCTGTTCTTCGCACTGTTGAGTGAGAGTGATCTTGAGTGTGCTAACAATCTCTAACGCATTTCATGAATTACTCTATGATCAGACAGATGCTCTAGTGCATTACAGTCACTTGCTGTGTTTCTGTAAAGCATGCTCTAAAGAACTGTCTTAAAACCATCTTATTTGTCTGTCGCAAATACTTTCTTTTCAGCACTCGAATAATGACTATCTTTGGTACAGTCTAGCATGATCATTGAATAAAGTTGTATGTATACATATGAGATGACAGTCCCTGTTTGAAGAATTCAGTCTCTGATCTGTTTTTCTAATTGGCATTGACATAAGTTTCTAACGTGTTCTAAAACTCTTCGTGTTCTTTAACCATTAAGTTGGGCTTTAGTTGTTGAGGACTTCTGTCTAGAAATGAATAGTTCGCGAACGCGATTAATTAATTGTCTGCACAGTCGCGAATACATCGAACAATTCTCAATTCTCTGTTGACACCTTAATCAGCCAGAGTGTAGTACTGCTGTACTACTCTGATAACATCTCATCTGTAGAATGCGTTTCCTTCAATTCGATAGAGGCCAGATTGTTGTTCTGAATTTATTAACATTACCCATCCCAAACATAAGTAATACTGGTTACTTTTTAATGTCTGTCGACAACCAGAATAACACTCGAAACCACTTGTCATAAATTGTACCAAAAAACATAACTTTCTAATGTTGTCCTCTGTGGGAACGACATTATTTACTATAAAATCTATATTAACCTTGTTGGTATAGAACAACATATACCAATTTTTGGTGCCGTTGTGGGGGATAGTTTAGGAAAGTTATAAGAAATCTGACAAATCCATTGCCATCTCTAGTGTATGTCAGATAGAGAATCCAGATTAGAACGATACCGTAAGCTTAGAGAGGAATTTTTACGAAGACAAAGTGAAAGTACTAGTTGAAGAAATCTAGACGAAATCACTGCCCAGTTACTTGAACTCCTAATTAGCTTCGGTACGGAGGGTCCTACTGCACGTTTCACTTCTATCTCTAAAATTAAATACAATTATTTTAAAGGGACTTCTTCCGATGATGCAGATAGCTACGTCTCACAATTCGAGTCAATCGCTAATGCGAATAACAAGGGAACTAACGTAGACAAACTACGAATCTTCGCTGGTCCGCTAAGAAAGCAGACGTGCATCTGGTACAGCCAAGTTGGACCAGGCCATGTAGGAACTGGTACCTGCTGAAAGATGCATTTCTGAACCAGTTCAGAGAGATCGGTTACAAATCTAGAATTCTTGGACGTCTGAACAATGTTCAGAAGAAGAGTAAAGAATCCCTTTGCAAATATACACGTAAGGTTCAAAATCTCATAGGAAAACTAACCGGTGTATATCCCGTAGATATGCAGATCGAATGGTTTTTGTCTGATTTACCACCAAATCTTGATCGGTATTGCAGACAAGGGGATATGACTTCCTTAGCAGCAGTAATAGCTAGTGCCAAAAATTTCGAGACCTCGAAACTAGCACAAAAGCGACGATCTTCTAAGAAATCTCGAAAGTCAAAGACTGATTCTAGTGATAGCGATGATGATTCTGATTCTGATTCAAGTACCAGTTTTTCAAGCTCGAAATCTGAAAGCAGCGATTCATCAGAATCATAAGCTGACAAAGGAGAGAGAAAGAATAAATGACGAACTAAACAAAAGGACGACACGAAAGTTGTCGAGGATAAGTTGTCAACTTCTAAAGTTGAAAAGCTTTGGAAGAGTAATATGGCTGACCTTAATAAGAAGCTTAATGACTTGAAAGTGCAAATCTCTGAAGTTGCAGATAAAAGACCAAAAGCGTCTTCTTCCAACTCAAGAATGTGGTGTACGAAATGAACTTTTGGACACACTAAGGAAGACTGCACTACTGTGAATGTCAAATACATTGAAGATCATGCCCAGGAGGTACTTTTTATTTTTCAAAATGATGCAACTACTAACTATGTACAGGGTACTACAACATCAGCCCAGTAGGGCAGACCCAAGTTTGCACCAAGAAGACATAATTCTCCTGAATTTTTTGGACCAACGAAGTTTCAAACCGCGACTAAACCAGTTTCGGGCAACTACTACAACTGTGGAGAGCCAGGACATTTTTCTCCTGACTGTCCTCAACCACGAAAGCCGATTGGTTATGTACCATTATGTTCGAATTCCAGAGAGCCTGGCCACAAGTATCATGACTGCCCTCAACCGCAGAAGCTGCTACCCAAATATCAGTATGTAGCAACACCAACTGCTGCAGACACGATAGCGAAATCTGTGACTGATGCTATTGTGCAGAGAATTGACGTTATTGAAGGAAAACTGGCAAAGACAGAAGATCAGTCCTAGCCAAGTGACATGGAGAAATTATTCAAAGTCACAACGAGAAGCAAAAGCTCCTCGAAACCTGATCAGAAATCTTCGACAAAGCACAGAAAATCCTTGAAGAAGAAATTCTCTAGCAAAACAACGAACAAATCTACGACTAAAGAAGATCTCAAAGATGACCCTGACTATGACCGTGATGCTGCGAAGTTATTTGCAAAAGATATCACAACAGAAGCAAAGGAAATCATCAACGCTAAACTTCAGACAGTTGCTGCAGAAAAGGTGGTCACTTTCGAGGAAGAGGATGAAGAAATCGCGAAGACGAAATTGTCTAGTGCTGTTATTGATAAACCAACCTCGAAATTGAAGACGAAAGAATATGACATCGTGATTGATATCGGATCTCTTCATCCGAACATTACTTTTGAATAGCTGTTGGCCGATAACACTTATTACAGAAAGCAACTGAAAGGCCTTTCTGTGCCTAAAAAGAAAAAAAAAATTTCTCTGCCAGATGCTGGTGTTTTGTCTATCGATTTAGGTGATCTCGGTGCACATGAGATTGATATTACCATTGCGGGATGCCTAATCGAAAAAGTGCCAATTGACTCTGGTTCCAGTGTGAATATGATAACAGAAGACACAACTCATGCTCTGGGGCTGACTGATATTCCACCGACATAGCGAAACATCAAGTTAGCTAATTCGACACAATGAAAACTTGTTGGAGAACTTAAGGATGTCACTGTCTACATTCAAGCCAAGCCATTCACAATTAATTTCATTGTTATCAAACCACTTGGTTTCTCATCCTATTATGTGCTGATTGGACGACCTTGGCTTTATCAATCAAACGCAAGTGTACATTGGAAATCCAGAGAGCTGAGATTTCATACTGGTGAGACCAATAACCGAGGTAAGTCAACAGAACAGATCATAACCTGGAGTCATTACAAATATGAAGGTGAAACTCCTTTGTCCGACACCAGCTTTACATCAGAAGAATCTTCGTATGCCTTGAATATTTTTCCCAATGAATTTGATATTGAAATGCAGTACTTTGAATGTTATGAGAATGTTGATGACAAAGAATTCTTCGATGCCTGCAACACTGAAGCGGATGTTTCCTATGAAGAAATTAACGTTGCAAATACGAACTCGAAAGAGTCTGACGATTCGAGTGACGAATTTGAACACGAATTTGGTAACAAGAACCAGGTTGACGACAAGAAAACATCTGTGGAGTCAACCATGCGCAAAATTCATGGCCATACCAAGGCCAGTATGACAGAAGCTATCATTTTACCAGATTCTACTGAACTGATTGAACTTGCACCTGGCAGATTTGTGCATGTTTCAAAGTCACTTGGAGAATCGGAGTTAGTGGAATGCACTGAACTATTGAAGGAGTATCAAGACGTTTTTGCTTGGTCGCTTGATGATTTGAAGGGTATACTTGCAAAATTTGGAGAACACCGAGTTGATCTTAAGGAAGATGTTATACCTATTCGACAGAGATGATATCGTCTCAATCCTAAGAACTCTCTCATGGTCAAGGACGAACTTAACAAGCACCTTAAGGCAGGTATAATCTATCCCGTCTTAAGTAGTGAATGGATTTCACCCATTGTTGTCGTCCTAAAGAAGAAGACTGGCAAAATACGAATATGCCAGGATTTTCGCAAACTCAATGCTGCCACAAGGAAGGACCATCATCCTCTGCCTTTCACTGATTCCATCCTAGATCAGGTTGCTGGTCAAGAGCGTTACAGTTTCTGTGATGGCTTTTCTGGATATAATCAGGTTGGAGTGCGAAAGGAGGATCATTCAAAGACCACATTTACTACGGATTGGGGCACTTATGCCTACAACAAAATGCCCTTTGGTCTTTGTAACGCTCCAGCGACTTTTCAGCGAATCATGATGTTAATTTTTGCTGCCTTCCTGAGAACTTTTTTCAAAATATTTATTGATGATTTTTGTGTATACATGATATAAAGACACACCTGCAAAAGCTGAAATTAACATTGCAATGGTGTCAAGATACTTGTTTATCTCTTCGTCTAGAGAAATGTTTTTTTGGTATGAAAGAAGGAATATTGCTCGGACACAGAATATCTAATAGAGGAATAGAAGTCGACAAAGATAAAGTCGAGCTTATAAAGAATCTCATATACCAACCAATTTGCGTGAACTAAGAGCTTTCTTAGGACATGTTGGCTATTACAGGAGATTTATTCAAAATCATGCTTCTATTGCTGCCTCTCTTACACATCTACTGAAGAAACAAGTGGAATACTTGTGGACAAATGAACAACAGAAAGCATTCGAAGATCTTAAGCAAAGGTTGATCAATGCTCCTATTTTGAGACCACCCAACTGGGCTATTTTATTTCACAGTTATGTGGATGTTTCTGCATTTGCTATTGGTGTCTGTCTAAGCCAGAAGGACGACCAGAAGAAGGATCATCCCACCTACTATGTGAGTCGACAGCTCAGTGCATCAGAGAAGAATTATTCAGCTACAGAAAGGGAAGCACTTGGCATGATTTTCACTGTAAAAAGATTTCGGCATTATTTGCTGGGATATGCATTTATTTTTCATGTGGATCATTATGCTCTTAAGTATCTTGTAAATAAACCAGATCTATCAGGACAAATTACTCGATAGATTCTACTTCTGCAGGAATTGAATTATCAAGTAGAGCTTCGTCAAGGAAAATATCATACGAATGCTGATTATCTATTGCGACTCAGCACCTGAAAAACTGAAGACCCTATCAATGATGATTTTCTAGATGAATATTTATTCGAGATTTCATCTACAAATTTGCTATATTCTGATATTAATACTTATCTTAAGGATCAGATATATCTGGATGGTTACGATTTGGAGCAAAAGACAGTTTTTCAATATAAGGTAGCACCTTATACAATTATTAACAATGTTCTGTACAAGCTTGGTGCTGACCATCAACTACGAAGATGTCTTGAAACTGAAGACATTAAAAAGGTCGTTAAAGCCTTACACTCAAAAGATGCTGGTGGACATTTTGCTTTGAAGAATACAATTAATAAGATATTGACTGCCAAGTATTGGTGGCCAACAATGTTCAAGGATGTATCAAATTTTATTCGTTCATGTGATCCATGCCAGAGATCTGGTAAGCCTACAAAAGCAATGAATTGGCCGTTGACACCAATCCTGCCTCTTGCACCATTTGAGAAGTGGGGGATTGACTTTGTCGGTCCAATCAAACCTGTTACCCGACATACAAAATGTCGTTATATTCTAGTTGCAATGGATTATGCTACCAAGAACGTTGAAGCAGAGGCGACTAAACGAAACGTTTTTCCAAAGTTCAAGTGTTTTCAAGCTTATGCAGAAAGGTAGCTACAGAGCAAATTGAAAGCACTACGATCTGGCAATGGAGGGGAAGACACTAGCAACGAGTTCAAAGAGCACTGAAGAAAGGAAGACATTGCCAGACAGTACACCATTCCTTACACTCCACAACATAACAGTGTGGTGGAAAGGAAGAATAGGATGCTAATAGATGCAGCTTGGTGCATGTTGATTCAGTTAGGAATTTCTAAGGAATTTTGGGAAGCCACAATAGTAGCTTCAACTTATCTACAGAATCAAACATTGAGAATGGCTTTCAAGCGCAAGACCCCATATGAGATATGGTTTGGCAAAATGCCGGACCTCTCACATGTCAAGATCTTTGGATGTGATGCCTATATGCACACACTAGCTCTACGATCCACTGACCAAGAAAATACTTGTCAGTAGAGATGTCAAGTTTGACGGACAATTCTCGGGATTTGATCAAGAATCCAGTGCTGACTTTCACCAGTATCCATATTTTCCCAGAGCACACACAAGTGAAGCTGAGGAGGCATTTGCGAATCTCCCAGCTCCTCAACTAGTATTGCCACCAGATGAGGGACAGAGACAAAATGTACAAGTGCCAACAAGCAAGTTAATCTGGAGTTGCATAAGTAGCACCAGTGGAAGGATGTCAGATGATAGTGACCTGAGTAGTGAGGTCACGAACACCTTCACTGAAGGTGATTGAGAATGTTGAGATGAGTCATGTATATATAGATTTTTGTGGGATCACAAAAGAGCCAGAAACTTTTCATGAAGTGGACCAAAGCAGTGAAAGCAAGCAATGACATCAAGCCATGCAGGAAGAACTACAATCCATGGAAAGGAATAGAGCATGGGAACTGACAAAGTTACCTGCTAAAAGAAAAGCTATAAGCAACAAATGGATTTTCAAAAGGAAAACAAATGCAGCAGACGCAGTGGTCCGCTACAAAGCCAGATTAATGGCAAGAGGTTTCTTACAAAAGGAAGTGATCGATTATTTCAAAACCTTCTCTCCCACAGTAAAACTGGCAAGCATAAGAACACTCTTAGCTTATGCTACAAGGTACAATATGGAAATTCACCAGATTGATGTCAAAGCAGCGGTCCTATATGGGAACATTGACGAAGAAATATATATGACACAATCAGAAGGCTTTGTGAATAAGCTCATCCAAAATTTGTATGCAGACTGACAAAATACATTTATGGATTGAAACAGGCTTCAAGAGCATGGCACAGTAGAATTGATTTTTATCTTAAGTCAATCGGAATGCATGCCTTGTTATCTGACTGTAATATATATACAATCAGAGATGGTGATAATTTTGTATTCATGACACTGTTTGTTGATGATTCTCTAATAATAGGAAATTGCCTGAAATTAATCCAAAAAATAAAAACTCAGATATCTGATGAGTTTGACATCTCAAATCTTGGAGACACGCAAATATGTGTGGGACTGTAGATAGACAAAGATAGGTGTAGAGGAATTCACCACCTAACAAAAGAGAAATATGCGTTGAAGATTCTGAAAGATTACAAGATGACAGAGTGCAAAGAGAAATGCACGTTGTTGTGTCTCTGATTGAATGAGTCTAAGAGTCTCTTCAGTGTGAGAGTGTGTTTTTTTTAACGAGTAGTGCATATGTATTTATATTGCTACAGGATAGGTCTTTTGGCCTTTCATTTCTCTGTAACAGTAGATCTAACTATTTACGATGGTTGATATTCAAATAAACGCTCTGTTTTCAGGCTCAAATAATTTATGTTCGCGAATTGTTCGCGATAGTTTATCTCTTCGTTTAAGCTTTGTGTTTCGCGAAATGTTTGTGACAGTTGACAGATTTGAGCTTGAAGAATATTTCGCGAATTGTTCGCGACAGGCGACAATTTTGTGACAGGTAGGTTTGAACAAAAAACAGAATATTTTGCGACAAGGTACTGTTCGCAAATCTTTTGAGCTTCAACAAGAACTTGTTTCACGAATCTTTCGAGTTTCAAGCAAGATAAATTTCATGAATCTTTCGAGGTTGATCACGAATAGAAATGTTTCGAGTTTTAGATTCGTTTCTCATCCTTTGTCAAGTAAATTGTGCACTTTGTTAGTAGAATCAAGATCTGTCTGATCAGGTGTTCTACAACATCTTTGCCAATTGACTCTCCTTTGATGCTCTTGACTAGTTCCAAATTGCCAACTTCTCTTTTGACTAGTTGAAGCCCTTTGAGATTAACCTCTTGATCATCAAAGTCATTGAACAAACTTGTTTTTCCAGATCCATTACTTGCTGTAAAAACATGAAAACATCGAATAGCTTTTTTGTCCTTAAGTAACTCCACCTGTCTCGTAGTATTCGAATCAAAATCAATCTTGGAATCAACTTAGGATTTACCATCCTATTTGATGTTTTTCTTTAAAGCATTTCGAGATTTACATAAAATAGGAACATCAACTTACTTCCTTTCAATGGTCTTAATTCCATATCTAGCTTATTAGAAGCATAGAAATTTCTTCATAAATCTTATTTCTTCTGACATGCAATCATGAAAGGTCTTAGATACTTATCATGCAAACATGATGAATCTTAGATACTTGACATGTGCATGTATGAATCATAGATTCTTGACATGCAATCATGTTGGATCATAGGTTCTTGGCATGCAATCATGTTGGATCATAGATTCTTGACATGCAATAGTCTGAACTGACATGCATGGACATTAGGCCACAGATGGCATGACATGCAAGAGTCTAAACTAACATGCATGGACATTAAGCCACAAATGGCATGGCATGCAAGAGTCTAAACTGACATGCATGGACATTAGGCCACAGATGACATGACATGCAATGGTACTAATCAACCATTCTTACATATGGATATCAGATTCATGATCATACCATGGTTTCAAGAGAAGGTGAGAGAGAAGCATAGCCTCCTTGAGCCAATGCCTCAATCTTCTTCTACAAATCACCTGTACACAACAAACAACAAATGGGCAGAGCTTGGATGCAAAATCGTCAATTCTCCTTGGTAGTAGGGCACATTTCCACTTATATAGAGAGTGGAGAGTCCTTCCAAAGTGAGTGAGGTGTCAAGTTCAAGTGCATGAGGTATGAGGAAGACTCCAATTGGACTTGTGGTGAAGTGGAGTGCATGGAGGAGGTGTATTAATTAGAGAGGGTGAATGGGTGATGTGTATTAGCTTGGGAGGGTTATTATGACGATTTGGCATATGAAGTGAGAGTGTAAGAGGGCGCCCCATTCTAGGTGTCAAATATCCTAGAATGCATGTAGCACAGTAGGTGGTGCAAGGTTTAATCTTGACTTTTATTTACATATAGTTTTTCGTAGTCACAACTTGGGAATTCACCCAAGTGCAATCTTCTAAAGAAAAAGCCAAGGTATATGTCCATCTTGTTTTGCATAATGTCCATCAATTCCTAGGCCCTTTTTTTTTCTAGAGGTTGCCCATCCTCAATCATGGTCATTGGCACTTTTTTCTAGAGGTCGCACATCCTCAATCATGGTGGAAAGGGTCTCTAGGGTGATCAGACCCTAGGCCTTGTCCTGTTCTTTATAGACTCCTCTGAGCCTTCATTATAGACTTAGTAATAAGCCTTCTTTATAGACTCTTCTGAGCCTTCATTATAGACTTTGTCAAAAGCCTTCTTGTTTATTGTCTTATGCTTAGAAAGCTTCTTGTTCCAATTCTTGTTCTTCTGGCACTTTCCTGAGCACGTGCACTCAAAGAGAGGTCAGTCCTTAAGCCCAAAGGGCTTCTTATTCTTGTTCTTGTCCTTTAGGCACTTTCATGAGTACCTGTACATACCCTCAAAGAAGAGTCAGTAAACTCATACATTATCCAAAAAGAATATTGATCATTGATAATTTCACATCATCTAAGTCTATATGGAGTTTGAAGCTAAGAAAGTCTTTTATTACTTAGGGGCAATTTGTCTCTACAAATTACATCATGACATAGCGAGAAGACATGAACGACGTTCTATAATAGAGTTGGGCCATTATTTGGTGGTCATCTTTTGACTGGAGGGCTACGTTGGGATTGATCTGAATATGATTTACTAGGCCTTGGTCCCAAAAGCATTCTTAAATCATGAGAGATGCTATAGATCAGCAACACTCAGCACTTTCTCTTACGCATAAGTCAGTGCTAGACTTAAATTTATAGGCAAAGTCTAGCAGTTGTAGCCTCAGATCATCAATTGTTGAGACCAGTGGGTTATTTCTCGACAAGGTTGTACGCAACACTGGGAGAGCTAAGTTGTTCTATGAACTAGTCTCGTCAAGCCTTGTACGTCTTGGGAGGCCCTTGATGTGGTCTCAGAAGTCGACTTAGAGGGGGGTGAGAGAGTGATGGTTGGGGAATGGGATATGTGGGTATGAAGGTCTGGGAAAAGTAAAAAGCGGAGAAATAGGAAGTCTTATAGTTAGGTGGGGGGCAGAGAAACTCCCAAAGGCAGCTTCAGTCTTTTTGCTATTCGATCCCGAGTTGCCATCTAATTGGTGAGTGGATCCATCATATCCCGTTGCTCCGTCATCTCCATCATTGTCCTTCGGCTTCTGATTAAAACTTCCCACTTGGGCCTTGCACACCGTGTTCCAGAACTGGTTCACTTTGTCCAAAACCTCTTGCAGGGCCTTCTTCATTTCTTCGAGCTGCTTTTGAGACTCTAGAATGACGGGTCATAAAAGTGGTAGTGGCGAAAATGGAGGAATGGGAGTGGTGGCAGTGGTGGATGTGAGAGTGATGGGTCAGATCAGCAAGTTGGGTGGAGGTGGTGATGTTAGTTGGTGAGATCTGACTTCCCCCGTGACTGATCTGCTTTTCCATCATCGACGTCGTCTTCTATCTCAATCAGGTCCGCAACATCAAAATACAAGTTTGTGTCCATGATGATATGGACATGTTGGGCCTGCTCTTGTTATACTGCTGTTGTTTCTTTGGGAATGGTATTCCCATCTCCCTCCCCTCCCAAAACTTGTGCCTGTTGGTGTGTGGGGTATATTTGGATGTCAACTTATGTTTCTGCTGGATCTGCAGTTGTCGCCAAAAATTTTGCCTATATTGTATGTGCTGTTGGTGATGTTGGCAGCGTTGGCATGTGAGTCACTATGGGTGGCATTGCAATTGAATCCGTTTGAGCCACTTGTGAATCTGTGGTGGTGGCTGCAGCTATAGATGTATCGGCACCATCTGCACCACCTATGGCATGATGTGGTGACGATTGTTGTTGGGAAGCCATATCGGATGTTGAGCTGTCAACTTGTGAATCCGTCGACCCAGAGGAAGTGTTTTGAGACTGGGTGGCCGCTCTTATGGATCTGGGCTTTCTGTGGAGCTTTTCACCTTCAGATTTTGTCTCATGTGTTTCGATGCCATCTGGGGACGCATGGCGTGTCATCTGCATCTTTGGCCTTGCCCTTGGTCATACTAGTGGGGCTTGGACCTTTGTGGTGGGGTCCCCTTGTTGTTGAGCAGAAGACCTTGCGACAGCAATATTTTGCTGTGACATCGATGGCGTGGGCTGCTTCTTCATTGTGAGCTTTAGGATACTCGTGTTTGGCCTCTTTGGAGGTGGTCCTTGTGGAGATAGGGTCCTCTTCCTTGAAGTAGTCTTCGTCTTCTTTGATGTTGCCGGAATATTCCATGCTTTGTCAGCCAGCATCAGTATTTCTCACAGCTTTGGTTGGTTGCTCACCTGTTGCAAAGTAAGGTTTGTCACGAGGTAGCCCAGTAAGGTGGAGGGCTGCTTGTTCTTGATACATTCATGGAGGCAGTTCGATGCAAACTGGGCCCAGTCATACAAGTTTTGGCCATGCAGTCTTGAATCTGCCATCATATGGAACAAGGACATTGCATTCATAGAATCTTTCATTCTATGCAAATTCAATGTATAGTCTATTTATGAATCAAATGCAAATGCAATGAGCAGTCTATTTCTAAATCGAATGCAATGTAGTCTATTTATGAATTGAATGCAATGTAAATTGATTTTCAAGCACATGAGTTTATTATGATGGAATGCAATGCATAGTCTATGTAAAATAGAAATGATGCAAATTATAATCTATGTAAATTGGAAATACAATCTATGATGTAATGCAATGTAGAATAGAAATATATGTCACTTTGAATTTACCTCTTAAGTGAATGCTTCCCCAATACTCCTTTTTTTGTAGATCCTTTCTCTCTTTCAATAACTTTAACATTTTGATCTTCCAATCTTTTGCAATGCAATCTCTTTCCTTATCTCCAATCCATCACTCCTCATATCCAAATCTACATCACAAAAACAAAAGATATTAATACTAACACTAACAATCACAAGCAAGACAATAACAATCACAAACAAAACACAAACAGGCAAAACATCTCATTCATTTTCACTCACATTTCCCTCTCATCTCATCCTCACTCTTCTCCTTTCTCTCTTTTCTCTTCTCCTCCCTCTCACACAACTCTCCTCTTCCCTCTCACACAATAGGAAATAGATTTGTGCCTCTCAATCTCTAAAAACGACGACGAACCATGAGGTTTCCGCGCAAAATTTCTTCTTTTTTTTGTAAAAAAAATTCTTGTGGATAATCCATGCGTAGATAGCACGTGCAAAAATTTTCACGCGCTATCCACAAGCCTAACTCTCTGGATTTCCCGTGGATAGCGCGTGGATTATCCACGTGTGGATAATTATCCACTCACTATCCACAAAATATCCACGCAAAAGCCAACCTCTTTTTATTTGTGAAATTAGTATGGCGTGGATAATCCATGCGCGCATGGATAATCCACTCATGGATTATCCACGCAAAGCCACCATCCTTGTGCTAGTTTATGGGATCTGATCGCGGGTCTCGGAAAAATGGCGCGGAACATCCACGCAGTTTAAATTTTCCGATTTCCAACCCTCGGTGTACAACTGTTGTCGGAAATGATGTTTGCATGGATGTTCCATGCGCTCGTATCCACGACTATATCCACGGTGATCCACAACTATATCCATGCGAAATTTTTTTCTTCCCCGCGCGTTTCTTTGGATGTTGCGTGGATATTTTGATGTTGTGTTTTTGTGTTTATGGCCATTTTATCATGTGCAATAATACACATTGAAAGAAAATGATAGATGGCCATAGCCCACAATAGGAATATATGAATACAAAATTAGAAGAAAATGAAAGATGCCCACAATGAAGCATTAAACGATACTTACACGGACAACCATCCCTTTATCTCATTGGCATCCTTTGATGTTTGAAATGATATTGTACTATTGAATGATGTGATGGTGGTGTCCCATAATTGTAAGGGTAAAGAATGCTATCATCTTTTTGGAAAGATGCTTGTATAATCCTCACACCTCCATCTTCACTAGATCTCCATCTTCACTAGATGATTGATGCATCACCACCAAGTCACGGTCAACCCCTATATCATGGGCATTATGCCTATCTTTAATTTTCTTTGAATATGCTCAGTAAGGTAGGTATATCCTTGGTATGGTAGCTAGAAGGTGTATATAATAATAGCTGTCCACTTTCTCCTCTCTTATTGCCTTCTGCCTTCATTCTCCAGTCTTAGAAAGGAAACGATTAGGCAAACTGCTATGGACGCTCCAACGGTGGATAAGTTGTTAGAGAACAAGGACGTGATGAAAGCCCTTGACGATGCATGGAAGGGGAGCTTCACAGGAACTGGGGTTTCGAGGCTGTACCAAGAACGGGGAGGCTGGATCTACGCAGATCCCAGCAATGTACAGAAGCTGAAGATCCGTGAGGCCGGCAAAGACCGCTCTAAACCAGTGAAAGCTTCTTCAACTGAGAGTTTGCCCCTCACCATCCTCTTTTTCTCTATGTTTCTGATAATAAGCTCTAGTAGTTTATAGCTGTGGTGCGTCGGCAGTCATTATAGGCAGGGCTTTTTGATTTCTTACACATTTCTGACTTCTAATTGAGTCTCACCTGGTGCTCTAAAAAAAGTGATAGCCTTACTATTATGTGTAGCATCCTCTTCAAAATATCAAAGATTTTTTATTAGCTTTGCTTCAAAGTGGTGAACTATTGAGAACATATGCCCAAAGCTAATGCGTATTTGGGTAGTGAGTTTCAGCAGAAAACCGTTTTTTTTCCAACACTTCACAATTAATAAGTTCACTTATCAACATTTGAGTTGTTCTTCCACTTTGAGGCAAAGCTTGTAGTGATCTCAAAGCCCACCTAAGTATAACGTTAGCTCAAGAGCACTGAAAATTCACCACTCTCGAATTAATTTTTCTTCTTGTCTGAGCTCCCCTTTGCTTGTTTCCCTTGGCTGCTGCAAGTAGATCTAAAAGCAGGTAAGTCCATGCTTCGTGCTATATGTTTTCTCTTGGCTTCAATACAATTATCTACATCTAAAAGCACAATTATCGAAATCTAAAAGTAAGCAGTCCATGGCACATGTGTGGTTTATTGATGTGGTTGCAGACCCGTCGATCAATCTGGAGAACCCGGAGAGTCAACCTGGCAACGTCGCTCCCAACAGCTACAAGGTTGTGGCCAATTTCCACACGCACCCACTTCCGGGGGTTTCGCAGCAGCCTAGCTCGAGTGACATTATCAATGCTTTCGCCCGAGGGGTGCCTGGCATTGTGAAGTCGGAGAAGGCCATCTACTACTATGGACCTGCAAGACGTGAAAACATGACCCCGGCCAGTCCCAAAGGCTACCCCACCAATCTACCAGATAACCCCAACGACAAATTTAGAGGCTATAAAGAATGGAAACCGAAAGCAAATTAAAGGATGTTAACCCTGGCAACAATATAGAGGAGTACCTTAGAGCTCCTTGTAGTGAATTAGTTGGTCACCACACCTCTAATCTTAGCTCTACTCGAATAGACTTATACAAGGAGCTTAGCTATACACTTTAGCTTCTTCGCCTTGGAAATTATATGCATAACTACAATTGTCTATAGTTGCTAGTGCACCATACAATTTAAAAACTAAATGGAGAAAACTAATTCTTGTGATCGGAGAAGGCAATCTCTAGATTGTGGGGTACTTGTATAGACACCTATGTGGTGTCCTTGGTTGTATATTATTTTAAATATAAATGTCATAATGATTTGCTGGCTAATTATAAACATGGGCTTATTTTCTTCTTTTGCATTTTGGATTGTTTGTATAGAATTGTCATTCTCATTTCCACAATGTAATGCAAGGTGAGGTGGACAGAGAACACACATTCCGTAAAGGGGAGGGAAGAGAAAGGTGAATGCATATTCCACTCTTGGAGGTGCTTTTAAAATACAAAGCAAACCTGAGCACCTGGCGTTACGTAGTGAGCAAGACTTGAGCCTATTGCACTTTCATAGACATAATAAGAACTCTTATCCAGATTGACAAGCAATGCATGGGATTGATCCTTGACCTTGTTTTAAAAGAAGACAAAAGTGTTGATATTGTTGTCCAAAAAGATGACATGGCATGTTTTGGCAAAAACAATGATAGTGTTTGATGCTTTGGAAATTACATTCAGTATCTTGTAATTTTCTTAAAACTCTCTCTCTCTCTCTCTCTCTCTCTCTCTCTCTCTCTCTCTCTCTCTCTCTCTCTCTCTCTCTCTCTCTCTCTCTCTCTCTCTCTCGCTCACTCACTCGCTCAGGCTACTTGTACAATCAAGCAAATTGTATGGCACTAACACTACAGAAGGCAATAATTTGAGGTTAGAATGTTCTTTTCAAGCTTGTAAAATATGAATTTTACCTAAACAAAAAAGTGATAACAACCTAGATTATCAAAGTCAACAATTTGAATAGAGTTACATTCATCAAAATCTACCAAAATGACAAATGGTGTGATTGTGGCTTGCATATGACTTTTTAACTTAATTTTTGAATTATGTACATGAGTCTCATTAGGCTCATAAACTGCGATTGACCTATCGCCAACTGGTGGCCTATTAGATTGTTCAATATCTATTATGTTTGTGTTTTTTTTTTTTTTATGGATTTTCTCTAATTTTGATAAAATTTTCTAAAAGGAATAATGATTGTTCTAGGTATAAGCATATTGAATTAAATTTTTTAGATTCTACAGAATAACTGCTAGTTCTAGAATCATAGTTTGGTAGCTGTTTAGATTTGCTTTTGGTTTTCCCTTCCTAGTACTGACTCTTTTGCTAGTTTGGTAGATGAGGAAGCTGGAAGATGAACATATTTACTTACAAAATCATGTGATCAGGACTCCGTCAAAATATGCTCTAATCACATCATTTTAACAAGGATAAGTTTTTATCATTAACATTTTGAAAGTATAAATTGATATATTTTTGGATAGAATTTCTACCTAATTCTGCTTTTGATTATTCTCCTGCTTTGATTATTGAACGATGGCAAAACCCATTAATGTACAAATAGATGAAAGCACATAGAATGATAATGTCGATTGGCAAAGAGTAATTAAGCTAAAAATCTGAATAAAACATAAAATATTAAAATAATAACTCAAAAACCTATGATTTGATGCAAGTCACTAACTCGAATAGTTGTAGTAATAGGTAATGCCAAAAGCTTTGAAATAGCTGCCCCTACAAAGTGAGCTCATCGAAGAATTGAAAGCACTTGCGAATGTTGCAATGCAATAGAAATACATTGACGTAGAAAGATACAATGACGAATTGTAACATAACATTTTTTCCATGTAGCTTCACAACAAGGGCCTATCAAGTCTGTAGAAATACTCAAATTTACAAAGCTCAACACACAATCTACAAAAATACAAGGCATTTGGCATAGTTTGTAGAAATATACTAAGTTTTGGACAAATTAGTGTCGATCATCGATGTAAATTTCAAGTTCCCAGAATGACATTTTAAATGACCAAAAAATGTCAAAAAGCATAAGTAGGCAAAATGTTGATTAGCATTTCTTTCTACTTAGAAAATCGCCAATATAAGTTGAGTGGTAGCATCAAATTTAATTGGATCAAATTGAGGTTTTGGTTGTAGGTGTATTGTTCACACGTGTGAGTCCATACTGGACATGTCTTACAAGTGCCTAACTTTGATTGTCCTAAATTTCACACACACATTCATTTTTCAAGACTTTTGGTGCATTGTCTAGCACTAGCTTCACAGTTTCCATATCAATGATTAGATCTTGTAATGAATCATTGATGTGAATGTTTGGAAGCTCAGGGCAGGACCAAAAACTTCATTTTCCAGATCTTGATAGGGAGTGAAAAGTTCTAGGGAGTTGTTGCCAAAAACCATGGATCTAGAGAGTGATTTTCTATAAATTGGCGGTGATCTTATTGTACCATCAACCAAGTTTTGTGCTAGTTGGATCGGGTAGAGACTAGAAGCATCTAGAGTGCTAGAATTCTACCTTAGATCATTCCATTGAGTGAAATATTGTGAATTTCAAGTGCAAAATCATTCATTATATTGGCATCCATGGGTGGATTTTTGCTAGAAGCCAATCAAAGGCTCACATCCGTGACTAATTATTCCATTTGGAAAGGGAGAATGGAATCACTTTTGGTGCTCCATAATCTCTATGACATTGTCCTAGAAGAGGAGGATGAACCTCTTGGTGGACAAGAGCAAGCTAGATACAAGAGGAAGGCTAGATTGGCCTGACATTGCATCAAGATGAATGTGAGCAATGACCTCTTGAAAGAGGTGTCATCTTGTGTCTCGGCCAAGGAGGCTTGGGATTCATTAAAAGGAATTTATGAATCCATTAACACTTCAAGGATACTCATGCTTAGGAATCAAGTGCTTCAAAGCATGAAAGGAAGCGGAGAGAGTGAACAAGAGTATGTGCTTAGGATCAAATCTTTGAACAAAGAATTGGCTTCAATTGGAGATGAAATCCAAGATAATGAACTTGTGCAAGTCATTCTAAATGGACTAAGTAAGATTATTCTAATCTAGTCCAAGGTTTTGCCATTCAAGATAAACTACCTATTAACTCCATAATGTGCTTATGGCCGAGGAGAGTAGAATGCTTCATCTTAAAGCAAGGATGAGATCCATGTCCTTGCAAGGAGGGGATGAGAAGGCTAACTTATCATTCAAAGGAAAAAAGAAGGCTCACTCATCCAAGAAGAACCAAGGCAAGGAGGCCGAGGACAACGATCAAGTTCCAAAGGCAAATCCAAGAAGGACAAATCAAAGCTAAGGTGTAAATAATCCAAGCTTGATAAGAGATCTTGATTTTTGAGCAAAATCTTGTTTTTCACTTTTGTGTTGTAATTTCTTCCATTGAATGCTATCAATGAGTAATGTATTGTAATATCTGCTCACTGTCCATACACTGACAATATTTCACACATGTGAGGCCGCTCTTGAAGTATATTGATCATTTGTCAAGTCGTTCTTGCTAATTAGATGCATTTTCTGATCTAGATCTAATTCCACACATTAGATTTGTGATTGATCTATCTAATTGGCACCCAACACCTCTTGTGGATCGATCGTAGATCCAATTAAGGATCTAAAATTAGAGATTTCAACACGAAAGCCTTTGGTAGAAACGAGATATGTTTACTTTTGACTAGTCAATGAAAATGTTGATCGGCATTTTTATAGTGTCATTCGAAATGGAGCTCTTCCTCTTGCGAGCCTTTATCTTTGAAAGAGTGCCCTTAACTCAAGACAGTTAGCAAAAAAATAACAAAAAACAAATTGTTGAAATACACGATCGTAAAATTGGAGATTTGACACGTTGACAAAAGAATTCATGTATGGTTCTCAACAACTTTGTCAAATATTTAGTAGGTATAATAAGTCTAAGTCTTTACTTGGTATGTCAAGTTGTCATTTTTAATATCAAGTACTTATCTTGATAGCTATCACAAATCTTCAAACACTTGTGCTATCTATTTATACATATATAGAGTTAGAACCTGAGCATTACTAAATGATTTAAATCCTAATTGTCACAATGATCAGACGGAATATAATATATGATAATTTTACCATGACAATAAAGATACATGCACTTAGATCCATCAGACAAGTAGAGAAACAACAAACTAAAAGTTGATGTTTGTGCAATAGCTTTTATCATCTCAGAAAAATAAAATTATGATAGAACCGTTAGTGGCAACTCACAACTCAAAGCGATAGAGAAATTTTAAGGTTTTACTAACTATGTTTCTTGATAGAAATATATACTAGCTAAATAGAGATTTTTTTTAAAAATTACATCACATGATTTACTACATCAAATCAATTAGTCTTTGAGATAGTCAAAATGACTATTGAATGAAATTGCGATCAATTAAATTTCTACCAAATTAACATTATGGTGTTGGAAATTAGTTCCACTCCAAACTTTGATTGGTCAATTTATCACTAGTTGTCCTTGTTTATTTTCATGTATCCATGAATCTGGGTTTTTACTCGAGAACTTACTGCAAGAAAATAGACTTGCATAATTACATCAATTCCATAGGGTCAAACTTTTTTTGTATTTGTTTGAACTTGCTCGCATTTGTCAAATTATGCGACTATCTTAGATTTAAGGGACTAGTTCCACTCCAAGTTATGTGGTTGTTTTAAGCTTAAGACAAAAGTTGACAAAGTCACATTTGTTGAATTTTTTAGGCTATCACAAATCCCAATATTCTAGGCGAAGGTCAAGTTTTTTTTTGGTGTTTTTTGTAAGTCAAATTTTCTTGGTATTTCTGACTTGTCAAACTACATGACTAAAGTCGACATCAAATTATAGGACAATCCTAAGAGTCACATAATTTGCAATTTCTTTACAACCATTGTGTCTGCGTAAATGAACATGAATTTTGAACATGCCTTAATGTTTGCATAGATGAATGAAATTCTTTGATAAATTCTAATTTTTTAATGGAAACCTATATTGCATGCCCACTTCATTGTATGCTCAGCTTTAAGTTTCTTGAGAACAACTTCCAAGGACAGAACAATTTGAATATATCTTGAGGATTTTGTGTCAAGCTAGTCAATCTCTCTATTTGCATGCATTTTGGTGGATCCAATGCTTTGATTAGTGTTAGAACGTTGTTCATGGTCTCTGTTTGTACAGTAGGTTGTGGTTCACAGGTGTGAAGCCTATTTGTTCATTTACACTTTGCTTTAAATTGATCTTGCTTACATATCATGATAGGTAGACTCTTTTGAAGCTGAGATATTGCTTTGTAATCTTTGGACTATGTTAGTTTCTTTGCTATTTAATGTCCAAGGATCACGAATGTTGTGCTAATGGTTGTCTAAAAGAAATTCAAGGCACAAAGTAGAGAGGACAACCCTAGGACACTTTATATCCAAGAAAAAGACTAGTAGATTTTCATGAGGTTTCTAGTTGGATTCCCAAAAAGGGACAATAGAAAACCTTTTTTCCTAATTTGTTAGCAAGTACTTATAATTGCAACTAAGCATCGTCTCCTTTGAAATTTGTGCAATAACAAAAAATCGAGATTTAATGCCTTCCAATTTTATATAATTAATGTCTCATTATGCCTCATTCTTTTAGAATCTCCTCAAGAATCGACAAGTAAATCACCATCTTTTAGCCAAAACTTTTTTATCTCAGTTTAGCTCTGTACGATTGTAGTTTCTTGATTTTAACTCCCAACCAAAATACTCATCTTTTGAAGTCTTTATTTTGAATCACGTATATGTTGCAAAACTTCTTGATGTAGAAAGTTTACTTCTTTTTGACACGTTCATTGTGTCTTTTCTGCTTGGCTCTTTCCTCTTCCCATTTCCTTTTCTGGAAGTGTGATTGGCCTCATTTTTTACTAGGGAAGGGAATGTGTTGTTCAAGTTGATATGTTCGAAGCCCACTACCACATACATGGCACTAAATGTACACACCCACATAGCTTCTTAGCAACTACACTTACTGCAAGATGTCAAGTATCCTTTCTACCTAAAGATTAGTCCCATAATGTGTGTAAGTGATGGAGGCCACTTTGAGTGGCCTAACAGAATAGGAAGAGAGGACTTGGCTCTTTTTAATGAACTATAACATAACATCATTGTCCCATCCTCGTACACACTATGACCTCATGTCTTACCAAGGCTATGTTGTCAAAGTAAGTTTGTGATGTTGGTCAAAGGGGCTCCATGTTGTCAGAGTTTTATGAGGTTGGTCAAAGCAATGGTTCCATAAATAGCTCTCAATAGTTATGAACCTTAGGTCTAATTAAAATTCATTACAATATTATGTTTCTCATGAGATCAAAGACATCAATATCAAATCATTAAAAATGTCAAGGCTAGTTCATAAAATTTTCTAGATAGAATTGTAAACACTTTTGGAGCCTTTGTGAAGATCGTAATGACAAATGTGGAGGTGATCCACACGTGTACTTGTTTAGTAGCAAGATAGATGTCATTCTAGCTCAAGTACATCATTGAAACCGTTTGTCTAGAACATTAAACATGAATATATTAATAAGATATTGCATGAAAAGACTTGTCCTATATGTTTAGTGATCTTCGATATTGAAAACAATAAAAGCATATAGCCTATATGGTTGCAAGATGTTCTCATCATATTCTAGTACAATCAATTAGTTTAGTTTTCATGCACATAGTAACATTCTTTGACACATTTTTTTATCTTTCATGTGTCATTGCATAAAACGAAAGAGCAGATACTCTAAAATATATTGCAATAACAAAAATATGTCAAAAACATAAACAATCACCTTATGAAATGACAGAACAAGAAAATCGCATTTCCCAAGAATTTTTTTATCTATTCTATGGAATTGACAGTACGAAATATAGGTGCAAGAACTTTAGTTATTCCCTCATATAATAGAAGATAGTTTCTATACTTGAGTCAAAGAAAATATAAAGAATATTGAGATAAAATGCATTTGATATTGGGTTTCTCTTCTAGATGGTATGAAATTTTCAAAGGATTCATAATCTCATGTCCCTAGTGTCCCTGTATAGAAATGTCTTGATGCCCCTAGTGCTCCTTCCTCTCTACTAGAACAAAATTTTGCATAGAAATGTCTTGATGCCCCTTGTGCTCCTTCCTCTCTACTAGAACAAAATTTTGCATAGAAATGTCATGATACCCCTCTTTTGAGAAGAAATTGGTCGATACATCAAATGTTTTTTATTTGATTGTCAATGAGCCCACAAATTTAAATTTTTCTTTTGAAATTGAAGAATTCTTCACATGAAATTTTCAACACTCACACACTCTCTCTATCTCTCGATCAATCGATTGATCGAGAGAAATGAACTTCGTAGATCCCTCGCAGATACATTCCTAGCAGCTCCCACCTTCTTCTCTAATTGCTCTGCATCATCATCCATGCTTATGCTCATGCAGCTGAGTAGCTCACTTAGCATTGCAGCCCAGCTTTTGATCCTGCTTAAAATCTTCATAAACCTGCAGGCTCAGCCCAGCTGCGGTCTAGGCTGCAGTCAATTGATTAGATCACACAAGTTTCATCAAGCAAAGCTGACCAATTCTCATCTGGATGCTATATAAGTTGCAGTAGTCATGGTTGATCCTTAGCATCCACCTTTTCGAAGCTCAGTTTTCCAATTTGTTGTCCACTTTCGCAGTGGACATCACTAGACTAAGTCAGGATATTGCTGGCGATCGATCCAGCTTATTGCTTTCATGTACTTGATCTGACATTTTCATGGTGTGGAGTTGAGTACATCGGACGTCCTTACTGGAAAACCATTCGGACTTCTAGTGGGCTGATTGGATGGCGGCCTGAAATTTCGATGTATATCAGAATTCTAGAGTTTGATCAAAGCCATCAAAGGAGAGAAGCTTGGGCTCTGAGAAGAATAGTCAGCAGTGTAATAGCACTATAACTCTTATGGCAGCTGGTGTGAAAAGAGAATAGCAACCATTTCTCAGTAGACTTGAAGGCTTCAAATATAGCTTACATCAGATAAAATTTTTTTACTCAAAGATGGATTTCTGCAAGCCAGCAGCAGTCCTCCGGATACACATGATCATGGTTGCTATTCTATTAGGCAGCGCTACATTTTGGAGCAGAGCAGAAGCAGGTAACGGGGCCGGGGAGCTTGAAAAGTGAACTCAGTTCCATAAACAGAAGAGATCTACTCAGCTGCACAAATGATCCCAATTCGAAGTTGGCAGTCTCTTTGGACACAGTAGGTCCGCTTTCCAACGTACAGAACGTCACCGTGACTGTCAGCGGAGTAAGAATTCCCAGCGAGACTGACTGGATTGGAGTTTTTGCAGATACTTCAAACAAGTATGTCATTCAATGTTTGCACAGTACACATTAATTGGCCCCCTTTGATCTTCTGTATGCAATTTGAAGTTGGAATCCTTCAGTCTTCGATCTTGCAGCTAGCGTTAATCCATGCACATTCTCCGATTCTTCTTGCCCGAGTGATTGTTGCATGGGAGTGAAGCTAATGCGATGCGTGTTTTTCTAATTAAAGATGTGAATCACTCAATTTAAGCTCTGGTTGTTTTCAACTTTTCAGTTTCTCTTTCTGTCCATCAGTCAAAAGGCTCTATGTCGAGACAGGCGATCTGGCTTCTCTACCGCTATCTTGTACCTATCCAGTCAAGGTAATAATGCATTGCACCAGCAGGAATACCATGATGCATATTAGGGATGGGAAGCAAGTAGGCTCACCACATAGTTGTTTATGTTCATATTGTTCTGACTTCTGTGCCGTGCATATGAAATGTGGCAGGCTAAATTTCTCGCCGAAGATCCTTCATATTTGGCATGCAATATCTCCCAATGCCAAAGAAAGATCGGAAACCTTTGCATAGAACGAACATGTAACGCCTCCATTACATTCCGCCTGGTCAACATCAGGACAAACATCACATTTGTGCTATTTACTGGTGGATTTGATGCACCATGCATCCTCAAGATTCTAGATCCGATCCAATTCAACAGCTCCGTAGCTCCATTGTATGGACATCTTTCAAGTAACGATTCTACTGGGACAACGGTACAACGAATAATTTTCCTAAGCAATTGACATTGCTTGTTTTCCAGCAGTTAATATACAACATGATCAGACTTTTCCATCTGGAGAGTAGTAGTACGAAGCTTTAAGATCTGCTGATGAAACAAATCTGCAAGGTGTGCAGAAATGGCCTAAAAGTCTTTGAAATAATGGATGCTGTGCAGATGAAATTGACTTGGGTCAGTGGAGATTTCCGGCCTCAATCTGTAGCCTACTTTGGGGGTCCACAACTTAATCTGACAGTGATCAATTCCACAGTCATCACTTTCAATAAATCTGACCTTTGTGGTATTTTCATTCTCTTGATCATCTTTACTTTTGCTTGACTGTTTGACTACAGTACTGTTGTCATCGAATCTATTCTGCTAGTTTTCTTCAAGCACGTTGACTTTTTAGGCCTTGAAATTGATCTTTCCCTTCACTGACTATAACATTTCAGCTCAATTACTGATTTCCGTCCAAAAACCGTCTCCTTTCAGTCAATAAATCAGGTCCAGCTGCAAGTTTTGGATGGCATGATCCTGGGTTTATTCACTCTGCGTTACTGACTGGTCTTTTGCCATCAAGCACATACACATACAGATATGGAAGGTAACACAGATCAAAATCAAAAGATTCTCAGATGGACAAAACCAGCTCTGTATCTTCATACAGTTTCATAGATGAGCAGCATTTTCCCGCATTATTGTAGAGACTAACCTTTGATCTGGGATTCCAGTGACCTTGTAGGATGGAGTTTATACACAAACTTCACCACTCCACCAGCGCCAGCTGGATCAGCTACAGTGAGATTCATTGCCTATGGTGATATGGGAAAGGCTGAGCGGGATGGAAGCATCGAGCATTATATTCAGGTCAGATGTTTTTCGCAATCAGTGCAAAATTATTATCAGAGATGCACACGTGAGGTGTCTTAGTGTATGTTCCAAATCATTCTTTGAGGGTTGAAACCGAGAAAGTGTTATCGAATAGAATGGACTGAAGAAGAAGGAAAGGTGTGCAGCGAGAGCAGAGAGAGAACCCACTCTGCTACCTAAGAATGATCAAACTATAAACTAAAAAACAAGGAACAGAATCAGCATTTGGCGGATATTTCTGATCATCCGAGGAGAAGCAGTTATACACTACTGGATTTGAATCTTGTATTATTTCGATGTAATCTGTTCATTTAAGATTTCTACAATGAATTTGCATCTTCGTGTCTGGAACAAAAGCGCTGTACTAAAAACCCTTCATTCTTTCTAAAGCCAGAAGTAGTAGCCTATTGAATGTGGGCTTACCTTAAAACCAACGCATCATTATTCTCTAATTTTGCATATGTAAGAAGGACCTTGAACATTCCCACCCAAAGGATTTAAATCATTTAATCAGTCAAAAAAGAAGGCTGCTGGGAGGTTGCAACTTATTTTAGCGAATGATAAGCAGCTGGATTTCGGGATGAAAAGAGGTAGTATTGATGTATTAATTGCAGATTTCTTATAGTACATAGGACGCACTGTAGAGCACCAGAACTTTTCAACCAACCATATACGACTCTATATTCTAGTTTCTTTAAACTGTACAGTTTCCATAATGTTTCAATGTCTGATGGTTTTTGCAGCCCGGATCATTGCAAGTGATTGATGCGGTGACAGCTGAAGTACTTGCTGGAAACGTTGATGCAATTTTTCATATTGGTGACATTAGTTATGCCACAGGATTCATAGCAGAGTGGGACTTTTTCCTCGAAATGATCCATCCTGTTGCATCAAAAGTTCCATATCTGACTGCCATCGGAAATCATGAAAGGTGAGCAACTGCATGACATTTTAGGCGAGCTATCTATGTCTCTTACTACCATCTTAACTTGATTCTGAGCAACTGTTTGATTACAGAGATTTTCCAGAATCTGGATCATTCTATACTACTACAGATTCAGGGGGGGAATGCGGGGTTCCATATGAGACACACTTTCAAATGCCAATACAAGGAAAGGACATGCCTTGGTATTCCATTGAATTAGGGCCAGTACATTTTACAATCATGTCCACTGAGCACAATTGGACACTCGGAAGTGATCAGGTCTCTAAACCTTTGTTTATGCTACTTAAATCCTACTGAAATTTATCTTTCTACCACGTTAGCATTATGCTGTTCATATCAGTAGATCTTCTATATGGGCCTGTAAAATTCATGTGTTTGACAGAGCTTTACATCTCAATGTGGAATCAATTTGCCATTTACTACTTTAATCTCAGATGTGTATGTGTGCTCTAGCACGGAGAATTTGGAAGCATCTTATAAAAATGCTTCATTACAATACTAACTGGAGGCAGCAACAGTATCTAATTACATATAGGTGGAATGAACTGAGATTATCATGGTTGATAACAGCATATACTTGTTGCTTGAATGACAGTATAATTGGATAGCCAATGATCTTGCTTCTGTCAATAGGACACGAACACCATGGCTCATCTTCACTGGGTAAGAGAAAACACCATGCTTTGTTATGAGTATAAGAAAAGCTGTTTATCTGGGTAAGAGAAAACTTTTATCTGGAGGGAGTTGGTTCTGATTCTTTTTGTTCCAATTTTTATCAGAGAGGAGTTCTATTTGAGAACAAAAGTATGCCTATTTGTCTGGTGAGAGATTTGAAAATGATCGAAGCTCTGTATAGTGGAGTAAAACTAGACTGTAATTGGCTTTCAAGATTCATTCTATAAGACTAAGGTTACTTACATAAGAAGGAAAAATTTGTCAATCAATCTACTCATCGCAAGAAAGTGATTTCCAAGTTCCAACCATAGCCCAGAAAAGGATGTTTGAATCTATTCATTTTTATTCAATTTCACATCATCTGCTGGATAATCATTTTCCAGTCTTTTACATTTTGCTAATTGTCTGGGGGGTGTTTCTGAACCTTAATTACAGGCATCGACCTCAGTACTCCACAGTTGCGGGCGGTTTACTGTCTGATCTTGTTCCGCCTTCTGTCGATCCTATTTTTGCCCCATCTATTGAGCCTCTTTTTGTTATGAACAAAGTAAGAACATCTACTTGATCCAATAAGGTCCCCGCACTAACAGTTGCTGATTGTTTTGGAAATCGACATTTGCACAGTGCACAGTACAAACCTATGAAGCTATTCTAAAGATCACCTATCATTTGCAGGTGGACTTGGTTTTGTGGGGGCATGTTCACAACTATGAGAGGACTTGTGCAGTATTCCAAGGCATATGCTCTCTTCTACCAACCAAAGACACAAATGGGACTGACACTTACATGGGCACTCCATACCGTGCTCCTGTTCATGCAGTTATTGGCATGTCTGGATTCACTCTAGATCCTTTTGCAACGAATGTATGATAATCTGCTCTTTCTAGCAAATTTTTGCTGCATTCAAGCTCCTTGGTATATATTCCTATAACAATGGATATAAAATAATTGTCTGAAACTGAGTGCATGTGTTGCTTTTGCAGCCAGCAAATTGGAGCCTGGCAAGGGCATCTGCTTTTGGCTATGTTCGTGTTGAGGCTGCTGCAAACCAGCTTCTCCTCCAGGTGAGCTTCACACATACCCATAAAGCTCAAGCAGTTGATCTCTCATAATGCATAGGTGTGTGTGTGTGTGTGTGTGTGTGTGTGTTTTGTAGACTGATATTGCAAGGGTGATATCATCCAATTATCAACTCAAACAAGAACATATACAAATTGTAGATTAGTATTGCAAGGGTGATACCATCCAATTATCAACTTGAATAGGAACATATACAAAATGTAGACAAGCTTAGAGTGTCTTCAAGGGTAGAATGCACTTGTTGATGGGCATGAACTTTTTCAGTTGTAAGGTATAACTGCTTTGAAAAGACGATACATAGTTGATGCTAGCGTACTTGTGAGGCACCACAAGTAAATTTTTGTAGATATTTGAATTTTGACTACCAAGCAAAATTTGATAGTATATTTAACACCAAAGCAAAGCTTACATTATGCCCCAAGCCTGTATATGGGCATGACTACTACCTAGGCCAAATGAGTTGTAGTTGAGTATTGACCCAAATATCGATAGAGTGAAGAACAAGGGGCTTGATTGCCAACCCCATTTAGGTTGGTTCCTTGAAACTCGGGTTGACCAATTGTACACCTATCAATTCACCCAGCACTCGTTCATACCTACTTTTGATGATATATATTCTTAGTAGCAACTTCATGTATATTGTATGTGTTTTCTAACTCACACTTTTTATCAAGGAGAATTGTGGAACAAGAATGCAAGTTTTTAGGATGACATGAATCTCCTATATGTATAGTAACTCTTTTGTGCCAAACGGGGAGAGCATGAACTCTATTTGAGGTAGTAGTAGGAGAATTATCATATGGAGATCGCCTTAGGTGGTCATTGTATCAAAAGGATAGTATTCAAAAGTATACGTCTACCTCTATTATACACCCAAATTGTACAATGATGGTGAATGACTCAAACACTTTGCTACTACCTTAATTATAATCTTATAATGAGTGCTTAACATATTCAAGGGTCTATAGTTGTTAGCCTAGTTTGTATGTATTTTCTTCAAAAACAAATATAATCAGACCTTATTTAACATGGTTAGGGGTTTGAAGTTGTATACTTGATTTACATGTCTTGGATTAAGAATTCCTTTATTTCATCCTCCAATATCTTTTCTTAGTTTGAAGTTGAAAGTACCTTGCCAAGTTTAGCATAAACATTGCCCCTAGGAGTGAAGGTCTTCTACAAATAGACATGCACTTGAATTGGAGCATAAGATATGCCATAAGTTGTGAGGGCCATGAGTACCATGTAAGGGTCCCTTGTGATAAAGTAAAACTCAAAAAAACATTTATGGGAATGTCATTAATTGTCTTCTTAATATTCATGTAATATAAACGATTGTATCCATGAAAAAATATGCATCTGATGCACTTGTTGACTTTAACTTATTATGAGGGGTAAATTTTGACCTCAAGATGTGAAAAGGAATGATATGATTTTCAAGCACTTAGAGTTAGTAGACTTTGTGTGTGATATTTCTTCTCCCTAAAAGTTTCACTTATTTACTTAAATCGCACACACTCAACACACACACACGCACGAGAGAGAGAGAGAGAGAGAGAGAGAGAGAGAGAGAGAGAGAGAGAGAGAGAGAGAGAGAGAGAGAGAGAGAGAGAGAGAGAGAGAGATTGTATGCTCTTATCCATCATATTAAAAAAAGAAAATGTTTTTTTATTTTTAAAATAGAGATAGACAGTTAAAGCTTTTCATTATTCTTTATGTGCATGCAATTCTTGGATGTATTTGTTTGGAAAATAGTTTAGTGGATGTCCTTTTGTTGGGAGTGCAGTATATTCTCTCAAGCAATGGTACTATTGGAGATTCCTTCAAAATTGTGAAGTGATGGAAGCCTTGAAACATATAAAGGTGAGGAGTGTATCGTACGGTGAGCTTCAAAAAGCCTTTTTGTGACAGTTTTACACACTTGTAAGACTGGGCAATATCCCAATAAACAAATTACTACCATTAATTTGGAAGTCATACTTGAAAATGTAAGATCGCAACAAGGGTATTGATGTGGATGAATATGGCAATGAAATTATTGCAATAAAATGCAAAGCCTCAAAAGCATATTGGGCCACACTTTTTATGTGTAATCGATGAAGCAAGTCAAATTTGTGCCATTTTACAATATGATGCCTTTGAAGGTATATGTAGTGTTATTTAGAGAACTTCATGTTAGTACTTATTGTGTTGAAGTTACGTGAATCATCATTCTCTATGAACCAACATCATAGTATGGCAAATGAGTAAACCGTAGGAACTAGAAAAGAAAGATGATATCATTAGAGTCCTATTTCATGCCATCCCATCGATAGGAAAAAAGTAGAGTGTGCATGGATGTACACATGGTAATTTCTATAAAATGAGTGTAGATATGGAGACCTCTTGTTACATGACGTGGAGTCCAGCACATGGCAATCTAATTACCAAAGTTATCTCCATGGAACCTTAAAATATATCAACTATTATTGGCACACATGGCAACTAGCTTCTTTCTCACACAACATCATAGTGTGAATCACATTTTGATCTTACGAAAACATCCATCAACATATTATAAACACCATGGTAGCTCTTTCAAAGTCATGACCATATTCAAAATCTAATAATTAGATTCATGTTACAATTTCATATATTATATTTGATGTCTTATAGTTCTAAATCATGGATATAATGTTTTCAATTCTTTTCTACATGTCAAGCTATTAATGGAGTATTGTACAACCTATAGAAAAAGGGCATTATTCTAATTGAGATTCATTTAAGATAAGGAGGTCATAAGGTCGATGGAATATCATTTAATGAGTGGATGCAAACATTTCATTCTCAAATGATGAGTCTCTACATTTCTAGATGCTCTTAAATTCATATGATATTGCAGATTAGAATTGTTATCTTCTTGGATATCGTAATAGAATTGTTATCTTCTTGGATATTGTAAGGCTTTGAATACTGCATGACAAGAAGCAAAACAATATGACAAATTTTTGATTAAAAATGTGTAAACTTAGAGACTAAAAATATTGATAGAACTCAAAGACACTCTCTCTCTCTCTCTCTCTCTCTCTCTCTCTCTCTCTCTCTCTCTCACTCACTTTACGAAGAAAATATGGTAATCAACAAACTATATTAAACACGTAACTGATGTTTGGGCTTGTAGCAGACAGGTGTCCCATTTTGATAGGCTCTGAACACAGATGTTCAAAGCCATAGTGCTTTGTTGAAGGGCCAGAAGGGCCAAGTACCTTGTCCATAGTTGACAAAAAAGTAGTCCATAGTCCCCTGATTTCCTACTACAGAACACTGAGGTAACGCTTGCTATGGAAGATAATGCAGCGATTCTAACTATTTCAGAATCAGCTCCGGTGCTACGAGAATCCCCCTCCAACTTAGGAAGAAAACAGAATGCTCTTGTTTCTGTCCCCTTCATCTCAAAGATAGCGGAATGCACAATGATTCCTGATAGTATGGCGCATATCAATGGATAGGAACATACTGATGTTCCACGCACTTCCATCCCTTGGACACATAAACAGTAGAACAGAATAGAGAAACCATTCTGCAGTCTGTCTATGAACATGCGTGCCTTCCACATATCCTTAGTCCTGGAGAGACATATGAAGATCCGAATCCTCGGAATGCTGATATTAACAGGCTCAGCATTCAAGGAGATACTTCTGTCAACTAGCCCTACAAATGACACTTCACCAGATTCAGATCCTTACAAACTCAGAATCTACCATAACTGGAGACAAAAAAGCAGTGAGGAACAGAGACAAAGTAGCACATTTTGATGAGCTTTCTTATGAGAGTCAATTTACGGCCTCTCTCTCTCTCTCTCTCTCTCTCTCTCTCTCTCTCTCTCTCTCTATGGAGTCCTCCTTCTGGAATGGGACAAAACCTTTCCTTCAAGAAACTAAGCTGAGTGGGACAAAACCTTTCCTTCAAGAAACTAAGCTTAGTGGTTTTCTCTTGGACGTGCTTATAAAGTCTTTTGTCTGGAACTTTAACTACTCTTGTACCCCTGCGGATGGTACTCGTGGTGGTTTGTTAACCCTTATTTCTAAAAATTGAGAACTCGCCTCCCACTCCTCTATTGTTGGAGAACGTGCGAATCTTAGTACCATTTCTAAGTGTGGTTTCTCTTTCAACATTCATGCTCCTAATTCTCATCACGCCCCCGTGTTCACCTTTGGAATGCCAATCTCCCCTTCTCATTCCCTTCTTTTTGTACTGTCACGAGATTTTATCATGTATCTTAATCCACTCGATGGCCCTAACCGCATTTCCTTTGCTGAAAGACTGGCTTGGGATTGTATGGTGGACGGGTTCAACCGCACCGATGTTCTAGATCTTTGCAACTCTCCCTGCCTCCACACTTAGATTATTGGTTAAGACACTATTCCGGACGAGACCAGTAATGTAATTAATAACCCTGTGAGGGCCCAACTGCATTAAATGAAGATAGTACATTGTTTAGGATTGCTAATGCATGTGTAGAGTATGAGTAGTAATGAAAAGCACTTTTGGGGAGCTTTAGGCTTGCATGGGCACACGTAGAAGGGGGGGTGGGGCCTATATAGGCTAGTGGAAACTCGCCCATCTCCATTCCAGATTTCGTGCTTTCAAGTTTTAGTTTTTGCTTATTCGTTTTGAGATTTTTGAAGTAATGTCTTTTGAAATGAAATTCATACTAAATTTTTATATTCTTGATATCGTTAGATTCAAAATGTACTAAGTTTGAAATATGAAGTTTATAAACAAAGTCACGAAGATCATATAAAATTTGTGTACAATGGTTTGAATGGTTTCACGAAGTTACTCAATGCAAAAGTTACTCTTAAAAGTCATGTATAGTACAATATTAGACCAATAACATGAACATCAATATTTGAATTTTTGCAAGGCTTGCATTTTTTTTTTTATAAATTGAGTAAATTAGTATGCTTCATGGGCAAGAAATTTACGTCTTAAGTTTATGAACATGCACAATATCATTGAAATTAAAATAAATAAGGTGACCTAAAATATCACAATAAGCTTTGTCATATGGGCTCAAGATACATTCAAATAGTAATGATTTCATTCTAAAAGAATAAAAATTAAAACCCATTTTAATGCTCGAATTCAACTAAGAATGACAAGTCAACTCTTAACAAATCACCATAATAGCTTTACTACTATTGCAGCAAAGCTAAAAATACACCCATGGAACATATAGCCTAAATAAAATGCATCGAAACAACTATTGCTAGTAAAAAATAGAAAAACCCTTGGTACAACATTTGTGGATGAGAAACAAATCCTAGTGACATTATATTATTGTTTCACGTAGCTCTTTTACATCCATATAAAAATCTAGCACCTCAAAATCAGATCAAACTTTTGAAGACCTTACGCAACAACAAACATAAAAAGCTTCGCTCATGGAACACATAACCTAAATAAAATGCAATGGAACAACTATTGATGTAAAGTATAGTAATAAGAAAAGTGGTGCAATTGTTGTAGATGAGAAATTTTTTATTAATATTTATTTGGCGTTATATTCTTGTTTCAAGTAGCTCTCCTAAATCCATGTCACTCCTCCAAAATTAGAATGTCACTCCTCCAAAATTAGAAAGACTATCGAAGACCTTGTGCAACATCATTTAACATAAAATAAAAAATACACTCTTCAAAACATATAACCAAAATAAAATGCACTATAAATACTATTGATGTATAGTCTAGTAGTAAAAAAAAGGGTCACAGTTGTAGATGAGATCAATGCATATGGAAAAGAAACAAGCTATCAAAGTAGTACAAATATTTTAAGATCTTTAGTGATTTTGAATATAAATTAGTATGGCTGAAAATATTTTTATGGCCCATAAATTTCGACTTTTTGCAAGGTGTGATGTCTTGCCCCAAGTCCTTTATGGGCATTTTATGAGCTGTAAACTACTTTTGAAAAGTTTTATGGACTTCAAAATTTGGTAATGTCTCACATGTCACTTTCACAAATGATAATATGCTTTACATTTCATTTTATGGTCTTGTTCTATAAAACAACTCATGCACAAAGCTTAAACTATGATTTTCCAGAGGAATGAATTTCTTTGCATGACTTATCCACATCAAATATATGATGTAAAATTCCAACACAATCTTTTTCATGAAGATCTACATACTTTGTGATTTCCTGTGAGATTTTCACTCTGTAGATCTCAATGTTCTTGGAAATCGTAAATGTGACATATGTTTTGATAAATGAAGAAAGCTGGTTGCATAATTTGAGGACATTTCCAAGCCCTATTAGAGGAGAAACAATGTTGTATTGCAAAGAAAACTCTAGAAATCATCGCACCAATAGGCATTTTCACATTTTCTAACTCACTTGTCTTTATTCTCATTTTTGTATGCCTACTCATTTTGGCAATCAATTTCTCTATACATGAACTCATATTCCTTGTGCATTTTAGAATTTGAAACTTAGGCTCAAAAATATATCCATTTCAAATCGATGAAATAATGTCGATTGAATGCAAACGATCTTTTTCAAATACGGTTAGAAGTTGTTATAGTCAGAGCTATTAATGTTGTTTTGTTGGCAAGTTTCCATGAAGAGATGGAAATTTTTTAATTCAAAATTTTCAAGGAGCTTATGATTCTCTCCTCGCATTTTCAAAATAAAGAATTTGAACTTTGAAATTTACCAAGAAGAAGTTTTGTTCACTTCCAATTGGCATTATCTCATCAATATAGAATGGATATATGTTTAAGCTTATGTCTCAAAATTTGAGTTCAATACTTTGTGAGGAAATTTTTGGCAAATTTTGCAAGTAAATTAAAAAAACATGGGTTTGACATATGCGAATAGCTCTCAAAACTTAGGTTTTTGGCATTATGCAACTAGTTCGCAAAAAATTCACTCACAAACCTTGGGCTTTTAACATTATCTGACTAGCTCACCAAAAATCTATCAACAAAACTTGTGGTTTTAACATTATGTGAGTAGCTCACAAAACTTACATCAATACAACATATGATATGTCACCCTTAATTATGGTACAAATTATTCTATTTACTTGTTTTAACCCTTACCATATGGTTCAACAAGCCTTTAAAAAAATCCTTAAAATGTTGAAGAAAAACCTTTTTTTACAATGTAAAGCATAAGATTTCAACCGTCTATAGGTAGTAACGATAGCAACAACCACTGTAGGATGTCAATTGCAAGCTTGATTTGAGTTGTTGGTGCATTATTAGTATTTTGCATATTATTTGGTGTTATTATCTAGATTCAAAATTATTGAAGAGCTATGGCATGGACAGTATGTGGTCTATGGAAACAATCAATCACTGTGTAGAAAGCCATACCTAATGATTTTAAGTTAACAAGACTAATGCTACCCTTCAACACTCTCTTCAAGTTTTGGATCTTCCTCAACCAACTCCAACACACATGTAGTGATCCACATGCAAGTTGTACCATAAACAACAATGAAAAACATAGAGCTTTTTAGCAATAATTGGAGTGAGCTTAGGCAACAAAGATTTACTTATGGATTCAACTACTTGCTCCACCAACTCCAACATAGAGGTAGTGACCCACTTGCAAGTTTTACCATGGACAACAGACAGCATATAGATTTCCAACAATGATTGGAGCAAGCTTAGGCAACAAAGATCTATTTATTCAACTTCTTGCTCCTCCAACTCCACCACAAAGGTAAGGATCCACATGCAAGTTTTATTACTGACAACAAATGGACAACATAGAGCCTTCCAGCAATAATCAGAGCAAGCTTAGGTAGCCCTTCTAAATGTGTCTTCCATGCAACAACATGCTAGAGAGAGAACATATGAAGCCATATAGCAACATTTCACAGAGAGAACATGAACCAAATCTTGCCACATGGATAGGCTGAATTTTAAAGCAATTTTGCTCTTGGCATATGCTAGAATTGTAAATAACTCTTCATAGCATTCACAACAACAAAGTAATTTTAGTGACGAGATAATAAATTGTAGTTGTAGTTACAAATCTACAATGTTCAAGAGGTTCGTGCTTGAATTAATGGTTTGATTTATAAAATATGATTTCACTCAAGCAAACAAGTTTTATAGAACATCAATTTGTACTATATTTCTAACTAGTTCAATAATGTGAGCCTTTTATTAATAACTTCACTAAGGAGTCGCAAACTTTTACAAAACTTTGGCCCTATTGGTTTTTAGATCACAGTACTTCAATACCACCTTAGATGCGATAATTTGGAACATAATCAATTCTATTAGTCTATTAGCCCAAAGTACAAAACACAACATAAAAAGGAAATATTGATATGTGTAGAAAACTTGGAATTAATTGCAACAAGCCTTTAATATACTTTTGTTGGTTTGCATCCTCTTGGAATGATAATGCCTATCTAATCAAAATTCAAACTACATAATCGTTACCTTCAAACCTATGACAACACCGGTCATATATTCTATTGCCTTTTGCCCTATATAAATGTTTTGTTGTCATTGATATTTTTTTTAATGCATTCAAGATAATAAAAAAAAATCTCTTTCAATTTTGCAATATTAAAACTAAACAATTTGAATAAACAACTATTTGTTGCTACAAATTGCCACAAAATTTGTGCACAAGTTCATGTCTATAGATTTAGAATGTATCAATGCTCCTTTACATTGAATAAATTCTATGTTCATCATTGGACATAAATGCACCATGCATATTACAAAGTAGCTAACACTCCTTGCTTATAGATGTTATCCCTTCCTTTGAACTAGAACTACAAAAGATGGAATTATAACTCGCTCTCACCTAATATCAAATGTGTAAAATCAAACAAGAAGTAATACATATGAATTAGGGCAAAGGAGAAATATACAAAAACAAATGTGATTTCAAGGTTTGAAATCCACCTTATTTTCATTGAACCCTAAGCACTTCTATACTTGAGGCAAATGTCAAATCAAAATATAAATGTAACCAATAGTTTCCACAAGCTCAAAATCAAATTCTTCTATGCCATCAAATATCGAGGCTTGCAAAGTGCATCCTAATGTTATCTCAAACAATCTTTTTACTTTTATTCACTAGAGCCATCTAGCTTAAACTAGACTATTTTTAAGGCCTCCATAATTTTCTCAAGGCTTTTCTTCAAGCATGCTAACCCCCAAAAAATACATGGTTTTTTTTGCGACCGTAGGTGCATGTACATGCTTGTTATCCCTTAGACTATGGAACAACAATTATAATCACTAATCAAGAGGGAGTGTTTAAAGGTGCTTAAGTTGCTCACCTTGGTCCCAAAAATGGTTGCCAAATATCACTTAACATGAAACTTATTTATGGTTGAGCCTATGAGAGATTGATGAAAATCAATCAAATTAGTAAAGAAATTAGCTCACTTCTAGATTAATATTACACTGATACTAAATTCTTAACTCAAAAGCTTCTTTAAGATTTATGTAGCTCAAACTTATTCTTCACAACAAAGCTTTGAGACTTGGCCAAAATGTTTTATGTAGCTTGTTGGAAACCATATTTTCTTCATATTGTGTGTGTGTGTGTGTGTGTGTGTGTGTGTGTGTGTGTGTGTGTGTGTGTGTGTGTGGGTGCGTGCGTGCGTGCGTGCGTGCGTGCGTGCGTGCGTGTGTGTGTGTGTGTGTGTGTTTAACCTAACAAATCTAAACATAATAGCACATTATCACCACAATACTATACGAATCTTAAAGTAAATCAAATTTGTATAGAGTCATCAAAGTCAAAGATATCATATTGACCAAACCTAACAACCAGCAAAAGCTCCAAGTTGAGGAGAATATTTTCACCTGCATCCACCCACAACAACAACCATGTTAGAACAAGGACATTATTGTGGGAACTATGACGAATTGCCAAAAATTGGCAAATCTAGCTTGATCAAAAACCATGTAGAATCATGTAAAATGTACATAAGTGGGTCCCACACGTGTGAGGCCATGAATCCACATGGGAAACCTACCCTAATATAGGTTATATCAAGTCTAAAGGGTTGTTCATGGCATTTTGGTAGTGATTCCTAGATTATAGGACCTACATCTAAGTTTAAGGTGAAAAATTGACCAACTAGTCACCTACTAGGCATTCCTCTAGGAATTAGGCTAGGGTTGCATTTCATCTCTCCATAGTGAGAAGATAGATCATTATTTGGAGCTCATTGGCAATCTCGAGCTACTCCACTATGTACATTGAGTTTTTGTGATTCAAATGCAACCAAATCAATTTCTACTTGTTTCTTAGCCTGCAGGCCATACTACAGACTGTATTACACACATGTGAAGTCGGATTTGGTGACTGATCAATTCTATTGATTGTTCTTGTTTGTCAAATTGCCAATCTAGATCAACTCTTTTGTCTCTAGTTTTTTGATAGATTGTTATGCAAGCATCCAATCACTCTTGTGGATCTTTTGTAGATCCATTTGTGATCCTAAAGTACCATAATTTCACATGGTATCAGAGCAAGTACAAGATCATTAACCATTGATCAAAAGCAAATCCAGTTTTAGCAAGTTTTGGTGCTAAAAACTAGTATTGAAATGGCGAGTTTGAAACTACACTTTGGTGAGGGGATTTGATCCCAAAGTTGGTAGGGACCAAAATCCATATTGTCCACATGCTTGGGCACCTCTAAACCTTCATTTAATGCTCAATGTTTGTTAGATCCAAAAATTTGGATTCTATTGCATCTTGATGGTGTTTTTTGGTGCTAATCCTAGGAAAAGCCACCAAGATCAAGTGCCATTGATTAGATTTGACTTAGTGTCATGGAATCTAATTAATCTAGGCTGAGAACAGGTCCTATTAAAGTGATATACAGGTCTTGTAAAACCATCAAGAGGTCTGAATAAGATTTGGTCATGTTTTTGTCCAAAAATGGTGAAAATTGGTAGGATGTGATAAGTCTTTGATAGATTCTCATTGTCGCAAAACTTTCACGAACTGATCTTTTTTTTGAGTTAATTCTTTTCGCAAATCTTTTGCGAACTCTGATCGTTTTCACGAAATGTTTCTTTTCGAGAATCCTTCGCGAATCTGTCGCGAAATGATTGTTGTAGCGAAAGGATTCCTTTCGTGAATCTTTTACGAACAGACTCTTTTCGAGTTTGCTTATTTTCTTTTGTGGAAGCTTTTTCCTAGACATGCAACGACAGATCGCAGAACACAAATTATTCTAGCAATCAAGACAACAAAAAACAAGGAGATGGAGAAGAGAGCATTTGCATTATCAAATTTCGAGTTTGGAGCGAGATGATCAGTGTCTCGCTCGTTGCTGGCCTAACACTCAGCTCTATTGTTGTGTTCAGCTCATTGGCAGACTTTCATGCACAGCTATTTTCGTCTTTCTTTCTGATTCTATTCTGCTCTTCTTCTGCACTAATTCATGTTGATTCAAATTGTGTATATGTCTCTACTGTGTGGAGTTTATAAGACAGCTAAATAGAGAATTACAAGACAAGTAAAAGCTAATCAACTAGTTAGTTATTCTCTATTGTGGCTAACTGTTTCAGCTGAACGTGGACTTCAATACGCCACACTCGTCGAGCTACCAGGTGGCAGTTGGAATTGTTTTTGTTCGTGTCGTGTTGCTTCGTTTTGTGCTTTAGAGCTTCTGTGGTATGTTTGCCACTCTCTTCGCTTCGTGACAAAATTGCAGGAGTTCACAATTTTTGACACTCCCTCTTGAACCTTGCAATTTTGTATGTTTAATCCAATTGCCTTTCTTTGCTTTGCGAAGAGTAATTTCTCGAGCAGCTTCGTGAGCAGATCAGCAATCATGTCTTTATACTTTATGTACTAGACCCTGAGCTCTCCTTTCGATATCAAATCTCAAATATGATGGTACTTCAAAGGTATATGCTTTGTCTTTGAATGGAAGACAGGACCCTGGGACAGATATATGGCACTTTGAGAATCCATCATCATCATGCATGGTTCTCCTTGTGGTATGCCAATTGCCTCCAACATCATCTGCAACCAAACTACCTCATTCGCCACCTTTGAAGCTGTGACATATTCAGCTTCGCATGAGGATTGAGCCGCCAAGGTTTGCTTTTTACATATCCAGCTGATTGCTGCTCTGCACGCTATTGAACATCCTCATGTCACGGACTTGCTGTCATCTTTGCAGCTTGCCCAACTTGCATCACTCGAATCCTTTTCTTTCGTTGTCTGCTCTATAGATTAATCTCATATTTTGGGTACCCTTCAGATATTGCAAGATTCGTTTTGTCATTTGCCAATGTGTCATGCCAGGATTGGAAGAGAATTGGCATAAAGCATAGAAAAAGAAAGCCAAATTGGGTCTGGTACAGATTATAAGGTACATTAGACTACCATCAGGTTTTGGTAGGGTATGCCTTCCATCTTCTATATTTCTTCCTCTGTTTTTGGACAATCCTACTTCTTTAATTTGGCTCCAACTATTATTGGTGTGGCTTTTTTATTGCAGTCCATCATTCGATACTGCTTCAGCACTTTTTTGGCGTATTTTGACTGACTCAAATGTATTTTGCCTTTTATTCGATCTCTTCTGATCTCCAGCCCAAGGCATTTCATTGCTTCTCCCAGATCTGTGATTTCATAATTTTCAAAAAACTCTGGGTGATTGCTTCAGCCCATAGAGCGCCTTGTGGATTTTGCATACAAGGTGTTGTTGCTTGTCATTGAGTTTGTATCCCTCTGGTTGCATCATATAGATTTCCTCTTCGATGGTTCCATTGAGGAAAGCGATCTGGACATCCATCTAGTGGACTTCAAGATCTGTTGTGGCTACAAAGGAGAGGAGTAGGTGGATCGAAACATGTTTGATAACTGGGCTGAATTTTTCTGAATAATCCAAATCTGGAGTCTAGAAAAAGCCTTTGGTGACTAGCCTGGCCTTATAATAATTTAGCCTTCCTTCAACATCGTACTTAGCCTTGAATATCCATTTGCATGGAATTGGGTTTCGGTCCTTTGGCAACTCAGTGAGTGTCCATGTTTGACTCTCCATAAGAGAATTGAATTCAGTGTCCATCACTACTTTCCACTGGTCAACATCAGGAGTAGACATTGCCTTAGAAACGGTGGTTGGTTCCTGCACAAAGTAGCAGGCCTGCTCATCCATAAATCTGGATGGAGGCTATCTGGACCTGTTCGACCTTCTGGGTTGAACTTCGGTCCTCTGAGGTGGGTTGACTCGTTGAGGTTCTGACTCATTGTTTGAGTCATTGTCGTTATTCAGCAGTTGAATCCCTGGATCGGAATTTGGTTGTTCGATCCTTGGGTTGGATTTATCAGTAGCTTTTCCCTTGTGGTCGATGAACTGGTCTTCCACAAAGATGACATCTCTACTGGCGAATGCCTTCTCGGTATCCAAATTGTAGAGCTTGTATGCCTTGTGGTCTGTAGAATAGCCGATGAAAATTATTTTTCTATTCTTGTCATCTAGCTTTCTTCTTAGATATTCAGGGATCTGAGCAAAAGCGATGCATCCAAACACTCGAACATATTTGAGTGATGGTTTTGATCATGTCCGCACCTCATAAGGTGTCTTGCCATTCAGGGCTTTGGTGATGGATTAGCAAATAGGTAGCTATAGTAACAGCTTTTGCCCAGAATTTCTTCAGAAGAGAGGTATGGGCCATCATGCTCTTGGCACTTTTGATGAGTGTCCGATTCTTCTGTTCAGCTACACCATTGGACTGAGGTGAATAGCTAGTTGTATATTGTTGATGTATCTCATTGGCCTTGCAAAACTCCTTGAACTCTGTGGAGATGTACTCTCCTCCTCCATCTGTGCATAGAGCCTTGATCTTCCTCTGGGTCTGGTTTTCTATAGATGCCTTGAACTGCTTGAAGAACTTGAATGCTTTCAGATTTGTTCTTCATATAGTAGGTTGCAGTCCTTCGAGAGAATTTGTCGATGAAGGTTAGAAAATAGAGAGCTCTCCTTGTGGAAGCAGTCTACATCGGGCCACAAATGTCGCTATGTACAAGTCAAGAAAACCCTTGGATGTATGAACTGAGTCTGAACTGAAGGGACTCCTAGCATGCTTGCTGACAATACAGCTTTCGCATGGAGAAGTTGGCTTGCTGACTGAAGGCAAATCTTGTACTAGGCTCTGAGCTGACATTTGCTGAATATTGTTGAAGTTAAGATGGCCAAGTCTAAAATGCCATAGCATATCAGTTGATTTGAAAGTGATTTTGTGAAGTGCTTGACTCTTAGAAGAATAGCAATGGCTGAGTTTGTATAGATAGCCGCTTCTTCTTCTGTAGGCTAGAACCTTCCAAAATTTTTCAAGAATTGTGCAGCCTTTTGTATCAAATTGGACCCTCTGACCTGAATCGGTAATTCTACTAACTGAGAGCAGATTCTTGGTCAGATTTAGAACGTTGAGAACATTGGACAACAACTTGACTTCACCTCTTTTGAATTCAACTCTGACTGTTCCTTCACTGTTGATTGAATGTGATGAGTTGTCTCCAAGTTGCACAACTTGAGAGTGGGTGAATGGCTTATAGTCTTTGAACTAGTCACAATGGTGAGTCATGTGTTGAGTTGCTCCAAAATCTAGATACCAGGAATCGATAACCTGTTGTTCTCTGACTTTGGTCATGGAAGTCGCTTCATTTTCTTCTTGTTGTTGCTGATTTGAGTGAGTGGTTGTTGCACTATGTGCTTGTTGGAACTGCTTTTTCTTTTCGTTCTTGTATTTCAAAGTTCGACAGTCCTTGATTTCATGGCCAGTCCTCTTACAGTATCTACAAAAAAGTTTCTGCACTGGTTGGAGTGATGAAGAGCTTGAATTTGATCTTGAACCAAAATTTGGTCCAGACTGTATGTTGCTCTTCTCGTCAGTAGAGCCTAACTTTGTAGATCTCTTGGATCTAAACTTCTGATTTTTTGAATAGAGAGCTTGAGTATCTGATCTTGAGCTTGAGGAGGAGGATGATCTTCTAATCTCCTCTTGTAGGAGTAGCAAAATTATTCTTGATAGAGTGAGGTGCTCCTGGGTAAAAATTGCCATTACCCAATTTTCATAGGCTTCAGGTAGACTCGATAATAGAATCATGAGTGCATCGAAATCTTCTATGACTGAGCCAGTTGCAGTCATCTGCTCCATAAGAACTTTGAAGGTGTTGAGGTGACTCAAAACACTATCTGCATCAGACATTCTGAGGGTGACGAATTTCTTCCTTAGATAAAAGTCCTGTCTGTCGCTGCTGCTTCGTTTCTTCTTCGACAGGTTGACTTTCGGCTTCTTGCTCTGGAGTCTGGGTTTTGCATTATGTGTTGATGTATGTCCTCGATCTCCCTTCTGAATTGGTAGTAGCGTGAAGATATCATGGCTCTTTTTTTTCTTTAATCCAAGAAATGTGGATTCGTCGAATTTCACATTTCAACTTGACACAATCGTCGAGCTTGCTTCTGTTTTCCTTTGGCATGTGCTTGTATGCTGCACATCTTAACACACGTACGTAGTATGACAGATCAGGCTTATTACCTATCCACATCTCATACGGTGTCTTGTTTTCTAGGGTTGTCGTCGTTCATCTGTTCTGCACAGGTACTCTACAGGTGTACTGCTGTAGCAATTGCCTCAACCCAAAATTGACTTGGCAATTGAGCCTGTGCCATCATGCATCTGGCTCCTTCGACTAAAATCCTATTTCTTCTTTCTGTGACACCATTATATTCCTTGTTCTTGGAAGAAGCTTGAAAACTCCTTGCTCTTGTACTCACCTTCATTGTCAGATCTGATGGTCTGAATCCTCTTCGAGGTGTGTCGCTTTGCGAATGCCACAAACTTCTTGAAAGAGTCAAACACTTCAAACTTTTTCTTTAAATAATAGAACGTTGCCATCTGGTTGTAGTCATCAATGAACGTCAAGAAATACCTTGATCTTGAGAGCGAATCGACTTTCATCGGTCCACAGACATTTGAGTGGATGAGTTCAAGGACTTCCTTGGCTTTTCTTCCCTCATGTACAAATGGACTTCGATGATTTGCCCTTTTGGCAGGCTTCACAGAATTTGGTGTCGGGTTTGGATATCTTCAGATCTGTGACAATCTCCTTTTTGCTCATGTCGTACAGGATTCTATATTCAGATGCTACATTCTTCTGTGCCAGAATTGATCTCTGTTTTCTGATGCATTTAGTATGCTATTAGAACTGTTGATTATCTTTACTTGGTACAGGTTACCTTCTCTGGATCCAACAGTCAGCAGCTTGTTTGTTGTTTTCTCGATCATCCGGCATACATTGCCATCGAACAAGACTTGAATTCCAAGATCTGCCATCTTTGATACGGATAGCAGGTCTCTTCTCAGTGAGGGTACATAGAGTGCCCATGGCAGCTCTGCTTGTCCCGACAGTGTTCATAGTTGTAGAGTACCAATGCCCTTGACATCATGTCGGCTCTCGTCGCCTAAAGGCACTGCTCTGTTCTTTTGCCTTCTCCTATGGGGACCTTGGCCCTCTCTCTTCTTCTCCGATCTCTGGCTACAATGAAAAATGGCTCTTCAAGGCTATGGATGAAATGGGAAAGTTTCTTATTTTGGTGTCTACTCTGCTACTAAAGAACCCAAGTTCTTCACTTTCTTTGGTTCAATTCTGAATGGAATCTATCTAACCCCCATCATCTCTAAAAGTTAAGATTTTGCCGTACCCACAAAATAAGACCTGGAAAGTATAGATTTCTCTCTTAGGATCCTCCAACTTTCTCTTCATGTTCATGCCAGCTATAGGGGTAATGTGTCACATGTCTGCTCTAAGTGCAAAACATCAGATGAGGATGTGACACATTTGTTTTTCCATTGCTATCAGTGGCTGACCTTTTCATTGCGTGCTGTCATGTCAGATTCAGGAGGTTCAATTATACGGATTTACTGCTAAATGATGTGAACATTCACATGTGTGGGAATGCCCTAAAGTGTGAATTAATCTCCTAAGCAAAGCTTTGATTGAAATCCAAGATCAATTGATGAAATCTAAGGCAAAGAGACAAAGTTACATGCTTACATTCATAACCAAATTAGTTTCACACGTGTGTAAACATGTACTACTGAAAACTAAGTCCCAACAAGCTCCTCTCCTTGGGTAGAGAGAGAAACCACCACTTTTGGTGAAGGGTAGAAATTGATGAATCTCCTCTCCTCTTCTCAGGTAGAGAGAGAAACCACCACTTTTGGTGAAGGGTAGAGAGAAAAATACACTCAAATTTGATGAATCTCCAAATTGACTCAAAAACTCACCTTGATTAATGAAAGAATATGATATTACATATAGAACTCATGGAGATCCATGCTTTAATTCTATTGGACCCCTCAAACATAGCCCCTCTTATCCTATTGGATGAGTGATTCATCCTTCTTACACTTCTATTGGACCCTTCTTATGAAAATGATAGTACATATAGAACTCATGGAGATCCATGCTTTAATTCTATTGGACCCCTCAAACATAGCCTTTCTAATCCTATTGGATGAGTGATGCATCCTTCTTACACTTCTATTGGACCCTTCTTATGAAAATCTCACTTGTGAAAGGACCCTTTGACTTTTGCCAACACTTTGACTTCATCACTCATCAAACTACATCTACACATGTGTCACAAGCCTAACTACCTCGAGTTTGCATCACAATTTACTTTTGGCCAAATTGAGGCTTTACATGTCGACTTGACCATTTTGACCTCTATGCCAATTTTGGCCCTATCAAAGTTCTACACCAAGATGCTTGATACAAAATCTTTATGATACCCCTAAACTATTTTTACTTTTTCTACATGTCGGAACATGCTCCACACATGTGACATTTTCTCACAAACTAGAAACACAAAAACATTTTCAAGATAGATTTTGACAATTTTTCACAAATGACATTATTTTTTATTGATGTTGCTATCAATACTTTTTGGCAATGTCTTAGAGTTATCACTCTGTGGAACATTTGGCTAGATAGAAATAGTAAATAATTTGGGACTGGTGATTTTGTCATCTCCCCTTTGCTTTTATTTAAGGAGGCTGATAAACTGTTGCTTCTCTAAGTTGATATTCTCTAAGTTTGTACTCTATATAAAATTATCAATCCATTGTTAGATTTTCGAGAGAAAAAAAAAAATGAAATGTTTGCATCCACTTATTAAAAAACCCTTCTACCTTGAGATCACCAGATTTTAATTAAATCTCGATTGAATTAATGCCCTTTTTCTATAACTTGCATAGTACTCATTGATAAGTTCACATGTAGAAGAAATGTTGAAAATGTTATGTCCATAATTTAGAATTATGCCTATCAAATATCAAATATAATATTGCAGCGTCAATACAATCATTAGAATTTGAATATGGTCATAACTTTGAAAGACCTAATGTGGTGTTTATAACCTGTTAATGGATGTTTTGTAAGTTCACAATTTGATTCGGATGAAAATGTTGTGGGGCGAAAGAAGTTAGTTGCCATGCGTGCCAGTAGAAGTTAGTATTTTTGAATGTTCCATGGAGTTAATTTTGGTAAGTATATTGCCATGTGGTTGACTCCACCTTGTCATTAACAAGAAGTCCCCATAAGCATAGTGATTTTATAGAATTTAGCATGCGTACATCCATGTAAACACTATTTTTGCCTTACTGATACAATGACATGAAATAGGACTCTAGTGATATGAGCTTTCTAATCGAGTTCTTAGAGTTCACTCATTTTCCATACTATAATGCTAATTCACAAACAAAGATGATTTACACAACATCAATATAACAATCTGCATGTCACTAACTTGAAGTCCTCTAAATAGCATTCGAGCATACCTTCAAAGGCATCGTAACATTTAGCGTCATGTTGTAGAATGGGACAATGATTTGCTTCATAGATAACCCAACAAACATTTGGTCCGATATACTTTTGAAGCTTTGCTTTTCATTACAATAATGTCATTTTGATATTCATTCACAACAATGCCCTTGTCATGATCTTACATTTTCAAGTATGACTACAAATATATGGTAGTAGTTTGTTTATTGGGGTATTGCCCAATCTTACAAGTGTGTAAAACTTTCACAAAAAGGTTTTTTGAAGCTTGCAAGAATCGTACGATACACGCCTCATGTTTATATGTTTTTAGGGGCTCCATCACTTCACAATTTTGAAGGAATCTCCGACAGTACCATTACTTGAGAAAATATACTGCACTCCCAACAAAAGGACCACCCAATTAGCTATTTTCCATACAAATATATCCAATAGTTGCATGCACATAACATATGAAAGGATAGTGAAAAGCTTTGAGTGTCTAAGTCACACAAAGAGACTGTCTCTATCTTAAAAACACCATCTTCTTCTTTTTCTAATCTAAATTGAATAAAAGCATACTCTCTCTCTCTCTCTCTCTCTCTCTCTCTCTCTCTCTCTCTCTCTCTCTCTCTCTCTCTCTCTCTCTCTCTCTCTCTCTCTCTCTCTCTCTCTCTCTCTCTCTCTCTCTCTCTCTCTCTCTCTCTCTCTCTCTCTCTCTCTCTCTCTCTCTCTCTCTCTCTCCCCCCTTTTTTGGTGGAGTTTAAGTGAAACTTTCTATGGAGAAGAAATATCGTATACAAGGCCTACTAACTATTCATGCTTAAAAATCACGTCATTGCTTCTTCAATCTTTAGATCGAACTTTATCCCTCTCATATTAAGCCAAAGTCAACAAATGAATCCATGCATTTTTTTTTTTTCAGGGATGCAATCTTTTGTATTATGTGAATATTAAGAAGATAGTTAATGGTCTTTCCATATATGCTTTTTTAGTTTTATTTGATCATAAGGATTGGAATGATTTGTCAAGGTTTGCCTATCCCTAACTTGTTTTGAGGCTTGATTTACTGGTTCTTAAGCCAAAACATGCAAATTAGGTTAACAACTATAGACCACTAACCATGTTAAATAAGGCCTAATTATTTTGGTTTTTAAGAAAATACATGCAAACCAAGTTAACGACCATAGAGCCCCTGACCATGTTAAACGCTTATTATAAAATGATAATCAAGGTAATAGCAAAGTATTTAAGTCATTTACCATCCAAGCACTTGGATATTGTAAAATTCGGTGTTTTACAAGGTGTAGAAGTATAGTTTAAGTACTATTCTTAATACAATGACCACCTTAGATTCATCTTTCTATAATTCTTCTACTATTATCTTGAAACTAGACTTTGAATAGGCAATTCATAGATTAAAATTGATACCATCTATTTTCTTGTGGCAAATGTCATTAAATTCCTTGGTTTTGAGTATATCAAAGGGACATGGTACCAGTGCAAAATAAGTGTATCCTCTTGGAAAAGAACTTTTTTGTTTTTCCAATGGTTAGGGATTTTTGAAAAGGGTCCTCATGGACAACTTTTCTATGATAGCTCAATGAAGGTTTTAGACTTCATGATGAGAGAGTTAACTTTAGATAATAGAGAGATTCGATTGGTGGAGCATCCTATTGACTTTGAAAATGTGGTATCTTGTGATATCCTAAAGACCTTGGTAATTGGTGGGAATGGAGGCTTGGTTTGGGAATAAATTGCTTTGACTATAGATATACATATGCTATAACCAAAGGATACTTGGCTACAATATTAAATGGAAAAAGGATGGTATTGGGCAAATTGGAAGGAAAAACGTGTGAATATCAAGAAATGCGAGATGGTATTATGTTTGCATCAAGAACCTTGGCTATGGATCTTCCATTTTGTGAGAAAATTTACATTGACAACAAGTTGTGTTTTTTGGTGATAATGAGGAGAAAATTTTGGAACATTTATTATTTAATTGTCATTCTTCATTATGGAATGAATGTTTGAAAGGATTTAGAAACATGATATTTTGGTTGACAAGGCCATTGTCTTCTTAGAAGCTGGCAATTATGGATATCTTCTCTATAGAGTGTGGCTTAGTATCAAAGTACATGTCATACGAAAAATCTAGAAGCTCATAAATGAAGTATTTTTGAAGGAGATGGATGAATGCCTCTTCGCCAATGATTTACTAGAAGAGCCATGTAAAGCTTTTATAATATTATTATCTCAAAATGGCAATAAATGGAAGGGGTAAACTTTATGTTGGAATAAAATGTTAACTTACTACTATTAAGTATTCTAATAATTCTAGGTCAGTGGAGTATGGAGTGATGATAAATAGAAGATTGTGTTGATAGCAGTTTGGTATTTTCATTTATGTGATTTTATATTAAGATTAAGCATTTCAATGGGGCAAGAGGTAAACTTATTAGAATTTTCTACTAAACTTGTGAAGCTATTAGTAAGATTCATCAATAATACTAAAGAATTCTAGAATTAAAGTCTTATGTAATGTCATTCAATAGTAACACAAGATTATTATTATTTTAAACTATGCAAAGGAATAATTTAACAAACATAGGTTATTTCAAGCAATACTAGCATAAGAGTGTCTCCATGTCATTGCGAAAGACCTACATTCTTTTTCTTCCAAAATTCTCCTTATAAAAAGAGTGGCCATTTAACAATTCTTCTAAGAAGACACATAGAATATACATGAAGATGCTATTGATAATATGTATAGTTGCATGCCCTCTCCTCATTAGTGATGCAAAGTAGGCATGAACTATTGTTGGGTAGGTCTATAGATGTATGACTAGTATCAACCCCGATATCGAGGAACCAACCTAGGTAGGGTTGGGAACTAAACCCCTTGTTATTAGCTTTGTCGATACTTAGGGTCATACTTAGCTAGGGATACTTTGGCCTAGGGAGTACTCATGCTCATACCTAGGCTAGGGACAAATTGTAAGTTTTGCCTTGGTGTCAAATCTAGTCTCAAAGTTTGCTTGAGATTCAAAATTCAAATATGTAAGACAACATATTCATGGTACACTAGCATCAACAAAGTACCGGCTTTTCAAAAGCACTCGATTCCACTATATCTTTCAAAACACTCTGTCTTTCTACATTGTGTATATCTTCCTAACCAAGTTGATATTTGGATGGTATCGTCCTTGCAGTACAAGTCTACAACTTGTGTACCATATTTATGTTGATAGTAGGTTGGTATCAAACATTCCAATTGGCTTGTTTAGCAAATCGGGCAACTTTCAATGCTATGATCTAACTCATATTAAATATTATGATACCGACCCAATATTTATTACCACTATCCTAGCTTTGAAGATGTTATTGTCCCACTCTCAAGGCCTTTAACAAACCTTGTTAGACATTCTACATGTTGAGATACAACAACAACAATTGGCAATAAGGGTGGTTTTATAGTACATTGTCATGCAAGTCCCAAATCTAAATTGGAGCTCTCCCATTGGTCCAAGGAGGAACCACCCACCTCCCTCTTTCATTTTTATACTTACACTCACTTGCCACCATTTGACCTGAACTTATGGAGCAACAAAAATTCTAATCTTAAAAGTTCATACTTAGGGCAATCTAGTTTCAACTAGCAACAAACCCTTTACTTGGCTCTTTTACATGTGACCCACTTTTCAACTTTGGCAAATGAGTTGATGGGCAATGGACCACCCCCCTTTTAAAATTTGGTTGGCAAGTACTAAATGGGGGTCGCAATATGATTGGCCAGTTTGAATCTAGGCCATACCATGGGTCCATGTTTCTTAACCCTAGGCAATCTAGCATGTCACGTAATGTCCTCAGGTCCAAAAAATGAGCTTGAGTTGCTTGTACATGGCAATGGTTCTCTCTCTCTCTCTCTCTCTCTCTCTCTCTCTCTCTCTCTCTCTTGATGGGCAATGGAAACCCCCCCCCTTTTAAAATTTGGTTGGCAAGTACTAAATGGGGGTCGCAATATGATTGGCCAGTTTGAATGTAGGCCACACCTCCATACTAGTGTACAGATACACATCTGAGATGTGAATCAACGACAAGTTGAATCCGCATTCAGATGTAAAGCTTTGTCATTCACATCAAATTCGCAGGCCCATATAGAAGATCTACTGATATGAACAGCACGCACTCATTTGTGATTTAAAACACAAAAAGTTCTAAGTTCAATCATGAAAAGCAAGTAAATTTTTATCTGCATATTCGTTCCCAGAAGTGGAAAATAATATGAATGCTAACAGTGGTAGAAAGATAAAATTCAGTAGGATTTAAATATTATAAACAGAGGTTTAGAGACCTGATCACTTCCGAGTGTCCAATTGTGCTCAGTGGACATGATTGTAAAATGTACTGGCCCTAACTCAATGGAACACCAAGGCATGTCCTTTCCTTGTATTGGCATTTGAAAGTGTGTCTCATATGGAACCCCACATTCCCCCCCTGAATCTCTAGTAGTATAGAATGATCCAGAATCTGGAAAATCTCTGTAATCAAACAGTTGCTCAGAATCAAGTTAAGATAGTAGTAAGAGACATAGTTAGCTCGCCTAAAATGTCAAAAAGTTGCTCACCTTTCATGATTTCCAATGGCAGTCAGATATGGAACTTCTGATGCATCAGGATGGATCATTTCGAGGAAAAATTCCCACTCTGCTATGAATCCTGTGGCATAACTGATGTCACCAATATGAAAAACTGCATCTACATTTCCAGCAAGTACTTCAGCTGTCACAGCATCAATCACTTGCAATGATCCGGGCTGCAAAAGCCACCAAACATTGAAACATTACGGAAACTGTACAGTTTATAAATACAGCTTTTAACTAAAATTTAGAGTACTATATGGTTGCTCCAAAAACTCTGGTGCTCTACATTTTCCTATATGAGATAGGAAAGCTGCAATCCAAAGCATCAGTACTACTTATCCCCAAATCCAGCTCCTAATCATTCGCTACAGTAGGTTGCAACCTCCCAGCAGCCTTATTTTTCACTAATTAAGTGACTCTAATCCTTTGGGTAGGAATGTTCGAGGTCTTTCTTACATATGCAAAATTAGAGAGCAATGATGCCTAGGTTTTAAGTCAAACCAACATTCGATATACTACTACTTCTTCCTTCAGAAAGAATGCAGGGTTGTTAGTGTAGATTTTTTGTTCCAGACACGAAGACGCAAAATCATTCTAGAAAGTCTTAGATGAACAGATTAAACTGAAATAGTACAAGCTTCAAATCCAGTAGTGTATAGCTGCTTCTCTCGGATGATCAGAGATATCCACCAAATGCTGATTCTGTTCCTTGTTTTATGATTTATGGTTTGATCATTCCAGGTAACAGAGTGGGTTTTCTCTCTCCACACCCTTCCTTCTTCTTCAGTCCGTCTATATTCTATTCGATAACAATTACTCGGTTTTGACCGTCATAGAATGAATTGGGACATACACTAAGACACCTCGTGTGCATTTCTGATAGTAATTTGGACTTATTAGGAAAAAATCTGACCTGAATATAATCCTCAATGCTTCCATCCCGCTCAGCCTTTCCCATATCACCATAGGCAATGAATCTCACAGTAGCTGATCTAGCTGGCGCTGGTGGAGTGGCGAAGTTTGTGTATATACTCCATCCTACAAGGTCACTGGAATTTCAGATCTAATGTTAGTCTCTACAATATTACGGGAAAATGCAGCTGCTCATTTATGAAACAGTATGGACATTGGAGATACAGAGCTGGTTTTGTCCATCTGGGAATCTTTTGATTCTGATCTTATTACCTTCCATATTTGTATGTGTATGTGCTTGATGGCAAAAGACCAGTGAGTAACGCAGAGTGAATAAACCCAGGATCATGCCATCCAAAACTTGCAGCTGGACCTGAGTTGTTGACTGAAAGGAGATAGTAATTAGACGGAAAACAGTTTTTGAGCTGAAATGTTATAGTAAGTTAAGAGAAAACTCAATTTCAAGGCCTAAAAAGTCAATGTGTTTGAAGGAAACTAGCAGAATGTTTTCAGTGCACTAGTACTGTAGTCAAAGAGTCAAGCAAGAAGTAAAGATGTTCGAGAGAAGGAAAATACCACAAAGGTCAGATTTGTTGAAAGTGATGACTGCGGAATTCTTCCGAGAATCTCCACTGACCCAAGTCAATTTCATCTGCATAGCGTCCATAATTTCAAAGTCTTTTCGGCCATTTCTGCACAACTTGCAGATTTGTTTCATCAGCAGATCTTAAAACTTCGTACTACTACTCTCCAGACGCAAAGAGTCTGAGCATTTTCAATAATAACAGCGGAAAACGAGCAACGTAAATTGCTTAGGAAAGTTATTCGTTGTACCGTTGTCCCAGTAGAATCGTTACATGAAAGATGTCCATACAATGGAGCAGCGGGGCTGTTGAATCGGATCGGATCTAGAGTCTTGAGTATGCATGGTGTATCAAATCCACCAGTAAATAGCACAAATGTAATGTTTGTCCTGATGTTGACCAGGCGGAATGTAATGGAGGCGTTACATGTTCGTTCTATGCAAAGGTTTCCGACTTTTTTTTGGCATTGGGAGATATTGCATTCCAAATATAAAGGATCTTCGGCCAGAAATTTAGCCTGCCACATTTCATATGCACTGCACAGCAGTCAGATCAACATTATGAACATAAACAACTTTGTTGAGAGTATACATGCTACCCATCCCTAATATACATCATGTTATTCCTGGTGGTGCAATGCATTATTACCTTTACTGGGTAGGAACACGATAGCGGTAGAGAAGACAGATCACCTGTCTCGACATAGAGCCTTTTGACTGATGGACAGAAAGAGAAACTGAAAAGAAACAGAGCTTCAATTCAGCGATTCAGATCTCTCGTTAGAAAAACATTCATCGCATTAGCTTCACTCAGGCTCATTCAACATCAATCATTCGGACAAGAGGAATCGGAGAAGGTGCATGGATTAACACTAACTGCAAGATCGAAGACTGAAAAATATTAACTTCAAATTGCATACAGGAGATCAAAATTTGTTTCTCTAAGGAGAATTAAGGGGTGCCCTGGCCCATTAACGTGTACTGTGCAAACATTGAATGACATACTTGTTTGAAGTATCTGCAAAAACTCCAATCCAGTCAGTTTCGCTGGGAATTCTTACGCCGCTGACAGTGACAGTGACGTTCTGTACATTGGAAAGCGGACCTGCTGTGTCCAGAGAGACTGCCAAATACGAATTGGGATCAGTAGTGCAACTGAGTAGATCTCTTCTGTTTTTACGGAACTGAATTTACTTTCCAAGCTCCCCGGTCCCGTTACTGCGTCTGCTGTGCTCCAAAATGTGCCGCAGCCTAATAGAATAGCTAGCATGACCATGTGTATCTGGAGTACTACTGCTGGCTTGTAGAAATCCATCTTTGAGTAGGATTTTCTATCTGATATAAGCTTTATTTGAAGCTATCAAGTCTACTGGAAAATGGTTGCTATTCAATCTTCACACCAGCTGCCATAAGAGCTACAGTGCTATTACACTGCTGACTATTCTTCTCAGAGCCCAAGCTTCTATCCATTGATGACTTTGATCAAACTCTAGAATTCTGATATATATCGAAAATTTTAGGCCATCCAATCAGCCCACAAGAAGTCTGAAAGATTTTCCAGCAAGGATGTTAGATGTACTCAAGTCTACACAATCAAAATGCTAGATCAAGTGAGTGAAACCAAAAATCTGGATCGATCGCCAGTAATATCCTGACTAGCCTCCGCTGCGAAAGTGGACACAATGAAAAACTGAGCTTCGACAAGGTGGGTATTAAGGATCAACCAGCACTACTGCAACTTATATAGCATCCAGATGAGAATTTGTCAGCTTTGCTTGATGAAACTTGTGTGATCTACTCAATTCGCTGCAGCCTAGACTGCAGCTGTGGGCTGAGCCTATTTTATGAAGATTTAAAGCAGGATCAAAAGGTGGGCTGCTATGCTAGGTGAGCTCCTCAGCTGCAAAAGCATAAGACTAAGCATGAATGATGATGCAGGGCAATTAGAGAAGAAGATAATGTATCTGTGAGGGATCTACGAAGTTCATATCTCTCGATCGATCGATCGATCGACTGATGGAGAGATAGAGAGAGTGTGTGTGAGTGTCGAAAATCTCGTGTGAAGAATTCTTCCATTTCAAAAGAAAAATTTAAATTTGTGGGCTCATTGACAATCAAATAAAAAACATTTGATGTATCTATCAATTTCTTCTCAAAAGAGGGGTATCATGGCATTTCTATGCAAAACTTTGTGTTAGAGAGGAAGGAGCACAAGGGGCATCATGGCATTTCTATAAAGGAACAGAGTAGGCACATGAGATTATGAATCTTTTGGAAAATCCATACAATCTAGAAATGAAACCCAATATCAAATACAAATAACTCTAATACTATTTGTACTTTCTTTGCTAGACTTTAAGTATGAAATGACTCAAGCATAGAGACTATCTTCTATTATATCACAAGAAAAGCTAAAGTTCTTCTACTTGTGTCTCTTAGTGTCAATTTCATAGAAAAGATAAAAGATTCTTGAAATATATGATTTTCTTCCCCTCATTTCACAAGGTGATTGTTCATTTTTTCAACATTTTTGTTATTGTAATACTTTTTTAAAGTAGTTGCTCTTTGCCTTATGCAATGACACATGGAAGATAACTATTGAAACGTGTCAAATTTTTGAAAAACATGATTTTTGTCTTGTGTCATTTCACAACATGATTGTATAAGTTTTTAACATCTTTATGTTCTTGTGATAGTTTTTAGAGTATTTGCTTTTTGCCATATGCAATGACACATGAAAGATAAGTCTAGTTGAAACGTGTCAAAGAACTTGACTATGTCCATGAAAACTAAACTAATTGAATCTACTAGGAATATGATGAGAACATCCTTGCAACAATGTAGGCCATATGCTTTTAATGTTCTCAAAATAGAAGCTAACTAAACATCGTACGAATCTTTTCATGAGATATCTTGTTATATTCATATATAATGTTTTAGACAAATGGTTTCAAGCATGTTTTTGAGATAGAAAAACATGTATCTTGCTACAATTAAGTACATGTGTGAATCAAATCCACATTTGTCGTTTTGATTTTCACAAATGTTTCAAGTCCCTTTGACAAACCTCACAAACTTAATCTGACAACATAGCCTTCACTTGGCAAGACATTAAGGCCAAAATGTGTATGTGAGGATGGGGTTGAACTTATGAAACATAGAAAAGAAATTTTGTAATATAGCTATTTAAAAAGTATTTTTGGACACAAGGAGTTGAGTGAGAGAGGATCCAAGTCTTCTCTTCCCATTTCTTTATTAGGCCACTCAAAATGGCCTCCATCAATTACACACATTGTGGGACTGATCTTCAGGTAGCAAGATATTTGACATCATGGAGTAGGTGTAGTTGCTAAGAGAGCGTCATGGGCACGTAGATATGGCGCCATGTACGTGGTAGCAGACTTAGAACATATCAACCAAGACAGCACATTTCTCTCTCCAATATCAAAATGGGTGGATTTGGCATATTGATGGGTTCCAAGTTTCATTTGAAATGTTTTCTAATAAGTTCTTCAAGTTTGATTGTTTTTCTTCTAAACTATGCCATGGCTACCCTTGGAATTTCAGCATGTAATCTTTTAGAACCAAAACATAGCCTTCTATAGTCCTCTTCTATTTCTTTCTATTGGAGAATAGTGTGTAGTGAAGTAATGAGGGAGAATCGTGAGTAGATGTAATTCTGAAAACATTAACAATTTTGTAAAACATTGATAATCCCTCTAACCAAACTAATGCAGAAAGATTGCCCTCCCCCCCCCCCCCCCCCCCCCCCCCCCCCCCTCCCCCCCCCCCCCAAAATGATTCCTTAAGTCAGTTCTAAGTATTAGATTTAGCTTCAAACAATTAAAATAAAATTTGTGTGTCTAGTGTGTGGTTTTACAATCACTCTGATTTGAAGTATCAGTCTCCTATTAGGCATTTCGGACAGCCATTGAAGAGTGTTGGAGAAATGATCTTCAATATCCAGTTATGACAATATCATGAGTTGACAAAGTTGCGGATATGTTATGTGCTCATGTATATTACTTAGTGGTTTTATATTAGTTATTTATTGGTGAAGCATACTTGAATTGTATTTGATAATGGCAAATGATCTAATGGGATCTAAAATGCCCATAAATTGTGCAAACTAAGTAGTGGACCATTTTGTAATGTGAATAGAGCTAAATGACCACCATCTCTCTCTCATGTTGGCTCTCTCATTGTATTTTGCTCTTCCTGAATAACAAGCTAAGATCATGTTCTCTCTCTCCTCTCTCTTTATGGATTGACTTATTTTGCATGCTCTGATTAATCACATGGTATCAACAAGCATGCAATGGTTGAAGTCTGAAGATCCGGGCATGCAATTTGAATTATAGATAGAATTATATTTTCTGTTGTAGAAAGAAATGCCTTAGTGTTTCTTGGCTCTCGTTTCTATCTCTAAAAAAGATGAATAAATCTATTCTCAGTTCACAGTTTTTTGTAGGATACATCAGAATAAAAGAGAGAGATAATGAATCATTTGTTATTTCTATGTTGAATGCACAATGAATCTTTGCAAAGAAATCCAATGAAGATTGTAGGCAGCTGAAAGCTGATAAAGCAACATTTATGGCAAATGAAGATCGACAAGATGTCGATACTTGGTATTTGGATTCAGGCGCTACTCAACACATGACAAGTCAACGAAATTGGTTTCATGAGTAGAGTCAAGCTACGACTCAGAGGTATGTTTCAGTGGGCAAATATAGTAGTAATCATAGTATTGATGGTGCAGGCGCTATCCTATTGCAATTTTGAGATGGTACTATTCTTATTCCAAATGTCCTTCATGTTCCAAATCTTACCAAAAATCTACTCTCTATAAGTAGAATAGTTGATTTGGGCCATAAAGTCAAATTTGATTCTAATATTTGTTCGATATTAAACAAAAGCAATAAGGTATTTGCACTCGGAAAAAGACAAGACAATCGTTACAAGCTTAGTCATTGCAATGCTTTGATTGTTCAGACTCTATCTAGTTCTACTTTGGAAGATAGAAATTTACTATGGCATAATAGGATGGGTCATGTCAATTTTACTTGTCTTAGTAATATGTCAATTAAACAGATTGTTTGAAATCTTGATTACAACAATAAATTAGACCATATCGTTTGTCCGAATTGTATTCTAGTTGTTACATCCATGTCCAGTATGTGGGATTCGGAATAATTCCTAACATGGATGGCCGATACTCTAGTGTATAAGGTTGTTAGTTACGCCACACCATTCTGAGCTTGGCTAGTAATGTAATTAATAATCTTATGGGGGCTCAGACCTATAATTGGACTTCTGGAGCACTTGCATGGTGTTTGATTGTTATTATGGAAGAACAAGAAATCAATTGCTTTTGATAGAATTGGAGAGATTCTAGAGGAAAAATTCTCTATCTCTTGGAGATTATGTAACCTGGTGGAACTCGCCCTACTCCTCATTCCAAAATTCATGTTTTCAAGAGCCAGGATCCTCTCCTCTCTTGCATTCAATCACCATGGCTTGAGAGTGAACCGGTTAGGGATTTGACTATTTGTTTTCTGTTGGTTGGGTGGTTTGGCTCCATAGGTGTCCTTTTGGTTGCATGCAATAGGATCTAGGTAGACCTTCAAGTGGTATCAGGGAACTTTTTTAATGGAAATTATGGAATTTCTTTTAAAAGGGAGAATGAAGAGATAGGAATAAGACTGTCATGGAATCAGCCAATTGCATAGATTTTTGTGGAAAATCTAGTATGTGTGCAAAGGTTGAACTATCCATGTAAAAGTTTAGAGAGACTCAGGACAGATCTACAAAAAATTTGTGGATAGTCTTGGACTATAATTGTTTTGTTTCTTTAACTTTTAAACATTGATATCCAATGAAAGGTGATAATTCACCTAATGGTTCATGTAAATTGAGTCTACATGAACGCGATGTTACTAGTTGGAGAAGAGTTAGACCCAATAGGAAAATTTATCACTTAGTGTAACTTGAAAGACAATACCCACCCAATTCCTGTATAGTATTTAAGGAGCACGGACATGATATAACTCATGTTTGCCAATTCATTTGCTCTTTTTGCGCTCTCTGGCTCTTTGTTTAGCTATCTAATTGATCTATTAGAGAAAGCATAAGCTTTTCAAGATTGCTAATCTCCAGTTCACACCTCGAGATTCCAATAAGGTAAGCGAATTATAAAGCAAATTTCTTTGTCTTGAAAAAACATTCATCATATCTTACAACTTTCTAGTTTAGGTTTTCTTTCGGGTCGCTGTGTAGTGGGGCCCAACCCATGTTGAGCGTAGGTCAAGAGCGGACCTATGCCGAGAGCGAACCTATGTTGAGCATAGGTTCGCTCTTGACTTCTGCTGAGAGCGGACCTATGCTCAGCAAAAATCCGCTCTCGACCTATGCTGAGCATAAGTCCAGAGACCTCTACTCAACATAAGTCCGCATCAGTTGAGAGGATATCAGTTGAGATTTGTCTTTATAAGTTTTGTGTCTCTTGTCATATATCCTTGTTTATTTTGTCAAACATTCAAATGGCTCAGCTCAAAATTCGTCCGCCTTTAAACCCTTCGAATCTTTAGAAAGTAGACATGACTAAGCACATGTTTTACTTTACCAAGGGTTGTGAGGGCCAAAAACTCACTGACCTCTTCCTTTGGACTGCTGATACTTCTGGCAAAGGGCCGTCTACCTTCAAAGCACAAGAACACGTGCTTTGGAAGGTAGCGATTGCAGAGGAGGATGATGGCTTTACAAACATTGTGATAAGAGCGATTGACAAGAAGGTTTTCTTGTACATTCTAGAGAATGGGTTCATGAAGATCAGTTTTGGAAGGATGCCATAGTATGAAATTTCTTCGACGATGCCTTGAAGACGATTGTAAGTTTTTTTTTGAATGCATTAAAATTTGAGTATTGGTTTGCTCTTTATGCTTAGCATGGATATGGTTTTTTTTAAATGACTGTTATTATTTTTTTCAGACATTGAAAGCTACAATACAAATTGCCGCTGAAGCCCTGGAAAAACTTAGAGGACCCTGCACTTAATAAATCAGTGAAATCATTATTCTCTCGTGAGCAACCTCTTCTCAAAAAGACACCCAAACACCTTATTCCACTACTGGAACAGAGCTTATGTCAACATGTTAGCTGAAAAAAAATGAAAAAGAACCTAAGCCTCGCTGGTGAGCGACTCTACCTTTCATATAGCCTCCTCCCACAACTGCAACGGTTCTATTAGTTAGAAATAGTAAGCTCAACTGTGATTGTTGTTTACAGTTATGTACTATTTTAGTTTGGTAGGCTTTAGTTAAAAAGCCAGCGTCCCGGGCCGATAACGGGAGTTTACCTGGATATAGCCTAAAATGCCACGTAGAGGACAATAGTGAATTTCATGCATTTATTAGGTCTATGCCACGTGGCGTCCCCATGCAAAGGGGACCTTTACTTGTATATGTATCAGTCTCTTTGTAATAAAGATGCTTTTGCTTTGTGAGCTCTTTGCTTGATGTGAGCTCCTCTATCACTCTGTTACTTGTGGATGTTGTTCATGGTTTCGATGGTTAGCAATCAGTCATTGATTGCATCTCTAATATGCACTCTCCACTAGATCAAAATTTTCACATAGAATGTTAACTTGGTATTAGAGCTTTAGGTTGTGGAGGAATGTGCATGATCGAAGCTCTTGGAAGAGTGATTCCATCGATAGTAGCATCAGAACCGAGCAACGGTAAGGACGCCATACGGGGTACAGGATGATCCGGGGTGATCGGAGACGCAAAGCCCTTTGATTCAGTGCATACGAAGCCGATTTGCAGAATCGAAGTTAAGAAAATTCCATAGCAGTCAGGCTATGAGACAGCCCACAAGAAATACTCACAACGGGAGCAATTCTCAGTGAATTGACGAACGATGTGATGCCAGGAAGAGCTGACAACGGTGGTTTGGACAGACAGGGCAGCCATAGCAATTGGATTCTCAGTATTTGGATCAGAAACAACTGCAAAAGCATGCAAGAAAGGTTGAAACTGTCAACCGGGGTTTCAGAGTAGAAAGAAGTGGATCTTGCACTGTAGCAAGTTTTTTTGCTACTGTAAAAGGCTACAGTAGGGCGCTGGAGCAGCAAGATAATGACTGCAAGAATCCAGGCTCAGCCTTGAAGCCATGGAAGAATGATTCTCAGTTCTCCGAGGTAGCCAAATAGGCTGGCTAGGGTTTCAAGTGGTAAAACTGTGCATCTTACACTATGGAAAGACTTTCTTGAAGCTGTAGATAGGGGCGCCCTGCTAGTGTGGATCTAACCATAGGAGGCCATGGACTGCCATAGATCAGAGGAGGAGAACGTTTAGATCTCAGAAGGGTGGCCATTAGCAAGGGCAGAAGAAGACATGGCTGCAAAGAGAAAGATAGAAGAGGAGGAGCCTGTGGCAGCTTGCGCGCGCCCAACCAACAAAGGGCTTTAGCGGCTAGAGGTGGTCCGTGGCCAGATGAGTCACATTCGATGTGCAAAGAGGCTGGGAAATTGTCGGATCTAGGTCCATTCAGATCAACTGCCATGATCAAGACTTCTCGACACAGATCGTTAGATTGGAGGCCACAGTTGGATGGAGAGTGAAATGGGCCTAAAGACAATTGAAGGGCATTTTGCCAGGCAACTTCATTAAAAATCTTCATACTGAAATGTAAGACGGGGCCCGACTGGTGAAAGTCGTTTTGAAGCCCACAAATTTTTCAAAATGACATTTCAGTTCATTTTTTAACTATTTTGCTAAAGAGAGTTTAGCAAAGGCTATTTCTGGCCAGAAAGGAGCTTTTGGGGCCAAACAAAAGCCATTTTGGAGCCTGTAAAAGCTTGCACAAAGTTGATGATAGAGTGATGACATCGTCAAGGGAGAAATGCATTTTGATGCATTCTTGACACCATTATATGGAGCGGGAGACGAGTGACCCAATGAGGTACAATTTTCGCTATTTGGTGACCTAGTGATTGCATCTCTAATCTGCACTCTTCACTAGATCAGAATTTCCACATAGAATGTTAACTCTATTCCCTTAAAAAAGAGAAAAATCGTAAAAAAAAAAAAAAAAGAGGGAGAAGACCGTTAAAAAAAATCGTAAAAACAAAAAGAATAAAAAATTAAATTAAATTAGCACAAGTCTCTTTGGTTTTTTATCTCCATATCAGTTACCATACATCCTTCATTTTCATTTTTCTTGTCCATCTCCATTCAATCTTCCATCCGCTCTCTCATCTGTTAAATTCGTTTCTATTTTACTTTTCAATCCTTACTGATCAATCTTTTTACTTACTCTTTTCTCTTCTTCTTATTCTTCTTGTTCTCCATCTTCTAAAAAAAAAAGATTTGGAACACCAGCGTCATTGAGCAAACCTCAAAGCAATTCACCAACCAACTACTTTGCAACATTCTAGTGTTGAAATATGGAGACTGCCCTTGTAGGATTATCGAAATTAAAAAAGTTCCCTAATGAAACAATCTGAGACTACACCTATAGGATCTATCATCTAGTGAAGGATTGTGATCCCTTGATTTTCCAACAAATCATCATGGCAAAATACTATGTCGGACTATCCAAAAGGATCAAATCTGGTATGGAAGAGTTAGCATCCTATGCGTCACTTGCACAACTTTGTAAGGATGCTGCCTTGATGAAAATCTCACTCGAGAAGAAGGATTTTTTCTATCACTCTGATGAATCATCAGAGGAACAAAAGTCGACAATGAACGATGATCCAACAAGAATGGAACCCCATGCAAGGCAACGAAGTGCAGCAAAGTCAAGCAGATCAAGTGCAGTGGAAGACCAAGAACCTTGCACTTCAAGCTGTCAGCAAGCTTATGCTCGCTCTATTAAATTTCTTGAAAAGGACAAATGTACCTTTTGCTTTGAAAATCATCCAAGTACCAGATGTCCAATCAAGAATCCGCACTTATTAAAAGGACAATATACATAGCAACAAGTACATCGATGGCAAGATCCAGCAGTTCAATGGTCATAAGCATAATCAAGCCGACAAGGAGCTCACCAAAAGGATGGATGTCAGATTGATCCATCTAAATCACGAGTTTCTTTAACAAACAGTGGCAAGGTAAAAGTTGTGGTTATATCCTCTTGCATATCACCGAACTCAATGGAGGACCATAACAGCCTAGTAGTCTATTTTGTGGAAGATCCTAAGGGGAATCTGTTATCGGTGTATGTCTATCAACTTAGAGACGATGGCATACTGCACTCAGTTAGGTGCTATGGATGTGGAGGAAAACACCGTCGTGCTGAATTTTCACATCAAGGGGATCCATCAACATTTGATCCCTCATGTTCACAATGCGGAGTTAATCATCCATGCCGAGATTGTCCGATGAGAAATTCACAAATAGCCAGGAGGCATTTGGCCTATGTGGCATCCACTCTCTGATACATGAAATTTTTGTTTGACAAGTCCTTTGTATTTATTGACTCTCTGTAAACGACAAGCCATACTTGTAGAACAGCTCAAGAATGAATTTTTTATTTATCTATCTCCAGATCACCTTGTAGAGAGTTTAGGATATTTATGCATATCCAAGTTTCTGAGAGATCCATGTCTTATCACAGTTGATTCCTGCATATCATTGAGATATTGGTCTTCGAGTCAACTATAGAGACATTGTGAAAATTTGGTCCAACATGTTTCGACCAACTGTTCCAACTGAGTGCTCCAACAAATGTTCTACTTGAGTGCCACGACCAAGTGCTCTTACAGAGTGCTACAGTCACATCAACTTCTGCTAAATCTCTTAATTGAGCTTCAACAACATCTTTCAACCAAGGGATTCTTGTTGAAGCAATTACCCAAACACTCAATCGACGGCATCAACCGACAGAACAACCGAATGAGTCATTCATTCAATAAAAATACAGTTTGGATACTATGAAAGATCCAGAGCTAGTAGCTGCATATACCTATATCATCAAATGTGCAGCAGTGATACCATCTTAATGAAGAGGAATGCATATTGCAGACCAGATCAACAGGACCAAACGAATATCACCTGCCACTTCCTCAAACAGCTACAGCTGATGGATACTCAATAGCCACAATCAACCCAAGTGCAATCCCCTGCTGCTAGAAGATCCAGGCCCAATCACCAACTAGGACATTACCACTACTGACATCCCCTCGCATTCCAACAGCCACCATAGGCAACAGATTCAGGGGAGGGAGAAAGGGAGCTGCCTACAACCACACAAGCAAAAGATACACTTGTAGTTGATCCCACTCAAGAAGACAAAGGCTAAGAAGATAGACGGACAATCCAAAGGGACTCAACCACTAGGAACACCCCAATCATAAACCTCAGGTTTCAAGCACCAGGGAGTTGAAGATCCTTAAGGAGGGGGAAGTACAAGTATTGGGTACTCAGTCTTCTCCTTCAACCACTCCTCCATCCACATTCCTGTCATCCAGTTCTCTTGCCACAACATCTGTATCTATTTCCATGTCTGTTATAACATCCACACCATCTACCACAACTTCCATCATCAGAATACTACCACCACCACCGTCACCTTACCTTACAACTTTCTGCATTTCTTTTCAGACCCTGGTAGTCTTACCAAGGCAGCTAAAAGATCATTATAGTGTCTTGTAAAGACCAACTATCACCTACATTGGTTGGTCAATCAGAAAGAAAGCAGGTAAAGCTACAAAAAAAGATAATACAAAATAAAGAAAAAAAGAATCAAAGAGATCTTGTTGAGAAGGCCAATACAAAAGAAAAGTGATGCGAGAAGAAATCGCAAAAGTGAAACACAGTCGCGAAACGAAACAATTGCCAATAGTTTGGATGGAGTTCAGATGCGATCGCTGGACGCTGTCATCTGAATCACTCCTACAGTCCTCCAGAAAGTTAGGCACTACTAATCTACGTTAATGAATTAATGTAGCATTCAACAAATTCAACCAATGTGCGAAATTAAATGAATGGGAGGATCAGACACACAAATAACAGCAGACACATAAATATAGTTCTCTCACGAGTGGATGTCTCGCTTACTAGCGGTCTTGTGGATCCTGTGGATCCTGTGGATCCTGCTTACCAAACTTGTCTCACTCGCAGGCGGACTTTGTCATTGTATTTTCGTCTTGATTGCTTATTGGCATCAGACTACTTCATACATCTACCTGTATGTTCGTGTATATCAAGTATCATCCAGTAAGTATATAGTCATTCTGTGTAACCTTTCAAATTAGAGTAATTAAGCATCTACAACTAATCAAAAAATTATAAGAGTGGCATATTAGCCACAACCTAGAGTGTATCCGCTGACGTCATGCCATCAGATCAGACATCTGTACTTTTGGGTACTTGTATGACCTTGTTGGTCCCTCATGGAGCGTGAGGGCACAAAAGGTTTTGCGACATTTTTCGTGTAGCATTGTTGGTTTCGTTTTCGTTGTCTGACTTTCTCGTGTTGGAACGCAAAGCCTTCTCGTCAGGTGTTCACGAAACTTTCGTGCTTCTTGTCATTTGACTTTCGTGTTCGCGAACATTTTCGTCAGGCAGAGGGCTGAAAGCTAGCAAAGCTTTGTAAACAGAAACGCTTTGTTTCTTCAAAAAGATCAAGAAGCAGACAAAGATCTTGACCGTCTCAACAAATAACAGATCAAAGAAAAAGATGAAGATGACAGTGGACCTGTAGGATACAGTGAATCTGTAGGATAAAGTGAACTCCATACCAAGTAATTGGTAATCAAAGCTCGACACTACAAAGATCTAAAGCTGCAACTGTAATATTGTCAATTCCTTCACCTTTCACCAAACCCCTCATCGTGTTTCTCTACCATCATCAACCCATCTGTCCAATCTGTTTCTACCACCATTTCATAACCTCCTTGAAGACTGATAACCCAAGGTTTGTGCGACCTACCAATTGAAGGTTCTCCACTTCTTGTCGAGACAAAAGTGTCAATGAGGTCAGGATTGCGATTGGAAGAAGAACTGAGGAAACAACCAAAAGCATAAAGGAGAATACAAAGAGTTCCAAGGTAATTCATGAACATCTGGCAAGACTTACGAGAAAATTGTCCAAGAAATCCAAGGAAAAGGTCCAAAGGCAATTTTCAGAGGACAATATGTTCAAATGCTCGAGAGCTGCCATACAAACAAGCTTATACCAATGATTAGGCCTTATCTGGGACCTATTCCGTTGGGCATAAAAATGAGATTCATCAAATTCGAAGCCATCGAAAAGGAGATAGGCTACGAGAAATCTCTTGATAGAAGAAAAACTGAAAAGAACAAGCAAGAGACTCTCGGTTACGCAGGGCTATCCTGATAAGCTGCTGCGACTTTGAAGTTTTGCCAAGACATGTGACAACGCAACCAATAAGTTTTTGGTTTTACGTAGGCAAACATTGATCCATGCCTTTGCAAGAATCAAGCATCAAAGCTGAGGCATTGCAGTGGGACCTACAATACTATAGGAAGAGGATAATGTTAGTTGATGTCACGCCCCTGACGTGTCAGTACCTCATCGCCCAAAAAGGGTTTCCAGCAAAGATAAAGTTGAGAGCCGAGTCTGAGAGCACGAGAATTATTAGTGCTAGGTTAACATGTACAGTTGTGAGTGTTATGTCCATGACCAGTACATAGGATACAGTATACTCCTAGTCTTGGATACACGGTACCCCAGTGAAACAAGCTGTTAGTTATGCCACGTTATACTGGACGTGACCTGCAAGTAACTAATATCCTTGTGAGGCCCAGAACACACTAAGTGGAGTTTAGACAAGGTAATGAGACAGTGTATGCATGTGTAGAGTTATCAATGGCAATTCTATGAATAGTTGGTCCATGCATAGGACTCTATTCTAGGTGAATCTATGTATAGGGAACATAGGGCTATGCATGGCTATGTTTCCAGGATGCATTAGGCTCTATATAAGAGGACCAAACTCGCCCTACTCCTCATCATGGTTCTTGATTGATTGCCAGGCTCTCACTCTACATTCATGCTTCTTGTTCCTTGGCTTGGGGGTGAGGCTTCTAGAGATTGATTGGATGCTTCTACTTGGTTGGGTGGCTTCTCCACAGTGTGTTATCCCTTTCTGTTTAGGATTTGTAAGCAGGATCCAAGGAGCTTCCCTTATAGTGGTATCAGAGCAAGGCTTACAAGCTTGGAGAGGTGGTGTTTTTCATTTGAGCTTGGTGGAATTCAACTAGTATTCTCATCCAAGGAGTGGAGCAAGGTTGCAAGTTGGTGGATCTTCCCAAATTCAATTTGCATGTTCCATATCTCTCTTAAATTTCATTGTGTTTATGGTGATTTGTGCTAGGATAAAACCTGGAGACACTACTTGTATGGTAGTAAGTTTGTAGTGTATACGGATCACCAGCCTCTTAAGTATTTTTGTAATCAACATGATCTTCGGGGGAGAAAAGCTCCATGGGCTGAATTGATGCAAGAATTCGATCATGAAATTCGTTACATAAGAGACAGCTCTAATCAAGTTGCAGATGCTCTTAGTCGGATCGGTGAACTGAACGAGTTATCATTCACCCAGATTTCTATGAATCTATATCTTTCACTGAGAGGAAAATATGAATCAGATTTTCCATTTTGGTCACATTTGGAACATTGTTCAGACCGGAAGAAATGTGGACAGTGTTGAGTCAGAAACGCAGGGGACTCAACTAACTAAGAAAAATAAGAAGATTGTGGAACAGTTTACCATTCGAGGTGGATTACTATTTCGGAATGGAAAAGCTTGCGTACTTGGTGATGATGAGCTCAAACGGAAGATTTTGTTTGAAGGTCATGACATACCTTGTGCAGGACATCCCAGTATACACAGGACTCTAGACTTGGTTAAGAGAAAATTTTATTGGCCAAAGCTCAAGCCATATGTCGAGTCATATGTTGTTAAATGCAAACCCTATCAACTAGCAAAGGCTGAACGCCATAAAGCTAGTGGTTTGTTGCATCCTTTAGATATCCCAGATAAAAAATGGGAAAGCATATCTATGGATTTTGTAGTTGGACTTCCAAAGACCCAACGGCAAAATGATTCTATTTGGGTTGTAGTGGATCGGTTTACTAAGTTAGCTGCATTCATACCAGTCAAGTCAACTATAAATGCTTCTGATTTAGCCCAGATCTTTGTTGAAAGATTATTTCGGTTGTATAGTCTGCCAAGTGACATTGTTAGTGATAGAGATCCTAAGTTCACAGGTGACAAACTGGAAACTTCTTTGAGTTTGAGTTCTTTTGATCATCCTGAATCAGATGGTCAGACAGAAAGGACTAATCAAACCATGGAAGATATTTTGAAGATGTATATTTCTCATAGGCAATCTCATTGGGAAGATCATCTCCCACTGGTTGAGTTTGCATATAATAGTAGAAAACATTCTGCTACAGGTTACAGTCCTTTTATGCTTATGTACGATTTTCAACCTAGATCTCCAGTAAATGTTGAGACGAAGTCTATTAAGATCCAAAAGGTTGCTGATTTTTTGCATGATATGCAAGAAATGTTGCAAGTGGCTAAGGATAATATTCGTAGTGCTCAGGATAGAGCTAAACACTATACTGATCTTAAGAGATCTCCAAGAAATTTTAAAGTTGATGATTGGGTATATCTTAGCATTCCAAAAGATTCTAAGGCATTATGTACAGAGAAGCATTATAGGCTGCCTACCCGTTATTGTGGACCTTTCAGGATTGTACGTAGAATTGGTTCTTTGGCGTATAAACTCGATCTTCAAATAAAATCGACTGCACACCCAGTGTTTCATGTAAGTCATTTGAAACTAAGTTTACATGATGGTGATAAAGTTGGATCGGATGAGGATTTATCCCATTTAGAATATTTGTCGCTTAGTGTACCTTTGGAACCTGAGAAAGTGCTCAAAACCATAGGTAAACAATTGAGAAATCGTTCTATCTCTGAGTGCTTAATTCGGTGGAAGGGTCATACTGAGGATGATGATTCGTGGGAGAGAGTTGATAGCATAAAGAAGAATTTCTCAAATTTTAGTTTCTAAGAATAGAAACAGTTTAAGGAGGAAAGAATGTTATGTCCATGACCAGTACATAGAATACGGTATACTCCTAGTCTTGGATACACGGTACTCCAGTGAAACAAGCTGTTAGTTATGCCACGTCATACTGGACGTGACCCACAAGTAACTAATATCCTTGTGAGGTCCAGAACACACTAAGTGGAGTTTAGACAAGGTAATGAGACAGTGTATGCATGTATAGAGTTATCAATAGCAATTTTATAAATAGTTGGTCGATGCATAGGACTCTATTCTAGGTGAATCTATGTATAGGGAACATAGGGCTATGCATGGCTATGTGCCTAGGATGCATTAGGCTCTATATAAGAGGACCAAACTTGCCCTACTCCTCATCATGGTTCTTGATTTATTGCCAGGCTCTCATTCTACATTCATGCTTCTTGTTCCTTGGCTTGGGGGTGAGGTTTCTAGAGATTGATTGGATGCTTCTACTTGGTTGGGTGGTTTCTCCAGTGTGTTATCCCTTTGTGTTTAGGATTTGTAAGCAGGATCTAAGGAGCTTCCCTTATAGTGAGCCTCATGATAATTCCCGAAAGATGGATAGCCATGTGGGAGCTAGCAATTTTGACTATCTCAACTTGAGTTATGTTTTTAATAAAGAGGCCTCCTATTATCTAGTAAGAGGTGGAACTCAAATCTTTATAGACTGGGATTCACTCAGTTGTAAGAGGTGGAATCCAAATAATGATAAAATTGGGTACACCAGCTCATGGGTATAGATAGAGGCCTCCTCCACGAGTTCCGTAGCATGTGTAATGTATTGAAATGTTGTTGCTTTGTGAATTGAAGATTTTACTACTTGTGTTTCCTTCCATGCTCCATCTGCATGCATATAGTTTGGGTACTGTTGTATGAATGTGTTTGTTGTAAGTTCTCTCTTAAGGATTGGTTTTGGATTAGTATCAGGTAGATGTGCAGGGCTTGGAGGCTGATCCATCTTTCCACTCAGTTCAAATGCTTCTTAGTTATCGGCTCCTTGAGGAGTTCTTCTTACAACTGTTGAGTGCAGTTGTAAAAAGCACTTTGTAGGTTCTATGATTTTAGTTGGGATGTTGTGTTGATTATGTGATTCCAGTAGGAGTAGATTTAGTTTAGTTCCCTGATGTTTCTATAGATTAGATTAATAATAATTTGCAGTCTGTAATAACAAAGAAAGAACTGAAGCATTCTGTAGAACGTAGGAATCGAGTCATGATAGATCACTGTCCAAGATGAGCTACCATTAGCAGTCAAGGATCGAATCAGGTTGTCATTGTGCCTTTGACAAGCGGGTACAACACCATTATACTACCAATATACCACAGAGAGCAGGCTAGAATCCATAGCAGAACCATAGCAGAAGCTCTATGAGGCATAATTGCTGCTAGTTGAGAAGTAGAATCGCAGCAAACAATGGAAGAATCGATGCAAACATTGCTAGATTCTCCAGCTAACACAACTCCAAGAGGAAATGTAGTGCTTTGGAGAAAACCCAAGATGCCTCCTCCCCACCTAAACCGACATGCTATAAATCCATGACTCCCAAGGGCACACATCCTAGCTCCTTGAAGAAACCTCAGCCCCAGACTTCCAATTTAAATCTATTTGGGGCAAAAATCAATCTTGAGCCGACAAGTAGGGATGTAGCAAAAATGCACTCAGTGATTTATGAAACCAAAAAAATTCAAGCCACAATGATATAGAACAATGTGACAGGCCCCCTATTGACCCAGCCACCGATGACAAGCCCATGGAGGTGAGAGAGCCCAACTCCTCCCATGTACATAGTTTAAAGATAAAATTCAAGGACCACACCCAAGCAATAGTTACCCCATTCATTGTCCTTGTTGACCCTGCTGACTGTCTGATAGTGGCAAATTTTGATATTCAATGTATAGATATCTATAATTCTTTTGTTTTGGGTGGAATTCATATCTTGCAAGCCAAAAAGGAGCTCTCCATATGAGCTCTGCACCGTCTATTATGACTGCCATCAGTACCACCCCACCACACTCATCCTCTGCTATAACGTGGAAATGGAACACTATAATGCCATTGTCCAAGATCCATGCATCCGCCATCTCTGCACCGTTTCAAATTTTCCATTCATCGAATCCACTTCTACCATCGACTACCAACAACTCCAGCTCACCTTTCCTCATTTCGACCTCCAAACTGGCGGAGACCGCACCTTCGACCAGGATCTTCAGTATGCCGCACCGGCCAAAACCACCACCTCCACACTCCAACGTGACCCAACATGCCTAAGCTAGAAATAGCCTCTCCACCTCGCACCCCTTCCCCCCACGTACTTCTCCACCTCGCACCATCTCACCTCATGCTGACTCTCCACCACCTATCATTTCTTTACCTCCCAAAATCGACCTTCCATCCAACTCCACAGTTCCCCCTCGCACTGATGACTCTCACGGTGGACCTGTTGCAGTACACCAGCATTGGTACCAAAAAATATTCATGGTAACCTAATTCATAATAGTCGGTGCCCTTCGTCAAGAAATATCCTGATGTTACGACAAGGTGGCTATAGATTGCCAGGCAATATGGGTGACATGCACCAACATGCATGCACATGCACATTACATGCAAAGCCAAACCTTCATCATGCATAACATAAGTTGAAAATATGCACACTTACCATTGTAAGCATTTCATTGAAATTGAATTCATCATGCAGATAGAAATATTGAGAGAAAATGTTACCTCGGGTGTGTAAGCATTTCATTAAGATTGCATTCATCATGTGGATAGCAATATTGAAAAAAATGTTACCCCAGCTGTAATTGAGGAAAACCTCGTCGTTCGCGTGCGCCATAGCTAGCTTGTTGTCTCTCTCCCGCCACAAATCCCTCCATAGCTTGCTTTCTCCCTCTTGTGGCTTCAGTCTCTCGACTGGCTGGAAAAGCGTTGGCAGCCCATCACTAATTGGATCAAGATATTAGTTGAAAAGCTCACTGCTTGCAATGCTCTCTTCAGCTAATTTTTATTGGCTCCTATGTGGAAACGAGCAACGGGAAAGGAGAGTGATTGACGACAAGCAGAAACCAGAGAGATTATGAATTGGTGAATAGCGCTCCTGTCGCAACTACAAATCACAGACCCCAATTTCTTCAAAAAATGGTTGTGCTTGCTTGCGAAAAATCAACATGCTTCAGCCTTTCAAATCAGGGAATTTCTGCCTTGGAAAATAGAGTTGGCCTTGCTGAGAGTAGAGCGCTAGTTACTGTTGGAATGATCAGCAAAACTTTGGTATATTTGATGGCTGTGAGAAAAGGTGTGTTGATCATGCATAAATCAGGTGTGATGTGAATTCTACTGGTCGCTAAGGAGATTATCTGCCGACCTGTTGTCGTTGAGGGCCATCGCTGTTGCCGGAGCTTGCATAGGCTATTGAAGATCCTTTCATGAAACACAGAGAAACAAGTTTCATGGCACAACCATCTCTTTCTCATCAGGGATCAGTTTAGAGGTGCTTTGCATGCAACTACACAGTTTCATGCCACAGTTGCACATATGGAAACTCATCCCTCAGACTATTGGAGAACATTAAGTTTAGATTGAGGAGCCATATCTATTGCTTTCTAAGAGGACAAATTCTCGAGAGTCTATACTATCAAGTCCATTTCATGATTCAGAGGTTCAGACATGCATAGAAGTTGTTGTTCTTACTGTCTTTTGGCAATATTAGAATGTAACAATTTAACAATTTCTAGAGCTCTTTAATCTCAACTTTACATGCGATTATTTTCTGGTCTGAGGCATCAAAAATTTGTTTCCAATTCATGTGAGGCAACGATTTCAGAGATTGCGTTCAAATTGAGATTGACCCGTCATCATTAGCCTACAGCAAATCTGGAAGCAATAGTGGAGTCCTCTCATAGGAACAATTGGACAAAGAAACAATTAAGACTGGAAAGGTCAGGCTGTGATCATCATTTCAAATTAGTTGATCAGATCCTAATTGCATTCTCAAGGCTTCTATTTGGGGCATCTCAAGTATTTTCAATGGATGATGGCAATGTGGACATTCGCAATATGGATCAAAGTGCAAATCAACACAAAAAGAGACTTGCTTCACCATCTCTTCCATCCCCACCTCCCTCTAATCGTCCTCGCCATGAATCACCAATTGTTGCATCTCTTCCTTCGCCTGCACCGTATCGTCCCCCACATATTCGTTCTTCTTTTTCTTCGTCTCCTTCATCATCCTCGCAGAATCCAATACCTCATCCCTCCCATGTACCTTGTCCAGGATGCATATGTTTATATATGCAGGGTGCAGGCCTTTCCAGGCATCAAAATGCTTGTACTGTCTTCAACAATGAGCTTCCCCTTTAGAATCTCCCCAAACCCCACATCTTGTTCCACTTTCTCCTCCCGCCGACTCAAGTTGGTCTTGGGCTCGCAATCTTGATATTTTGGGCTCCTCTTATCTTGGTTTTCCTCAACCATGCCTTTATGCCCGCATTCCTATGGCCCTTCGCCTTGATGTTCAAAGAGCTCTTCGACTACCTTTGACCCATTTAGCTAGCAACCCTTCTGATATCATATTTTACTCTTTCCCCTTTGGTGTTTGCCTCTTCCTCCTAGAGGTGGTGAAGCAGGTCATCGGGAAACACGTAACAGAATTCGGCGTTTCATGTCAGGCGATTCGAAAAATTTACAAAAGGAACTTTTTCTTCGTTGCAATGCACTTGCAGCAAAACGGGAGTTTAATTTAGGCTCCGACTCGGGATCCATTCCTATTCATAGTCATCTACGTCGTTGTGTTTTGCTTGGACAAGCTGGTGAATTTTCTCGGGCTGCACATGCTCTTGCTCTATCAATTTCAGCAACACCTTCTTCTACAACTATTCAGGCATTGTTTGCATTTCTCAGCTCAACGTCCTTCTATTGGGCTTACAGTGGACAACTATAAGTGCATTGCTTGGTGCCCAAAAGGTCTTCCAACAGATATCTCCTTACCTGAAGGTTTCATTACTCCTCAGCTTGGGATTAAGGCATTGGGTGTTCCCATTGGTTCTTTTGGATATGTCAATTCATTTATGTAGGAAGCTCTTGATGGATTTGCTCGACATTCTAATTTGTTGCCAAAGCTTGAAAACTCTCAGGTTGTATTTGAAATTCTCACTCAGTGCTTTGCTCAACATCTTAGCTATCTTCTATGTTGTGTATCTCCTTCACCTAATATAATGTACTTACTTCAGAATTTTAATGATACTTATTGGGCGTATTTGGTCGTCTTTTGGGGCCATGAACCTTTGACACTTGTGAAGGTAAGTTTTCTAAGCGACAAATTTCTCTTTCTGCCTCCTTTGGTGGTGTTGGCCTAGTATCTACTGCTTGCATTGCACCAGCTGCTTTTCTCAGAAGTTGGGCTCTTGTTGCCTCTGCACTAGTCTCCAGGTTTCAGCAGGATAACCAGCCTCTTCTTCTTGATACAATGGCTCATGTGGAGACTGGCAATTTTGCTTTTCAACAAGCTCTACGCATTGCTCAAGATTTACTTATGCCGCTTGTACAGCCTTTTGTACCTCCCTTCGAATCTTTGGTGACAAATCAACAATGGGTTTTTCAGGAGACTATTATGGAGCATCTTCACTCTTATTCTTTCGATCAACTTATCAAAGATTCATCTTCTGATGTAGTTCGAGCTCGTCTTCTTTCTTGTGCTGGTCCAGGTGCAGGGGCTTGGCTGGTTGCACGTCCAGGTCTTGCACTATTGCGACTCAACAATGACTTGTTTATAACTGCCCTTCAAACCAGATTGGGACTTCCACATCCAATGTTATTTGGTATCTCTAAGTGTTCATGTGGGCACGTGTTGAATTCCTTGGGTACTCATCTTATGCGATAGTGGAGAACGTATTGTTTCACATGATTCCATTCATGATGCCCTTGCTGTTATTGCTCATGATAGTGGCTTTCATGTTGTTCGAGAACAAACACACATTTTACCAGGGCCTTCTTCGCAATCTACTCGACGACGAGTTGACCTTGTTCACTTGCAGGAGCGGCTGCTTCAAAGCTTCCTACATTACCTATTACTGGATCTATTTTAGTTAGTGATTTACATCAGGTAGTTGGTTTTGAGTAATTAGCTTACTATTTAGTTACTGATTTACATCGGGCAATTGGTTTTAAGTAATTAGCTTAATATTTTAAGTTTTACTTAGCTTTTGGGTAACTTAATTCATTTTTGCCGTTCTACGGTATTATTTTAAATACTTTTATCTTCTTGTTTGATCATGAATTTTCTCGTCATTTTTAATAAAAGCAGGAATAATTATTATTATAGCAAGGGCTGGATAGTCATGAATGTTTTAGAGTCTCCCTTCATAGATGGTAAGCTAAAACCCTTCACAGCGGGTTGTTTGATAAAACCCATACTGACCAGATGATGTTCACAAACCAGTTGCAGGTAGCAAAAAGGCCGCAGCCCCCAAGAGTGTGATTATAAAGGGATCCTTTGTGATGTTCACACTGATGACCACCTTCCACAAGTCTTAAGAAGGTAATCCTCTCAACTGAGCACCGCGATTTACTGTAGTAGGTTCTATAACCAACAATGATCTCTCTATTAGCAAGTAGGTTCTATAACCAGCAATGATCTCTCTATTAGCAATGAAGGACTAGCATCTGTTCTCTGGCAGTGATGAAGGACCTTGAATGCCTTCAACGATGGATCAGTAGTAGGAAAACAGCTACCAGCTCTCTTAATAGCAACGATGGACAGACAGCAACCCACTCTTTTTTATCTCAAAAATTGCAAGAGAATGCTCCAAAGATGCGAATGATTGCTGTTGAGGTCGGTTTCAGAAACCAGTGAGTGACTAATAATGAAAATACGTTGAGAAATACCATAGAATCCGCTTGAAGTTTGCCACGGGAAAGTGCGAATGATTGACAGTAGGAGCATCTTGTAGCCTCCTCAGAACTAGTGTGTAACTGGATGCAGAAGAACGCTGAAAAATATCAACAGAAATGCCCTGGATCTCCACCTCAGAAGCACGACTGATTGAGTATAGAGGTGAGCTCAGGTCAGATGGAAAACGATAGAGGTATTTTGCTCAAAAGTGCGATCTGGCAACAATTTGGTGGCCGAACATCTTAGAAACCAACGATGGACTCTCCGTGGTCGATAGAAATACAACTCTGGTTGAGTAGACTGGCTTGATAAAGAGTGTACTTTTGCCATTGTTATATCTCATGATTGTCAACGCTCAGTCAACTCTTAAATGGTAGTCACCAAAGATAGGCTACGTTCTTCCATTGATTCGCAGTAGATAGCGATGATCGGCGGCAATTAGACTGTGGAGGCCGCAACCAGGCTTTGGGCATTGAAATCACTTTCTTTGATCGCTGCCACAGAATGCAAATGTTTTTCATAGTAGAAATGTGTTCGCTGCCCAGGAAATGCGAATGCCTGGAGCGCTGGAAGTGCGCTGTAGGCTGCCTCTAAAATCAGCGATGATTAGCAGTAGAAACGTGCTATGCAATCAATATAAATGTGTTTTGATCTCAGGCATAGAAGTGTGACACTTCCTACGTATACTACACAGATGTCTCGACGATTGGCAGCAGAAATGCGCTCATGAATGTAATGTGGCTGCTCAATTCCTCACAACAATTTGGGTTTAGATCACAGCAGTAACAGCAAGGATCTTATTGCCACGAGAGTGATTACAATATTATCAGAAGTGCGGCTAGCAATAATGGTCTGCCACATAGGTGTGCTCAGTTGCAGCGACTTCTTATGAGAATTGATTCTCACTCTCCGGAAAATCATGATTTCCTTCAGTGCTGGATAGGTAGTGATTGCCCACTGGCAGGCAATGAAAATCATGATTTCCTTCAGTGCTGGATAGGTAGTGATAGTCCACTGGCAGGCAATGAAATTTCATAAATCGGTCTCTCATGCATGTCATCTTTCCAGAATGGAACGGCATAAAGTATGATACTTCTATTGATTGGAAGTCTCAGCTCTTGCAGATTCTTTCTCAACGTTAGATTGAGGGATTGATACATACAACCATGTATCAAAAAGGAATCTTTAATACTAGAAAGACTTGCTCCTTATGAACTTATAAATGAAGGAACTTCAAGAAATCACACGCACATAACCAACACACATATGAGATGAAAGTTTCCTCCCCCACTTACAAAGTGTAACCACACCATCCATCTATTAACAAGCATAGGCCGTTCAACCCCAAGGAATGGCGCAAACACAGACTCTATCAACCCACAATAATCCAGCAATCCACACATACTAATCACTTAATATACTCAACCCACCCACATTAAACAACAGCCAAGGTGTAAAACACAAAACATTTCACCTTATCTCTCTCAAGGCAAGGCACAAGCTCTCCACCACCCAAACAATCAAGTACTAACATACTTTCACTAACCACAAAGCTCTTTCAAGCAAGTAACTAACAACAAAATAGAACTAACCATCAATCTCTTTTTAGACAAGCAAGCTCTCAAAATGATTAACATCACTTGAAAGAAATAAATGATACAACTCTTAAAATATACAACTCAAATAGCTCAATCCACATGAGTCTCAATCATCAAAACACTTTTCACTATATTCTCAACACAAAGTGTGGCCTCCCTTTTATAGCCAAACCCCAAGGGTTTCCCTTTAATATGAGGTCTTTTCCAATTTCATGTATTTCATGTTCTCTTTGCCACATGTCCTTCCAATTTTAGAGGTTTAACTAATTTGGTAGATCCTCCAAGTTGCTCCCCCACTTCAAATGTACTTTGGGGTTTGGAGCCCAACTTGCCTTCAAGCTTATCTTGGTTATGCTTTCCAAGTTCCGCTTTTCACTGTATTCCCCTAGTGGATGTCCTCCCAAAATTGTCTTTCCTCCAAAATAGAATGTGCTTTGGAGGAGGAACCTTTTCCATGCCCAAATTGGCCTTGGCTACGCTTCCCAACCTTAGTAGTTGGTGGCTTCCTAGGTCTTATCCAATTTGTTGGGGTGGTACCATCAGTCAACCCCTAGGGTTGTAGATGGCTCTCAATTGTCTTTGTGTCAGTTTCTCAAGTTGCATCGGTTTTTCATGTGAGTGTTACTGTGTTTGTGGTTCACTTGGTTATTGTCTTGTCCCGCTTGGTTTGTTTAGCGCCTGAAACTTGCCCAAACTTTTCCGTTAGGGTTTTTACGATATTTCGGCCCCATCACAATATTTCTTGGTGATAAAATTCTCACAACATTTTTTCTTTGCCGATTCTTTTTCCCAAAACTGGTTGCTGCAACATTCATGACTAGGGCTCTTTCGACAAAACGGTTTCCCTGACAATACACTAGGCAACCATATACTAGTTAAAAAACCTTTGTACATGGTGAAGTTTTAGCATAGGTATGTCGGCTTTTACAACTGGCCAAAAAGCCACAAAACATTTTTACAGGCCATTTCTAAGGCCGCAAACTTTTCTCTAGCCTCCTTAAGGGCAGGCTGGGACCCAATTCTAGATGGACACTTTTCGCTCGACCTTACAAAAGTTGACATATACCAAATATTTTTTACAGTTCCTAAGACCGTCACAAAAGTCTACTACTTACTATTTAACAACGTGTCTAGCCACTTTAAGGGCGGGCTGGGACCCAATTCTAGAGGCAACTATATGCCGATTTTTCACTGACAGCTAGGTTTTGCATGCCGATTTTTTATGGATTTGAAAAAATAAACCTCAATATTAGCCCGATTTTCCATGCAGAAATATCGGCTAACACAAACATTTCTTTAGTTTGCTAACATGAAATACTGGATGCACTTTGCATCCCACAGGTAGTTGTAGCTTATAAGCTACTTGGCTCACCTTCTTAATAATTCACTATGGTCCACAATATCTAGGACACCTTCGTGTGCGTAACACCTTCGACTTCAAAGGGACTAGTAAATACACCCAATCTCCTTTCTCAAATTCTCGATAGGTATGGTTCTCACAAGCATAACTCTCTGCACTAGCCCAAGCCCTGGACAAGTTATCTCGTGCCATCTCTAGCTTCTGTTGCATCTGAGTCAAAAACTCTACAATGCTAGGTACCTTATGCGGAATCCCTATGATTGCAAATTTGAATGGCCTGAAACCATAATTGAGATCAAATGGACTCAATCCAGTGGACGCATTTCTCTTGTCATTGTACATGAACTCCAATAGCAGTAAATGCTTTACCAAGTCTATTTGCGTACTACTAACATATGCATATCTTCCAAAATCTGGTTCACTCGCTCTATCTGACCATCCGTCTAATGATGCTCAGAGCTACTCATCTGCAATTGTATTCCCAGCTTGGCGAACATCTCAATCCAAAAATTTCCCATAAATTTGAGATCCATGTCAGACACAATGGACCTCAGAAGGCCATACAATGCCAATATTCTGAATAAACAACTTAGCAACTTGCAGAGCTGTGACCTTCTTGGTCATTGCGATGAAGTCAGCCATCTCGGAAAATCTGTCTACCACTACCATAACGGAATCTAAACCATTTGGGTCTTGGGTAGCCCAATAATAAAATCCATAGATCTCCTCTTGTAGGAACAGCGAGATTACTCTTGATAGAGTGAGGTGCTCTTGGGTAGAAATTGCCATTACCCAATTTTCATAGGCATCAAGTAGACTCGATAATAGAGTCATGAGTGCATCGGAATCTTCTATGACTGAGCTGGTTGCAGTCATCTGCTCTATAAGATTCTTGAAGGTGTTGAGGTGACTCGAGACACTATCTGCATCAGACATTCTGAGGGTGAAGAATTTCTTCCTCAGATGAAGCTTGAAAGTAACGTCTCTAATGTCGTAGAGAGTTGCTAGGATGTCCCATGTATCCTTAGCCGTCTGAGCAGCAATATGTGGCTGATCTGAGTGAGGCTTGATGTTGAGGGTGACCATGGCAAATGCTTTGCCATCTCTCAGTCTCCACTTGGTGATGACGGTTGCATCACCTTCTAGTTTGAGCTCTGTGCCATCAACGATGTCCCACAGTTCTTTGGCTAGAAGTATAACCTTCATCTTGAATTTCCAGAGATGGTAGTTATCTCCATCGAGTTTGTCAATGAGAGATGAACAAGATGATGGATCAATTCTGGTTGAACGAGTTCGTTGATAAAAACAACAACTGTCAGAATATTGTTGGTTGCGCGTTTGCTAGAAAGACGTCTTGATAGAAACAAGACTGAAGGCAGAGAAGAAGGCAAAGGTGCCTTAAACTAAAGGAAGGAGAACATGCCTTAAAAAATGATTTCTAAGGCATTCTGGCCATTTGGCCAGTGTGTCGCATTTTTCGCTAGTGCAAAAAGATGAAGGAGGCGGAAAAAGCAAAAGGTGCCTTAAGAATGGTTTCTAAGGCATTCTGGCCACTTGGCCCGTGTGTCGCATTTTTTGCTAAGGAGCGAAAAAGAGGCGAAAGTGCCTAAAAAATTGTTTTAAGGTAAAAGAAAGAAAAAATGTGAAGGTCCGAAAATATGAAGTCGGCCTTCAATTTTTCAAGATGCTCATTCCTTGAACGATTTAAGGCTGAGCATAAAAAATCTAACAGGTGGAAAAACATCGAAGAGTAGCATCCTCCTCAGGCTCATGACCAGATCCTCAAGCTTTGTATTCAAAAAATCAGAAGTTTAGATCCAAGAGATCTACAAAGTCAGGCTCTACTAACAAGAAGAGAAACATGCAGTCTGGACCAAATTCCGGTTCAGGATGAAATTCAAGCTCTTCATCATTCCAACCAACGCAGAAACTTTTCTGCAGATACTGTAAGAGGATTAACCGCGAAATCAAGGACTGCCGAACTTTGAAGTACAACAACAAAAAGAAGAAGCAGTCCCAACAACAAGCACATAGTGCTACAGCCAGTCACTCAAATCAGTGACAAGAAGGAGAAGATGATGAAGCAGCCTTCATGACCAAATTCAAAAAACAATAGGATATCAATTTTTGGTATCTAGACTCCGGAGCAACTCAACACATGACTCACCATTGCGACTGGTTCAAAGACTACAAGTCATTCACCCACTCTCGAGTTGTGCAACTTGGAGACAACTCCTCACATTCAATCAAAGGAGAAGGAACAGTTAGAGTTGAATTGAAAAAGGGTGAAGTCAAATTGTTGTCCAACGTTCTCCACATTCCAAATCTGACCAAGAATCTGCTCTCAGTTAGCAGAATCACCAATTCAGGTCGGAGGGTTGAATTTGATACAGAAGGCTGCACAATTCTTGACAAATCCTGGAAGGTTCTAGCCTACGGAAGAAGAAGCGGCTATCTGTACAAACTCAGCCATTGTTATTCTTTTAACAATCAAGCTCTTCACACAGCCACTTCTGAATCAACTGATATACTGTGGCATTTCAGACTTGGCCATCTTAACTTCAACAGTATTCAGCAAATGTCAACTCAAAGTTTAGTACAAGATCTGCCTACAGTCAACAAGCCAACTTCTCCATGCAAAAGCTGTATTATCACCAAGCATGCTAGAAGTCCCTTCAGTTCAGACTCAGTTCACACATCCAAGGGCTTGCTTGACCTTGTACACAGCGACATTTGTGGCCCGATACAGACTGCTTCCACAGGGGGAGCTCTCTATTTTCTTACCTTCATCGACGACTTCTCTCGAAGGACTGCAACCTACTATCTGAAGAACAAGTCTAAGGCATTCAAGTTCTTCATACAATTCAAGGCGTCTGCAGAGAACCAGACTCAGAGGAAGATCAAGGCGCTACACACAAATGGAGGGGGAGAGTACATCTCCACGATATTCAAGGAGTTCTGCAAGGCCAACAAGATACTTCAACAATACACAACCAGTTACTCACCTCAGTCCAATGGTGTAGCTGAGCGGAAGAACCAGACACTCATCAAAAGTGCCAAGAGCATAATGGCCCATGCCTCTCTTCCAAAGAATTTCCGGACAAAAGTTGTTACTATAGTCGCCTATTTACAGAATCGATCCATCACCAAAGCCTTGAATGGCAAGACACCTTATGAGGTGTGGACAAGATCAGAACCATTACTCAAACATATTTGAGTGTTTGGATGCCTCGCTTTCGCTCATATCCCTAAGGATCTAAGAAGAAAGCTAGATGACAAGAGCAGGAAAACGATCTTCATCGGCTATTCCCCATACCACAAGACATACAAGCACTACAATTTGGATACCGAGAAGGCATTCACCAGTAGAGATGTCATTTTTGTGGAAGACCAGTTCATCGACCACAAAGGGAAAGCTGTTGATAATTTTGACTCACAGATCGAGCAACCAGTCAATTTTGATCCAGAGAGTCAACTGCAGAATCTCAACGCTAACTCAGACAATGAGTTAGAACCTCAATGAGTTAACCCACATCAGAGGACTGAAGTTCAACCCAGAAGGTCGAACAGGTCCAAACAGTCTCCATCCAAATTTATGGATGATCTGGCCTGCTACTTTGTGCAGGAATCAAACATAGTTGCTGAGGCAATGTCTACTCCTGATGTTGACTAGTGGAAAGCAGCGATAGACACCGAATTTGATTCTCTTATGGAGAATCAAACATGGACACTCACTGAGTTTCTAGAGGACCGAAAACCAATTCCATGCAAATGGATATTCAAGACAAAGTACGACGCTGAAGGAAGGCTAAATCGTCACAAGGCCAGACTAGTCGCCAAAGGCTTTTCCCATATTTCAGATCTGGATTATACAGAAACCTTTAGCCCAGTCATCAAACATGCGTCGATCCACCTACTCCTCTCCTTTGCAGCCGCGACTGACCTTGAAGTCCACCAGATGGATGTCCAGACCGCTTTTCTCAATGGAACCATCGAAGAGGAAATCTACATGATGCAACCAGAGGGATACAAACTCAATGGCAAGCAACAGCACCTTGTATGCAAAATCCACAAGGCGCTCTACGGGCTGAAACAGTCACCCAGAGCCTGGTTCTAGAAGATCAACGCATTTTTTATAGAGAATGGTTTCATTCCGAACTTAGCAGACTCGAATGTCTATTTCAATTCTATATCAGATTACTTCATCATTATCACTCTCTACGTAGATGATACACTCTTATTCAGTAATAATCTGAATCTGATGAAAGATACAAAATGCATGTTGGCCCAGGAATACAAGATGACTGACATGGGTCTAGCCCACTATTGTCTCGGAATCCAAATTCAACGAGTTCGGCCCAGCAGACTGATATTTATCAGTCAGCAACGATATCTCAACAACGTGCTGGAAAAGTATGGAATGATCAACTGCAAATCCAGTCTCTTTCCACTCGACCCTAGACTAAAACTATCAAAGGAATAGTTTCCTCAAACTGAGGCAGAAAAGGAGGAGATGAAGCGCTACCCATTTCACTCCATCATCAGCTCACTGATGTATGCAATGATCTGCACATGATCAGACCTTGCATATTCGGTCAGTACACTCAGCCAGTTCCTGTCAAATCCAGGCGTAGCTCATTGGAAAGTGCTAACAAAAATCATGAAGTAAATCCAAGCAACGACAACTCTCAGCAGCTACTACGAAGGCAGCCAAACTGCCAACATCCTTGAAGCCTACACAGATGCGGATTGGGCAGAAGATGTTGACACCAGAAAACCAACTTCTAGATTTGTATTTTAATACAACCAAGGCCCAAGCTCATGGAACAACCAGAAGCATAGACCTCAGTTGCATTATCATCAACGGAATCTGAATACATAGTTTCCACAAATGCAACCAAAGAGGCGATCTGGCTCAAGCAACTGCTTGCAAACCTCAATCTTACACAAACACATCCTACAACAATCTTTTGTGACAGTCAAAGCACAATAGCGCTTTCTCTCAATCCGAGATTCACTCTCGAAGCGAACATATAGAAATCAGGTATCATTACCTTAGAGAGCAAGTAATGAGCATCCTGAAAAACCGAAGGCCGACTTCATATTTTCGGGCCTTCACATTTTTTTCTTTCTTTTACCTTAAAACAATTTTTAGACACCTTCACCTCTTTTTCGCTCCTTAGCAAAAAATGCGACACACGGGCCAAGTGGCCAGAATGCCTTAGAAGCCATTCTTAAGGCACCTTTTGCTTTTTCCACCTCCTTCGCCTTTTTGCACTAGCGAAAAATGTGACACACTAGCCAAATGGCCAGAATGCCTTAGAAATCATTTTTTAAGGCATGTTCTCCTTTTTCGCCTATTTCTACCTGTAAATCTAAGACACCTTCGCCTTCTTCACTGCCTTTAGTTTAAGGCACCTTCGCCTTCTTCTTTGCCTTCAGTGTAAGGCACTTTTCGGCTTTTCCGCCTTCTTTGTTGCCTTGAATCTAAGGGCGCCAGAGGGATTTACATACCTTTAGTGTAAGGGCACCTTCAGGAGTTGCAAACCTTCAGTCTAAGGGCACCTTCGGGTTTTTCGGCTTTTTTGCACTTTGCTACATTGGCTAACCGACGTCGCCAACTTATCAGCAACCCTAAAATAGCTAAACAACCAAATATCCCAAAGGCGGTTCGCGGTTACAAACTTTGTACATATGCAAAGACTAGCGTAAATAGCATTAAAGGCTTGTAAGATCTTTTGTTCCTTCACACTTGTAAATCTATATATTAGCTGAATTAAGCTATGTAAGAAATTTTTGAGTCAATTTTGAGTTAATTGAGTTAATTGAATAACTCTTTCAATCAGAGTTTTCTGTAGCCAACGTTATCACGCTCAACAAGCTGAAGTTGTTACTTCAAGCTATTGTACTCACTGTTGATATTAATCAGAGTGCAATTTTGTGTGCTGTGTCGTTCATTTGTGCATTCTGTATGATTTCTTCTACTTGAATAATTCTGTTGCTAACTATTGCGTTTCCATTCCTACACGCCACGCTCAATCCGCGAGCTTTCGCTATCGCTCACGCCCACACACAATTTTACGACACCACCTTCATGTAGGTATCTCAAGTGAATGTAGCAAACCTAGAGGACTTACTCTCTCGGTCTTGTTCACTTGACGTACGCTCGTTGTACTCTCTCACGTCTCGCTGCAGTCATGGCAGAAATAGTACCTTCTTATAAATTCACTGGTCTTATCAATACCCAGCTGCACAGGAACTATCATGGCATTCATGAAATATCTTATGACGAAGGTCCTTCACGTCTGGCACAAAAACTCTTCCATTCTCAATAACATACAATCCTTCACGGTATGTTAGATATGTAATGGTGTGTGCCTCTACGGAATTGACAGTCTTGACTGACTCTTTTGCTTAGTCAACTACCTTGTGTGCACAGGCCATACACGTTGACAATGCGGGTCCTTTTTCTGAGACTTCTTGATCTCCTCCATGAGATCACTGTCAACCATAGTAAAGCTCGTCTGATGTAATATCCACGATAGTGCATCAGCGACCACATTTTTCTTTCCTCCTCAAAAGCGAATTTCTAAATGAAATTCTTGCATCAGCTCGGCCCACCGAGCTTGGTGGCCTTTCAAATCTAGCTGAGTGCAAAAATACTTTATAACGCTCTAACAGATTCTTATCGGTTTTTTGTTTTGGGTGGAATTCATAGTTTGCATGCCAAAAGAGAACTTTCAATTGAGTACCCCCATATTTAGTCATTTAGACAAGTTAGTGTCATTGTTTTTGTCAGATTGATTGTTGAGGAGGCCAAGCTTCTTGCTTGGGATCACAACATTGACCAAGACTATAGACTGAAGATGACCGTCATACAGGAATCAGGTTCTTTCACAATGAGTACCTCAGACTCCACAAGGAGAGAAAACAAACATACAGGTAAAGTGCCTCTATGTGCACTTCTCATCGAAGGGAAGGCATGTCTTCTACTACTTTTTTTTAATTTGTTCAACTTTTCTTAACCTAAAGTGTCATTTTTTTTTTAACTTACACAGAAATTTTTCTATCTCAAATTTGGAATCTTGTTGGCAAGATCTTTGATAAATGAGAGAATTTTGAAATAAAAGGACGAATTTCAAAAGGTTCATCCTCTTTGAAAACAAGAATCCACTCAGCCAGCACTTGCTCCCATCCCTTAAGATATGGGAATATCTGAGTGAAAAAAACATGCAAGGCATTCCATCGCAGTATGTTGTTGTGAGCATCCCATCAAGAGTCGTCAATGAACAACTCAATGTTGCCAACTGGAGTGAAATATTATTATCCTTCGGAGTGGAGTTGTAGCGATTTCCAGGAAACCGGACCTCTTTCATTTTCGTGTACTTGAATGGGCAATCGTCATTCAATGAGCCCGCCAGCTTAAAGCCATAAGGAATGTCTACGATACAGAAGGTGTAGGGTCTCCTTTTCACAAATTTGGAGATTTTCCTTGCATCATCTTGTTGAATTGTGTAAAAACATGGGAGATCATCAACAGACTTGGGAACAAAGGTCTCTTTGGGGTCATTTTCAATGCTAGAGTCCCCAATCTTTTGACTTTCCCTTTGTCTTTTTTAGCCTTGGCTTTTTGAAGGTGGGTCTTGAATTGTTTAAGAAGTTGCCCACTCTTTTTATCTTCAGAACTCTGTGAGAAATAAAAATGCACTTATGCTTAGCATGGTCCTTGCAATTAAATCATTAACGAGTGACAAGAACTTATGCTGAGCATGAGCAAAGCACTAAAAGAAAAAACTATATAAGAAAGTTTTCAAGACAAATGAATGAATTAGAAACTGAAAGAAAAGCTTACCATATCTCTAAACAAAATTAAAAATCTTTGAAGCACCTCATCTTTGGAGCTGTTTGGGTACATTTGTTGACACTTATTCCAATCTTTATAGTTGAGGCTCTTTATCAAGGCCTCTTGCACTTTCATGAAAAACATGTCTGAAAAAAAAAAGTTAGATTCAAGATTTTTGAAAAAATAGTAAAGATATGAATTCAACATTTAAAAGTTAAAATTACCTTTGAAATTCTTTTCCCATATCTGCAAGATTGGTGTGCACAAGGCCCTGCTTGAAATTTGCACTGCATAAATCGAGAATGCCATATGGTAGGCATTCATTTTATCTAAACACATTTACACATCATTTTATATTTGAAACATTATTTGTTGTTTTGTTTTTTTGATCATTTTCCTTGAATAATTTCAAGTACAAGCCAAATATCAATGTTATACTATAGCACTACAGGAAACGTGGATTTTGGAAATCATTTTGACTTTCCTATAATGATAAAAAAGCTAAAAAAATCCACTGACTGGTTCTGTGGCTTGTCCATACCAAAAGCCACAACTTTTAGATAAATTAATTGAAATGTTTTCTCACCTTGCCGATTGGATTTTGGACTTGTTCAGTGGTAGTGGCACAACTAGTGCATGTGCTTCCCAAAAGGACAGGCATGTAGCGGCAGCAAAATTAGATTAGAATTTAGTAAATTTTGTTAAATGAGATTAATTGGAATCTCAGTTTTGCTAGACAAATTTCAGAAGTGGGTAAGTTGGGCCCCTCTGAGGATGGTGTTGCTCCACTTTGCAAGGAGCCTCAACCACTGCCACTACTATTGCGGGTGATGAAGGTGATCTGGCAGAGGTGGTTGATACAACGTATTAGTATATGTTGTTACTCAGATACAGGTGTTGGAAGGGTTGCTACTCCTTACCCAAACGATCTTATTGAAATTTTTTGACATTTCTGTAAAAACTTTTATTAAAATTTCATATATGAACATTTTATCTTTTTCCGAAGATGATTGTATTTTTTTTTAAATGATTTTTAAACATCTTTCTATTATTTAAGTTTATTGATGATTTATACTAGTTCGATAAGCTTTTTTTTTTAATTTAAAATTTGTAATATTCTTTTAAATGTTAAAATATTAGCATTAAATTGCATACAAGTTTTTAAAATTATATCAAAATATTTTGTATTGCATTTTTCTTTTTTTAAATTTAAAATTTTACATTCACTTGACAATTATTTTTCATATTAACAAATTGCACACAACTAACGTTTGTTCCTTTTTAGTGATTTGAATGTAAATTTTTTAAAATATTTTACATCATTTATTCTAAATTTTAAATATTCAAAATATATTTTACAAAAGAATTAATTATTTTTCAAATTGAAGATTCAAAATTTACATGAATTTTAAAAAATCGTAAGGGCCTCAAAGAAAATGGCTAAATTTCAATTGTCCAAAATTGAAGTCTTAGTGAGTTTGCAAAAAATTTCCCTTGTGTTATTCAATTGTGCTCAAAACGCAATGGTTAAGGTTTTATTTTTTTTAGGCTCTTGCTCCAAGCAAGAGATAAATCATACTTAACAATGGCACTTATCAATGCATTTTTGTCATGTTATGCTCATTTTTTGGCAATTATAGCATATTGAAAGTGCCCAAGAGAAAATGGCACAATGTGAAAAAATTGGCATGTCCTTTAAAATTGACAAGCCATGGATGCATTGGTGATGCATGTTTCTTTGCCTCTCAATGGTCTAATGAATAAGTTAATCAATTTTGCAAAGAAATCAATATCATACTAGTTTGGGTTTAAAGCAATTTGGTGCTTTGAAATTTTGCTTCTTGCTAATCAATGGTTGTTCCCCAAAAGAGATGTATTTATGAGGAAATGACTAAGATGAACTTGAAAAGTTTGAGGTATTGTGCAAGAGTGATGACTATATTGGCGATGGAAGATCAGAAAAAGGTCATTTGAAACCTCATCTAGATGATCAACATAAAAACGGATGTTCCAATCCAAAATGAAAGCAATGAAGTCAAGCATCGTCCACGTTGGAGAGACCAGATGACGAACTCATTACTTGTGGAACGCAATAACTTGAAAGAGGAGACTAATGATATAACATATGTTTCCAAATCTTCAAAGAATTTCAAACGTATGGAATAAGATTTCAGGTTTAGAACTCCTCCAATTTATGGGAGATTTATCGAATTGTCTTCAACTTGGCCTCAAAGTTGTAAAACGAGAGAGAGAGAGAGAGAGAGAGAGAGAGAGAGAGAATGTATGTTGTGTTAGAAAAAACGTGTTTTGAAGCTTCTCATTGGTCCATGTTTGCCCTAAAATGTATTTGAAAGACATTTGAAATGCAATTGAAGTGAAAACACATGTTTTTAGTAACTTCTAGAAAGAGAAGTTTCTAGAAAGAGAAAGATGGTAACAAATCGCAATGGCAAGAGAAAATGAGCAATAAAGAGCAAATTTTTCATTTTTTAGGGTTTTTAGTTTTGGGAAAAGCGATAATGTGAGTTAAGAGAGAGAGAGAGAGAGAGAGAGAGAGAGAGAGAGAGAGAGAGAGAGAGAGAGAGAGAGAGAGAGAGAGAGAGAGAGAATTTTTTATTGTTCAAGGTTTTTTAGGTTTGGGGAAAGCGATAATGTGAGTTGTGTGTGTGTGTGTGTGTGTGTGTGTGTGTGTGTGTGTGTGTGAGAGAGAGAGAGAGAGAGAGAGAGAGAGAGAGAGAGAGAGAGAGAGAGAGAGAGAGAACGTATGTTTTGTTAGAAAAAAACGTGTTTCGAAGCTTCTCATTGGTCCATGTTTGCCCTAAAATGTATTTGAAAGACATTTAAAAAGCAATTGAATTGAGAGAACACTTTTTTTAGTAACATCTAGAAAGAAGTTTCTAAAAGAGAAAGATGGTATCAAATCGCGATGGCAAGAGAGAAAATGAGCACTAGAGCGAATTTTTCATGTTTTAGGGTTTTTTAGTTTTGGGATAAGCGATAATGTGAATTGAGAGAGAGAGAGAGAGAGAGAGAGAGAGAGAGAGAGAGAGAGAGAGAGGTTTGTAGAATCATCATCCAAAGCCAAGCCACCTTGAAGAACTCTTTAGAATCAAAAAAAGCTCTTTATCATCATTCTCAATCAAGAAAACCCTTAATGACTCATATCCACAATTAGCTATAGTCGTATACAAAGGTTTTAACTCTTAAAAGGTACAAGTTTCTAACATCTCAAATACATTCTTGAAACCATGCAAAAGCAAAATGATATTGGCCAACATACACCATGTTGTTGCTTCATACATGATAAATGGCATGTGCTACTTAGATGGTATGTATTAGACAAGCAGGTTTAGAAACAAATAAATTAAATCTCTAGTCGTCCAAGGCAAACCAACCTTCATATATGCTTGTTCTTGTAATGAGTACCAACAAGCATAGATTTTGAATTGGCGTTACATTGGACCCATTCAAAGCTCATGACATTCATTCAAAATACATCTAGCCAAAAGGTGAAACTTTCTCTGCAATTTGTACCACTTATGCTACCAAAACTGAGGCATAAAGGGAAGGGTAGACCTTCAAAAAATCTTGGAAAAGTACATCTCTAAAGTGTTGACAAATGAAAAGCCAATACTTACGTTTTGAGTAGCTGCATTTCCAAAAGCTAACATATTTAAAGTAATATTCAAAGAATCTAATACTATTAGTTGAAATTGACACATATTATGGTCAATAGTGGTATCAATGATGAGCTAGAATATCGTGGCCAAAATCAGAATCACGTCGAAGTCCAACCTATAATGACATGCATGATTTTGATTGCAGCAATGAAGAATAGCATGCACCTTTTGATCACCTTGAAACCAAACACTACCTCCAATAGAAACATCACTTTAAGAGGAGCTAAAAATTATCATCTATGAGACAAACTACTTGATGAGCTTCATACTCTAATTATAATGAACCACTGGCAAGGTAGATGACTAAAAATTTGCCCAAATGCTTACTCCAACCCTTTCCAAAGCTTTAAGAAACACAGATGGAGAGTGTTATATTACTGAATTCCAAAGCCTGAATCATAATTCTAAACTGTATTCCAAACCCTAAACCCTAACCCTTAATCTTCAACCCTATCAGTCTACAAAAATTTCGGAACAGTACGTGTACTGACGTTACTGCTGTCCACTGTCGGAATGCATCCACCAAATGACATAATTAAACAGCTCTTTTAGTCTTTTTTGAATTTCTTCATTTACAGTCCACTCTTATGAGTCAGAATGATCTTCACAGCATACAAACCATGTAACCCTCACATAAGCTTGAAGTACACCTATTAATGAAATATAAAGACGACCATTCTGGTTGAAAAATGACATTCTGACCTTCTAATTTTGTATTTCACAAGCACAGCCTATGTCTGCACTGAAATTGTTGGGGTATAGTTACATTTCAGCTTTATTTTAAGAACCAGCTCAAAATAGTTTATCTGATCTAAGGTATTACAACAGAGCTATAATTTTATTTAGAGGGCGGCACTTCTGGAGCAAGTGGTTACACTACTGAACATTTTTCAAAGGAATAAAATAACATGAGCATTGAGACAATCACAGGCATCTATGGTGGGGCATAGAGATTTAGAATGTGATTGCAGCACTTCTGCACAACTGATCACGCTACTGAACATACTCAAAAGAACTAAGGGACACTAATCTTTGCAAGAATCACAAGAATCTATCATGGGCAATGTAAATTCCTATGTATGGCATGATTTATATTTTTTGGAAAAAACAGGGATGTCTGAATTGCCTAAAGGACTTGCTCGACTAGCGACTAGCTGATCTAACATGGAGACTTCATCCACATCTTCTCGGAAAGGCCAAACCATTCTGCAGAGAGCAATTACTTAAGATAGTAGCCTCACTGCTCCATATAAGCTAATTCTTGTAAAGTTGCAACTTGCTTTATAAAATTCCACTGGCAGTTCTGTCATGGTAATAAGAAAGCTTGCAAGGTAATCACTCCAACTTGACTACAAGCAAGGACAAAGAGTTTCTTCATGAACTTTGTCCTGAGTAGAGTAACTACCTTTGTATTGAACTGCCCAAGTGAATACCTTTGGTGTTGAGTGACGGCTACCTTTGCATTGAACTGCCCAAGTGAATACCTTTGGTGTTGAGTGACGGCAGAGGTGGCAAAGCCTTAAGTATGAATTTTCTGCCTTTTATAATGCCTGGAGTTGATCCTGTGGTTGACCCAAAAGTCTTGCTGCTTTGTCCAGTAGAAAGTGCTTTTTGGCGAGGTGGTGTTACTCTCTTCTGCTTAGGTGAACTTGTCAGTGTTCTAGGTGGAGACTCAGCTTCATCTGAATCCTTCAGAGAATCTGGGATATCACTGTCATCTGCAGATGGCATGGCTGCTGATTCAGCATCCTGGCTTCCAAAAGCAAGAATATTTGCAGCAGTACATGGCGATGAAAGAGGGGTCAAGGCCGGACTGTGCAGATCAGAATCTGAGCAGAGAACATTCGCCATGTTACTACCAATTCCAGATGCTGAGTGGTGAGTTACAGATGTCAATCTTTCAGCAGATTCATTAGCCACATCAAGAGCTTCAAATTCCTTTTGGCAGCTAGGTAGTTCTGCACTTTGACTGCTGGTGAGAGGGGCAATTTCATTAGTCATTGTACACATTGATCCAGGAGTGGGTCTCAAAGGATGTTGCAGTAAGGGCGTGAGAGTACACAGGTCACCAGCTTCATCCCAATGAGGTGACAGATGCTGCATATTCATAGTGCCAATTGGTGTCATTGCGTGGGCACTCCGCATGTCATGAAGCGAAGTTGAATCAAGAGAAGCAATAACAGGTTTATTGGAATGGGGCGTGTCAAGCTGCATAGAAGCTTTTGAGAGAGGCTCTGATTGGTTTTTGTCATCTTGCTGGGACTCCCGAGGAAGAGAACTATCAAGATGTCGAACCTTTCCAGACGATCTTAATCTCAATGTGCACTTCCCATGCCTGCATTTAAGAATGAGTAAATTCAGAGCATGATTTTGCATTAGAGAGTGACTCTTAACAAAATTGCAGTGTCTCTTGCTTAGAATTGAACCCTTACAGTTTATGCTGAAAACTGGGTGACAATGGAGATAGGTCCTTGTCAATGGTCCTATTGCCTCGCCTTGAATGAACAGTTTCTTTCTCAGATGACTCCTTTTCCTTGGAGTCGCAAGTTGGCTCTAAATTACCCAATTCTTCGGAAGCTGTCAAAGTACAGCATTCATAAGAATCTCCTAAGAGCTTAATCAGGTATACTAGCCCAGTATCAGAACATAATGCCTCAGTTGGAGGTAAAACCATTCAAGATAGAAGCAGGAGATAGCGTCCTTCTATGTAAGGAACTGCTCTGTCAACAATTTAAAAAACAGTGTATGCGAAAGATATGTTGTACCATCCTTTCTCCCAAAATGATTGCGACAATTTTCGCACCTGCACCCCTCAGAACAGCCAACACCAGCCTGTGCAAAAAATGTAAGTGTCAGGCTTCAGCTGTTTGAAAAACTGCATGCAAGTTTTGATCCACGGCCATAACAAAGATATCAAAAACAGTTCACAGCTATGAATAAATTACCTGCTTGTTCTAGTTAAGATTGTATTAGCTGTGTTCTAGTCATAGACAACATGCTACCTGCATTCTCTTCTCAGAGATGAGTATCACCTGAAAGCATTCACAGTACTTCTTAAGACACTGTGATTTCTTGCAGTTGCAGCCACGCTTGTGCCTGGAAACAGGTCGATCCGCCCTCTCGTCCTAAAAATGAAATTGAGAAAGCCAAATTCCAATAAGAACCAGCCATTATCAAAGTACTGATAGTCATATAGCTACAAACTTGTCAACAATCTCTACATTACATTCTTCGTGAAAAAGTGAGTGAGACTCCAGAAAGATTGGCTGACAGAAATCAGGCAAGAAGACCCTTGCCATTAGAGTCATTGCTTAGAAACACACAGGTCTGTTATTGGTTTATTTGAGAATCTTTTGAGATAAATCATTGCTGCCACATTGCAGCAACAGCTATAGTAAAAGATATCTTTTAATACCATATTATCACAATGAAATCTTATTTAAAAGAAAAACAACAATTACAGATCAGAGCAATTTCTCTTACACCAACATCAGTTATTTCTCAAAAAGAACTGAAGCGGACAGGTATTTTGCACTTTTGGGTTGAGTGTCTACACATGCCAGTAGTTCATTATGAAAATTGAAGCTGCGAAAGATACAAGTCTCTATACATGACAATAGTTCATGATGAGGATGAAGCTGCAAAGGCCTAGCTTGACACATTGTTAATGCCCATTCCTACCAAGGCCTGATGTGCTTTAGAAAGCTGTAGAGTTCAGATTAAGTAGCACTATAACATGGTGCAAACTTCCAGAGAAGTAACTCATGAGAATAGGAACTTGAAAGAACCACCATTTGCTATTCATGCCAGAATATGATCAAGTCTGCAGCTCGAATATATCATTACAAAAATAGGAGCTGAATGCATGTGTAAGTTACAAATACAGACATACTAATATATAATAGTAGGCTGTAATAAAGTACATATACGTAGTATTCCTAGTATATTAATAGCATACATAATAGATTATGTGTACAAGAAAAAGGAGTATATTTAGGTTGCACAGACATATCTATGGAACGATGGACGGACAGATACCGGTTAATGCTATATGCTTCCAGATCATATACATATTATCTCAATGCTAAATAGACCCTAATATATGCTGTATCTAACTAAGGGCAAACCTATAACAGAATAAATACTCAAAAGTGTAAAGTTACACTTAGAAGTTATTGCAGATATTGACTCTGGGATAGTACCCAGGATAACCAAGTGGATGTGCATTCTTCAAATCTACAAGTCCACTGACAAGGTCCTTCAATATATTAGAATAGTACCTGAGACAGTGTTCAGTACTTTGGAGTCCACCCACAAAGTTTCATACCATCAACTTCATGGATAGCACGAATGAAATGCTTTGACATCAACTTCATCAATGGCCAAGTAGTAGATGTACTCTGTGATGCATTAAAGTATCACGTTTTATCTCTAGATTACTGGAAAAAACATATGTTACAAATCTAGACCACATTTTGGCAAAATCAGGGTCAGTCATATTTTAGGCTCCTAAGAAATTTCCAAATAACAATGTTCGATAGGTCCTAATCAGCACAACATGTTATCGATGAATGTTGGGAACACAAACACTCCAAACATTCTGGATTCAGATGGCATAAATGAAACTACTCTGGCAGCAAAGCCACTACTTGCACAATCATTTGACCAGGTCCTGTAACTTTTCCTGTTCACCAAGAAAGTTAACTGGCTGAGCTACTGTTGAGAATAAAAAAAGCATATATCTTTCTTATTAACTCTCGAGTGTATGAAGCTATTCAGCTAGCTAGACTTTTTTCAGCAAAAGGAAGCCTCCCACACCCAAGACGATGATTATCAAATTCTTCAATAGCGAGGTAAAAATTCAGTCTAATAGCTGCTGAAAGAAGGTGGATTCGCCAAAGTAGTCGTTGTGCACAGTGCAATTAAAAACTGGATCAATACACCATCCGATTTCACAGTACAGATTCACATTCTCAATGAGCTATTAGAAATAGTAGCACGCATCTTTCTAAATCCCACTTACCTGCTTTGAGGGGGAAGAACTTGATATTGAAACTATTTTGGGAGCAAAGGCCATGGGATCGCGAGATTTGATTAGCTCCCGTGAGGAGTCAACAGCCTCTTTGAATCTGAGCTTGTTGTGGCAGTCATGACATAAACATGAATCCTCACAATAAACCCCAGCAGCAAAACATTCGCAATACCTGGAAGGATTAGGTGCTGATAGAGGTTAACTACTTGAGAAAGCATTGAACCTTTGCGTTCCAACATCAATAGAGCCTGAAGATTTAACTTCTAACGCAAATGGATCCGATATGGAAGGCCTTACAACATGCAAATGAGCAAAACAAAAAATGATAAGAGCATCCCATGGTAATTGATGAGTTCAAAGACAACAATAGTGCGAGTGTCCTTGACAATACTCCAAAATTGCCACTTCTTGCTGGAAAGCAAGAGAAACTAAATAATAAAGATTGCACTAATAGTACTTACAGTTTTAAGCATTTTGACTTCTTGCAGTGGCAGCGCTTACAATCTTCTGCAGGTTTGTCTCCAGGTATGACTGATTTCCTAAAACAGACGACTCTCACAAGCAAAGTTAGAATTGATGTGCTAGAAGTTGCAAGACTTGTTTAGCATTTACAATACACATATATGCTGCAGAGTTGCAAAACCATAAATGCAACTTAAAACTGAAAGCCACAACTTCATTTCTCAAAAAGGTCACTATATCTGATGGTATATTCTACACCATGATATTTTCACTCGAATATAAGAGCTGCAAATGATAGCCTTTTGAATCAAAGTGATCTTTGAAGTGCTAATACTGATGCAATGTACCTTCTCTTTCTAGGGCTCTGTCTGGGACTTTGAGGACTTTCTAAGCATCCTTCAGTCACACTTGATTCCGGCTTCAGAGAAAAATCTTGCAATAGCAACCGCTTACTGCCAAGAGTGGCAGAATAAAACAACCCAATGGTCTCATTTTGTGCTTTGGATCTAGATTGTTCATCCTGTTTATCTACATCCATATGTTCAACAAGGGGGGCTTGCAAGCTGCCCTCAGAGCTTTCAAATTTTCTAGAGAAAACCGTAGTTGTACAGTTTATTAAACCTCCAGAGGCGATGGTTTTTGAGGAAGACAATGCTCCCAAGCCAGGACCTCCGTTTGAGGATGTTACCATCCTAATACTACTGCTTAGACTGTTAAGGTGTAATCCTAAACCAGAAGGTGGAGAATTGAAAGGTGTCAGGGTTTTACTTATATTTCCAGGCTGAACACCCAAGGTTGTCATACTACGAGCAACCCCAGTGACTGAGGGGCTGCTATTGGTTGCGTCGGAAGTTGCTGCTGCTCTTTCAGAAAGTGTTGATGGAATAATTTGTACGCAGGAAACAGTGGGTGTGAATTGTGAAAGAGATACGGTGTTTTTGTTAGGAATTTCAGAAGCAGTGTCAGGTCCAAAGCTTTTTCTCCTCGATTTCGTAGCATCAAAATCTAGACATCGTCTTCGAAAACCCCTTTGGATTTTTGTAGATACCTGGCAAAACACAGCTTATTGTCAGCATTCTGTTCTCTTTAATTTATGTTCATCTTTTGAATCAGTGTGCTCCCTTGCAAGCAATCAGCTTGAAGTATTAAAAGCAGGCTGAGTTTATCTACCTTTAGGTGCTTTTGCTTACATAAATACTAATAGCTATCTTTCTAGATATTAGCTATATGTATTTCCAATGAGAGCCCCGAAGGTTGAAACTGCACTCTTAACAATTAACCACATATAGTTCGAAAAAGCTAGACAATAATGGGAGCTTTTATATGGAAGCTAAAGAATCGTAAGAAACAAATATTCAACAGCAAGAATGTTCTTACCTTCAATTCTATCCCATTGTTTCGAATTTGTTCAATCTGTGAAGCACCAGCTTCTTTCAAAAACGATGGACACCCTGTGTGCTGTAGAGAATTATCCTTCGAACAGGTCGCCCTTCCTATTTCTTCTTGACTTTGGCTTGCGAAAGGGCTTATGAAGTTTGGTTCAGTATCTATATCCAGACTTCCTAATAACGAGAAAGACAGTTTGCTTGCCTCAATATTCTCAGAATCTTCTTGCACAGGCCGGAAATCATTTTCTTTCTCATCTGATCCTTGTTCTTCTCTCCCTTCAAGCAATGCTTCCAGCAATAACTCATCTGCAGCTGTCATCGCACAGCTTTCTGGTTCAAACTGGTACTCTTCTGTCGGCTCAGACTTGCAGCCAAATTGAACACAGCCCACCACCTTAGAAGGACTTCTCAGAACTGTGTTATTGAGGGTTTTTTCAGAGTTTCCTGCATCCTGAGAGGTCAGGTCTTTAGGAGGCTTGATGGGTAAATAACTTTCTGATGTTATTCCATCAGAGCTCACTGTGTACATGGTGTCCTCCATCGAATCGGCAAAATAATGTTCGACACATGGGTCCACATTCGACGGCGGACTGTTGCATGGCAAAGCAGAGCTACAAGAGTCATTCTGGGATGAGCCTTGATAACCATCGGCTTGACTGTTACGAGCATACTCCACCAACTGGTTGGACGGGTTTTCAGCACTGAACTTCATACCACGAAATTCATTCCCTGCCACAGGCCTAGCTGCCTCAACCACGACCATAGAATCTTCACTGAAATCAAACCAATGAAGCAGAAAAATCAATGAGCATGACAAGATAAGCCAAATTCAAATTTTTAATTTGAGAAGTCAGTCATGTCACTAGGTAAACTTTAGAGCTTAAAATACATGCATAGAAAAAAAGCCAAAAAAGCCATATAGAAACAGTAATATGAAAGGAAAAAGAAAATTTTTGTCCATGGCAACTTCCACATACATACTCACGACGTTGGAGCACTGGCCCTGCCACTGCTCCATCTCTTAGCCAGCCAGCAATATATTTGATCTCATCATTACCCAGGCATAAGTTGCAACTTGATCTCTGGGATTCGAGAGAATCCAGATTCTCTTAGGTAGACCCAGTGCTGACCAAGAAGCAAGCAACAACCAAGAAGAAAAAGAACAACAAATAACCAACCAAAAGTAACACCAGGAACCTTAAATCATAAACAAGATAATAGGATATCCAAAATATATGTAATCCTAGAAACAAAGCAGACTCCTTAACTCCCCATAAGAACGTTCAGCATGTAAGCACAAACAGACCTCCCACTATGCAAACATCAGACACGGAGGATGCATACCCTCTAGTTCCACTGCCAGCTAGCTTCTTGCTAATCTTTTTTGCCTGTATGTTATCTGTGGTTTGCTTCCCTGCATATATAAGAGCTTCAGCTAAAAAACTGAAAAGGATATTCAACCTTACCACTCCCATAATCCAACATCATTCTCCAGAGGAGACCACACTACCCTCCAGGAAGTGCTAGAATTTGTTGTGGTTGGTATACAAATATCATAAGTACGCTGCCATAAAATGGTTATTACTGACTTCATTCTCGGTCTTTGCAAGCCAAGGCAAGTAATAGTCTGCACACTACTCCCGTGGTTCTCTATTGTCAATGCTACCACCATTTCAGAGAAGAATGCAACAGATCCTTCTAGAACCCCCCTTCACCATTGGCCTCCACCACACTCTTCATCACCTCCCTTCCACATCATTGTTCTACTCTGGTTTACCAAGAGCAGGGAGAAAAGTTCAAGCATTTGTTTAGATGTATGGACAAGAAGCAACCAAAACACTAGCAAAAGATGTATGGACAAGAAGCAACCAAAACACTAGCTTTTTGCTAGTTGAGTTCCCCTTGAAATTCTTCTGTGGTGACTAGCCAAAAAGATAAGGAGTCTGCAGGATGTGGGTTACACGCTAATCAGTTCATTCAGGAACTTTACTCTTTCAGAGCTAGTTGGATGTAACTGTCTATTGAGAGAACCATGTGCAATAGATAGACATGAATGGCATAAGCTGTGGTATGCTGATCCATCAAATGTATCTGGCCAGGATAGCACTGTAGGATCAAGAGAAAACTAAAAAAACTTGTGAGTTTTCGTATCTGACAAGTGTATCTTAGACGTAACACTGAGCAGCAAACAATCATCTGCTTTAGCACCTTGACAAAGATCGGTGAGGTTCATGCTGGCTTTTGTATCAGTTTCATATTGCATAGTGCCTTACAACAACCATGTCAGCTCTGCAGGAGCAAGCTGAAGAAAGCATGTAGTACATAACCACTGGAGAGGCTCAACGAAAACTTGAATCAAGGGAGGTGAATTGTCATGAAGTTCCACACTGTCATTTTTATTGCAACCCATAACTGCATCAGAAAAGTGTGGGGTTCCTAGAAAAACTTTCAATTCTGACCCTAGCTAGAAGATATGAAAGAAGAAGGGATTAGCAGATCAGCAAGAACTAGGCACTCAGTTAGGGATCCCAGTGCTTGTGAAATATACGAGTTCCAAAAATTGAATAAGGCTCTCATAATTAAGAAATTACTCACATACGAGTTCCAAAAATTGAATAAGGCTCTCATAATTAAGAAATTACTAAAAGATATAAATTGTGATCAACTGAGGCTTTCCATGTCCTAAGCGTCTTCATTACAGCTCAATCAAGAAACTTACACCCATCAGGATTTTATATGCCCTGCATTTGAATGCTACCCAGTTACCAGTATTTAGAAGCTCCTTGTGGTTACATCAACATTATTGAGAGCATGATAGAAACTATGAAGATCAATGAAAACCCAGACCTACAAAAATGGCTTCTGGAATTGCAGCAAGATCTTAGATATACTGAATAAGCTACAATAAACTGTAAAGGCATGAGCTCCACATCAGAAGCACAAGGCTAAGAGGTTAGTGCCTAGCTGAACAAAAAACTAAAAGGAAAAGATGCTGATAGGACCTTTGTTGAGCATGACTACAGCTTACCTCCTATAACTGCTGTCTTCCTTTCGAAAGCGTTGAGGAGACACAAAAATAACTGGAGCTGAAGGAAAAGTGAGTTCGGAGTAGGTCTGGGCCACATGTGACGGCTTTGCTGGTTTTATTGGTGAGAGACTGCATAAGTATTTGAAGACAGGAGACCCCTGAAAAATTATAATGGAGTGCACTTGTCATTAAGTCAAAGCTCTAGCAAATTAATCTTAAGAATCTGAAGTTCAAGGCTGCAAGTGCTGTGCTAGAGAATGCAAAGCTATAGATTTGAAGCTTACAAAAGCCTACACTTTGAATTTTAGCCAGAGGGGAACACAGAGTTGCTCTCAAACAATATGGAGCGACAATGATCTGTTGTAGTCTATTAAGGCTGCATTCGAACTACAACAAATGTTGAACAAAGTAAACTCATAGCAAACATCTTGGAAGTAAATGTACTCAGACTTCAGATCATAATTCATTTTTGCATGATCTTCAAACTTTATTCTCTTCCTTCAAGACTAGACAAACCTGGCAATGAATCAATGAAGAATCACAGTTAAAAAGTGAACCTTTATTATGCTTATAAGCTTTGTGAACCCTTCCACAAAACCAAACAAAAATCAGCCACAACATAGAACAAAAATTTCTGACCATAATATTAAAACCGTCTATAGACGGAAATATGTGCCCACCCTTAACATATGAATAGGTAGAGACACATATGCATACTAGATTCATTCTACTTGTGCTTTTATAAATATTACTTCCTGTCACATACCATTTGAGATCCAATCCTGCCAAACTATACAACAAATACAAAGCCAAGTGCCACATGCTATTTTTTATTCAATTCTACCACCAGTGAAGAAGTAGAAATTCAGCACCAAGTACTACTCAAAATTCAGCGATGCCAATGTGGAATATAAAGAAATCTAAGTTCCTAATGCCCAGCACATAAATTAGCCAAACTACAATAAAAAGCAAAAGAACAGTAAAGTAGACGATAATTACTCATTGGCGAACAATACACTACCATATTCATGCTCACTAAAGTCCATGCATGCATGCACCATGAGAAGATATGAGCAACCTCTAAGGTACCAATTGCGACCTTGTACCATACATATGCAAGTGTGACCTTTACTGTGCCACGCACATGCATGCCTGGTCACATGCATCACCCTAGAGCACCATCATTCTACTGAAAGAACAACATGAAACTTGCTCACATCACAAGATCATGGCATTCCAAGCATCATCTCACCTACAAGAATCAGTACTCGGCAGTCTATCTCGCCAATGGTCTTCATCTACTTAAAGAGCCTAGAAACATAAGCTTCTTAGCAAAGGTCATGGACTTCAAAACCTCATCCTGCCATCGTAATTAACCAAGAGTTGTTAGAAATCCATAAATCATAATATGGATGGACAGACTAGAATTCGAACCCAGGACCTCCCTCATACCGGATGGGATGCTCTACCACTGAGCTATCCGCCCTGTTTGATAGTTCTCTCTAGAGCCCCCCTCAAGCCATACTTGGTTGGGGTCCTAGTTGTCACCTGCCCCACAACTTGGGCCACCTAACCATGGCTTTGACACCATGAACTGTTAGGTCTAACTTGGCTCTGATACCATGTTAGAAATTCATAAATCATAATATGGATGGACAGACTAGAATTTAGACCATACCGGATGGGATGCTCTACCACTGAGCTATCCGCCCTGTTTGATAGTTCTCTCTAGAGTGTGGATTGATATTCCAACAAGAGTTGCATGCATAACATACTTTTCATAAAGCAGCATTAAAAAAATGAAATTGCCGCCAGATCATCTGCCAACTTTATAAAGCGAGAAAAGCAGGAGAAGATCGAGGACGAGCTAGAAGAACATGATTCGCTATGCCACTGGTAAATGTAGAGCATCTAAATTTAGAGGGGGAGAAAATTTTCTTGATTGATCCTTCTAGGTAGTAGGTAGGTCTTGCAGCCGTTATACCATGATCTACACAAGTCTCAAGCACTTTCATAGACGAATCCCAGAACAAGATCTTAAACAAGAAGATTGATGGCTCCAAAACATGAGATCATAGAGAATACAAGCTAACTATTCTAGCATCACTTGGCACTTTATCTCAGCCAAAGGAAATTTGTCGTACTCCCATTCTAAGCCATGACATGCCCTCTGATGTATAAAGCATTCACAAAATCAAATCTTAGAAAAGTCTTTGCTAAGTTACCTCATCAATGACTGTAAATGGCTTTTGCTTTTAGATTTTTACAAATAATTTTATCTTGTGTATATCACCTACAACCAAGTTGCCGGTTTGAGAATGGATTCCGTCAACCAAAATGGAAAACGTGATCATTAATGGTTTCTTTAGCATTTTCCTATGCTTGCACCCTTGTGTGTCTTGTCATAGATGAAGATTTTGTTATAGAGATCTGAGATAAGTGGATACTTTCCTGAACAAAGTCCAGCATTCAGCTTTTTTTCCTGTTATTCCAGGTTTTTTGTGTGCTATGGTGCCTGCACAGATACTTAATAACAACTAAGAGAAAAATCAAATATACCAAGTGCTAATAGAAGCCATTAATAATGCTAGAGTGCTATCAACTATGTTTTCTTTCAAAAGAAAAGAAAGACCAAACTAGAATCAAAATTTTCTACAAATCTTCTCATGTTTGAAATGTGGTAAGAGCTCAAAAAAAAGGGACCAAAAGTTACAGAGTGATAAAACAAAATAAGCATCATGTCCAAAATCCCGTATCAGATTTAAAGAGCATACCAGGTCAGAAGTAGGTGCCAAAGTCTGGTCTCTATCTGGGGATTCCATTCTAACCGTCGTCCTCGGAGATCATTGGTCTGTCATTTCCACTTGATACTTTTAGATCAAAGTGTTCCTGTTAGCAAAAAACGGCATACTTGGTGTCAAGGACTATGGTCCCTCAGCTGGAAATTGGTTGAATCAAGAATATGAAATATCCTGATTAATCAAGTTCTCGTTTGTCAATCAAGAATATGATATAGTCTAATCAATAAAAAAATTTATTTATGTAAACAAAGTGTGAAACTGATAACATGCAATAAGGAGGTCATCTTTCATAATCCATCTTTGCAGCAAACTGGGCCAAACATATTCTCATATAGGAGAAGTCTCAACAAACAAGAATACAAAGTCATATGAGAAACATAGAAATAGCAATTCAACTTCATCTGACTGCTAGGAACTCCTAGAATGTATTACAAAGAGATGCGTGGTGATGTCATTAGACAAATGCCATAAATGTCACAAGCATCTGGAATTGCTAGTTCTGTCTTAACCAATCCGTTGTGTGCATACTGAAGTTTTAAGAATGTAACCAGTCTATTCCTTGTAATGCCCCCAAGTAAAAGCAAAGGGTGGCCAACAATGAAATTCTTCATGCTACAACCACAAAGGCTTCACAATCTTTGTTTGATTAAGTGTCAGTTCACCGACATATATCATCCTCTTGATTCTACCATAGTTGTTGCTCCTTCACATTACAGTTGGGAATCAACTCTCTAGTCATTTGAGAGGTGATTCACCCTTGCTTGTTCGATTTTAAAATTATTGTTTCTAAATCCAGCTTGTCCTTGACCCCAGGTATCTAGCCTCCTCAACACCTTTAAACTTTTTAATGCTCGTCATATTGTGCTGCTACATTTTTATCTATGTATAAGAAGTGCATCAGGATACCTTTTACTCTTTGAGTTTTTGTATCAAAAAGGCCTTAAGCTGCTCCATAATGGTAGCTAGTTCATAACTTCAAGCTACAAAGTCTCTTGAAAAACACATAATTATGACTTAACTAGTCATTTATTCAGTTCCTTTCGTAGTAGGTTCAACTTTGCCAGCAGTTGCAAATGTTCACTTGGGACCCCATGTTGACATTGAATTGCATCATATCAAAACTTATAACTTTTGATTCAATCATGCTTGATGGTTATATAATTGATGGTTATATATCAATGTTAAGTCTGGGGTAGTACCCTATTACCACTAAAAATGGAAAGAGTTAGCACACACAAGTTGGCCACAACTTTGATAATGATCTCAAACAACAGCTCCGTGTCTATTAATGCATCAGAGAGTCATCCTCATCTGAAGTCTGGGATAGTACGCAAATGTAACAAAACAAATAAGCAGCTCAAAAAGTCTCAACGAATCAACTCCATCATTCATATCATTTTCTATATGCTGTGACATCCATATTTGCTACGGTAGCACCTGAGAGTGGTAGAAGATATCTCTGAATCAGCTTCAAACTTATTCAAAAACACGAGACAGATTTATCGCATTTCAAAAGGCAACAGACATATCTGGCCATGATGAAGGCTGGCAATAGAAAGCAACACTGAAACTTACTTCTTAGAAAAGTTAAGGAAATGGCATGTCATCATATAGCATGCTCAAGATGGAAGACCTTAGAAAAGCTTAAAAACTGCATGTGAAACAGTCTGTGCTCAGCAACAGCCACTTGTTTGTCTTAGGAAAAGACTGCGGAATATAGCTCATAGCAATGGCTGAATTTCAAAATCATAAATTGTCGTAACACTATAACTTTAGTACATGGATCATATCACAAGCATGATTTGTGTACGGTGGTGAAGGGTATGAGAAACAGATCGATCTTGGTGCCAAGAAAATGTATGTGCACATTCAAGTGCATGAACAAGAACTGTGGATGTATGAGTTAAAGTTATGGTATTAGGCCAGTGTCAGTAACCCCAATTGGTAGTTCTCTGGAATGTTCTCCTAAGTGTGCTCCAAAAAATAGTACAAGTAGAGTAACTCGCAGGGACTCCGCAGCTCATTGATTCAATTGTGTTTGAGTCCCCTTCAGGAGGTTCTGCTGCACTTCCTTTTAGGCAATCTGTGACAACTCTCATAGGCAAGTTAATGTCATTGTGATGTTCTTAGTTGGAGATTGTTGTGTGAGGCATAATCCAAAATTGCAGATGCTTGCCATTTGGATCCTCTCACAAGACTACACAACAGTTGCACGTGAGAATAATTGGAGTGTGTGTTATCTCTAACTCATACAACAGAAGGAACTTACTTTCACTGCACATATAGATAAGTTGGTGTTTGTGCACACCACCTTGTGGCTTTTGAAGAAGCTACAGCAGATGAGAGCCACTACACGTAATTGTGATTGTGTTTGAAGTTTGAAGTAGCATCTAACAATGGATGCCCTTTCCAAGTCACTAGATACTCTTGGAGGAGACGATTCCACAATTGTCACTCCCTTGGATCTAGAACTTTCTTTGGGCCATAACTTCTTGTGTCTTTCTCTTCTAGAGACACAAGACCTTCTACAAGGTTATTGCCATCATGCAAACATCGTTTGAGTTTGCTAGCATGAAATATTGGATGCACCTTGCATCTCAAGGGTAGTTGTATCTTTGCCCCTGGATATAAAGTCCTAAATCCAGGGATCCTATTCTAAGCATGCCAATCACAAGCAACACAAGGGAACCTGATGGTGGACAAACCAACCCAACCAATCTAGATCGAACCGATCTAGCCCCCAAGCTATGGATCAATCATTCAAAGAGGAATGAGGCATCACACCAGCAGCATCCTGCCATCGGTCATGCTATCAAGCATACACTAGTGAGAGCCCAATAGGTATACTTTGCACTATGACACCTCAGCAGCCTATCTGGGCCACGTCATCCAGTTCCCCAATGACTCACTGATAGACCCATACAAATCCACCATCATGTGTTTAGGCCTACAACCATTAATTATATACATGTACCCATAAGGGCCCCAATTCCCTTATAGTCACAATTAACTTACGGGTTGTTGGTCTACCGGTCCGTAGCGTGGACACGCTACCCGAGACCGGTCATGGGCAAATCTAGTTGAGTGCAAAAATACTTTAAGGTACGATTATTAGGGTATACATAAAACTCAGTGAGTACAAATAATGTCGCCACACTTTGAGCACATGTATGATCACATATAGCTCTTCCTCATGTGTGGAATATCTCTGTTGAGCTGGTGTCAACTTTTTACTCTTAAAGGCTACCCTATTGGCTCAACACTGCACCCCCAGCAATGTCAGTTGCATCCATCAATAGGTCAAACGGTCTCTAGTTATCAACAATCTTGAGAATTGGAACTGTGGCCTCCTTCAAGTTCTCAAAATTGTGCTAAGCTTCGTCATCCCACCGAACTATAGTGTCGTTCTTCCGTAATTGGTCATTAAAGTGTGAGGAAGAGAACTTAAAAGTTAGAGTTAAGTGTAGTGTTAGTTGTAAAATTATTGCTATTAGTACTAGAACTTACGATTAGTACTAATCATTGTGATCTTAGATTAGTGTGTCAAAATTAGACAAGTTTTAGAACCTAGATTAGTGTGACTACTAATTAGTGTGAAGTTAGCGCTAGTAGCTTTAGGAACTAGAATATACTTAACTATACAATCTAGCAGATATTGTGATTTGTTATTGACATTTATGGATAGCGGAAGTTGGAACTACGTGTCCCATCATTCACGTATAATTTGAGACTCGAAGTTTTTGAATTTTGGCAACAACATTATTGATTATAGTCTTTTATTGATCTATGGGCATGCCATAATTCTCCAAGGTTTGTACGACTAACAAAATCTTGTCATGTACTCAACACATTGGTTATGATATTGTTCAACCATAATGCTCATATTGATGTCCTTATTTGGTATTCTTGGTCAATGCAACTGACATCATACATATTCATTTGCTACACCGATGTTATTAAACTCATTGATTATGACACCCGTCAAATAGGCATGTTAAGGCAAAAATGGAAAAAGAAGCAAGGTTTAGGGTTTAGGGCATCATTTCATAGTTAGTCAGAGAAGCAAATGTACAACTTCCATACAGATGTATTGCAACCATCCAGCCTTGGCCAAAGGATGTTCAAGCAACTTTCTCAAAACAATAGATAACAGTAGAATCTAGATCAACGTTTTTAATCCACTATAAAACATGCAGGAAAATACATGTGCTTAAGCCTTGAGCTACTGTGTTGTATTAGCTTGTGTATGCTTTGTTAGTTAATGTTACATACCGAACTTCAAAGAATGCTTCCTGAGTAGCTCTTGACACGTTGTGTTGTTTGCATCAAATTTCAATAGTGATGTATAATATTTCGATTTTTTTTACAAGCCTATATGTTGTTTTTTCCCACTCCCACACATGGATCCAAAAACAAAATTGCAATGTTCCAATCCGGAATGTAGCGTTTTGGAACGGGACGCATCTATGGATAAGGTAAACCACCAAATGAATAAAGCCCAAGATACACTAGCCTACAATGAATGCTTGAGAGTACTTGTAACTGATGACTTAGAAAATATAACCCAAGGAGCCATACTTGCAAGAAGAACTCTAAATAGGAAAGGTTGCATAAAAATCCACAACTAAGACCCCTCAATACAAAAGAATCCATGAGAACCTAAATGGTAACAAAAAAAGTCAAAGGATCTATGTCAAAACGATAATATAGAATTCAATGAACAAAAACTGTTAGCCAACCAACATTGCTTATGTCTTTTCAATAACCAAGGCCACTTCTTACTGATGATGATCTTCATTCATTCTCTTTGTAGATAACTTGAACTCTTTGTACTCCACAAGATCCATTTACTCCTATTGCTCATATTTGGCATTCGTGGTCAATACCATTACAACTTGTGTGGGATGTAGTTGCCATATCTCTAATATGGCTATTTTGAATGCCTGGTCCCTTGGCATAGCTTGGTTCTCAATGATGTTTTATGACATTTTCAGCTACAGTTATATGTTGGCTTAGCATAACAAATGTCTATTGCTCTTTCTATGCTCCCTGGTATGTAATTGGATCTAAGAAACCCATTTTGACGAAAATAGATCGTTCTGTACAATACGTTCCATACAGTACGTTTCGAAAATGTGTTCAAAAAAAATTCAAAAAGCACCTAGGAAGTGCCCAAATGACAAAACCCAAGGCCCAAACTATGTGGTCCCAATTGACAAGTAATATTAATGCAAACTCATGGTCCACATAGACGTCCTTCATGATAGTTGGACCATAACTATAAGAATCTAGAAGCGTCAAAAAAAAGTCTTCCTAGTAACTATGACTATTAGTGGAATGGATGTATTTTCTGCAACAATGTCATGGATTTGATAGTTGAAATACTATTGTGTTCACCTTCTCTTGGCCACAAGTATTTCTCCTGATTTAGAAAGTAGTTGTCAAGGAGAATGCAAAAGCCTTGCAAGTTCTTTCTTTTAATGAGAAAAGATTTTAACATTTATCTCATAGGAAAAAGGAAGATTCAGTCCTAGAAATTTGAACTTTCAGCATAAGGACTTGAGACAATATAAACTAGGATATGAACCACCCCAAGAGAGTCTGGAGGCTGGCTAGAGAAAGACAATGATCTGTACACATCGAGTTTATCTAAGCTCCATCCCTGTGGAAAATCTTGAGCAAGCTAGACTGGTTTCCAAAATTCAAAGTCTTCCATCGAAAGGAAATAGTTAAAATGCTATTGCACATCAATGTCACAGTAGACTCGAACATATAAACAACAAACTAATTTGTAGCATGTAAATGACCACTTTTAACTCTGCAAAAGATCATTCAATGAGAAAAGCTGCTTCATTGACTTCCATAACAATGCAAAGCTATCACAATCGAATCTGATTTGACGTCTCACCAATCTTCGACATGTAATGCAGCTACATCAAAACAATTCAGATCAAGGGATTAGGTTAAAGGAGGCTGAAAGATTCAACTCTACAGCTTATAAGGTTGTGTGGGTAGCTAAAATAATGGTTCGGTTAAGACAGTTGCACTTATGCAAACAAAAGCTTGGACTCTGGAGTATAATAACAATCGGCCACAAATATGATGATGCCCGACCGACCAAATCTTTCATAGCTGAAGGAGGTCCTCTCAACAACCAAGTCAATGAAGTATTCAAGTGTTTATTAAAGACTCGAGAGGATTAAATATAGATTTCTTTGGATGATTGCAGAAGTTAAAATGAAGGAGAACGTTATGTTCAAAATCATGATAGTTTTTTACTTTTAACTTCAACGTCGATATCTAGTAGCTTGGAGAATAATTACTGTTTGCAATTGAAATTGTTTGCTTCCAGAAGCTAACAGCCAAACACACAAAACAACCTACGACAGCATTGCCCGAAACACAAAGGATAAGCAAAATTATGTTGCCTATATAAGGACGGAGGGGAGGAGTAAGACTATGATCTTTCTGAACTTAAAGAATAAGGTCATAAACAGATCAAAAGAAAATAGAAAGATGGTCTTCAAGCTGGGAGAAGAATCCCATATAGGGAGTTTTATTCCAGAAATTTGACTTCTGAATAGACACACCAAGTATCTGACCTGTAGATCCCAGATCTAGACCAAGTTTTGAGACAATGTGTCTAGATATAGCACACTGTTGAAAGAGGGGAATAAATTGGTGCTCCGGCTGACTGGATCTAGACAGCACACGGCTCCCTGCCACACTCTTCCACTAAATTTTTGCAGAAGATTACTGTCTGATGAAAATAAGCAAAAATCGAATTTGTCAAAAGTAAGCCACTTGCAGGCTGTCTTTCTAGGATTGCATTGCATTGAGATGAGAAGATCTGTCTGAAAGAGATAATGTTAGTGAATATTTGACATAAAGGAGATGTGTTTCAACAAGTAGCTCCTTTCTGATATCCAACACGTATTTGTCAGGGTAGTCCTCTGACAGAGGGAGTAGTTAAGCTGACATTTTCAATGATCACCACGAGAAATAAAGAGGTTAAAGCTGTACAGCAGTTATGCTGAGGATTACCCAGACAACAGAAGAAGCTATAGTGATTGCACTGAGGAAGCTACTGCTACAGGCAGGCCACATCTGAGGCGAGAAGAAGCAACAAAGAGTGAGTAGGACTACGTATTTGATTTTATCAAGTACGAGGGGTGACAAAGCTCAGATTTGTGCAATGTGTGCCTGTCTTCCACTTAGCAGCAGCTCAGGCAATCAAGGCTATTTTTATGTCAGGCGATGCATCTGGACATTCTTTCTACAATCCTATATTTGTGTGTTTGCAAGAGATCTGCTACTCCAGGCGCATTCGATAAAGACAAATCCAAAAAACACGCGATAAGAGACCTGAGAAGGAAATACGACTAGAACAAACTGTATTGATCCGTCTGCATTCGGAGCCTTCACGGATCTGTAGTTTTTGGGATCTTTCAGGAGGCTTATGAAGCTGAGCGGAGAAGGGAAGCCATAAATAAGAACTGGACGTGCTGATACGAAAATGCACGGGAACAATCCAAGCAGCATTGCAGATACAAGCAAGGTGGTAAGTGAAAGAAGTGAGAAATGCTCAAAGATTCATGGAATTTGTTGATCAAGGGAACAATGTACCACTTACTCAATGAATAATTGATCATTACGAGGCTGAATTCAGACAAAGGCGAAGCCGAATCAAACCGAGGAAAGAAAAAACGCCCACTTCAGCTCTCTGCGATCCAGAGAACCTCGGAAAGGTGGCCCAGGTGGGCGATTAGACGCTGCTACATCAGAAACAGTGCACCAAAGGCAGGTGCACCATGGCATTCGTGTTATTTGCATTCAGATTTCCTCGCTGCTTTGCTCGGCAGCTGATGGCGGAGAGATGTAGAGCAGAGGAGAAGAAACAGAAGAAGCAGCAGCAGAAGAGCTATAGCTTGATCGAGAGCAAAGCAACGCGGGAAAAGAGGTGGAAGCGCTTCCTTTATTACCAGTTGCGCTTCCAAAGACTTGGAGGTCTTGTTCCTTTAGTGGATGAGGCACCCCTGGGCCCTTGGGCTTGGGCTTGGGCCCACATGTACATGCAATCATGGCTAGCATGTCATAAGCACTCCACTCTCCGATGGCGTAGGTACTAGGAAGGTTCGTGTCGTGGGTGTCTCACACAGTGTTGGTGATGCTCTCAAGCTATCGTCGCCCTGGCTGCCATGTCATTAGCACTCCACTATCCAAAGTTGTAAGAAGAATGGTGGTTGCCTTGTACATGCTGGTGATGCTTTTAAGCAACTACCACCTCGTGGTTGCAATTGGTAGTCAAAGGCTCGTGGCTGCCATGTCATGAGCACTGCACTGTCCAAGGCCATAAGAAGATCGATGTATAAGACATGTTGTTGATGCTCACAAGCAATCACAAGGTGAGCAACCACCACCTTGTGGCCACATAGGGAGTCATAGGCTACCATGTCAGAAGCACTCCTTCATGTCCCTTTCATTCTTGGGACTTGTCCCTTGTGACATGTTTTTTATCTTGTATGTCCATGTGCACCTAATAGAATCCAATATTCATGAACCTCTTAGTGACTAACTTGAAAATGTGTGCACAAAAGTTTACATGACAATTTTTTACATCATACTTGCCAAATGTCCAAGTTTTGGGCGACTTTATAAAAAAAAATTGATTTTGTTCATAATAAGCGACACCTTTCTCAAACACTCCCATACATGTCAACCAACAAGACACATTTTCTATGTAATTCACATTGTAATGACTTCAAACCCTCAATTGAATTGTCAAACGTTCATCTTCAACTTTGTGAGATCTAAGGTCCATAATAGAGAACTTTTCCGATCCAGCACATTACAAGCATATTGTTGAGAGCCTCTTTCTTTAGTCTATATTGTTAAAATTGGCAAAAGCTAACTTGATCAAATCTTGTAAATACCATTATGAGTAGTACATATCATCATTAGACATGTGTGGAGCATGTTCCCACGTGTGAAATAAATGCATTTATCATTTAGATGAGTCATATAGGTTGTACATACCATTTTTTTTTTGGATCGTAAGGATTTGTGTCTTTCTTTTTGGGATCGTAAAGGATTTGAGATCTAGTGGCTAAAATGGCCAAAATCTAGTTTTCTAGCTATATGCCACTTGGCATCATTTGATTGGTAGGAAAAGCTATTTCACATGGATAGGAGTGATCTCACACGTGCCAAGGACTGCTCACATGTGTGAAAACATCAGTAGTAAGTGAGATCCAACTTGTAGTAGATATTTGTGCAGGTCCCTATAAATTAGGAAAATTGCCTAAAATCAAGGGAGGTGGCTATAAGTTACGAAACTTGGTCCATGTGCCATATTGATGATTATTGGTGGATCCTTTGATGAGTAGGCACTCTCACACGTGCCAAATCAGCTGAGTAAGCTTCAGTTGCCAAATCAGCTGAGTAAGCTTCAGCTCTTGTGTATATATGGTGGCTCATTTGGCCATAATTGACATGGAAGCTAAATCTTGGTTTTGGAGCAACTCTAGTGTTTTCTCTCTATTTGTCTTGTGTTTTTATGCATTAATTGGGTTCTAAGCTTAGTATACTTTATTCTCAACCTATTGTCCGTACTCTGACAGGTTTTCACACGTGTGAAACCAGCAAGTACAAGTTTTGATCAATAATGATTGTTCTTGTTAGAATTATTCATCTAGATTTGATCTAAATGCTATCTAATCTTGTGTAGATTGATAGGTTGATCTAGTCTAACATCCAATCACACTTGTGGATCTGATTCAGATCTATTCTTGGTCCATTTTGCTGTACTTTGACATGGTATCAGAGCCAAGTACAAGTGCATTTAAGGCATTGATCTAAACTATACCCAAATTGGCAGGTTTTTGGAAACAAGCTAATATTGAGGTAGCGAGGTTGAATGGATAGCTAGAACCATCATATTTGTACCAAATCTTGTTGTGGGATGCAGGTGTACTTTCCACACGTGTGGGGCCATACAAGACCTGTTTTGGACAGTAAAATTCAGTTTGGTGCATTTTGAGCTTCATACACCCAATTTTGAGTCAATTTAGTGCATTTTTCAAGCTTTCGCTTGCATTGTTTCTATTCATTGATTTGTTCTTGGTTTAGATCAATCATATAGATGGATTAAAGCTTGTTTACAGTACATTGAAATTGATTCTCTGATTTTTTGAGTGTACATTGAAGTTGAGAGAGAAAGAGTGCTATAAACCAAAGATTAAGGAGTGATTTGCAAGGGGAGAGATTGACATCCATTATACCTTCATTCTAGATTTGTTCAAGAGTGAAAGGGCTGAGTCTAGAAGCATCTAAATGCTAAAAGACACTCTTGGATCAGTCCTCCAAGTAAAATCTTAGTGAATTTCTAAAGCTTTTGCATCTCAAAGTTGGAGTAAAGCCATACTAGTTGAGTATGATGTCTCTATTGAGAACATAGTTGATGTTCTTAATGATTTGAAATTGATTTTAGATCAATTAGAAAGAAAATGGTTATTTCTTCAAATGTATGCTCTTGAGTCTTGCAAGAGAAGAGTGATTTCTCTACTCATAATGTGAAAAATTGTCTTTTTTCATGTATTGAGGCAAATTGTAAACTCTTTATGAGAGAAAGTGAATCATCCTCTAAGGAAACTTATCTCCATAATGAAGTATCTAGCCTCATTAGATCTGAGATTAGCATGGTAACCAAACATGAAGATATGATACAAACTCTTTGTTATTATAGCATGCATAGTCTTGTCGATGTTGATGAGCCTAATCCTCGAGATCTTGGTAACATGATGTTGAATCTTTGTGATCCTCATGAGTCAAGAAGGACTCTTTATTTTATCATGGAGTTGCAGCTATTTTCAAGGAGGAGGAGCTTTTGGATCAACCATATGCTTCAAGGATGGAACAAATCAATGAAAGAGGTGCTAGGATGGTGCAAAGCTCTCAAGTTCATCAAAAAAGTCAACATCAAAGAGGCACTATCACGGATATGGTGATTTCGGATCGACATCAAGCTCATTGGCTGATCTTCACCTTTGAACCATCAAGGATCCATATTAGAAGACCAATTCAGCCCATGGAGTCAATCTCAATATCATCATATTTTTATCAAGTTAGTTTTGAGGAGGAGTGTTAAAATTGGCAAAAGCTAACTTGATAAAATCTTGTAAATACCATTATGAGTAGTAAATATCATTATTAGACATGTGTAGAACCTGTTCCCACATGTGAAATAAATGCATTTATCATTTAGATGAGTCATATAGGTTGTACATACCATTTCATTTGAGATCTAGTGGCTAAAATGGCCAAAATCTAGTTTTCTAGCTATATGCCACTTGGCATCATTTTATTGGTAGAAAAAGCTATTTCACATGGATAGGAGTGATCTCACACGTGACAAGGACTGCTCACATGTGTGAAAACATCAGTAGTAAGTGAGATCCAACTTGTAGTAGATATTTGTGCAAGTCCCTATAAATTAGGAAAATTGCCTAAAATCAAGGGAGGTGGCTATAAGTTAGGAAACTTGGTCCATGTGCCATATTGATGCTTATTGGTGGATCCTTTGATGAGTAGACACTCTCACACGTGCCAAATTAGCTGAGTAAGCATCAGCTCTTGTGTATATATGGTGCCTCATTTGGCCATAATTGACATGGAAGCTAAATCTTGGTTTTGGAGCAATTCTAGAGTTTTCTCTCTATTTGTCTTGTGTTTTTATGCATTGATTGGGTTCTAAGCTTAGTATACTTTATTCTCAGCCTACTATTCATACTCTGACAGGTTTTCACACGTGTGAAACTAGCAAGTACAAGTTTTAATCAATAATGATTGTTCTTGTTAGATTTATTCATCTAGATTTGATCTAAATGCTATCTAATCTTGTGTAGATTGATAGGTTGATCTAATCTAACATCCAATCACACTTGTGGATCTGATTCAGATCTATTCTTGGTCCATTTTGTTGTACTTTGACATATATGAGGCCAAGTCTATTCTTTAGATAGTATGTCTCAAAACCTCTTTAAACGGCCATGACGAAGTTGTTTCTATCCAAGTCAGTTTCACCCAAAGACCCTTGATGGTCCCTCATTCCTCTTCCACTTTGTGAGATCTAAGGTCATGGTTGATAGCTTTTTTTCCTCTATAGCAATACAAGCTAAGTTGGTCAGACCCTTGTTGTGCTCTCTTGATAATGATTATTTCATTATTTCATTTTTTAAGCATATATGTCTAAAGAGTATATTGGGGGTCCTTTCCACCTTGCATTCTCGACCTTGGCCAAGATGTGATATGTGAGGATAAAACACAAAAGCAAATTGGGGTTCACACCATCAAAAAAAGATACACCAATGAAGTTCAATGGCCTTTTATTGGGAAAAATCAATCAAGCTTGATGTTGAGAAAAGAGAAATTTTAAGTCGTCACAGTTCGATTTAGAATGTCTAGCTTATTGATAATGTGGAATCTACTTATTCTTAATACATAGGTATTATCAGACTAATATTCTTGATGGTGTGATTTGTTGATTCGACAATTTAACTATCACCATCCTTTGTTCCATATCATTCTTGAATGTTGAATTTTCAACAATGGGATAAGAGCATTAGATCCAATGTTTGAGAAAATGGTTGTCTCAAACGGCCACTCAATAATTTCTATTTTTTATTGGTTTTTGACTCATAACCATTATTTTACAATCATCTATTTTTTTACCTTTTATAATGATCTTTTGTAATCATGGAATTGATTTTACAAAAAAGTTTACATCAAATTCATCTTTCATTGATAAGTTGGATGGTGATAATTATCACATTTGGAAGTTTTAGTTGAAAGTTATCTTATTAGCTAAAGAGCTATGGGACGTCGTTGAAGGCATGGAGATTAAACCTTTTATAGAGAAAGCGATTTTTACAAAATGGAAGCAAAGTGACAGAAAGCCTTTTGCTCTCATAGCTCTTAATATCAAAGATTTTCAAATCGCTCATATAAGGTCAACTATAATCTTCAAAGAAGCATGGGATATTCTGAGCACACTCTATGACATTAGATATGTGACTTACATGCTTCATCTACGAAATGAATCTTTCTCATTTAAAATATTGATGGAGACATTTTAGATATTTTGGATTTACAGGATGTCAATTCCAGCTCTCTTCAAGGCACTCTACAATTGTCAATGATCCAAAAGAAGATGATGTACAACAACCACGGTAGGAAGGTGTACCTCCTACAAGATTGAATCGTCAAAGGTTTTCACCAAGCAAATTTATTGATGAAGCTTATAGCGATTTTGCAAAGGAGTCAGCCACCATAAAAGAAGTATATCTATTATGAGTGTAGAGCATTGCAAATCAGCAATGGATAAAAAGTATCAACATCTTATCAAGAATCAAACGTGGAATCCCCTTGTCACGAGTCGATAAGCTTTCCTTCTATAAATACTGCCATTTGCATTATATTTGATCTCGAAGATCCATTTACAGTCGATTACCTTTCTATCTGCTGATAGCTCGGTAATAGTCCAATGTGTTCTTCCTCAACAATGAGTTGTACTCCTTGTCCATTGCTTCTTTGTAGAGATCTGAATCTGCCTAAGACATAGCTTCCTGAACTGTGGTTGGCTCCTGAATAGAATAGTGAGTGAACCCATTAATGTATCGGACAGGCTGAGTTCAAATTTGAGTTGATCTTCTTGTTGAAGTTTCTGGCTGTGAAACTGGACTTTGTGTTGGCTGATTCAGCTGATCCTGAGTTGCAGCTTCTTCTTCTTCTTCTGGGTCTGACTATACAGGGTGGCTACTAGAAGGAATAGAAATTGTTTTCCGAAAAGAATCGGTTGTCGGGGCATTAATTGTAGACTGCATATGGTCCTTGCCCTTCAAATCAATAAACTGATCTTCTATAAAAGTCACATCCTTGTTAGAAAAAACTTTACGGATTTCTGTATTGTACAATCTATACATTCCATCAAAAGCATAGTAACCAACAAAAATAGTTTTGAATGAATGCTCATCTAATTTCTTTCTATTGTCCTTTGGGACACAAGCATAGGCAATGCACCCAAATACTCTCAAATGCTTCAATGAAGTCTTGGATCATGTCTAGACTTCATGAGGGGTTTTGCTGTCAGGGAGTCCTTTGGTTATACATCGATTCTACATGTGAGTTGTTGTCGAAACAACATATTTCCAGAACAATTTGGGCAATGAAGCATGAGTTATCATGCATTTGACATAATTGACTAAGGTCATGTTCTTCCTTTATGCCAGACCATTCGATTGTGGAGAATAAGAAGCAGCAAATTGTTGCTCAATGTCGTTGGCTGAGCAGTAGTCCTTGAATTCGTTCGAGATGTATTCACTGTCGTTGTCGCTCCTTAATACTTTAATCTTTTTGCATGTCTACAACTCAGCATTTTTCTTGTACTTCTTCGAAAGCTTCATATTTGTGCTTCAGAAAATATACAGTAGTTCTTTTAGAATAGTCATAATCTCGAACATTAGAAGCCATGAAAAGAACACATAGTATCAAATGGATGTGACAAATGCTTTTTTGAATGGCTACTTGGAGGAGGAAATATACATGTTGCAACCCGAGGGCTTCATCAAGGATGGTGAGGAGGACAAGGTTTGCCACTTAAAGTGTTTTCCAGCCAAAAAGAATAGTCAACTTTGGGAAATGAGCACATATGGCTCCCATTGGTGGATCTGGATGACTAGGCACTCTTCACACGTGTGAAGGCTTGCTGGACAGTACACAGGTCATGGATGTACTTGATTAATAAAGAGATCAACCATTTCAATGAGAAGTTATGTGACCTTGGCAAATTCGAGTTTTGTTGAGATTTCCACATTTGTCTTGAGTTTTGATTAATGAAATGCCAACACGTGTGAGGCCGCCCAAGATTTCGAAATTCAATCAATCGATACTTCTCAAAAAAATGAAAAATTTCTCAAAATCAAAATCAGACTGTAACAGATTTGTCCAAATTTTGACAGAGACTTGATCTGGAAAATCAGATTCTAAAAATAGAACTGGTGAAAATTCTCTAAGCGAAGATTGTCTCAGTGAAGGTTTAGCAGTGCTATTTTTGAAAAAAAAAAAACTCTCTGATCAGGTTTTTCTGACAATTTCTATGGAAATAACCTTCGTCAAACTCTCGGATTCAAAATCTGACACAGATAAAGCTAGGGTAAACCCGACGAAGGTTTCTAGCACACAAAAACATAGTTTATGTAGTTTGACGAGGGTAAAAATAAAGATTTTCTATTATCTTAATGAATGTTAGCCGAACTCAAAAATAGTATTTTACTATAAATAGACCGGTGAAGGTCTTGGCGAAGAATCAAGAGTAATACTGGTATTTTTGCAAAAAAAAGACTTTTTTGACAAAAATATGACAGTATAACAACTGATCCTCTGAGAAAATTTTCTATTTCTGATATTATTCTTCGTCGACCTGGCAATAGATATATTGGAATCACACCTATGCACAGTGAATCGGACGAAGATTCTTTTTCTGTATTTTTAGGGTTTTGGTGATTTTTTGATATTTTTTTATGGTTTTTCTGATGTTTTTAAAAATCTACTGGGAAGAATTGTTCGCCCTTCAAATTGAAAGTTTTGTGATCAAAACTTAAGGTGCCTGTAGCTCGGCAAGGGTTTCTTGAAAGAGGACAAAAAGTTATCAGCTCTGATGACGATTTTTGTCTCCTTTTGACCAAAATCTGGCAGATTTGATCGATTTTTGTTGTTTTTTTTTATATCTCTAATCCAAATGGATCTTAAGATTGGTGATCTGAATAGCTTTCCCTGTTCCACAATCAGATTAGATTTTAAACAAGCAAATCCACTCAAATCAAGCAAAATCACTCCAAAACTAACCCTAAATACAGATCTAATACTATTCATGCCACGACAAGATGTCTAATGCAAGCTATCCATCTAACAAACATGCTGCAAACTGAAAAATTGGCATAGCTCCCTGACAACGGCGCCAAAATTGTAGTGGGTTTCTTTCCTTGCCTATCCTCCACCCAAGATCTAATCAATCTAGCATCAAGGAGATGAAGTTAGTTGTCATGCATAGATTCGTTCCCATGAGAGCGATAGTATAGTTCAGATTTCAGCATGAATGGAAGATTCACATCTAATTTTAACATCCACCATACAAATCCACCATCAAGTGTTTAGGCTTACAACCATTAATTAATGACCATGTATACATAAGGGCCCCAATTCCCTTATAATCACAATTAGCTTACGAGTTGTTGGTCTACCGGTCCCTAGCGTGAATACGCTGTTGAATTTCACACATGTGGACTGTCCACAACATGTACTTGTGATCTCCTAAGGTGTGTAGATGCACCAAGATCAAGACTAGATTGAGATTCAAGATCTATCTTTGATTCTATGGCAAAAACACACTACTACATGCATTCAATCACTTCCAACTCTCACTCACACGTATGGGAAGTGTTCCAAAAGTATTCTAAGTAAAAACAAGCTGCTCTCCTCAGGTAGAGAGAGAAAGCTAGAAATTCAATGACACTCAAAATCCACTCAATCTCAAAATCAATTAGATCCAAAAGGAGGAGTACAATGATACTAATAGATTCATGAGCTACCACTATGCTTAACTATGATTGGATCACACTTTGCCACCTCTTAATCCTATTGTACCATTGATCCATGCACCTCTAAATTCTATTGGACTATATTCAAGCACACCTCAATTTTCTATTGGACCTCACAAGGTTCCACCTCTAAATCCTATTGGACCTCTTAAGCTTCATCAAAGAAAAGCATGACACTTGTCTACACTCTAATTGGCACAAGTTTGGCTCTATTTTGGCTCAATATTGGCATTACAAGTGGAAATGGATAATTTGCCATCTATGCCAAATTTGATCCTATCAACATCCTACACCTAAATGCTTGACTATGAAATTCTATGAGACCCCTATATCAAACATTTTGATTTACTTTACAATTCTCCACACGTGGGAACATCCTCCACACATGTGAGATTCACTTACAAACTTCTATCATAAAAAATACCAAGCTAGATTTTTGTCAATTTCTCACATACGCTACCCGAGACCAGTCATGGGCATGACAAGCATGATATGCCCGAACATTTTAAACATTATACATTGGATGATGTGGTTATCATGTTACCTAAAGCATATCGTGAACCCGAAGAACAAGTGCCAGAATCGAAAGATGTTTATGATGGCCCAGCTAGGACACAACTAATGAATCTTGCTGAACTAGGAGAACCAAAAAAAATTGTACAAGTTGGATCACAACTTAATCCTAAACAATATCAAGCACTCTGAACGTTACTTATTAAGTATGAAGATTGTTTTGCATGGACTTATCAAGATCTGAAGGGTATTTCGACATCAATTATTGAACATACCATACCTTTAGTACATGATGTAGTTCCAAAGGTTACAAAGTTCTATCGCTGTAATTCTAATGTTGTGGATCTGATAAAGAAAGAGCTTCAGAGACTGCTCGACGTCGATTTCGTTTATGAGATCGAGCATACCGAATGGGTTTCACCGATTGTCATTGTTCCTAAGAAGAATGGGAAAGTGAGAATTTGTGTGAATCTCAAGACTTTGAACAAATTGACGCGGAAGGATTACTTTCCGTTACCTTTTACTGAAAGCATTTTGGATCGTTTTGCTGGAGTGGAAGCTTATAGTTTCTTGAATGGATTTAGTGGTTACAACTAGGTTAAGATTGCACCTGCAGATCACCACAAAACCACTTTTGCAACAGAATGGGACATCTATGCTTACAAAGTAATGTCGTTTGGACTCTGTAATACACCAAGTTCGTTCCAAAGAGTAATACAATTTGCTTTTAAAGATTATCTACAAAAATTTCTTGACATTTGCTTGGATGACCTGGGAGTCCATAGTACGAATACAGACCACCTGGATCGATTGGAGAAAGTATTTAAAAGATGTCGCAAATATTAAATTTTCCTAAATCCAGAAAAATGCTAGATATATGTTTTCCACGGAGTTGTGCTTGGGCATGTGATATCGAGACATGGCATTGCCACAAATTATTCTAAAATCAAGATTATTGTGGAATTGCCATTGCCAACAACGATTCGTGGAGTTTAAGTGTTTATGGGTCATGCAAACTACTACCGAATTTTTATTATAATCTTTGTGGATTTAGCACGACCTATATACAAACTAACTATTGTTCCTATTTGGATAGTAGAGGCATTAGAAGCCCTTGACAAATTAAAAAAAGCATTAACTTCAGCACCGATACTGCGTTCTCCAGATTGGACGGTTGAATTTCATGTTCACACGGATGCCTTGAAATATGCCATTGGATCAGTTTTGACACAGCCAGGTGACTATAAGAAGGACTATCCTATACGATTTTCAAGCAGACAACTTACAGATCCAGAGAAGAACTATTCAACAACATAATGTGAAGCGTTAGTCATGATTTTTTTTGTTCGAAAATTTTGTCACTACCTCATGGAAACACACTTTGCATTTTATACCTATTCATCCTGCCACGCGAGGATCTCAGACCCGATACATTATCGTAGCAACTGATTATATGACCAAGTGGGTTGAAGCCAAAGTTGTCAAAGTTGCTGATGCAAAATCTACGGCCAAGTTTCTCTATGAAAATATCATTATCAGATTTGGATGTTCGATCGAGATTGTTAGTGACCGAGGTACACACCTTGTTAATCAAACAATAAAGTGTTTACTGGAAAATTTTGTGAAAAATCATAGATCAAAACACTATTAGCTCATCAATGATCTTTAGCCAAGTTGGATCACACATCTAGAATCATCAACAACTTAGAAATCACTACCTTATGCATGCTAGAATTTAATAATGCATCAATATCCGATCATAACCACTTAGATATGACTTTGTACTATCCTTTTCCATACAACATCAGTACTATAAAGTACTCCACCCGTGTGAAATCTAGATCAACGAGAAAATCAACATTCTACACATAGAAACTCAAGATATCATGAGAAATCCACAAGAGCTGGACATAGAATCAACAAAGATGAATTCTCCACATCATAAGAGGATACAATTATCTGTTCTCTATGCAGTTACAACTATTTATAACATCCACAATGTCATTTAGCTACTTTCTCTAAGTATGTCCTAAAATGACAACTTCTAGGTACTTAACCAAAAACCTAGAAATACTAGTCCAAATGCAATGTAACAATATTAACCAATTAGAATGGGTCCAAACTCGACCTCATCCGCTTATCTACTTGCCAAAAGGAAAACCACTATTTAGGCCCTTATTGACAAATATGACACAATCTCTAACTTGAGATTTCATTTTGGCCTCAAAAAATGCCAAATAAACCAACAAAACTAGTTGACAATTTTCACACCATAGACTTCGCATGATTCAGTAAAGATTTAGAGAAATCTAACTGGATCAGATAATCCATTATACTTAGGTAAATCCAACCAAGGAGGTCTTCTAACAATAATACATGAGAGTACATCAACTTCAGGTTCAGAATTCAAATCTAGCATTCTTTCAAATCACTTCAAAATAGGTAATAGATAATGAGATTGGATCTAGATTTTTCACCTATTTCCTGATTTGACCTATAAAATTTTTATCACTTGATATCAATTAGATTTTAACTTTAGAAAAGATATCTTGATAAGTTAAATGACACTCTAAAAATAAAAAGTTTCTCAAAATCAGTACTAGACTGTAGCAAAATCTTTCACAAATTGGACAATAGCTAGATCAAATAGATCAGAATGCAAAAATAGTGCTGGCGAAGGTTTTCCATTGAAGGTTAACTCAACAAATGTTCTTTCAATACTATTTTGGATTAAAAAAACCACTCAACTGGCTGTTTTCTGACAAATCTGGTAAAACTAACATTCGCCTATTTGGCAATAGATAGATTTGACGAGGATGAAGCTAGAGTAGAACTAGCGAAGGTTCTTTTGGAAAACAATGATTTTTTTGTAGCTTGATGAGGGTTAAAATGAAGTTTTTGATAGATACACATATAACTAACCTTTGTCGACGGAACTAAAAAATGATGGATCACTAAATTTGAAAACCTCAAACAAATCGGCGAAGGCTCAAGAGTGATATTGTTATTTTTGCAAAAAAGAGCACTTTCTTTTTGACAAAAATAACTCAGTATAATAACTGACCTTGACTTGACGTTTTTCCAACTTACTGATTACCAAAAATATTAAGATGGACTGACTTTGAGTCTGGCGAAGGTTCAGGTGAAGGTCCCTCTCAAAGAACTGATATTTTTGCAAAAAGGTGTAAAACTTTCTACAAAAGGTTACCAATAACTAGCGGAACATTCACTTTAGCCTTCTATTTCTAGAATTAACCTTCATCGACCTGGATATAAGTAGATCTGTGTCAGATCTATATACAATAGACCAGACGAAGAATGGTTTTTAGTATTTTTTTTATTTTAGGGATTTTTTCACTTTTTTTTATGGTTTATCTTCAGTTTCTAGAAATTGGTTGGGAAGTAACATTTGCCCTTAAAAAAAATAGCTTCATTGCATCATGACGGTCTTGCTTGCAAGTCAATGAAGGTTGGTTGCAAAGGAACAGAAAGTTATCAGTGTTTGATGAATATTTTGCTCCTTTTGTCATCAAAATAGTAGAAATGAACAATATTTTTTTGGTTTCTCTGTTTCTTTGATGCATTCACAAAAAAGTCTCAAAAAATTGGCATGAAAGAGAACATTATTAATAGCCTTTGAGATGGACAATAAAAGGAGTGTGTAGATATATTTTAGTTTCATTACTTTATCTTTGTTTCATGTCTTAGATATTTCTCAATGCCATGTGCATAATCTTCTGTCCTCTTTCTGTGTGCAATGGATTTTAGATTTATTTTGGAGTCTTTCTTGAAGTTGAGGGTTAATGGAGTAGTCGTGATAGAAGAGTCTGTCGCTACAGTTGCTTATGTTAGTTTTTTCCATCGTTGTCAATTTGGAGTGTGGATTTTAAGCTACATTGGAACAAGCTTCGACTCTTCAACCTAGGTTTCATGCAGCCTTAGCTTCATGAAACATTGCAGAAAACTAGTAGAATTGAAGTGAAAATCCCACACTAGACTACAAACCAGAAGATCAAAATGGAATACATAAATAAAATCATATTATACAATAGAAACTCTGACCCTAATTCAAACCTTGGCTCTGATTTATTACCAAGACCAACCCTTAGGCAAACTTTTTCCTAAGAGCCTTTGAATATCAGGGTAAAATATTTCATTCTGTTCATTAACTCATGTCAATAAGGAATTGATAAACTATCCAAAACTATTGAGATAATAGTAGTTGTTTAGCCTTTTAAGCTGTTATACAGCCTAGTATCTACTGTCCATTGTAACTAAGGTGATTGAATATCGTAATTTTGGTAGCATTTGTTTTGGCCATCTTTGCAATTCAAAGTTTTTTTGCTCTTAATTTGCTTACCGAGTCAATTGAGGGCATGACAATCTATGTAAGCATTAGATAAATCCGAACAGAATATATCGAAATCTAATTGTTTAAATCCATAGGAAATTCGGTGAAGACAAAGATCATTTCAGCTTCCATGGCTGTTTTCAATGCAGTAAAACAATTTTTATTATGTGCTAAGATTAGGCACTAAGACAATAGCATTAGCCATGATTATCATCAAGGATGAATTAGACTTAATCTAGGAAATGTAGCAAATGCTTATGTCTCGTTTGCACTGTGAGACGAGTTGTTTATCAAGACGAGCTGGCCGATAATGGCAGTAATCTGACGTGTTATAGAGTGGTTGTAGAGGGAATCAATTTCATGGACATGAAATGAAGATATTATTGAACGTAGACTATGTTTGAACTTTGATTATGTTGAGACGCAGATGCTTTTATAAGGATTTGAATAGCAGTTCTATATTTTTTTTAGATATGATGAATATGGAGAGATGACAAGCTAATCATTTTGTAATATTTGGCAAGGTATTTCAAACGAAAGTATTTTATGCAAGACAAGAAGAATTGACCTGGGAGCTGAAATAATATTGCTTCATGTTTATTAGCCGTGCAACAAAAGTGAAAGCCAAGTTCAGTTCGTCGTAGCCAACTCTTGGAAATGCGAGTTAAAACGGAGTGAAGAACGAGATGGCTCTTTATCATTTGATTGCTCAGGTAATCTAAAATCTCATTCTGAATTTTTCGGCTTTTCGATTTAAAAAATAATATTTTCATTTACAGTGATTGCGAAGAGTGCCAAAAAAATATATGTTGATATTTCTACAATATAAAATAAGGTACGATTTTTTAAAAACAATTTTTCTGTTTTACTATATTATTTAGATGTTCTTCATATAAGAACGAATATACTTTAAAATGAAAGCAAAAGCAAAATAGAAATAAAAAAATGTGGAATTTTGCGGAGAAAGACATAATCTTTGTTTTATAAATTTTTGGGAAGACAATTGCCACTTTCCAATGGTTTTATGCCAAATCTACTAAGATATAAACTAACTTTTAATCAAACATATGTTGTAAAAAAAGATAATAAAAAAAATTTGTTTTATTTTTTTATTAATGATTTTTTTTATCTATTTTTATAATCTAACAAATTTATAAACTATTTATTTTTGTAGATGTCTATCAAATTTCAAACAAATCAATAAAACCAATTGATAAATAAAATCGACTCTAAAGGTTTTTTTTTACAATTACATATTTGTAAAAGAAACTTAAAGTTTAACGTTATCAATATTGAAATTGATAGAAGACTTCTAAAAAAAATATCCTTTATTGATTTATTTTAAATCATTTCAAATAATCAAAACATTCTAATAAAATACATGCTCTATACATAACTTAAAATAAAAACAAATGAAATAAGATAGACAATATTAAATTTTTATAATTGAAAATAATAACTTTTTTAATACCTGAACATGAGTTGATTCAATAATAATGAATTAATAAACTTGCTATATTTTTTACAAAACAAAAACAAATGTATGAATATTGGACATATAGCTTTTTGATTTCAAAATAAAAGATACTCTTTGAAGGTATGCTAAAAATCAAGTCTTTTATTTTTTATACTTTCAATAACAATGTGAAGTACAATTATACAAAACAAAATTACAAACGTGAACAAGAACGATGTGGTATTGTACCACAAAGGCCTTGCCATATCATAATAGCATGAAATCTAAAATTTTAGGATTTGTTTAAAGTGTTTTTTATATTATCGTGATAACTTATTTTGTATTATTAATTTTTAGTTTCAAAATTTGGATAGTAGTTTGTTGTAAGTTTTTAATAGACATTTACATTTGAATGTTAGATGAAATCTATAATATCTGTTCTTTATTTTAAAAGTCAATTTACTATAAGTTTTGTACAAAGTTGTTTTCTTAGAGAACTATGTTGATTCCATTCTTGTACTTGTTGGCTTTTTCAAACAATGGCCCAAAGTTTGAATCAATAAAAATCCTAATTAATAAGGATAAATTTGTTATATGACTTTGTTATATTTTGACCATTTTGGCCCATGAGTTGTTGAACCTAGATAAATTATCTTGTTTTAGGAGAATCGTTGATTCTTTCTTTGTACTTTGCAATTTTTTTTGAATTTCCTCCATGGTTTTGTATAAAATCTTCAACAGATATTTCTTTTCACTGAAATTGCTAGTGAATTCATTATTGTGTTTTTTGTTTCGTTTAATAGTTGATGATATTCATTTGTTTTTATGTACTTTCTCAAGTAATAAATGATGTTGTTGTTTGAGAATTGTGAGTCTTGATGGACTTGCTTAAATTTGTTAACAATCAACATTTGTGGCAAGTAGGAAAATTGATTTATTAGAGAGTGTAGTAGAACACAATGAAAAAATTATAATTTGATAGAGATCAGTTCTTATTGGTGAAAATTTATTGATGAATTATATTTGTCACAAAATGTGTAATAAGTACAATTTCATAGCTCAACTAAACAAAAAAACAAAACAAAACACAATATTTGAGCTTTGACCATATTTGATACTATTTATGACAACAACCACATAATATGTTTTAACTTTCACTTTGATACAAACTTCATTGACCGAACTGAACACGATGCCTTTAGAATATAACACTAGACATGGCTCAACTGAACACATACGAGGATTTATGCTCTAAGCTATGAGATGAAAATTTTGTGACCTGTAGTCAAAAGTTTGAGAATGTGCATTGTGCGCCTACGCTAATTAGTCTGTGAAATAACTGAATCCATCTCTCCGATGCTTTGTTTTGATGTAGAATGATCTACTTGTGTGGATCATGTTGCTTAGTAACCATCGGTTTATACTTGAGTATGGTTTTCCATAACTTGCATGTGTCCGAACCATAATGAATCTTGGTTTGTAGCTTCTGTTCATTGATAGATTGATTGTAAATCAATTTCTCCATTGTTGTATGAACTGGAAGCGGTGTAGGAACTCGATTCAAGTATTTGCGTGTGAGGATCTGAAAGTTCCATATTCATAATCCTCCAGATTAACATGCATATTAGTGGACATAAACTGGATTTGCAGTTATCCAGCTCTGCTAATTTCTAGCAGAGGGCAAGGACAATTGATTGTCGATCTACATGTTTGGTTTAAGATAGCTCCCTATAGAAACAATTTTAATGATGCCAATTGGTTAGTGAATCATAGTTGTTGGAGCGGATTAAAAAAACATGCAGTTGAAATCCTTGTGAAACCCTTCTTGGAGTGTTGCTCACTACCTCGGTGAGGAGTTGAGATTTATAAAACTGATGAATCTTTTTCCCCAGTCCTATGGACATTGAAACTGCCCTGTTGTGAATTTAGGAATCTGAAGTCCTGGCAAATAGCAACAATTTGTTGTTTCATGCCCTTTTGACAAAGTTGTTGAGGTTGAGGGTTGTGGAAGTATAGCAAGGCATGGGTTGGTTGCACCTAGCAAGATGATTTACGGATCCAGAGTTCGTGTTAACAAAAAATACTGACTTGTTGCTTCCACATTGCATGGCCAAAAAAGCAACATTGGATGCTTGGAAGGTGTAGGTTGCGCTGGCTGCTTGATGGATGGTTGCCTGTGAGAACTTCTAGTGATTGTGAGAACCATGGACGCATCCTCATGGATGATTACCACTAGGAAGTTTGAACCAGAGAGGCAACTCAGAAAACCATTGATGGCAGCGTGAGTGCAATGAAAGCTCACTGAAGAACTGATGGATCAGTATTGAAAGCGTTGATTGGATTTCTGCCTTGCTTACCTTGTCAATGTTTGATATTGATTAGGAGCAGAGGTTGCAACTCTACTGTTGAAGAGGTGGCGGCTTTGTTAGTGGTGGTGTGGGCAACAGTCTAGCGGATTCTTCACTTTTGGTGAGAACCAACGAGCTGCAGATGGATTTGCATATGGGCCGAAGAACGACCAGCCAATAAATTCTCTCTCTCTTTATCTCTCTCGATGTAGTCCGCAGCTGAAAGGCCTGCTGGTGCTTGATCGAGTAGTGACTGTATGGAGTTTAGGGCTTTGCCTTCTCTTCTCGTGGGCCTCTCTTAGAGTTAAGTTGTATAAGAGGGTACCTTGTGTACATGTCATCATGAAAAAAAGTTTTTTGAGGGAGTTACGTGGCCGATGGTTTCTGGGTAGCCAGAGAGTTTGGAACCTGAGTTCAATGAAAATTTGGTAGTCAATTTCTTTCGAGTAAATCTATCAGTAAGAATGAAATTGCCGATTCTCTAGTCCAGTAATATGGAATGTTTGGGAGAATAATTTGTGACGATATAAAATTTTGCTATCTTAATAGTTCGTCTATGGATTTGGTTCATAGGGAAGATTATTCACATATGCGCACAATTAATCTTGTATGAATCTATTGTGTATTCCTAGTTACTAAAGCTATTTGGTGCACTTAAGCTAGTCGATTAGACATATGATCAAATATTGTTTTGACAGATACTTGCAGAGTTAACAAATCTTTGAAAGGAAGATTTATGGATTAACTTATAAATGATTTGGGTAAGGATCTAAATGTGGTGTCATACTAGTATAATTGAATTCTTCAACTAGACATTTGAGATTTCTGAATCATTGGCAATTAACTTGAGTAGTTGATTACACCAGGATGAAGTTAATTGGTAAAACAATCAGTGTGATGTGGATTCACCAAGAACTGACAGTTTTGATTTATATTGCTTGTAAGACGCGTGATTAGTGAATCATTTGGATTCATCAGTTAAAATTGTGTGCATTGGATATGCAGTATTCTTGGATAGAGTATTCCTTAGTTAAGGAGTAGACTCAGCTCATTAGTGATTGTATCCTAGAGCGCTCAATTGGATAACAAATCATAATGAATCCAAGAATAATAATTGAACTGATATTCAACAGGACTTTAAGTATTTAGATGTGATTCTAAATTGTAATTTGAAGTTTTTTGTAGTTGAAGATGATTGTCATTTTGGTATGCATTCAGTCTTTAATTACCAGTGGCTTATAGAACTTAAATCTTGCATTTCAGTCAAAGAATCATGTTTGAAGAATATTTCTGAATCCAGTATTTTCTTACTGGAAAGATTTTGGAATGATTCTTATTTTTCCTGAGTTATGTTGGACATATACTCCAGTATCTTGTAAATGATTGAGTAAGGTTTTTTATTCTAGAAAATTATGTTTGACGAATCATATGAATCTAAATATTTACGATTGACGAATCATAAATAGATACTTAATTATTGTCAGAGAATTAAAAGAAATGGGGGTGATTCTTAAGTGTGATGATTATTTTTGATATATTATTTGAGTAAGAATTCAGATCAATGTTTTGAATCTCTCTACTCCAGTATCTTATTGAGAGCCTATGGATCTCACAGATATTCACACAAAAGAAGTTATTTTATTTGAGGAGAATTTAATTAGTCTAGTGGATTTTATTCTACTATAGTTTATGGTTTACGGATATTTGATTGGATCTCCAGTTATCATAGGAGATAGACAAGTCTATTAAGATGCATGAATTTTATTTTTTTGCATTTGGTGCTAGAAATAGGAGCATTTAACTCAAAAGAGTATCTGAGATACGCAAAGTTGAGTTTTAATCATTCTATATCTTAATGAATCTCCTAGAGATTCTAGTTGAACGAATTATCATATCTTAGAATTAGATTCTAAGGATAGTTGTACTTGAAAGCCTTTTATGAATTATCTACCAGAGTTTGTGGATAATTTCAGACTGTAATTATTATTATTTTTCTTTAACTTTAATCTCTTAAGTTAGGTAATATTTCACTTAGAGTTCATGTAAGTGTTTTACATGAAGGTGATGTTACTAACTTGTGTAACCTAGTTGAGAAATTTATTGCTTAGTGTACTATTCAAATGGTTTACCTAAAGACTATCAAGTGGATGTTAGAAGGAGCCATCCTATTACCCTAGAAGAAGCTACTAGGGTTGCAAATTTTTTTGATAACACTCCTAAGCCATCTAAGAGTCATTACCCTAATGAACAAAAGAAGGGTTTCCAATTTAAGAGAAAGGATAAAAAAGCTACCAATGAGGCATCTTCAAATCCTAATTCTAAGAAACCCAAACACCACTTCAATAAACATCAAGGTGGCAAGAAAGACCTAGCGGAAGCTCGAAGAAGAATCTATGCTCCAAGTGCAATGGAGAGGGTCACCTTGCACAAGGACACTATTACCTTAATCTAAAGGGCACCTACTCTTAATCCTAAGGGTACCCCTTATCCAAGGGTGATTCGCCAATTAGCTCCCCATACAGTAAATGGGCAAATAGGAGTTAAAGTACTGTTAGTTACATAGGTATGTAACATTTCTCCCCCCTTAACTTAAATTTTTCCTTGTAGGAAGAAATTTGGAGAATTCTTTTGGAGATTAGCCTCCTTTTACCAGGTATCTTCTTCTTCTGACTTGCCCCTCCACCTGATTAAAAATTCTCGAAGCACTCTATTCCTTAGAGTTTTCTGTCAGCTATTAAAAATTGCCTCGGGTTCAGGTGGTCCACTCGTGGACTCATCACGAAAAAGATCTAATAAATCTTCCATAGGAACCAGGGTTTTCCCAACCCCCAAAGAGGGTTTTAACTTACTAACGTGAAAAACATGATATATTCCAACGTTAGCTGAAAGATCTAGTTTGTATGCGACCTTGTTAATCACTTGGATAACTTTAAAAGGACCGCAATACCTAGGTGCCAACTTTGCACACTTACCAGTTTTCAAGCTTCTAGAATGACTAGGGACCTTGCAATAACACCATGTCATTGACCTTGAATTTCTTGTGCTTCTGAGACAGATCAGCATAGTGCCTCACCTTGTCCCTGGCAGTTTTTATGATGCTGCCAACTGTAACATTTCTTGCATATCCGCAAGGAAATCAGCTGCGACTTGCACCCTAAGCTTTCAGCATTATTCAGGAAGGATTGTAAAGTTAAAAAAATTGAACTAGAAGATAGATCAAACAAATTTAATTTTAAAGCTTCTTAAGTAGATGCTTTTATATTCACCTTTTTAGTTTTTCAGCTTTATCTTTGATATCCTTAGGAGGTTGGTATGAATTTTTATAAATCAATTCTTCAACATCCTCCTCAATAGTTTCGTTCATTCAATTAGGGCTTTCTATTGTTTGCACATCTTGCTCTTCCATCATGTGATCCATTAATGACAGTGAATCGTCAATCTAAATCATTTTCATGTCTGAGTTGCATACTTCCTCCACACCTTGCAAGGTTCTGAACGTCTCCGCAACATCTTCAATCATATGTCGACAATACGAGTAATTGTTATATCAATAATTTCGGCTCAACTTCGTTGAACAATTCGAGATGGTTCAATTGTGCTCTCCATAATCTAATATGTTGAGATTTTTTCAATGTTTTTAAGAACATTTGATATGATACAGATCAACTTTCAATATCCAACAATATCAATTTTTTATCTAGTAGATTATCCAAAATAGGATCTTTGGGTTCAGTAGTTTCCAATTTCGATAAATAATCTGCATTCGTATGATATTCACAAGGTTGAATTTCTACTATATAATCAAATTTTGATAGTAGAAGAATCCAACGAGTAATTTGACTCGATAAGTCTAGCTTATTAACTAGGTACTTTATAGCATAATGGTTGACATGGAATGTAAACGCATAACTTAATAGACAGTGTCGAAATTTTTTTATCGAATAAATCATTCCCACCATTTTTTGCTCAGTAGCAGAGTAATTAATTTTAGATTCTGATGATTGTCTGTCTGCATAATATATGGGATAATCTCTTTTGGCATCATTTTTCTGACTCAATATGCTTCCGATTGCAAAAGAAGAGATGTCAATATAGACATGAAATTTCCTTGTCCAATCAAGGGGTCGCAACATTGGAGCAGTTTTCAATTTGGTTTTCAATTCTTCAAAAGACTTCTGGCAATCTGTACTCCATTCATAAATAGCATCTTTCTTTCATAATTTGTTCAAAGGAGTTGCTAGAATAGCATAATTATATAAATCTTCGATAATAGTCCAAATGCCCAAGAAAACCTCTTAACTCTCTCAGATTGGTCGGTGGTAAAAGTGCATCAATAACTTTGACCTTATATTGATCAACTTCGATACCCTGTTCTGAAATTCGATGACCCAAAAGAATACCTTCAATCATTCCAAAATAACTTTTCTCAAGATGCAATGATATAGATGCTTCTCTATATCTTTTTAATCTTTGGTGAAGCTTCTCCAAATGTTTCTTATGTGAGCTAAAGATACAAAAATCATCTATAAATATTTCCAAAAATTTTTTCAAAAAGTCTTGCAATAGAAATGTCATCATTCTTTGAAATCTAACAGGTGCATTACAAATTCCGAATGGCATTCTATTATATGCATAGGTACCCCAATCTGTTGTGAAGGTTGGTTTATCTCGATCCTCTGGTCTAATTTGAACTTGGCTGTAGCCAGAAAAACCATTCAGAAAACTGTATCTTTTAAAGCCAACAACTTTGTCTAATATTGTATTTGTGAATGGCCAAGGATGATAATCCTTTTTTGTTGCTTCATTTAGTTTCCTAAAATTTTGACATACTCGGATTTTTGAAACCATCACAATGGGTGATATCCATTCACTGCTTAGAACTGGATAAATTATCCCAGCTGCGAGATATTTGTCTAATCATCAGAAAATACTTAGGATTTAGTCTATCTGTTTTTAAGTTAATTTGGTGCTCACCAAATTTTCTACAAATACTTTTTAAATCCTTTAGATCCCAAGCAAAAACATCAATAAATTCTTTCAATAACATGTAATAAAGGCTACCATCAAAGTTCGATAAGTGAACATAAATATTCACTTCAAATTTCCTTGTTCAAGAGATATTTTTCGAATTTCACCATTGTCAATCATCCCCATAGTAGTGTTTATCACTTTTTCCATGTATTTTTCTACTTTGGGACTCAGTTGGTTCTACCTCTTCCTCTAATTCTTAACATTTCAAATATCGAATATCTATATAATTAGATATCTTAGTTGTTTCCGATTCTGGAGTAGAAGAGGACTCAAATCACGAAGTATAACTTGAATATGATTGAGTTTCACATTTATAATTCATATGGACTTGTTTATTGGTTCCCTTTGTAGGAAATCTGAATTCTCGCTTTTTCCAATGAGTAATCACATCAACCTCATATATCCATGGTCGAATTAATAGTATTGGATATGTAGGAATTGCTACTGGTTTAATTACCACAAAGTTTAGCAAAAATAATTCTCCTTTAATTTATTTCAACATTATTGAGTAGACCCACGGCCTTTCTCTTGGTCTAGTCCACTAGCCTTAAGAACTTATTAGTAGGTGTGATATCAAATCCAAGCTCATGAGCAGTTTTTTTTGTAATGATATTCACTCCAGATCCTAAATCAACTAGCACATTATAAATAATACATCCTTTTATTTGTAATTCGATTTCTGGAGCTCCTTGATCATCCATTTCCACCTTATTAATGTTTAATAGACGAAGTCTTGGTTTTCTCCTCCGTCTTCTCACTAGTAATTCTTTTAACTACTTTTGATAGAAGACATTGTCTTCCATAAGTTGTTTGAATGTTATGCTTGGTCGAAGATTACCAAGATCTACTACTATAGCATAACTTACTCTTAATGACAAAGGTTTATCAACTTTTGATCTTGTAAAACCATACTGTTCAAAAGTTCTTCAAATGTAACACTTTTCTTTGGTCTATTTAACTCATTATTGAGAAGTTTTTCCACTTCTTGCGTTATATCTAGAGCAAAATATTTATGGTCATTTTTGTCGTAGACATGATCGTCTTCTATATCTTTCCAAGTAATAGATATATTTATTATTCGACTTTCGTGATTTCTTTGAATTTTTTTTACTATCAAATTTCTTCGAATTAAGAGCTTATGATTTTAGTGTTGAATGAGAAAATGACAATCCATTTCTCCGGATCCCTTCTTGTAGTAGCATAGACAAAACTCATGCTAACGTAAGACCTTGTTGAGTAGAAATGATGATTATCCAATTTTTGTAGATGTCAGAAAGGCTCGACATGAGAGTCGTGATGGCATTTGCATCGTTGATTTCTACGCACTTGCAGACATTTGCACAAGAAAAAATTTGAAGTTGTTCAAGTGATTGGAAATAGAATATGTATTCGCCATTTTGAATGAAATTTTTTTTTTCCCTAAGATGAAGTTTGGCAGTCACGTCTTTAATGTCAAATATTTCAAGATTTTAATAGAGTTCAAGTGTTTCGAATATGAGTGATGTGATTATCTCTAATATTGAGAGTGATAAGGATGAAGGCCTTCATCCTTTTGCTTCTGTCTAGTAATGGTCGTCAGATTTGTAGTAGACTTAACCTTAGTACCTTTCTTTCCAAAGCTCTTTCGCTTATAGGATCACCCTCATTTTGAATTTCCATAAGTAATAGTTGTCGCCATCCAACTTTTCAATAGAATTTGAAGGTAACGCATCCATCTGGTATTGAAAATTTGGCAATAAAGATGAACGCTTGAACTACTTACCAAAGCTATGATCTAGTTCTGATACCATGTCAAAAAATAAAAATAAGCTACATATGAGTCGAATAACTATTTGACAACAATAGTTCGAGTGTATGTAGAATGATAGCTAATATAATAACAAAAATATTTCAATACCATCATCAATACAACTTATTATCATCACAAGTGTGGAAAATGAATGAGAGAGAAGGATCACTTTATTGCCAATTATTACTCTCAAGGTGAGTGTACCAACTATCCTTGGACAATATTTCAGACAGCTCAAATAATGAGAATAGTTAGCTTCCCAATCTGTGTAGATGTCCCACATATCAAGGAATAACAGTTGACTGGAGATTCTGGAAGGAATGGAATTAGGACTAGGGACAACTTTTTTAACATCACAAATGTTAATTGAATCTAACTTATTTCGATAATCATCTAGAGCTGGAAAAAAATTGTTTTCAAATGTTTTTAGATATTTTAAAATATATATATACTGAGATCCTGTGACAACATGGATATAGTTAGTTTGCACATTGAACTTATTCTGAACAATGGCAAGAGCAAGGATACCTTTTTGGTGCACTGTTAGTTTGGCCCAAGAAGAGTTTAGGTTAGAAAAAGTCCAAGGGCTTTCCCATTGTTCTTTTGTATAAAAAAAATTTAGGTAAAAGAAGGTAATCCATTTTCTATTGGCTGGACTACAAAAAGGTGGAAGAAAAAATGTTAGTTCTTGTTGGAATGCCTGAAATTCTATCTTTAGTAGTGAATACACTACCTTGTTCTTCCTCTCGCCAGTTCCTTTGTGTGATGCTTCAGCCTGCTTCCGCAGAAGACCTAGCAAAATTCTAACTTTGTCCTCGTCTGTATGTTCTTTATTTGCTATGCTAATGGATTCAAACTGCAACAAATAACTGTCTGCATCTTCAGATGATAATCCCTTAAAGAAATCGTATCTGATTTTTGTAGATGTGGGTGGCGCTAGGCTAGCCATATTATCAGGTGGTGGTGAACTAGGTGGACTTGGAAGACCCGGAGGATTTGGAGGATCAAGATCTAGACTATGCTCAGATAATGGTTTTGATGAAGAAGATTTTGATTCTGAACTTGGTTCGAAAGTGGAATCAGACAAATCTGATTTGCATGAATCTGTAGCACTTGGTGTTTCAATGGATATTTCCTCAATTGAATCTACAAATGTTGTAGTAGCATTTAGAAGATCGTTAAACGCTTCAGGTATTAATCTTCTCTAATTGACGAGTTTGAAAAAAATGGCAAATACAAATCTCTAGATTTTCTATATGCTTCTAATCGTTGGGCATGCTCTAAACATTTTTGTGCAAAAGATGAAATTCATCTCCCCGGCAATGGCACCAAGTTATGTGGTGGCCTAGTCGTTATAGATTTTCACAAAATTAATGAATTTAGTATAAAAGGTTTGATCGTTCCCTAAGAGAGAGAATAATCTCATCTTTTGTATGGTAAGTGTATGTAAGATGGTAAATGGAATGTGATCTGTAATATTTAGAGTGAATACTATAGCGACATATCTGGTTATCCAAAGATATTTGGATAAATTGGCATCCATGAACACCAACGGTGAAACGATTTGGTCAAGGTCTGTGATTATAAACTTCTGATTCTTCTTGAGCTAACTTTTGCACTAAGACTTCTTTTGCTTTTGGCACCAACTTTAGGAGCTCTCCCAGTGAAATATTGATCTTGCTAGACAAAATATTCATCAGTAATTCTGTATGTGGTGCTTCTGGTTCCGTCATCTTGAAGGGTTCTTCGTGATGATGCAATTGATCATTCATATCCGTACGTAAATTTCTTGGAGGCTGCAATGGTGAAGACCAAACTTCAGCTGTTACTTTAGCAACTTCAAGTTCCTCTTCTTCTTGCAGATGCTTAATCCACTACCTCATATCTAGATATCTTTGTTTTTCTGCATTAAGATTTGGATAAACTTCTGATGTTGTTGGTGTATCGTTCAATGGTATTAAATCTACAGGTACTGAATTCACTACTAGTTCTTTTTGCTTTTGTGCTCTGGTGACCACCATCAAGGGTGCACTTGGTTTATTATGAGCAACCGATCCTTGCTTAATTGTTATCAAATTTACAGGTGCTGTAGCTGGTGGTGGCTTCAGTCTTGCTGGAAAGTCTTTATAGCAATGCCCATATCCACAGTCACGATAGAATGGTACAAATTTTTCTTTATTTGGGCATTCTGCAACTCTGTGATTTTCTCCACATGCAAAGCATCCAAGTGGTGCTCTGGCCCAATTTCTCGAGGCTTGTTGTTGAGCGACAACATAAATGGCATACTATTCTGAAGATCCACCTTCCTGATCATTACCATAGCTCCATTGCTCAGCACTTCCGTAGGGTTCTAGTTCCATCAAATTGACAGGAGGAGCGGAGTGCTTTGGTGGGGCAGGCAAGGCTAGATGCTCCGGGTATCCAAGAGTAGATTGTCGTAGTCTTGCTGCTGGATTGTCTCCATACTATGGATCTAGATATCCCATCTGGGCATACCGTTGCTGAATCATCTGAGGGTTGAAGTTGCAAAAGGCGGTCTCATGGTCAGGTGAATTACGCAGATGGCAAACACTGATTTCCATTCATATTTTCAATTGAGGACACTCGTTCACTGTGTGATTTCATGTACAAATAGAACACCAGACATTTTTCCTGGCAGGAAAAGTCTTTGCAAACTTCTCAAATTCCTTGTTCGCTTCTCCGTGGAAATTTTCCAATGCTTTGATCTTCTCATCAAATTGCAACTGCAACTTTTCCATCTGTTTCTGCTGGGTCTTCCCAAGTTTCTCGAACTTATTGAGCATCGTTTTTGCAGTAGCATTAGCATTCGTTGATGCAATAGTGGTGGATGTCATAGTAGTCTGCCCTGTTGTATAAGGCAACATACTGACATTCAGATCATTATCTGAATCTTCATCCTCCTCCCGAATTGCATCGTCCATCGCATTTTGCAAAAGTGCGTACTCATTATGGCGTTTCAGTTCACGTCTGATCCGTTTAGATAGACCTGACAAAAACCACATAATCATGGCATTTTCATTAATCAGCTCAGGCTCACATTCAGATCTAAGACGTTTCACCCTTTCAAAATAATCTCGAACCATTTCTCGCTTTCCCATTTTAATCTTACTTAAAAGTAGGAAAGGGTCTTCCATAAACTTCCGCGGTTTGAACCATGTGATAAGGGGTCGTTTAACAACCTCTCAATCTGTATGCTCAGTTTCATCTTGGTTATAGTACCAATCTTGTGTTGCGCCTGTTAAGGCCATAGGAAACATCTTAAGTTTATTTTCAGGATAAATCTCACCGTAGACCTCACAGGATTCAACATAGATCTGAAGAAATCAAACTGGATCTGTTAATCCATTATATTTGGGTAGATCCAATCGGGGTGCTCTTCTAGAAATAATTGGATTGACCTCCTGTGGAGCACCTCCAGGAGCATCTCCAGGGGCAGCCATTTAGATCAAATTGATAATGTGATTGGATATAGATTTTTCCAAAAACTATCTCAGATTAGATCTACTAGCTCTATTCCACTTTTCAAGAATCTGATTCTATATGATGAAAAACTATCCAAAATTCGATCAATCAATACTTCTATAATTCTCTCAGAGTCCAATTTAGAATATATCAGATCTGATCCAAATTTTCACAGAGACTTGATCTGAAAAATCAGAAACTAAAAATAGGACTAGCGAAGGTTGGCTCGACGAAGGTTTTATAGTGCTATTTTGGAATAAAAACTCTCTGAACACTTTTCTGGCAATTTCTTGGGAAATAACCTTCGCCGATTTCTCAGATGGAAGATCTGACACAGATAAAACTATGGACAACCGGACGAAGGTTTCTGACACAAGAAACTACAGTTTTTGTGATCTGGCGAGGGTAAAAATCAAGATTTTTTGTGATCTGATCAAGATAAATCTTCACCGAACTCAAACACAGTATTTTTATATAAATAGAATGTCCTAAAATCTCGGCGAAGGTTCTGGCGAAGAATCAAGAGTAATATTGATAATTTAGCAAAAAAGTGACTTTTTTGGCAAAAAAATGACAATATGACAACTGATCCTCTGAAAACCTTTCTATTTTTGGTATTATTCTTCGCCGACCTGGCAGTACATAGATCTGAATCACATCTAAGCATAGTGAATTGGGCGAAGGTTCTTTCTCTATATTTTTTAGGATTTTGATAATTTTTGGTGTTTTTTGGTGGTTTTTCTAATGTTTCTGGAAATCTGCTGGGAATTAATCTTCACCCTTCAAAATGAAGGTTTTGTAAACAAAATTGAAGGTGTCTGCAATTCGGCGAAGGTTTCCTAAAAGAGGGTAAAAAGTTTTGGGCTCTGATGATGCTTTTTGCCTCTTTTTGACCAAATTTGACAGATTTGACCGATTTTTGTTATTTTCTCTGATATCTCATATCCAAATGGATCTTAAGATTAGTGATCTGAATAGCTTTCCCTGTTTAATAATCAGATAAGATTTCAAACAAGCAAATCCACTCAAAATCTAGCAAAATCAATCCTAAACTATCCCTACAATGCAGTTTTAACACTATTCATGCCACGACAAGATGCCTAATGCAAGCTAACCATCAGCCAAACATGCTGCAAACTGAAAAATTGGCGTAGCTCCCCGGCATCGGCGCCAAAATTGTAGTGGGTTTCTTTCCTTGCCTAACCTGAATCCAAGATCTAGTCAATCTAGCATCAAAGAGACGAAGTTAGTTGCCACGTAGAGGTTCGTTCCCATGAGTGCGATAGTATAGTTCAGATTTCAACATGAATGAAAGATCTAACACTAACATCCATTAACACTAAGCATTAACACTACATCCATTAACCCTACTTCCATTAACCCTAAATCCACAACAATGATAGAAACTTACTCTTCTCTCTCTCCCTTTCTCTCTCACAAAAAGCATAAGAAATAGCAATCCCAATAATGATCAGATCCAACAATTAGCAAAATCCAAAGAAAGCATGAGAAATGGAGAAAAAGAGAGGAAAAGCAAGGACATTCATCAATCCATCTCTAAAGATAACCAATCTGCTTTATTGAAATGAGGAAATGAACATGAGGAACAACTCGAGTTGGTCTCTTTTTATAGTAGAGAGGAGGACCCTGGCCTCTGAATTTTATTGGTCCAGTCTTGCCTCTCTTTTTATTCAAATTTAAAAAAGTGTGGGAACCATCAAAATTGGAGGGAAACCCAACTTTATTCACTAACTTGACATTTAGGCCCTGCGACATTAAAAGTCCCGCAAAAAGGCCTAAAGTCCTTTTATTAACAATCTAATTAATCAAATAACTATGTGATCATCGGGTTGGACTTACACACACAGGGTGCCAAATCCCTCTCACTTATTAACTAGGGTTAGGGTGGCCTTGGGATCCGCAAACCCTCCAACAAAGCTATTCTATCCCAACGTAGAGAGAGAGAGAGAGAGAGAGAGAGAGAGAGAGAGAGAGAGAGAGAGAGAGAGAGAGAGAGAGAGAGAGAGAGAGAGAGAGAGAGAGAGAGAGAGAGAGAGAGAGAGAGAGCTCACGACTAGATGGTGGATATGGAACAAGATTTCAGCAGCCTCCTCCTGCTACTCAAGGCTCATCCTTTCAAGGCCAATCCCTGGGGCAAGGAGCTCAAGCACCAAACAATCCATCAGGCTCTAGTGGTACCAACTCCCAACATTATCTTTTTTCTTCCACTGCATCTAACCCCCTCGACACCACTACCCTTCCATTTATTCAACGCCAATTTTCCCCTTAATCACAAAGAATTGCTGAAGCTAACCCTTCCCCTCCTCTCTCCCTTGAACCTGATCCCCAAATTCAGCATGCCATTGCCTCTGAAGCACCAACCATCCGGCATAGAATCACACCCATAGAACCAAGCAAGGAGTTGCGGGCCTTTCAAGAATTTTCCAAGCAATATTCAACCACCAAGGAGCGCGGGGCTACATATTGCCAGATCTAGACCAGTGTAAAACACATAAAGAAATAGTCAAACTCCTGGGTCCACAACCCCTTAAGCATCATCAACTCTTTCTGCAGAGCAAAACCTCCATGGCACAGTATCTCGAAGCACCCTCCTACATGCGTACAAATCCATATTATTATTCGGTAGCAAGGTGAGAACCATTTCCTACCACCAAAGTCAAGAATCGGCTATTTTGGCCCAAGATCACAGGCATCGATACTGGCAACTTAGCCGAAGACATGGTCACCAATTGCAGTGTATTCTACCAGAAGCAGCATGGCAACCCGGATCACGACGTAAGATATTTTGCAGACAATTGCGGCTTGGTAGCATTTCTGGCAGAACTCAAGGGTTTGTGGGATCGAAGGCTACCCCCAATAGCCATTGATATCAATAAACCATTGTGCACACAGGACGACCACATCAGCGTAGCAAGCTTTATTATCCCGTCGCCCTTACTTTGGCCCTGCACGTTGATATGGTAGAGCTATGGAAAACACATAGTTTTCTACAGGTTATGCTCCATTACTACAAATCCATGCCCTTCTTGAACAAATTGCGATGGCAAATGATGGAGGGCATCAACAACAAAATTTACCAATCCCGCTAGCGACAGTCTCGTCTCCAAGAAGCGCAAAAGATCCAGGACGAAAAGGCTTCGATTGGTGTGAGACCACCAATCCAATAAAGAGGGGGATAATGTTAGCAACTGTGCTAACACAAAGAAAATAAAAAAAAAGGAATAAAACTCCATGGCATGTGTTTTGTAAGTCCACGTATGAGTATCTGTCAATAAAGTTCAACCATGGCATGTGTTTTGTAAGTCCATGAGTAGAAGCTTAAAATAATAAACTTAGAGTTAGAACTTAAACTTAGGAACCTTAAGCTTAGAAATATTTGTCTTAAGTAGTTAGAAACTTTGAAGTTTTGAATCCTAAATTAGAAGTTCTAGAATGGCTAGAAATAAATTAGTCCCATAAGTTAGTGGATACTTATGGAAGACCCTCCTTGCCATAAAAGGAGAGGTATTTGCCATGTAAATAACACTTTTGAGATTAAGCAATCAAGCTCTCTATTTTTGAGATTATCTCTCTATTTCCTTTGTGTTCTCCTTGGGAAGGTGCATAGCTTGAGGGAAGGTGCTCGGGCCTCCTCTTGCCTCCTCCTCATCGGTTTGTATTGTGGCATGTATTTATGGGATTGATTACTAGTTAGCCGCAATCTATCTTTCCATTTCCCTTGTGGGTGTTGATTTAGGAACTAGTTTAGTAACCTTGCTAGCTAGGTAAGCCTTAGTAAAAATTTATTATTGATAGTTTCATTCCAGTTCCGGCACTAGTTGGGCAAGCCTTAGTGCCTCCATACTTGTTATTTATTTTCGGTTGAAGCTTTTGGTAGAATCTTAAAAGGTGGACAATCCTCTCTATACTACACCACATCGTGAGTAGATCTAGCCAACACGCACAAACAAGATTTACTTCCAACAATTTTCTTTCTCGATTGACACTCACTCAATTCGGAATGTCTAATCTCGAAGGAAACATGGTTGTCTCAGACGCCTAATTGTTCACTCCCTTCATGGTTGTCTCCGACACCTACCAAGACATTCTTCCATTCGATCTAAGTCAATGCTGATATTGTAGTTTGGTAAAGATCCTATAAAGTTCTCTATGTTGGAGCTGTGTTTCTTATTCTGCACCTAATATATTCAAGAGCACCCCAACACCACTTTACTGCCCGCTCTTTGTTTTTGAAGGTGATTTTGTCGGTTCCCCAATCATGAACTCCTTATGCAACTCACAACCAAGGTCGTCCCAACAAAATCCGATAGGTAGTGGGTGTTTCAGGAATGTCCATCACGACAAATGTGATGACAAATTTTACTTGCTATTTTGACTAGAATGTCTTCTACAATTCTCTTCGACCATACACATGATTGATCTGCTAGTTTTATGGCAAATTTGGCGGCTTTCAAGCCTTGTAGATTCCATTTCTCGTACAAAGTAGTGGAGATAAGATTGACACCCGATCTACTACAAAAAACTTCTTCTCCAAAGAGTTTGTGCTTGATAGGAAGACTGATATTATGCTGCTCGCTCTCCCAAGCTGCTCCCACGTTTAGTACATTGTTGGCTTCTTCAAATCCGGCTCAAAATAATGGTTCTTTGGAAGGTATGTCTGGTTCAGTGTTTAGCCAATCTGGCCTACTTGACCGAAAAAATCTATAACCCATATTTTAAAGGGACTATGGGCAATGATGGGCTATGAAAGCATATGATGTACCTCATGTGGCTTCCAAGCAACAAATGGAGACACCAAATTACATAGCACATATGGAAGAAAAGAAAAGAAAACTCCACGTCATGATTGTTTTTAGAGGCAAAGTCACATGGGTTTTTTTTTATATCAAATTCCTCAAATGAGATTGAATACCAACAACATGCTGAACAAAATATTCCATTCTACACAGAGTTTCTCTTGTTGTAAAATGATAATGTAACATGCCTAACACATGATCTTGTATTACCATGTCTAGAATTGAAAATAATTTTGACTATAGGTTTAAAAAAAATAAACTAGAACATGAACTTACATAGGTCTTTAAGGAGAAAAGCTACTCTCTTCTGTTAATAAATATTTTTGAATACTAGAATATTATTAGATTGGCTCTCATTTTTTTCCTTGAAAAGAAAGAAATGGGGTGAAATAAAAATGGGATATCATTGTCACAATCTTATTACTTATTGGCCCCTTTTTTTTTTTTTTTTCTTGCAGGTGATTCTCGTACACCTTCCAACAACACTTAATGACTGGATCCTTTTCCCTTTGTGTTATCTTTTGGTTTAGCTCTTTTTTATATGATTGCATATACTTCTTATCAATAATGCAAGAAAGAAAAAACTCACCTTAGCTAACTCTACAGTTAGAATGATGAAATGTGGTATTTCACTAGTTGGATACTTTGCATGATCTATGCCACAAAACAATACTTTGACTTATATACTATGCCAACATCCAATGGTATTTTGATGTTAATTGAAATTGTATAAGAGCTCCAAAATATGTGATGTCTCTAAAATATTGTCATATAGTACAATTTGTGAAATGGATATACATGATTTTGAATGTTGATAAAATAATTCATGTCGTAAACCCTAATGTGAATACAAATTCCATTTTTGTATATTGTAATGAAATAACAACATGCTATGTCTCTCTTATTATGAATATAATATATTTGAAGCAATGATGTGAATGACTACATGTGAGCTCATGTGCATATATAGGTGTGCCCAACAAGATTCGTGCAATCGTATGCTATGATATAAAATTGGTACCGGTCTTTACAATATGTATTCAACAAACTATCTTGACTTGATATCTACAATATAGATCCCAAATAACGCTGTGAAAAGTTTTCTCCACATATGTGCACAAAGTTTCAACATATCGCTATCAATTCCAATCATCATGTGGACATGTCTACCCTTAATATAAAGGCTAGTATTGAATGTGGATGTAGAGATGTGTCCCAGGAATTGTTAAACCAAATATTAGAGCAACCACCCAATAAGGACATTCAACAAGTTGAGATGACATGAGAAGGATCGATCAATAACAAAAGCTGATTATCATGTCTTATTTCAACTTTTAAGTCAAATGTCAACTAGAAATTTTGCTTTTATCTGGAGTCAACCTATAAAATTATGCTACATAAATAAAGATATCATGCCTAGATGTCACAAAACTCTGTTGCATCAGTTTTTGAGTAGCCGTGCATCCCTTAACTCCTCGTACCCTAAAAATGATGATCATTTGAAGTTATGATTATTTTTTCGAGATAACTCAAAACTTGCTTTTGGCCTCTTCCTTGATAGCTTGGTAGATATGTGACAATTTTGTCCAAGATGATGCATGGTCACAATCATTTAAATTCACAATGCAAAGAAAACAAGGGATGACACAATCAAATATGAATGCACCAAATGAATCCAAGATCAAAATAGCTTCAAATAAGAATAATGTTCAATTGGTGTTAAAAAGCCACAAGGACTAGCATTAAGCTCAAAAAGATAAGATTCGTTTTTATAAAATCAAGCCAAAGAGCATAGAGAGCCAAAATCAGGTCAATGATCTTAGAGAACATAAAAAATAGAATTCAAAGTCCCACAAATTGAAAACAATGAAAAGTAGCTTGTTTCTTGCTTAAAAATGCCCTAGAATGATGCTTAGAGTAGATTAAATCTTATTTATGTGTCTCTTCTTGTAATTATAAACTGAATGGAGGCTACTTTTGGTGCTATGATGTACCCAAAGGCATAGAGTGATTGACACACTATGGTATATATTAAACTTGTTGAAAGTAGACAACAAGCATCCTTAACATGACTTTAATGGACAACAATCCTTCCTTGGAGCATTTTAGTCATTCTAATAAGCTACATCAGGAGCACAATGAGTCCAAGTGGTAAAGCAATGTTTATAACAATGTGTTTGATATTCGTATTGAGCGATTGCGAGTTTGGTGAGAAGTCTAAGTACACTAGTCAATATACCAATTCATTATAGGATCATAAATGGTTGCTAATGATTGAATGCAAGTAACGAGTATGCTGCAACCTTTTACAAGTTCTCTTACAAGCTCCTACTTGTTAGCTAGTCAAAAATTGTGAATAACAAGTATGTTACAACCTTCTACTAGTCATTAGCTATAAGTATTGATCCTATTACAAATTCTTAGTAGTTCTGTTATGAGCTCCTATGGGCTGCTACTTGTTATATAGTTGTTAAATACTACTAGTAAAGACTCTATTACAAGCTCCTATCATGCTGATTTTGTACCAAGGTTGTAATGAGCTCATAACCTATTGCCTTATCAGCTCTAGGAACTCGTAACTTACGTCAACAAGACTTTGACATAAATATGACGTGCATGTTGGCTGATTCTGATGAATCCCCAAGATACTCGGCCAAAGCTACCCACGAGCACCTCTCACCTTAGACTGAGGAGGTCTCTGAGAAGACGAGATGAACAAAGACTGAGAGCCGAGGAACTAGAGAAGAAGTAAAGAACTTTAGCCAATTGATTCTCTAGAGCAGGGAATCAGTAAGTATTTGGCACCCATGCTGCTTGCACCAACACATCTTACATCTGTGACTGCTGCCATACTGCCCACGCTCAGGTTCCAGCCCACAATCTCTACATCTTTGCACACCTCTGAGCTCTACAGAGAATGTAACACTATGTCATCTGCATCCCTGATCTGCAAACGATCTGCACCAAAACACAAAAACACAAAAACACAAAACACCTCTGTTCTGGACTCCACACTCCCCACACCATCTGCCAAGCTCTTCATCCCTGCACTTACCCAAATGCTCCTTCCCATCGCATTTCCTTCCTCCCTCACGCACTCTCCATCACCATTTTGTCCAACGATCCATCTTCACGCTCTTACAGCCGTTCTCCCGCCCGAACCTTAATAATTTCTTGATTGCAGATAGTAGTGAAAATATGTCCTTCTTCTGTTTCACTCAAATTGCGGATCAGCTCATGGCAAAAATCAGTAAGAATTACTGATGGATCGAACTGAAGACGTCCTTCACTTCGCACTCGTATAGCCAATGGTTGTAACATTGGTAAAACTGGCTTTGGGTGCATTTTGAATACGATTGTCATGGCGCTTGTAATTGTAAACCAGCGATGGCAGAAAAGAGCTTGATTGCAACATTTTAGAAATCAGACAGCAAGAGTGATGAAAAGTGGTAGCGAAAATAAAGAAGTGTTTGAGGTTTTTGGTGTATTGATAATATTTCGATGGATTACTAATATTAAATGAAAGCGTGTCCTTTGTTTTGAAGGTACATACTCAATAATAAAGTGTCCAGTCCTAAAAACAAACAAAAAATATACAAATAAATAAACAAAATACACAAATGCTTCGTTCAGTTCGCAAAAGGTCAGCTCAGTATTCGTGAGTTTTGAACTACGAAAATAATAATATACACAATCTATGAAACAACGCGTGATATTGGAAGTGAAGACTGTCATTTTTTTTATTAAAATGTATGAGAAAATATATTGGCAAAAGAATGTATCAGTGAAAAATGCGAAGGTGTCGAGTTTTTCGCATATTTCCACTGTACTGGTGAAATGAAAACATGATGAAAGCAAAGGTATGTGCAAAATGATGTGCAACATTCTGGTTAAATGTTATATTTTTTCACAAATTTCCGAAGGTCAAAAATGGAATGAAGAAAATCCCAAAAAATGTGAAGTGTCGCAATTTTCATGTTTCTAACAATGGTGAATTTACTTAATATACCATATTCCAATATGGTGTCGGGTTTTTCGCATAAATAAAGTGAAACAATGAAACGAGGGTTTTGGCATTTTCGCAAAAAATGTAGCGAAGGTGTCGGCATTTTTTTTTCTTCACAAACTTTGGTGAAAACAATTGGACCAAATATTGTCAATTTCCAGAGAAAAAGGACAAATATTGATTGTACTATCAATCATTAAGAGTTATTGATTGTTTAATCCAAAGATCTATCAAGTTCTAGATGTTAGATCTTGATCTAGATGCTTTACACTATGATTTAAGCAAGAGCAATGGATCAAATGATCAAACACATGGACGATATAGAAATCTAATTCTTGAAAAATGAAATAGATCTAGCAGATCTGATCTGAGATAGCTTTGATTGAAAATCTCGATCCAATCTCATTGTCTACTTGATTTGAATCTGTGAAGATGGCAGCCTCTGGTGGTGCTCCTCAAAAAGTCAATCCAATCATTGTTAGAAGAGCACCCCATTTGGATCTACCCAAATACAATAGATTAATAGATCCAGTTAGATTTCTTCAGATCTATGCTGAATCTTGTGAAGTCTATGGTGAAATTTTTTCTCAAGATAAACTTAAGTTTTTTCCTATGGCCTTAATAGGCACAACACAAGATTGGTACTATAATCAAGATGAAAATGAGTGTATTGATTGGGAGATTGTTAAACGAGCCCTTATCACATGGTTCAAACCTCGGAAGTTTATGAAAGACCCTTTCCTACTTTTAAGTAAAATTAAATGGAAAGCGGAAAATGGTTCGAGATTACATTAAACGGGTGAAACGCCTCAAATCTGAGTGCGGTAGAGTATGATATTATGCAGTATCTCTATTTTGTAAAGCAAAAAGGGCGATAAACAAAGAAATGTTTATAATGACGTCTATATATGCAAGTATTTTGTGTGATATAGACATTATTGTGTCTTTTTTTAGATTGTGATTATTTGAATTTATGTCATCATACAATTGTGTTTAGCAATTATTGGATATTGGATGATTTGAAAGCTTTAGAAAGCAATGTAGTAATATTGGTTGATGCAATTATGAATGTAAGGTGATATATCTTCAACTGATATTTTGAGCATTGGATAGACTTTTTAGCGATAATAAGCTTAATTTAATAAAATTCCATTTGAAACAATTGCATGATAAATATTTATTTATAATTATTTGTAATACCTTCATAAGAACTATTTATAATATATGCATAATAATTATATATTCAAAATTTACTCACTAATTTAAATTTTGACTAATTATTGCTTAGTTTATGTTAATGAATTAGATTTGTTAAAGTCATAACAAGTTTAATCTTAGATGTTTATAAACTTGACATAAATTTAATAGCATTTTTTAGATAGAATTTTTTTTAGATTTCTTCAAAATATTATGATATTTACAATGGTTTTTAAATATTTAGACAATTATAAGTACTTCAATATATGTTAATAGCTTGTATAAAAATCATAAAAAATAATGATGAATATTTTGTTGTCTCGATCAACTTTTGCTGAATAATATTTTGAATTATATAAAAAATTAATCTTTCTTAATCTATATTTCAAATATTCAAAATAATTTTTTTCTATTTTAACTATGAATAAAAAAGAAAATCAGCTATTAAAAGAAATTCGTTATATTATAAATACACATTTGATTATAATGTAATATTTGGTATTAGTTCAATGTATTAGATAATATATGAAATAATTTAACATAAAAAACTATAAAAAAATATGAACTTATGTGTAATTATATTATAACATATTTTGATTTTAATAAAAATAAATTTGAGATATTAAAAAATAAAAAATGTCATTCGATCTTATGCAATTGCAAACTCATTTATTTAAAAAATAAACATGAATTTAATAATTGAATAAGTGGTTGAGTTTGTATTATTATTTTTTTAATTTCTTTTTAAAAAATATTTATATTTTTTCTGTTGACTTAGATTGGAGTCTAAAATATTATATCCTTTAGATGTTTTTGTTTAATAAAAAAATTATGTAAAAATTTTCTAGTCTATTTGCTCTATTTTTATAGTGCACAATTTTTAATATTTCTTTTAGCATTTAAAATTTAAATTTAAAATTTCTTTTAATATCAAAAATTTAAAATTTGATGTGTATAGAATTACAAGTATGTGAAAATATGTAAAATATTATTCAGTAGTGGTATGCAACACAGAATTAGTGTGAATCACATAAAGTGAAATCATTTTCAAATTTGAGCTAATATGTTATATTTTATGTTAGTACATTGTATTCTGTTTTTTGTAATAAGCAAATTTGGAGTGTTTGGTGATATTGGATTTGAATGTTGAGTTGTAGATTTATTTGAAAGTTTGATATCTAATGTTTATGTGATTGATTTGAATTTCATTAAATATCTTATTACTCAACATGATTAATCTATGATCGTAAAAACATTAATTTTTACAAGGTACACATCATAATATAGTTTATAATTACAAAAAGTTATCTTTTTTATATTTCTTATATTTTTTGGCCTTGCATTGCAAAGGCTATTATACTATGTGTTGTTGAGGTTGGTCAATGGAGTTTAGAAAAAAGTCAACGTTAAAGGCTAAGATGTGATGGTGGTCTGAATTTGTAAGGCTTGGACCTTCTTGGAGGTCTCACATGAAAGTGAGTTAGATCACATGCATAATTTCGCTTAACTATTTGCATGAAAAAGGTTAGGGTAGTGTAGATGAGAGAGAGAGAGAGAGAGAGAGAGAGAGAGAGAGAGAGAGAGAGAGAGAGAGAGAGAGAGAGAGAGAGAGAGAGAGAGAGAGAGAGAGAGAGAGAGAGAGAGAGAGAGAGAGAGAGAGAGAGAGAGAGAGAGAGAGAGAGAGAGACTCTCGTTGGACCTCCAATCATAACTACCAATGACCAATGCAATTTGTTGAGCACCCAAGTGACATAGTGGGGTTAACAATCAATTTGAGAAGAGGTCTGGAGTGCGAAAGATGCTGCACTCCAAGTTGGAATATGAAGGACTCATGCGTGAATACAAGTGACAACGTTTTGAGGAGCCTTCAGGGCATTCCTCAACACATCAAGTATTATTCCGCATCCACATGATTTCGCATGCATTACTTTGTTCTATAAAAATTAGACTTCACATATGAAAGCCTTACTATTATTCTTTGGAAAGTTGTGGCAAGCATTCCACTTTCAAAACGTCCGAGACAATCATGAAAAGACTAAAAATCTCTGATCGAAGATCAAATCAGAGGCTTATAGCTAGGCATGCGTGATAGGCTGCAGTTTTGTGATGAATTTATTGATTATGTGAGCTTCAAGTTCTGCGAAGTTATTAGTTTATGTGTGTGTGTGTGTGTGTGTGTGTGTGTGTGCATGCACTCAACTACAATCTTGGATAGCAAAACTTGCTTCAAATATGTCTCATTTTTGTGTGGATTGATATTGTAGATGTGCCCTTGCATCTATCTAAGCCAACAACGATTCAGATCCCTACTGACCTTCAGCCTTGCCTTGCAAAGGCGATACTATTTGTTGAGGTAGGTCAATGGAGTTTTGAAAAACGGTAACATTAAGGATCAATTTGTAATAGTTGCCCAAAGTTTTAAGTGCCTAACCTTGGTTGTAGGCTAAAGTATAATGCATAACTAGTTTCAAATTTGCATGACTCATCGTTTAAATTTATACTTTGCATGACTTGTGGTTTAGTAATTTGAAATTTATACTTTGCATGACTCCTGGTTTAAATTTATACTTTGCATGACTTAATATTTAATGATTCAAATTATACTTTGCATTGCTAAAAAAAAATGCATAAGAAACAAAAAACATGTGTCGCTCATACTTATTAGACATCTCTCTCTCTCTCTCTCTCTCTCTCTCTCTCTCTCTCTCTCTCTCTCTCTCTCTCTCTCTCTCTCTCTCTCTCTCTCTCTCTCTCTCTCTCTCTCTCTCTCTCTCTCTCTCTCTCTCTCTCTCTCTCTCTCTCTCTCTCTCTCTCTCTCTCTCTCTCTCAATGCAGGTCGCTCTTTGTCTCTCTCTCATCCTTCTCTTGTGTTCAACAGCTCTCATCCTTGTCTTGAGTTCATGTATTGAAAGGAGGTCACTCTGTCTCTTTGGTGGATTCGCGTTTGTGTTCCGAGTGCTAGAAAAGTAGGCCACAGTAAAGCCTGTGAATTTTGACAAATCTTTGATCTAGTCAATTTGTCGTACAGGTAAGCGAACACTTTTATCATGCTCGCTCCTTGTATCGTGATTGTGAGGACAATATATTCACACTTGAACGATACTTGAAAATGTTTTACAAATTGCACATGCAGCGTAATAAGTATTAGACATTTCTCTCTCTCTTTGAACAAGAAACTTTTGTTGCATGCAATGAAGATTAGTTGTTGGTTTACTTCTAGGCAACAAAATTTCACTTGTTGTTGAACTATAGTGGCTTTCTTGTACAAGATAGCTGCATGCAACTCGATCCTCGACTATTCTTGGGCTGGGTAGTCAGAATCATCTGACATCGATTCCTATAGCTTTGTTATTAAAAGCTTCTATTCTTCTTGTAGTACCTATCATGAGCATAATGTGCAGTCGTTTTAGCTTATTGTATGGAAGCTGTAAATCAAACCTGTAGGTCTCATGCTAAGTCACTCTCAGCTGGTTCGTCAGAATCATGTGACATCAATTTGCATAGAGTTAAGTCACATAAAAGCAGCCTTCTCATATTTTTCGCTTACATATTTCTTACTTATTTGACAATCTCTGCAGCTATATCCTCCATCAGCTTATGCAGCGATGGATATACAATTTGCATGACTAGTTTTGTTATTTAATGGTGTGAAGATATGGCTATTACGGACAACAACTATTTTGACATTGATGAACTTCGCGTCTATTCTGGTGCAACCACAAATTGCCTACTCTATAAGAGTCGAAGCTTCAAAGCCCTATCGGCACCATGGGGCATACATAGATATCGTAATATACGAAAATCTATTCATCAAATGTGACTACGAACGATAGGAAAAGCACATATTTGGATGTATAGGTAGTTCGATTCCTGACCTGAAATACACGAGCACAATTGATAATAACTGAAATACTATGTGTAGCCACATAACTGATACTAAAATTTGAATTGAAATTAGGAAGGTTCAGATTATATTTGCAAGTGAAGACATAATTTGTGCTACCTAGAACTAATAAATGTACAGGAGGTTCGCTTGCTGGATTCTAACTATTCTAACAACTAACAACAGCTTTTATGTTTGAATCAACGACATTGGCACTGATCAAATTTCAAGCTTGACATATCTTTTGGAATATGAGCTACCTTTTTCTAGTTTAATGCAACTGAGTAACAATATGAAAGTCATTGGGGAACTGGATGACGTGGCCTAGATAGGTTGCAGAGGTGTCCAGTGAGGTATCACAGTGCACTACTAGTGGTGCATGGGCCTTGGAGGGTATAAGTATACCTATTGGGCTCTCAATAGTGTATGCTTAATAGCATCACCGGTGGCAGGATGCTGCTGGTGTGATGCCTCATTCCTCTTTGTGATTGATCCATAGCTTGGGGGCTAGATCCGTTCGATCTAGGTTTGGTTGGGTTGGTTTGTCCACCATCAGGTTCCCTTCTGTTGCTTGTGAGTGGCGTGCTTAGAATAGGATCCTTGGATTGAGGACTTATAATGTTGGACAACATCTGCTTGTTCTTTGTCGAGATGACTTGTCTTGGATCTTCACTTAGCCTTCTTAGCAGGAATTGATCGTGGAGGTGATGACTTCTGAGACGATGATGTCTTGCTAGAACTATGACTTGTAGAATCATCCTTGACTTTCCCTTTGCATTAAACAACTAAGAGTGGCACATTCTTTGAATCAATCTTTTGAGGAGGATTTTCTCATTTCAAGACCGTATTATAATGTTGTTTGGCTTGTTTCTTCGTCATTGACCTTGTGATCATGTCTTCCTTCAATATAACTGCCTTAGGCGGTTTTGTTGTTGGTTCATCAAGATCGTTACGCACTCAAAATCTGGTTGGATCCATATAATTTAGAATCTGCTCACCAGTAAATTCTGCATTCTCATCATAAGTCAAGGCATGACTCATAGGAATGAGGTCATCTTCAATCGGATCTGGTATAGGTTCCGTTGATATCCAAGCTACATTCAGCACATTCAATGGAAAAGTGACCAGTGTATCCAAGGTTAGATCCAATAATGAAATCTCGTTCAAATCTGACTAATTATCTTGTTGACACATATATCCTACTGTACAATCAATCGTTGCAAGAGCTTCATTCCAGTTGACAATATCCATTTGAGAATCATAGTGAACTCCCAAATTTTTCTTTGGTCGGTCACAAGTATGATCCGTTATTGAGGAATCATCATCCTCTTTTAGAACCACCGGTTTGATAGTCCAAGTTGCAGGATCAACGTTGACTGCACGTTCACGATTTTCAAAAGTGATTTTCCCGGTACCCCAGTTATGAATTACTTGCGCAACTCATAACCATGGACGTCCCAATAGGACTCGGTAGAATTTGGTGCTTTTGGTAAGTCCATTACTACGAAAGTAATGACGAACTGTACTCCCACAATTCTGACAGGTATATCTTCAACCATTCCTCATAGACGAACTGTCATTTGATCAGCTAGCTTAATGGCAAAAGTCGCAGGCTTGATCTTTGTAAGGCCCCATTTTGCACATAGCCTATTAGAAATCAGGTTAACTCCTGAACCACGATCTATCACAGCTACTTCCTTAGGAAATTGTTTATGCTGTATCGGCAAGGTGATATTTTTTTGTTCACTTTCCCAAGCTGCTCCGACATGGAGTACTTCATTAGATTCTTTAAATCCAGCACAAAAAAGTGGCTTCTGATGGACTTCTGGTTTTGCTTGAGCTAACTTTGCACTAAGACTTCTTTTGCTTTTGGCACCAACTTCAGGAACTCTCTAATTGAAATATTGATCTTACTAGAAAAAATATTCATGAGCAGTTCTGTTTGCAGCGCTTCCGGTTCGGTCATCTTGAAGGGTTCTTCATGATGATGCAACTGATCATTCATATCTATACGTGAATTTCTTGGTGGCTGTAATGGTGAAGAACGAACTTCGGCTGTTGTCTTAGCAGCTTCCAACTCCTCTTCTTCTTGCAGATGTTTAATCCACTGCCTCATATCCTAATATCTTCTTTTTTCTGCATGAAGATTTGGATAGACTCCAGATGTTGTTGGTATATCAGTTAATGGTATAGAATCAGCAGGTAGTGGATCTGCTACCGGTTCTTTCTGCTTCTGTGCTTTGGTGACCACCATCAAAGGTACATTTGGTTTATTCTGAGCTACTGGTCTTCACTTGATTGTTATCAGATTTATAGGAGCTATAGCTGGTGGTGGCTTCGGTATTGCTGGACAATCTTTATAGCAATGCTCATAACCACAGTCACGAAAGAATGGTACAAATTTCTCTTTATTTGAACATTCTACAACTCTATGATTTTTTCCACATGCAAAGCATCCAAGTGGTGCTCTGGTCTAGTTTCTAGATGCTTGTTGTTGCGCGGCAACATAAGTAGCATATTGTTCTTAAGATCCACCTTCTTGATCATTACCATAGTTCCATTGCTCGATACTTCTATACGGTTCTGGTTCCATCAAATTGGCGAGAGGAGTGGGGCGCTTTGGTGGGGTAGGTAAGGCTAAACGTTTCGGGTATCCAAGAGCAGATTGTCAAGGTCTGGCTACTGGATTTCCTCCATACTGTGGTTCTTGGTATCCCATTTGGGCATACCGTTGCTGAATTATTTGAGGATTGAAGTTGCAAAAAATAATCTCATGATTAAGCAAATTACACAAATGGCATACACTGATTTCCATTTGTTTTTTTCAATTGAGGACACTCATTCACTGTGTGATTTCCTATACAAATAGAACACCAGACATTTTTCCTGGTAGGAAAATTCTTTGCAAACTTCTCAGGTTCCTTGTTCGCTTGTCCATGAAAATCTTCCAATGCTTTGATCTTCTCATTAAATTGCGACTGCAACTTTTCCATCTATTTCTGCTGGTTCTTCCCGCGTTTTTTGAACTCGTTCAACATCATTTCTCTAGTAGCGTTGACATTCGTTGATGCAAGAGTGGTGGATGTCGTAGTGGTCTGCCCTGCTGTATAAGACAACATACTGATATTCGGCTCATCATCTGAATCTTCATCCTCCTCTCGAATTGCATCATCCATAGCATTCTGCAACATTGCGTACTCATTATGGTGTTTCATCTCACGTTTGGTCCTTTTAGGTAAACCTGACAAAACACTCGAAGATTTGCACAATTCTTGAAGCAGACGGGTCGAATTTCTTGGCCTGGAAAGTAAAAATTTCACTCATACTGAGAGGAGAAGCATTATGGCCCTGGGTGGATGGCACCAAAGAGATGCCAGCCAACAGCGACAAAGAACTTCGAGAATGGAAGGAGAAGAACGATAAAGCAATAGTTGTCATCTCCTCTTCTATCGAAAACAACATTACCCTCGACCTTGCATCAATCTCTAATGGCAGAGAGATGTGGGATACACTCATCAACAGATTTCAAACCAAATCACGCAATCAGATAATGCATCTAGAATATCAGCTTACCTATTTGAGATGGGATGGCAAAGATCTTACCAGCTTCATCAGAAAGATGAAGAACTTGTTCTTGTCGTTACACAATTTTAAAACACAACACGCAATCTCACAAGGGAAGCAGCTCAGCTATTTGCTACGTTCCCTATCAAGATCGTTCCAGACTACTCGGACCCTACTGGCTAAAGATCCCGCTATGACCTTCGACAAAGCAGTCATCGACATCAAGGAAGAAGTCGAAGCTAGAGAGCACTATGATGACAAAAATGAATCTGATCAGACTCTCTACAATAACAGAGACCATTCCTTACTGAGAATATATCATTTGGTAAGACTTGGAAATGTGTGGTTATGTCCAAAGTTCGACATGAATTCAAATATCAATTTTGTGATGGTTTGGATGTAGCCTTGTCAACATGTATAATTTTGGAGGAGCATACTCCCAACTTAGTTGAATTTGCAAGGTGGTTCCCTCATCCATCAAAGGGTGGTGGAGAGTCTCGATTTATGTTGTTCGGGCTTGCTACCCTTAGGCAAGGCTTAAAGGGGCATAAAGTCTATGCCCTAAGAGTTTACAACCTCCCACAAACATTATTCTTTTGACCTAGTGTAATGTCCTCCATGGATGACTCTTGCTAAGGAGTGCACCACATGCACTCCCTACACCATTGAAGGGAGTGCAATGTTGCAATCCTCATCATTCCTCTTCTTGGCCAAATTCATTTCTTGTTTTTAGATTGTAGATGCATTCCGTAACCTGGTGCATGGACCTCTTAAATGGTACAATATATCTATATATACTAAAACTATTTGGGTTTTCGGGCAGCTCACCCAAGTTTTTTTACCACTAATAAAAGGAGGCCTCGGGCAGGGGGAGCGGCATGGACAGGGGCTGGGGGGTGAGTGGTTGCTGGGCACCCTTATAGTATGAATATTTTGAATTTGCCCGCCCACCAACGGGCAGGCGTACTAGTATAGTGTCTAAAAATAAAAGCAGTTTGTTAAATATAGATGTAGCAAAAAATCGTACAAATTTGTGAGGTTCCTGTTGTCCTTCCTACTAGAAATATATGAGTAGATAAACCTTACATCCTTAAAAGTCTTCAAAATCTTTTATTATTTAAAAATGCTCTTTACTTTAATTTTAGCAAGATCTTTTAGTATGTCATTAGGTAGGGTCGTCTTTGTTTATAAGTCAAAATACTCGAGGACCTTCCCCTATATGTAAGATATCATGCATAAGATATTAAATGTGTGTTTTTAGGAGCTCCCCATGGTTCGAATCTTAGCTGGAGTTAAATTAGGCACAAGACATTCAATGACATTCTCTCACGTAATGTGGACTGATGGGCACCTCGCATTTCAAGGCGCAAATAAAATGGGCAAGACATTCAATGACACACTCTCACGTAATGTTAGATGGTGGCACCTCGCATTTCAAGGCGCAAACAAAATGGGCACAAGACATTCAATGACACGCTCTCACGTAATGTTAGATGGCGGCACCTCGCATTTAATGCGCATCCCAGTGAAAGGCCAAATTTTTTTTGCAAGCAATTTTGGGGAAGGCTCAAGAAGAGACTTCAAATGTATATGGAAACCTTGAGAAACTGACACGTGGCGTGCTTAATGGAGCATACTTTCTACCTTGGTAAAAGGCAATTTTTTTTACTCTTCAGTAAAAAAACAGTTTTACTGGAGAGCAGTTATAGAGAGAGAGAGAGAGAGAGAGAGAGAGAGAGAGAGAGAGAGATATGGAGGGGGGATTTTGTTGTGAGCTTCACCATTCCCTCTTCTATCCCAGCTACTACAGAGGTGGCATTCAGACCAGGTCTATTCCTCTTGTGGGTTTCTTTGTCGTCTTCTTCTTCTTCTGCTGCTGCTGCTATCTATGCTCTGTTTGTATTGAGCTGGTCACTGCTGGGCTGCCCATTTGAGCATGGTTAGAGTGTTTCCGAGAAAGACAGCCATTGCAGACACAGTTTCTAGTTTTTCAGATATGGGCTTGTTTCTGAGAGAAGAAACAGCAGAGAAAATGTGTGCTTTTATGGGGCTGTTTGCTTGAATGCATCCAGACAGTGGTGGGTTTGTGTCTGAAGACAAGAAGCAGCAGAGAAAACGTGTGTTGTATTGGTGTATTTGCTTGAATACATTCAAGCAGAGGACACTGAGTGCTGTGGCGTATCTATACTCACTGTAACGCTCTGCGAGTTTTCTCGGGTCGGTGCTTTCTCACTTGGAATCTGACAGTTCATTACTACATCAGTCAGCTGTTGCAGTAGCAGGGAAGCAGTTAGAAAGCTTTGGAGCTGACGGATGGACTGTCTCACAGTCCTTCGACTCTTTGTGGCAGAAAGAAATAGCCTTTTATGGTGTAGAGTATTCTGAGAAGGAAAGAAAGCCTATTTGATCGCATATATTATGACTTCAAGGATGCTTGTCAGATTATGCTAGAAAAAGCAGAAAAGTTTTCTTTTTTTTTCTAGCAGTCAATCCCAGTTCTGTTCTCCCCAGAGAGTTCAACTATCGCCTCTGTGAAGCTGTAGTCTTGATTCTTTGCAATGTATAACAATTCCTGGGGAGGCCCCCTGGAGGTCTCCCTCGACTCCATGGATGATGATCAAAGCAGAAGCATGGACATGGACAGAGCCGCTTTGCAGAAGCTGGAGGAGACACAACAAAGCTGGCTTTTGGGAGCTGGGGAGAAGCAGAAACACCATTTCATCGACCTCGGCTTTATGACATGCAGCAAGAATTTTTTCACTGGTTTTATAATTATTGTATTCGCATGTTCTCTCGTTGCTGGTCTGTCAGTTCTCATTGTGAAAACTGCTCCAAGACATCACCATCACCCCCCGCTGCCAGACAATTACAGTCTAGCTCTTCACAAGGCTCTCCTGTTCTTCAATGCTCAAAAATGTAAGATGATCTGAGCTCTTTGTAACCGTTATCTTACTTAAGAAGTTAAATTTTCAAGCTAGATTTTGTGAAGCAATTTGTCTGCTGGTAAAATGAATCCCAATTATCTAGGATTTACATGTTTCTGAAGGTTGCTAAATGCTCGTTGCTAACTGCATTTTGCCTATTCTTGGACTCTGTTGAAGCAGTATGTCCCTCCTGTCAACCTTAAGCTGCTGGCACATCGAAGATGCTATGCCATGTTAGCTTTATGTGCATCACTATTCTAATACAAAAGTTTGGGATAGAAAATTACATTTTCTAAGAAAGCTTCTGGGATTAGAAAATTACCTCTTCTAAGAAAGCTTCTTCTAGAAGTGCTTTGATGATGGCTGCTGCACAAAATTGTAGGGCTCAAATATCAAATCGTTTATTGCCTTCATTCATATCATGGAAGATGTAAAAAACATCAAGTGCTATATGAGTTGTCAAGTTCTGTGAAATGCTAAAGAGGCCTTTTGCCACGGTGCTTTTTCAGATGTTACGAACTTAGTCCCAAGCAACTTCATTGTTAATGTTCAATTGATTCTATCATTTGGTGCTATTTAGTGCTCATTCAATGCGTGATGCTTCGCAATGTGAGATCTACTGCAATAGTTATGGATGAATGAATAAGAAGGGAAATTCTTGTAAGATCATTAGCATTTCTTGTGCACTGGCAACACATCAATCCATCTTTTATACACACAAACATTGAGGTTGATGTTACGAGCTCGTAACCAGTGCCGAACCCTAGAGAACACAGATAGGTCAGATACCACGGTCAGGGTCGTGTCCAGCGTACATGACCAACAGGGCAAGACAGTGTGAGTAGTGTGCCCCAGCACGGTCCATAGCCATGGCGGGCCTAACACAGCCTAGGGACCCTGTCAGCAGGATAGGGCCCCCAGTTGGGTCCCGACGTGCAATCGGCCACGTCAGTGCCACGTGGCCGACACTTGGCAGTAGCATGCTACCAGTCCTCACACTGGGCTAGGAGGGGCTTACTCTATATCAGGGAGTAGGCAAGGTTGGGTGGAGGAGTTAGTGTTTGCCCTACTGTGGTGTTAGGACTTATTACACTGGTATATAAAGTAGAGGTCCAGAGAAACTCGCCTACTACCCTTGAGCAAGCTCTCAGATATGCTCAAATCTATGATGATTCAGTGGGTAGGAAAAAGGCGAGACAACAGCCACTTTCTGAGCAGCCTTCTCAGAAAGACTTTCAATTTAAAAAGAAATTTTTAAAAAGAAAGAAAGAAGACAAATTAGAAAGTGAAGCTCCTCAGAAACGCCCTTCACTCATACAGCCCTTAAAACCAGATGATTTTGAGAAAGCCAAACAAGAACGTTTGTGCTTTGTGTGTATGGGCAAGGGACACACAGTCAGATAGTGTCCCAAGGGGCCTTTCACTAAAAAAGATAAGAAAGATAAAAAACAAGTTCATCTTGTTCAGACTGTATGTTTCCCCAGTGACTCGGCAGCTTCCGAGATCAAAGTGTATCATGAAGATCATGAACACTGTTGCCAGCTGACCTCTGCAATGCTAGCGGTTTTTATTTTGGAGATTCGTCAAGTAAAGTCGTTTAGCCACTGTCTTGGGGAATGTTTCCCATCGTGTACGCATGAACCCTCGAGAAATGGGAAACAACAATTCAAAAACAAGAGAAAGGAAATGGGGAAACGCATTGTCACAAACTTAAATTGATGCAAGGCTATTACCAGTGTTTGGGCAGTTCTCTCTCTCTCTCTCTCTCTCTCTCTCTCTCTCTCTCTCTCTCTCTCTCTCTCTATATATATATATATATATATATATATATATATATATTGGATCGCCATGGGACCAGCAGCGATCCGGCTCAGTACCTATAACAATAATATTTTTTTTAAAAAGCTACAAAACTGCCCGAGTGCAGAAGATTGGGCTGAATAAAAAGGTAAACTAGTGTTTGCTGAAAGGAATAAATAGTAAAACAACATACGCTAGGGATGCCATCGAAGAAACAGTGTTGATGCATGAAGGATCCACATGAAAAGTGAATCGACTTCAAAGTAGCATAAATGTCTGTCAAGGTACACTGATGGCTCAAAGATGCCAAACAAAGCCATCATGATGAATATTACCAGGAAAGCTACACCAAGTTAACTCTACCAGGTAAGCCATATAGACCAAAAATGCCAGGAAAAGGCAACATGAGCATTGTGGTACAAACTATGCCAGACCAATGCTCCACCGATAAGAAGGCTGTTGCTATGTTGAAAAGTGAGCTTCCACTCTTTGACATACTTCCACTAGACATTAGAAAAGTATTGTCGAACTATTAGTCATAACCATGAGCCCGACCATGGGTGGTTGAGAGCCCACAGTCATGATAGCCGATTTCATAGCGATCTTTCTGTGGCACTTGTTAAAGTGTACGTGGCTCTCGTGAAAAGGTGTTAGGGGCCTCAAGGAATAACCATCAGCAACAGGGCCCAAAACTGGATCGCATTGGACCTGAAACAAGTGGCAACCTACGTAATTTTATTGCTCTAAATCTCTTTGACACCCATATTGCCGACAAAATCTTTATAAAAAAAACTATCCGCAAAAACCCAACAGAAAATCTGGATCGCAACCCAGCCACATTGTGTGTATACACACACATACACACACATATAATTGTTGGTTTCATGATTCACAAAATCACAATTTGCTGTAGCAAATTGCCAAAGTTTTCGTCTCAAATGTATGCGAACATCTATTTTTTCTTTTAAGAAGTGTTGTTTATGACTTAGGCGTTTGGTAGTAGGTACAATTTCAACTGAATTCTAGTGTTCTTAGTAGAAAATAAGCGATCCTGTACCCAATGCATGCAAGGTTATGCAATGTACATAGATGGCCTTGCTGTTACATGTTTCACTTTCTTCGAAGTACCGTTTCTTCTTAGGATGGGTAAATTTTTTGTTTATTATTCTTCAAAGAGTTGCTGGTATTGCTACTTTTCATTGGAATAGAAAGATCACAATCATTTCACAGCAGTAAGAAAATCCTGAAAATCTAAGTACAAAGCTAGCAATTATTATAATGCTTTACAAACTTTGCATACAAAGAAAAACCTGAATTTTTTGCTCGGTGACTTGATCATCATTATTATTTGCTGGATCTTAATCAGCGGGTGTCCTACCACGTTCAAACAACATCTCATACAGGGGAAACTCAGGTTTGAAGGATGGTGTCTCAAGCGGCAGTTCTGTTAATCTGGTTGGAGGATACTATGATGCCGGCGATAATATCAAGTTCCATTTCCCGGCAGCATTCACAATGACACTGCTTAGCTGGAGTGTAATAGAGTACAGCGCGAAGTATGAAGCTGCAGGAGAACTGAACCACGTGACAGAGTTGATTAAGTGGGGCACAGATTATCTTTTGAAAACATTCAATGCATCTGCTCCCCGTGTTGACTACATTTATGCACAGGTACAATCTTGGCATACTTATGTTGCGAAGCTCATTGTTGAGCATTTTATGACAAATGATGACACGTCATGAATAAGATCAAAGCATTTGCTTCCTGAATATGGTTTTTTTGTCTGTGAAAAATTTCAGGAGCATCCTGCAAGTTTAATGCTGTTGCTTCTGATTGTTCAACATTATAGGTTGGACAAGGTGGACAAGCTGGTCCATCTAACCCGAATGATCACTATTGTTGGGAAAGACCAGAAGACATGGACTATGCTCGTCCGGTAGCTCAGTTAAGCAGTGGTTCAGATTTGGCTGCTGAGATGGCAGCTGCTTTAGCTGCAGCGTCAATTGTTTTCAAGGACAATGCTGCATATTCTGAAAAGTTAGTGAATGGTGCTAGAACACTTTTCCAAATGTCAAGAGATCGTCGGGGAAGATACAGTGCAAGTGTGCCAGATGCCGCTTCCTTCTACAATTCCACGGGATACTACGATGAGTTTTTATGGGGAGGTGCTTGGTTGTACTATGCAACCGGAAATATTTCTTATCTGCAGCTGGTGACCACTTATGGGATAGGACTCCATGCTGGTGCATATGGGGGGGGGCCATCCTACGGCGTATTTGACTGGGATAACAAGCTCATTGGTGCACAGGTCTGAAGTTTTCCTTTGCAGCCCAGTTTCATGAATACTAATTATCATATGGCAAGCAGATTTACTTCATTTGTTCCAGTTCTTTCTTAGCCAAAATGTAGCGTATCTTGCTCATCTAGCCATCCATATTGCTTGATGCTGGGAGTATCTTTTCACATTGTTGTGTCATCCCAATCAGAATACATGATGAGATTTCTTTGTTAAGTAGGTCTGGGGCAAGGTAATCACTATCTATAAATGAATAAAGTTCAAGGTTTCAAGCTCTAATCTTTCCATTGTTACTTAAACTTTAAAGATTGGTCTGCAAAGAGTGGAATGTTATGAAGCTGGGTATGTAACTTGCACTGAAATGCTTCAACCTCATATACTGAAGTAATTGGTTCTCCAAAAAGAAATTGAGTGTTTTGCTCTCTAAGGCAGAACATGAATATGCCTTGACATGTATTCACTAGAACAAGTAAACTAGTAGAAACTGGTTTTGTTCAATGAAACTATATTGCTATTGGAGTAGGATCTGGGCTCCTCCATTGAAGAGTCATTGTATGCAGGTCCTTTTAACAAGGCTTAGGCTGCTTCAGGGGCCTGGCTACCCGTACGAGGAGGTTTTAAGAAACTTGCATAACCAGACAAATATAGTCATGTGTTCATATCTACCTATATACCAAAGATTCCCCAGAACTCAAGGTAAGACATTTGGATCTAATCCATGGTGGACCCCCACTGAAAATTTTTAACCGCTAGCTTCTGGTTCTAGCTATGCAAGAAATTTATTGTGGAGAATCTGCATTCATCAGTTACTATGAGTTCTACAAAAATCAATCCATACTTCATATGCAGTTGGTTTGTGTGCTTCTGATTTGTGCTGGGCAATGAAGATCATATAATTGAGACAGCTTTATATACGTGAGTGCTGCAGGTGGATTGACCATTTTTAATCAAGGGAGACCAGCTCCTCTCCAGTATACAGTTAATGCAGCATTTTTGGCAGCACTTTATGCAGACTATTTGACTGCAGCAGATGTTCCTGGTTGGAACTGTGGTCCAGAGTTTTATAATGCAGAGACATTGCGTAACTTCTCGAGGTCTCAGGTTGATAACAACTTTTGTTCTTCTAAAAGAGTGATTGCAAGAGCATCTTGGCTAGTTTCCCTGTAAGGTATTTCTTCTTGAGAAGTTAGTATCAAAGTGAAGACCTAAAGTCAGCATCACGTGAGGATTATGAAGTTCGCCTTGGAGAACAAAAGCCCTGGCTAGCATGAATCAATGTATCACATTGTAGATCTCAGCAAAATTGCTTTCATTCTTGGGGCTAGTGAATGCTCTCTGTTTTTGCCCTCCAAAGAGACGACAATGTGATCACCTGATTAGTTTTGGGACACTCCCAAACACTTTTCAAATGTGGATAATTGAGAGCTAAAGGCTTTTTCACACTAGGAGTTGGAGTCTTCTTTTTTGTTTTGGGTTTGTGGTTAGATCTTCTCTGGCTCCCGATTGTAAGTCTTGTACTTTCTCTTTGGTGTCAAAGCAAGGTTAAATCTTTGTGTTTATATGCTAATTTTTTAGGAAGAAATCATGTTTGTGACTGGAATGTTTTTTTGTGGTGTGTTTATGGTAGTACTTTTGGAGATTTGAGAAGGCCTGAGATAGGCATATTTTGTGTTGAGAGTTAGCCAAACAGGCTTACACGTATAGCTAGGCTGAATAAGAATAAATACCAAAAGTTTTTACAACATTATATCAAATGGGGAAGAATATTCAAGGCTTAATGTTGCGTTGCCAGTGTGCCCAATGTTGAGGCCATATCCTGATTCATGGTTGGCTTACCAAAGCACATTAGACGGCACATGAGGTATCAAGGAGAGTAAAAAGCCTTCAGCGAATATTAGCCACAACAATATTCATGTTGATCCAGCTATAACATTTGTCCTATGGGGTTGGTGCTGCAATCCTAGTGATACCTTTATGTGACATTCTTTGGCCGTACAACTGGCCTATATCCACATTTGTAGTTACCTTGCTACGGACACTTATCATGATGCCTTCGTTTGGTTTTCTTGGGGCGTTTGTGTTCCTTGACAAAGTTTCATGTTTTCATTCATTGGATTACACTCTTTGTGTTGGGCTTTGTATTGCAGCATGGATACTTCAATGCACAACTTGTATTCCACCTATTGGCTCATTGGTCTTTGTTGCTCCCATCTTAGTTATTCTACCAATACTAGCACTTATGCTATATCTTCTACAAGATGCTTCTATTTAGAGCTTTCCTTTTACTCATGATCTTGCCTGTCATCGATCCTTTCGCAACTTTATTCAAGGTCTATGTGATTGCACTGGGCTCAATTTGTGTTTATTGTTAGTGCTTCTACTTGGCGTGTCTCGTCTTTATAGCTAGTTTTGACTCTATCATTATATTTAGAGCCATATGTTACCACTCCTTCTATGTCTTCTATTTGTGTATATTGTTATTGCTTCTACTTCACATGTCTCATCTTTATAGCTGATTTTGACTCTATTAGTATATTTTGAGCCTTATGGTAACACTCCTACTTGTCTGGTCATACTGGTAGTTTGGGCTAACTTTGCCTGTTTCAAGCTGTTATTTGGCATTCATGGTCCATGTGATCGGATTGGGATCTAGTTCTTCATTATGAGCCACTTCTTGGTACTTTTTCTTGGCATTCTTGTTTTAAAAGGTTCATTTAGAGTATTTATGTGTAGTATGCCATCTACTATTGCATTATGTGGCACTCGTGGGATATTCGATTGGCTTGGTTTCTATTTGAATTTGAAAAAATTGTTATGGCATTCTTCAAGGAGGATGTTTATATCGATTTCTTTATCCATAATTCTTGGTCCATCAGGCTAGAGTAATCTATTTGTATGCAATAGAGTTGTTTTGGCACGATCTAGCCTTATTGTTTTATACTGTTGCCTTTATTGTTGTTTGTAATTGCAGTGTGCGATGTTGTCGATAAGTATTTAGTCATTTCTCCACTTTTTTGATACTTTTGTGAAGATTTCTGAGCATTCTTGTTGACTTGATGCATTTTGTAGTATTGTGTTATGCTTTCAGTAAGAGTTGATGAGACGTAGTTTTCTTTATTTATTCCATAAGGAAGTAGGTGTACGTGGGTTGTTGTGCAAATGTAAGAAAGCTAATGTGAACATATGTTTGTGCATGTGACCTGCACCTATTCGAGGGTGCAGACAACATGAGTAGTGATGTTGTAACATTTGGTCCATGCTATGCATGATGAAGTTCATGGTCTAAGACTTTGTGGACTCCATAAGGTTGAAGATTGCACTTCTTCTTTTGTTATGTCGAGTATTATCCTAGATTAGCATCGATATATTATGTTACGTTGTTGCTTCAACATTTTCCTTACACCAACAACGGGAACACTTTTCTATCAAAAAGGAAGCCACTGGTCTTTTAGAAGAAAGAGTTACAAGCATATTCTTGGAACCTCTATGGCCCTTGAGGCCAAATCTTATTAATTGATACTATGCTGTAAGGTTTGGAAACTTGGCTCCTTCATTTATTGTCTGACATCCATTGGAGATGCTTATTGATTTGTAATTATTATCGGGTCCTATTCTTTGAGCGCTTATTCTGGTTGGCTGATTGTTAGCAGACCAGTTCTTAGATCAGACATTAGGTGGAGATCATAGCTTCAGCTTAGATTCATTTAGCTAGAAGAATTTATAGAATGTCATTCAGTTATATTTATTCATCAGTTGGATCTGTTCATTTGTAGTACCCCCTGTTTCCGTGTTCTGTTGTGATTTTTGCTCATAAGTATAGGTCTCGTGTTGCATTTACAGAAAACCATGAGGCTGCGTATACACCAAAGCCGATGTACAAACTGATGCGAAGATAAGAATTGAATCGCTTGAAAATCTGGGAAAGTGGTAGTTTGATTGTATGCTGTAGGCAAGCTGAAGGTTCTGACTTCTATTCCTGCATTGTAGTTTGTGTAGCAGAGTCTTTTCAGTATTTTGTATAAAAGTTATGAGGTCTCATGATGTAGTTTGGTTTATGTTAATTGTTGCTCAAACAAAAGAACAAAAACGATCAGGGAGTTGAATGACATTAATAACCCATAGCACTAGCTAGCCTGGCTACAAGTACTACTTAATGCAGTCCACAGGACCAAGCTATGGGTATTAGAAAGTCATCCTATTTAGATAAAGAGATCATATAACATCTCATATCACTGTTGCTTAACGTCTCTTTGCCCATGATATACTTGTTATTTAGTCCAGTCTTGGTTAACACTAACTGCCAGATGGTTATCTTCTATATCATCAGTTCTCTCTGACGGATGAAATATATTTAATGATTAGAATTGGCTAGATTGCACATTAAACCTAGCTAGATAATAATATGATATATGAACAACCTAACTATTGCCTGGCAAAATAAAGATTCAGACATTGAGTCTTATGAGGCTTCTTTTCATTTAGACCTTGAATATTTGAGTTGTCCTTTATTGGCATGGTCATCATATTCGAGTATGTTCATGATCCTAGGTATTTTTGGATCCTGATATTTGAAGTTCATGATGGATTGTTGGAGAGAGTACAAACTTTACTTAAATTTCGGTGAATCTTCTGGAAATTAGCTTGTGGTTCCATTCCTGCTCGAAATTTAAAGAACACATGTTTGCTATGGAAAAAGACTCTTGATATGTACAACCTGAAAAGGACAAACAGTGGCTGTGGTTTGTAAAGGTAACTCTGAGATGGAGATATCCCGGAATAATTTTGTATCAGCTAAATCTCGAAGAAGATCCACATCACCCTTGATATGGACACAAGCAGATTCAATGAGCTCTTCTGTTTGTCCGGCTGCCTATTTTCGTCATACCTTTCATATGCTCAGGTCTTCTATATACCTTGTTTATTAGTCTCGAGATTATGAAAATTATGAAAATGTGAAGAAGTTTGCGCTGTTCTCTATTGCTGCTTTTTATTGTGTCTAAGTTTGTTCTATACCTTTTAGAGAGAAACTGAAGCAAGTTGGTTGGTGTACGAGTACATCAAAGTAAATCGTTATGTATGCAATATATCAGAATATAGCTGCAGTACATCGTGATAGTGACTGTCCTTTTCTAAACTCGTAATGTGCTTGTTCGGTGCTGGTCAAGGGAGTCGTTCTGTCTGCAGATTCTGGGTCCATTTCTTCACGTCTTCGCATCCAAATTATTCCATACATCTATTTACTTTTCCATTGACACGATATTGTTGGTTTTGATGAGTAGTGGCTGTCATAGCATGTGGTCTATACTACGCTGAACACCTTTTTTGCAATAATTTTACAAATTTACAATGACATGCGCCTTGAAAAGCCAGCTATAGGTGTTCATTTGACTATAAAAGCCTGCATAAGTAGAGGACCTATTGTGTTATGCCAACAGACATGTTCTGAATCTCATTCTGATTTTTATACCGAATTAAGGTTTTCCTTGTGACTGGAGAAGATAGGAGCAACAGCCGAAATAGTTTCAAATACTTGCAACTGGCTGATTTGGGTGTGGGTCAATCTGATCATCAGTTCACGCGCCTTTATTGCCAAATTATTTTGTCAATGATCTCTTACCAAGAATTGTTTATTGCAGATTGACTATGTTCTGGGGAAAAATCCACTAAAGATGAGCTACATGGTGGGGTTTGGAAATAAATATCCACAGCATGTTCATCATCGTGCCGCATCAATACCGAGAAATAAGCAGAGGTATGGCTGTCTAGATGGATGGCGTTGGCTGGATAGCCGGTTGCCTAATCCCAATGTCCTTGTTGGAGCGTTAGTTGGGGGTCCTGATGTAAGAGATCACTTTCAAGACGTCCGAAGCAACTACAACTCTACTGAGCCTACAATAGCAGGCAATGCAGGCCTAGTTGCAGCACTCGTTGCATTGTCTGGAGAAGATTCCGGAGTTGATGCAAGCACTATTTTTTCACAGATTCCTCCTATGTTCCCAGCTCCACCCCAACCTGCTGCTCCCGGGTTTCCTTAATCTTGTGGAAACTGGGCAACTGATGGTGATTATCATGGTCATCTAGGTCTTAAAGGAAAATTGCTGCATTTAAGATTCCATGATTTTATAGCCAATCTTTATAACTAGATGCAATCATTTCCTGGTTTTTGCTTGATTCTCTTTTTAGATTATTGCAAACCCACTTTTGCTGGAGTTCTCATCAATAGCTATCTCTAGGATCCGGTGATGCTAAAACAAGAGTTCTCATCAATAGCTATCTCTAGGATCCGGTGATGCTAAAACAAACCAGGTTTATTACCAGCTGGTAATTGATGTACATGTAGCTTTCTTAAGCTAGTAAGTGAAATGGGAGAATAGTCCAATTTTATTGGAAAAATGGTAATAGTAAGAATTAATAAAAAAACTGATTTCATTTCCAGTTAAATCCTATGGTGAATTAGATTCAAAAGATGAGACTTGTAGTGTTTTCATACTAGTAGATGATTTTTTGGTATATCGGTTATTCAACCCAGGCATAGGATAGAAATGAAATTGTTTCAGACTTTTTCCTACAGTAATTAAGTTTAAAACATTTACTAATGTCGTTACGTCTTCTTGATGCCTTAGCTAAAAGCTTTTCAGGGAGCTGCAAATTCTAAGGAGAGAAGAAGAGTGGACATCAGAGGTAGTGAGTGTGATCGGGAAATGTATTTCGCAGTTAGAGATTTTGGATAAATCCCAGTAAATAATTGCTTAATACCGGTTATTAATTTCCTGGATAGAATTCATTTAGTTGATTTCATAACTTATATCTTTGTAACCATTGAGTTATCCGCAGTTTTGGATGTCAATTATGATGTTAGAAGTAGAATCTGATACATGGATTACATTGAATTTGTTAATTTGACAGAAGCTCTTGGATCCAGGGGGATTTGAAGCTTATCATTAACCAGAAAGGATCAGAATGTAATGTGGAACCATATTAATTCTTATGTTTAAGTCACATGATCAGATGTGGATTTGTGGTATCCATCTAATAGGCATGCTAATCATTTACATAAATGGATTCTCGAGTGTTTGGAAACAAGAGATAATATCCTATAGTAATTATAGGACAACTAGAATGATAAGTGGATTTCTAGAATATTAGATAAGACGGTTAAGGATTTTATGGAAGGAAAAGTTGATGGTATGGGACATCAGTGATTTTGGAAAGGGAATTTTAGGACGGTAAAGATCTGATGATCAATGGTGTGTTTTAGTACCTAATCGTGATATGGGAAAAATAAAATCGTTTGATCAAATGTAGGGTATTTTGGAAAATTTTGAGGTTTAATCTAGATCCCAATGTGGTATCTCATTATTTACAAAATCAGAGGCCCTCAAATCTATTTCTCACTTTCTTAATTAATCTTTTACTTCTTAGTAATTTCTATAGGACATCAGACTAGTTTATATGACTCTTTCCAACATGAAGTTATTCTTCTGAAAGACAGTTATGTCATATAAATTACTACTTGAATGAATAGACTTGGAAGTCAGATAAATTCTAAAGTCAAAGTGGTTCAATGTCTTAAACCTTGGATATCTCTGTTGCATAAATGGATTTCAGAGGAATGATAGTTCTGTCACTCAGGTTGAAAATATTTGAATTAATAGAGTGAATCCTTTTGTGGAATGCACTTGTTACTGACTTTTCGTGGATTTGGATATTTTCATAGGTCATCTTTCCAATCAACTTTTATGGAAATTGATAATTTCCTTAAAAGGAGGGGTGAAGTGATGAGATAATATTCTATCTAGGGATCTGTTGGTTGCATAGCTTTCGAAAGAGAACCAGCTATGGTATAGAAATGAGATTTGGTCTGAAAGTAATTTTGGATAGATTCAGAGTAAGATATCTAATTGGAACTTTTCGAATAAGAGGAATTCTCTAGGGATTGTGTGAACAATATGGAACTAGAATAGGTTTAAAAATTTGAATCATTATCTTAAGTAGTACTGTAAAAGGTCAAAGGTTACTAATTTCATTTTGATTGAAATAGGAGTAAGTTTGATCAGGATTTAAGTCTGAGATGTTTGTATTGGATCAATCTAATCTTAGTTTAAGTACTAGGATCAGAGAGGGGCTGATAGTGTGGAAGAAATTATGTTGTTAGAGGTAAACTGGGTTGGAAATCTGTTGAGAGTGAATGTTATTCGGCTAAGAGATTCCTCGAATATGTTTTTTACTCATGAGAAATAGAAAATCTTTTGTAGCTGAGTTACAAGATCTTAGTGAGATATGTGAGTAACATATGTGGGTTCTGGAGGAATCTGCCAGATAAATATGTGTTTGTGTACTAGAACATGGTGAGATTAATCACATATGTGCACAATTAATCTTGTATGAATCTACTGTATATTCCTGGTTACTAGGTTTATTTGGTGCACTTAACCTAGTCGGTGAAAATAGACATATGATCAAGTATTATTTGACAGATACTTGCAGAGTTAACAAATCTTTGCTGGAAGATTTATGGATTAACCTATAAATGATTTGGGTAAGGATCTAAATGTGGTTCATACTAGTATAATTAAATTATTCACCTAGACATTTGAGATTTCTGAATCTTTGGCAATTAACTTCAATAGTTGATTACTCCAGGATGAATTTAATTGGTAAAACGATTAGTGTGATGTGGATTCACCAGGAACTGATGGTTTTTTAATTATATTTCTTGTCAGACGCATGATTAGTGAATCATTAGGTTCATCAGTTAAAAATATGTGCATCGGATATACAGTATTCTTGGGATAGAGTATTCCTTAGTTAAGGAATAGACTCAGCTCATTGATGATTATATCCCAGAGCGCTCAATTGGATAATGAATCATAATGAATCCGAGAATAATAACTGAATTGATTTTCAGCAGGACTTTGGATATTTAGAGGTGATTCTAGACGGTAATCTAAAGTTTTTGTAGTTGAAGATGATTGTCATTATCATTTTGTGTATGCATTCTGTCTTTAATTACCAGTGGTTTATAGAACTTGAATATCTCGCACTTCAGTTAAAGAATCTTGTTTGGATAGTATTCCTAAATCCAGTATTTTTTCTTAGCGAAAAGATTTTGGAATGACTCTTACTTTTTCTGAGTTATGTTGGACATATACTTTAGTATCCTATAAATGATTATGATTTTGGATTCCAAAAAATTATGATTGATGAATCATACGAATCTGATGAGAATGACAATCATCGCAGTCACGAAAGAATCGTGAAAGCAAACAATTTGGATGGAGTTCGGATCTTATCGTTGGTCACTGCCAGCTGTGTCGTTCCTACAGTCCTCCAGAATGTAGTCAGGCACTGCTGATCTACGTTAATAGATTGATGTAGCATTCAACAAGAATTCAACCAATGTGCGAAATTAGATGAGCAAGAGTGAATCAGACATACGAATAACAGCAAACTACTTTGCATTCAAGATCAGACATGATAAAAGTGATATGTGCTCAAATGACTACAAGATCTTCAATTGATTTTCTCATTCTTCAAGCATTGCATGCAAATCCATGCAATGCGTTGGCGTGAGAGAAATACAGTTCTCCCACGAGTAATGTCTCGCTTACTAGCGGACTTGTGGATCTTCAGATCCTATGCAGAATTGTCTCGCACGCAGGCATACTTGTATTCTGTATTTTCGTCTTCTTGCTTACTAGCATTAGACTTCTTCATGTATGTTATCAAGTATCATCCAGAAAGTGTATAGTCGAGTCGTGTAACTCCTAGTTTAGAGTGATTAAACATCTACAGCTAATTACGAGTTACAAGAATGGCAGATTAGCCACAACCACGATTGCATCTACTGATGTCATGCTATCAGATCAGATATCTGTACTTCTGGGTACTTGCATGATCTTATTGATCTTTTTGGAGCGTGAGGGCAGAAAAGGGTGTCGCGACTATTTTCGTGTCGTCTCGTGTCCTTTGACTTTTGCGTCGTCTGACTTTCTCCCCAATATTACGAAAAATTCTCTTTCGCAAATTTTTCTCGTTCATGTCTTTTCGTCAAGGTGTTTGCGAAAATTTTCGCTTCGTTTCTCTTGACTTTCGCGTTCGTGAATATTTTTGTCAAGTAGAGGGCTGAAAGATAGCAAGGCTTTGGTAATAAAAACATTTTGTTTCTTTAGCTCCCTCTCAAAGCATGATAGTTTGACGACCCCAAGACTGCTCCTCCGTCTCTCAAAAAGTCCTTTGTCCAGGAATTTGGTGAAGATGTCAACAACCATGTCTTTCGTTCCGATGAAGGTGGTCTGCAGCATCTTCTTCTCAATCAAATCCCTGATCAAGTGGTACTTGATCGCGATGTGTTTCGTCCTTGAGTGAAACACAGGATCTTTCGTCGGATGTATTGCAGATGTGTTATCCATCTACAAGACCAGAGGCTCATTTTTTGTTTCGTTCAATTCGTCCAAGAACTACCTGAGCCAGATTATCTAGTTGGCCATCTTTGTTGCTGCAACGTACTCTGATTCGCAAGATGACTGAGCCACTATGGTCTGCTTTTTGCTGACCCAGAGAACTGTCACTCCTGATGCGATGGTGCATCCTAGTTTTTATCTCTGTTGTCTTTGGCCAAGGCGGCCCCTACTTTGATGTCTTTCGAGTCTTCTGGGCTTTCTAGGTGTATCAGACAGATGTCAGCATCCCTCACCTTGGGAGGTCGCTCTTCTGGGGAGTTCCACTCTACGCCTAGTACTTGTCTTCCATCGGGCTCATCGTCATTGGTGCTAGACTCGAAATCCTCCTCATTGCTTGATATCTCTTCCCATTCTGATTCGGGTATAGGGGCTCTTTCTGACTGGGGGGCTTCTGGGTAGCCATCTACTAAGACGCGTTCATGGCCCCGACGAAGATTTCTTGTCATCAACATTTGTCTCTACGTCTGTTATTTGCATATGCAGCTGCTTATGACCTCAGGATCCACATTTTGGACGAGAAGACAGCCTTCTTGCATGGCGAGCTAGACGAAGAGGTCTATATGGATCAACCCCCAGGATACGTCTCGAATTCACTTCCTGATTATGCATGCAGAATGCATAGAAGTATCTACGGTCTGAAACAATCAGTTCGACAATGGTATAAGAAGAAGGATCAAGCCCTGAAATCATTAGGATTCAAGCGACTGTTGGTTGATTCCAATGTGTATGTCAGAGTTACAGATGGGCAGATCATCATTGTGGCTGTGTATGTGGACGACACTTTGATATTTTGCAAGAGTGAAAAGCTGATTGCTGAAGTGAAGACAGACTTCTCGAAACATTTCGAGATCCTGGATCTAGGAGAAGCCAGGTGCGACCTTGGCTTACAAATTGAAAGAGACTATGAGAGAGGTAAGCTCTACCTTCACCAATACAGATGCACCCAAAAAATCCTAGAGGATTTTGGGATGCTGAACTGCAAAGGAGTGAATACTCCAATGCTCACAGGAACGATGCTGACAAACGATGGTTGTCCAAAGACTGAGGAAGAGAGAAAACAGATGCAGCTCACACCTTACAGGAAGTTGATAGGTTCACTGATGTACCTTGCAGACAACAGACGCTCTAACATCGCTTATGCAGTGTTCAAGATAAGCAAATTCTGCATGAATCCAGGTTCGACACATTGGAAGATTGCAAAACAAATTTTGCAATCTCTTCAATTAATGAGGAATTATGGCTTGTGTTATAGTCGTGATGCAGGTTTCAAGATGCTTTCCTACAGTGATGCTAGCTGGGCATCCCTTGAGGATGATTTTAAAAGCGTCTACATCTTCGTTTGGAACTATGGGGATCTGAGGGGCATTCCCTCGATCTAGTAAAACACAACATACCACTGAAGGAAGGAGCCAAGCCAGTTCGCCAGAAACAACGACGTTTATACTACCACTTGAAGGAAGGGGTCTATAAAGAGTTAGAATGACTTAGGCAGGCAGGGCTAATATTTCCTCTTGAAAACACCGAGTGGTGCTCTCCGATTGTACCACAAACAAAGAAGAACTCCACACGTATCTGAGTATGTGTAGACTACAAACGCTTGAACAAACAAACTAGGAAGGACTACTATCCACTACCATTTATAGACCAAGTCCTAGAAGAGATGGCAGGGAGGGAACAGTATTCATTCATGGATTGCTTCGCCGGCTATAACTAGATAGCCATAGCAGAGGAAGATAAACTAAAAACCACCTTTACTACCACATTCGGAGTATTCGCATACCACGTCATGCCATTTGGGCTTACCAATGCGTCGGGGACCTATCAACGATTTATGAACGAACAATTCCAGGACATCTTAGATGAGAACCTCAAAATCTTCATAGATGACCTCTGCGGGGCATCTACAATCACTGATCACCTCGTCATACTTGAGAAATGTTTCCAAAAGTGCGCAGCCACGCCTTGAACGCCAACAAATGTCTGCTTGGGATACCATATGGAGTATTGTTAGGCCATGTGATCAGTAAATACGGCATGGCCACCGATCCCGAAAAAGATCGCCATGATACTAGCTATGATGGACCCCACTATTGTGAGTCAACTTCAAACCTTCCTAGGTTCAACTGGTTATTACAAAAGATACGTCATGGCCTATGCCTCCCATACATACCCCGTGACGGGCTTATTGAAAAATGACACCAAGTGGTCATGGGACGAAGAGGCGAGAAGTCCTTCCAAGGATTAAAAACAACCCTAGCTAATGCCCCAGTTCTGAAACCACCGATATACGATAGGGAATTCTACGTATTTACTAGTACCACCGATACATACATCAAGTATTGCTTAACTCGGATCTGGGATAAGATTTACCACCCTATTATCTTCGTAGGAAGGAAACTGAACAAGGCAGAGCTTAACTACTCAAAGGCTGAGAAGATATGTTTAGGCATAGCCTACGTCGCCGCAAAACTTAGACATTACCTATTACACCGGAAAGTGACCTTCTTTACCAAAAGCACGGCAGTAACTCTGATGATGAACAAACTAGAACCACCCGAACGACTGATGAAGTGGATCATATCTCCTCAAGAGTTTGACTATACCCTCCAGAGCAACCCACCTAGGCTACAAGGACTTACTGACTGTATCTGTGAGCTAGGAGGGGTGACCAACACCGATAGCGGGTTGGAAACAGCTCACTTAAAAGAACTATTGAAGGTAGACGTTGCACAGATCCCCGTTTGGTATGCAGCGTTAGCAACTTACTTATCGACATTAGATACTCCCGAGGACATGACCACCTAGGAAAAACGGAAGTTACGACTGCAGGCCTTGAAGTTCGCACTCATAGGAGGGATCTTATATAGACAAGGGGTGGAAGGAATATATCGACATTGTATAACCCCCGAGGAATATATCGACGTTGTATAACCCTAAACCCTAAACCCTGATAGAATGGATGCATGTTCCAAGATATCAGAACTACCGCGCAGACAGCTTAGCAAACTTGGCTTATGATTACGATCATCATTGGCACTGCGATCTGTGCCCAGTGAGCACAAGTAACCTGACCAAGGCATCAGAACTATGGATGGTATTAAGATCCCAAACCTAGTACAACCTACGTTGGATCAAGAAGTTGATAAACCAAGTGGACCTGGAAAATCCTGAGTTGTTAATACAGTTGCGGCAGACAATGAGCTGCAGACAAGGCCCTGTTTTAGCCAATACCACCAGGATCTAATACAAGGATTAATGCATCTTGCAGATTGAAAAACTATGACTGCATGTATTCACAAGATATGGACGCGTCAAATGAACCAAGCACATGAGGGTCACAACCACCTAGCAACCAACGTGTAGTGGAACAACACAAGAAATTGGCAAGATTCATACTAGAAGAACGACAGCGGACACACACAGAAAACGGGAGCTGCAAGAAGAACTCAGAAGACAAAAACATGCTACTATTCGAGCCACCAATGATTTCAACAGTGCCCAGCAGGAACGAGATATATGGAAGCATAAATACACCAAACTCAAGGACATGAGCGATCGGAGAAAAGTAAGATATGACGAGGAGTTCAAGGGACAAGAGAAGATCATTGCCAACTTAAAAATCGAATTGGCCGCTACGTAAACCACCACAACCATGATAGCCTCACAGTTGCATGAGTACCAACAGAAGGAAAAAGAGAAAGGGAAATCTAGCATCACTAGTTCAAGGAACGCACTACCAGCCTACCCCATGTAGGGAAAGGAAATCCTCTCAGACGTCAAATTCTTTAAAACTTTGAAGCCTACATTTTATACTTGTCACCAGTGGAATTTCCACTTCATGACCAACCCATTGAGCTGAGACCATCTACCAGCTCCCATCTCCGGTTTAAGTGGCCACTCATCCCCAGTAGTTTCGAGGATTACAAGGATGCTTGTGAAAGCTTATGCAGATTCTCTATCACTGTCGCACACCACAAAAATGAGCTTGTTCGGCTGGCTGGTCATTATGCCCATTATCTACAAAAGTGGCTGCTTCAACCTTGGGGCCCTAGGACTAAACCGACAAAGATCCACCTCACCAAATGGTGGTACAACCCGAATGAAGCGATGGAGCCAAGAGCCGATCTAGCCCTATATTTGCGGATACGTGATCGGACTGCCAAAGAATGCAAGACACTGAAAGAGATGTTTTACTTTCAATTCCTGGAAGGGGCCGACCCAATATTGGTAGATGTGGCCAAGAATGACACCCTTTACACAAGGGAGCTGAAACATCGAAGGACTGAGCTATATAAGAATGCACTATGAAAAAAAAAAATCGTAATTTTTATGCACTTTGTTAGGAACACCTCATTGACGGTGGTTACAAGAGTACATCTAGTCTTCGATCTGTGCAATTTTTTTTAAGCTGCAACATATATACACACCGCACTCACACCATATTAGACACAATACTGGTAACCTGCATACATGCTAAATCACTCTGCATTTGCATATCCCTCAATGCATGGGTCTGAGATGGGCATGCCTTGAATTTGATGGGTTGGGAGCATTTGCAGAATAGGTCACGGATGGGTTGATGCAGGTATGAAGGTACCAAAATATTCGAAGATGTTGCAGTGAAGACCAACCAGTTGCAGATGGATCCTAAAGGCTCAACCAATGGCCTTTGGAAAGAGAACAGTTCAAGACACCATCCTTGTGGTTAGCATCACCCAGCGAGGGTGCTGAGCCCACTATAGTTGATTCACAACCAGACATGCTGAGTTCGTTCGTGTAGGGACCACACTCCCCAGTGAAGTCGCCAATGTTAGCCGATATTTTTGCACAAAAAATCGGGCTATTTTTAGAGCAATTTCATAGTTTTTGTATAAAAACCGGCATGTAGGGGTTGATCACAAGTGGCAAAGAGGACTACTCAATTAAGAAAGACAAGCAAGTGAAGTACTTGCCATTTACACCACCAACAAGTGCAAAAGAGGGAAGTGGCTCACACAAGTGGTACCCCAGTACCAGTGGCCCAAACCATCTTTTCCAAAAGAGGAAGGGTACCACTTGTGGTCAAATCACAACTAAGAGCCATGTACAAAGCGGGACACTTTTCATGAAAGGCTTGAAGAGTGAAAACTTGACATTGTGAAGGGGAAGCTTGGAGGGATGCCTATAAAGAGGAGGAGCTCCCTTTGCATTAAGAGAGAGAAATGTATGAACGTGAGAGAATGGGAGAGAATGATCAAATGTGGATGAATGATGAGTGAAGGGGTGAGAGTGAGAAGAAGGAGAGAACTTTTGTGCTGTATGACACCATTGTGAAGGGAGCCGCACTGTGGCCATTGTTGTGCTTGATAGGAGGATCTTAGTCCTCAATCGTCATCTATTATGAGGGCCCTCAAACCCAAGTGTTGTCTCCCTCTACCAAAACCCATGTAGTTGAGAGTCGCTATAATGGATTGTCTGCATGATGCTTCAAATCATGCTAAACTACTGATATGGTGAAAATGCTAGCTATTGGAGCTATTTGCACCCACCGAATTCCAATAGTCTGTCACACTGATGATCCGTTCTGATCTTAGAGTAGACTTACCCTTCCTGGATCAGATGGCTGACTATGGTCTCCCACTCATTTTTTTCAATGTTAAAAACGACCGTTCTCTTGGGTTGTGAGAGTTGATCGTAGACCATTCATCGTTGCATCTGGGTGATTTATTAAAAGTTACTTAAACCTTCATGGCTACTCTTCATCGCTGAGCAGTGGATAATCATACTAAAAATAGACTATGAAGACTACAGCTGTCTACCTGCCTGTCACCGTCTAGTTTTATTGAGAGATCGAATGGTTCCTACCCACTATTGATCAATGGGCATAGCGCTCTATTTGAAGCGACTGTAGGTTGCTTGCTCAATGCTACTCTCCCTCATAAGAGAGTTTCAGAATTATGCAGATCAGCGTGGCCCCCTACCACATCTGTGCTGTGCATCCATCTCAGGATGGTGGAATCTGACTCACCGATGCTGGCCAAGGAGATTCTCCGTATGGGAAGCAGAAGTTCGAGCGCATGTCTGGAGGATCTGACCAATCCTAAGGAGTCGACCAATTGCCTCTGTCAGAGTTGTAGCTAGTCGCACGAAGGACTAGTTGCTACCATTATCTATTTAGATGATGAACAAACCAATTGTGAACAGAGACCTTTCATGGTGTAACATCTGTATGCCTCCGTTTGGTCAGGGAACCTGCTGACGGGTGATTCTTGTATCACTATTCCTTGGACAAACTGGTCACGAAAATAGATTGCTCACTCTGAGGATGGAAACTGGTGGCGGGTGACTGGATCCGCTGGTAAGAGTAAAAATTCATGGTTGGGAGCAATGCCTCATGACTTGGTGGCCCTCAAGAGGAACCCGGTTCCCCTCTCAAACACCTAAGGTATACTACTTATCTATTGAATTGGTTTTCTTTTAAAAGCTATTGTCAAGGCACTTTCTAGCTTTGAATTTGTATGTTTCTACCTAAGACCGTAGAATTACATGACACATTTAGAATGATATCGGTATTGGCAAGCTAGCATGCTCTCATTTAAACGCAAGTAAGTTATGTGGTTGCCAAGTGAATAACATTACGAGCACGACATGTTTTCTTATTGTTTTTTTTTTTTAAACTAGGATCTCTTCGTACGTCATACTTCGTTTTCAAGAGTCATTAATTATTATATCTTTGCAAATGGAATATTGAAGTCGTAAGCCCAACCTCTTTGAAACACAAGAGCGGGTCGTCACCGTACGTGGATGAAATACACCACCTCGGTTAGGGGTCCCCATAGTCACCTCCATCGTTGGAACTGCCTAGCGAAATACCTAGGCCTGACGCTTGGCAAAATACCATCGCCTATCAAACAAGGCGGTGTGTATAATTGGCACCCTCACACTACACAAAATTAATCATGATATATTTTAGCATAATCATTTGGTGACTGCTTGCTCACTTCACCCTGATCGATTGAACACTCTAGTGACGCATTCCAAGTAAATAACTGATGATGACTTCATTTCATTCGACTTATGATTGCTAATTGAGTATCCCTATGGAAATCTCTATAACATTGGCAGGTAGTTACACTCATGCGACCTCTAGCCATGAAATCTCGACCGTCGTGAAGAACCACAAATACTAGTATGAACAATACCACCCGAAATCATACTCTAAGTTATATATATGAGGTCATCTTGACAATAGTAGGTGCCTGTATAGATCTGGGATGGAGGATGTGCCAAACTACTCCCTCTCTCGTGCGGGTTGGACCCTTGACCATAATGGATTAAAATCAGTTCCACCCTACACTAGGAGATGTCTGTCAATTAATCCGGGAAGGAGTCACGCACTATTATTTCTATACGTCGGCGCTCCACCCTCACTTACAGGCATGAGATACTATATTTAGAATACAACATTGCGGGGGCTATAGTTACTTTGAAATCTACAAGTTCATTATTGATCGGTTCTGGCATCTGACTGACGCCGTTTCTACCGATTACACGAGACCCACCCAGCCTTTCATACCATTTGGGTCGCTAGTGCAGTCACCCGGACCGGCTGACAGTACTAACAGACCCCCAGAATTAGATCCACCAGAAACAGAGGGAGATGAGACCAATAGCGATGACCCCTCTACGGACTTCTACATAGAAGGGTGGACGATCTAGAGGACGAGAAGCCTAGGTACGAAGATCGATAGAACCGAAATTGTAGCTATACCTCCCTGCAGTTGTGCCTCTAGGGGCCTAGAAATCCCTCACCGGTTGGGGAGCACGGGGTGATTGAGATGGTCCTCGGGATTGGAAGCGGCATCCCTCAATCACTCACGTAAGGGCAGTGTGGGCCCTTCCCCTGTAGGGCTTCCTAGCAAGACCAATCTCCCGTCGGGTATTTTTTTCCCTATCATTGGTGCGTCTACCGGGAGGTAGAACATTATCATGGGCTATCTATACATGGGGATGTGAACTGTATGGATTGGCCATTTGCGGGTTGCTTACGTTATTTGACCCGCCAGACACCTATCATTGGTGAGTCTACCGGGAGCCAAAATCCCCATGAAGATCATGCAAGGGAATGAAAGATTTAGGATCAGGACGACTAGTGACCAAGTGGAACCAGTTTGGACAGACATAGCAGAAGGCTTGATGACTTATGGAATGACTTGGGAGAGTCATGAGACCCACGTACCACACCAATTGATAGCTATCCGTCGGAAGACAAGATACCCCCCTGAATAAGATAAGATTACCACAAAAAACTAGAGCAAAGGGAATACCCCCCAAAGAGACACCAGAACCCAGGAAAAGACGACTAGGAGTTAGGAGGAGCAGTCCGGGGTCCCAATCCCCACTGCTTGGAGAATCCGATGGTGAGCCAAGCCAACCTATGATGAATCCTAATGACCCACCAGAAAACATTGCAGAGATACCAGAACTTGAGTCGATAGAAGAAATCAATGCACCATTAGACGATATCGCACCCACTTTAGCAGGAATGGCAAGACGTCCGACCGAACCAATCGTAGTACTCCGAGGTCAAGGACGCGGCTATTCAAGACAAAATAAACCTGGAAATTGTAGGTACTGCAACAAACCTGGCCACTGGGAGCGTGAATGCTTCAAGAAACAGAAGGAGATGGAGCAAAGAAAAGACAAATGGCAAGCGAGAAATTATGCTGATCAATATCAATTTGATGAATATTATTATGAAGATAATTATATTGATCAACATCAATACGATGATGATCAATATGAAGATGATACAGGTGAGAGTTCAAAATTGTTCATTTCAGCATTAATGACAAGTGATGAAGCCAAGGATACCTGGTACATTGATAGTGGTGCATCCAAGCACATGACTTCAAGGAAAGAGTGCAGAACTCAAGAAAACTGACAATGGTGATGAAGTTGGACAAGCTGATGGCAAATTGCTATCTGTTAAAGGAGTTGGAGTGGTACCAGTGAAGTTAGCCAATGGGAAGATAAAGCATATAAGTAATGTGCAATATGTACATGGCTTAGATAACAATCTACTATCTGTTGGGACGATGGCTGATCAACAACTCAAGGTTGAGTTTGACAGTGACAAATCTCTTGTCAAAGACATCAAGAATCACTACAAAGTGATTGCTATAGGAGCTAGAGTCAACGAGAATCGACTCTACAAATTGAATGTGAGATCTTTTACTCAAGTTATGGTAAGCACTGTTGATAGTCGAAGTGATGTTTGGAATCAAAGATTTGGTCATATCAGTGCTCAAAGCTTGCAAATCCTTAAAAGAGATAATCTAGTTGTTGGATTGCATGATATCTCTTTTGAAGGAAAAATTTGTGAGGGTTGAATATTGGGAAAACAGCATAGAGAGAGATTTCCCAAAGATGGAGCAAGAAGAGCCAATGGCATTCTTGATCTTGTTCATAGTGATCTGTGTGGACCAATACAAACTAGGTCCATTAGTGGTTGTTACTATTTCGTCACATTTATTGATGACTATAGTTGACATACTTGGATTTATTTCATAAGCAAGAAATCTGATGCTTTTGTCAAGTTTAGAGAGTTCAAGGCTCTAGTTGAAAAACAAACAATTTGTTATATTTAGACCCTCAGATCAGATGGTGGTGGTGAGTATATTTCAACAGAGTTTATAAAACTTTGCAAGGATCAAGGGATCAAGAGACAAACCACTACACCCTATTCACCACAACTGGATGGAGTTGCAGAACGGAAAAACAGATCCATTGTGGAGATGGCTAGGGCAATGTTTAAGAGCAAGGGTTTGCCAAATACTTTTTGGGCAGAAGCATGCAACACAGCTACTCATATCTTGAATCGATGTCCTATGAAGTCCATGGAGGGTTAGACACCTTACAAAGCTTTTACTAAAAAGAAACCTAATGTTTCTCATTTACGAGTATTTGGTTGCGATGCTTACGCTCATGTACCTGATGAAAAACAAAAGAAGCTGGATGCAAAAGCTGTTAAGTGTATTTTCCTTGGATATGATGAAAGATCCAAGGCATACAGGGTATATGACACAGATGCACAAAAGATCATGATTTCCAGAGATGCTACTTTTGATGAGATGGGTCAAAATGACCAAATAAAATTGACAATTGATCCCTTTGATGATAAAGCTAAAGTGCAAGTGAAGGAAGAAGTTGGTGTCGATATGGAAGAGCCAATGAAAAAAGACAGGGTCAATAATGAGATTCTTAGGAGAGTGCCTAAGTGGTACTTGTTAGTAACAAGTGATGCTAATAAGGGAGATACTCCTGAATCAAGTGAGCAGGGAGAGCTTAGAAGATCAAGTAGAAATCAAAAACCTCCTGCAAGATTAGAGATGAATCTAGCCCTAATGGGTTATGTGCTCAAGGCTCAAGAACCAAAAACTTTTGATAAAGCAAATGAGCACAAGGAGTGGCGTGAAGCTATGGAAACAAAAACGGAAGCTATAACGAAAAATAGGACGTGGAACTTGGTTGAGCTACCTGATGGTAAGATGCCTATCACTTGCAAATGGATATACAAGATCAAATATAGAGCTAATGGGCAACTCAACGAGTACAAAGCACAGTTGGTTGCGAGAGGATTTGAGCAGCAGGAAGGTACTGATATTGAGGAAACCTTCGCACCCGTAGCTAAGATGGTAACTATACATTCTATCATTGCTATTTCTGTTTTCTATGGTTGGACAATCCAACAAACGGAAGTTAAATCTGTTTTTCTTAATGGAGTGCTAGATGAAGAGGTGTACTTAGTACAACCTCAAGGATTTGTTGAGCCAGGGAGAGAGCATCTCGTTTGTAAGCTCAACAAAGCCATTTATGGATTGAAGCAAGCACCACGGGCGTGGTACTCTTGCATTGATGAACACTTCAAGCAAAGGAGAATGGTAAAGAGTGATGTTGATCCTAATCTTTACATTCTAAGGCAAGATTCGAATATAGTGTTCATTGTGTTGTATGTGGATGATCTGATTATTACAGGAAGTAATGAGAGCTTAATTGATGAAATAAGATCAGATCTTTCCAATGCTTTTGACATGAGTGATCTAGGATTGATGCAATATTGTCTTGGCATTGAAGTATGGCAAAAGGAAGACATGGTCTTTCTTACACAAAGCAAATATGCACGAGATTTGTTTTATAAGTTCAATATGCAGGATTGTAAGTCTTTGAGAACACCTATGGATGTCAACATGAAGCTTACTGCATATGATGAATCTGAGAAAGTGGATGCTTATTTGTATAGACAGTTGGTAGGTAGTTTGATTTATTTGACACACACACACGACCTGATATTTCTTATGATGTTGGTGTTGTTAGTCAATTTATGCAAGATCCTAATCAAGCACACCAGAAGTCTGCTAAACGTATTCTCAGATACATTTGAGGGACATTGAATTTTGGTTTGAAGTATGATCAGCCTGAAGCGCCAATGTTGGTAGGTTATACAGATGCTGATTGGGCAGGTAATATTGATGACAGAAGATCTACCAGTGGTCATACATTCAGTTATGGTACAGCTGCAATTTCATAGAACAGCAAAAATCAACCTATAGTAGCCTTGTCATCAACAGAAGCTGAATATTGAGCACTCAGCAATGCTACACAAGAAGCAGTATGGTTTCAAAGATTGCTTGTGGATTTAGGTCAACCACAGGTGGATGTGACTACTATATCTTGCGATAATCAAAGTTGCATTCACCTTGCCAAAAATTTAGTTCTACATGCTAGAACCAAGCACATCAAAATACACTACCATTTTGTTCGAGAGAAAATTCTTGATGGAGCCATTGATCTTGTTTTTTGTAAATCTGAAGATCAAATGGCAGATATTTTTACTAAGTCATTTGGTAGATGTAAATTTGAGAGGTTTTGTACTCTATTAGGAATAGAAGAATGTAATTTTATCATTGAGGGAGAGTGTTAGAAATCAATGATAAACTTCATTGTTACTGTTTACGAGGTATATTAATGTTGACAGTTGTGACCAACTGTCATTAGCCATAGGGTAGCCTATTAGTCTACTCGTAGGTCTTCTCTCCCTATCAGGGATTCAAGGTTTATTTGTACATTTGACATTCAGTATGATGTAGGGTGATAGAGTGACAGTGCGTGCTCTTCTTCCGCCTTCTTGTGGTGATTGCTTATTGTGAATGCTTGATGTGCATATCTAATTATTAACACCTAGGAAGCCCAGAAGACCCAAAAGACATCAAAGTAGGGGCCGCCTTGATCAAAGATGACAGAGATAAATATGAACGGTTGTGCAAGAAGTATCAACACATCTTCGCTTGGGACTATGGGGATCTGAGGGGCATTCCCCCGGATCTAGTAAAACACAACATACCACTAAAGGAAGGGGTCTATAAAGAGTTAGAATGACTTAGGCAGGCAGGGCTAATATTTCCTGTTGAAAACATCGAGTGGTGCTCTCCGATTGTACCACGAACAAAGAAGAACTCCACATGTATCTGAGTATGTGTAGACTATAAATGATTGAACAAACAAACTAGGAAGGACTACTATCCACTACCATTTATAGACCAAGTCCTAGAAGAGATGGCAAGGAGGAAACAATATTCATTCATGGATTGCTTCGTCGGCTATAACCAGATAGCCATAGCAGGGTACCACATTCGGAGTATTCGCATACCACGTCATGCCATTTGGGCTTACCAATGCGTCGGGGACCTATCAACGATTCATGAACGAGCAATTCCAGGACATCTTAGATGATAACCTCAAAATCTTCATAGATGACCTTTGCGGGGCATCTACAATCACTGATCACCTTGTCATACTTGAGAAATGTTTCCAAAAGTGCGCAGCCACCTGCATCGCCTTGAACGCCAACAAATGTCTGCTTGGAGTACCATATGGAGTATTGTTAGGCCATGTGATTAGTAAATACGGCATGGCCACCGATCCCGAAAAAGATCGCCATGATACTAGCTATGATGGCCCCCACTACTGTGAGTCAACTTCAACTGGTTATTACAAAAGATACGTGATGGCCTATGCCTCCCATACATACCCCATGATAGGCTTTTTGAAAAATGACACCAAGTGGTCATGGGACGAAGAGTGCGAGAAGTCCTTCCAAGGATTAAAAATGGCCCTAGCTAATGCCCCAATTCTGAAACCACCGATATACGATAGGGAATTCTACGTATTTACTAGTACCATTGATACATGCATCAACTATTGCTTAGCTCAAATCTGGGATAAGATTTGAAGGTAGACGTTGCACAGATCCCCATTTGGTATGGGGCATTAGCAACTTACTTATCAACATTAGATACCCCCGAGGACGGGACCACCCAGGAAAAACGGAAGTTACGACTGTAGGCCTTGAAGTTCGCACTCATAGGAGGGATCTTATATAGACGAGGGGTGGAAGGAATATACCAACGTTGTATAACAAACATCGCAAAAGCATCCCCTACCACCCACAGGCCAATGGTCAAGCAGAAAGCACAAATTAGTGGGTATTCTAAGAAAGACTGTGTCAGAAAGCCAACGAGATTGGGACAAGAAACTATACTCTGCCTTATGGGCATACAATACCACGTAAAAGGCTAGCACCAATCATACTCCATTTTTCTTAGTGTATGGGCAGGAATGTGTTCTGCCTATTGAGGTGGAACTGCCATCCCTACGATTTGCCATGAAACATGACCTAGGAGGGAAAGAGTCCATCCAACAATGACTGAACACCTTGCAAGATCTCGACAAACACAAGATAACTGCATTGAACCACCAGGAGGCTCACAAATGACGGATGAAAGGAGTCCATGATCGGAGCTTGCGAGACACCACTTCACCCAAGGACAGTTAGTACTATTCTATGATGCAAGGCATGAGCTAATGCCTCAGAAGTTGGGCCCCAGATGGAATGGCCCTTACGTGATCCAAAAGTTGTATGAGAATAACATCGCAAAATTAGCTGAATTGAACGACGAGGTGTTTAAACACCGAGTCAATATCAACAAGATCAAAACCTACCGAACTGAGCAGATGCAGAAACTATACAGTGTATAATACACTCCCCACTTCTCTCTCGCAGTTTTTAGGTGGTGACCAACAAAATCGACATTGTTCCTGTATATAATTTTGGAAAGAAAACAAATTCCACCTGATGAAAAAAAAATGGAGATTGCTCAAGAACAAGATACTTATACCCTGAGCATAGACGGAGCATGTCAGCATTCTCACAGAGAGGGCACCATAGGAGCCACATTACGTGATCCCAATGGAATCGAACTAGCAAGCATAGGCATTCTGCTTGGGGCAAGATTCACCAATAATACTGCCGAGCCCTCATGTCCGGCCTACACATGGCAATCAAGTTCGCACCTATCATACACACTCTAAGAATCGTGGGCGATTCTCAGCTCCTAATCCGAAACATGACCGGGATGTATCAGATCCGGGACCACATTCTACGAGCTTACACCGCGTCCATCCGAGAACTCATAAAGAACTTTCCCCTGATAGAATGGATGCATGTTCCAAGAGATCCGAACTACCGCGCAGACAGCTTAGCAAACTTGGCTTATGATTACCATCATCATTGGCACTGTGATCCGTGCCCAGTGAGCACAAGTCACCTGACCAAGGCATCAGAACTATGGATGGTATTAAGATCCCAAACCTAGTACGGCCTACGTTGGATCAAGAAGTTGATAAACCAAGTGGACCTGGAAAATCCTGAGTTGTTAATACAGTTGCGGCAGACAATGAGCTGTAGACTACTATGGACTTGTTTTAGCCAATACCACCAGGATCTAATACAAGGATTAATGCATCTGGCAGATTGAGAAACTATGACTGCATGTATTCACAGGAAATGGACGCATCAAATGAACCAAGCACAGGAGGGTCACAACCACTTAGCAACCAACGTGCAGTGGAACAACACAAGAAATTGGGAAGATTCATGCTAGAAGAACGACAATGAACAAACACAAAAAAACGGGAGCTGCAAGAAGAACTCAGAAGACAAAAACATGCTACTATTCGAGCCACCAATGATTTCAACAGTGCCTAGCGGGAACGAAATATATGGAAGCATAAATACACCGAACTCAAGGACATGAGCGATCGGAGAAAAGTAAGATATGATGAGGAGTTCAAGGGACAAGAGAAGATCATTGCCAACTTAAAAATCAAATTGGGCGCTACGGAAACCACCACAACCATGATCGCCCGACAGTTGCATGAGTACCTACAGAAGGAAAAAGAGAAAGGAAAATCTAGCATCACCAGTTCAAGGAACGCACTACCAGCCTACCCCATGTAGGGAAAGGAAATCCTCTCAGACGTCAAATTCTTTATGAACTTTGAAGCCTACATTTTATACTTGCCGCCAGTGGAATTTCCACTTCTTGACCAACCCATTGAGTTGAGACCATCTACCAGCTCCCATCTCCGGTTTAAGTGGCCACTCATCCCCGGTAGTTTCGAGGATTACAAGGATGCTTGTAAGCTTATGCAGATTCTCTATCACTGCCACACACCACAAAAATGAGCTTGTTCGACTGGCTGGTCATTATGCCCATTATCTACAAAAGTGGCTGCTTCAACCTTGGGGCCCTAGGACTAAACCAACAAAGATCCACCTCACCAAATGGTGGTACAACCTGAATGAAGCGATGGAGCCAGGAGCCGATCTAGCCCTATATTTGTGAATACGTGATCGGACTGCCAAAGAATGCAAGACACTGAACGAGATGTTATACTTTCAATTCCTGAAAGGGGTCGACCCAATATTGGTAGATGTGGCCGAGAATGACCCCCTTTACACAGAGGAGCTGAAACATCGAAGGACTGAGCTATATAAGAATGCACTATGAAAAAAAAAATCGTCATTTTTACGCACTTTGTTAGGAACACCTCATTGACGGTGGTTACAAGAGTACATCTAGTCTTCGATTTGTGCAATTTTTTTAAGCTGCAACATATATACACACCGCACTCATGCCATATTAGACACAGTACTGGTAACCTGCATACATGCTAAATCACTCTGCATTTGCATATCCCTCAATGCATGGGTCTGAGATGGCATGCCTTGAATCTGATGGGTTGGGAGCATTTGCCGCATAGGTCACGGATGGGTTGATGCAGGTATGAAGGTACCAAAATATTCGAAGATGTTGCAGTAAAGACCAACCAGTTGCAGATGGATCCTAAAAGCTGAACCAATGGCCTTTGGGAAGAGAACAATTCAAGACACCATCCTTGTGGTTAGCATCACCCAGCGAGAGTGATGAGCCCACTATAGTTGATTCACAACCAGACATGCTGAGTTCGTTCGTGTGGGGACCATACTCCCCATTGAAGTCACCAATGTTAGCCGATATTTTCGCATGAAAAATCGGGCTATTTTTAGAGCAATTTCACAGTTTTTTGTATAAAAATCAGCATGTAAAACCCGGCTATTAAAAGAAAAATCGGCACACAGTTGCCCATAGAAATGGGTCCCAGCCCGCCCAAAATGCGGCTAGAGCACATTTTGGGGCCTTAGAAATGGCCCATAGACTAGTTTATGACCTTAGAATTGGCCCGATTATACTAGCCGGCAAGACCGAGCAAATTTTCAATGTATTCCGTTACTTTTATGAATGAAAAATTTTCTACTGTGTTTTTCAGGGAACCGGTTGCCTTGAAGGAAACCCCAAGTCATGAGTGCTCGCCAATAACAACACACAAGAAAAACCGGCAAAATCAACTCACAACGAACGGTCGAAAATTATGGGACAGGGTCAAGGAAACTGCAGAGAAAATATTGGCAAATTCTAGTGCAAGTCGAAGCGGCACCCCGACAGACAAATCACCTTGACAGCTTAAGCCATGGGCCACAAACACGCAAATGGAAAATACAAGTGGAGGCCAAAAGTGTTGAACAAAAACCATCCTACCTAAAAGTGGTAGGGGTTGACCACAAGTAGCAAAGAGGACTACTCAATCAAGAAAGACAAGCAAGTGCAGTACTTGCCATTTACACCACCAACAAGTGCAAAAGAGGGAAGTGGCTCACACAAGTGGTACCCCAGTACCAGTGGCCCAAACCATCTTTTCCAAAAGAGGAAGGGTACCACTTGTGGTCAAATCACAACTAAGAGCCATGTACAAAGCGAGACACTTTTCATGAAAGGCTTGAAGAGTGAAAACTTGACATTGTGAAGGGGAAGTTTGGAGGGATGCCTATACAGAGGAGGAGCTCCCTTTGCATTAAGAGAGAGAAATGTATGAACGTGAGAGAATGGGAGAGAATGATCAAATGTGGATGAATGATGAGTGAAGGGGTGAGAGTGAGAAGAAGGAGAGAACTTTTGTGCTGTATGACACCATTGTGAAGGGAGCAGCACTGTGGCCATTGTTGTGCTTGATAGGAGGATCTTAGTCCTCAATCGTCATCTATTATGAGGGCCCTCAAACCCAAGTGTTGTCTCCCTCTACCAGAACTCGTGTAGTTGAGAGTCGCTATAATGGATTGTCTGCATGATGCTTCAAATCATGCTAAAGCACTGATATGGTTGAAATGCTAGCTGTTGGAACTGTTTGCACCCACCAAATTCTAGGAGTCTATCGCAATGATGATCCGTTCTGATCTGAGAGTAGACTTACCCTTTCCAAATCAGATCACTGACTGTGGTCTCCCCCATTTTTTTAGTGTTAAAAATGACCGTGCTTGCTCTTGGGTTGTGAGAGTTGATTGCAGACCATTCATCGTTGCATCTGGATGATTTATTAAAAGTTTCTTAAACCTTCATGGCTACTCTTCATCGCTGAGCAGTGGATAATCATATCGCAAAGAGACTATGAAGACTACAGCTGTCTACCTGCCTATTGTCGTCTAGTTTTATTGAGAGATCAAAGGGTTCCTACCCACTATTGATCAATGGGCATAGCGCTCTATTTGAAGCGACTGTAGGTTGCTTGCTCAATGTGACTCTCCCTTAGAAGAGAGTTTCAAAATTATGTAGATCAGCGCGGCCCCCTACCACATCTGTGCTGCACATCCATCTCAAGATGGTGGAATCTGACTCACCGCTGCTGGCCAAGGAGATTCTCCGTATGGGAAGCAGAAGTTCTAGCGCATGTCTGGAGGATCTGACCAATCCTAAGGAGTCGACCAATTGCCTCTGTCAGAGTTGTAGCTAGTCGCACGAAGGACTAGTTGCTACCATTATCTATTTAGATGATGAACAAACCATTTGTGAACAGAGACCTTTCACGGTGTACCATCTGTATGCCTCCGTTTGGTCAGGGAACCTGCTGACGAGTGATTCTTGTATCACTATTCCTTGGACAAACTGGTCACGAAAATAGATTGCTCACTCTGAGGATGGAAACGGGTGGCGGGTGACTGGATCCGCTGGTAAGAGTAGAAATTCATGGTCGGGAGCAATGCCTCATGACTTGGCGACCCTCAAGAGGAACCCGGTTCCCCTCTCAAACACCTTAGGTATACTACTTATCTCTTGAAGTGGTTTTCTTTTAAAAGCTATTGTCAAGGCACTTGCTAACTTTGAATTTGTATGTTTCTACCTAAGACCGTAGAATTACATGACGCATTTAGAATGATATCGGTTTTGGCAAGCTAGCATGCTCTCATTTAAACGAAAGTAAGTTATGTGGTTGCCAAGTGAATAACATTACGATGTATGCGGATGCTTGCATTTTCTAGGACGACATATTTTCTTATCATTTTTTTTAAAAACTAGGATCTCTTCTTACGTCATACTTCGTTTGATGCATTCCAAGTGAATAACTGATGATGACTTCATTTCATTCGACTTATGATTGCTAATTGAGTACCCCTATGGAAATCTCTATAAAAGTGGCAGGTAGTTACACTCATGCGACCTCTAGCCATAAAATCTCGACCGTCGTGAAGAACCACAGATACCAGCATGAACAATACCACCCGAAATCGTACTATGAGTTATAGATATGAGGTCATCTTGACAATAGTAGGTGCCTCTATAGATCTAGGATGGAGGATGTGCCAAACTACACCCTCCCTCGTGGGGGGTTGGACGTTTGACCATAATGGATGAAAATCAGTTCCACCCTACACTAGGAGATGTCTGTCAATTAATCCGGGAAGGAGTCACACACTATTATTTCTATACCCTGGCGCTCCACCCTCATTACAGGCAGGAGATACTATATGTAGAATTTTTTCTTGTTTCAAGAGATACATGTACAAAGCACACACATCCAAAAGTTATAAGATGATTGACCTCGGGTTTCCTTCCATACCATTTATCATAAAGTGAGATATCCTTTATAGCATGATTTGGCCAAAAATTGCAAAGATAATTATAAAGAAGCTTCTAGTCTAAGTGCTTTTGCACATTCACACAATGTCTTATTTTCTCTCTCGGCCACTCCATTAGATTGAGGAAAGTAGGCACAAGTGCAATCTCTTTTAATGACAAATTCATCATAAAAATCTATGAACTTTGTGGAGATGTATTCACCTCCATTATCACTTCTCAAGGCTTTAATTTTACAAGACAGTTGATTCTCAACAAAAGTTTCATATGCAAGTGCTTTAGATGATAAAAGGTAAACCCTACAAAAATGAGTGTAATCATCAATAACTGTTATAAAACATGTTGCTCCACCCATGCTCTTGGTGGATGAAAAGTGGATGTCACTATGGATGAGATCCAAAGGTGCTTTGGACTTGATAGTTGCTCTTGGATGTGGTCTTGCATGTGATTTGGCCAAGGCACGTGCTTCACAAGTGTTAAAATTCGAAAAACAAATCATATTGATTTCTTGGCTTGCTACAAAAGTTGTACCATGCAAGTATGTAGCTCATAAATGCAAAATGCCAAGTTTGGCCTATATAGAACTCGATCTACATGGTTATGTAATGTCTAGTTTGAAGAATACAACTTGCATATAGTTTGTAGACATAGAATTGGCAAATTCATGCTTGTAGAAACTCGTGGCAATTCACATGCATTAATTGTAAGTGATCCATAGTGACATGCAAGGCATGCACAAAGTGTAATGGACACATGCATGATGATTTGTACTTTGTTTGTTAGAACTAGTACACTTGTAAAAAGTTGGTAGAATTTCATGCATGGCAAGTGACAAATGTCACATAGACTCTAGATGTCACTTTCATTGTTTGATTCATTGTTATCATATTCTGATGCTTAGCATGGTAGATTGTGATTAAGCCATTTCTTTTGAACTAGATCTTGCTAAACAATCTAGAATCAGCTTACTGTGCTAATCACAAAGCTTAATCAAGATCAATCATACTTGTGGACATTCCCCACATGTGTGAATTCTGGAAATTTTGTCATGGTATCAGAGCCAAATTAAGCTTTGCATGCTAACATCTCTGATTGTACAAGAAACTGAGAGCTAAATCAAGCAAAAAAGTAGTTTTGCACTTTTTCTCATCTTTCTCTGAAGTGTACTTGGATCAGATCAGATTGGAACTGAATTTTCAGACCTGAAAAGAGGTAGTACGGAATTCTAGAATTCCACACGTGTGAAAATCAGAGATTTCCAGTCCCTTTGTTTTCCTTGCTAATACATCCAAAGATAGTAGTGTTATAGCTTAATGGAAAGCTTATGGTTTGTACTTTCTATAGAAATTGAAGCCAAATCAATCTGATGTGTCTAGCAAGAGTTATAAGCTCTTAAAGAGGATAGGGATAGGTCCAAAATCCGAGTGACAGCATTTTGATTTGATTCAATCTTGCTTTGTTCTGAATCCATTGTTTTGAGCATCCTACACAAGAAACTGAAGATCAAGACTGAGTTTGAAGTAATGAACACCTTTTTGAGCCTTCTGAGAGTCAATTGTGTTTTCTTTTGAAGCATTTCACACGTACCAAAAGTAGGATTCAAACTAGCCAAAGTGTCACAATCCACTTTGTGTGTCTGATCTAGATAACTTGTTTTGTGGAATATTTGAGAGTCATCTCAAATACAGTTGCAACTGTTTCACATAAGAAGGTAGTACATCCTTGAAAATACCTATAGTGAAAGAGAGCAGCAACTTTAAGTCTAATTGGAACAAGCTCAAACATATCTCAGTCCAATAACTAAGAAGTCTTCATTAGAATGGCATCTCAAGGAGGATATCTTCTAGAAGCCAGTGAAAGACTAAACACTTCTAGTTACTCAATTTGGAAGTTCAGAATGGAGTCTATTTTGATACTCCAGGATGTTATAAATATTGTGCTTGGTGTTGAGGAGGAGCCTCAAGCACAGGCTGAAATTCTTAAGTACAAGAAAGGAGCTAGAATGGCTCTACATTTCATTAAGATGAATGTATCTAATGAAATTTTGAGAGAGATAGGATCTTGCACTACAACCAAAGAAGCTTGGGATGCACTAAAGGCCATCTATGAAGCAAAGAATACTTCTAGAATACTCACTCTTAGGAATCAGATTTTCCAAAGTTTCCAAAGAAGTGAAGAGAGTGCATCTAACTATGTTCTGAGAGTTAAAGATTTACATAGAGGGAGAAAAAACCAGTTCTCTCAAGCATCCAACAAAGACAAAGCCAAAGATCGAGACAAAGATGGTGAAGAGGATGATACATCTCATCCTTCTAACTCAAAGACCAAGAAGAAGAAAGTGAAGTGTTTCTTCTGTGGCAAGAAGGGGCACTATGCCTCTAATTGCTTCAAGAAGAAAAACCAACTCAAGCAAGCTAATCTCTCCAAAGAGATTGAAAAAGATTTTGTTGCAAGTGATGGAGAAGGATCACTTATGGTGTCCAATTTTTCTTCATCACCTTTCAAGAAAGATGGAGCTTGGTACATAGACAGTGGAGCTTCTTCACATATGTGCTGTTCAAAGGAGTCATTTGACTGTATCTTACCTTTCAAAGGACTCAAGAGATCTATTTACACAACTAATAATCATGAGTGCCCAATAGAAGGAATTGGCAACATTCCATTGAACCTTGATTCTTCAAAAGTTCTTGCACTTTCTAATGTTCTTTTCATTCCAAAGCTTACAAAGAACTTAATTAGTGTGGGAAAGTTGCTTGATAATGGTTGTGATGTAAAGTTCAACTCCAATACTTGTTTTATCAAGAGAAATGATGAGATCCTTGCTGATGGATCTAGATGTGGTGGAATTTTTAAGCTAAATTCTTATGAGAATGCAAACCTTTGTGAAGTTGCTTTGTTATCCAAGGAGGAGCTGTGGCATAGAAGGTTGGGTCATCCTAACTTTAAATCTATGTCTTCTATGGTTAAGAAGTCGAAGGCTATTGGTCTTCCGAAATCTCTTTCTAAAGATTTCAAGCCTTGTGAGGCTTGTGCCATTGCAAAGTCACACATAAAGCCATATTAGAAGTCTTTTATAAAGACTACTCATCCTTTGGAGCTTATACACTCAAAAGTACATTTTTCTTCTTCTAAAAGTATTGGTGGTGCAACATGTTTTGTCACCTTTATTGATGACTTTACTAGATATACTTGGATGTATCTATTTTTTTCAAAGGCTATGTTTTTTATCACTTCCTAATCTTCAAAGCTTATGTTGAGAAACAGTTTTCTTTTAAAGTTAAAGCTTTAAGATGTGATGGAGGAGGTGAATACATCTCCAACAAGTTTCATGAATATTGTGAAGGTGAAGGAATAAAGAGAGAGTTTTCTTGTGCTTATTCTCCATCTTAAAATGGAGTAGTTGAGAGGAAAAACAAATCTTTATGTGAATGTGCTAAAGCAATTCGAGTAGCAGCTTCTTTGCCTATTGATTATTGGGGTGAAGCTATAAATTGTGCAAACTATTTGTGCAATAGATTACCTCACAATGCACTTGCTGGAAAATCACCTTTTGAAGTCTTGTTTAAGAAGAAACCTAAGGTAGACCACCTTAGAGTTTTTGGTTGTGCTTGCTTTGTTAATGTGCCCTTGGAAACAAGGAAAAGAGATGATCCTAATTCTATTATTAAAGGGATCATGGTTGGATATGCATCTAACAAAAAAGCTTACAGAATCTATGTTCCCTCTATCTCAACTACAATTGAGAGTAGGGATGTTATATTCCATGAAGATAAAAAATACATTCTTGAGGAGGCCGAGTTCAAAGATTCTCACAAAGATATTCCAATCATCACCCTTGAAGATTATCATGGAGAGATGGGGCCGAGAATTGAGGAGGAGTCACCTCAAATCTTTTCACCAAGGAGATCTCAAAGAGAAAGATCCGAGCCTAGAAGGCTTACCTATGAAGATAGAGGCAAGCAAGTGGAAATCAGCTCCACTAATTATGCTTATTTTATCTCTCATGAGGAGCCAAAGGATGTATATGATGCACTCAACTCGAAGGAATGGTACCTTGCCATAAAGGAGGAATATGAAGCTTTGATGGCCAATAAGACATGAGAGCTTGTGGATCTTCCATCCAACAAGAACATCATTGGTTCCAAGCGGGTTTTTCGAGTCAAGTATAATCAAGATGGCACAATCAACAAGTACAAGGCTAGTCTTTGTACTAAAGGTTTTGCTCAAGTTTATGGACTTGATTATGAGGAGACCTTTGCCCTAGTTGCAAAGATGGTATCAATTAGAATCATAATTTCTCTTGCTTGTTTTTTCAATTGGCAAGTTCTTCAACTAGATGTCTCTAATGCATTTCTAAATGGGTATCTAGAAGAAGAGATTTATATGGATCAGCCTATTGGGTTCATCCATAATAAAGAAAAAGTTTGCTTGCTTTTCAAAAGTTTATATGGATTGAAGCAAGCTCCAAGGTCATGGTATTCTCGACTTAACTCCTTTCTTGAGTCACTAGGATTTAATCTTAGTAACTATGATCCTTCCTTATATGTCAAGTTTTTTGATAAAGATATTGTCATTCTTCTTATTTATGTTGATGATATCATTTTGACAAGTAGTAGTATCAAGTTAGTTGAGGAAACCAAGATTGCACTTGGAAAAGAGTTCAAGATGCAAGATCTTGGAAAACTTCACTATATTCTAGGATTAGAGATTGACTTTCTTAAAGATAAGGCTTTTGTATGTCAATCCAAGTATGCTCTTTCAATGTTAAAGAAGTTCAATATGTTGAATTGTAAGAGTATAGAAACACCTATGGAGCAAAATGTAAAGGTCTAACAAAGGTGATGAAAGATCCTTTGTGGACATCACACTTTTTAGAAGTCTTATAGGCTCCTTAATTTGGCTCACAATAACTAGACCTAACATAAGCTTTAGTGTTCATAAGTTGAGCCAGGCTATGCAAAATCCTACTATCTATCATTGAAAAATGGCCAAGAGAGTGCTTAGATATATATTTTCAACTTTTGATTTTGGTTGATTGTATAAAAGTGAAGATCTTTCTATTATTGGTTATTCTGACTCGGATTTTGCAAGTGATAGAGCAGATCGAAAATCTACAGGTGCTTATGTCATATATCTTGCAAGAAACTTGATATCTTGGCTTTCCAAAAAGCAAGATATTGTATCACTCTCATCATGTGAAGCTGAGTACAAGGCACTCACTACAACAACAAAGGAAGTGCTTTGGATCAAGATGTTACTATTGGAACTATAGATAATCTTGGAAGAGGATCTACCTATGATCATGTGTGACAACATTTCAGCCCAAGCCCTTGCCAACAATCCGATATTCTATGCAAGGAGCAAGCATATCGAAGTTGCACATCACTTCGTGAGAGAGAAGCTCATTGGAGGGGAAATCAATTTGGAGCACATCGACACATCATCTTGCATTGATGATATGCTCACCAAACCTTTGAGCAAAAGTTCCTTCATCAAGCTTAGAGCCAATCTTGGAGTTATACCATGTTCAAATCAATATAGATTATTTTTAGGAGGAGGGTTAAAATTGAAAAAACAAATCATATAGATTTATTGGCTTGCTACAAATGTTGTACCATGCAAGTATGTAGCTCATAAATGCAAAATGCCAAGTTTGGCCTATCTAGAACTCGAACTACATGGTTATGTAATGTCTAGTTTGAAGAATACAACTTGCATATAGTTTGTAGACATAGAATTGGCAAATTCTGACTTGTAGAAACTCGTGCCAATTCACATGCATTAATTGTAAGTGATCCATAGTGACATGCAAGGCATGCACAAAGTGTAATGGACACATGCATGATGATTTGTACTTTGTTAGTTAGAACTAGCACACTTGTAAAAAGTTGGTAGAATTTCATGCATGGCAAGTGACAAATGTCACATAGACTCCAGTGAAAAGAGGGCGAGAAAAACGAGAAGAAGTGGACAACTCAGGATACTTATGCTGCAGGGTAGTAGCCAAGGAGATAGCATCTAAGAGATTAGGAGGCCGAAAAGAGGAAACATCATATCGTAAGGAGCCTCTAAGACCAGCAATAAAACGTGAAATAAGCTTTGTAGGATGAAGATCAGTAAAAAGGTAAGAAAGCTCAGTAAATTGATCAATATAAGCAGTCAAATGACTAGTATGGCGAAGGGTACGAAATAGATCACATTGGCGAACCAACCACTGTGGTTCAATCATAGCCATACGAAGGTCATGCTGAAAAGTAGACCATATATGTAATCCCTCACGAGTAGGCTCAGAGCGATAGACACGCCACCAAGTCTGAGCTCGACCATCTAAATTAACGCAGCCAACTGCACTTTCTAGGTTTCAGTCTTGGGATACGTAAGAAAATAGGTCTCTAACTTAGAGAACCAATTCCAATGGATTCGGTCCTCATTGGACCACATACATCACTATGAACCAAAACAAATTTGCCATCAACTTGATTAGTTCCGTCAATTGAAAAAGCTTGCCTAAATTTTTTTTCAAGTATGCATCCTTCGCATACATGTCCTTCGGGATGCTCAATATTAAGAATGTCTTCAACCATATTGAATCTCTTCAAAATTTTGAAGCTAGCAAAGTTGGGTGTCAAAACCTAACATGCCATAATTCAGCCAACTCCTAAGAATGTGAACTTGATGCAACAAGACAAAACGATGATGAAGCTCTTTGCTCATAGGTATCCATAAGGAACAATCCACCACGTAATGTTCCCGAAGCAATGATCATAAGAGATCCCTTTGGGTCTTTGATAAGACATTTGTCTTCTTTGAATTCCACACCAATCCTTGGTTCATAATTGTAGAGACCGAAATGAGATTCTTTTTTATTTTTGGAACATAAAGTACATTACGAATGTACTTCTCCTCTCCATTGGGTAAGATAATGGGGATCACTCCAATACCTTCAATAGGATAAGAGGTGTTATCAACACCTTGAGATAATGCAACGGAATGTGCTTGTGCATCTCGTCGATCCCACTTCTTTTGCTCATTGGAAGACACCTCCGTAGTTGATAAAGTAGTTGTTCTAGATGGTATAATAGGTGCCAAGGTAGGCGGCCTCTCTTCATCACCATTAACTACTTCCCACAAACCTTTAGCAATTAGAAGTTTCTTTATCCTGTAGCACAATAGTTCTTTAGCCATAACATTAAATTATATTCATATACTGGCCTTGGGCCCTATTTGGTCATATTTTTAGGACTTGGTCACAGTGATTTGGAGTGGGGTCCTCCTATTGGGAAGGCGACTATTTTCCCTCAAAATCCTATTCCCTCCCTTTTTTGAATCCTCTATTTGATTAAGGGAGAGTATCGAATAGGGCAGCATTGTATTCTTCAAATAAGTTGCTCTAATACCATGTCGTGCATTAGTCGAATAACTATTCGATAGTATTGTCGACTAGGATAGTCGATAGTAGCAACATAGTTAATGTGATAAAAAACCTAATTCGCTACTATCACAAGTACAACTATACTATCATTCACAAGTGCGGGAAATGAATGACGAAAGAACTGTTCAACTTAAAACTAAACTGATCGATTGATCTATTCCGTTATCCACATGGCAAGTGCCACGTGGGGCTACGGGATTGGACCTGAAATATAGTAAATAAGATTCCACTATTTAATCTTGTTTTATTCGAGTTTGCAACCCTCAAGAATATGTCAATTCGAACATTGTTTGATAATCCCTCGAAACTGTTTCGACAATACGTGTATTTTTGCAGACAGTCTTGATACCTTCGACATTATCTCGATAATGCAAGTAAAACTCCAAAATAGTTCCACGTTACAAATGATTTCAAGAATGAAATCTAACAGGGTCCAAGTGACCAAGTTGGCGTGTCGTGTGGCATGAGACTCAAATGGGAGGTGACACCTCACTAGTTACTATTTATGTAGAGGATTGATCCTCAAGGAGGCTCACACCCTCCTCTCTCTCCCTCTAATCAAGCATTTTGAGTTCCTACTTTCGCTTTCTTGAGGTGCTTTAGATTTCCATGGTTTTACATGCTTCCATAGCTAATTTCTTTAAAGCTTTCCTGCTATGTGTCTGTTATTGAGGTTAAGACACTTCATAGATAGACCTAAAAGTTCATCACTTACATCTTCATAGCATCTCCATTCTCAAGGGTATCAACTTTCATGGTATTCTTCATGTTCTTGCTTAGTGATACATTTGGCCTCTCATCACATATGTGGATGCACATTGTGTCGTTGTCATGATTCATGAGATGTTACTACTTCAGAGCAGTCTATGTCATGTACAGCAAAGTCCTACCTCATAGCCCCAAATCACCTCTTTCTTCTCTAGGAAATCTCGTGATAATTTTGAGTCTAATGATGAGGTTGATATTCCTCTATTCCACATATTCCCCCTTAGTTCTAGTTTTTCTATAGGCATTTGCAATTTCGGAGGCATTTTTTTGCTCCCGCCATTTTCATTATACACACTGGACATGTACTTCATCTTATATGCCTTTTTAGCATTTAAAGGACATCAAAGAATCTCTCTCTCTCTCTCTCTCTCTCTCTAGACGACACCAGTGGGCTCCAGCGCTTTCTCATGTTGCGGCTCGCATTACATCTTTCTACAGCACCAGCACAGACTTGACATCTTGATTGCAGATGATTACTTGTTTATTTAGTTGATACTAACTGTTTTCTTTATTTCAGTTTTGGAGACGTTCTATGCGCTCCCATGGTTACTACACACTTGACATGTACCTCATTAGTCTTATATGCCTTTTGGCATGGAAAAGACATTAATAAAGCTTTCTTTCTTTCTTTCTCTCTCTCTCTCTCTCTCTCTCTCTCTCTCTCTCTCTCTCTCTCTCTCTCTCTCTCTCTCTCTCTCTCTCTCTCTCTCTCTCTCTCTCTCTCTCTCTCTCTCTCTCTCTCTCTCTCTCTCTCTCTCTCTCCCCGCAAGGGGCATACCGCTCTTGTCCATATGGAGAGATTATGTTCCACATATTATGTGCAGGACCCTGCTACCAGATGCTTACTATTCTCTGCTACGGTTTCCCCAGTTGCTCTATACTTTGCTGAGACTTGGTAACCTGATCTATCATGAGCCTTGGTTGTCGGTGCTATGTTCCAAATCGTTACCTTTCTTCATAGGATATCGAATTTAGATACCTCCAGATACGTTGTCGCGGCTCTCACTTAATCCCGCACCATTGCTGGACAATGTCTTTGGCTTTCTAGAAAGCCTTGTGCCTTTCCTCCACTTGTCTATAAGTCAATTCATCGTCCATAAATGTGACTGCCTTGAAGCTTAGCCCTTTGTCTAAGGCCTCTCGATGGCACTCCATGGATGTGAATCCAATTATTAAAGTGGGACTATCTATCTTTATCCTCCAAGCTATGTCCATGCCTAAAGTCTAGTGGTTAGAATGATTTTGAGCATAAACAACCTGCTTGTGTAGAGAGAGGCACTCAACATCATACCATCTATTGTAAGTGCATTTATGAGATGAGAAAGTTTTGGGAGGATATGCAGTATTGGCTGAGCAAAGAAGCGACTGAGATAAAAAGGCGGCTTGCTGGTCTACTGAAGATGAGAAGGGGAAATCGTCGAGCATTGTGGCCAGAAAGGAAGTGTAAGTAGGAAGACTAATTGGAGAGAAAGACGGCTATATCATCGGAAAGAGCCTGGAAGGGGTCGCCACCATAATCTGCAAAAGCTGATGTCTGAGGTGCAAAATAACACACTGCTATAAAGAGATCTTGAGGTAGCTCTAAGAAGTGACCATAAAACTGTAACCAAATAAATCGTGCAAATGGATCACTTTTGAGTAGCTTAAAATGAGTACAATAAACTTCCTTGGTAAGACATGCAACACCACCAGATCCACGCGTGGTTTTTCCTCTTACGAAAGGCCTGTACGTTGAATACCATGAGTAATTCTGAATAACTGGAAGAGGTCAATATAGTGATTCATGAGTCTCTGCTACGCTAGCCAAAGTACTAGCAGTACGGACGATCAGATGCAAGTTGTCAATGACACAGATGATATCACATTTCTGTAAAAAGGAGTGAGAATCCCCTGCCAAAGAAGATGAAAGCACACCGTTACAATTCCAGAAACCAATCCGTAATGGCTGAGGGGATCTCGGGTTGTTGTGCCCGGGATCCCCGATTCCCTATTGCGAAATCTTATCGTAGAATTTAAGCTTGCCTTCAATAAAGACCACTCTTTGATTCCTAGCATTGGCCTCTTGAATGACCAATTTCCTCGCTTGCCATTGTGTGTGTGTTAGGTCGTCATCCATAAAAATAAAAGATCCTTTGAGCTTAGCTCGAAGGTGTAAAGCAAAATTACGTTGTTCAATGGAGCGAAGCTTTATGAATAGGACCTTATCATCAAATTTGCTCTGCCAAGCAGTGTCAAATCCCTCCATATTATGTGCAAGTTTAGATACAAGAAGGTCTTTCGCCTCATCAAGTGCCTTGTTTCCATTAGGGATACCCCTAACTCGTATATTAAGAGCCTTCTTGGCTCTTCTCTCTTGTTCTATAAAAACATTCTCTAAGGTAGAATTCACTAACGAAGGCTGAACTTTGTTAGAGGAATTACTAGCTTGCTTAAGAACTGAAGCCCAAGTACGAGTGTCTTCCACTTCCTTTGCCAAAGATGAGATTTTACTTTCCACATCTTGTTGTGAATGAGTATCCTGTATCCCTTTCTCTTTCATCTTGTCAATGGTGCTTTGTAAATCCTTATTTTGCAACCTAGCAAGTTCTCCATGAAGTGTCTGATTTTGTAGCTGCAATTTTTCGATAAATTGGAACAATTCTTTGAACTGGTGTTGTAGGTAGTTGTTGAGAGATTCAAAGTCGGATAAGTTGCTAGGTTGTAATTGTTCAATAGGGATATGGTAAGCAAGGCAGGAATCTGTATGAGATAGCTGCAACGGAGAGACCGGCAAACAAACGGGAAGAGCCAGCGATGGCTGACTGGCCATCAGAAGCCTGGTCAAGAAAAGCATGGGAAGAGGGGGGTGAAGCTCCATCGCATTTGGTAGAGGCCATTTAGACCTAGGTGTGGCTCTGATCTGAAAACTTAAAAAGAACTTCTTTCCTCTTGCTGTCAGCTTTGCTCAAAGAATGAGGATCCAGCGCAATTTCTGGCTGTAGAAGGGCGCTTTTTCATCAGAATCTGCCTACAGAGGGACGCAACCATGATTATTTGCATGTGTCTCGAGGCATAACAATTAACAAGGGTAGAGTGTACTTAGAAATACTATTAAAGGTTTCAATGATGTGCAACTTTAACATCATATTGTGCGTCTACTCAAATATTACGTGAATCAATGGTTTAGATTGAGTTTGGGGACCAGTATTACGTAGAGCATAAAATAATAGGACCTCATTGTTTTCTACAAATTTGATTGGTTGTAATTTTTAACCCTCAAAACAAAAAGTTCTCAAGGATGGAATTTTGAAAATACTCTCATTGATGGAATCTTGAAATACATAGGCCTCATAGATGGAATCTTGAAATACGTAGTTCTAAAAGATGGAATCATTAACACAATCTTTAAAATGAGTTTCTTTTCTTTCTTTTAAGATTTTCAGGTATTTGTCGGTCCATGGTAATGATATAATGGCTTGTCCTCTCGTCTCGCCGCTACCATGGCTCAACAAGGATTTGCCATGATATCCTTACAATGGACCTCCAAATAACCATTAGCTAGTCCATAACTTTGCGTGCCTAACAGTTGACAAGGGTAGCCCGTAGTTAAAACTAAAAATAAAAATTTGAAAGGAATGAAACTTCAACGTGAAAATACTTTTTTTATTATTATTGCAATGCCTCCCTTGCCCAGCTTAGTGGATTGTTACTATATTGTTAAGTATAATTTGGTATCATTAGTTTGAAATATGGAAAAACATAAAATACTATTATTGTTGTTGCATTTATGTAAAGTCTTTCAATCACTTACATGTTAATATAATCGTTTAGACTATAAATGCAATAAATGCTATTCAATATCTTATTTCTGAATTATTACTATATGTACCAAAATTGTACTAGTATTACTAATATAGAATCCATATGTGGTAGGGCCAATTCACACCAACCTTTATGTTAGGTTAGATTGAGCTATCTCTCTTGGAGATATTAAACTTAATCTAACGAGAAAGGCAAATTGCATTCAGATTGGCCTTTAAGTTAGCATCTTAAGATAAAGGATTCCACTAAATGACATTTAGAGATGTGACTCTTACGTTAATTATTTACATAAAGGCAATAATTCAAAGTTACATTCACACCAACCTTTAAGAAATTTTTTTATAATTCGCAATCTAGTGTGAATCCACCAATGTCTAGGTTAAAATATATTCACTTGATAAAAAATTTGACTTAGTTAAAAGAAATGTATGTGAATTACCTTTAAGTATAAAAATTTGTGACGTGCATTTAAAATAATACCTACCCAATGACCCAGAAAAGTAACCTCTAGATAATCAAACCTTTAATCAAAAGCTAAACGTTTACATTGTAAGACAAAAAAGCCATGGGGAAGAGCTCAATGGAGGGTTGTGGTTGGGAGGCTACAATAAATGGGCACAAATAGGACGTGCATGGGTTGCAATAGAAAGGCGTGGGAATGAGAGGAGACAAGCCCTGGGCATGGGCATTTTGATGTCCATGGGAAGGTTGGACCTAGTTGCTGCACAAACTTGACTATGGGGTGCTAAAATTATAAGCAGCCCACAATTTTGCCTAGTAAGGGGGTTTTGAAAGTGTAAGCTCTTAACTCTCTAATCACCTTCACAAAAAGAGAGTTCAGATAATAGTAGCACTTGAAATGTTGGGGTTTAGATTCACCCCTTGTATGAGTGATTTATCCACTTGTAGGGCCAACTATAGGGTTTTGATATACACAGAAGTGGCCACAATAAAACTAGATCAATGTGCATGCATGAAATTCATCCAAGGATTATTCCATTCATTGCAATTATATGACCTGATGGCTTTTGTAAAGAAAATTCTTAAGAGTTTTATTGCAAGTAACAAACGCAATACGAAAAATCCCCCATAAAAAAAGATGAATGAATTTTGATATATTGTGCATGTTGTTCTTTCAGAAACCAAGTTATGAAACTTTTGCTTGTACAATTACATTGTGTCTATCTTAAGAGTAAAGTATAATTCTCTGGATGTTTTCCCACGATAGTAATGCTTAGTTACCCCATTTGCACAAGTCGTATCATTTGCCTTATGCTGTGCTAATTTGGTACTTGTCTCCAAGATTTTGTGCTATATTTTATAGCTCTCATTGGACTCAAACTTGTTAAATGAAGTTTTTAGCATAATATCCATGATGACTTTTGCAATTTCCACCCTTGAGATTGAAGCTTTGATATACACATAAGTGGTCGCAAGAATCTCTCTTGCTCAAAACAATAATTAGTGTACATCCAAGGATTACTCCATTCATTGCAATCATATGAACTCGTGGCTTTTTGCAAAGAGAAAATTATAAGAGTTTGTTGCAAGTAATTTAATATGAAAAATTCCTCAAAGGCTTTATGGATAAATCACAATATGACAAATGAATTTCTATCAAATGCGCATGTAATTCTTCCCAAAACAAAGTTATGAAACTAGATTGCTTGTACAATCACACTATATCTATGTTGAAATTAAAGCATAATTCTTTATATTTTCCCCTGATGTTAATGCTTAGTTACCCCATATGTACAAGTCTTATCATTTCACTGATGTACTACTAGTTTGGTACTTGTTTCCAAGGTTCAGTGCCATCTTTTGATGTTCTCATTGGATTCAGACTAAAAACATACGAACAAGATAATATTCACAACTAAAGTGTGTGACATGTTTTCTACACAAAAAAATGATTCCCATCAAGGTGTAGTTGCCATGAATGAGAGAGAGAGAGAGAGAGAGAGAGAGAGAGAGAGAGAGAGAGAGAGAGAGAGAGAGAGAGATTTTGCTTGTTGACATTTTTTGCTTTTAATAGCCTTAAGTGGTTCACGATATGGGACTTTGTTTATCGTGACACAAAATTTTTCTAGAGGCAAGGAGCTTGGAAATGACCATGGCAAGCTAGCTTTATGAAAAATTTAGTTTAGTTTTATCTTATATTGTACTAGAAACAATTTTACATTTCAAAGACCTTTCCAAGTGAAAAATGTTGCTATTCAACTCACCTTTTTGTTGTTGCCTTTGACCCCAAGTGCAAATTCTAAAGTCCAAGTCATGCACCCAAAATTTGACCAACCCTCAAGTCATGGAGTCACCTCGGAATGCCGTGTGACTTACAAAGAAAAGTACTTGCCATGGAATTTTCCTCGAGTTTTTAGTCAATTGGTAACTTGCTTTTCCCCTGAAGCTTGTAAAAAGCAAAAAAAAGTTAACGCCAAAGATAATGCACACGGGGGAAAAAGCGGCGGCCACCGGTTTTGGCCGGTTTTCTTTGGTGGGTCCCCTCTCCTGTTGACCTTTGCAAAAGTAACATGATACCTTGAAAATAGGTATTTCATTTAATTAAAATAATTCATAAAAAAAAGAAGAGCATTAAATTGCCCCTCAAATTAATAATGTGAAAAGGATTGTTTTATTTTGGGCTTTTCTCAATCAAACAAATACTCAAAAAAATAATTTTTTTTCCAAAAAATACTATTTTATGTGGATTATGAATACCAAATTTAAATATATAAAGAGTTTTTTTCTGTAGTTTATACATTTTATTTATGCTCATATTAATTTTGCATTTTATTAAGTGATTTTTTTTATTTTTTTGGTGATTTTTGCCGCTTTTAAAAAGGGGAAATCAGATAATATCGTTATTGGATATCGCTTTTTTGATATTTTTCAACCAAATAAAATTAAATAAAATTTAAATTAAATAATCGGATTTATTTATTTTTCTATTGGCCCTCGTTTTTGTGAGAGAGAGAGAGAGAGAGAAAAGAAGAAGAAGAAGAGAAGAAGAAGGGGAGAGGTGGGCGATGGATGCAGCAACAGCTCAGGCGCAGCAGCAGCAGCAGCAGCATCAACAGATCCCTGAGGGGCATCACCGCAGCGCAGTAGCAGCAGGAGCAGGAGGAGGAGGAGGAGGAGGAGGGGAAGCTATGGATGTGGCGGCAGTGGCAGAGGGCAACTTTGTGGGAACACTCACACACGGCGGCCATTATGTGCAGTACAACATCTTCGGTAATCTGTTCGAGGTCACAGCGAAATACGTCCCCCCAATCCGCCCCATCGGCCGTGGAGCCTATGGCATTGTCTGGTAGGCATTCATCTCAGCTCCACATAATTTTCCGAGGCGTTCTAGTCATCTGCGGTCCAGTGCGATCCACCTTTTTTGTTTAGTTCCACTGAACTTGCAGATCTCTAGAAATTTTGTGTGGTTTCGTTTACACCCTGCAGTCTATGATCTTCACGAAGAATAAATTTGATAGCTTTATTCCTTTGGATCTATTTTGAAGGTCACTGTAGTGAAGGATGAGTGCTTAGCTTCCTTTTCCCCTAACCAAAGAGTTGCTATCATTCTCTACTGATGTCTTTAGTTGTTTGAGGACTGTCCACAGCTTCGAAATTCAGTCCTTTTTATTGTTACACTATAGATGCATTCTATTTCAGTTGTATTCCATTTTATACTTGTTTAAAGGCTTTTTTTTACTTAACACTTTTTTGAGTTTTTTTGATGTTCCAGGATCCCAGAATTGCTTTTGTTGCAGCTTGATTCCCAAAGATTGATGTGCTTTAGCATTATAATAACATATCTGCAAGTTGTCGCACTATCAGCGAGTCATTGTCCTTATAAAATATCAAAATAGAAGCTTAGGATTTTCTTTTACAGTGCACATAAAGTTGGGAGCATTGTCACTCTTTGTATGTCCTTCAAATGTAACTTTTATGTGGTTTGGAGTACGTTGTAAATGAAAGAACGCAACAAGCTCTCTGTTGGCCATAATTGTTTTCTTCTTTTAAAAGCTCCAAAAATTTCTTTTGCTTTTCAATTCAACAGTAACTTTGCAGTTTTATGTCTCTCAATGTCACAAGTGCAAATTCTTATGCTTCTTAGTCTTAACTACTAAAAAAGAGTACTTTCGACTTTCAAAATTTCAAACAGTTCATTCAAACATTTACAAAAAAAAATTGTTAAACTGATGAATGTTGGTCTAGGCTGCACTTTTTTTTAGATATTGCATATATCTCTTGATGATTCTTCATTCCAACAATGGATATGTATCCCATAGTTGCACAATGTTCCAAAATGCGAACAAGTGTTTTGGAGTGCTCTTGGATTTTTTTGTTCGGTAAGGTGGTGGAAGTGAACCTAAAGTTTTCTATAAGATGGATCATGGCATATAGATGTACTATAGTGTAGTACTTTGACTCTTAAACAATAAAAGTAGAAAACTTTTCGAGGGTCTAAGGATTAGGCCAAAACTTAAACTCACCACCATATATATCATAATCTTCTTTTCCTTCAAACTTAGGTTTCTTTGAAAAATTCTGCAAACTCTTTTAGGCCATGTCTATGTAGGAAATAATTTTTTCTTTAACTATTTAAAAAAAAGAGTGACTTTTCTTTTTGTGTTACATACTAGGTTCCATATAAATTGTCTTACTTGGTATGATATGGCACAAGCAGGTATTTGGTGAGTGGTGTGCATCCACTAAACAGACACTGTGCCAAGATTCAATAATCTATGAGCATTACTTGCTTAAGAAAATCATGAAAAAAGGTTGAGCTTTTTAGAATCTGTTGTTTTTCTCTTTGGTATATTACCGAACAACATACAAGACATGGTTGCCTATTTCGAAACGGAACATGTTTTTGAACGTGATCTAATCTAGTTTTTTTCGAAACACTTAAGAGAAAGGAATCTTTTTTAAATTATTGAAAGTAATGAATACATTGGGCTGCGTATAAATAATTTTTTTAGACATAAAAAACCAAATATATAGAGAAATACTTCTATGATTCATAGGCTTAATACTTTTGGTTCAAATTCAATGTTTGTAGTTTAGTGCTAATATTGAGCATAAGTTTTGGGACCCCAAGACCAAATATAATTTAATTTTTTAGGGAAAAAGAATTCAAATTTTTTACATTACCTACGTGCAAAACTCGGTTCGTTCCAAATATACAAAACAAAATGTTCAAACCGAGAGGTTCGGAACGTGTATGTATGGTTCAAGATGATTAATTCTAAAATCTATCAAAGGGGGAGCCATAGTTGCCTTTGGAGGTGGTTCTAAATGCCCACATTTGAAACCCGTTTCAAACATTGGCTTTACAAACTTTTAAAAAGAGAGATTGTCTTAGCCCGTGTTTTGGCCCCCAGATTGGGCCAAAAGTGACGGATGGCCCATTGGCAAGCCACTAAGTAATGTGATGCCCATGCCCTAGCATGGCTAGATCCTCTTCTCTCTTGCTTGAGCATTAGCTGCCAAAAACATTTGTAGCTTACGGATTTTCATTGCTTTGAAGAAAGTCTCGCATTAGATTGAAACCCGTTTGTTTGAAAAACATCTGTAGTTGCTCAAATTTATCCCTATTTTATGTCGTAGATGCAAGCTGCAGCCATGTTTCGGAATATGATTTGGGAATTAGGGTTAGGGTTTCTCGGATCCAAATATGTTGAAATGAAACCCTGATACATTCGAAACCAACAACAATCAATTTGAAACCTCAATAATTTGAACTAAGATGTGCTCATCCATGCCCAAAAGAAAGAATTCTAAGTTCATCCTTTCTTTTGGATGAAGGTTCATCATCAAAAGAGGATGAAGAAGAAGAAGAACTCCGTTGACAAAGATCCACTTCTGATAGCTAGTTTTTGGTGTAGGCTTGACAATTGAGAGTAGGGATGTGAATAAAGATTGTGTATGCGATATTTCTTACCTATCTGGATTCTGATCCAAGTGTATATGCTTCATGGAAGCTGTCAAGGGACATAGTATTACTAAAGCCAAACTTCCCTGGTGCTTGAACTCGTTCCTTTTGCCTTTTGGAATGACATTTTGTTTGGGATGAGGGAAAATTCCATGTTTTCTGGCAGAATTCCAGTGAGGGTGAGTTTTTCCACTGGCAAAAAAATCCATTTGAAAGTAAAATACTACAACTTTTAATAATGTAATTGAAGAAAGCTGCTCTTTTGTCCCATTAACATTTTATGTCAAATCCTCAACACATAAGAACTAAAACTCAACTTCATGAGCTTACACCCATCTAACATTATCTGATTCAGTCCTACAATAACTCACCTGTTGGTAAAGGCCTGCTTTCCTCTCCTCGAGGTCAGAGGGTCACTTTTGATGAGCCGCAGAAAGGACATCCCCAAGAGAGAAAACCATTAGCTGATACAAAATCCTTCAACAGAAGCAAAATAGAAAAAGAAAACTTTGACCAGTGATTTCTACTCTTTCAGTGTAGTTTGACAACAAAGTCATCCATCATTAAGGACAAGTGGGGAATTGCAAGATACAATGAATACAAAAATGAAATTTTATATTTACAACATTAGTGTCTCAAAATATAGGAGCCCTATGTGGGTGCTACATAGGAATCATGAATGTGTGCTACAAAGCCAGACATTGCTTCTGTCTACTAGCAAGCTGTGCACAGAAAAACTTGCTTCCAATTTTGGTTCATTTTAGTTATCCTTGAATTTTCGAATCTTCCCCCTTTGTATACAGTTAGTGCCTATGTTTATAGTTTTGTTGTGAATCTTCTAAATTTAGCCACGAATTAAGACAGAGCTACAAGTATCGCGTTTGAACATTCCTGTCAAGAATTTTGCAGTTTAAAACATTGGCCCTATTTCACAGCTCTGCAGTGAATTCTGAAACCAGCGATGAAGTTGCAATCAAGAAAATTGGTAATGCTTTTGATAATAGGATTGATGCAAAGAGAACACTGCGAGAAATCAAGCTTTTGCGGCACATGGACCATGAAAATGTAAGCTGATTATTCTTGCATGATTTTGTATTGGTAACTTCTGTAATAGTTGATTGCACTACTAAATCTTCCAAAGACTTAAATACACAGTATAACATAGTACACTTCACTGAAGAATAGGCATTACAATGCTGAATCATGCATGCTTTACAGATTGTTGCTATAAGGGACATCATTCGGCCTCCTAGGAGGGAAGAGTTCAATGATGTTTACATAGTATATGAACTCATGGATACGGATCTCCATCAAATCATACGATCAAATCAACAGCTAACGGAGGACCATTGTCAGGTAAAGTGTGAATGAATTCCCAGCTTTTTCCCATATGTGCAAGTATTTATCCATTTTTCTGTGTGATGGTAAGTCAAGTCAAGAAGTTATCTTTTTGTTATTGTGTGGTCAATCCTGGAACTCCTTATGTTTTTCTTTATTGCAAGTGATCCATCTGTATATAGTTAACTGTCTTTTACATATGAGTCCTTCACATTTAGATTTACTGACACATATCTGCAGTATTTCTTGTATCAACTGCTCCGAGGTCTGAAATACATACATTCAGCAAATGTCCTTCATCGGGATTTGAAACCCAGTAATCTGCTTCTTAACGCAAATTGTGATCTGAAAATTTGTGACTTCGGACTTGCACGGACAACCTCGGAGACAGATTATATGACAGAGTATGTGGTGACTCGATGGTACAGAGCACCTGAATTGCTACTGAATTGTTCCGAATATACAGCAGCCATAGATGTGTGGTCAGTTGGCTGTATATTCATGGAGTTACTTAATCGAGAACCTCTATTTCCTGGGAGGGATTATGTGCAGCAGCTTCGGCTTATTACAGAGGTCCATCTCAAAATACTGAGTTGTTTGCATGAATTCTTTTTTCTTGTGAAGCCACAGAGTGCAAAAATTTTTAAACACCACATTAATTGGGAGGCCAAAAAAGTTGCTATTCCATGAAAGTAGGAGCTGAAAACATGCAAAAGCATAACCGTTATGTTTTGCAACAGCTGATTGGTTCACCAGAAGAAAGCGACCTTGGGTTTTTGCGCAATGACAACGCCAGAAGATATGTTCGCCAGCTTCAACGACACCCAAGGCAGTCTTTTTATTTGAAGTTTCCTAACATGGCCCCTGCTGCGGTAGATCTTGTTGAAAGAATGCTTGTATTTGATCCAGCTAAACGCATTACAGGTCAGTGCTTGCTGCTTTTAAGCATAATTGTCACTGAGCTAGTTTGTTGAAAGTAGTGAAAAAATTAGTTCAATGTAATGTTAAAGTAGGTGAGACTGGTTCGTCTACAGCGTTTTCTATTTAGAAAGCCGGTACACTGTATTTCTAGGAGCTATATTGTATACCTCGATATGTATGTACGTATATGTTTATTGAGTGCTATGATAGTTTTAGTTATAATCCCCTCTTCTTCATGTCTTTAGAGCTTCTGAGTAGATACTTCAGAGTGTATTCAACTTATATTTGAACAGGTTAGGCTAAACAAAGCCAGTGGTAGGTGGTAGTCAGTCCCAATTGACGATATCTGCTATTTCCCGGTGCCAAAAGACACATAGGACTGATGAAGTACATGTCAAGTGTGTTTTGAACTAGTGGAGCATGATATACGTCTACAAAACATGAAAAAATGATCTATCTATGCAACTATGTCAAACTATCAGGAAAACTGAAACTCTCATTCACTAGATGCTGTCATTGTATCCTGCTAAAAGTGATGAAAATACTGATGGATCATGGAGGCTTAGCATGTGTGGATGAATGTCGTAATCTCCTGTGGGTCATCGTAGAGAAACCCTGGAGATGGCTGGTCAGGTATGCTATTGACTTTGTCTGTAAGGGATATCTGATTTGTCTTTGGACTCAGATTGTGTCTGTGCTCTAGCTCGGCCTCGTAGAAAAGAAAGGTGATATGTTGTTGTGGATGGTGAGGGGTGGTGCAGAGCTGTCTCCTCAACCTGAACATCTCTTCTAGCATCCAATTAAGATCTTGGAGGTGTAGCTTGTGTGGATGACTGTTGTAATCTCAGGTGGGGTTCGGTAATCAAAAGAGTGCTAGGCATCGTAAAGGGCATCCTTATACTAGTATGGTAGCTAAACAACGTAAAGGACATTCTTATACTATTCTTATATTCATTGTCCTTGGAAAAGAGTGGTAAAAGAAGCAGAATTGTTAGTCTAAGTGCATTCAGTCCGGTTTCACCGTAAACCATAAACGTATGTATCCTAAATATCTGAAGATATAGAGTACTCCCCACAAACTTCACATCGTATACGTTATCGTTAAAACCCATTTCATACATGAAGGCTCTATCGGTTTCGTACCTTAGAAGTGTGAGCCGAGTTAGTGCCCTGATATTCCATGCTTCGTGGTCGTATATGTTGCATGAGGAAGCGAAGGTGACACTATATCCAAGTTGGTGGTCGCAAGTACTAAGTAGATTAGGCAATGTGCAAGATGCAATGTAGGCTCACGACGAACTGTATCAAAATCTCATGGATAAGAGAGAATACTAGTTAGCAGAAACCCTAAAAAAGTGCATTTTGGAACGTAAATTGTCATTCTATCCCTATCGTTGTCATATCTTGACTACTATGGTAGACCTTCTTGACGTTTGGGTAAGTCAGTGTGATTAGTGTGACAGTACTGTAATAGCTAGTTACAACATTGAACTATGATCTCATTGATTCTATGTAGACTAGCTTCATCATTTATAGAAGTATGGGAGTAAGTAAAGCGGAATGATTATCATCCAACAAATTTTAATACAGTAAAGGCCAGAAAGTGACTGTGAAAGGCATAGTAATTAAACAAATTTCAAATAGCGTGCACAGTATACCATCTTACCAGCTTTTGTGTCTGTTTTATGGCCAATAGGTCGTTGGCATGCAACCTCACACTACAATGTTTGATTGGAAAGCGTTAAAGCAGCTAGAAACATCCAGAAACGGCCATCAGAAGGTGGAGTAGGTCGCATCCAGTAAAAGGAAACCAGAAAAGCGTTCATTCAGTCAGATACCTCCAAAAAATGACCAATACTGAGTAGAGTAGGTCGCAGCTAGCATAAAGAGGCTAGTAACAGGTTATATCTAGCATACAGAGGCTAGAAACAGGTTGTAACAGGTCGCAGCTAGCATAAAGAGGCTAGAAACAGATTCTATCAGGTCGCAGGTAGTACAAGAGCACAAAAAACTTTGCTGGATGATGTTCTTACCCTGTAAGCGCTTCCAAAAGCGTGTGACGTGTTTGTAGGAGGGGTGCTGGCCTTGCAAATGGCTGTAGGTCATCAGAGTACCAAATGACTCACTTTCTCAGCAAAACCAGCAGAAGATAGTGGTGAAGAAGAGCATGGCCAGCGCTGATCTCGTGATGAATAGAACGCTTTTGGTGATGGTAGAAAGGATGCTTCTTTGTATTGGGAAGCTTTGGGTTCAAACACATGAAGCATGTGCTCTATCGTGGGTCCTGACGAACCGAGTTTAGTATCGAAGTATTACAATGTTCTGTGAAACATTACTGGAGTTTTAACATTGAGATTAGAGTGTTACACAGTATGATTTCGATTCTACTGTGAATGTCGTTCACGCTGAGGAAACTCCGTCATTTCTGGTTCGTGCAACCAAAGTGTTTTCTCAATCTTTGTACTCATTAGGTTAAAGTTCTGAGCTAAATGCAGTATGCATTCCAACATTAGAAAACATAAGAGTAGCCAGTAAATACTACATCCACCAGCTGTATGATTATTGTTTTACAAGGTGGAGGATTAAAGAAGGGTTTGCAAAAATACTAAAAAGTGATGTACAGAGGGGTATAAAATTGTAAGGATTAAATAATCAGATAATTGCCTGATATTTCTCTATCTCTTTGGAAACTTCTATACCTTCAGATCTTGCTAGTCCTAAATCATCTATTATGTATACGTAGATAAAATACATAGTTGTATCAATTGTACAAAGAGCAACTGTACAGATTTTAAAACCAGAAGAATAATTCCTAGAAAAGTGTTCATTCCTGAAAATTTCTATGCTTAGTCATTGATTATCAGTATGCCACTATGAAGGCGATTCATGTGAGATGATCAAATTTATGCCTCAAGCTAAGCCAAATCAGCTAAGTAAGCAAACTCCAAATTTTTTTTTAGTCATTAGTGGTTATTCCTAACATAAATAAATGAATAAAATCAGTTTTCTTTTGTGGTCTGGGTCGTGGATCACTGATGTTTCAGAACATGTTTGCAGTGGATTTATGAGCCTATCTGCTTCAACCATGGTTGAATTATTATCTTGATGTTAATGACGTGCATTACATAATGGTAAATTTATACGGTTTTCATCCTAGATGCCCAATGAAAAACTCCATGTAGAGATGATTTGGAAGTTTTTTTAAAATTTATATGCTTCTACTAGATTAAGCTCATCGAATGACTTCAAAGTAAGCTTACAATCAATTATATAGAAGTTCAATTCCATTGAGATGCTCAGAGAAAATCTATAAGGAATCCATCAGCTGTTTCTGTGATACCCTCCAAAGTTCCACTTCTAGTGAATCCACACCCTGAAGTTTTGAAACTAAGAGGAGGCTGATTACTCAACCTCTATACTTGAACAACTCGTTTCAGTATATCACAATGTTAACCGTTTTGACAGCTGAAGGTGGACTATATCGAGAACATCGTGTGCTGATTACTTAACACCTTATTTGAATATGTGGGAATGACTTATTTTTTATTTACGATGATTAAATGAGTAAACATTACTAAATTTATTATCATAAATAACCAATCACAGGAACAAGCTAATAGGAGAATCAAATACTTTGAACCCAACTCCTAACAGAGATAAGTTACAAATTCCCTAACGTAAGTTGATAGTTTATCATTTTTATAATCCTTTTACACTGAATCACTCAATGACATATCACAATATATTAAATACTTAGATGTTCTTAACTTTGAACAATGCCTACTCTTTCTAAGTCAAATCATTGATAGTATCTAGATCTTCTGTGGATTAGCCCAATGAAGAGGTAACTGTCAAATATTATCCAATGCAAAAAAAATTCAATGTATGCAAGATGTTCTACTACACTTAGGAGACCTTGTCTCCGTACAGTTTTCCGTTAAACATTACATAGTGGTATACTCTATCCTGTTAGCATCAAGCAGGCTCAATGAGCCAAAAATTGACTATTGGATAATTTGAATGGTTCAACTGGGGCTCACTTATAGTTGTAAGTGAGAGTATCTATTATGCATAATCTCTACTCTTGCTGCTGCTAGAAAATTCTCATGAGGCAAGGTATAGTCAAACGGGCATCAAAAGAAGAAATTTTATCAATCTAGCTTCCAAAAGTCAGACATTAATAACATTTTCCAAGTGCTATTAGTGGCTCCAAAGGCCTAATATGATGCTTTTGGTTGATGCAGTAGTATAAAATTGTAAGGGCATGCCACAAGCCTTAAAAGTCAGCAAAAAAACATCAACCTTTTTAGGTTGTCCTTCAACAGGCAACCTAGCCACAGAGTAGGGCACAAAGCCATGCTTTAGGCATGAGTAGTCCGCATGCACAAGGATTTGGGTTCTCGCCCAGCAAACCTGCAGGTATGCTGCCCATAAACCACTGAGCATGAAGCAAGCTCACGGCAATGCCTCAAGCACAAGACCATACACTTAGACAGATAGCTTGTCATCATGTAAAAGGAACACATAACCTACTGTTTGCATGAGGACTCAAACCATCCGACACTTGCATGATAGTCTGACCATCATGCAATCCGACATTGTTCACCCTTCCAAGCTTCAATGCCGTGATGCAATTTGTGGAACCTTATTGTGATGACAGCCTGGTTTCACGCCTAAACCTGTCATCACTAAGTAGCTCTCTATCGACATCAGAAAAAAATTGTCTTATCATTTGAGCTACTGTATCAACGGTGTTTGAGGAAATTTGGAAAAGAGCCTTGAGCCTGGAATCTTTATCAAACTATAAGCAGTGATTGGAGATTCATCAATTATAAAGATGCTTGGGATTTTTGGATCAAGAGCGATCTAAATTACGTTGATTAGAGCCATGATGGGTACTATACGCAATTCACTGTTCAGACACGTGTGAGATCAGTCAACTTTGACTTGTTGGTGACAGGTGTATCTTCAAGGTTAATCCAAAATTGGTGTGTGATAGCTTGCTAGAAAGCTAGTGAAGTCTAGTTTGTGTTGCAATTTGTTTCAACTCAATTGGATGTGTCTTGTGGAAGTTATAGACATGTGAATAGAGGGCAATGAGAAAAAGCTCTTGGCTCAATTCCCATACCGGTCATGCATTCCAATCATAGTTGCCAATTCCGGAACGGAACTCGTTCTGGAATGCATTGCAGAATGTGTTCTGGTTCTGAACTTGACCAGATTTTTTCTAAAAATATGTATCTTTTCAACAAAAAAATTAAGATACTGTACAAATTACAGTTCATGGTTATTTATGAAGCAAGTATTCATTTTTAAGGTAGCAACAGCCACTTATGAATTAGCAAGATAGTGATATCATAGACAGAAATTTGTTAAACATTAGCAGCAGCGTTCTGGACTTTTATCAAGAGAATTAAGGCACTGGCAAACTGTTACAGATCTTAAGAACATGGCTCAGATAGCGATTCTAGGATCAATGCGAGCTGCAATAATTCCATTCAGTTTTGCCTGATTTTTTTGGCTATAAGCAGCTCTGTATCAGCACACAATCACATAGGAATATCGGCTTCCAGGGCTCATAGGCATGAGTCAGACGAGATGCCATTGTAGGAGCAACAATCTTTAGGCTATTATTGGAGCCGCAAGCTATTGGTGCTTTCTGGAGCAGCGATTGTCTATCTTATTCACTCCTGAGGCAACAACAACTGTGAAAGCAGACTGTGACACCTTAGTACCTGCTTTTTTTCATTTAAAGAAAACGTTTCGACCCAGTATGTTCCGGAATGTACTGTATGGAACGTACAGTGCGCTCTAGCCCAAAAGGGTCGGAACGGGTTTCTAAGAAATTTCCAATGCATGCTATGAAGCAAAACAGATTTTTCTTGCAAGCTACCAAAGACGTGCTACTGTTCTACGTGTTGTTCTCATGGCTAATCTCAACCTAATCTTACAGCCAACAGAATCTATAAAATGCTTCTATGATTCGACTGACTTTCCTCTTTAATCATACAACTTGCAATAAATAATTGTTTTGGAAAACTGCAATGTATTACCTTCAATCGACATGCAACGAATAAATCCTAAAAAATTAATATGAGTTTAACAAGATATTGTGTGGCTTTAACAGTTCAGTTTAAGATTTAGGTGTACTGTAGTTACTTCAAAGCTTAGAAACCTGTTCTGACCCTTTACAATCAGAACGTACTGTATGTCCTGTAGAGTACGTTCCGGAATGTACTGGGTTGGATCATGGCCTTTTAATCCAAAATTAGTCAGTACTCAATGCTCTGTTCAATAATTACTAGCTATTAAAACTGCAAACAAATCAACAACTTTTCACAGAATTAGGAGCTAAATAGATCCGATTTAGAATAGGTTTGTGCATTGATTCATTGAGGGTTTGATCATAGACGAATTGGATTTTGAAAGAAAAATTTGATTACAAAGTCAACTTTTGTTTGTTCAATTTGAATTGGCCGATTTTAAAGCAAATAAGAATGGTGAATTGAAATCGTTTCTGTTGATGATTTCAGTATCTAAATTTAAATTGTGATTGAATTCATTGAATCGGAAAACATTGGCTACTCAAATGTACAAAATGATTAAATCATAGTTGCCACATTGGACCTTACAGCTTTGCAACTTCCAAGTCAAAGATGCCAATGTTGGCATGGCCAATACTATCTTCTAGATAGATGTTGTAGTCAATAAGCGAATGTTTCCACCCAAAACCTAGGTATTTAACCTTCAATGCTAAGTCAGCATTTGTCATTCTTCAAATGTCAGTGAAGCTTAAAATAGGAGTCGATAACATGAGGCATCAAAGTCAATTGGAACAGTAAACGCATTCTCATTTATTTTTGCCATCTTAAATGGATGAAATAGTGCTAGGAATCGTTATTATAATGCTAGAAATTTTTCTTTATTGAATAATCACGATCTACATTAAAAAAAAAAATCGGGCCACATTCTGGAATGGAACACTTTCCGTTCCAAAACGGGCACCTATGCATCAAAGATAAGCCTTCAACCTGGAGTCTCAAAATTAGACATTCAAACTTCAGGGGAATTCACTGATAGTTTTCACTGTCTAGATTCCTCTAGCCGAAGTTTAGGCATGTCGGATGATGGCACATTCATTACCTATCCTAATATTGGCAACAATTTAACTTCAATAATGGATGATATGAAGCACTTAGTTTATGTTGTTTCTTTATAAGGTGGAACCTTCATCATGTAGCAAAACAATTGCTCCATTGTGGAATACTTATTGCGCGTTCCGTTCCGAAACGGACCCTCAAAAAAAATAAATACGTTTTTTATACAAAGGATTTTTACACTTTAATATTTAATCCGTTTTGTTTTTTCTTTGAAGCTCTAACGTCATACTGATGAGGGAACACTGATGCTAAGATAACAGAATTATTAATAATCACATGGCTCTAACTTCGAGCGGATAAATCTGAGAGAAGAGTTGGTGTATGCAGAAGGCTAGCAGTATGCAACGAATGATCATGTGAAATTGAAGTCACGAACGAGAAAAATGAATGCTAAGAAGCAGAAGTATGTCATACAAAAGATATAGTTTACTGAAAGAGGTTGGTCAATTATGTTCAAGAATAGCACTTACCACACATCTACCTTACAGCTACAGAATCTATGATGACATGTGCATGAATGATTGTCAAAGGCATGAAAAAGCCTTGTATGACGTTAGTGGTGCGCTATTTGAATTGTGTGATAATTCTGTTATCTTAGCACATGTGTTCCCTGCTCGCTGTTGTGAAATGGTGAAGTCACGGGCCAGTAGGTGTTACCTCAATAGATTTTGCGGAAAACCAGCATATTATGTTTTTTTTTTACATTGTAAATAAACTCATTCCGACCCAGTACGTTCCGGAATGTACGGAACGGAACGTTTCGACCCATTTTGGTCGGAACGGGCTTCTAAGGTGGAATAGTATGTTGCTAATAAGAAGCAAAAATTAGTGAAAGATATGAAGTGGTAAAATGACCCAAAGACTGAATCTAGCAGCATATGTTTTACTTAAACAATCTTTTAAGGCAGCTAAATAGTCCTAAGCAGTATTTGAGGCAGCCCAATGCCATTCACTACTTTTCAGTAATTTAAAAAAAAATTACAATTTTGTTTCATTGAAAAAGGGCGCCCCATAAAAGATAATACTTGTTTTTGTGCTCCCGGTTACTATCATTACTCCATCTTTCTCTCTTCTGGCATAAGCAGTTCGCAGTGAAGAGTGTTCAAAAATCTTTAGAAAAACCTACTGGTTTTGCAATTGCACGCCACTTGTACAAATATTAATTATTCACCCACCTTATTCATTTGCTATTCCTAAGCAGGCCACAAATAGTTGAAATATATTTTTGGTTTGATATGGTTTTTCAGCTTTTTTGGTTGCACGCATATTCTATTCTAAGATTTGTGTAATGCTATTTGCGATTTCTCAAATTGAATATGTGGGATATATTCCAATTCCTCGAAGAGATTATTGTCATTTTTTTGGACATGCAAATTCTCTTTCATCCAAGTAGTGGGCTTCTGTATGTCCTTATTGACATCTTTTGAGGGTGAGCATGCCTCTGCAATTAATATAATTCTGTATTATCCATAACTTATTCATTTTACTCAGTGTCAGAACGGTAAAGTTTGTAGTTGCATTTTCAACATCTTTTTTGTTCTTTTTTTCTCCAACTCTTTATTTGAATGCAACATAGTTCATTCCTCAGCAAGCAATCTTGTTGCAGCGTAATCACTACCTAGTTCACTGTAAGCTTTTGCAAAATATAGAATTTTTTAATAGATTTCTTTTTTGTATAATCAAGTAGGCTCTCAAAAATTTAACATACTCAAAGTCTATTATCTACCTCCCAACTTTTCCCCGTTCACTACTGGTTATTTAGTTTGTTTGCAAATATATTTCTCTGTAGCTTAGAAACATGTTTCGACCCTATTGGGCCTGAACATAGTTCTGGAATGTACAGGGTCGGAATGTTCTCTTTGAAAATTAAAAAAAAGGTATTAAATTGCCACCTGCTGGCCGCGATATTCCTTCTTTTTGATAATACATTGAGGGATGCTAGATAATGTTGCTGTCAAAGAACCTAGATGAATTTCGTTGTTGTTGATAGTCTGCTTTCACAGTTGTTGTTGCCTCAGTAGTGAATAAGATAGACAAATTGGTGCTCCAGAAAGTACCAATAGCATGCACCTCCAATAATAGCCTAAAATTTGTTGCTCCTAGGATGGCATCTTGTCGGACTCATGCAACTATGAGACCTGGAAGCTGCTATTCCTATGTGATTGTGTGCTGATTCAGAGGTGCTTATAGCCAAAACATCTGGCAAAAATAAATGAAATTCATGCAGTTCATGTTTATCCCAGAATCGCTACTTTGTACGGTATCTTGATTCCTTTGTTAAAAGATACGTATTTTTTGAAATTTTTTTTGGTGAAGTCCCGGAACGAAACACATTTCAGAGTGTGTTCCGTTCCCGGAACGGGCAACTATGCTCTGTAGATGGATGTATTTAAAGTTTTAAATTTTTTCTATGCAATAAATTTTGAAAAATGTTTGTTGTTTGGATTGTTGATTTTGAATGTCATGGAACTGTGAAGTAAATTGCATGATAATCTTTTTAATTGATAATTATGTACTTCTATACAATTTTCTATTGTTATTTGATTCATTGAGATTTGAACCATGATTCCAAGTCAGATCGAGTCATCTGATTGATATCGATTTAGGTTTTAGACTGATTCATAAAACCACATCATGTTAATTCCATTCAATCTCATTCTAAATGACATAAATCGATTGTAAAATAAAATTGTGAACTAAAAAATGCTTAACCTATCTATAAGCGATTTTCCTGTCAGTAATTCAAAAATCACTTTTCTTTTAGATTCTTGAATTCTTTTTGAAAGGTCCTGATTTTGAATTGCTTAAAATTTTGATTCTTCCAGTTTTGAAAAGGTGGGAGACATTGCTTGCCTTTTAACCCAATCCATACGCCCAAATAATCTGTCATTTATAATATATGAAGTAGTAGAATGGTTTATGTTGGCCAACCTTATTGTTCTTCGCTTAGAAGTTTTCAAGAATATGTTGTAGGAGCTTGAAAAGTGCATAATTTAAGGCTCTTAAGGTAGAGTTGAAAGCCTTTGTATATGAATAATACTAAATGCGGATTTGAGTCATGTAGGGTTGTCTTGGTTCTTGATTGAGCACATTGATGGAGAGGTTTTCAAAGTTAAAGAGTTTTTGAAGATGGTTGAATCATGGTTCACATTTTATGGATCAGAATCCACAAGCAACCCCTCCTTTTCCTCTTCCTAGTTACACTCCCAATTGACCGTAACATTTCTCCCGTGGTTCGTTTGTTCTGTTTCTAGTCAGTGCTGTCAAGTGGTTTGTCATTCTTACAATCTTCATCGTTACTCAAATCTTCCTTTTTTGTATGGTGTGGAAATTTCTAGATCTTCTAGACCTACATTTATTGCCTGTAAAACATTCTTATTGACCTTTTTTTTCCAGTGGTTAAGTAGTTGTTCTAAAGACTTTCTTGAGGGAATGAACTTTACGCTTCCCACGTGAACGGTTCTCCATATTGATACACTGATGTAAGGATGTTAATATTCTTGTATATTGTAGTTGGATTCTATATGATTATAGAATTAATTATTATATTATAGAATTATCATATATACGATTCTATAATATATTGGTCATGGAAGTTTTAAAGTCTTTTCAGCTCTTCCCATACAATAGCAGAAAAAACTCAACCTATACTTCTTCAAATGACTCTATAAGCCAAAATTAATTTGAAGATTTGAAGTCTCATATTGTAAAACTAGTACGAGGCATTTTTAGCAACAAGCTAAAGTAAACTTGATGCAAGGCTTTGAGAGTTGAAAAAGGTGGCTTGAAATCAAAATTGAAGCTGTTGATTCAAAGAAAACAAGCTACAAAATTTGTTGAAGGTGATGACGTTTGTTCTTGGTTGCACTTTCTTTTGGGTAAATATCTATTTTTCTAGGTGACTCTTTATTCCAACACATGATAGGTGTTTCCATGGTACTATTGTACCTCCCAAACGTTGACTTTTTCTCTTTTGAATTTGATAAAGTTTTTTTTGTAGGAAACCTTTTTCAAAGGCTCAGGTGAACTCAATTGTATAAGAAGTGGTTATAACTGCAATTTTGTAGACCTTTCTGTAAGGCAGATTTTTCAGCTCCCAAATCACTTTGTTTTTTCAATTTCTTGGACTTCCGATTCCGAGCTTTGATAGTGAACGCCCGCCTCTCAAACTTCAAATTTCAAAACAAAAAGATCATAGGTGCAGCAAAAGAAGTCATTTTAGTGCAACTGCCTCTCTCTCCATGTTTCAGCCATTAAAGTCCTAAAACGTACGAAGTGACAACAACCTTATAAATTAGTGCAAACTTCTTTTTATGTAAGCACGAGGAATCCAAGGACCTGAACAGAATGAAAATCTGACTGCTACTGAGGAAACTACAACTAAACTTCCTCAAACTCAAAAACAAGTTAAGGATAGTACATCACATGGAGCGTCACATAAATAATAGCGGGTATTGAACTAATTATTGTCTGCACAATCAACAAAGAATTGAGCTGCAAGCTTTAAGTAGATTGCAGAGCCTGCTGTCAAAGCAACTGCAGAGCTTTGAGTCTCCTACAAAGAGCTCAAGACTTTTAGAATGCTGGATTGTAGAACTAATGTGAGATGCGAGCTACTCAAATTCTAATTTCTTGGAAATCTTTCTTGTAGGGTTTGTAAATAGGGCTAGGGCTGACATCTTCATGGCATGTGGTTCTGCTTCCTGTCACCCTTGGCCTGCCCCTTATCCACTTAATTATGATCCCAAGGTTCCACCGATTTAATAAATGACCGCGTGATTAAAATGACCACAATAAGTCCATGTCTCTGTTGACCGTGTGTGTGGCAGTGTGTGCACATGCCAGAATGCAGATAATGTGTCTTAAGTAATTTTTCATAAACTTATAGATGGGAGCATCTTACCAAAGTATGGGTTCAGGGGCCTTGCACCTGTCAGAGAAGGGTTATAAGCAGCTCCATGTTCTCGGATGGTTCTCACAGCTAGATGAAGTCACTCCCACAAGATAGAGGGAGTGGAACTTTGAGGTTATTCTACTAATTTTTCATTAGGGTTCTTAATGATTGAGTCACTTAATATTTTCTTGTATGTCCCTTCACATGCACACAAGTGCAATCAGACGCCAGACCTATAGGTGAAGAAAAATGTCAAATTCAACCACTAGGCGACATTTTAGGGACCTGAGTCGCTTATTATGACAGAAGTCTTATCCAATAAGGCTCTTTGCATTGGCGATTTTTGATTCAGTTTATTGTGGTTGTGATGCAAGTGAAATGACTATCTGCTTCTCTCAAGCTTTTAGCATTCTAAACATTTTGTTCAAAAGGCATTAGAAAGATTGATGCAGAGCGTAATGATGAGACACAAGCCAGTCGGTGCCACTATTTTAATTGCAATGACTCAATTTTGTAACAATCTTTCTTTTATGTTTAAGCATTTTGCTCTAAGAGTGCCTGATGATGAGATACAGTGGATGGCACTAACCCTATTTGTCAAGGGATGTTCATATGAAGTTCTGTGCAAGTTTTCTATTTAACAACATTCATGTTCAAGCTATCTAAATGCTTACAAGTATACTTAATCGGCTCGCTGTACGTCCCATCTTGCTTTTGAAGCCTACTTTGAAAAAAAATAGGTGTAAGAAATTGGAAGAGAGCATTGTGCATTCATTTGTTAAGGAAGATTATTGTATGAGTTTCAAACTAAAAACTGACTAGTAGTAGTAGTGTTTCTGATAAATGAACCAGATTATTGTGACAAGTCTATGATACTTCCCTAAGGCACCAGTGGGGATCCCATCTCCAGATCTGGATGCCCTACCTGGACTCCAGTCTAGTTCTGAATTGTTTTGTTTATTTGACTCATGGCATGAAGTCAACTCATATTTTATACCCCTGACTTCGCTGGCAATTCCTCATTTTTGCATCTTCTGTTGCTGCTACTTCCTAATCTACTTTCAGGCAACCAAGGCTTGCTGTTAGTGATATTCTTCTGAATTTATTGAAAGAATCCTCTCATGCTAGCTCCGTAATTCGACATCTTTCCTTTTCATGTTGTTTGTCTTCAATTTTGGCTCTTAAGTTCACTCTGCAAGATGGAAATCAATTATCATCATAGGATTTTTGATGGCATTACATAGGATGGCACCTAGGAATGCTAACAGCATCTGAAATGGAGGTTTTATTCCATGTTACCTGCTCACTAGAACATTCCCATTGCTAGTGGTCATTTTTTAGAGATCAGTTTCATCGTAACTCATAGGCTTACCATACCACTCTTTCCACTTGAGTGACCATTCTCTAAATGACATGATGTATCTTGTGTGTGCTTTGGTTTCCTTTCATGTCATTTGCTATGTGCTCCTCCTGGATTGAAAAATTGTCACTGGACCTTTTCGAAATCTAGAGGCTGAAAAGTTGTCGGAGGAGCCAGGTGGTGTTGCAGCTGTTTCTATGGGATACTTTATCCAGAAAATCTCTTTTTAAGCTGGAGTTTCTTTCAACTTAAGCTTCTAAAGTTAATGTTATTGCTTGACCAAGATTGAAGCCTAGATCTTCTGTTGGGAAGAGCATACTTCATGGACTGTTTTTATTCTTCAGAATCACCTCTTTTATTGGCCTCCATCCTGAATCTTCTTTCCATTACAGCATTTTTTAATATTTTCCTTTCTGTTGTATATCCTCATTTGTGTGGCAAATTGGTGTTGAACTTCTAACCTCATGGAGAGGAAAGGAAGTCCCAACTACTCACGACTCATTGGAGAACTGCATTTATCATTTGTTATGCCATAATGTTCTGCACATTGTTCTGATATTTTCTTGGTGGTATTTTTTCAGTTGAGGAAGCACTGAGTCATCCTTATTTGGCAAGCCTTCATGACATCAACGATGAGCCAAGTTGTTATGCACCATTTGATTTCGACTTTGAACAACCTAGTTTTACTGAAGAAAATATCAAGGAGCTCATTTACCAAGAGACCCTTTCCTTTGATTCAGATTTGATGCAATGATGGGCTTGATGTGTAAGGAGCTTCTTCCTGGAAGAGCTATTTAAACACCTACAACGTTTGGTAGGAAGGCTATAGGTAGCAGTCATAAGCCACGAGAAGCTATTTGACACGCCCTCTTGTGCTTCTACTTTCCTAACAATCCACCAGGAAATTGCAAATTACCAGGAGGTAGCTTGATTCAAGCTTGATCAAACTGCAACTGTAGTCAATTTATCCCATTTGTATTTCCATAAGTGGAGGCAATGGTTGTATTCTGATAACCTATGACTATAAGGAAGCTATTATATTTTCTGTCTGAAGGTCTAGAAGTCATAGTCTAAATATATGGAGGAGATTGTCTGGAGACAGATTCTATGGTGTATTTTGATGGATGGAATATATGTAAAAATCAATTATATTGTAACGCTCGCATTGAAGCAACTTCACTAGAAGACATGCCACTCTGAAGACTATTTTGAGTTATAATTATTTGGGAAGGTTTCATCCGAAACCAGTATCGACAAAAAGTTGACAGATTCGTCCTTGCAATTTCAATAAAGAGTAGCTGGTTTTGAATTTGAACCTTTCTCATGCTCCAGATTTTAGTGTAGCGCATGCGATGAGCTGGCACGATTGGCCTTTGAGTATCAACATAGCAGCCAATGTGTTTTGACAGGTTAGGCTAGCCAAGTCAGGCATAGGTGAAATAGTAATTTGACTGTCACCTCCAGATTTGTGTGAGGCCTATGGCCAAAAGTTATGTTGTGAACTTTCGAAGTTTTATCTTGCCTGATAGTATGAAATTGCAGTATCTTTTATTGGCAATTAGGGATCTTTTGTGGTGCACTGATTATGGCGCTGTCATATAGCACTGTATGCTGATGTTAAAATGCTGTAATGAGCTTTGAAGTTTTGTCAGTAAAACTTGTTTCGTGATCTTAGACACATGTTGCATTACTTGTTTTATGCTTTTTTAACAATTCTTGCTATTGAGTTGGCAAACAAGGAGATAGCTTTGCTATTGGTGTTGACACGATTTGCTATATGCTGTGTTGTTTTTTGTTGCTACTGAGCATTTGTTTGATCAAAGCTGGTAGAACACAGAGTTTGTTACCCAGCATGCTTGGAGCTTTGTGTGAATGGCTTCAAACCATGCAGTATATAGGTAGGGCCTTGCTTGGCTGCTAGAAATAAAAAATGCTTTTGATGTAGATACTTATGTTGGTAACTCTTTGATTTAATGTGTGGGATTTATCACATGTTGATATGTGGGTCAGCCTCCATCCCTTGCAACCTTCTCTTAGTGTTCTTGACAATGATTAATTGATCCATTTAGAAATAGAAGCCAGACATGGTCTTGGAAAACATAACTTATATAGTAACAAGGTCTTCAGCTACCAAATATATAATGCGACACCTATCTATACCTTACATATCAGGGTTTAGTCATCTCTTGCACTCATAATGATGAAGCATGTGAGTTACAGGAGCCCTATTTTAGAGTGTCAAGAAGGGCCCATAAAAGCTAATGATATAGTACCTGGGCCAGAATGTAACGAATTGCCACAGAGTAGTAAATAGGTGCGTGGCCCATGATATTGAAAGAAGATGAGAACTGTGAAATACGGCCCTATTATTGTGATGATTCTGTATGTCCGTAACACTGGTATGCATGAGAGACACGACAATGTTCAGTCAACTGTCTCTCAAATATCACTTGGTTGAAATGCTCGAGATTCACTTCACAGGAACAATCTATTCAAAATATCACATACTGGAGAGTTCTTGTAGAGCATGCAGTTGACCTCAGTTGCTTCAGGAGACCAAAATTTTTGGTCACCTTCCCTTCATTCTTAACATATCGTGACATCTTTTTGCACTAAAATTTTGCCAAGGATGTGAGGCCAAGCCAAATAAACTGATTATGGCTTGTGTTCTAGTGAGCTGCATAGCATATGGTGGTGGATAAATTTCATTGTCTAGACTATTGTTTGTAAATGTCTTGCCAGTTTTTGCTCTTGATTTCATCCAGTCCTTATTGATAAAAAGTTGCTGCAGGATTATTAGCATTTCTTTTGAAGGTTGAGATGGCAAATGTCATCAACTTTTAGGATTTTGTTTCCCCAATATGTTCAAATCTTTTAGGGTCCTAATTAGAACAATTTCATTCAAAATCTTTCATTACATATTACACTTGACTCAAGTCTGAGAGACATAACTAGTCTTCATTGAAGAAAAGTTACATGATCTCAAAATGGGAGTAAACTGGAAGAAGAAAGGCAAGTGGCTGAAAGGGCATCTCAATGAGATGGAGATTAGGCAAGTGTGCTATTAACTGAGACTGAGACCGATTGAAAGTGAAAAAATTGAAAAAATTGTCGTTTACAATCATTATGGAAAGTTGGATCACAAAGCAAATAGTGCTTGAGGAAAGTTTCTCTTGAAAGTTGTATTTGGCTTATTCAAGTAAAACTGGAAAAGAAATGTACACCTAGTTCTTGGCAATAACACGCAATTGAACACATCAATTAACAAAGCTCTCCTCACTTGGGCGCTATGTTCCCACTGAAACCAATTTTCTCAATGAACAAAATTCCTAGTAGTCGTCAATTTTTGTTTTTATAAGATGGAATTTAGTCGAATCTTGTAAGGTTTATGTACTTATTGTGAATGATTTGAAAAATATTGGTTCACCATCCACATTAACAAATATATGTACCTTAACAAGCACAAAAATCTGTATCTTTCCACATGTGGTGAGTTTGTTTTTTTAGCATATGTTGGACTCGACCCACCCATGTTCAATTCTCCACGATCCCACGGGTTGATAATATGGAAGAGTATTTTGATGTTGAGAAGAATAGTTTGGAAGTACTTCAAATTATGTTGATTCATTTAAAAATGCTCACATTGTTAGATCGTATGTTTTCCATTTGTTGTTAATCGTTGTCTTTTGTGTGTTTGGTGTATTTTATTGGTAATTAATGCTAGGTGAATACTTCTAGATTGCTAGTCACTACCCTTGGTAGCACTATCAAATCCTTTTCCATTGCAGTCTTAGTAGTTGTGTATATAAGCATTGGTTCGTGCAACAAGGAAGCCTTCTTTCTTCTCTCAAAGTAACAAGGACTTTCAGTGCAAATGCATTCTTGTTTTATAATTTCTTGTTACTTTCAGACTTAGACAATAACCATAAGATTGTCAAAGCTATATTTACCAGTATTGTGAGGCCAAGATATAATTTTGAAATCATCGCATGGAAGTTGAAAGTGATGATGGCGAGGGCAAAGGAGGTGAAATTGATAAAGTGATAATAATGTTTGGTCTAGCCTTGGGAAGGACCCAGGGGGGTAGGGGTTGAGCGCGCTTATAGTGGAGGGCATGATATCTATGTAGACAATGCAAATGTTTTGGGAACGTAATTGAGGTTTTAGTAAACCTTGGCATAAAAATTGGGACTCTTCTCATGGAGCAATGACAATATCATGAACTACAACCATGTCAGTGTTAGGAATGATTTGTAAGTGTTTGGAGTGTCCAAAAATGCAAGTGCGAGCAAAGTTCCAGACGGATTACTGACAGCTCTTTGCCATCAACACGACTTCGAGTCTCAGATTAGGATGTGTTGACAATTGAATAGCTTTTCGATAACGAATATGAACCGGAGCAACAAAATCGAGGACAATATTGTCAGCCTATGCCACCTCCAAGAAGATCAACTTGAGTGTGTACATAGCCTATAATGTATATTAATAAGTCTATTTGCTAAAGAATTCAAGAATTGACTATAGTTGATGAAGCACTCAACCAGTTAGACTTTGATGTAGAGAAGCGAAGAGTACACCTCTTTGATCAAGAACTAGACATGGTTAATTGCCGAATTGCCTGCTAGTAGCAATCTAATTGATTGCAAATGGATATTCAAGATCAAATGTAAAGTTGATTGGATTTTCGATCGAAGGAAAGCTCGACTAGTGCGAGATGATTTTTTCAAATCTCGAACGTTGACTACAATGAGACTTTCAGTCTTGTAGTCAAAAGGACTCCTCAATCAAAACACTCCTATCATATGCTGTTTCAACCAACCTTGAGGTGCATCAACTCGATGTAAAGACAACTTATCTGACTAGAATAATCGGAAAAAAAAAATACATGATACAACTTGAGGGATACATTCTCATCATGTATGCAAATTCCATATGTTACTTAATGGCTTGAAGCAATCAACCAAAGCTTGGTTTTAGATAATCAACACCTTTGTCATCCAACACGATTACAATTGAGACACTGTCGATTCTAACGTCTACTTCAAATCAGTGCAACATTTCTTTATCATTGTCACCTTGTATGTTGATGTTGTTTTTCAGTGATAGTGTCAATATGATAAAAGATGCTAAGAAGATGATGTCCTCAAAATTCAACATGATAGATCTGGATGAAGCTCACTACTGTCTAAGAATTCAAATCCGTAGAGACAGAGTGAGAAGGTTGATCTATAGCTGCCTTGTTTGAAGGATTACTCCATCTTAGAACTTTGCTATAATGTTGTTTAGTTTGCTTCTTTGTTATTGCTTTGAAAGGCTTACTATCTTTCAAAATAACTACTTTTGGTGGTTTTGGTGGAGGTTGATTTGAAATATGATGTATCTCAAATATGGCTAGATCCATATTATGTAAATATGCCATTATAAGATAAAGCATGGCTAACTGGTATAAGGTCATCTTCTATTGGATCTTTTGGATCGATGGAAATCCAAGCAAGCGCCCAAAGAAGGCACATTGTACTTTGCAATATAGCTAGTTGTGTCCTTGGTTCTCCTTGAATATAAGTAGTTGGTGCATACTTTCCCCTATCCCCTTGGGGTGAGAGGAGAGCCATGTGGCTAGTTGGTTGGGGGTGGGATCCCAACACAAGCCCACACTTGGCCAAGCATTTTAGATAGTATCACAACCTTTGGAGTTCCCTTTGTTTGTGCTTGCTCGAGGGGGCCTGTTGTAGGGCTATTCGTTTGCAAGCTGCGCATAGGGCTGTGTGTGCTTGAGGGCCAAGAAAAGGCACATTGTGGTGTACGTTATTCATATTCACTGCATAAGTAATTGGCGTATTAAGAGTTTGACCATTGGCAAGTGTTATATCACTTACGAATGATAATTCATAATTGGGGAATGGGCAAGATCACCTTTGAAAATTGGGAGCAAGCAGTCAAAGTTGATCCAATTACATGGACAGTCAAACAAGTTCCACAAAAAATTGATGATGATTTTTCAATAATGCATTAGACAATAGATCATGAAGATAAAGCGCTGGAAATTCATTATGATTTGATGTTGGAAATATGTTGTGCAATGGTCGATTACCTATTCGACCTTGAATTGTCGACTGAATATAAGTCGACAATGGCAATGATGGTTGATGTGATAACAAAACCAATTCACTACTATCAGAACTACAGTTAAACTATCATTCACAAATTCAAAAAATGAATAATAATTAGATTGTTATGTCAGTTAGATCAGATTAGAAACTTAGATTATAATAAGCGGGAATAACAGAAGTAGTAGAACAAGACAAAAGTGGCAGAAGTAGTCTATATTAATAAATGATGAATTACAGCTACTAGATACTTCTGCTATTTACTTTGATTACGTCATGATAATAATGCCTCTTATTTTGCTATATGTTTCACTCTTACACATATTGCAGTCTATGCCTATGGCAAAACAGAGAGGAGAAGAACAAGAAGAATTACAAAATAACAACTTTGAAAACAACTTAAACTAATATGATCTAATTGATCTATTTATAGTTTTTGATGGTGTGGCCTTAACAGAAAACACTATTATCCACGTGGCAAGTGCCACATGGGGCTTTGGGATTGGCCCCAAAAATGTAGCAGATAAGGCTCCACTATTCAGTATGATTTAGTCGAGTTTGGAACCCTCGACAGTTCATTGACTTTTGGTTGACTCGAATTTTGTGTGACAATCTCCTAAAATTTAAAGCTATTGACTCTATGTCGACAATACATGTATTTTTGCAAACGGTCTCAACACCTTTGACAATGTCTCGACAATGCGAGTAAAACTGTAGAATGCACATAAAATGGTTCCACATTACAAATGATTTTGAGGATTAAATCTAACGGATGCATATCTCCCTTAATTGTCCAGTCACTATCTCAATTGGCCCTAGTTTGCTAACTGAACCTCTAACTCAATGACCCAATAAATTGACTTTTATGTTAACACTCTCTCAAAAAGTAGACTTTACTTTTCATCCAAACCTATACATAACATCAAAGTCAACAAACTTCAAGTAAATAAAGCTTTGATCTAAATCTATCAAACTTTTCTCTAATGAGTGACTTGGTGAAAATATTAACTAGTTGTTCGTTCGTACTACAATGAGCACATTTATTTATCTATTCCTCAATCTCTCATCTATAAAGTGATCATGTGTTTGGTTCTCACATGGAACACCAAATTTTTCGCTAGTTGAATGCCACTCTAACTATCACTATATAGTCATGATGATGTTTTCATACTTCAGATCAATTTCTCCCAAAATTTGTCTCAACCATATGGCTTCATGTTGGGCATTGCAAACTGCTTTATACTTGGTTTCTTGGAAATTTTATTGAAGTAAGTGGATTTCCAGCATGTAATAAGGAAGTTATCTCACTCTTCTTGCCCTAAAACAAAACCCTAGCCTAGATCCTAGAGTTATGCTTGGTAGGTAGCTAGTTGGTCAAATTTTCACCTTAAACTGGGATGACCACCAAATAGACATGACCAACTCTCTTGAGTTGAACTAACCTAAATTAGGAGTGGGTTGCCACGTGGCATCTTGGTCTTCCATGTGTGGAACCCAATTATATCCAATATTTACAAAGTTCTACATGACTAGATTTGCCAAAATAGGCTATTTTTTACCGAATGAATTATTAGTTCAAAAGAGTGTATATGTCTAAATGCTTGTAGACGCGCGATCTCTCTAAGACAATCCTCTGAAAATCTCAGAGAAAAAGATCAAATATAGCGCTCTATTTCGCATTGATTCATTGAGTCATTGAGCAATTAGTCGATTTGTTGGTTAAACTGTACATTGATGCGCTACTGAATATATATACATGGTAGATGTATAATTAAAAGAATGCCTAATTCATGCATTTACAAAGTGGATTAAGGCACTAAATTCCACTATTGATAGTTGTTATTTGATAGAATCTTATTTTGTTGAAGATCTTGCCCAATCGTGAAAAACAAGGTTGAAAATCGATCACGGTCAAAACTAAATAGTCGATAGTCCGAATCAAGATTGAGTCAAAATTGATAGTTGATGATTGAATAGGCTTTGCCAATGATGATGGTCGATAGTCATTGAGAATTGTTTGATTTGGACTCAAATGCAGAGTGCCAAAGTCGAATAATGCTGACCTTTGTTCTGTCGTGAAAGCTTGAAGGTTGTGATACGTACCTTCTACAATTGTTTTGATTATTGCCTTCAACAACTGTCTTTGATAATTGGCTTCGATTCGATAGTTCGTCTTGTAGACACCTGTTGGCGATCCCCGTGTATTTTACAGAATGTTAAACAATCACGTGTATCATTGTATATATGAGGGATTCGATAATAGACTGAAATGGATTTCCCTTTATTTCGTCATTCTCCTCTTTGGTTTGAGGGCATTACTCTTTCAATAATTTAAGACCTAAATCCATAGGAGAATGTATAAGCTTGCAATTCATAAAATCGAATTTAAAAAATATATTTTGATATTTATCTCTGCTGAGTAATGTAGAGGAGCTCCTTGTTTCTGTTTTTGTGGATTTGGATCCCGAGACAATAATGAGCTTATCCTAGATCTGTCATCTTGAATTTTTGAGATTTTAAGGGTTTTTATTAATGTTGGCCAATGCACTTCAACACATGAAAGTGTAATTGACGCATCGTTGCAAATACGTTTCATTCAAGGTGTTGTTTGTAATCTAGAGAGGTTCGAATGTTTGGAAATATTTGATATCCTATTTTTGAATACAATATTGTTCTATGGTTATGTCTTGAGATATGGTTCCTACAGTCAATGGTGGATGGTGTTTTGTTGCACCTTCTCGCAAGCGTATCCATATCGATGATAGTACTTGATGTATTAATATTTTGATTGCTTTGTAGAAGATGTTGGGTATGTGTTGGCAAAATTTGTCTTCATAAAGTTAGATCTCCCATTTGGCAATTTTTGGGTATGGGAGCTTGTTGCTCATCACCATCTTTCTTTTGTGGCCATATAGCAATTTTGGAAAGTTTAGTTCTTCACTACAAATATCTTGATATAATCCTATTGGATTTTGGCCCTTGCATGGAGCGATTGCTTTGTAACAATTTTCATAATCTACCACTTGTTGGGCGCTTGTGAAATTGTGCATGAAAGTGTGTTTCCAAATCTTCATCATCGAGCTCGTTTGCCTCATCTTCGGAAGTGTTTGTTTGTAGTGTTTCATCTTCTTCCATATCAGGTTGTCTGTACTTGTGAAAATGCGTTATCCAATCATTATTGATTTTGATATTACATTCCTTGTATAATGGCGTATCACATAATTGTTATAAAGATTGCATGAGTTTGATTGGTCTTACGATTCCGCTCATATATGCAGACTTGTAATACTTGTGAGTCTTCATAGAGTTGCTTAAATTTGTTAACTATCGACATTTGTGGCAGTAGTCATCGTTTTTGTCCATATGTATTGCTTTCGTTTTTTGTTGTTTGATGAGAGATGTGGTTCTATAGTGATTGTTGGATCTTTTCAAGGATATACTTCAACTTTGTCAACAATGTTCATTTGTATGATGATGATTTTTATTGTTCCAATTGGATTGACGTATGTCACAATTTCTTGAAGTCTTGTTTTTGAATTAGTGTCACAATGATATACTGCTAAATTGTAATTCATGCATTTTGAAAACCAAAACAAACATAAGCTATCACATTGTATTTTGGAGATTGATTGTCGTTGTTGGTAAGAAGTTTTATATATGTATCAAATGATGTGATTTGCTCATATTGGATTTAAAAAATTGAATCATTTTTGTAGTGTTCTTTCCAAAAGGCCCTTTTCTCTTAAACTTACCAAAAAACATTGCGCGGCATTTGATCGATGTTTGTTCGATGTAATGTGATGATTCACTAGAAATGAAAAAACACTGTAAATGTCATGGTTGACTTGATAAATAAAATAAAATTCTAGACCTATATCATGTCTTGGTCCATAGCCTTTTGCACTAATATTGTTAGTCATTGTACTTGTAAAAGTTAAAATACTATGCTTCTCAAGCTAAGAAAAAATAACAAAATCTTAAAACTTGAATCGACTATAATGATAACCTTGTCTAATTTCATATTTGCTTTGATCTAAAACTAATTGATATCGTCTCTTCTATTTTGCTATTAACTTCAATCTATCAAAACCAATGATCATACCGCTAGCATTCGTGTAGAATTTTCCTCTCACGTCGAACTTGCATAAGTTTTGAATGTAGTCCTTCTCTATCTCCTTCTAAGTACTGTATAAACGGTGTTCCTAGTTCCAAAATTGAATCAATCTATGTATCCTTTAGAATGACTTCAATTGAAGACCCATCTAATTTGAAAACCTTTGCTCGTAAATTTCCAACTTTTATAGCAGTTGTTTTTTTTTGATAGAAACAACAATGTGTCGCACTTTCTTTGTTTACGAAGTTTGAAATTTTTTATATCGAGTAGACGATCTCGTATAAACTTTGATTGATTCCAGTCACCACCAATGTCCCTTGAACCTAAAACTTCAATCCGGAATCCAATTGTGAATTTCTTTGTTCTTTGTGTCATAGACAACAATATTAATTATGAAAAAAAGAAGTCTTAAAAGTACCTCGTTGCCGATTGCCTTTGTCCTAGCGTATGTTTCGGAGACTTTTTCCAACTTTTCAATGATCGATCCTTTTGGAACGTCCAAAATGATTGTTTGGTCTAACATGCACAATTGTGGTGGATTTGGCTTTTTCCAAATGTCCAAATTTCATTTTTGCTTTCTCATGAAATGCGTCGACAATCTTTTTGTAATTAGCTTTACAAGATGACTAAAAGGTTATCTGGAGAAAAAACAAAAACACGGAGTTCTTTGTTATGAAGTATATGTGAAAAATATTAAATAACATTCTAGTAAAAAAATTAAAAGATGCTTACACTAATTTTATCTTTCTCGTCAAATCCATCTGCAACGAATAATATGTCCCGATTTGAACAATGTGGTCCAACTTCAATCACTATAACAACTACTGTTGCTAGCAATGTGGGCTCGTTTTTTCCAAGATTTTGCTATATGATTTGTTTTGTAATTTTCATAGAATTTTAGAAGATTGATGTCGGGAAAAAATTCCAAACAAGTGTTGGATTGTGATAGTTTTGTAATCGTTGTAAATGGTTGCAAAATGACAGCGTAATTTGAGCTTCCTCCTATATCCTTTGATTTTTTGTCAACCACCGCAAAATCTCTAATTGAAATGCAATAAAAAATTTCCAAGTCAGTATATTTGTGAAGATAATTTTTGTCAATAGAGAGTGTGATTGTACCGTCGCCGCTTTCGTCAATCAAATCAAATTTCAAATATTTTTCGTACGTGGTTGTATCATTCCAATTCCCATACTTCCCGTCCTTCAGTGCAATTTATCAGCCATTTATAGGTTTGCTTTTGATAATGCATCATGTAAATAAAAAGCTTTTGCTTTTACTTGTGCCTCATGCATTGTTCGCATGAGTTATTGTTTATGCTTCATGGAAATTAAAATACCTCTTGCTCTTGCTTTTGCTTTTGCTTATGCCTCATGCATGGTTTGCATGCCGTCATAGTAATTTCTTTAAATTGGCAACAAATTCACGTTACTTTACCACTCAACTAAGGTTTCAGCCTTACAAAGTGAGACCACCACCGTATAATATCCTTTAATGTTGACTTTTTTTCAAACTCCATGACCTACCTTAACACGATAGGCAAGGACAAAATAAATTCTTTTGCCATAAGAAATGAACTCTCTCTCTTGCCACAAGAAATGAACTCTCTTGCCCTAATAAATGTATGAATACCCTAAAACAAGAGGAGAACACACAAGGATTGGTTTAAATGGGTGGCATCAATGAGAGATGAAGTGCATGGGGTGAGAGAGTGGCATTGCATGTGAGTGACATAAAGTGAGAGTGGAAGGAGCAAAATTGTGAGAGAGAGAGAGAGAGAGAGAGAGAGAGAGAGAGAGAGAGTAAAACTTGAAAATGACATACATCTCTAATCATGTGTTCACTCCTCGCCACCTTTTAGAAAAGTCGACAAACTATAGGAATGAAATCGGTTTTAAAAAAATTGACATTAGAAAAATAGTGACGATCTTTATATAAACAAAAAAAACCTTGTTATAAGTAATAATCGTTAAAAAACGAAGAAGTTTCAAAAAATGCAAGGCTTTTTTTTAATATAACTCAAAAAAGGTTTTCCGAACACGAACAGAGCATGCTAGGCCCTTAACCTAAAAGGCCAAATGGTCACGCGAAGGATTCATCAACTAACTAAAAATTTTGGTAGTGCCCACTTATTTTTTTACCTCTTAGAAATTACCAGTCCAGTAAAAAAATTTCTTATTCAAAGGAGACGTGGATTTTAATTAAACTTAAAGTTACCCCTATTTATTTACCTTTAAAGAGTTACTGTCCCTAATTAGTTCTCTGCCAGTTCTTGTTGGCCTCATTTATTACTAGTCTTTTCCATATTAATTAATTTCTCGTAAATAGCGCTTTTTAATTTAAATAAATAAATTAATTCTCGTATTATTGACAAAAAAGAAAATATTATATTTTATTCTTAAAAATTCGGTAGCTGCTTTCCCTCTATTTTGGGTTTATCGAAATTTTTTATTATTATTAGGAATATTAAGATTTATTGTACTTGAAAGAAAATTATTTGTGCTGAAAATAATTAAGATTTTTAATAACTAGAAAATTTGAGAAATAAATAATAATTAGAAAATAGGCAATCGGAGCGCTCATAGCCGTTGGATTGTGCAGGAGACTGCGCTCGTTGCGATGTGAACACGTGTAACTGCCTCTCTCGTATTTCATCTCTCTTCTCTCTGTCTGTGTGATATGTCTCTGTGGCGATGGCGATGGCGATGGCGATAGAGCTGATTTTTCTCTGCAGCGATGGTGGGGGAGCTTGATTTCTGAAGCTCTGAGCTCAGGGGGCGCTGCATTCAAAGCAGGTAGCTGGGTTTTTGCTTTGGAGCTGCGCAGATCGATGCCAGAATGGGTTGTTTCCAGCTGCAGTTGCCTGACTTGCCAGTAGTTCTATGCACATTCTGAGGAGCCTTATTGCTTCTGTTTGGCTATTATGGCAGCCATCTTTTGCCAGCATGTGTTGCTGCTACTGAGAAATTCACAGAGGATAGTGATGATCCGATGGTAGACTGCATCGGTGATAGTGAGGAAGACTTGTGGGTTCGTCTGTTGGTGTTAACAGGGTGGAGCAAGTAAACAAAGACCAGGATAGATGGTCAAGCAAAGATTCTGCAAGCTCCCAATGAGCACAGGACAGAATGTGGCTACAGTCCTGTAGCTTCATCAACTAGAAAAATAGTCATCTTTCAAATGCAGTAGTTAAGTGTCCTTCGGTTTCCATTTTCAGATCCAGCGAGCGCATCGTATATGCATTTCCAGTCAATCGTGAGTGAATCCGCAAGGGAAAGTGCCAAGCTTTGTTTGGCTGCCGATAGATTCAGTATGGCTAATATGCTTTCGAATTTACTGGGAAAAGACTTATGAGCTAGTTAATGTGATCAGCCAGGTGTAATGGAGCTGCATTGGATATTGCAACCACATTGGGTGTTCTTATTGTACTTTGTTTATCTCTGTCAACACCATGGAGCTCTAGGCCAGAATTTGCTGCAAATACGTTTCACGAAGGCACCTCCCAACATCACTTCCGAGACAACTGCAGCGTTTGAGTTTGATATTATTGACCAATTTGGAGGAGGTTCCTGCAGTAATTGCTCAATGGAATGCAAGGTATGTAAATTACCAGCATTGGGTGGCAAATAGATCTTCCTATTAGCAATGATTTTGCAAAGCTAGAAGTTATCCTCTGTAGTATTATGTATAGGGTGTTAAACTGAAGCAGCTCTAGTCCCTACCATTTGCTCTCATTTCAGAGTAATCTGGTACTACTATGTTTGAGAGAAGCATTTGTTTGTCCTTTGGATGGGTTGTGAGGACTGGTTTAGTCATGCTTGGTTTAGAGCCAGGTGATCTGCGCCAGAGAGTAGAGCATTTACATTTCCTTGGGCTGTATTGTTGCTCGGATCATGAAAATAGGGAAACTTTCCTGGAGGAAGCTGATGCTCATGGGTTATGAACAGAATGTCAGATTCAAGTATTTTCGATTGACCTGAGGAACTTTTTAAAAGTCAATATTCTATCGTTGTGGCGTTTGTTTTGGTAAGCAGGTGGATCAAGGTTCCTTCCAGGATTGCAGTAGTGGAGGAGATTCTTATGTCAACTTGCTAGATGGGTTGCATGTATTCAAAGTGTCTGTCACAGCTTCTAAAAAGTTATTCTCGTTTCAATACAGCTGGACTGTGGGTGAGATTTCTAATTTTAACTCTGTTGAGTGCTGGATTATCTGGGCGATTGAATGAAATCCATATGGTGGGCAACGCCGGATGCAATTGTGCGGTTTATTTGTTGCACTTTATGTTGCAGTTTTCTTCGCCTGAATGACACATTTTCTGGTTGTCGGTTCTAAAGAAGTTCTCAGTGTACCATCGCTGATACGTTTAGATTTTCTTATAGATACTATACCTCCCACCGCTTCTATAACAGCTGGATCAGGGTTCACGGATGCTACAAATGTTACTGTCAATATCCTTTTCAGCGAGCCTTGTAGTCATCCCACTGACTCTACCTGTTCTGGGATCCTATGTGACGTAAGGAGCTCTCCATTTGTTTTGGTTCTCTTTGAGAGAGATTGCATTGTACAATCCAGTTCTGCTAAAACTACTCTCCGAGAATGTGAACAGTGAAATTGACATCGTTAAATTGTAAACTGCAAAGACTGTTGCCACCCTGCATTGCGTTTGTCTCGAGAATGTTATTATTCAGCTTCTGTTGCTCATATTTGCTGTTTTTGAAGCTGACTCTCTTGTGAGACCTAATTTAACTTTCAAGCATGTGACAGCTACAAACAAATGGACCGGGAACTGTGGTACCATCTACCCTCGAAGTTATCCAACCTGGAATGGAGTACAGTGTGATGGTTAAACTCTCTGAAAGTTTTCCAAGTGGCCGAGTGGTTCTGGTCTTGGCAAAGGAATTTTGTACCGATGCCGCAGGCAATAGGTTTCAAAGAAATGAAAATTCCAGTTTTGTCATTCACTTTGGTATGATAAATTTTACCCTTTCCTCCTGCATAAGGCTGAAATTTATGGCACTCTTATAAAATTTTTGTTCAAATCATGAGAGCACTCAAAACTGATGAATTTAATAGAACTAAATTAGCAGTAGCAGAGTCCCAGTCAGGACTAAACTTTGCCAACCCCTTTGTTCATATTGTAAGTGTTTACATGTCTTTCAAATGACAGATCGGAGAATGATTTTTGCAAACTTGTCGACGTCAGTTCCAGAATCCGAAATAAGTATTAATAATCAGCCAAGAACTCTCAGGGCTACAAACCGTCAAGATGAACTTTTTATATTCCTCGACTTCTCAGAGCCCGTTATCAACACAACAGCTGAGATACTGTCTCAGTTCACAATGGGCATTGGTGCATTGATACCAACTACACGAAAAACCCATGGCAACCGCAGATTCTCTTTTCAGGTAGGCTTCTGTATGATAGCTTCAGCCTTCCGGCAAGACTTTCAGTTCTGAACTAAAATTCAGCTATGGTTTACAAACCAAGGTTTTTCTTCTTGTGTGGGCACTGGGAATGAGGGTCTTCAGATAATGATTATGCCTAAATCCTGACTTTTCAGATTACAAATGTCTCCAGTTTGGCGGTGATGACAGTTACCCTACAGACTAAGGCCTTGCTTAGTCGAACTGGCACTGGGGTTTCACCTGTTAATCCTATCACTTTTCTTTTTGGTAAGCCACAATGTTGTCTGGTTGCTTAAAACCTGTCACCTTAGTGAATGGAGGCTGTGTGCTTGAGAATGCATTTCAACAATTGTCTTATCTTCGGCATTGTGGATGTTTTGTCCCAGATCGTCTGAGACCAAAAGTAAAACTCAGCACAACATCACAAGCAAAGACAAAAGAGCACCATGTTTCAATTTTGATCCTCTTTTCGAAACCTGTTTTGCTATTCGATTCGTCGGCTCTTGTCATATCAGGGGGAAAGACTTCAAGGCAGGTGCATATATGAGTGCTTGATATACACTTGGTTAGCACTTATATGCAGTTCATGTTGCAGCTTTGCTTACTTATGCCGTTCTTCGAACTCACTACCAATTTTACATAGTGGGCCTCTGTCATGGCCTTCATTTATGATAGCTTAGGAACCCTTTCGTATACATAATTCTTTCAATTTCAAGTTTTCTGATTTCAAAATGGCATTCAAAACTGATTTTGAAGCGCTTTTATTTCAGACTTGTGTCATGATTGTTCCTGGTGGGTGAAGCATTATCTTGCAGATTTAAAGAGGTCTCAAGCACTGTATACTATCTTGAAGTTGTTTTCGATGGGGATGTGCTACTTTCAGTTATTGTGCCTCAAAACCGGGCATATGATGTTGCTGGGAATCCAAATTATGCATCGAACATGCTGCAGCTAAGACACTGTAAGTCTTGAGTTTGTAGATAACTGATGTACGAAAAATGGTGGAAATGGAATTGGAATTGAGATGGGTGTATAAGCAAGTAAATATATATCTGTATGAACTTCTTGGAGGATTATTGATCCAAATCACTTGCAAATGAGATAAGCCTCACCTTCATGCTTGAACCTTAAAGCTAGATTAATCGAGTCTAGTGACTTCAGCATCCATATGAGTTGTCAGGTCAGCCTTTTATTCTGGTTTACTCTTAACTTGTCTTTTTAGTTGGCATGCAGTTTCAGTACCTGCAATTTCAGTGGCCTTGTACTCTTTTACAACAGCAGGAATACTTGCCACAGCATTGGCCTCTGGTGCCCTGGCAATTTCTTCAGCAAGTTTGGCAGCAGCGGGTGCTCTTGGTAGCTGGTCAACATCTTCTGTTGTTACCGATCCATCAAGAAATTTGCTGGTAATTACTACATGTATTAACATCAAGAGAAATCAATCTAGCTCTGCATTCTCTCCCAATTTTATCTCTATTGCTATTCTAATAGGAGTCTGCATTTTCACCAACTGCAGCGGTACATTCTAAAAATGCTAAGGGGTAGTTAAGGGAAAATTTGAGTAACTTTCCCATTTGTTTCTTTATTTTTTTTATCACCATTCTTATGACTGCATTGTTGTGACTCTTGTTTGGGTTCTATTGGTCAATCCTTAGGTATTGACACTTACTAGTTGGTAATCCTTATATCTGTCATATCAGATTACCTTTACGACAAACTTACCTATATGTGGTCTGAGCACATCATTCATCATCATCATGAATGTAGCTGGGGCATTACCATAGCTTACTTATAATCCCTGATCTAATGTTTGTTTTTGCTTTTTATACGAAATTCAGAGAGGAATTTCTATAGTATTTAAAGATGATAGGACTCAGCAAATCAAGCCCGGGTGAAATGATAACTTGTCCTGTTTGCAGGGTTTGGCCAGTCATATCCAGATGTTTGCTTTTTCAGAATGGATGACAGTAAGCTTGCCGGTTGATTATTGCGAGACAGTAAAGGGGCTTAACTGGCTCATTCCACACAGAAAGCTTCCCTGGGAGAAGCAGCAAACAGAAAGCTTTGCAGTTGATGCTATCCCTCCAGGCGTTCTGGGATTGAGTCAAAGCAAGAAATCACTTGTTCAACACAGAAGATTATTTACTGGATTCAGAAACACTTTTCCTGGTTCCTATACTAAAGCCGTCCAATCTGTAAAATGTTGCCTAGAAACAGAAAGTCGTCTGCCATCTCTTGTTCTATTGTCTTTAGATGAGCAGCTTAACAAGAACCTCTTTGAAGGCCGACAGAATCTCTCGTACCAGGATGAACATACTGGTTATGTGAGCTGTTCAATTGTGAAGCAACCCTATGACTTAAACCTCATGCTGAGTATAAGTAAAAGATTTAAAACTCACTACAGTCTCTGGACTATGCAACGGCGCAAATTAGGTGTCAATGCAGCTGTGTTTGGGCCTGATCTTAGTGCTGAAGAATACAATTTCTATTTCAAGGTGGGTTGGTTAAACAGGAAGTGAAAATTGACGCTGAAGCTTATTTCTAGTTGCACATGATCTTTCACTCGAACTGATCTGTGAGATGCGTATCTTGTGAGAATCTTGTGATTTGTGTTGAAGGATGAGTCCTTTTGTGTTAAGCAAGTTCTCCGGTGAAGTTTAACAGAGCTGTTCTGTTCTTATGCAGGATAAGGCCTTCTATTCTCAAAAGTACCTGGATTCGCTGAACAAAGGCAGCAATTCTGGGTAAAGCTTGAAACTATACTGTCTCTAGTCGATGCTATGAGGTTTATTTCTTCATTTAAGCGAATTGCAAAAGCCTGACATGTTAACTTTTTCATTTGAAGAACCTGGTGCAAAAGGGTAAGATTGCACTAAACATAAAAGAAAGATCTGAAATTTTCTAAAACAGATTGTTTGTCATGCTTACGTATATCAGCCGGTGCCTTGAGGAACTTTTTGAGCTCAAGCAGAACTTCGAGTCTGCACTGAACCCTGCCAAACTTAAGCTGCTGCACATGTGTTACTCATGTTTTGAATTTGCATAATGTGCTGTGTCTTGACTCTTTATGGTGGGTTACAGTTGTCAAGTTTTGACCCTTGAAATTCCATGCATCACAAGCTTGTCTGATCATTATGCTGAAGTTGGAATCCACTAAGGTAGAGGCGTCTCTACTCAGGTACCCAAGTTTTGCACTAAATCTAATATCTCAGAAGTTCTTGGTGCAGATGGAAGGACTTTGAGAGAAATTTATTTTGGCTTGGAGTAGGTGGCGTCACTATCATACTGCTCCATATACTGCTGTTATTGTTCCTGAGGTGGAGAACTAAAACTTCACTCAGAGGCTCCTTATCTGTTCCAAGGCTAGAGCTGTTTGTGATATTGCTAGCCCTTCCTTGCATTTCCCAAGCTTCAGCATTTCTCATAAGAGGTAACATCGAGAACTCTATTTTAATGACCCCTCAAGTTGTTTTTTTTGCTCTGGAGGATGCGCAGAAACTACGTGGCCTTTTTAATCCAGGAAGATTTCACAAATGCTCTCTTTCAGGCCTGATCAAAGTTGGCACTGCTGTTGAATATGTGCAGGAGGTACAACTGAAGGTATAATAGTGGGAGTGCTTTTGCTTGCAATCCCTGCAGCTTCCTTACTCTCCGTGCTCGTGTTCATTCTGGTTACTGTGGTTATAGGAGAATATGTGCAGTATCAAGAAGTTAGGCCTACTAATGGCAGTTCTGCTTGGTATCAGCGGATCCTTGCAGCTACGATAGGAAGAAACTCAGCAGGGAAGTGGGTACGCAAAGAGGGTCTAGCTGCTTCTTTTCTACCACGGTATGGGTTGCTTGTTGAAGATCGTAAAGGTCCTGTAAAACTTAGAATGTTAAATGTGCAAGCAGAATTTGATAGAAACAAGTGGGTAGAGAGTGGATCCAACGGTGTTGGAAGGATGAGACCTAGAGTAGATGACAATGCTGATAACTTTTTAGCTACTACCAGACTGGAGAACTTTTTTGGGGTTGCAAGAGCTTTCTACATTATTCTAGACATAGCCCGGCGCGTGACTCTTGGAATTGTTTTTGGAGCATATTCTAGATCAGACAGATCATGGACTCAGCTTGTCATTGCAACTGCCTTTACCGCCATTCAACTTGTGTATTTGATGATATTTAAGCCCTACATAAGAAGAGGAGTGCAGCTAGTAGAAAGTTTGTCATTGATATGTGAGGTGGGTATTTTTTCGGCAGGCCTTGGACTTCTTGCCCATGGACGTCCTTATGAGGAACAAAAACCTTTAGGCATATTCATGCTTACTCTTCTTGGAATAAGCTTCATAAGTCAACTCGCTAATGAATGGTATGCCTTGTTAAAGCAATTATTAGGTTTATCACCAACTCAAGAACCATCATTCATGTGGGGATTGAAGATTTTTCTGCGAGGGCTACTTCTACCGATCATTCCTCGTGGAAAGTGGGAGAAGCTCATCAGTCCTCGACCACAACCACCTTTAGGCTTGGTACCTGTTGTTTCTTTTAGTCCTTCACCAGATTTTCAAAAAGGAAAGGGTTCGGTGACAGGTTCTCCTCTCAGTGCTACTGCCGAAGCAGCAACTTCCATCCGGGACTCACCATCGATCCTTCATCCAAGTGCTGGAGTGTTTCTTCCTGAAGTTGAAAGTGCAAAGAATCTTTCTAGCGAAACCGCAATGCCGAGGTCAAAGAAACCCACCTTCAGTCAACAGAGCACTACGAAGGCTGCAGAAGGACAGAGAGGAAAAGTCACAGAGCCAAAATCAACTGAGCTAAAACTGCTGCAAAGGCTGGCCAAGGCCAGTTTTCCAGCTGTAACAGATGCAGATGCTTCTGATCCAAGCAGTTCACAAGAAGATGTTCTGCCAAATTCCAGCTTACGGCCAGAAATAGCAGATCATGGAAAGCATGTATCAATTTCTCCAGCAAGTGAGCAACGGTCATTGAATTCTTCAGATGAAACATTTGATGTGATAATAGCAGAAGGGTTCCCCTGTAGAGGGCCATGGACAAGAAGCTCAGACTACCAGGGAGCTGTAGCATCATCGAGCTCTCACAGAAGAGGAAAATTGACAAATCCAGGTCCGCAATTGGTTCCTAGCCCCACTTACAGGGAGGCAATTTAAGTCCATGGTTAAAATGTGAACCACAAATCCTCGACAGTAACTTTGCAAGCAATGCTGGCAGGCTATATTGGACATGAACAGAGATGTTTGGTTCTATATTTCTCAATGTCATTTATGGTTTTGTAGTCCAAATTTTGTATCAAAAATGACTAGCAGTTGATGTCTCTATGATGCGACAAGTATATTGGCAGACAGATCTGAGGAAACATGCCCTTTCTGTAATACTAATGTACCAAGTCCCCCACATTTGATTATGCAATTGGTAATACACTGAGAAGAAGAGGCTACATTTTTGTAACAATGAGCCTTTTGTTTTTGAATAAGATTCGACAAAAACGACACAAGAACATAAAAAATCGGTAGATGAACTGCACCTAGATACTGTCTACTCATAACGATAGAGGCCTGAGGATACAGCATGAGGATATTGCTAGAATTCCATGTAGTGATAATAAGAGTCCTATAGCCAATGGCAAGTAAGGATCATAGAACATATACCTCATGCCATATAGTAGTAGTAAAAATCCTGTTATCAATAACAAGTAACAATTATGGAACATGTGCCTCGAATGTCATATGCTAGTAGCAGTTGTAGAGGATCAACAACTGCAATGAGGGTACTCTTGCAAATAAAAAGGGACAATGTTGAAATATAAATCTCTTGCCTTGCATCTTGTCCAAGAATGCTAAACAGAAAGAGTGATGGTTGTTGCGAACACAGAAATTACCGTTGAGTGCACTAACATGAGAGATTGTTAAAGAATAGTGTTGAACATGTCATTGGAATGAATTGGGATGTAGCCACCGCCCACATACACATGCCACAAGCAAAGAAATGACATGAAACAATGCCTCATGAATATGTATGTGCTACATGAACGTAGGGACCAACATTAATCTGGTGCCATTAATTTGTGAGAACATACTCATATAGTTGCAATTTGAAATGCACATACCAAAAGTATTTGCCATGATCAGAAGTATTAAGTTTGAAGTCATAAAAATGCACTGAATGTGCGCATTGTATTAACCAAGAGTGACATGTAGGAGCATTAACACAATATGCAGACAAACTCCCATGACATGATATGAAACAAGATCACCTTATAACGTATAATGTATGTTTCAAAATTGTTAAAATATAAGCAAAAGGATCCTATCTAATTGGCAAATGACATGTGATTGAATTTGTACAATCAACAGCCCACTTTCACAAACATCAAGAATTGCATCATGTAACTAGGTAGGTGAGGAGCTTTTTGACATTTTGTCTATGTCGCATGTCCAGTCCCAGATCGGCATTTTGGTTGATTGGTCAAAGTTGGGATTTTCACTTACTAATGATTTTTAGCATTTTCCAACTCATGCTTTTTGGCATTTTTTGAGTCGAATTTTATGCCAATCTACATTTTTTAACAGTGCCAAACTTTGTGTAAATCTGTAGAGAATGCCAACTTATATCAAGCTCCATGTAAATATACAAAGAATTGCGACCTATGCCAAACTCTTTGTATTTTTGCAAGTCCATTGTCTGTAGCAGGTTCTCAAGTAAAATACTAAGTTTGGGATGCTATTGTGGATATTTGAAGTAAAATAGTTGGTAATAAACAGAGGCAACTGGATCAAATGGACTTTGAAGTGGAATTAATAGTTCAACACCCTCCAAAAATTTGACTTCAAACACTTTAAATAGTGTTCAAATTTAATATCTTCTTAAACGTAAGTCTTTAATGAAGATATCAGCTACCATAGAATTTGTAGAACAATAAATCAGCTCAACATGTTTAGCATGTGTTTTTTATTGAACAAAATGAAATTGAATTTCAGTGTATCTAGTCATGGAATAAAATCTAGGATTAAAGAAAGTTGAATGTAGCTGATGTTATCACAATAAATGATATAGTTGAGTAATTCTATTTGAAGTCCAGATCCTATAGAAGAAGTCTAAGCTAGATGGCTTTCTTGGTTGCTTGTGTTGCTGCTACATATTTGTCTTTAGTCGAGGACAATGCACTCTACTTTTGCTTATTGTTGTTCCAAGAAACTGGAGTAGAAAATATATAGAAGCAATAATTAGAAGTAGACTTTTTGGTATCTAGTAGTTAAGAAACATAGTTTAAACACCCGACCGGATCAATCACCACAACACAACATCAAGTGCAACAAGACAAGACAACCGAATAGCTCACCTCAAATGGTATATTCAACTACCCAGTAAGTACAAAGATAAAGTTACTTAAAAGCACTCAAAGGGCTCGTAAAAGAAAGATGGCTCGATAATTCTAGAACTAAGCACACGTGGTGCCGTCGAAATAAGAAAGCACTGTATAAGTCGATCATTGCTATTTTAACTCTCCCCCTCAATGATCAACGTCTCTCTTTATTTTAGAGTTTACTCTATTCATGGAACATACCTCCATGATAGTATTACAAGTAAAAGCTTTTTACATAACCAGATCTAAGCCAAGTTTGGCCCTAAAAGTTTCAAACTTTTCTTTATTTAAAGCTTTCGTAAATATATCAGCAACTTGTAACAACGTAGAACAATGTACAATACTTATATCTTTAGATTGTAGTTTCTCACGCACAAAGTGATATTTTACTTCAATATGTTTTGTCCTACCGTGAAAGACAAGATTCTTAGCAGATTGTATTCCACTTTGACTGTCATAGAAAATAACAATAGGATTTACCTGCTTCATGCCAATCTCACATAACAACTTACGTAGCCAAGCAGCCTCCTGGGTAGCAGAACTTAACGCTTTATATTCGGCTTCTGTCGAAGAAAGAGAAATAGTATCTTGCTTCTTGCTGGGCCATGAAAAACAACCGCTACCAAAATTGAAGGCATAACTTGTTGATTTTCTATCATCTATATTTCCTGTCCAATCAGCGTCAACATAACCCTGCAACTTAGGTATAGCACTTTGTCTTTTGTAGATTAGGCCAAGATTAGGTGTACCTTTCACATACCTCAAAATCCTTTTTGCAGCTTTCCAATGGTCCATAGTGGGTGATGACATGAATTGGCTAATCAAACTTACAGCATAGCAGATATCAGGACGTGTAGTCGTAAGATATATCAAACTCCCAACAAGCTGACGAAATAGAGTAGTGTCAACATGTGCACTATCATCAATACGAGATAATTTCTTACCAGCTTCGCAAGGAGTGATGGAAGGATTGCACTCTGTCATGTGAAATCTCTCCAATACCTCGCCCACATACTTGTTTTGACATAACCTGATATCACTACCAGTTTTCCATACTTCGACACCCAAGCGGTAGTGCATAAGATCTAAATCTGTCATCTCAAACTGCTTGCATAGGTTGGCTTTGATAGAACGAGTGAGGTTCTCATCATTGCCCGTCTTCCTAAAATGAACTCCCGAGTCATCAGAGGACATGTACAAACAAAATAGCTCAGAAGGCAGTAATGGCATCAAAGGCAAACACACCTTGCCTTTCATGCAACAGAAACGACTATTCCTTTCAGCTTTCCATCGCAAGGCCAAACAACAACCGCATGCAAACTCAATCCGTCCCAAATCATGATGGGATGGAGTCAGGGGCGATCTGCCCACCTCAAATAACCTACCAACCCTATCTAGAGCTCTCCTCTTTGCCTGAAATCTGCGCCCCTATCGTCTAGCTCTAGCTGAACTAGACTCTGCCTTTGGAGTCCTATATGACGGGTGATTACGCACCTCCTCGGGTGTAACACAGCGTGCTGGTGGACCACCCCTACCTAAAAACCTCCTCTTCGCATAGTATCTACGCCTCAACCTTTTAGTCCTATCTGATCTAGACTCAGCCTCAGGTGTCCTATACGACGGGTGGTTACGCACCTTTTCGGGCGTAACCACCTCTACAAAAGTCGAATCTGCACCTAAAGACGTCAACAAAACCGCCTCTCTTGACTCTACTCCTCTCATAGGTGAGTAGACCTGTGTGATCGACCCTACTCCCAAACTGCTCGGTGTAACATCCTCCTCAAACTCTAACCCTCTCACAGGCAAACCAACATCTGCTCCAAGAGGAGTGTCATCATCAATACTCGCAATGGTGGCTGAATCAACTACATCCCTATGAACAGCCTACTGAGCCTGCTCCAACTCATGAGATAGAAGCCTCCTCTTTGCTCTTCTCCTCCGCTCTAATCTACTCTTTCTCTCCGACCTAGACTCCAACTCCGGTGTTCTATACATGGCATTGCCACGCACGTGCTCTGGCGTGACAAGCCCCCCTGAACTACCCACACCATTGACATCGACAGTCACTATGTGCTCGACGCTTTGCAAGTTTGAAACCAAACTTGCGGTCGAACATGTTGCCTCCTCAACGACACGAACTACAAGTGCAAGCGATAGTGCCCTACGCACTGCTTGTCGCTTCCTATTCAACCTCCTCCTTCTTGCAGATTGGCTCTCACCCTCCGGAGTGATGTATGAAGGGTTGCTTCGCACACACTCCGGAGTGTCCATGTCATGGAATCACTCCCTCAAATGCAACACCTGCAAAAATTGGAACAAAAAACCATTAAGTTTTTATATCAAACATTGGGAAACAATCAAATACATGAAAACTTGTATTAAGAGAGTGAGAGACAGATCAATGGTTCGGGGCTGAAGGTTACGTATAAGCAGATTAGGGTTTAGGAATTATGGGGTGCAATTTTAGGCCCTTTCATACACAGTCTTGGCATTAGGCATTACCATTAGGCCTTACGCATTAAGCTTCATGCATTACATTCTAGGCAGTAGGCTTTAGGATTTAGGCATTACGTTGTACGCATTAGGTTTTAGGCATTATGCGTTAGGGTCTAGGCATCAGGTTTTAGGCTTTAGGATTAGATAAACAATAGCCTAAACCATTGGAATGGCTTTGCTATCTTTATGATGGATATTAATTTTTTTTTTTTGAGAGTAAAAACAAAATCATTTCTAATGTTTAAATATTTTTGAATGGCTTTTTTAATATCTACTGTTTCGAGACATCTTCTTAGTTGATGATCAGCACCAAGCTTGTATAGGACATTATTAATAATCACATAAAGTGCTACCTTATATTGAAAAACTGTCTTTTCTCCAAATCATAGCCATCCGGATATATCTGATCCTTGAGATAAGTAATGATATCAAAATATAACGAATTTGTAGATGAAATTTCAAATAGATTTTCATCTAGAAAATCATCATTAATTGTTTTTTCAGTTTTTCTCGTGTTGAGTTGCGATAGATAATCAGCATTTGTATGATATTTTCCTTGGCAAAGTTCTACTTGATAGGTGAATTCCTGCATAAGTAGAACCCATCGAACAATTCGTCGTGATAAATCTGGTTTATTCACAAGATACTTTAGAGAATAGTGATCAACATGAAAAATGAAAGCATATCCCAGCAAATAATGTCGAAATCTCTTAACAGTGAAAATCAATCCGAGTGCTTCCCTTTCTGTAGCCGAATAATTTTTCTTAGAGACACTGAGCTGTCGACTCGCATAGTATATGGGATGATCTTTCTTTAGATCGTCCTTATGGCTCAGACAGACACCAATAGCAAATGCAGAAACATCAACATAACTATGAAATAAAATAGCCCAGTTGGGTGGTCTCAGAATAGGAGCATTGATCAACCTTGTGAAAAAAAGTACAAAAAGGACCAAGAGTGGATCCTAATATGATCCTCAAGAGGGATTGGTTGTCAGATTACTTGATCTATAAATCTACTTGAGATTAAGATCAATCTAGATCAATTCTAGACACAAAATCCTAACAAGAACAATCATTAATTGAAGGTAGGTGTACTTTCTGGTTTCACACGTGTGAAACACTGTCTGAGTACAGACTCCAACCTGAAAATCAAGTACACATTGAAAGCACCTCAAAACAATCAAAACAAATGTAGACAATCACTCAAAATTGCTTCCAAAACCAAGATTGGTGTCCCATATCGATTATGGCCAAATAAGCCTCTATATATACACTTTTGGAGCTTGATCATGCATCAGATCTCACACGTGTGAGGATGCCTTGTCACCATCATGCAATTTGACACTTGGATCAAAACTTTCCATTTTGGGCATTTTTGGTCAATTTTCCTACTATATGGAGATCTTCATGGAAATCTTCTAGAAGCAAAAACTCGCCTACTTCAGTTATTTCCACACATGTGAGCTTTCCTCTACACATAGGATGTGACACCTATTCAAAATATTTGGCTCATGCAATCATTAGATTGGTGCCATGTGTCATATCTCTAGAAAAGTAGTTTTTGGCCATTTTAGCAACTAGAACTTGAATTAAATCATGTGTCCAACATATATGATTATGGTACATGAAAAGTACACTAGTTTCACACGTGGGAACAGGCTCCACACATGTGTGTCTATCCTATATACAAGATTTTTGGCCTCTACCAAGCTTATTTTTGCATTTTTCACAAACCTTTGCTTAAGTTCTTTGAACGCTTTCTGCTGTTCATTCGTCCACAAGTATTCCACTTGTTTCTTGAGCAGATGCATAAGAGAAGCAACAATAGAAGCATGATTTTGGATAAATCTTCGATAATAGCCGACATGTCCTAAGAAATTAGCTCTTAGTTCACGTAGATTGGTTGATATCTGGAGGTTCTTTATAAGCTCGACTTTATCTTTATCGACTTCTATTCCTCTGTTTGAAATTCTGTGTCCAAGTAAAATTCCTTCTTTCATACCAAAAAAACATCTCTCTAGATGAAGATATAAGCGAGTATCTCGACACCGTTGCAATGTAAGTTTCAGCTTCTGTAGATGTGTTTTTATATCGCTATATACACAGAAATCATCAATGAAGATTTCAGGAAAAGTTCTTAGGAAGACAACAAAAATTAACATCATTATTCGTTGAAAAGTTACTGGTGCGTTGCAAAGACCAAAGGGCATTTTGTTGTAGGCATAAGTGCTCCAATCCATAGTAAATGTGGTCTTTGAACGATTTTCCTTTCTCACTCCAACCTGATTATAACTAGAGAAACCGTCACAGAAACTGTAACGCTCTTGACCAGCAATCTGATCTAAGATAGAGTCAATGAAGGGCAGATCAGGATGATGATCCTTCCTTGTTGCAGCATTAAGCTTGCAGAAATCCTGGCATATTTGTATTTTGTCAGTTTTCTTCTTTGGAACAACAACAATGGGTGAAACCCATTCACTACTTAAGATGGGATAGATAATACCTGCCTTAAGGTGATTGTTGAGTTCGTCCTTAACCATGAGGGAGTACTTTGGATTGAGATGATATTGTCTCTGTCGAATAGGTACAACATCTTCTTTAAGATCAATACGGTGCTCTCCGAATTCTGCAAGTATACCTTTCAAATCGTCGAGCAACCAGACAAAAACATCTTGATACTCCTTCAACAATTCAGTAAATTTCACTAATTCAGATTCTCCAAGTGACTTTGAAACATGCACAAATTTGCCAGGTGCAAGTTCAATTAGTTAAGTAGAATCTGGTAGAATGATACCTTCTGTCATACTGGCCTTGGTATGGCCATGAATTTTGTGCATGGTTGACTCTATAGATGTATTCTTGTCGTCAACCTGGTCCTTATTACCAAATTCGTGTTCATATTCGTCACTCGAATCATCATCAGACTCTTTAGAGTTCATGTTTGCAGCTTTTATTTCTTCATTCAAAACATTTGCTTCAGCGTTGCAGACATCGAAAAATTATTCTTTGTCAGTATTCTCATAGCATTCGAAATATTACACTTCGATGTTAGATGCATTGGAAAAAATATTTAATGCATAAGAAGAATCTTCTGAGGTAAAACTGGTGTCAGACAAAGGATTTTCACCTTCATATTTGTCACGACTCTAGGTGATTATTTGTTCTATTGGATTACCTTGATTATTGGTCTCACCAGTCTGAAATCTCAACTCTCTGGATTTCCAGTGAACACTTGTGTTTGATTGATAGAGCCAGGGCCGTCCAATTAGCACAGAATAAGATGATAAACCAAGTGGTTTGATAACTATGAAATTGATTGTGAAAGGCTTGGCTTGAATGTAAACATAAGTTCTACATTTTGTACACCACATTCCTGAGTTGGAAGAAGATGCTTTTGGTCTTTTGTCTGCAGCTTCGGAGATCTGCACTTTCAAATCATTAAATTTTTTATTAAGATCAGCCATATAATTCTTCCAAAGCTTTTCGACTTTAGAAGTTGATGACTTATCCTCGATAGTTTTCGTGTCGTCCTTTCGTTTGGATCATCGTTTATTTCTTTTATCTCCTTTATCAGCGTCTAATTCTGATGAATCACTATTTTCGGACTCCGAGCTTGAAGAACTGGTACTTGAGTCAAAATCTGAATCATCTTCACTATCACTATAATCAGTTTTAGACTTACGAGATCTTTTAGTAGAGCGTCGCTTGCATGCTAGTTTTGAGGTCTCGAAGTTTTCAACACTAGCTATTATTGCTGCTAAGGAGGTCATGTCCCCTTGTCTACAATATCGATCAATCTTTGGTGGTAAACCAGCCAAAAATCATTCGATCTGCATATCGACGGGATATACACCGGTTAGTTTTCCTATAAGATTCTTAACCTTTCGTGTATACTTTCGAAGAGATTCTTTAGTCTTCATCTGAACATTGTTCATACGTCCGAGAATTTTGGATTTATAATCGATTTCTCTGAATTGGTTCAGAAACGCATCTTTCAGTAGTAACCAGGTTCCTACACGGCCTAGTTCAACTTGACTGTACCATATGCATGCCTGCTTTCTTAGCAGACCGGAAAGATTCGTAGTTTATCTACGTCAGTTCCTTCGTTATTTGCATTAGCAATGGACTCAAATTGCGAGAGGAGAGAGAGAGAGAGAGAGAGAGAGAGAGAGAGAGAGAGAGAGAGAGAGAGAGAGAGAGAGAGAGAGAGAGAGAGAGAGGAAAAGAGGGAGGTTATTGATTTGAATTGTAGGAGAGAGAGACCGGTCGAGAGAGAGAGAGTGTGCGCGACCAAAAGGAAAAAAAATGGCTTGCATGTGTTATTTTTTTCACCATTTTTTTTTTTTGGCTTTTGCCTTTGCAAAAGCGTGACATTTTTTGCGAGTAGAGCGTGACATTTTCTGAGGCACAGCATGACATTTTTGACGGCAAAAACACACACACTCTCTCTAAAATAGTTTTATACTATATAGATTATATTGATTTCTTTAGCTTTTGGACTTGATCTCAAGGATAAGGTGATGAGTAAACCAATATTTCATGTAAATTAGTGTGAATTGAGTTTAAATGAACGTGGTCTTTTGGCTTGGAGAGGAATTACTACTTAATGTACATTTAGGATCCGAGAAAAGTACCCAGACTCATAGATAAACAATTGGAAAATTATTCTATCTACAAGTGCTTAATTAGATGGACATGTTAGACAAAGGCTAATGATTCTTGGAATATGGTCAAAATCATAAAGAAGAACTTTCCTATATTCTCACTTTTGAGGACAAAAGTAATCAAAGGGGGAGTAGGATGTTATGACCAATTACAAGATTTGAAATAATGCTCGACACGGGCATTTTGGCCCTCAAGTTGTTGAGTTATTAGTTACGCCTCGAAATTACATTCAAGGCCAATTATATAATTAATAAGCTTGTGACGACCTAGATACTCCTATAGCTTGACATGTGGAGCAACGCATGATATGTGCCAACTAGTACACACGTGGAGCAACACATGGTATGCAACGACTAGTATGCATGCAGAGAGACTATCAGTTGGACCTAGAGTGAGACCAATCAATATGGGGGTTGCATGACATCATGCACATGCTTCTGTGTGTGTGTGTGTGTGTGTGTGTGTGAAAACTTGCGCTCTTGCCATTGGGGGATTCTTCTTCTTCTTCTTCTTCTTCTCTCTCTCTCTCTCTCTCTCTCTCTCTCTCTCTCTCTCTCTCTCTCTCTCTCTCTCTCTCTCTCTCTCTCTCTCTCTCTCTCTCTCTCTCTCTCTTCTTGTATTCACATACTATGGCTTGGAGGTGAAGCTTAGGTGATTGATCCTAGACTTCCACTTGATTGGATGGTTTGGCTCCACTTTCTCCTTATGAGTATTCTTGTAGGGTTGATCTTTGGGATAAACAACTATTTATTTCAGGGTCTAGAAGGCCTAAACCACCATCTTCATGAGGAATTGAGTAACTGTTTCATTTTTCATGTCACAAGAATGGTTTGAGTTTACTAATAAGCGTATTGGCAAAGTAATTTGGCCAAAGGTCTAGGAATGAGAAAAAGATTTGGTAGATGTTGGGTTTGAGTAACATAATTCTAGTAGTGAAACCGTTTAGAGACTTTACAATTAAATAACAAATTACGGGCCATTTTTTTGCCTACTAGTGAGGTAGGTATCAAATTTGGCTAGTCATGAAGCCTATTGAAAAATATCTCTTCCTAAGAATGCCTTACAACAATACACTTTTTTGGCCTTTCTCTATAATAGTAGATAGGCCTCTGACATACATTCCATTATAAAATTGCCAACATGCATTTTGTATGGACGATGTGACAATGTACTAACATCCAAGGATAACAACACTTGTTGTTGGAGTTATGGGACCCACGATTGAGATATGCAATAAGTATTGAGGGGTTTGAATTAAACAATGAAAAACAGAGTTCAAACCATTTTGCAAGCAACATCAATTGCTTTGAATAATATATATGTGCACATTTTGTTCATAGTGAATAACTTAAAGCTTTTGACTTGAGTTAATAAAAGAAGAAAATGGACATCAAATGCAAAAAAAAAAAAAAAAAATTCATGTGGGTGCTTCATTTAGTAACCATGAAGTAGGTAACATACAAAGTGAACTATTATCTCTCCCACTAGTAGCAAAGTTAGATAAGGATGGTTGTATTTAAGGAGGTCTATGCTCAAGTGCGTACTTCGTGCTGCCATTTCATTTACTAGCCATGAGTTTGACAAGGTACAAAGAAAATGATGCATCCCTCTCACTAGAAGCAAAGTTGGATAAGGGCGGTGGTTGTTGCACCTAAGGAGGTGCATACTCAAGCCTCGACTGCTATAGAACAAAAATTTCTCAAAGCTTCATGCAAGCACATGCTCGACTATTCATCTATTGTGAACTGGGAATCAATCAAAGCCTCAACCCAAATTTGGCAAGGCCTATGATGTAACATGTACATATTTTTGTAATGAAAGCTAGTGCTATCAAATAATGTAGCACTCAAGGCTAGCAGATCTAATTGGCCAAAAGTGTTAAACGTGGCGTCTTGTGCTCTTGTTTAGGCTAAATATGCTACTTGTTGTAGATTGTATATGTGCACATAAGAAATGGGCACAAGTAAGTGACAAGGAGATTTGAGAAAAGATCACAAGAAGCTATGAGGAGCATGCATATGCTTTAAAGAATCACACTATTATTGGAGAATGAAAAAAACGAAAAGAAATTGCAATATAAATGGATTCAAAAAGCTGCGGAAGCAAACACACATTAGCTTTGAGCAACTTGTTACAATAGCTTGCACTTCATTGCAAAGCTTACAACATTTCTTATTCGACATTGAGTGTTTTCTCTAAGTAGTGTCAATATTGTACTTAACTATAGTACATACTAAAAGGCCTCAACTAAGTGTAAAACAATCAAACAATTTGAGTTAAAGGCACTGCCCTACCTTTTGGCCCCAACGCATTGTCATCGCACCATGTGGCATGGGCAGGGCAACAAATGCCCACCAAAATTATGTAATTTTTGGTGGGCCTCAAATTTCTAAAATTTTTCAGTTTTCATGCATATGAGTACCAGTCTTGAGCATTCGGGCACATGGGCACCTCGAACATGCCGCGCACACAAGAGCCCAGGAAATTTTTGGCGGGCCTCCAAATCTGTACACACGCTCACACGTTTTAAAAGTATAAGTTTAGTTTTAATATATATGTATCAATTGTAAGAACTGAAAAAAAAATTATGAGACAAAATAACACATGTAAATCACAAAAGCCTAGGTAGAAATGTTGAGTGGGGTTTTGGCAATAAAAAAATTGATTTTTTTAATTAAAAAAAAAAGAGTGGTTGTGATTGCGCTAGGGCCAAAAGTGGGCAATGCTTGCAAGATGCCCCCCCCCCCCCTTCAAAAAAAATAAAAACAAAAATGATAGGGCTTTTTATCCCATACCATACCGTTCCTTTATGCACACAAAAAACACTTTTGTGTAAGCCGTTTTCTTTTTAATGATCCGAAACAAAAGCATTTCATGGTAGTGTGTATTCCATTCAAAGAGAGCGTTTATGGGGGCTCGATCTTTCTTCTCAAACTTATAAACACCTACATGTAAAGACCTTGTGCTTTTTTTGAGGTACAATCTTTTTGACATTATGTTGAAGAGCACCCTAAACTTGCATACTATATGCAAGACATTATGCAATATCTAGATACTAATGCACTCGGGCAAGCGTATTGAGTAATCACCCAAGCCTCACCAAACCTTTTCTAACTTATCTTCAAGTAGACCTGCATTTTTTAAAGCTTCTCGATTTTGTGAGAACTATCACTCTTAAAAGGGTTTATTTGCCTGTATAGGATATCGTCAAAAATTTTAGATATCAGATTTTGAGAAACAATGCCGATTAACTTGAGGGGCGTGAAACCCTCGCTTGGGGGGTGGGTCCAAACTTAGATAAATGATAAAGGGAGAATAAAGGCGGTGTAGTTAAGAGGTCACAAGAAAAGTATTGGGGCATCAAAGCATGGGGCCTGGGCCATGGGCCAGCCCCATGGGACATTTTAAAGGCGAAAATCTTGGCCTGCCCTCCAGAATCCAGGATCTGCCATTAAATTAAAGGCTAAAGCCCATTATTGCTTTACATGATCGAGCCTCTCTCTCTCTCTCTCTCTCTCTCGCTCTCTCTCTCTCTCTCTGTCTCTCTCTCTCACGCTCACACAGACAAGACGTAGATCTCTCTTGTTTACCTTCTGTTCGACTTGTTTTTCCTTCGTCTCGATCGATCGATCAGCTCTTGCTTTCATCTTTCATTGCTCATCTTTCGATCGAAGCTCAGATTTGAGTTCTGAAAATCTTATAATAGTGGATGGATCATTGTGGATGGTGGTAGGTAGTCGGGATTCGTGTGGATCTGATGTTTCACCTCGAACCGCCATGGTAATGGTATACTGTTCTTAAGGCAGGGTAATGTTATCTTGTTTTTAAGAATCTAGGTCTGGTACTTTAGCTGCTTATTAGATGAATCCAGAAATGGCGTAAATGAAATAGAATAGACGTTCGAACTCTCCGCTTCATTTCTTCTGGCTGACATCTTTCACTTTAAATCACTGTAGTTTTGATTCCTGTTTCTTGAAATCAGCATTCGAAGGAGTGGTCGTCTTTCTCGAGATGTACTGATCACACTTTTTTTTTGGGAGTGTAACAGTTGTTAAATCTTGGTAACACGACAAGAATATTGTTGATGCCAAGAGATGCAGAGAAGTGTAGTTTGTGCTGTGCAGAGATTCATAGTTAGTGCTTTCAATTCTTTGATCGGTGTAGCCGAAGGTGGACAGAAACAACATCCTTATTATTCCAATCGCAGAGCTTATACAGAATTTTTTTGTGCTCAAAACATCGTTCGATTTCCCGTACATACTTCTTTTTTTGTAAATTCCATCAGTTCATGTGAAAAATATCTCCTCGCAGTTTGTTTTACACAGTCACGATGAAAAAGGTAATTCCATTTACGACGGGTACCTCGACCATGGACAGAAAGTGGTTGCTACCCCTAGTTGCTAGTTCCCTTGTATCCCTTTTCCTTTTCATGTTTGCGACTTTGAGTCTAGAGGCTTTATCATATAGAGGAAATTTGTCATTTGCTCGGTTCTTTTCAGCTAAAGAAGTGGATGATCCAGAGATGTACGTTGAATCGAAATTAGCTCAACACCCGCCTTCGAGAGAAGGTTCTTCCCCTCCCAGTCTAGCATACCTCATCTCAGGAACTAAGGGTGATAGCAACAGAATGAAAAGGGCGCTACAAGCACTCTACCATCCCAGGAATCAGTACGTTTTACACTTGGACCTTGAAGCTCCGCCTCGAGAAAGAGTGGAGTTGGCAAGATATGTGAAGTTGGAACCGACATTTTTGGAAGCAGGGAATGTTCAGATCATTGGGAAGCCGAATTTGGTCACGTATAGGGGTCCTACAATGATTGCGTGTACTCTCCATGCTGCTGCCATTCTTCTGAGACAAGGCAAACACTGGGACTGGTTTATAAATCTCAGTGCCTCTGACTATCCTCTTGTTACACAAGATGGTAATGCATGACACAGCTGTGCCTCTTCATGAGTATGCTTTCTCTCAAACTTTCATACGTTTAAAGAATGTACATCAACAGATGGTTCTTTGATAAACACATTGTTTAATGGTTTTTAACGAACAGTGTCCCAAGTGATCACTGGTTTGTTGTAGTTACTTCGATATCATGTACAAGAGTTTGGGATTTTAGGTCACATTGCAGAAATTTTTCCTGTTGTTTGAGAGAAATGGTCGCAAGTATTTGACGCTCACTGTATTTAAAGAATCTAGCCATTTCCTTCCGCATTATTCAATCTAATTGGTTGAGAAGAAATTTTTTCAGTTCTCCCCTAAACGAAGTTTTGAAAAACGTGAAATCTGTTCTTTTTTTTTCAATTAAATTTCTAATGGGATGTTTTTGCTACGTTTCTGCCTTTTGAGAAGATTCGCATTTTGCTTGAATAAGCTTGTTAGGCCTTGGTGTGACTCTTCGTGTTCATCTCCAAGTTATTGGTCTTATCCAATTGCCACATATTAACTTGATTTAGCTCTTCTGAAAATAATTTATCCCTATTATAAAGTTTTCAGCGACCATGTTGGTATTGGAATTTTTTTGTACAGTTTCTTTCCAAATTATGCCGATTATCAACAAAGGATCATTGATCACAGCTTTGGACCTCTCTAATTTACATAAATAGTTTGATCAATATATTTCTTAAACATGTACAAGATCTGAGCTACATGTATATGGGAGTACTTCTTAATTACTGTCCTTAAGGTTCAGAAGCGTCCAAATTAAACTAATTCATATGGTTTTGGAGATTTGGTTGTCTCGTCCTGTTTTAAGCTTAACCTTTTGACATGTCTCGATAAAAGAATGTCTGCAGGGGGCATCCACCACGGACAAGTTAACTCGGATGTGCTTATTTCAAATCTTTTGGCAGTTGTTTAATGTTTCCTTTGTTCCCTACAGCAGATGTTGCTGTATTTAACTTTCAGAAAAATTAGAAGCTGATTTTAATTTATTAACAATGTCTTGAATGCAGATTTACTTCATGTCTTATCGAACATTTCAAGGGACTTGAATTTTATTGAGCACACAAGTGATATTGGCTGGAAAGAGTAAGGAAAATCAAATCCTAAATATACAAAGTTGGCTACAAACCTATTTTCATGATACTACTCAATCTCAAGTATAATGTGATCGTTTGATGTTTTTGTTCTTACACAGTCCAGATTTTTGGCTGATTCAGGTTTCAGAGGGCGAAACCTATAATTATAGATCCTGGCTTGTATATGTCCAAAAAGAGTGAGATTTTCTGGGCTACCCAAAGGCGTGCTGTGCCCAACTCGTTCAGATTGTTTACAGGTACTCTGGTCTTGTTGTTCTTGCATTGCATTGGTATTCTCTAAAGTGGTATCCATCTACTCCCTGGTAGTGGGCTAGATGAGATGTGTATATAGGTTATTATGCAATATAAATTTCAACAATATCTTTTTTCTGTTTCCTTGTTCGTGACTTCATACTTCCTCCTTGTTGGTATTAGCAACTGAATTTGTTAGATCATAAAGCATATCTTCAAAATATGAAAATAGATACTTTGATATTCAAAATCATTGTCCATTAGCAGTTCTACAATGAAAATGTGATACATTAAGATCATGCCAATCACAATATTGGACATGTATAGATCTGGTACAGGTGGAAGACTTGGTTAGTTTATCGTGAAAATATCTCCTAGACTTAGTAAGGGGCTAGTAAGAGTCAGACTCTATTTTACTTTCCTTGGTCACACAAAATCTAAAAACAACTAGAAATGAGAAATACTCAAAATGAAGAACCTATTGTAGAGGAAAAAAACTACAAGATTGCAAAACTAAAAAGGCAAGTAGAAATGGATAAAAGTTGAGAGATTTAAGATTTACACTTCCAAATTACTGAATTGAATTTTGGATCAAGGTGTGCACCCTGCTCTAAAATTGTAGTCTCCCTATTGTGTACATTAGCTCAAGACCTCTCTCTTTTTCTCACACTATTTCACACTCATTCGCACAAGCAGGAGGATATCATTCACACACATGAACACAAGGAGGAGGAGAAGAGCACATTCTCCTCTATTCCAATGAGATACATTACATCTATTATAACGCCCTTTATGCTGTAGCCATTGTTCCTAGGGACAGAACGAAACCTTTCCTAGCAACGATTCCCATACCATTCCTAGGGCACCTAAGGAACTGTTCCTGGGTTGAATTTCAAAAAAAAATTCATTCTTTTCAGGATTCCATTAATTTTTAAATTTAAAAGGTACCTAAGGAATGATAACTTGACAGAGTCTATGGGAAGCATTTTATAAAGCTAGTAGAACTATGGAACGATGTATTCACATAACGTAACAATGACTTGTATCTCAATATATATTGTAGATGGAAAATCAAAATATCTTTATTTATATCAAATAAAAGAGCTTTTTTAGGAACTATTGCTGTTCCTAAGCTCTTTAGTTCCTAAATTTGTGCTTAAAGAAGGGTTTCTGTTTGTGTTCTTGTTCCTAAGCTCACAAGTTATTGAGGTACCTAAGGACCAGTAACTGCTCCTTAGGTATCTTTTTTTGTGAAGCCAAATGTAATGGGCATCATAGTTGCAACCAATTGTGTGGGGAGGAGGTTCCAAACTTGTTTGAAACCCATTTCAAACGTGGGTTTTACAAGTATCGCTTGAATCTTTTTTTAAAACTAAAAAAGGGTTCCCAAGGCCCCCCTCAAACAAAGGGTCCCCCGTGTCCCGTAATGTAGTGTTTTGGAACCCCAGAACGTCGTGCAAAAAAAACCTTGAAATTTTTTTAGTTACCACCAAGGGAGAGTTCAATGGCTTTATGGGAATTCTCTAGTTCTAGCACAACCTTCAAATCCAATAGAAAAAGTATTGCTCAACTTTAACTTGATATACATTGCAAATGCATTATCCAACGGTCTAGTCATTGTCCTAAGGGCCTGCAATTAATCTTGAATTGTCATTGACTAGTGGCAATCCATTGATAACTCCTAGCATTTATTGTTGTATCAAATTTTAAGTACAATTGCATCTAGCGTTGTTGCTGCATATACCCACGAAATATAACTCTTGAATTTTTCCACTTAGGCGCAATTTGTTTATCTCTAGCGTCGTTACTATCATTCATTTCAACGTTTCACTGAATCATGATTCGATCTGGATCGAATCGCGATTCCGGTTTGAATCGGCCTGTTCCGATTCGAACCTTCGAATCGGATTTGCGTGGAAACTTCTCACGGGATTCAACTACAGAGGGGTCCCAGTTTTCGATTTTTTTTGTTAGTTGAGAGAGAGAGAGAGAGAGAGAGAGAGAGAGAGAGAGAGAGAGAGAGAGAGAGAGAGAGAGAGAGATTTGTATTTTAAAGTTGAAACCCTAAAAGTATACGTAAGCACACGACGAAGAAGGCGCCAGTTAAAATTGATTCACACTTAGACTGTTTCTCCTCTTCGTATGGATGAGTGAACAGGTGGACCAGTTCTGCTTGCATGCAAAACCTTGACAATCCTCTTGGCCAACCAATGCAACTCCGGTGTGCTCTTCCCAAAGATGTTCCACCATGTGACATCCTGCAACATCAACTCTCTGATCTTGTGCCATCACCCTCCCGAATCCATCCTGAATCAAGCTCAGCATCAATGCCATGTCTTGAAGATCTCTAGAGTGGATGAAGTAGATGGGCAACTGCATGGATAGGTTTGTGGAAGAGGTTCCTCCTCTTCAATCACTCCCTCCGCACATCCTGCATCCTGTATGTGCACGATACAAACGTATAGATGATTGCAAGAGGACATATTAGATAGCAGGCATTACGTGCAAGATTTCATCAGATTCAAAGAGGAAATGACCTAGGCCCTGTCTCATCCATAAAGGGCCACTATAAAGCCTCTCCAGTATGGTCCATGAACTCATATGTGAGCCCCCATATGGTGCATCCCTCTCTATCCAGTAGCCACAAGACATGGTAAATGGGCCGCAATACCTCCACTGACTCGGCCAACTGTCTCCAGAAGTCCATTAAATACATATTGTGCTGAAAGTGGGCTCCAGTTGCCTCTCGACCATTGTTACCAACAAATGTGTTTGCAAAATTTTGCTGGTTTTTGCAAACACGTTCGCACAACAAAGCTATAAGCAAATCTGGTGGGTGAATCCAAGATTGCTGTAAGTACGAAACATGGCCAAAGCATGGCGCTTGTGTGCGATGAAGGTCACAAATGTTACAGCCCTTAACATGAGGCAAAATAATCTGCATCGGAGTTTGTATTACAACTCACATGACAATTTGTGTCACAAAGACAAAAGCTACTGCAATTCTTATGGTCAATCTTTTACCTGCATGATAAGGTCAATACAATGGGCAGCGCACAGAGTCCATTCAATGCTAGGGCAGTTGGTCATAAGCCTTCCCTTGCACTCGCAGTTCGATGCATTGTCTTTGACAACTTGCACCACATTATCTATGCCCATCTCAATAAGAGCCGCTTGTATATGGTTATAAATGTACTTTGCTAATGATGGGCCACCTTTGCTATGTCCATCCATCCATCCATCAGCTATGATGGAGGAAAGGTAACTGGACCAAGCAGCACATATTGGGCTCAATTCTTTCTTAAGGCACTTCCCCCTTTCAAGTACCTGGTTCGCAGAGCCTCCCTCGTGGGGGGCCTCTGTGACTCATCACAGGCCACAATCTGTGCCATTATCTCCATAAAAGTAGCACTATCTGCCAATGCAAAGGGGAGGTTGCCAGAGTAGAATATTTGGCAAACCTTCTTGGTAGCTGCCTCGTGGTGTATGCGCTGCCACATTCCTGGTAGAGTGTGCCCCTCCTCTCACAGGCCTGCCATGGATAGAAGATTCTTGTGGATGTACTTTATAACCCTTGTGTGCAGTGGGCATCTGTCCCTCATCTCTGTGTGTTTCTGACTGCACAAGTCCCTCTTTCAGAAACAGCTGCTGCATGTGTCCTGGAGTCGCTGCACTTGAAGCATCTGATCCAGGCCTGGATGGCCATCTGGCCAAACCAGGTCTTCCCTTGTAGTTTCACAGATACAACTTGAAGATTATGGTCACTGGTGAAGCACACTGAGGGTGCAATGAGATACTGGCCAAGCCAAAAAACCTGGCCCCCAGCGGCCTGGCTTCCATCATAATGCACCAGTTTGGATGCAAGAAATTAGACAATGTGTACATCTACAGTCTGCACATGCATACATGTTTATAGATGTGGACATTCATATGAAAGTTTACTTGTGCTATACATTACTAATTCTAATAGCATCAATCAACTTTTGAAAGGCATGCCTAATGAGCTATCTATGTATATTTGCATTATTACCTATTGAACTTCTATGTTTACTTTTATATCAAATTCAATTCCTCCTTGCAAAGTTCTCTCTCACAGGTTTGTTTGATGTCACGGAGACTACCAAGATAGAGGAAAACTACAACTTGTTAAAGTAGTAAATGCTTTATATAAGTAACACAGAGCAATATTGAGCATCACACACTTGAGACTGTCGATGACTGACTTGAGCCTCTATTACTTATTTACATTTGATATTGTTTTAATGCACAGAGCTCAGTTCTCATTTCAAATGACTTGCGAAGGATTTGCTATATATGATCTGTTGGATTCCAATATAGCTTAACACTCTGTAACAGAGTGTAATGAATTTAACTTTAATGCCCACTAACTTCATAGAAACCTCAAAGAAGTGATACATTATTACTGCTGAGGACAATGTGTATGTCTGTATAGTGGACACTACATCTAAAAAAAATCCAAGCAAGTCATTTAGGATCAGAAAGTACTTCCTGTATCTCGGCAAGAATCATAATCCGTATAGATTCTTTGGGTTCTATCTGATTGTAGGAACTTGTAAAGAGGTCTATTTTCTGAGACTTGATGCATCAGCTGGTTGCTACTTAGAATCTTACTTTTAGTTTTAGCCACATGTAATGGCAATATCAATCTTCAATTTCATAATAGTTTGCAGCTTGTCAGGTAGTGAGCTCATTTCAGAGGTGTTTGAATATTAATCTCTCTCTCTCTCTCTCTCTCTCTCTCTCACACACACACACACACACACACACACACACACACACACACACACGCACACACACACACACACATTAAATGCGTGTTTCGATCCATGGTGCAGGTTCAGCATGGGTGGCTTTGACAAGATCATTCCTTGAGTTTTGTGTCTGGGGTTGGGATAATCTTCCTCGGACAGTCCTCATGTATTATACAAATTTTGTATCTTCTCCAGAGGGATATTTCCATACGGTTATATGCAATGCCCAAGAATTTCGAAATACAACTGTTGATCATGATCTACACTACATTGCCTGGGACAACCCACCTAAGCAGCATCCACTTTCTCTGGGTCTCGGACATTTTCAAAACATGACTGATAGTGGAGCTGCTTTTGCAAGAAAATTTGAGAAAGATGACCCCGTGTTAGATAAGATTGACAAAGAGCTTCTAGGTCGTGAAAAAGATCGTTTTACTCCAGGAGGTTGGTGTATAGGCAGGTCAGACGAGGGTAGAGATCCCTGTGCAGTCATGGGTGACATTACTTGTATCAAACCTGGCAAGGGTGCTAAGAGATTTGAGAGCCTAGTATTAAGATTACTCACAGCAGAAAATTTTCGCGCAAGCCAATGTGCTACTCACTGAATCATAGACTTTTGATTTTCCTCTCCTTTTGCTTGTATTGATACAAAAACATGACCAGAACATTTAATTGAAAAGGTTTTAAACAAGCTGAAATAACTGTTGATCAGATTTTACTTTTTACCAAACAAATGTAAAACGTTCAAATGATTGATTGATTCAGAGTGACCCTCGCCTCCTAGTACTCTTAGTGCAACTTGATTGCAGTTCTTGGTACTTGGCTGTAACATTGTGACTTGGGGATATGATTTCTCAGGATGATGGGGTGTCCCTTTATGAAGGTATATTTGACCACAAAGGAATCCTTGGTCTTAAGCTATAACATGGCTTCTCACTTGATAATATAGCATGCCACTTGAATAAGGTAGTGTGGAGCACATTGATATCTTGCATTGAAATTCCCAACATTAGCACATGGCATACTTGCAATCTTGTGATGTTTAGGTCACTCTAGTTCCATATATGCTGTATAGCCAACAGAGAAAGGATGCATGGAAACCAAAAGTTCTGAAACCAGGAGCTCTGATCCCTCACTGCGTAAGGCACATATTGGTCATTGGGGAAAAGCAAAAAGTACCTGCTTTTTTTCTCTAGGAGGCGTAAATCAACTGTTAGTAGTTACAATAATCTGTACGAGATTGTGGATTTTGAACTAGCATATTTGCTTGGTCTACTTTAGTATCCAAAGGCCCTGTTGTTGCAATCCCAGATAACAATTCTGCTGTACTTCCTTGGGAGCATTTAGCTTGCCATTAATGTGCTGGTCTTCTTGTGTCCATAGCAGGATGGTGTAGTTGTACGAAATCATTAACATATTATTTGCCATGCTTGAGCAGGGCTTTTGTTGTAATGTTTTTCTTGTCTTGAGGATGCCTGGGTTGCCAGTGTTTCGTCCAGTTTACAAATCCAAGCCATCTTCACATATTACTGTCCTGTATTCTATAGCAGGTAGTAAGTAACATATTTTCCGAGCTGTTATTTCTTGTTGGCTTAAGACAAGTGAATTATCACATTGATGTGTGTGCAAGTTTATGAAACAAATTTAGATGTCTTTTTGTTTCTAACAACACTCATTCTTGGCTGTTGAAGCACTTAGGAGTGCTTGGTTATCATAGAACATTGCCATCTGCATGATTGGAATGTTTGGAAAATTGTGAATCAATCAAGTAATAGGACTAATGTGGTAAAAAAAGTTGCAATCATGCTCGGGTGTCAAATTTGTGGCATTTAAGCTAAGAAAGAATCTGACTAACAACACCCAGCTTACAATAGGGATGCAGTTCTCTCACACAGTTATGATTTCATTTGAATCATTGGAATTTGACTGACATTAGACCTCTGCCAGTAGCAAACTTCTAATAATGTCAAAAAAATCCTTGATACATGCAAAATTAATATTAGTATAAAAGTGAAGATGGAAGAACACAAATCATTTGTGAAGAATTTGTGCACAACAAAACTTTAATAAGATAAACAAGTACGTGTAAAAACCAATGGGTGACAAATCTCAATCAATCATGGGTTGACATGTGTCCAAAACCCTTGGTGCCATGCATGCCTCAACCAAATTTGGGTGTTGTACATAACGTGCTAAAAAAAGGACTACCCTTGCACGTGTTTTCACTTAATGATGTACCTTGGAAAAAATAAAAAGTGGACATGTGTCGATATTGTGTTTACATAACAAGCATGGAAGGTAACAAGTATAAACGGTTATTCCATGTGTTAAGAGTAGATTTGTATGCCGTAGTCAATTTAGAACACACTTTTTGTTTACGCGGTGTTGATGATTGATACTATACGAAAATTATCATTCAAAATGGTAATAAAATCTTTTTTTAGCTCAAACCGACTATCTTTGACAACAATTGAAACTTTTCCGTTGTTGAATTGATAGTTTAACTATCATCAACACAAAGACAATATTTGAATATTGACTTGAGTTGACTATCCTCAACTATTGAATAAAGTCAAGTAAGAAAAAGATCAACAATATTTTGTATTGGACAATTAGTTACAAAAATCACAATAAATTTAGCTTATCATGAGATTTACAAGGGACATCCTACAAAACTAGTTTTGTCTCACTCCAAACTTGAGATGCAAAAATCTCATCAAAGCAAAGTGATTCATCAAATGATACAAGGGAAGCAAAAGTGAATGTGTTGGATTAGATACCACCTAAAATTCGCTTCTCCTTTTCATAAAATGTGAGCCACATAGGCTCGACCATGTCTTTTGGGAAGCTTCTTGGAATCATAACTTGAGAAAAAGGACTCTCCTCCTTATTCCTTGGCACACTTCCTTCTTCTTGGTGCTCCTTGATCCTTGAAAGCTTCTTGACGTCAACATCATTAGAGACACAATCATTTGCACAAGAAACATCATTCTTGATGTGAACATAAGAGTCATCATCCATGGAATTGAGATTTGAGTGCCCCATTCTCTCCTCTTGAGAAATGAGCTCTCCCTTGGCTTCCTTCACTTCAATCATGTGATTAGTGAGTCACACAAATATCAATTCTTGAAAGAACTACCATCTCTAATCCCTTTGGCAATGACTTTTACTTTCTTTACGATGAAGCAAGCATTGCAATAAAACTTTAATTGGCTCACACTCAACAAGTTTTTAGACATTGAAGGAACATACAAAACATTTTGAAGCTTTGCTCTCCTCCTAAATTCAAGCCAAATAGGAATGGTTCCTATCCCATGAATCACACATTTAGCACCATTCACAACAAGAATAGAATTCTTGGAACATGATGAAAAAGAAGAGAAATACTCCCTTTTCCTTGTCACATGTGAGTTCACCACTATCAATCCACCAAGGATATTCCTTCATAGAAATTGATGGTGTTCCCATGCATGCCATGAGTGTGACTCGTCTTTGAAGCCATCTCCCTTGCCTTCCTTCTTGCTTTCTTTCATCCGTTTTGCCCCATCTTGCCACAGTAGTAGCCCCTTGATTTGGACCTTCCATTTGCCTCCATTGATGCCATGATGAGGAAGTACTTGTACACAAAATACAAACTTGTGAAATGACTCTTCAAACTATTATTTTGACCCTCAAGAAACTAGATTTGAACACATCAAAAATTTGAAAAGATTTTACAAATCTAAGAATCAATCTTCACCCAGCAAACTAGTCACCTTGGACAAAAATCTGAAAAGATTTTACAAATCTAAGAATCAATCTTCACCCAACAAACTAGTCACCTTGGAAAATGGACCTTGCCTAGATCACAAAGATTATGCCTCACTAAATTTGAATCAAATCACACCAAAATCAAACCCAATCACCCCTATTGAACTCAACCAAGACCAATGACTCTACCTCTTGAGAGTTGGAATGGATTTGATTACAAACAATGTCCTAGTTATCCACCAACCTTGACTAGATCTCTCATAATTTGAGATTCTTGGACCAACAAGTAAGACTTGCCTATTTTCCACTCAAATTTTTTGCTTCTCTCTCTATAAGAATGATTCCTTATGAGATCTTGCAAACATAATGTGAGATCAATCTCACGACCAAATGTCAATCTCTCCTTGTATCTAGATCTTGTCTTACAATAGGATAAGGAACTCCAAGATTATATGGGCCAACCTCTTTCATGAGTTTCAAAACAGTTTGGGAACACTCAAGAGATCCAAAAAACACTCAAACACATTCATGAGACTATGTGACTATGGCCTCAAAATCTCATCTAGATTGCACCCAAACTTGATTGACAATGCAAAATCATGAATTTTTGACGATCTAAGCTAGATATGGTCAATCCTTAGCATGTCTCACTAGGTTTGGTGCTCTAAACACCTTCATTTGAATTCCAATAACTTTTTTAAGACAGGTCCTTTTGGCTTGAAACCAATTGCATCACAAACTAGACTTCACTAGCTTTTCAACAAGCAATCATACGCTAGATTTGGATCTACCTTGGAGCTCTCCAACAAGTATTACTTGCACAATTTGGATCACCACATAGAACACGATATATTCTTAAAGTGTGTGAAAGTACAGTACTTTTTAGACCATAAATGGATCTTAGAAGATCCACAAGGGTGATTATGTACTTGCTTAATCAGTGCATCAAAAAACTAGACAACAAATCTATATCTAGATTAGCAATTCGACACACAACAAGCATTGATAATCATCAAACAAGATCATAGACTTAAATCCGAGCCCACATGTGTGAAGTGCAGCCTGTTGTAAAGATTTGGAATAGTGTTTGAAGTCCTTGAAGTGATGGTTTCATTTGGTTCTCAAAAATCAATGTACATAGAGAGTAGAAACTTGAGATTGCCAATGAGCTCCAAAAATAATCTATTTTCTCACTATGGGAGCTTGGAATACATAGCAAAACTCACTTCTTTTGCTAAGTTAGGTGAATTTCCAACATGTAATAAGGAAGTTAACTCATCACTTTTGCCCTAAAATGAAACCCTAGTCTATTTCCTAGAGTCATGCTTGGTAGGTGCATGGTTGGTCAAAATCTCCTCACAAATCAAGGTCTAGATCCTATAAAGTAGGAATCTCTACCAAATGGACACAACCACTCCTCTTGAATCGAGCTAACCTACATTAGGTGTAGATTTCCATGTGGCACTTTGGCCATACAATTGTAGAAACAAAATTATAGACAAAATGTACAATATTCTACATGGCTAAATTTGCCAATATTGGCAATTTTTCACACTCCTCCTCAAATCTAGACTTGGAAACAATGATGCTTCTATCAGTCACTCCAATTGAAGATCTAAGCTTGACAAATGAATCTTTAGGTAAATATTTAGTAAACAAATTAGCCAAGCAACTTGATGATGGCATACTTCCCTCAAAAGATCATTGCTCACATTCATTTTCACACAGTGAAGTGCTAGCCTAGATCTCTTTTTGTATCTCACTAATGCCTGTGCACCTAGAGGTTCATCCTCATCTTCAATCAGAAACTCATAAAGGTCTTGGAGCACCGTGAGTGACTCCATCCTAACCTTCCAAATTGCATAATTAGTAGAATTCAATCTCTCACTAGCTTCTAGAAGGTATGCTCCAACAAATCCCATTTTACTAGTGAATTCTACACACAAGAAATACATTTGATTGAATTTGAAACTCACAAAGGTTTCACACTTGCAGTGTTTCACTAAAATTTGATTTCTAATCCAATAAATGGACTTGTAATCACAGTTCAATCACTCCCTCACAAAGCTGGAATGAAGATAAGATGACGTGAAATCTACTCTCATACAAATCTTGCCAATCTTGGCTATTTTTGGTCAAAAAATGACTTAATCTCTCACACACACTTTGATCTACCTTCAAGACTTGTCAAACAAGTTTAGAGGACCTGATTTCAGCCTAGATTAATTAGATCTCATGAAACAAATTAAAATCTAATCAATGGTACAATTACCCTAGGATTTCCACCAAACATTACATCAAAAGCTCTCAAATTGAATTTATGGTGACCAAATGAATATAGTGCATTTAATGCAGGTTCAAAAGTGCCCACATGTGGGAACAGTATGGATTTTGATCCCTTTCAACTTTGAGATCAAATCCCCTCACCAAAACTTGGCTTCTAGCTCACCCTCACAAGACTAGTTTTTAACACACAAAACTGCTAAAATGGATTTAAATGGATCTATGATCAAAGCTCTTGTACTTGGCTCTGATACCATGTGAAAGTATAGTAATTTCTATACCATAAATGGATCTTAGAAGATCCACAAGAGTGATTATGTACTTGCTTAATCAATGCATCAAAAAACTAGACAACAAATCTTGATCTAGATTAGCAATTTGACACACAACAAGCAATGATAGTCATCAAACAAGATCATAGACTCAAATCCGAGCCCACACATGTGAAGAGCAGTCTTCTATATGAATTTAGAATAGTGTTTGAAGTCCTTGAAGTGATGGTTTCATTTGGTTCTCAAAAATCAATGTACATAGAGAGTAGAAACTCGAGATTGCCAATGAGCTCCAAAAATAATCTATCTTCTCACTATGGGAGCTTGGAATACATAGCAAAAATCACTTCCTTTGCTAAGTTAGGTGAATTTTGAGCATGTAATAAGGAAGTTAACTCATCACTTTTGCCCTAAAATGAAGCCCTAGTCTATTTCCTAGAGTCATGCTTGGTAGGTGCATGGTTGGTCAAAATCTCATCACAAATCAAGGTCTAGATCCTATAAAGTAGGAATCTCTACTAAATGGACACAACCACTCCTCTTGAATCGAGCTAATCTACAATAGGCGTAGATTTTGCCATGTGGCACTTTGGCCATACAATTGTAGAAACAAAATTATAGACAAAATGTACAATATTCTATATGGCTAGTTTTGGTAATGTTGGCAATTTTTCACAAAGTGGGGGTATCCCACACGTGCTCTGAGACCAGTAGTCCGACGGGACACGTGTCCCGCCAACGGCAACCTGGGTCATGCATGGGTTGCCTGAGTGAACAACTATATGTATAGTGTAATTTCATTTTGAGAAATACAGTTGCTATGTGAGCTTGTTGTGGAGAGTGTTTTCTATCTGTGTTACTGCGTAGCATTATTTGTGTTCCTGTGCAAAGCAAATTCTAAGCTGGTATCAGAGCCGTACAGGGAGTGTACACAGTACATCATCGCCGTTGAAGAGAGCTTCGGAAGAATTGTCTTTTGAGAGTTCAGGGTTTACGGCGGGTTGAAGACGGAAGGAGAAACACTGCTGCAGAGAGTTTAGCACACAGAAGCTTGGTGAGCTTGAGACTGTGTGAGGATTCAAAGACAAGGGTTGTCGGCTGAATCAGAACCTCAACAAACGAAATTTTAAAATTCCGAAGCAGGCTATTTGGTGTTTGCAGTCAGCATGCATTCAATCGGACATCGTTTGACAAACGGATTGAAGCATCAAACTTCTAGTAGTAGGGCGACCTCAGAGCAAGAGGATAGGCTTGTCAGAACACCGTGAATTGGGAGCCAAGAACAGATTTGTGTGAAAAACCCTGGTCCGGGGTTTGGGAGCACAAAATCAGATATTTTTCTCTATACTGATATGTTTTGCAAGCTGTAAAAACCCAGAGGAGGGCGCCCTAGCAGTGCGAGTCTGATCAGAAGAGGCCGTGGACAGCCGCGACTGAGAGAGAGAGAGATCGTTGAGGAATCTTTAGGGCAGCCATAGCCGTGTAGAGAGAGGGAAGCTAGCCGCGAGTAGGGAAGTCATGACTCAGTTCGCACGTGGAACCAAGGAAATGGCATAGTGCTTTGAAGTCGATAGCGCTTACAAGACTCTCCATTAGTGCACAAGAGTGCTCAGATCCGTTGGATAGAGAAATTACAAGATCAACGACTCAGTTCGTGCTACCCAGGAGGGATATCCATAGTTGGATGAGAATCAACAATTGGATGGAATCTGAAGGGTTGTTGAAGAGGGCCCTGAAGAAGTGAAGTGCATTTTGGCCTTCACTTCATTAAAAATTTTCATATTGAAATAGAAGTCTTACCATTGCCATACCAAAGATAACACCTGAGGAAGCATTCACGAAGAAGAAGCCAAAGGTGAACCACTTGTGAATCTTTGGATGTAAGGCCTTTGTACACATTCCTAAGGAAGAGAGACTTAAACTTGATGTAAAAGCTATCAAGTGTATATTCCTAGGATATGATGATCGTGTGAAAGGCTATAGATGTTTTGATCCAGTGGAAAATAAAATCCATGTAAGCTGTGATGTTATCTTTGATGAATCCAAGATGTATGAAGACGAGGATGCTGAGAAGATAGATACATCCAGTGAGAAAGATGGTATAGTGAGGATACCACCTGATGATGATCCATTCATTGACCTTCCAAGTGAAGATACTACTACTCAACCTCAAGATACAGGTTGGAGAGGTAGGGACAAACCTTTTGGTGCAAAAAGGATTGAAGTTGCAGGTGACAAACGCAAGGAGAAGGATGTACCGTGGGATACATTTTCACCAGGAAGCCGATCACCTGACAGGAAGCTCCCTAAGTGGTTTGAGAGATTGTTGGAGAGCTGTGACATGGATGACTTTCCAGGATCATCTAGCTAGGGAGAGCTACAAAGATCAACAAGAGAGAAGACACAACCTAAAAGGTATGAAGCAAATTATGCTCTCTTATCTAGCATTATTCAAAGCAAAGAACCTTCGACTTATGGTGAAGCGAAGGATGATGACATTTGGGTCAAGGCCATGGGAGAGGAGATGGAGTCAATTGCTAAGCATAGCACATGGGACTTAGTAGAACCACTAGTTGGCAAGAAACCCATTGGTTGCAAATGGGTATATAGGACTAAGTATCATGCAGATGGTAGTATAGCAAAGCACAAGGCAAGGTTAGTGATCAAAGGGTATGCACAAAGTAAAGGCATCGACCACAAGGAGACCTTTGCACCGGTATGTAAGTGGAATACTCTACGTCTACTTGTTGCTTTAGCTTCACAGTTTGGTCGGCCTTTGCATCAGATGGATGTGAAATCTGCTTTTCTAAATGGTGAGTTAGAAGAAGATGTTCATGGATCAACCTGAAGGCTTTCTAGCGAAGGGACAGAAAAATAAAGTATGTTGCTTGAAGAAAGCGCTTTATGGTCTTAAACATGTACCACGTGCGTGGTATAGCAGGATTGATGCCTACTTTCGTTCAAAGGAGATGGTGAGAACACATTTTGATCCAAATCTATATGTCTTATGCTTTGATGGTATGGTTGATTTGATTGCTCTGTATGTCGATGACTTGATTATTACGGGAAATAATCAAGAGATGATAGATATGATCAAGAAAGACCTCATGGAACAATTCGAGATGACAGATCTCAACCTGATGCATTATTGCCTTGGAGTAGAGGTGTGGCAAAAAGGACACGAAGTGGGTTTAACACAGGTGAAGTATGTCACAGAGTTGCTGCACAGGTGTAGGTTGCAGGATTGCAAACTAGTGAATACTCGTATTGAACCAGGTAAAAAGCTTTCTAAGCTTGATGACTCACAGTCATTTGATGCTACACTGTATAGGCAGTTAGTAGGGAGCTTGATTTACCTTACCACAACTAGACCAGATATATGCTATGCTGTTGGCATTGTAAGTTAGTTTATGGCAGCACCTACGGAAACGCATTGAAAGACAGCTAAACGCATTTTGCGTTAGGTGAAAGGCACTTCAGAGTATGGCTTGATTTACAGGAAGCATGATGGTTTACCTGAGTTGTGTGGCTATGTGGATGCGGATTGGGGAGGTGACTATGATGATCATAGATCCACCACAGGGTATGTATTCCAGTTTTGTGGTAGTTGCTTTTCCTGGTCTAGTAAGAAGCAATGTACAATTGTCCACCACAGAAGCAGAGTATAAGGCAATGTGTAGTGCTGCACAAGAAGCTATATGGTTGAGACAAATCTTGGAAGAAGTTGGCATGAAGCAGAAAAATCCCACAACATTACATAGCGACAGTCAGAGTGGCATTCAGCTAGCAAAGAATCCAGTGTTCCATGCGAGAACTAAACACATTGAGATTCAGTATCACTTTATACGTGAGAGGTTGCTGAGTCATGAAATTCATGTTGTTCATTGTAGCACAGAAGAACAACTAGCTGATATTTTCACTAAGCCACTTGTTGGAGAAAAGTTTGATAAGTTTACATCAAAGCTTTCTGTACTTAAAGTTTGTTGACTTTAAAGCTATGTATATGAATGTATAAAAAGTAGACTCTACTCTAAGGGAGAGAGTTAGAATTAAAGTAGAATCACTGTGCTACTGTACCGTGGGTCCTATCAGTTGATAAGGATCAGTTGGCCTCACCACGAGGCAAGTCGACGGGACACGCGTCCTACCAACGGCAACCTGGGTCATGCATGGGTTGCCTGAGTGAACAACTATATGTACAATGTAATTTCATTTTGAGAAATACAGTTGCTATGTAAGCTTGCTGTGGAGAGTGTTTTCTGTCTGTGTTACTGCGTAGCATGATCTGTGTTCATGTGCAAAGCAAATTCTAAGTCAGTTGAGATTTAATTTGCGTTAAGTAGACAAACTTGGCAACATCTCCCTTGTGGAGTTCTTTACTTTGTAGTGCAATGTGAAAGCCAAAGGGCCGGATTATTACAATGTTGAATCATGAATGTTCAATGTTGAATGATGAATCTAAGTTTCTAACCTAAACTTTTTTGGAAAAATAAGCATAAAATCCCAAATGCTTTGGTACTCTAAATCATTACCCCAAACAACAAACCTTGGGAGGACATAGAGCCTAAATTGAGTACAAAGCTTGCCAAGAAAGGCATCTGTACAACATTGTGCTCAACCATAAAGAGATATTCTTAATCAACTACAATCTACCTCTTAACTCACATTATCCCTATCCTCTCTGAAGCAACAGAAGCTCCAGACCTCTGGTTTGGTCAAAGTCCCGACAATACAAAATCTGTAACTATATGAAAGTCTACAAAGTCTTTCGTGGAGATTATTTTTATTATTCATTGGTTGAACATCAGATGGAAAATGGTTGGAGGGTCTAAAAGCTTGATAGGAGTTTTGCTAGAACAAGAAAACTCAATCCTTCCAAACTCAAAATCTTCTTCCACAAGATCATTCTTCAAGCCCTCTCTCTCATAATATAACTACAATTAATGTGGATAAATGTCGTAGCAAATGTGGCCACCAAAAAAGAAATATTCAGTACAATTATTTGCTGATTGCAATTGCAATCTCATTGTTGAAGTTGATGTAAGATTCCATACCAGACTCCAATTGCTCAACTCCTTAGAAATTATACTTAATGATATCAAATTTGAGAATGAGACCAATTGGTTGGATCCAGGAACTTGCCTAAGCTTTATGGCATATTTGGTCAACTAGAAGAAGTTTTTTCCAATAGTTTTTCATGCCAAGATAACTTCTTTCTATTATTCACAAAGCCTCTTCCTTGTTTTGGCTCTTAAAGCCAACCTTGTTAGTTCTTTAGTATATTTGTATGAAGTCAACTACAAAAGTACCTATCATAAGAATTTTTTTTTGCCAAGTTTATTATGGACTATTGTTGATAGAGGAAAATGGTGCACCTTGAGGCTCGTATCCTTCAATAGTGTACGATGCTCATAGTGACCATTTATGCTTAGTGAAACCATCAAGATTTTCACGTACATGATTGCATTTATTCCATATGCCAATGATCTAGTGAGTGTCTACACAATGACTCTTTACACATGGTCAAATATGATAGACATATGCATGGTGAAGGTGGGTAAAGCCATTTTTTATGTCACAAGAACCTCACTCCTTTATTACATACAAAATTTACATTTTGACAAAAAGGTTAAGAGCTAAGAAATTCCTCACTATGGATACACCAATAAATGTTCTCACAAAACTTGTGGTTATAGCCATATAAGGATATCCATGGATATAGCTTACACAATTTTTCTAGAAACCAAAAATGCAAAGGCCCTAGGGAAAGAACGTCTCACTTTAAGGCTCCTAGCTACGAAATTAAACCTAACTAAAAAGAAATAGTAGTTAACTAGATTCTACCAACACCATTGCTGTTTACCACTCAATGACGAGTAGCTTTAATTATTGTGAAGAAGCTTGAAGAAGTTCTTAGCATATGACATGCAAGAGGCGTGTTAAAGAGAGTGATGGAAGCATGTAGGCATGATAAATATATTGATGTTATGTCTAGGATAATATGTGTCATATGAAGAAGGTGACATGCAATCTTGGACCCTATGGAGTCCACCCACAAAGTCTTATACCATCAAGTCATAATGCATAAAATTCTACAACACCTCATTAATGTCGTAGAATAGGTGCATATCACATGCACAAACATATGTCCGCATTAGTCCATACATTTGTACAAAGACCAACGTACTCGTGGAAGCATGAGGGTGGGTTAAAACCATGGCCAAATGGTCTGCCACAAGTCTTTACAACATTCTTTAAGGAGAAGGTGTAGATGGATTCTTTTTGAAGAAGACGACTTCTTTCTTGGAGGAAATAGAAGCTAGCATTTACATGTAGGAATGCCATAAGCAACGTGACAAAACTAGACATTTGATATATTTTTTCTTGTATGTCCTCATTTTTGCACCCAAGCAAAGTCAAACTCCCTAATCTCAAGGAGAAGAACTCAACACTTATTGGAGGACAACATTTGATTTTTTTTAGGTGATGCAAATTGTCTATAATGGTAGTGCCATTAGGAATGTGGGACCATAAGCTTGCAAAAATTAGAGTTCGGAGTCATAGCCAAAGATTGAAAAAAAAAATGAAAATTGACTTTGTAGGTCATTTTCAAGCAAGGAAATCTCAAGGATATTGGGTCTCATTTCTCCATAGGAAGAATTAATTTTTAACTATATCACTTCGCTCTAGCATGCTTAAATGTCTACATCCAAGTGGATAACATTTTTCAAGATAGGGTCCCCACCTCATATGACGCTCTTGGTTGGGTGGGAGGGGGACGAGGGCCTTGTATCTTGGAAGCAAATTTCACACATGAGAATGATCTCACCCTGGCCCATCATTGCCCATAGGATTTGAGACGGGGTCTCCATTACCTCATGTGACACTCTTAGCTTGGTGAGGTCTTGGATTTTGAAGGCACTTTTCACAAAGGAGAATGGTTTCACCCTAGTCCACTCATCACTCTCCTAGTCCATGTGGAATGTTTGCTCTTTATCTCTTTGGGTGAATGTTTCCTCTTTACCTCAAAGGTACATAATTGGGTTTGAATAATCTACATTTATATAACATGAACATGCTTCAATCGTTCAAATTTGTGTGGGGGTGCTAAGGAAATGAATGATGCAATTTTTTTTTTTTTTGTGGTTTTCGACCCTTTCTTTTTTGGTCAAATTCGAGAAGCAAACTCTCCAAATTCAGGACCGGGGAGTATGCAGCTGAGTTCGCACACGTGAGATCCAAACAACGGACATGATGCAACCGTGCTTGTGTACGGACACACTTATGAGTGCGATGTCCAAGTCACAAACAAGTCACATGTCAGTGCGTGGTGTGGCCAATGAACTCTCATCGCCACATGGCTAGCAAGCTGAAACCACTCTCAACATCACCGTTCGTTCGGGAAAGCCAACAAAGTACAAGAAGGAAACCAGCATTTTTTTTTCTCCAAAACCGACATCATGAGAATCCTAACGATTTTTTATACATGCACATAAACACTTTCCAGAGTAAACTTCCCTAGAAAATCGAAAAGCTTGAAAAACTGCATGTTTTTTGAGGATAACTTAAAAAAAGGTTTCCAAACACTCCTCTTCTAGAGTGTGAATGCATCATTGCTTGTAAGTGGGTGGGGGACCCCCCATTTTTTTTTTCTTGGTTGTATTGGGATGGAAGAGTTTCTCCCTTTGAATTCAAAGCTTGAATAAGAAAAGAGAGAGAGAGAGAGAGAGAGAGAGAGAGAGAGAGAGAGAGAGAGAGAGATGGCGAGATGGCGAAGATGAAGGCTATGGATCGCGGGGAATAGTTGAAGATCCCAGCTGCTGTTCCATCAATTGCAATCATATGTGTAATATCATTCATCAATTCATTCATTCTTCAATGTGTGTATAGAAGGTGGGCGCATTTTTTCACTTGTGCATTCACTGCCTAGTCCTACTGCTACTACTAGTTGCTGGTTGTTGTGTAGAAGCAAGCTGAAGCTGATATGGATCGGGATTCTGGGTCAGATGACTGATGCTTCTTATTGTTTTTGTTGTTGTTGTTGTAGTGATGTTGGATTGACGGAAGGATGAATGCGGATGAGAGCTTTCTGGTGGATGGCAGAAAGCGCCATGCGTGGCGACTTTACATTCCTTTGCCTCATGTTGTTTTCATCCCATGATATCCCTCCTTTGCCGTAAGTTTTCATAGTTTTAAAGCAAAATGCGAGATCCTTGTCACTTTGTAGCGGTGGCAGGCGGAGTAGGGTAGAGGCATTAGGTGTATTTTGAGAAAGAAGATTATGGGTGATAGGGAGGGGATGCATATCTCGGGAGCATCGAGCTCCAGGAAAGACAAGAAGAAGCAGGTGAAGGAAGAGCGAGATCGCTTGAAGCAGGCTGAGAAGAAGAAGCGGCGGCTTGAGAAGGCTCTGGCCAATGCTGCCGCTATGCGGTCAGAACTTGAGAAGAAGAAACAGAAGAGAAAGGAGGAGGAACAGCGGCTTGATAAAGAAGGAGCTGCCCTTGCAGAGGCCGTTGCCCTCCAAGTACTGGTTGATGAAGACTCTGATGTGCCAGCTGAGCTGAAGATGAAACAGGGCACTGGAGGAAATGGCCCTAATTGTGCAGAAAGCTTTAGGCAGATTGCCATTGGGGAGTCCACAGGATTGACAGATCAGAATAGAGACATGATGTGGAGGAATTTTTGGAAGCAATCTAATAGATCAGTGGAGATTTCAAGGAGAGTTGAATTAGAATCTAAACCAGCACTGATGGAATGGGATAAAGCAGGGTTTTACAATGAAACCTCTAGTGGCACAGAAGAAAAGACCACGCTAAGTAATGTCAGAGCGAAAGTGGCTGAGATGGTAGCTGGATCAGCCGCAGTACAAGCAGTTGCTGCACTCGGCATCACCAAAGAAGCAAAAACTGAACTAGAAGCCGAGGCTTCAGTCAACGAAAGCCTAGACAAAAATGACATTGAATTAGAGTCCCATTTCATTGAACATGAGGTGATTTGAATATTCATAGCATCTGAATTATGATCTTCTTACTCGATAAAGCTCTTGTACATGCTTTAATCCTCAGCATGCTAAATGGCAGCTTAAATTTTACATTCAAGAGTTTGATTTGTGATGGGTTCATACTTAAAGAAATGTCACTTGCTATAAACTTATTAACATGGCTTTCATTGAGTTAGGTGTCTTCAAAAGAGCTGAAACATCTTCTTCAAGTAGCTCCCGAGTCACCACAGGTATTCTAAATTGTCCTGCATGTAGAATGTCTCGCTAGCATTCAATTGTCCAACAAATCATTTGGCTCACATAAATTAATACCCATAGGAGACATAACAATGGCAGCTACAAGTGAAGTTCGATATACTCTCCAAGAAGATAGGTAGTTTGTCTGGAATCAATTATGTTTTATTGGATCAAACCAACATTAATAGAATCATACTATCAATTCTATTCTTTTTATGGAGTCTAAGAAGAAAATCATATGCCTCGATATTTGATTGTATTCTAAAATTAGAAAAACAATGAAAGCTTATTCACATGTAAAGGTCTGAGTGCATAGTACCATAGTTGCAGTGGAATGTGTTCCAGAATGTGTTTTTTTTTGGCTGAAAGTCAGAAAAAAAAAGTTGACAATCTAAAACTCTTTGCCATGTGAAAAATCTTGGTTTTTGTAAAAAAAACCGAAATTTTTTATAAGCATGTTTTGGGAAACCCTAACCCTGAATCCTGGAACATGTTCCCGAACAAAACGTGCAATTATGGTGCATACATAGCACTTGCATTTTAGTATTTGAGGTGTCTACGACGTCTATAATTGTCTTGACATGCAGCTGCTCACTTCAAAAATTTGGTCAAGTCATTCATAAATCCATACTAAGCCCTGTGTGAGAATATCTGGATTCTGGATTAACATGTAACAGAATTCTCAACCTAGCTTCTTCTTGGTTGATAGCTTCCCCTATAAATAAAGCTTCTTGCGTCACAAAATGAAAGATCCTCTGTAAAAGTAAAGCTTCTTACTTCAAAAAATTAATTATCATTTTTATGCAACCAAATTACGAATTTACATGGAGATTAACATACTTTCACACTCCAAACATAACTCTTTGTAGAATTTGTAAAGTTATTTTTCATGATTAGCTTCTGAGCTTGAATTCCTCTTAAGTTAGGCCTTAGTCATGAGACTGCCTACCAACTTGGAAGTGTACCTTGCCTAGCTGAAGTTTCCTGTACATGAAATTTCTTCATCAAATGCATTCACCTTCATCATTTCACGATTGTAATGGCTAGTTGGAAGAACCGTTATCATTACCTCCATCTTGTTACAGCATCAGAGATGTGAGTAGAAATTTGTTTTCGATATCGTTTACTGAAACTGTCCTAATGTCTGATAAAAGTAACAAGGTAGCCTCTTTCCAGGTGTTAGAAAGCCCTATGGCACCCGATGTCTCACAAGTTTTGGCACTTGTTTTGGTAACGGAATTCCCTGCTTCCGATGGCAAGTATAAACCTGAGGTTCCCATACTCATTCCTCTTGGCGAAACAGAAATCTTCAGAGGCTTTTCAAAGTCCACTTACCGTTTAGCCTCTTAGTCAGTGAATATAGAGATTTGTGAGGTTTAACTGACCACAAACCCTAGGTTTCTGATCTGTGATTTCAAACAATTTGGAGGTTATGAAACGCTGCTGGTTCTGAAACACACAACACACATTATCTTATGCATGGTTTGTTGCTTTGTGGAACTTATGCTCATTGTAGACATCCTTGTCAACTCCCAGTAGTAGATACACTTGATTAATGCAAGTTTTGATTAATGGATATGATAAACAATTCAAATTCCATAGTGGTATTAGAGGAAGGTTGGTCTCGAGGCTTCTGTGCTCAGGAGGACCTTTTGATCTTATCATCTGTGTTCAAGGATGGTCTTGGAGTTATTGCCACAATGACTGCTTTTGTTCTAGGAGTAGAGATTGCAGTTTTAGTTTTGTGGTGTGAACTAGTATAAGCATAGGAGCCTGTGTTCTTTCCTATTTCTTCAAGTATTTGTAACTTTGTAGTCTTCTCCTGGATGAGGCACATGCTATGTAGCTATCTAACTTTTAATACAAACATGAAATTTTTTTTAGATGCATACACCAATAAGCCTTTTTCAACTTGAACAATTAGTATGCTTGTTCTACCCATATTGTAGGCACCAGATTGCTTTGTTGCTCTTTACTACAATTTGGCCGATTTGCTTTGATTAAGATGGAAGCTTGTTTGGAAGTCCATGGTTTCGGACAACTCATAGACATATGACTGCGATTTGTAAATCATCCTTTGTATCTGACGTCCTTAATTTTTATTTCACAGAAGAACGTGCAGGGTGAAAGCATCGAAAGGGAGAGGGATGAGCTGAAAGCAAGGCTTGAATATACTGAACGAAAGTTGAGAGAGAAAACAAGGCAAGTTTCTGAACTTGAGCACGATCTGGAGGAGGTTACCCAGTATCTGATGGAATTCAAAGCCATGTTTGAAATTTCCGAGGAAAGTGATGCTTTTCGAGGTGATATGAAATGGAAGAGTGTTAGTTCTAGGCATGATATTTCAACTACAGAGTCATCTGGTGGGACAGTTGACCAATGAGTATATTGCACTCAAATTGGTTCTTCTCTTGGCTACTTCTAAGTAAGTCCACCTTGAATCAGAATCCTCTTGTATCTAAGTTGTGACCTTGCATAATGTGGTCACTGGGATTTGATAAAATAACAACCAAGTATGTCAATCCTATTGAGAGAGCAAGCCCGATTTTACTCAGTAAAGTTATTTATGTAAATGTTACTGAAAAATCCACAATCTACAGTGCAGCATGAAATGTTTCGGCCCTATTAGGCCTAGACAAACTGCTGGCTGAAGAATACCATTTTTATGTTTAAAATAATCTGAAGTGTGGAACTTCAATGTTGAAGTTTATTGTTTTCACAATGCTGTGCCTTAGAATCCTTGTCCAGAGTAGTCCTTTATCTGAGTGGCTACATATAACAGTGTTTTTCTTAGGTTGTGTGACATGTCAAGATAATCTTCGATTCTTATGATTTGAAGCATTAGATTCAAGTCACACAGTGACATAATTATTCACTTTTTATGTCCTAGTTAACATACGGGTTTGGCCATGCTGACGCTTGTGAATTTGAAATCAATATACCAGCTGAGAATATGAAGTCAAGAAAGAATGTGGCTTTCTGTTTGTGTTTGCAACTTCTTCCCATTGGGGATTACCTGCAATGGTCAATGGTAGTTTCATACTTGACATGCAGACTGCACAATAAAATGGGGAGCTCATTGGAACTGATAGAGTGAAAATTCTGTAACACAATGAATGGAACCTGGAAATCAACAACTGTATTTAGGCTCAGAGGAGGGGCTCCTCTCGAGGGAAGGGAGTGGGGTACATTCACTTTCAAAAGTATGTGCTGGCTAACTATACAGTCTGGATTGACTTGATGATATTCGATATATCCATACCAACATGTACAAATTTATCCTAGACATATCAATTTTTAGGGTGAAACAGATGATGGAAAAGCTTCCCTCATTACACAATTCATGTGCTTCTTTTGTTCTGGAGCATATAATATTATAGTGCTAGTTAACCTGTCTCTTTACAGGGAGAAATATTTAGTAACCTGGTCCTCTGGAAACTTGTCCCTTTACAGGTAGAAATATTTAGTTTCTTTACGTTCACTTTTTTGTCAGCCCTCTATGGTTAAAGCCCCTTAATCAATGTGCTAAATCTCTCTTACTATTGAATCTCTATCATTGTTATTGTCCAAAGAAATATCAATGCATCAGGAATGTGTGACTTGTGCTTTGAGAGAGAATACACACTTAACAAGCACTTTCTTCATAATCAAAGCTTCCCTTGTTTACAATAGAGAATTCAAATTGTTTCATGAGTATGATCTTGTATATATGTATCAATTAAGGATTCAAGTTCAAGTCTGTCCATGATTGAGGCATGTTTATCTAGTTTGAATATAGATACATAGTTTAACTTTGGAGGTCAATATATAATTTGAAACCTGCCTTTCCATAGTGTTGAACATTTTTCTTGTAGATTTGGGCATATTCAAAAATTCATTCCTAAACCTTGAGTCAAAGCTTGCATTTATGTGTCCCTTAGCAATATATTACGTCTTATTAATATCATATATGTGATACTTTTTTGAATTGGTGCTCCCATTGCTTTTTGTCTCCCAAGGATAATAAAATAGCCATTGAAATTTGCTTTTGTTCCATTGTAATTTAAAAATCAACACCCCACATAACATTTGCTTAGGTAAACTGTGGAATATGATACCATTGCACTTTGCAACTTCTAACCATTTACAAGTTTAGGTTTGCCTTGATAAAAACGGTTGAACTACGAGACAATGCAAGTTTTTGCTCACACTTTTATTTTCAAGGTCCATATGAGTGTCTCTCATGTTTTATATCTTCCCTAGTACTATTATAGACATCTTATTGGTCCCCGAGCTTTTCATGAGTTTTGCATCCCTCCTATGCCTTCAAACCTCAACATCTATGGACTTTGTAGATCCATATTTTAGGGTTGTTATATGGTCATATTCTTCTCCTATACATATTCCTTTGTTTTTATTTGGCTTGAAAGGGTCGGTGCAACCCCCCCCCCCCCCCCTCCCCTTCTTTGGGGGGAACAAGGTGTGTTCGAGGCTCGTCGGCGCCCCAATGGGGGACACCTCTTTGTCCATGTTACCTAAAAGTACACATGTTAACATAAAGATTTTTGGGCAGATTTTTTATGTTACCTAAAAGTACACATGTACTTTTACTTTTGGTCTAGAGAAAGCTTGAAAAATTTGAAAAAAAAAAATAAAAAACATTTTTCAAAAGGGTCTTTTTAACACTAGAAACTCCTCTAGTGAAAGGAATTGATCATTCATATTACTTTAGGGCTTGAAACACATGGGACCAAAGTTGGCATTTTTGTTATTAGGGGGATAACTAAAAAACGTTGTTTAATTAAAAAGCATGATTCAATTGTATTTGATAAGAGTGAGCTATAGCTTGTTGACATAGGAGCTTGAGAACTCTATAATCATCTCGTTGCATATCACATGTAGTGACCAAATATAGATATAGTTCAAAGTGTGATTATTAGACACTTAACCATATGAACAACTTCGTTTATGTTGTTTGTGCAAATTAAGACATTTTATCATGGAACAACATGATGTTTGGACTAGGGCCAGTAGAGCACACCTCCTCATCATAGCTATTACATGTTCTATTCCCTAATTTTTAATTAGCCTCTCACTCCTCTCTCCTATAGAAGTAAGGAAGAGTACCTACCATCTACAAGTGCAAATGAGAAGCTTGTGTTTTGTTTTTTTTTGGCAATTTTCTATGGGATTTTCCTAGTTATTGGCGTTTGTGTTGCACTGTTCATAGGAGAGCCACAAGATAAATGTTTTTCCCTCCCAACTCCAGGCTCTTGCATTGCATGTGTGTGCTTTTGTAGTTCTAATCTCAAGATTCTCTTTTCTTTAGGATCAAAACATTCTTGTAAGGTGTCCCGATTGTCAATGGATTGAGCAATTGAATTAGTGATTACCTCCATGTTTTTCTCGTTGTCTTATTTAAGTAGTGCATGTCGATTTGGTTAGGTGGATTACTATTTATGATGGGTGTTTTCATATTGTATGCTCACTTTAGATGTAAGATGCGCATTGAGCTCTGGAATGTGATCTCACTCTCACAATTGTACTTTGATGGATATCGAGTTCTATGTGAAATGATTCTTGTGTAGGATACTACATCCAACTTTACTGTGATACACATCTTGCACTCAACTCTAACATCTCTCTAGGTCCCAATTTTAATGTGTGGTATGAGTCTTGTAACATCTTCATTGCTTTAATGTGCGTTGGTATCTTTGCATGCTTGATGGTTGCATGCAACTATGGTTGGTTGATAGACATGAAACATTAGTTGAATTTATTTTCTACAAAAAAAACAACATTATGATTTATTGTGATCCTTTGTGGTTGGATTGTTACATAGTATTAGAGCATTGCCTTGGTTTTTACTTCATAATCATTTTGGAGTTTCAAAATGAATTGGAAGGGAGGTAGTGTTGATGATAAATTCTACTTTTGCCATTGATATTGGACTTATGGAGTTCGTTAAGGAGCAACAAAATTAGCAATTTTAAAGATGGACATATTTAAAATCTTGACAATTATTCGAGGAGAACAATAGTTTATTTTTTGGAAAAGAAATCATTAAGTTGCGGGTGGTTTACACTCTATAATGCAAAGATATTTTTGGAGTGGTATAATTCTCAACAAGACACGGTCGATATCGAGCAAGTGAGCATCATTGTTGACAGCTTCTACACTCTAGAATCTGTTTACTAGTTCTTCCTTGTTTCTTGTTTACAAGAACTGTTTTCTGCCTGTTTAGAGGCTTGTTGGCATTTTCTTGAATGTTAGCTTCTTAGTTCAATGTCAAAACCAGGCAGAAGGGACTGATATTGATGTAGCAAATGTCTTGCCTGTTAGAGGACAATCCAGGGAAGTCTCTTGAACTAATGCACATGATTAAACAGCCAATCACATGCCAAAGCGTTCAACCATAAAATCAGTGTGCAAATCCATTGAACAAACAATGAAATCTTACTCTAATGTTGCAATATCAAGTGAACAGATCCCTAAAAGGTTGAAACTACTCTACACATGCATTAACCTACAAACTAGAAACAAAACCTAAATGGACAGCTTCTTAAAATCTGAAAACTAAACTAGCATACACATTATCACTGCAAGAAACAAAGCAAGGAACTAAACTAACGAAACTAGAAAGCATTTTAGAAGTCCAAGAATCAAGAAACACTCATTTCTTGATTCTTGGACACCCCAAGAACATCAAGAATTGGAATGTCTAGGATACGCAAGATCTACTCCACAAATCCAGCCTATTTAGTTTACCTGAATGCTGATTCTTACATTAATCCACAAGAAAACATGAAATCTAATCCACTCTACAAAAGCAAGAGAACTAATCCACTCTAAGATCCACAACCACACACAAAAAAGATGGAGGGACAAGATCATTAATGCATCACTCAAGAAACACAAATGATCAAGGGGCTCAAGAATGCATCAAAACTCATGGAAGATCTTCTCATTTCAGCATGGAGTAGATACATTTACAAAAGCCTCCCTTCTACAAAGGGGGAGTCTCTCAAATAAGCAAGAGAGCTTCTTAGGTGGCATCCTAGTGGCATTTCCACATTACACAAATTGCAAGTGGAATAACGCTCTCCACTAGAGGTCACCATCAAAAGGTGGCTCACTCTACTTTCTTTAAGAGAGGTCTACTTGCATTTAATACATTTGCCTAGAAATACTAGTTCCTACATGGTCATTCCATCTTCTGGGATTCACCATGAGGCTTACACAGTTCTTGCATGTCTTTCCTAGCTAGTATTTCTCGGCTCTCATACTCAGCTCTCAGTCTTCGTTAGTCTCGTCTTCTCAAAGACTTCCTCGGTCTAAGGTGAGAGGTGCTCTTGAGTTGCTCTGTCCAAGTATCTTGGAGATTCGTCAGAATCAGCCAACATCATCCTCCCACCCGTAATGTGTTGCAGGACCCACTGCAACTCATATTGGACGATGTCGCTCCGCTTTGCATTGGCATCTTTGATTGTCACTTGGAAAAGCGTAGATCCTCGTTCGCTTATATAAAACCAAGTGCTTATTGTCGCCAGTCTTTATCACAAAAACTGTTTTTTACAAGTTGCCACGATTGGATCAGAATGTCTTATTGCTATAGGTGGTTGACATTCTCAAAATTGGAGAGCTCTCAACAGCTTCACAACTTGCATGCTCGAGTGCTTTCCTCATGTCTCTTTCTTATCACTTGTATCTGCCATTAACGGTTTCATCTTTGGTTTCTTAGTAGATTCTATCTTTTGGGAGGTCTGTATCCTCCATTTGCCTCTAAGTGTTTCCATGGTTCTTCTCTCAATTGAAGTTCCAGTCTCAAGGAAAACCTTTGATCTGCAAGTTGCAGAAACTTTGATTATCGATCTCAAGGGGATGGATTCATCAAAGATTGGTGGTAGGAACAGTTTTGGATGGATGGTTTAGTAACGTTAAGGAAACATGATGAAGGCTTGGTGGTAGGGTGAAGGAACTGATAGTTCTACAATTGCAGCCTTGGACCCTTGCAATGTCGAGCTTTGACCACTACTTGCTGGGTGAGGAGCTTGCTTTATTTGCAGGTTCACGGTTGTCTTCATCTTTCTTTTTTTGCAGCTCTTCCTTTTGATCCATTACTTTTGGATCTCTTTGGGCTTCATGGGAGGGGATCCAGCTATCATTGCTCCAGAGAGTCTCTTTTGATCAAGATTGATCTGGCTCATCTGTTGTTTAAGTTTTTGTCCTTTCCTCCTCAGCTTCTTGGATCTTCCTCTTTAGTTCTTCTAGCTGCTTCGCCTGCTTTTTTAGGTCTTTTTCGGCTGAACAACCAATATAGGTGGTAGTTGGTCTCCGCAAGACACTTGCAATGATCTATCAGCTACTTCGGTAAGACTATAAAAAACTGGGAATTTCTCAGAAGAACAGTAAACTGATGATAAACAAATAGATGGAAGGGAGGGTGGTGATGACAACGGTAGATGGTGTGGACGATAGACATGAGAATGGGCGCAGAAGTATGGCAAGAGATTGGTTGAAAAAGGAGACTGATTTTCCAATGCTTGTGTTTCTCTTTTTTGAAAGATCTTCGTCATGATTGGAATACTTCTTCTGATTGAGTCTCTTCAAATTACCCATCTGCCTTCTTTAGCCTTGTCTTTTCAGATTTGACTTGTGGCCTTGGCTATCGATCTTGCTGATGTTGTTGTTGGCAGCGTAACTGCTCCAGTGGATCCAAGCAGATCCACCCCCCCCCCCCCCCCCCCCCAACAAAAAAAAAAATTCTATTGGTGGGGATGTTGTTGTTGGTAATTGTTCATGCTCAAGATTGGATCAGAGTGTGGAACACGTAGTTGAAACTTGTTGAACATGCGACTGGACTAAAGATTGAACAAATTTTAACTAAATTTGTTTCGATCTTGTTGTAATTGACTCAAAAAATAATATGACAATGAGATGCAAGAATCAACTTCAATTTGACAAAAATCCTAAATTGTTGTACAAGGGAATCTGAAGATGGATAGATGAATGAATATGTGTTTTGGAGATGCTCTACAAAAGACTCTTGCGGAATGGCTATTCCTCAAGCAAAAATCAATCACACAAAATAGGTGAAGAGAAACAAGGAAATAAACAAACGTTATAGAGAGTGAGAACTGTATAGCACTCGTCGAACAAAACTTGCATTCATCAACATTGATAATGTACCTTGGTAGTTGCAATATTTCGGTTGTTTGTAGAGTAATGTGACTTACTCTGACATGCCCTTGTCAAAACAAGACATGGTGGGTGACGCTAAAATCTACCATCATTGATAGCAGATGTTGTAAGATATAGCTTGAGATGCAGGTATCATTGAGGTACTATGTCTTGAGGACCTCTATGAATAAGAGATTCAGAACCGAATTTCTATCTGGATTTCCGAATCCGAGAAATATTGTGTATTGGCACATTGGAAATCTTATCAGCATGTGGAAAGACAAATAGATTTGAGGTTGTAGAAGTGGAGAAAAACTATCAATGTGGAGGTTGTTCTTGGTTGGACATTGTAGCAGATGACGGAATATCGGTTTCACTTTCTTTCGACAAGGACTCATTTCATATTAGTGTCTTTTTGCATTATGGAACTGGTGTATTGTGCGGTGATGTAGAAGTTTGCAAGAAACTTCTCAAGTGAGCAGCAGCTTGATCGGTTGGGTGCTATAGTGCTCGTGTGGTGTTGTCATGAGGATCCTATCGGGAGTGATAAGTAACATGACGGGCAGGTAGGATCTTAGGTGGTGGTTGTAGACAGTCTTTGAAACTGTGTTTTCTAACATAGTAGGACGCTCGGCATGGTACTTGGTCTTGACTGGACAATCAACCATGAAATGGCTGGTCTCACCACAGATGAAACTTCGGTTGTTCATTGGCCCTTGTTGAATCACATAACCCTCTTGTATGGCTAGGACTTCTGGATTTTCTGAATTGTGTTCGTGAAAACAAGGATGATTTAGAGTTGGATGGTTGATCCTCATATCGTTGTATGAAATTGGCTTGAATATGCAAATATGAAGGACGATCATTAACAGGATGTGTAGCCCGACATTGTGGGCACCAGATGGTTCATGGTCTATAGGGTACCTATGCAGGGTGTAGCTGAGTAGACATATGGCTTTGGATAGACGTCAAGGTGTTTCAAAACTCCTTAGTGAGTTTCTCGATTTGTAGTTGGTGTTGCTGATTAAGCAATTCCAGCTGTGATTTCCAAAGCCGATCTCGGGTATCCTCGATCGGCTTTGACTCACGGACAACAACACGAAGTACTTTTCGTTCCCTAGGTTTGTCAATATCGGATCCTTCATCTTCGTCCTGGATGGCATCAGACATTGCTAACTTGAGGCACGTGTATTCGTCATTGGATTTAAGCGCACGTCTAATCCATCTTGGAAGTCCAACTAAAACCCAAATGATGAGCATCTATTCGGTGGGCTGGTCTTGTACTTGACTCTTTAAGCACTTGAACGCTTGATATAGTCTTGTACACATTCTTCTTTTGCCTTCTTGATATTACTCAATTTGACAAAAGGACTCTCTATCAAACGAAAGAGCTTGAAATGCTTGATAAAGGACAGCTTCAATACAGACCAATCAGTCTTATCGTCATGATCGAGATTAAAAAAAATAAACCAGTCACGTGCTTTAGCGATCATGGTCATAGAAAATAGTTGGACCATAGCCTCGGGAGATGTTTCGCCATAAATGAAGCACGCATTCTCAAAGATTTGCAAGAATTTTTGAGGGTCCGAACTACTGTCAAACTTGGGTAGAAGGCTTGGGAGTTCGCGTTTCAAGATGAGCTTTGGGGATACCAAAAGTGCCACTAATGTGTGCTCTGGCCTGTGAGGGTTCAACACATAAAAATGGGCTATGGCACGTGAAGATTCGGCTCTATGAGGTTCTCGCCACTGGAATGGGTTTGTTGACGGCTCGTGTATATGGGACCGCATTCGGGAGAACCTAAGATGTTTGATTTTTTCAGATCTGGGTGACACCATGTGATGTGGATATTCATTTGTAATATGAGGAGCTGTATGGTGTTTCATTGGAGATGTTCTTATTTTTTTGAGTTTTGGGATGTTTGTTGTTTTTGGTTTGTGGTTTTTTTTTTTTTCTTTTTCTTGAATATATGCACCAGTTAGTTGTTAAGGGTGGTGTATGGTGAATGGGTAAGTTAGCTTTTTTATTTTTTATTTATTTATTTTTGTATCCGGCCGAGATGGAGTGACTTCTGGCTCGGTTGAGATTGACATATGAAACTCGGTCGAAAATTGATAAAGAGGAGTTCGGTCGAGAAGATAACGAGGGTAGAAGGCTCGGTCAGGAGTGGCAATGGGTGGACTTGGACGAAGCTGTAAGTAGGAGGAGTCGGTCAAAGTTAGTAAGTAGATGACTCGGTCGAAGTTAGTTCTGGATCGCTCGGTCGAAGTTTGTGTAGAAGGCTCTGTCGAAGTTAGCTTGTGAGGTGCGAGAGATTTGGGTGAGGTGCGTGGAGAGACTTGAAAATGTTTGTTTGTGTTGGTAGGGCCTCTTCACCTAAAATGTGTGTATAAGGGTAGGGTTGGTAAAATCTTTTGGTAACCCTCGTTAGGTTTGAAGGCGACTAACTCCAGCGGCGGCCTCCTGCTCGATGTGTAGGTCAGTCTCCTTTGGTTTGTTGTAGATTTTGTGCATGAAGATCGTGGGTTAGATGCCTTGTTTGCAGTGTTCAGGTTTATCAGGTAGGTTAGGTCAGAGGGCATTGCAAGCAGATCGGTGTTATTGCTGGTCGTGTGTCATGTGGTTGCAGATTCGTTGGTTTGCAGGTGCATGTGCAAGTCTGCAGATGAAGGTCATGAATATTGTTCTTGTGTGGGTCTGAAGATGAAGCTGTGAGTGGTGTGTTCTGGGTCTAAAGATGAAACTGTTGGTGTTGTATGGGTTTGAAGATGACACTGTGAGTGTTCTGTGCAGGCCTGAAGAAACTCTTTTTTATAGCGTGGCTCAGTTGTCTGGGCTCCTATGAATGTTGTGCAGTCTAGCTTCTTCCCATTGTTGTGTGTGTGTAGATCCAAATAGTCTGTGGAAGGCATTGTGGTAACTGTTATGAGCAGAATGCGAAAATGACCATGCCAAACAGTGGTGTGCCTAGTTATAAATATTGTGGACATGTGATTCAGCAGACTATGGATGATGACAGGTCTGTAGGAACTCAGAACGATGTGAAGATCTATATAACATTGGCAGGGATCTGAGCATTCACTGTGTTGCAGCTACAGTGATGATTGGTGTGAAGAGTATGTGAGTGAGATCAAGCAACAACTGCGCCAAATGTTGACAGATTCTACACTCTAGAATTTGTTTACTAGTTCTTCCTTGTTTCTTGTTTACAAGAACTGTTTTCTGCCTGTTTAGAGGCTTGTTGGCATTTTCTTGAATGTTAGCTTCTTAGTTCAATGCCGAAATTAGGCAGAAGGGACTGATATTGATGTAGTAAATGTCCTGCCTGTCAGAGGACAATCCAAGGAAGTCACTCTTGAACTAATGCACATGCATAAACAGCCAATCATACATGCCAAAGCGTTCAACCATAAAATCAGGGTGCAGATCCGTTGAACAAACAATGAAATCCTACTCTAATGTTGCAATATCAAGTGAACAGATCCCTAAAAGGCTGAAACTACTCTACACATGCATTAATCTACAAACTAGAAACAAAAACTAAATGGACAGCTTCTTAAAATCTGAAAACTAAACTAGCATACACATTATCACTGCAAGAAACAAAGCAAGAAACTAAACTAACTAAACTAGAAAGCATTTTAGAAGTCCAAGAATCAAGAAACACTCATTTCTTGATTCTTGGACACCCCAAGAACATCAAGAACTGGAATGTCTAGGATAAGCAAGATCTACTCCACAAATCCAGCCTATTTAGTTTATCTGAATGCTGATTCTTACATTAATCCACAAGAAAACATGAAATCTATTCCACTCTACGAAAACAAGAGAACTAATCCACTCTAAGATCCACAACCACACACAAAAGAGATGGAGGGGCAAGATCATTAATGCATCACTCAAGAAACAAGAATGATCAAGGGGCTCAAGAATGCATTAAAACTCATGGAAGATCTTCTCATTTCAGCATGGAGTAGATACATTTACAAAAGCCTCCCTTCTACAAAGGGAGAGTCTCTTAAATAAGCAAGAGAGCTTCTTAGGTGGCATCCTAGTGGCATTTCCACATTACACAAATTACAAGTGGAATAATGCTCTCCACTAGAGGTCTCGGCTCTCAATCTTCGTTAGTCTCGTCTTCTCAGAGACCTCCTCGGTCTAAGGTGAGAGGTGCTCTTGGGTTGCTCCGTCCAAGTATCTTGGGGATTTGTCAGAATCAGCCACCAATTATGATCCTCCTTGTTTTTTTAACTTTATGTATTTTTCATTATGAATGTCGCTGTATTTTTCAACTCAATTTTGTGTGTGTTTGCAATTCTCACTTGGTGTGTATGCATGTAATGATGTGTATAAATTCAAACAAGATTTAATCAAACTCATTCTTACAAAGGCAGTAATATGTGATCCTAGAAATGATAAGGCTGATTTAGAAGCAAGGTCAAAATTAGGAGCCCTTTCTCTTGATGTCGCTATTATGGATCACAAAGGTGTTGCATTTTATAATGAGATATCTACTATTAAAGAAGAGATCAAGCCGATGGAGCACAGACCAAAGAAAAAGAGGAAGTTTGCACGACCACAAGAAAAAGTAGTCAAATCTTTAGAATGAAACATAGTTTTTTAAAAAGCCCAGTGTTCGGGGCTCATTTTTATTGATATGAAAAGCTTTAACACAGTACATTTATTTTTACGATCTCGTGTGCGTGCTTTTGCATATCATGGCTCTTATATCACCTTGATCATCGTACCTAGATCTTTGGATTTTGTAAATTGTTCTTGTCTTTTTCCTATCTGCAAAAGAAAAACAGTTTTATTGAATACTGCATAAAACATAACTTTGTATTGCTTACAGATTATTGCATTAAATAAAAGTAAAACTTACTAGTTTCTCTTGAACAATGAATCTAAAGTATCTAGAAAGCTCGTATTGTAACAAGACGAGCTCTGTTTGGATATAGTGAAGGCTCCAGTCTTTTTCAACCTCAAAAGTAGTAATGAGTTTGTCATTGTATGTAATGTCAATTTGCTTTCTATTACTATGTCCATCTTGTTCCATGTCTTGATCTAATGGTATCCATGTTGTACCACTCTTTTTCCATCTTTGATAGTGAAAATTAAGGCTCAATGTTTGTCTTTCAATTTGATATAAAAAGCAAATGGAGTCTTTCTTTATTCAGCAATCTATTTCTCTGTTTGATTTATGGTCCCATTTTTGTCCATAAGTTCTGACAATGTATCATCTGACAAATCCTTACAAACAAATAATGTCGATGTTCTATGCACATTTGCAATCGAAAAAAACTCAACAAATACATTCAAAAAAATAAACCAACTTAATCGGACATTTTTGGACCCAGTACTTAATTTCATATAAATCTTTACATCAGTAAAGGGCTTGCAGTGAAATGATTCTGAAACAATGTTGTCAGGAATAATCCATTCTTCACTATCCAAGCTTGGAAGTGGAAGGGCCTCAAGATTCCCAAATCTTCCATGCGTATCTAGAATGTAAAGTGATTCAAAAAAATAGATTTCACTATCAGCAAGTTCTTTTGAAGATCAACCTTTGTACTGCAACTTTTCTATATATGAATGTATGACATCCAATATACCTGCAAGTATTGTGCGGGCTCCTATTCCTTTATATTTGATGGATATAAATCTGCATGATAGAATAGATATGAGTTTTCAAATTGATATCCAAATTCAGTCTGCTAAATAAAAGTAAATCTGCATAAAAGAATAGAGTTGAATTTAGTTGCATAAAAATAAAACCGCAATGATACTTACAATTGCATTTTTTATGATCATTTGGATTGATGGATTGAATACTCAACTCGGAATACATATAAACATGTTGAACTAACACCTCTGAAATGGATTGTCCACCTGGCGATGCTCTAAAAAATAACTTAACTCGTTTTCTCTTTCTAAACGTTCCTTTTGATGATGGTTGCATTAATACCCATGTGTTTTTGACATATTTTTTTGGTATCTAATTTTCTGCTTCGTCTTTCTCATTGCAAAAAATGCCATAATCTATTGTGGATCTGGGTCTCCTTGATGCCATGTTTTCTCTCTCTCTCTCTCTCTCTCTCTCTCTCTCTCTCTCTCTCTCTCTCTCTCTCTCTCTCTCTCTCTCTCTCTCTCTCTCTCTCTCTCTCTCTCTCTCTCTCTCTCTCTCTCTCTCTCTCTCTCTCTCTCTCTCTCTCTGAATTCAAACTTTGTCGCTAACTATAACTATGCAAGATTAATGTGATCACAATATCCTGCCAATGTGGTTTCTATTATAAACTAGTTTGTAACCATCTTGGGTTAGTAATCTAACTAGAAGAAGTTGATTCGGGACAACATTGTACTCTCCGGGCAGCACATGTCAACCAATCATAACAAAGCCTTCAGAGAGTAAAAAAGTGTTAAGCTTAGCATACCAACTCCTTGGTGCTTGCTTCAAGCCATACAAACTCTTTTGTAGTAGACACACATGATTTGGCTTTGTAGAAATATAGCTCTCAGGTTTCTCTATGTACACTTCCTCCTCAAGATCACCATTCAAAAATGCATTGGTAATGTCCAATTGCCATAGATCTCATCCACAAAGAGTAGCAAGAGAGATGATGACCCAAATGCTTACCATCTTTGCCACGGATGCAAAGGTTTCATCATAGTCAATCCCATGATCTTGAGCATATCCTTTTGCCACCAACCTTGCCTTGTACTTGTTGATAGATCCATCTTGGTTTGTCTTCACCTTGAAGATCCATTTACATCCAATAGCTTTCTTGTCCTTAGGTAACTCCATCAATCTCCATGTTCCATTCTTTATAAGAGCTTCATACTCAAGATCCATTGCTTGGATCCACTCCTCTTTGTTCCTTGCTTCATCTACACATGTAGGTTCATCAAAAGAGGTTAGAAAAACAACATAATTTCTAGCAACTACTTGCTTACCATTTCCATCATAAGTGGGGCCTTGAAGGCTTTTGTCTTTCCCTTGATGTTCTCCTTGGATTTTGACTTGATGATGGTCCTTCATCATCACCATCCAAAGTAGGATCCTTTACATCAACATCAAGAATGTTAGATCCATCCACACCATCATCACTTGAAGATACACCAATAATCACCTTATTAGTAGAAGGAATGTAAACATTGTAGGCTTTACTCACCTCACTATATCCAACAAATATACCTTTCCTTGAAGATGGATCTTCCTTGGTCCTATCATCAAGAGTTATGTTAAAATAGCACATGCATCCAAAGTTTCTAAGAAATTTGACACTTGGCCTCCTCTTGAATAGCATCTCAGAAGGTGTCCTTCCATCCAAAATAGCACTCGGCCGCCTATTACACAAGAAATTAGCACACAACAAAGCTTGATCCCAAAATGGCTTATCAAGGTTAGCACTTAACCTCATGGTTTTGGCACTTTCACATAAAGTCTTATTCTTCTTCTCGGTCACTCCATTTTGTTGTGGGTTCCTTGGTGTTGTATACTCCCTCTTGATCCCATGCTCATCACAAAAAGCCTTGAACTTGGTAGATATGTACTCACCACCATTGTCACTCCTTAAGCACTTGATCCTTGTGGAAAATTGGTTCTCTTTTGCATTCTTGAACTTAACAAAGACATCATCATACACTTCATCAAGCTTGCTCTCTAGTAGATAGATCCAACAAAATCTACTAAAATCATGAATGAAAGTTACATACAACTTCGCTCCACTATTTTTAATTGTAGTAATTCCATGAATATCCAAATGTACAACTTGAAAAGGCTTTGTAGATCTAGTATAAGGTAGTCTATGTGACTTTGACAAAGCACAAGACTCACAAACATGATTGATACTTTTTAAGGAACTTGGAAGACCAATCACAACTTGCTTCCTAGCCATTACCTCCAATGACTTGAAGTTGAGGTGTCCCATCCTTTTATGCCAAACCTCTTGAATAGGTATTTGCTCTCTTGCAACACATCCAACTTGGTTAGCAATAACACAAGCATCTAGTTTGAACGATTATCCTTCCTTTTGATCATACGAGCATCTCCATCAAACTCAACTTTGAGGCCTTTACTTAACAATTGACTCACACTAAGTAAATTCTTGGTAATAGATGGAATGAACAAAAAATCCTGTAAATGAACATTCCTATTTGTAGAGAAGTGAAATAGGAATTGTGTCAATCACTTTGATTGCACACTCACCATCATTGGCCGTGTAGATCAACCCTCTTGTCATCTCCATATATATGCCAACAAAGAAGTGAAGTACTCTTTGTGAAAAGTCATGTGTGAACTTGCTCCACTATCAATCCACCATGGATCTAGATCTCCATCATTATCAAGCATACATGAAGACATCACAAAACCATCATCATTTGCATGTTGAACATCCAAACCATCCTCATCAAGAGTAAGATTACCTTGCTTGTCTCCTTGATCTCTCTTCTTCTTGTAGCACTCACTTGCAAAGTGTCCTTTGATGCCACAATAGAAGCACTTGAGTTTTGATCTATTTTTATTTTTGCCATTTGAAGAAGCCTCCCCTTGATCTTGCCCTTCAGACCACTTGCTTTTGCTTTTGCCCTTGATGAACATAGCCTCCTCTCCAACTTGAGATGTTGATGAAGACCCACCTCTTGTTTGAAGCCTATATTCTTCATTGATCAAGATTTCTTGAAGATCAATCAAACTTGGCAAAGTCTTTTGAATGGCAAGACTTCGAACAATGTTAGCATGAGCATCCAAAAATCCATTAAGAATAACTTGAACAAGCTCTCCTTCCTTAATGCTCTCATCAATGCAAGCTAACTCATCATTCAAAGTTTTAACTCTCAAAATAAAAGTATTTGAACTTTCTTCACTCTTTTGCAAACAAGAAAAGATTTGCCTTCTTAGAGTCAATTCTCCAGAAGTAGACTTGGATTCATAAAGCTTCTTCAATGAATCCCAAGCATCCTTTGATGAAGTACTCTTACCAACTTCCTTGAGAAACTCATTGGTAACATTCATCTTTATCATGTGTAGGGACCTTTTGGCCCTATTGTCATACCTCATTTGATCTTGCTGGTCTCTCCTCCAAACCTACAACAATATCCAAAACATCATTCATCTCAAGAATTGATTCCATCCTCACTTTCCACAATGAATAGTTACTTGAGGTAAGCCTATCATTGGCTTCCAACATGACTCCACTTGATGTAGCCATGTAGCAGTGACTCCACTTGATGTAGCCATGTAGCAATAACCTAATCCTCTCTCTCAACATGTTTCAATGCACAAAGCACTCCTTTGAGCAACAACAAATATTTTCAAAAGGAAATCACAAAGATATGAAACTTCTCAATTCTCTTCTAGCACTTATACCAAGCAAATCAACACATAGAATAGTGAAATCTTGATCAACCTATCTCTCAATCTAATGACTCTTGCCATTCCTAAGATTGAAACATGCTCAATGAAGTTTCGTAACCTCACAATCTAGAGATCCAATCAAAATTAGGGTTTTGACAAAATCACAAAAAATTGATTATTTATTTTTTGCCATGCATGAAAAAAGAAGTGCAAGATTATTGCACTAAGTTCCTTACTTGTCAAGCTAACAAATTTGATAGACGTGAATCAACTGGATTGTCAAACCCACTAGAGATTTCCACTAGAAAGTGAGAGATTATTTTCATAAAATTTATCATTGATCTCTTGTTGACAAAGGAAAAACATATTACCTCATAAGTGTTTATGTAATGTCTAATACATATATCATAATCCATTCCTACAAACACTATGGTCAAGGCTTTGAAATTGGTGGATGTCTTTGTGGGAATTCTTTGTTGATTCTATGGATTGCCAAATATGATCATTAGTGATTGAGATCCAAAGTGTCAGAAATGGTGAACTCCTGCAACTTTGCCATGACACGAAGCGAAAGTCGAATGGTGAACAAATCACGGAGCCAAAGAAATTCTTGAGCTCGTCCACTCAGATGTCTGTGGACCGATGAAAATGGATTCGCTCTCAAGATCGAGGTATTTTTTGACGTTCATAGATGATTACAACCGGATGACTACGATCTACTACCTAAAGAAGAAATCTAAAGTGTTTGACTCTTTCAAGAAATTTGTGGCATTTGCGGAGTGACTCACCTCAAAGAAGATTCTTCAGATCATCAGATCTGACAATGGAGGTGAGTACAAGAGCAAAGAATTCTCAAAATTTTGCCAAGAACAGGAGATAGAGTATCAATTCACTCTTGCATACACACCAGAATATCATGGTGTCACAGAAAGAAGAAACATGATGCTAGTCAAAGGAGCCAGATGCATGATGGCATAGGCTCGATTGCCAAGTCAGCTCTGGGCTGAGGCAATAGCTGCAGCAGTACCTAAAAAACAGATCAACAACGACGACGCTTGAAAACAAGACACCGTACAAAATGTGGATAGGTAGAAAGTCTGATCTATCATACATACATGTGTTCGGATGTGCAGCATACAAGCACATTCCAAAAGAAAAAAGAAACAATCTCGATGATAAATCAGAACAAACAATCATGGTCGGGTACTCAAATGGATCACAAGTGTACAGACTCTACAACCCAACCATGAAAAAGATTGTTTCAAGTAGAGATCTGAAGTTTGATGAGTCCACATTCCCTGGACTAAAAGATGAAAATGGCCATGAGAACTTCACACTGCTACCAATTCAAGAGGGAGATCGAGGACAAATGTCAAATCAGAATGTTGAACCATAGACTCTAGAGCAGCAGGAAGTAAAAGATCAACCCCACAAACAAGAAACATTCGAGCAGCGACGAAACGAACCCAGAAGGTCAACAAGACAAAGAAAACCTTTAGATCGATACACTGACAATCTTCAGTGGAGCAAAGACACGCAGTTTGAGTACTGTAGCTTCACTGAAGAGCCAACAACATATCAAGAAGCTATTTAGAGTCTAGAGGGAGAATTCTAGAAGTAGGCAATGTCAGAGGAGATTGAGTTGATGAGGTGAAACGAGGCATGGACGCTAGAGCCACTGCCTAAAGACAAAAGAGTCGTCGACTAAAAGTGGGTATACAAGAAGAAAATGAAATCCAATGACACTGTTGGCCGTTACAAAGCAAGGCTTGTCATGAAGGGCTACACACAAAGATATGGTGTTGATTATTTCGACACATATTCGTCGATGGTCAAGATGACAAGCATACGACTGTTCCTTGCATATGCTACACAACACAATCTAGAAATTTACCAGATTGATGTGAAGACAGCCTTTCTCCATGGAGATCTAGAGGAAGAAATCTTCATGAGGCAGCCTGAAGGATTTGAAGACCCTGACACTCGACAATATGTCTGTTGATTGTAGAGATACATTTATGGTCTAAAGCAAGCATCATGAGCTTGGTACAAGAAGCTCGACAGTCTTTTGAAGTCTCTAGACTTCAATCCTACACAGCCAGACTGTAACGTCTACATAAAAAGAGGAGGGAGAGATTTTGTGATACTGACTATTTTTGTGGATGATTCCCTTATGATAGGAAATTCCTTGATGCTGATCAAAGACACGAAGAGTCAGATTTCTAAGAATTATGAAATCACAGATCTGGGAGAAGCAACAAAGTGCCTCGGGCTGGAGATCAGAAGAGATCAAATAAAAGATGAAATACACTTGAGTCAGTCTGAATATGCCAAAAAAGTGCTGAAGCAGTATCACATGATGGACTGCAAAGAAAAGACGTACAGAGTTATATATAGTACTTGCTATACTCAGGGGCATGTCTTGAGTTTGTCGGTTGAATTTGACCATATTGGGCCCGACCTTAGTTTGACAAGTGGTAGGCCAATTTTAGGACACTTGCCTTTTCATGCAGTTTGTGAATACTCTATATGTACAGTGTTTCTTTGTAATCTATTAGCTTTTGTTGTGCCATCTTTGAGAGCTTGTGAAGAGTGGCTATGGTGATTGTGTGATGTGATCTGCATACTGCACTAGATTCTATTGGAATTTCAACTTGGTATCAGAGCGTCAGGGTGATTCAGGTATGCACGATCTGGTGGAGCTATGAGATACTGCCTTTCACCAGGAAAAATAGCACTCGGAGCGTCTCAGGAGAGAGGACTCCATATGAGGTATCGGTAGTCCGGATGGCTAGAGACAGCAAAGTTCCTTCGATAGGAGCTTCGGGGAAGATCAAAACGATCGTCGTAGGTGGATTCCGGGGAGAATTCACGAAGAAACTTGCAGTTTTGGTGGTTTCAAGGAAATCATCGATGTTGGCTACGTTATTCACTGTGTGGACAGCCGTTTGGCACAATAGGGCTTGCACGGCTATGCAAAGAGCAGTGACAGAGAGCCATGGCAATGTACAGGGGCAAATTGGGTGGAAATATGAGAGAATTGTGGAATTTTCAGAGTATATGAACTATTGAAGGCTTTATCAGAAAAGAGGACTGTTAGCGGGCAATTGAACACCAATCGAAGAACTGTAAATTGCATTAGAACACTTGAGGTAGGGCGACCTCAGTGGAGCAGGAGGCTGCAAGTGGAAGCTCAGGGAAAGCCTGAGAAATGCCCAAGAACTCTTCTTCCTCACAGGGCTAGGGTTTACAGCAAAGAGCTGGATCTTTCTCCATGGTAGACCTATTTTGGAGCTGTGAAAGGCTAATGGTGGGCGCCCTACTACTGCCAAGAGAATCTCCAGTGGCCGCGGACAGCCATAGAGAAGAGAGGGCACAAGATCAGAAAAGGAGTAGGCAGCCACATAAACCCTTTTGGAATCACCATAGCCAAAAAGCAAGGTGAAGGAAGAAGAAGAGAAAGGACCCATGTGGAGGCTCGCGCGCAACTAGTGTGAGGATGAAGGTAGCGTCTCAAAGTGCATAGCGGCTGGAAGCGTGGAGTTCGATGCGCTGAAATGCGCAGGATCGTTGGATGGAACATCCATGGAGATCAACAGACAGGATTGTGAGCTCAGGGAGCAGCGTGGACCATCGGATGTAGAAGGGCCGTTAGATGGCAAGTGAAGGGGCCTGAAGGGCAAAGGCACCCTTCTCTTCATTAAAAATTTTCAATGTTAAATTCAATGAAGGGACCCGAAGTCCAGAATGGACTTCACTTCATTAAAAATCTTCATAACGAAGAAACATTTCATTTTGCAAGGGCAATTTTTGGAGAGGCCTATCTTTAGCTAGAAAGCACCTTTTTTTTGGCCATCCTTGGGCCAAAATGACTCCTAAAACTGGCTGCTCAGAGCCAGCGGACAGAGCGACATCACAGAGTAGGGAGAAAGGCATTTTGGAGAGTTTTCATCACCATTCTATCGAGCGGAGTGCGGGTGACCTAGTGATGGGCTACATTCGTCATTTGGGTACCATAGGGCCAAATTTGAGGAAATTTTTGGCTGGCGAAACCTTTTACAGGGCGGTACATTGAGGCATAATCACTTCGGAATCATTATTACCTACTCCTAACAGGGTAACAGGGTGTTTAGAAGTGGTAAATGCAGTATGGGAGTGAATGGTAGCGGAATTGTGTGGAGAAAGCTAGTTTTGGCGACGGAAGTGCAGTTTGGAGACGTGACTACTCATCATTGGCAACAATTTTGAGAGGGCAAGCAATCACAGGTAAAAAATTCTTGTGATCAGGTTCAACTTTTGGGGTTCAAACCAACCAACGTCAAGTGGCATTTTGGGGGAATGCTCTCACAGGTAAGATCGACAGTGGCATTGTCGAGTCAGGTGATAGCTACATTGACACATGCATCTGTAGCTTGGAAATTTCTCGTTCGGAGGAAAATATGGGCTATCTTGGAGGTACACACATATTGGTGGTCACAGGTGATGGAAGTGCGAAGTGGTGCCAGTTGGAAGCCATTGGGCAAGATAGCGGACTTGCATTGGACGAGCTGTGTGTGGGACACACAGAGGATGAAGAATGGGTCAGTAATCACACTTTGGATGCTCTTGGAGAGTGGTGAGTGTGATGATTTTGCGGTTTTGCAGTCGGTAAGTCAATTTTGATCAAGCCATTGTAGCTGTGGAGTAGTGTATCAGGTTTGTCATCGAAGAGATACACTTTAACTGTCTATTTTGGATAAGTCAAGTCAATTTGCCATATCAGTATTGCATCAGGGATGCAGATTTCAGTGATGACAGGGTGCAGATCGTTTGGTTTGGGCCATGGAAGATCTCACAGGTTCACTTGGAGGGATATTGGCATGCACAGTCATGTGAGGGACTTGATGGTGGCTTTGGAGTTCACATCTCAGTGTATTCTCAGGGAGTAGTTTGGAACCATTCACAAGAGCAGCTAGGAGCTAGCTTGGGGGAATACAGGTGGGCACTATAGGGTAGATGTTCAGATCTTTGTGATCAGGGATGGCATTGGGACACCTGGTAGGGATAGCACTGCAGGATGACATGGGATGATCATTAGGGGGCAGCTATTTCATATTGGACTTGAGTCATTGGCATGGGCAAGACTTACACATGGGATTCATGATGGAATCAGAACACTGCAAATGCAAATGGTCAAAGCGTGAAGCTTTGAGAGCCAGCTCTAAGTTGGAGAGCTGATGGAGATCGCACGGGATGTGATCAGAGGGCATCTAGTTGTTCACTCAGGCAACCCATGCATGACCCAGGTTGCCGTTGGCGGGATGCGTGTCTCGTCGACTTGCCTCGTGGCCAGGCCAACTGATCTTTATCCACTGATAGGACCCACAGTACAGTAACATAGTGATTCTGCTTTAATTTTAACTCTCTCCCTTAAAGTAGAGTCTACTTTTTATACAGTCATATACATAGCTTTAAAGTCAACAAACTTTAAGTACATAAAGCTTTGATCTAAACTTATCAAACTTTTCTCCAGTAAGTGGCTTAGTGAAAATAGCAGCTAGTTGTTCTTCTATGCTACAATGAACAACATGAATTTCACAACTTAGCAGCCTCTCACATATAAAGTGATACTGAATCTCAATGTGTTTAGTTTTTGCATGGAACACTGGATTTTTTGCTAGCTGAATGCCACTTTAATTGTCGCTATGTAAAGTCATGGGATTTTTCTGCTTCATGCCAACTTCTTCCAAGATTTGTCTCAGCCATATAGCTTCATGTGCTGCACTACACATTGCCTTATACTCTGCTTCTGAAAGAGCAATTGTACTTTGCTTCTTACTAGACCAGGAAAAACAACTACCACAAAACTAGAATACATACCCTGTGGCGGATCTACGATCATCATAGTCACCTCCCCAATCCGCATCCACATAGCCACACAGCTCAGGTAAACCATCATGCTTCATGTAAATCAAGCCATACTCTGAAGTGCCTTTCACATAATCCAAAATGCGTTTAGCTGCCTTCCAATGCATTTCCGTAGGTGCTGCCATAACCTGACTTACAATGCCAACAACATAGCATATTTCTGGTCTAGTCGTGGTAAGGTAAATCAAGCTCCCTAATAACTGTCTATACAGCGTAGCATCAAATGGCTGTGACTCATCAAGCTTAGAAAGCTTTTCACCTGGTTCAATAGGAGTGTTTACTGGTTTGCAATCCTGCAACCTAAACCTGTGCAGCAACTCTTTGACATACTTCACCTGTTTGTAAACCCACTTCATGTCCTTTTTGCCACACTTCTACACCAAGGCAGTAATGCATCAGGCTGAGATCTGTCATCTTGAATTGTTCCATGAGGTCTTTCTTGATCATGTCTATCATCTCTTGATTATTTCCCGTAATAATCAAGTCATCAACATAAAGAGCAATCAAAGCAACCATACCATCAAAGCATAAGACATAAAGATTTGGATCAGAATGTGTTCTCACCATCCCCTTTGAACGAAAGTAGGCATCAATCCTGCTATACCACGCACGTCGTGCTTGTTTAAGACCATAAAGCGCTTTCTTCAAGCGACATACTTTATTTTCTTGTCCCTTCGCTACAACGCCTTTAGGTTGATCCATGAACACTTCTTCTTCTAACTCACCATTTAGAAAAGCAGATTTCATATCCATCTGCTGCAAAGGCCAACCAAAATGTGAAGCTAAAGCAACAAGTAGACGTAGAGTATTCCACTTACAAACCAGTGCAAAGGTCTCCTCATAGTCGATGTCTTTATTTTGTGCGTACCCTTTGATCACCAATCTTGCCTTGTGCTTTGCTATACTTCCATCTGCATGGTACTTAGTCCTGTATACCCATTTGCAACCAATGGATTTCCTGCCAACTGGTGGTTCTACTAAGTCCCATGTAAGCAATTGACTCCATCTCCTCTCCCATGGCCTTGACCCAAATGTCATCATCCTTCACTTCACCATAAGTCGAAGGTTCTTTGCTTTGAATAATGCTAGATAAGAGAGCATAATTTGCTTCATACCTTTCAGGTTGAGTCTTCTCTCTTGTTGATGTTAGTAGCTCTCCCTGGTTAGATGATCCTATAAAGTCATCTATGTCGCGGCTCTCCAACAATCTCTCAAACCACTTAGGGAGCTTCTTGTCAAGTGATTGGCTTCCTGGTAAAAATGTATCCCACGGTACATCTTTCTCCTTGCGTTTGTCACCTGCAACTTCAATCCTTCTTGCACCAAAAGGTTTGTCCCTACCTCTCCAACCTGTCTCTTGAGGTTGATTAGTAGTATCTTGAGATGTATCCTCATGTTCATCACTCGGAAGGTCAATGAATGGGTCATCATCACGGAGTATCCTCACTATACCATCTTTTCCACTGGATGTGTTTATCTTCTCAGCATCCTCGTCTTCATAAATCTTGGATTCATCAAAGATAACATCATGACTTATATGGATTTTGTTTTCCACTGGATCAAAACATCTATAGCCCTTCACATGATCGTCATATCCTAGGAATATGCACTTGATAGCTTTTACATCAAGTTTATGTCTCTCTTCCTTAGGAATGTGTACAAAGGCCTTATAGCCAAAGATTCGCAAGTGGTTCACCTTTGGCTTCTTCTTCGTGAATGCTTCCTCATGAGTTATCTTTGGTATGGCAATGGTAGGATTTCTATTTTGAAGATAGACTGCCGTGCTACATGCTTCTGACCAAAAATCTTTTCGTAGTTTCATCTCAGCTAGCATAGATCTGGCACTTTCCACAATCGTACGATTCTTGCGCTCAGCTACACCATTGAGAGCAGGAGTATGAGCTTGCGTAAATTGCCTTTTAATCCCACATTGATCACAAAGATCATTGAAGTCATTAGACTTGTACTCACCTCCACTATCTGATCTTAGGACTTTGATCTTCCTACCTGTCTGATTTTCGACCAATGCTTTGAAGCTCTTGAAGTTATCAAATGCATCTGATTTCTTCTTCAAGAAGTAGATCCACGTCTTACGTGACATATCATCAATAAAGGTCATAAAATAGAAGGTTTTACCTAAGCACATGGTCCTCATAGGCCAGCATAAATCTGTGTAGATTAAATCCAGGATGTTCTTTGCTCTTGCAACACCCCCTTTATTGAACTTCTCTCGATGCTGCTTCCCATATACACGGGATTCGCACATCGATTTCAAGTGATCTTCTATGGTAGGCAATCATGTTACCATCTCCAATTTTCTCATCAAACTGAAACTTCCCAAGTTCAAGTGACCAAGCCTCTTATGCCACAACTCAGTTTGAGATGGAATGGATGATATAAGTCCATGTTGCCCCTTAATTGTAGCATTCAACCTGTACAATTTTGTATTGGGCTCTCTTACTCCATCCGCAATAACTTTGAACTTTTGGTTCACATCCTTCACAAAGCAACGATCATGGGCGAATTCTACTTTCAACTTTTGATCAGTAATGACTCCAACAGAAAGTAGATTTTTCTTCAAACCTGGTATGTAAAGTACCTCCTTGATCATCCTGCTTTTGCCATCAGGTTGTTGGATTGAAACGGTGCCAATCCCCTTGATCTTGCACACCTCGCCATTTGCTTGTGAAACAGATGTTCCATTATCCAACACTTTCAAGCTATTGAACCAATTCTTGCTACCTGTCATGTGTCTTGTGGCTCCCGAGTCAATATACCATGCTTGATCATCTTGATTAGATGACAATGCAGATATGAAAATGTTAGAGTCTTCAATCTCACCCTCATCGACAAGGTTACCAGCTTGTTTTGGTTTCCCTTTGCCTTGTTCCGCCATAAATTTGCGACATTCACTCTTCTAATGGCCCTTTTAGCCACAATGGAAGCACTTGTCTTTCTTCTTAGTTTTACTAGAAGATCTCTCGTCCTCCTGAGACTTGGCAAATTGCTGCTTAGACTTCTTCTTGCCCTTGCCCTTGCCTTGTTTTTGGCGTGTCGCAAGTGCCTGATCGTCAGTATTTTGATGTCTAGCTTTCACCATTTCTCACCGTTGCTCTTCCTGCATCAAGATTCTTGTGAGCTCGTCAAAGGTTGGCAATCTTTCTCTTGATGCTATTTTGCTCACAAACATCTGATAGGGTTCTGCAATGCCGCACAATGCATTGTGCACCAGCTCCACGTCACGTATGCGCTCACCAATAGAATGTAGTTCATCTCTCATTGTCTTGATTCTGGTCATGTACGTCTGAATGTGCTCTCCTTGCCCCATGTGGGCACTATTCAACTTTGACTTCAGAAACATGATTCTTGACGGATTTGACGTCTCGACCTGCTCCTTTAGCACATCCCATGCCTGTTTGGGTGTAACAGCATCACAAATGTGGGTAATGATGTGATCCTTCATTAACAAGTTAATGAAGGTCAAAGCTTTCCTCATCTTTTTGTCGAACACTTTGATATCCGCTTCATTTGGTGGCCTTCTCTCATCACCTATGATGACTTCCCACACGTCTTTCTCCATCAGTATGTTTTTCATTTTGAATTTCCACACTGTATGTTTAGAAATCCCGTCCAATTTGCTACTTTCACTCAAAATGGACTCTCCCATGTTTGCCATTGCAAAACTGCTTGAAACTTCTGCCGTAGGCTAAAAACAATATGCCGAGGCCAACAGTGATGTCAGAAGTTGAAAATAATGACCTGCACTTTTTCCCTTACCAGGCCACTTGCCACTTTTCCACCAATTTGAAAGCCAAATCGGCGTCGCCATCCGAAATGCACTCAGTCGTCAACTCCCAACAACGTGCCTAGTGGAATGGTGAAATCACTTCTGGCGTACTCCGAACACTTTCTCCGCTGCAATCACTCTATTTTGTTGTACCGTACTTGCAGGTACAATCCGGGTGCCCTTCGTTTGGAGGTTATAGCCTTTGGTTTGGGTCAAAACGGGCAAAGGACCCAAAAATAGGGACTTTTCTAGTTTTTGAACTGTTTCTTCACCTTGAAGAAACTTCACTCTTCACTTGTGGAGGGACCCAACTCCAATTTCAGTATGAAAATTTTTAATGAGGTTGAAGGCTAAAATGCACTTCGCTTTTTCAGGGCCCTCTTCAACAACCCTTCAGACTCCATCCAATGGTTGAATCTGATCCAACTGTGGATATCCCTTCTGGGTAGCACAATCTGAGCCGTTGATCTTGTAGCTTCTCTATCCAACAGATCTAAGCAATCTTGTGCACTAATGGAGAGTCTTGTAAGCGCTACCCACTCCGAAACGCTATGCTCTCACCCTGGTTCCACACGCGAACAGTCCGCGACCTCCCTGTCTGCGGCCGCGCCTCTCCACACTCGTTTTTGTTTGATCTAACTCGCCTATGGATCGATTTGAGCACGATCTGAGGCCTGGAGCAGGGTCACCCTACTGATTCCAAGTCTGTAGAGTGTTCACTCAAGAAATTCCATGGAGAAACGGTGATTTTAGCTCAACTTGACAAAGTGGCTTTTTTCACCTTTTATCGCAAATCTGCTAGGTTAATTGTCTGGAGACAAATCTCTGACATAAATCTCAGAATCTCTCCATGGCCAGTTGACAATGTGCCCAATCAGTATGTTGAACTTCATAAATGAAGCCAAGCATCCAGCAATTTTTTAATATCCTCATCGATCCTCTCACGGTAGACGGGGTTACTTCGGTAAGGTTTAGCCCTCACAGGCTTAGCATTGTCTTCTAAAGGAATTCGATGTACTACTATTTTAGGGGGGATTCCTTTCATTTCGGTATAATTCCATGCAAATACATCTCTGTATTTGCGTAATAAAGTCTCTAGATCAGACAGTTGGGTTGATGACATATGTGCACCAACATGAACCATTCGATCTATGTCCTCATCAGGATCTTTAAGGTTTAGTGGAATTGTCTTAGCGGGTCCTTCAAAGAAATTGGAACTTGGTGTAGGTTCCCAATGTGGCTGCGGTAACCGGATAACAACGACATCCAGTGTAAAGTTTTTGAACTTGTGGAAGATCGAAAGGTGGGTCCACAAAATGTTCTGGGACTTTAGGAATCATTTGAGGTGATTCTTTATCAGACGTGGAAGCTTTGTCGGAGTGTTTGTTGTTGGTCCCCTCTGACAAGGGCTTGATTGGTTGTTTAAGCTTCGCACGCATATGTTTTTGTCGCTCGGTTAATTTTGTAGCAATAATGGTATTTTTTTGTAATCGAAGTTTTTGTGGTTTTTGAATGGGTGGTGTTGTGGCCTCACTTACCATATCATCGTCGATTGTATCCTAGACTTCGTCTGGATACACATCCCATGTATAAACTTTGGATTTGGGTCTGTATGCTTGTGTGTTGGGTATTTTGGACGTCAATTGGACATGAGCCAACAGTCCTCGAGTCTTGATCTCCTTAGAAATTGATTTTGGTGGATGAGGTTGGGCATCTAGATAGAGGAGTGCATGTTCATCCGTCATTTCTACATCATCTATGGAAAGAATAGCTTCTTCCGAAATATGGGCGGTAGAGACGCTAGGTTCTCCTGGGCACCAAGCTATAGGAATCAGGTCAATCATCATAAGTGGGATGATGGGTGTATCAATATCTGTAGAAGATGGGATAATATCCACATCTGCTATAGCGATTTTGATACGACATCGATTGGAATCTGCACAGTCCACAGTGGCTAGTGCATGACCCCAATTGATTATGTCCGTGGATTGTGTATAGTGGCCTTTTGGTTGGATCGGGACACTATCTGATTCGTCATATGTTGTAGATGACCAATCATCGTATACCTTGGTTGGCTTGACATGGCCTGCTGAGTCAACCGTGACTCGTTTCTCGTGGTTGCCAAAGGTAATTTTACTATGCTTCCAATCTTGGACAACACCTGCCATCTGGAGCCAGGGTGTACCAAGAAGGAGTTTATATGTATTAGCATCTTCTGGTAGGTCTAAGATGACACAATCGATAATAAACTTGACACCTGCTATTCGAACCTTCATATTTGATAAATGACCAGCAGGGTTGGTAACTCGTTGATCAGCCATGCGAAGTTTATATCGTGGTTGATCAAGGGTATGGAAGCCCCATGACTTTGCCAATGACAAAGCCATTATATTAACGCCTGATCCGCTATCGAGGATAGCTTATACTGCATGATAATCTTTATAGGACAAAGGTAGTGTGATGCTATTCCCCTTAGCAACACCTATATTCATCAGATTCATAGGAATTTGAGGAATTTCAGGAATGTCTTCTGGTTTTCGCTGTTCATCAGGAATAGGAAGCAGCTGAAAACTACGATGGATATAGCGTTGAAGTCCGGTGAAGGATTTGATTGCACTATGGAACGACAAAGTGAGTTGAGCTTGCCGGAGGTCAGAAAATACTTCAAGTCCCTGTAGGGATTGCTCCTTTTTGGGGATATGAGCTGATAACGGACTTTCTGTATGTTCTTCCTCTCGCAAAAATTCATCTCTAAATTCGTTGTATTGCCTTTGTTCCACTTTTGAGTCCGGGTAGTCTTTTGGTAATGTGGAAGCCATCAAATGGCTTCCATGTGAGTCAGCTGATTTTCGATGGTTTTGCTGCTGTTTTTGTTGTTGGCGTTGTGCTCTAGTAAGAACTCTAACAAGTTCGGATGTGATAAGATGTGCTAGAACTGTTAGGTTGTTTAGGACAGTCTTTGAAGCTGTGTTTGCGAACACAATCGGGACATTCCGCATGGTATTGGTTTTTTACTTTACAATCAGCCATGAAATGTCCAGTTTCACCACAAATAAAGCAGCGGTTGCTCATGGGTCCCGGGCGATAGCGTAACCATCTTGGATGGCTAGCTATGCTGGGTTTTCTGGTGGTGTGGAATACTCAGCTTGTTTGCATGAGCATGAGTTGTTGGTTTGATAATGGTGATGACTAGATGATGGAATTGTTGTATCATTGTGATATGATTGATCGTAGGAGTTTTCTACCCAATGTGCTTGGGCAGATTCTCGAGGATGTCTATGTTTTTGTGCTCCTATGTCTTGTTGTCCTCTTGGTGGTGGTCCTAAGAGCGCCAACTGTGTTGAGGGTCATGTCTAGGTTGTCTGGGCAATGACCTGGTTGTTTCGTGGTTGATAAGTCGTGTGGTGGTGCTGTGAAACAAATGGTTGCCTAGGAGGTTGATAATGTCCTCCTGACTGGTTGTGAGGCTGGTTCCTCGAGTTATAATAGCGATAAAGAGAGGTATGGCCCATAAAGTCGCAGATTTTACATTTGATCAAGGAAGTATCTAGGACCGGTTGGTATGAAGGGCATTCATTGCCAGTGTGTGCACCTTGGCAGTGAGAGCACCATGTGTTCTCTCGTCTATGGTGGATTTGGCCAGTGGGTAACTGACCCGACATCGAACTCTGGATAGAATTAAGAGTGTTATGAAACTCTTTCGTGAGTTTCTCCATCTGTTGTTGGTGTTGCTGGTTAAGCAACTCCATCTGTGCCTTCCATAACTGTTCTCGAGTGTCATCGTTTGGGCGAGCTTCTTGGACAGCACGATGTGCTCTCCGTTCTCGTGGTTCATCAACATCTGAACCCTCGTCTTCTTCCCGAATGGCATCAGACATGGCTTGTTTCAATGATGTATATTCATCATTGGAACGAAGTTCATGTCTTATTGATCGTGGGAGTCCAACGAGGAACCAAATGATGAGCATGGATTCGGTGGGTTGCTCTTGTACCTGAGTTTTTAGTCGTTTAAATCGTTCAATGTAGTCACGTACTTTTTCATCTTGTCATTTTGATATTACTTAATTTGACAAAAGGAGTTTCTATCAAGCGAAATGACTTGAAGCGTTTGATAAAGGCCTCCTTCAAGAGTGACCAGTCATGTTTATCTTCACAATCAAGGTTAAAAACCATTCTCATGCTCGATCGATCATGGTCATCGAGAACAGTTGAATCATGGCATCTGGTGATGTTTCACCATAGACATCACATGCATTCTCAAAGACTTGAAGAAATCTTTGAGGATCAGTGTTGCCATGGTACTTAGGTAAGTCGAGCTTTGGGGTCCTTTTTCAGTACGTGGAACATTATTTGCGAAAGCTCCGTTTAAGTGAGCTCTTGCATGTGAGGATTCGGCAACATGAAATTGTGGTCGTTCGTATGGAGCTTCATAATGCATAGGTTCCCATCTATCTAATGGGTTCATGGATGGCTCTTGGACTTGAGATTTCATCCAAGAATATATGTTAAATCGAGCCTGCTCGGTGGATGGGAAAACCATCTCTGGTGGATAGTCCTCCGTAGAATTTGGATCATAAGGGCGATCCATGACAGCATGTAGAGTGTTGTAGGATTGTGTAAATATGCACTTGGACTCTGGTTACAGTGGATACGGGTGTTGGAATGCGGTTGCAAGGGATCCACGGTTGATGCGACTAATGGCGGTGGATATGGCTAAGGTGGTGGAACGATAGAATGCGGTGGTAGCAGTGCAATACAGGTTGTGGCGGTCTGTTGCGGGGTGTTTTTTTTTTTTTTTTTTTTTTTTTTTTGCGGTCAGTTGCGGTCGATGGCGATCGAGGGTAGACGTAGGGCCGTGGGATTGCGGCTTGTTGCGGTTTGTGGCGGCGGTTTGTGGGCTGTACGTTTGTAATGGATTGTGGTTTTTTGTGGTTTGTGGCGGCGGTTCGTGGGCTGTACGTTTGTAACGGATTGCGGTTTGTTGCGGTTTGTGGCGGCCGAATGTAGTCGTAGGGTCGTAGGATTGCAGTTTGCTGCGGTCAGTGGCAATGGTTCGTGGGCTGTACGTTTGTAACAAATTGGATACAGTTTCCACTATGCAGAATGGTCACGACAGATCAATGCGGTCGTTACGAGTGGTCGCAGTGACTGTAATACTGGTGAATATGGACTGGACGATCAAAGGATCGGTTGAGATCTGAGATTAGGCGTCGGTTGAGAACTGATGTGAAAGTGTCGGTCGAGATCTATTGCAAAGCTGTCGGTCGAGATCCGTTGTGAAGCTGTCGGTCGAGATTTGTGGCAAGGGCGTCGGTCGAGATCTGACGTGAGGTCGTCGGTCAAGATCTGACGTGAAGCTGTCGGTTGAGATCTGACGTGAAGCGGTCGATTGAGATTTAATATTGATCGTCGGTTGAGATTTGAGTGAATAGGCGTCGGTCGAGATTTGATTGAGGGTCGTCGATTGAGATCTAACGCGAAGCGTCGGTCAAGATCTTAGTGAAGGCCATCGGTTGAGATTTAAGAGGATGGCGTCGGTTGAGATCTGATGCAGTGTGTCGGTTGACATCTAACTGAAGGCCATCGGTTGAGATTAGACTGTAGCACATTGGTCGAGATTTGAAAGATGGCTCTAGCGCCTGTCGAGATTGAATCGTGGCTCAGCTTGGAAATGAGCGTGAAGCGTCGGTTGAGAAGTGCGGTTCGCGGTAGCAGGACGAAAATGGTGTGCTTTGTGATGAAGGCGTGGAAGTTCGGAGAGCGATGGGTGTGTGGCACAGATCGGAATGGTTTGAGCGGTTTAATGTATGTGGAGCTGTGGAACGGCGCCAAATGTTCACGGATTCCTTGAATCTGTGAACACGGTTTTCTGCTTCTTCTTATACTTCTATAGTTACGGTTCTTTATGGTACTTCTTCTTATTAGAACAGTTACAGCAGAAGCGTTACTTAGTTTTCAGCATGTATTTCCCAGCCTGTCAATGAGAGACATGGTTTCGATACTCAGCTACATGCATAACCAGCCATGTAACCATCTACAGCTCAAGAGGATCAGCGTTTTAGAACAGGGAGCAATCTTATTATCTACTGAATCAGAAATAATCAAGACAAGATTAACTACTGGAACAAGAAACAAGAAACAAGATTCCTAGCAGCATTTTAACAGTCTAAGGATCAAGAAACACTCATTTCTTGATGCTTAGATTGCTCAAGAACAATCAAGAACTGGGCTATAAGGGAGTATGCAAGAATTATACCACAAACCAGCCTATCTAGTTTACTTGAATGCTGATTACTACCTCATTTCACAAACAAGAACTGAATTCTAATCCACAACTAAGCAAGAAACAAGAAACAAGAACCTAGTTAATTCACAATGCAAAGGAATCAAGCATGCTCATAGAAATCTCACTCAAGAACATTGCCATGAACAAGGAGCTTAGCTATCATCAAGAAATGGAGGATCCTCTTTATTAGCTCAAGAGAACTTGACAATACATCAAAAAGCTCCCTCACAAGAGAGGGGGGGCCCTTAAATAAGCAAGAAGGCTGCCCATGTGGAGCCCAAGTGGCAATTCCACCAAATTAGAAATTACATGTGGAATTTGCCCTTCCACTAAAGGTCACCATCAAAAGGTGGCTCACTCTTACTAATTTAAGGGAGGTCTACATTTTTTTACAATGCCTAGGAAATATTACTAGCTCCTACATGGTCATTCCTTCTTTGGGATACACCATGTAGGCTCACATAGATAACTCACTGTCTTCCTAGCTAGTAATTCCTCAGCTCTCATGCTCGGCTCTCAGCTTCTTCTGCTCTCCTCCTTCTGAGACCTCCTCGATCATGGGTGAGAGATAACTTGTGTCTTCATCTTGGCTCGGCACCTGAGGATTCTTTAGAATCTGCTAACATCATTGAAGAGCATCACAGAGTCGATTGACGAGCACGGCCTCCTTGATGGTGCCATTCGTTATGTGCAAGCCAAAATTTGAAACACTGAATTATGAATCTGAGAATATGTGTAGGCGAAAAGCCATGAATCTGAAAATATGTGTAGGCAAAAATTTGAAACACTGAACTATTTGGCGCTACGAGTTAACTCTAGTTAACCCTGTAAACCATGATTTGACAGTGCAATTACATTAATGTTACATCGATTTTCTCAATCCAACCATCTGTCATATTCATTTTCAGTATTTTTGGGCCTCTTCGAGCTGGAAGGGCAGGCCTCAACATCCAATAGCATTTCCACATGCTGCCCGACGAAACATTTATATATTTAAAAAGTTTTTATTTTATTTATATCTGAAAAAAGCTACATTACATAGAAGCCTGATATCAAGATTTCTATTGGTCCACATGGCTACAAAAATGAGAAAAAAAATAAGAAGACATCTTTTTCAGAGGCCCTCGTCAGGCTCTAAGTTTCTCCAATATGTGAAAAAAGGTAAAACATATCTTTCTATATTGACTTTGGGGGCTGCAACATGCAATTTAGCATACATTATCTACACATGTCTAGTTCATCTAGGAAAGTGACATGCAATCCATGCAACATCATGCATGTAGTTTGGCATGTGGATCTTCTATGATAGTAGAGTCTACTAAGAGTTGTGGATCAACCATTGATCACATGCAAATCCACCTTAGAACTTGAGCCTCATCATTTAAGAGTTTGGCTAATTTTTCAATATTACCATAGAGAAAACATGTTGACCATGAAATCAAGCTTGAGATGCCAAACAAGCTAGGGGGATCATTCTACAAAAACTTGTTCAAGATTTGAGAAATGATGGTGGTGGTATGACAAAGGCATTGAATATATGAAGAGGAAGTACATGAAATCTAAACTTATCTAAATCCATACTTTATTTAAGCACACATTGATGCTAGCATGTGTAGTTTATTTTAGAAGAGCATTAGTTTGTCCATGTTGGCTTTAGGTCAACAATGGGCCACCGACTTGCCTTTCGCGAGTCAAGAGTAAAGGCCCTTTCCATGTAGACTCATTGAGACACATAAAAAAGAACTTGCAATCTCTTGGGAGGCTTAGCGATTTTACATAAAATGACAATACATTGTAGAAAGGATTGACATAAGCCAATGCTCTTTATAAGAGGCTATAGCAAGTTGCCTTGGTACCTTTGGGATTTGTGGAGTCCAAGAGTGTGGGTTTCACAAAAGGTGCAAACCCCCTTGCCCTTCATGAATGCGTTCATGGGTGACATAAAAGGCCCATTTTGATCGCCTTATCTGCTCACCCCCTCACGATCAATCCTTTCTACAACATTGTATGCATTGATATACATGGGCACGTGGACCCCAAAAGTCAATGTTCCACGGAAGCTGCAAAACCCCACACACCAAAACGGGTCGAGGTGTCCATGTGTGACATAGAAAACCGCTTTCAAGTGCTTAAGAAGTAAGTTTCGGCAAGTAAAGGACTAACACATATAGAGGTCATAAGCACCATCACACCCATTATGCACCACCACACTTCAACATACGATGAGCAACTGACCAAAGGTTTTGGTGACTCACATGAATTCAAAAATTGCATGCATGACACGTGGCAATAGCCCATGTGTGAGATCGGATGCCTTCGTGCACTTGCTATTCTCTTTTGTAACAACAAACCACAATAAAAAGACGAAGAAGAAGAAAAGAGAAGAAAGGAAAGCTTGATCGAGAGAGTAGCGAGCGAGCAAAGAAGACGACGACAGGGGAGCGCATCGTGAGGTGTAATTAGCAAGAGCGAGCTCTATTGTAAAAGGCCGAGCTGGGGGGTGTTGAAGGAAAACCGAGTAGCTTGAAGGTTAGGAGTAGGATAAGGAGCAATCGATTCCATAGGCGGTCAGCTGCAGCTGAGCACAACATGTCTCATCAGCAGGACAAGGGATATGGCGAGAAAGCATCAGAGGGAGTTCAGAAAACAGCTGAGCAGGTGAAGGAAGGAGTTCAGAAAGGAGGCAAAATGGCGATGGGTGATGATCAGCCTCAGAGGATGAAAGAACAGACGAAAGGGATGATCCAAAAGATGAGGGACAAAGCTCCTTTGAACCGAAATCAAGTCATTGGCTTGATCAGTTTGCTCACTGGTGGGACTGTGCTGCTCGTGGGTGGTGGGTTGGCGTTAGCAGGAACGATCATTACCTTGATAATTGCCTCGCCTTTGCTCTTACTGGCTAGTCCTGTGTTGATTCCCATCGGGATTATGCTGTTCTTAGGAACAGCAGGCTTTTTGGCAACGGGAGTTACTTTGCTTGTTTTGTTCTCTGTGGTTTCATCCATCTACCGGTACTTTAAAGCTGGACGATCGCCAGTTCCTGGGAAGGACGAAGTTGAGGATGCTCGCCAGCGGCTGCTGGAGACTGCGGGTCAGTTGCAGGAGAGAGTTCGTGAGTACGGATCAAACGTCGGTGGTGCTTTGCAGTCAAAAGTGCAGGAGGCAGCTCCAGGAGCGTGATTTTATTATTGCGCTTGTAAAAGTGGGCTTTACTGCTGTGGGTGGAAAATTATGCAGTTATACCTGATCCTTAGTATAAGCTTTGTGCGGAGTTGAGAGATTTAAAAACTTAGGCTGAGACTGGAGGGAAGAGTGGAAAAGGATATTGCTGCTGTTTTGGCTGTGATCGTATGTCATTAGGATGTAGTACTCGATCGTGGATGAACTTTGTAAAGCTTTCTAGTTTTGAGTTTAAAAAAAATGTGATTTGCCCTCGGTCCAGCACATGTAACTTCATACACTGTTACATACAGCATTATTACATTTATTTGAATGAATGAATGTATATATGGCGTATATGGTCCTATGTTGGTGATGGATCATGGGGGGTTAAACATTGCTGCTGAGCTTTGTTACTGTTCTGGTAAATGATCAGGTGTGTTTGACAATACATACATACCTGAAGCATTATCAGGTATGAAACAAGGAAAAGTCATAGCTATCCCGGGTTTTATGGTGGTTTAAAAACTACCAATTTATGATGGATATAGATTGCTTTTGCAGATACGCTGTGAAGAATGTAGAGCAAAATTTATGGATGCTACTTTCACTAGAGCGATTGAAAATCAAGAAATCCTTGAGTCATGTTTAAAACACAGTAGTATTTGTAGATGATGCCTATTATAAGTATAGCGATTTTCAAATCCCGGAAATTCATGGGAAATATTGTTATAACACAGTTGACCTTACAAAGTATCAAAAAGCTGAACATTTTTTTACAAGCTCATTAACGGACCAGGAAATAAAATTTTGTATTATAATTTGGACAATTGTCAAATCTTCTAACCTACTTCCTAGATTTGTGTACAAAAAAGTGGCCCTTGGCAAAGGGTTTAATCAATTTTTTCCGTGGAAATTTTGTAATGGTAAATATGTATCAATTCTATAATTGTTTTCTCATGGTCTGGTGAGACACGGTAATCTTGCCATACAAAGTGGGTGAGACCGCTGAGTGAAACCAAATCATCCATGTATTTGCTATGGTCAGTTAAGGGTTTGGCTTAGAATATTCGAAAGTCAACTAATTTAAACATTGGTAATTTCTTTTTGATTTGACATTTTGATGTGGATAAATTTTATTTGGTTTGTAATCAGTTTGAGAGAGCAGTCTACCTTGCATATAGAGGTTCTCCCTCCCCCTCTCCATGTGCATGCATGCATACATTTATATATGTATGGATATGGTAAATAGATAGCATATATACACACACCAGTTGTATATATAGACATGCTCTCTATTTGTATATAGGATGTATATGTATACATATAGGCGTGAGGAATCTGTATACACAGATATATATATTTATACACATACAAATATATTCAGTACATATGTATCTATATGCACACTGTAGAATGCACGTGCTTTATATATATAGTATGTGCACTATATATATACACATATATATATATATTCAGTATATATGTATCTATATGCACGCTGTACAATCTACAAATGTAGGTGCGCTCTCTCTCTATATAGTATGTGCACTATATATATACATATACATATTCAGTATATATGTATCTATATTCACGCTGTCCAATCTACAAATGTGTATTGTGCATGCTATATGTATACATATACTTAGTATATATATATATCTATATGCACTCTTATGTACAATCTACAAATGTATACATACATGCCATCTCTATATAGAACATACATGCTATCTCTATACAAAACATACATGCATACTCTTAACTATAGACATATATATATATATATATATATATATATATATATATATATATATATAGATAGAGAGAGAGAGAGAGAGAGAGAGAGAGAGTGTGCGTGTGCTTAGTACTATTTTCCCATGTATTGGATTTTGAAGCTAAAGATATGTAACCACAAATCATACTCATCACAAATGGATCGAATTTATTCAAACCACAAGTTTCCTCGTCCTTTTCATTGGTGAAGTAGGGTTTTTTAAATCTTATGATCGTTCACAACGTGGTGTATGGGTAAAATTGTTGATTGCAACGGGCAAGGTACTAGCTAGAATTCCAGCTACTTCGTAGTGACATCTTAGAAGCTTGCTCCTCACTAACCTACTAATTGTGTAACTTTAAATTGTATACAAAAAAAAAAAAAACTTTGTATGCTAATCTATAACTATATTTTATCTTTATACTATTTGGTGTTATTCCCCCTTTTTCTTTTTGATGAATTTGGGATGTAACTCTATTGTAGAATCATGATGATGGATATGGGATGTAACACTATATTTGTGGGGCTTTATGTGCAATACAGTCAAATCTTCTATGACTGACATTTCCTCACATATGTCATGTGTGGGTAATTGATATGGGTTGTAACTATCGTGGGGCTATTGTGATGGGTATAATATGTAACACGATCAGGCAGTTTCCACTAATGTGTAGCGATGTATTTAGAATATGTTTGGTCATATCATGAAAAGGCTAGATATACGGTATTCATAAGCTTGAACATATTTGCATCCAAGTAAATTATTCAATTGTGGTAGGTAAATTTTAGAGCATAATGCTCTTCCTTTTTAGTAGAATAATACTCGAGGATATATGCAACCAATGTTGAAATTTCTATACTAGTGCCACAGCGATGGGAGCTGCGATGGCGATGGCGATGGAGGTTGAGACTCTGAATGCTTTGTTAGCAGATGATGGTCGCCCCTCTATGTCGGAGGGCAATGTAGATCGTGGCTGGCCCCCCCTCTCCTCCCCTGCGTTGCTGCCTGCCTGCCTTGCTGAGTCCTCTACCAGGTGTGGAGACGGCTTCCTGCCCGCTCCCTTGGCCCTTCCCTCTTCGCTTCTTCCTTCTTCTCTTCTTCCTTCTTCTCCTTCTCTTTCTGCTGCCCCCCTTGGTGCTTTCTCGTCCTTCCCTGTGCCTGCTTGCGCTCCTCCTTTGCTTGCGCTTCCTGCTCTCTTGTAACCTTTGCTGCCTTCTCTGTCTGATGCTCCTCAACCATTTCCCCCCCCCTCACTGCAACTTTTTCCACCGCTCTCCTCCTCTTCTACGGTGGACCCTGATCCTCAACTGTCATCCTCTTCTTTGCTTCCTTTGCCTTCTGCTGCCCTATTGCTAGCTTTGTCGGCTGCTGGCCTTCTCTCTGTTGCTCAGGATGGAGCCCCCACTCATTTTTCTGGCGTTGTCTTGCAAAGCCTTGATTTGATTCTTTTCAATTCACTAGCTACCTTTCTTATCTTGCTGATCACTCTGTGGTAGGTTACTTCATGGGAAGACCTCCCTTTGTTGAGGATGTTAAGAAGTTCGGGGAGCAACAATGGGGAAACTCAATGTTCGGGTACAGGGATCTCAGGCTCTAGGCAAGGGTTTCTACCTCTTACGACTTAGCAATGCTCAGGTGGTTTCTGCTGTGCTTGCTAATGGTCCTTATTTTTTCCGTGGCAATCCAGTGTATGTTACCCAGTATACGGATTCCTTCTCTATCGAAGATACTTCGCAGCTGGACGTTCCTGTGTGGGTTGAGCTCCCTTTCTTCCCTCCAAAGCTGGTGCCTGCACTGCCTACGGTGTTGGAAAGCTTGGGCAAAGTCCTTCTGATTCAGCTTGCTCGGCTCCATAACCCTTCACCTCATGTGCGTGCTCTGGAAGCTGGCTGATCCTCTGGTTGAGCAACTACAATTTCATTGTATGGGCCGTGTGTACCACCAGCAGGTCTTTTTCAAAGGCCTCCTTAACTCCTGTTATCACTGTTGCCGGCTCGGCCATGTTGTGGCTTCTTGCCATCTTCTTGCCAGGCGTGCTCCCCATCGTGCTGGCCCTCCATCGACTGTGAATTCTGCTCCTTTGCTCGCTACTCCACTCCTCGTCTCGTCTGGTGCCCCATCTTCGGTTCCTCCTTCCTCTCGCTCTGTTTCTACACCTGTTCCACTCGTTCCCTCTCTGCTCCATGTGTCAGGCACACTTGCTCCTCTCTTGTCTCTTTCACACTCTCTTGTGCCAGAAACCTCTCCCATGGAAGAATGTCCTCTCCTGGTGGCTCCCCTAGTCGTTGCCTCGGGTCCTTCTTCTCTGCCTGATTCTTCAACTCCTGTTTCACCTCCCCTGATGCCCTCTCCTGTTGTGCCTCTGCCGCTACCTACGCTTTGGGCAGATTATGGAGAAGAAATTGGCCTTCCCCCTTTGCCTACTGTCAGTCCTGTGGCTGATCTTCCTAGAGGGCAGTTGGGTTCTCCTGTGTGTTCCTCTCAGCCTTCGCTTTTCTCTCGTAGTGCTTTCCGGCAGTTGTTGCAGGATCCCCCTAATGGCAACTCGGGCTCTGCGCTCAAAATCAAGAGGCCTTCTTCGGATGATCCTCGTCTCATAGCTCTTAAGTGCGACCTGCGTTCCAAATCCAAGGCTAGTGCTATAGGCAAGTCTGTTCTTCTTGCAGCGACTAAGGCAGTGGTGCCCTCTTCTTCTGCTGCTCCTCTGTCTACATGAACATCTACTCTTGGAATGTGCGGGACCTAAATGCTCCTGTCAGGCATACCTGCTTGGCACAGGTTTTATCTACTTATCCTTGGCACAACACAATTGTTGCTCTGCAAGAATCAAAGTTGTGAGGCTTCACCCAGCACTGTCTTATCCGCAAATTTGCTGCTGCCTTTCATTACGTTGCTTCGCCTGCTCAGAGCACTCGTGGTGGGGTGTTAACTTTGGTTTCCCATGATTGGCAGGTGCTCTCTAGCCAGGTTGACCCTGCTGGTAAGTGGGTTCTCCTCCAGTTGTCTAAGTTGGGCTTTTCTTTCTCTCTGCTTAACCTCTATGCCCCTTCTAGCACCATTGATCGCATTGCCTTCTGGTCTTCCCTTCCTCTTATTTCTGATTCTCATTTGATTGTTACTGGTGACTTCAATATGTACATTCGCCCTGGTGATGGCCCCCATACTATTTCTTCTGCTGAGTTCACCTCCTGGACATCTTTTCAGTCTGCTTATCATTGGCTTGATGTTCAAGACCTACTGCAAGACTTTCTGCACTCATGTCCATTCTCCTATCGACCCTCTCTCTCTCATCAGCTCTTTGTTGACGATGTTACCCTTTTTTCTCTTCTTTCAAAGCCTCATGTTCGACACCTCCTCTCCCTTTTCTCTGTTTTTTGTCATTTCTCTTCCTCTGTCCTCAATAAGGGAAAGTTTGAGCTTCATGTCATTGCTCACTTTCCTCCTCCCTGGGTTTTTTCTTTGGGTATTGTTGTTATTTCCCATGGTACTATCACCCGACTATTGGACGTTCCTTTTGGCTTGAATCTATCCTCTGCTCAGCGTTCCTCCTGGTTCCTAGCCTCTTTTACTCGTAAACTTTTACCCAGGGACCCCTACTATATGTCCTTTGCCTCCCGGGTCATTGTTGCCCGCCACATCCTTGCTGCCTACCCGGTTTTTTTTTTCCTCTATCTTTCTTAGTACTAAATCTCTCCTCCTCACTGTTGCTAAGCTGCTCCGGCGTTTCCTCTGGGCTAACAAACGACCTCTTCTCCCTTGGTCTATTTGTACGTCCCCTATCTCTGAGGGTGGTCTTGGCATTCCTGATCCCCTGCTTAAGAATGAGTCTCTTGTCTTCCGTCGCTTGTCTACCCTTCCCTCCCCCTCTCAATCTTGGCATTTTCTTCTTCTTTCTTTTCTGTCTAGGGCTGCTGCGATTCCTCCCCTTCTTCGCCCTTCTCCTTCTTTCTGCCAGCTCCTTGCTTTTGGGGGGTCTTTTCGACTTCGTGGTCCCTTTATTCTAAAGAACCTCAGCCTGGCCCTTTTGGATCCTTTCTCTCTCTTTCATTGCACTTCTCCTTCTGTTCTTCATACAGCTGATCCGATTTGGACCTCCTCCCTCTTTCCTCTGCTGCTGCTCCTCTTTTTGCGGCTCACCCTCGCCTTTCTCTTTCTTTTGCTCGGAAGGGTCTTCTTTCTTTTCAACTGCTTCATGTTCCTCCCTGCCAGCTTCTTTTGGGCTCTTCCCTTACTCCTGGGGAACACTCTTTTTTAGCTTCTACCTCCTTCAAGGTTAATGCCAAGAAATAAAACATTAAAGCTAGAAACATAGGAACCCACTCTCATCCGTGCATGTTAACCTGCTAACACCATAACTGAAAAAAACAAAAGTACAACACTATATAACATATTTTTGTATGTTCCCACAGAGCAATGCCCTTGTAGACAACTTGTTGTTTTCCATGAATGGGCCCAAGCCCGATGAACCCACCTGATAGAGACGGTGCAAAAGGACATCCAATGCTCTGATTATTTCATCATTTTCAACTTCATCATTAGTAGATGTTGCGCACACGCTTTCTGCAAAATGCATTGCAAAGAAGGTCAAATAGCTTCGACATTGCTTGAATAAACTCAGCAAATTGTGAATTATGTTAACAACAAACAATGATAGATGATAAGAAGACAAAGCATTGAGAAATAGTTGCTTCAGTAGTTTAGTAGCACATGGTGGATGTCATGTTCCGTTACATTCTTGTGTGTGTGTGTGTGTGTGCGCGTCTCTCTCTCTCTCTCTCTCTCTCTCTCTCTCTCTCTCTCTCTCTCTCTCTCTCTCTCTCTCTCTCTCTCTCTCTCTCTCTCTCTCTCTCTCTCTCTCTCTCTCTCTCTCTCTCTCTCTCTCTCATGGATGATATCTAACTATAATTCACTACACTTGATGAATTACATTTACAACACTCATCCCAGTTTCACATGGTTGATTTCTGACGGTCAAGGTCAATCCAAAACCATTCTACGGATAGGAACGACTGCTTCCTTCACAAGCTACCAGATGGATTTCTCTACACAACCTCATCTTCTTACGTAGAGGGAATTCTTGTACTTATCTAAGGGTGACCAAATGCCTTACTACCATGACTCTTTTTCTTCTTCTTCTTTCTCTCTTCTTTATCAAAGGAAGCTTGATTATTCAATCCCCATCTACATGCTCATATACAACGATTCATCATTGATTTGGTAAGTGATTTATGCTACTTTCATTCTGCATATTGAAGCTTTATGTCTAAAATGCATAAATGTATGATTTTTACTCAAACTGATTGCACAAAATTAGTGGAATAACCAGCACTGGAGCGCAGCCTCCCAATAGCTATAAAATCATTTTTTGTACATCAATTTGCATTTGTAAGCTGACAAATACTTGTTGAAAAATTTTCAGACATCAAGGTGTTTTTCCAGTCACTACAACATTTTGGAGGTTTTTTGAGCCTATTACCAAGACTTTTCTGAAGCAAAAATTTGAACTCCAAATTTATGTCCAATGATGTATGCCTCGCTAACAGAACTTCGATAATTGCATCGGTTCTCAAGGTATCTCCATAATATTTTCGTGTTGTTTGTAGAATGTGTTTTTCGAGGGATACATCGAGGGACCTCGGTATAACCCTCGGGGATAGACTTATTAGAGTGCCCATATTCTGAGGGTTATATCGAGGGATGTCAGTATAACACTCGGGTCCGGTGAACTTATTCTCGAGGCTTATTCTGAGGGTGTTAAAATGCAATAAAAAAGTTTAGGGCATAATGGAGCTAGTGTATAGGCTCCATTCTGCCCTTAAAATGGACTCCATCCAACCCCATGAGTCTTTTGCACCACTTCTTATGAAGTTGGTAAGCAAAATCATTTGTTCATAATTGTTAATAAAAAAATTTGCAAATGTTTGAGTTACATTTCATGCACTTAAAGATTGATGGACATTTATCTTAAACAAATGCATATTCATACATAAATGTTCCAAGTATAGAGATATATTCCAAGTACTTGAATGAAACACCTAATTAGATCCAGCTGAGTCATCCTCGTCCTGGCCATGGACATCGGACTCATGGGACTGCGATGCATGGGTTTGAGTCTGAGATACCTACATGCAATGAAGATGAGTAAGTTCTTTAGGTAATGTGGTGAGAATGAGAGTGAGACCATGTTGAAAGTGCAGCAAAATAAGTCCAATTGATCCTAGAAATGATGGAGAAGGCACCTAATTAAGATCCAATAGCTAGAACACAAATCAATTTATTGATTATTAGACTTCATTAAAAAATTTAGCAAATGAAGTACAAAATGTACTCCCCTCTCCAACTTGCCATCCACAAAAATGAGCATTGATAGCTTCATCTTTGCTCTTGTGGCTCTTCTTGAAATAGTTGAAGATCTCTGATTTTGCTCCTCCTCTTGATTAAGCTCCTCCTTGATCTCAACCATATCTTTTCCAATATGACTCTTAGAGGATTCATCATTAAAGCTTACAAATATTGTGGCTCTACCATTGCTCCTTGTGCTTGCAAAATGTATATCCAAATTGATCAACTTAAGAGGGTGAGTAGTCTCAGTGATAGAATTAGACTGTGCTTTAGCCAAAGCACATGTTTCAAAAGCCTTTATCCTTGAGCTTCTCCTTGCACATGGCTTCCATAGACTTGGTGTTGATGTGACCAACCCTCTTGTGCCACAAATCATTTGTGGTCATTTTGTCCTCTTTGGCTACCATCACAAATTGGTTAGGATCAACAAAAGCATCAAGCTTAAACAATCTTGCAAACCTTCTTCCTCTTGCTATGATCTTCCCATTATTCTTGATGTTGCATACATTAGTAGAGAACTCCACAATGAAACCATTTTCAAGCAATAATTGGCCTACAGTAAGTAAGTTCTTAGTGATGCTAGGAATGTAAAGTACACCATCTATCTTGATCTTCTTTCAAGATCCCAAGCATAAAGGTATTGATCCTACTCCTACCTTACAAACACAATCATTTGCTGTAAAAATTGACTTGATAGGACCATCATAACTTGAGAAAGTCGAGGAATACTCCCTCTTACTTGCCATGTGGGAGCTAGCCCCACTATCTATCCACCAAGGGTCTTCTCCTTTCATGCTTGAAGATGAAAAACTTGACATCATGAGAGATTCTTCATGCGAACTCTCCTCTTCTTCTTGGCCTAGGTTTGCTTGACTTTGTGCTTGCTTCCTATTTAAGCACTCGGAGTCATAATGCCCCATCTTGCTACAAAATTAGCACTTGATCTTTGAGTTATTCTTCTTGGGCTTGCTTGAGCTTGGAGTTGAAGATCCTTCTTGATCTTCACCTTTGACTTGGTTCTTCTTGAATGCACCTCCTTTGCCTTTGGATTTGCCTTTTCTCTTGATGAAAAGAGACTTGTCATCTCCATCATTGAGGGAGAGCTTCTCCATCCTTGACTTGATGTGAGTTCTCCTACTCTCCTCGAATGATGAGGACTCCTTGGAGATCTTCAAGAAAGGGCAACTTGCCCATGATTGCATAGCCTTGTACCAAGTTAGCAAAATCCGCACTTAGTCCAGTCAAAATCAATTGAACAAGTGTGGTGGCCTAGTCATTATAGATTTCTACAAATGGCAAAAATGTGTAGTATATAAGATATATCGTTCCCCAAAAGAGAGATAAATCTTCTCTTTTGGATTATAAGTGTAAAATGAATAATGTCGGAGGTAAGGTATGTGATATTCACAGTTGAATACCACAATGGAAAGGTTGGTTATCCACATATATTGGTTTAAATTGGCATCCAGTAACACCAATGTGGGACGATATAGTTAAGGATTCAGAATGAAGAGAGTACTTTATCTTTCAGACAACAAGATAAACAGTAAGCAACCTTTCTTATAGAGACAAGCATACATATTCATCAATATAGAATCAAATAGGCAATTGATTCCTCTCAATAAACACAGATGATTAGTTTTTTATCACTGATTAGCAAACAAATCAGAATGACAAACAAGTTCTTTATCCGAGTACATTGTACTCCTTCAAAAAGTGAATGCCACATTCTGATTTAATTTGTGGACGTTCTTCAGCTTCGGAACTATCCCCTGCATTTCAATTGATTAGAACAGTCCCTGATCAAACGTTAACCTGTAAATCCACATTATGAAACTGAAATTCATAGTACAGAAGCATGAGTTGTGCCACAAATGATCAGTCACCAAGATTAGTTACAGAATAAATATTTAAATGTTGTAACAAACAAAAAAGAGCAGTAGCAAAGGCTATCAGAACGCTTGTCTCTTCTTTATTGATGGTCAGACATCTGCGTGAGTACAATGAACCAGCGTCGCTCTCTATATAGAGTCGCACAAGAGGCTAATGTGTTGCTTACCAACGGTCAAAAATCGGTTGGCTAAAAGCTACGAGACGTTATGAAATGACATGACTATTCTGAGAAAACAATAGGCCTTGACATGTATTTAGGCCCTACTGCATATATACATGGTACAAAAATTCAAAAATTATCACTATATAGAAGATAATATGTGGAAAATGTATGCCTCCACACCAACTATCCTCATATAATAATCATTAATTGTGCCCTTCGTTGATTGCAAGGTCTGGGTATCTGCCCACTCCATTGTTTCCCAATGGACCAATTGGCACAGTGATCAATTTATTAATTACAAGGTGTTGATAGCTTCAGTTAGTATTTCAGACATTTCAACATATGGTACTATGAGGGATAGGGTTTCATAGGTATATCGAGGTGAGACATTCATTATGTACAGCGGTCGGATTGATAAGAGGGCGTAGGAAATCAGAGAAGCAAGGTTCAGATAACTATATGTATAATAAGGCTTGGTAAACGGATTTGTGGATCGGAAAAAAATTTGTTCCTTTACTTCCTTTAGGTAATGAGAGTAATTTACTTCCCAATCTGTGTATATTGGCCACAGATCATGGAAAGAATGAATGTCATCAGAAATGACAGAGATAGCACTAGAACTTGGATTGATTTCGTGAATATCAAAAAGATTTACAGTATCTAATTTATTCAAGTGCTCATCGAGAGCAGGTAGAATATTGTTTTCAATTTTTCTGAGATATTCTAGAATGTACATGGATAGACATCTAGTAACAATATGGACATACTCAGCTCGGACATTGACTGATTCTGTACAATTGCCAAGGCTAGGATACCTTTCTGGTAAGTTGACAATTTAGCCCAAATTTTTTTGAAGTTGGAATAAGTCCAAGGACTTTCCCATTGTTCTTTTGTATAACCAAAAATTCTAGGCAAAAAGAGGTAATCTAGCTTCCATTGGAGTTCAAGACTATATAGAGGGGGTAAAAAGATGGGGTCTTGCAAAAATTCCTAAAATACCAACTTAAGACATGAGTATGTTACCTTAGGGCTCCTCTTTGTGACATTGCCGGTTGGTTTATCAATATTCAGCGGTGCTTTCTTTGCTTTTGGTGAGGCTGCAACAACTTGAGGTAGCACTTCTTCAAAGTCGATAGTTTGGGTAGACTTTTCTTCTTTTGCCACTGATACTTCTTCAGCAGTGTAGGGTTGGCTCAAGTTCGAATTGAACTTAGGCGCTTCTTCCAATTCTTCCTTCAATTTGTCATATTTTTGCATTAAGAGTTGAAGGTATTGAAGCTTAAAGGAGTTAATTAAATTTGGTTGAACTGTCTTCCACGCCACCGGATCAATTCGGTACTTTCCATGGGAGACACAAGCTACTAGGGTTGTCTCTGACCTGATCCTCCATAGGATTGCTTCTTCGGCTTGCCTTTTGTAAATGATGTTCCCTTGCTTTAGCATTTCCATGGAATTCTGCATCTGCAGGACAGAATCCTCAAGATCTTTGTGCTTGGCTTCACATATATCTTCTTCAGAAGTAATAGTTTTTAAGTGTTCTTCCAAAGTCTCATTTGTCTTCTGTAGCGTGCTTCGTGTATGTCGCTCCTGCTACAACAAACTTTGCAATGTCTAAACTTGCTGCTTAAGTAGAAAGTTCTCCTTCTCAAACTCATTGGAGTGGTTCAACATTTCCTCCAATACTTCTAAGGTTGCATTGAACTGGCCCTTCGTTTCTTCCAGCTCCTTATTGTTTTGCAACAGCTCTATATTGGTTGTTGTCAACTTTGTGTTGAGTTGCCTTGTTTACAGATCCTCTGATCCAAAGCATCTGTTGGTTTTTTAAATTGGTTGTTTCTTACTTCTGCCTATCAGCAGAGACGGTGGGTTCTTTTTGAGATTGTCATTCTTGTTTTAAATCCAAGATCAGGCAGAAGGGAACAGATTGTCATGGTAGTATATTTTTTGTCTTGCCTGTCAGAGGACTACTTAGGGATGAACTCTCTTGAACGTACTTACATTCTAACAGAGATGCAAGCCAAGAACACTCACAGATCAGAGTGTAGCCCATATGAACATTCAGAAGATTCTACAGCTATCTACTCCTAAAAACAAACTGAATCAGATCCTAAGCATTACTAAACTAAGCTACACTTGTATAAATTGACAAAACAAGAACCAAGAACTAATCTACAGCATGTTAGAAGTCCAAGAATCAAGAAACCAACCAGTCTTTTGATTCTTGGACATCCCAAGGACATCAAGAATTGGACTGTAAAGAGATATGCAAGAACTACACCACAGATCCAGCCTATTTAGTTTACTAGAATGCTAGTTCCTACATTATTCCACAAACAAGAAAAGAAGCTAATCCACTCTACGAAAGCAGCAAATCTAATCCACTCTACAGTCCACAACCACACACAAAAGGAGGGAAGGGCAAGATCATAAATGCATCACTCAATAAACAAGCACGATCAAGGAGCTCAATGGATGCACAAACTCGTGAAGGCTCTTCTCATTTCAGCATGGAGTTGATACAATTCACAAAAAGCTCCTCTTCACAAAGAGGGAGTTCCTTAAATAGGCAAGAGAGCTCCTTAGGTGGCATCCTAGTGGAATTTCCAAATTTCACAAATTACAAGTGGAATAATGCTCTCCACTAGAGGTCACCATCAAAAGGTGGCTCACTCTACTTTCTTTAAGAGGGGTCTACTTGCATTTATTACATTTGCTTAGAAATACTAGTTCTTACATGGTCATTCCATCTTCCAAGATTCACCACGAGGCTTACATAGTTCTTGCTTGCCATTCCTAACTAGCATTTCTCGGCTCTCATACTCGGCTCTCAGTCTTCGTTGGTCTCGTCTTCTCCGAGACCTCCTCGGTCTAAGGTGAGAGGTGCTCTTGAGTTGCTCTGTCTGAGTATCTTGGGGATTCGTCAGAATCAGCCAACATCATCCCACCCCTAATGTGTTGTAGGACCCACTGCAACTCATATTGGACGATGTCGCTCCGCTTTGCATTGGCATTTTTTTATTGTCACTTGGAAAAGCGTAGATTCTCGTTCGCTTACATAAAACCAAGTGCTTATTGTCGCCAGTCTTATCACAAAACCTGTTTTTCACGAATTGCTGCAGTTTAACCAGAATGTCTTATTGCTGCAATTGGTTGACATTCTCAAAATTGGAGAGCTCTCAGCAGCTTCACAACTTGCATGCTCGAGTGCTTTCCATGTGTCTCTTTGTTTTGTCACTTGTATCTGCCATTGATGGTTTCATCTTTGGTTTCTTGGCAGATTCTATTTTCTGGGAGATCTGTATCCTCCATTTGCCTCTGGGTGTTTCCGTGGTTATTCTCTCAGTTAAAGTTCCGGTCTCAAGGAAAACCTTTGATCTGCAGGTTGCACAAACTTTGATAATCAGTCTCAACGGGATGGATTCATCAAAAATTGGTGGTAGGAACAGTTTTGGATGGACGGTTTGGTAATGGTAAGGAAACATGATGAAGGCTTGGGACAAAAAATATCACCCTATTATTTTTATAGGGAGAAAACTGAACAAAATCGAACTTAATTATAGTAAGGCTGAGAAAATTTGTTTGGGGATAGCTTACGCTGCCGGCAAACTAAGGCATTACCTATTGCATCGGAAAGTGACTTTCTTTACCAAGAGTACTGCAGTCACCTTGATGATGAATAAACTAGAACCTCCTGAGCGCATAATGAAGTGGATAATCTCCCTTCAGGAGTTTGACTACACCCTCCAAAGCAAGCCGCCTAAACTGCAAGGGTTAAACGATTGTATTTGCAAGCTGGGAGGGGTTACTGAAACAGACGATGAGTGGGAGACTGATCACTTAAGAGAACTTTTGAGGGTAGACGTTGACACAATTCCTGAGTGGTATACAGCTTTAGCAACCTATCTATCCACACAAGAGACACCCAACAGTATGACGATTCTAGAAAAACGAAAGCTACATCTACAAGCCTTAAAGTTCACTTTAATAGGGGCCACATTGTATAGGTGTAGAAGGGTTGTATCAAAGATGCGTCATTTTTTAAGAAGCCAAATTTATACTAGAGGAGTGTCACAATTCTGCCTATGGGGGGCCACTTTGCCGGCCAACTCACAGGGCAAAAAATTCTGACGGCGGGTTACTGGTGGCCGACACTATTCCAAGATGCCCATTTACATGCCCAGAACTGCGACACCTGTCAACAAGTTGACAAGACGGATAACAAGGTGCGATCGTTAGTTCCAATACAGGCCTGTCTCCCCTTTGAAAAATGGGGCATCGACTTCGTTGGCCCAGTACACCCAGTTTCATCTAGCCAAAAACATTATATCATAGTGGCCACTGACTATTTCACAAAGTGGGCCGAGGCACGGGCTGTGGCCAAAGACAATACAAAAGAAACCGCCTAGTTCTTACTAGAATACGTGATAGGCCACCCAGAGAACTCATCTCTGACAGGGTACCCATTTCCTAAACAAAACTATCAAAGCCTTGACCAATCAGTTGACGATCAAGCACCGGAAAAGCACACCCTACCACCCGCAAGCCAACGGTCAGGCTGAAAGCACGAACAAACAACTAGTGGGTATTCTAAGGAAAACCGTATCAGACCGACAGAGGGATTGGGACAAAAACCTATACTCGACGTTGTGGGCATATAATGCCACCTACAAGACCAGTACCAACCACACGTCCTTTTTTCAAGTGTATGGCCAAGAATGTGTATAGCCAATAGAAATAGAGATCCCATCCTTGCGGTTTGCCATGAAGCACGACCTAGGAGAGAAATAATCAATACAACACCGACTGGACACTTTACAAGACCTGGACAAGCACCGGATAGCTGCTTTAAATCACCAAGAAACCCACAAAAGACGCATGAAGGAGATTCATGATAGGAACATGCGCAATTACTAGTTCAGGCAGGGGTAGTTAGTGTTGTTCTACGACACTAGACATGAGCTGATGCCTCAAAAGTTGGGGCCACGCTGGAACGGTCCATATGTAATAGTGAGACTGTATGAAAATAACACGGTTAAGCTAGCCGAGTTGAACGGTGAAATTTTTAAGCACCAAACCAACATAAACAAGATAAAAGCTTATTGTAGTTAAAGAGAAGCCGAAGTCACCTATACAGTATGTAACACCTTTTCATGTTCACCTTTTCAGGTATCGGAGTGAACGACCTAGAAGCATCATGCATACTGGAAACACTCAGAGAATCAAAAGTAGACCTAGTGACCCTGTACATATACGCTGAACGGAAGGGTGTGAAAAACCCAAACAAAAATTCATAAAATCGAGAAAAATACAAAAAGATTATTGTTGTGATATGGAACTCACCCAGGAACTTGGGACATATACGTTGAAGGTAGACGGAGCCTGTAGACATTCGAATAGAGAAGGTGCCATAGGAGTATTATTGTAGAATCCCAATGGGACTAAAGTAGCCAGTATAGGAGTCCTATTAGGGAAAGGATTCACGAACAACACTGCCGAATACAAAGCCCTTCTAATCGGACTACAAATGACCATGCAAGTTGTGCAAACTATAGGCAACCTCCGAATTATGGGAGATTCACAACTCCTAATCTGAGGTGTGACCGGCGTATACCGACTCAAAAGCAGGACCTTACAGGCCTATGCAATTGCCATCAACAAATACACTAGAGAGTTTTCCCACATCAAATGGATGCATATTCCACGAGCACAGAACCAACGTGCTGATAGTCTAGCTGCAATAGCCTATGACCACGATCATTACTGGCAATGTGAGCCAGGTAGGGTAGTCATTTCGCCCATAACCATTGCTGCGGAGCTATGGACAATCCTGAAAGCCCAGGCATGGTATGGAGTGCGATGGATCGAAAGTCTGATAAACCAAGTAGGTCTAGAGCATCCCCAACTCCTAGCCCAATTACATCAGTTAATGAGCCATGAACTATCTAGAACTTGTTTTAGGTCACACCATAGTAGCATAACCCATGGGTTAATGCACACGGCCTAAATACATAGTAAAACCCCTACCCTAGCATAAACTTGATAGATACACACGGAGGGGGAGAGGGGTGTAAAGGTTTAAAAAATTTTGTACATTCAACACATTTATATTCATGTACATAAATGCTAAAACACAGGTGATGGAATTTACTGCTGAAAAGAGTATGGAAGACCCACAGAGCAATAATCAGCCCGAGCAATGCCATAGAAAACTGATGAGGTTTGTACTAAAGGAAGGACAGAGGACCGACATAGAGCGTCTGAAAGAACAATTGAAGAAACAAAAGAACCTACGAATCAAAGCCACTAACGAGCTGGTTAGCACCAATAGGGAGCGAGATACCTGGAAGCATAAGTACAATGACCTCAAGGAGGCTAATGACAAATGACAGATAAGCCATAGGGAGGGGTATAAAGGGCAAGAAAAGATCCTAGCCAACACCAAGGTGGAACTAGCTATAACCGAAATTACCGTAGCCATGCTAGCTAGGCAGTTACATGAGTACCAGAGACAAGAAGCTGCACGAGGACCAATCAGGCCTCAGAGTTCTCGCAACCCTTTATCCGCTTACCCTATGCACCGTAAGGAAATTTTGTCAGACAGTATGTTCTACAAAAGCTTCGATGCATACAGTTTATATCTACCGCCCATGGAGTTTCTATTAGATGTCCAGGTTTTTGTGCTACAACCATCCACGAGTTTCGCCCTCAGATTCACATGGCCAGTCATCCCAAGTAGTTTTGAAAACTACAAAGGTTCCTGCAACAGCTTATGTAGGTTCTCAGTTGTTGTCGCGCACCAGAAATATGATATCATTAGATTGGTCGGCCACTATGCCTACTGCCTGCAGAATTGGTTACTACAACCTTGGGGTGCTAAGACTAAACCCACTAGGATTCACCTTACCAAATGGTGGTACAACCCCAATGAGTCCATGGAGTTAGGAGCGGACCTAGCATTGTACCTGCGGATGCGTGACAAAACTTATCTACATACTGCTGCACTTATTCAAGCTGATGAGCGTGATCTGGTAGGTATATCTGGTTTTATTTAAATGAGATTTTTATTCAAATATAGTTATTTTGTTTATCAAGATATGTGACATTTGCTCGTATTTTACAGACTATTGTGGAGGTGGGATGCCTTTGCAACAAGGCAGAGATATTTGAGGGAAGGCCAGGGATCACGACAAAGGGATTCATTCCTGTCCAATTATATGAAGTGTTTTGTAAATAAAGAGATTTGCATTCATCATAGCAAATTTTCTTCAGATGCTGCGACAATAATAATGGCAATTAAAGCGTTATCCTACTTCTCGAACAGGCATAAATACCCTCCAAATACATATAAAATTATTTTTGCAAAGAGAGACATTGTCATAAAAGTATTTGGCTATGTAGCTGAGGAAGTTCCTAAAAGGTCTTCCTCCTTAGCTGTTTTTTCCAAATACATTGACTTGAGTAAAAGAAGATCCATTGATTTTCTAGATCCACATGATAGAAAGAAATTTCTTCATGACCACACAACAAAGCTGATCATTTAAGACAAAGGGAAACAATGATTTTGCCTTGCATTGTACTTGAAATGATGCAATATAATACATATACTTTTTTCGTATGATATCAAGAAAATTACTATGAGTTGAGTCTTGCATCAATATTATTTTCCGCTTAAACCGGGTGCGAGACCCACTGCGAGTCGTCCATACAGATGCAATCCCATCTATAAGGCCAAGATCAAAGAAGAATTACAACGCCTCTTAGATGTGGGATTTATCTATGAAATTGAGCATACTGAGTGGGTCTCCCCAATTGTCATCGTCCCCAAGAAAAATGGAAAACTTCGCATCTGTGTCGATTTTAAGAAACTTAACGCCGTCACTGAACATGATCATTTTCCATTACCTATCGGAGAATCCATCTTAGAAAATCTAGTAGGAGATGAGGCTTACTCCTTCTTAGATGGCTTTAGCGAATACAATATGATCCAAATCGCTGAAGAAGATCAACACAAAATCGCGTTTGCCACAGAATGGGGAACCTTTTGCTGGAAAGTCGTGCCCTTTGGTCTCTGCAATGCTCCTAGCACCTTCCAACGTGTTATGCAAGCGGCCTTTTCTTAGCAGATGGGCGATACCTTAGAAGTTTACTTGGATGATTTAGGAGCACATTCCGAAGACATATGCCATCTGTCTGTGCTCAATTTTTTTTTTTATCCAATGTCAACGCTTCAGCATCTCTCTAAATCCTGAAAAATGCCAGATTTGGGTAGCCCATGGTATTGTGTTAGGACATATTATCTCACAAAATGACATTGCCACTGACCCTGAAAAGATCCTTATCATTCAAAATCTACCGAAACCGCGTACGATACGTAAAGTTTACTCCTTCCTTGGCCATGCCAACTACTATCGGTGCTTTATTTTCGATTTCGCTCACAAAGCACGCTTAATCTACAAAGTAGTTGTAGTTTCCAAATGGATGGATGAACAATGAGTCGCCTTTAATCAACTCAAAGAAGCCCTTACCAATGCACCCATCCTCCAGGCTCCTGATTATTTTAAAGAATTCCATGTGCATACCGATGCATCCAAGTATGCCATTGGAGCAGTGCTCACCCAACCGGGAGAATTCAAGAAAGACTACCCAATTCTTTTTCTTAGTCGACAATTGATACCTGCTGAAGTCAATGATACCACTATCGAACGCGAAGCCTTGGCAATGGTATATGCGATTCAGAAGTCTCGCCATTATCTTCTAGGAAAAGTCTTTGCGTTCTTCACTGATCATCAAGCATTGTTGTATCTCATCAACAAGACGTGCACCACATGCCGTATTACTAGATGGATCCTATTATTGCGAGAATTTGAGTTTAGGATCGTGGTTCGTAAGGGAGTTCAACATTTTTTAGTAGACCATCTATCCCGAATCCCTAACCTTCCTACCCCTGATCAAGGCATCAACGATGATTTACCATATGCAATCCTTTTCCAGGTTGACTCTACAACTATATGGGCTAAGGAAATTACCGAATATTTAACTTTAGGGTAGATGGATCCTTCCTTCTCTAAACTTGAACAACGTGCGTTGGTCCTCAAAATTAAACCTTATACATTAATTGCAGGACAACTTTACAAGCAAGGGTTAGATAAAATTATCCGACGATGTCTTACTGAAGGAGAAATACCCTCTGTAATTTTCCTCACTCATGAAGGTATTGGTGCCGACCATTTCTCTTCTGAAACAACTGTTAAGAAAATCCTCTTACCCGGTTTTTGGTGGCCAACACTCTTCAAGGATACGCACAATTACACTAAGGCTTGTGATGTTTGCCAATGCACCAAACGCTTTCAAAAAACAGACTACATGTCTCTACACCTCGTAACCACTGTTCAAGCTTTCCAGAAATGGGAAATTGATTATGTCGGACCTATTAGTCCTGCTGCTCGACACACACAATCTCGTTACATCATAGTAGCTACAGACTATTGCACCAAATGGGCTGAAGAAAGAGCTGTTCGCAATGTTGACGCTCATTCTACTGCCAAATTTATCTATGAACAGGTTATATTTCGGTTTGGATGTCCTCTAGAGCTTATCAATGATAGGGGTACACATTTTCTTAACTCTGTCATAGTAGATCTTCTTTCCAAACTTTTTGTGGTACATCACAAAAGTTCCCCATACTATCCACGCTGCAATGGCTAGGCAGAATCCACCAATAAAATCCTATGTGGAATTCTCACCAAAACTGTCGAATCCAGCCGATCTAATTGAGAACTCAAACTCCATGCTGCTCTCTGGGCTTATCGCACCACCTCGAAGCAAGCTACAAGCTTAACTTCTTTCCAGTTCACATATGGCCAAGAAGCCGTTATGTCTGTGGAATTCCATATCCCCTCCCTTCGAGTAGCCTATACCTTGAGCTCGATACTCCTCAGAATATAGCAAATAGGTTATTCCATCTGGAGCAACTTTGTGAAACACGAAGGATCAGCATCCATGCTCAACAAGTCCACAAACGACGACAAAAAGCATGGCATGATCGATCATTGAAACTTAGAGATTTCCAGATTGGAGATAAGGTCCTGCTATACCAGGCCAAAGCCTTCAAAGGCAAACTGAAATTTTTTGGCCAAGGACCTTACGTCATTAAAAAAATCTTTGCCTCTGGATATGTCCAACTCCAAACTCTTCAAGGCGATATCCTCGACACTGTGGTCAATGGGAGTCGACTGAGAAAGTACAATGAACCCTGTTTTTATCTTGATATGTATTAGCTGTTTCTTTCCTACTGTTTTTTTCCTTTTTTATTGTCTGCATGCCATTTCGACAACATTTTTGCTGTGCTTTCTTGTTCCACCCATCAAGATACTATCAGATCAGGTATACCAACAGTCATTTGTTTCAGAGATTTCTTTTTCACAACATCTCAGATAGAATTCGTCTGACCTCTTTTTCAAAGAGCACGATCCATTTTTGGCCTCCGCGAATTCTGCCTCAGATAAAAAGATGTCTAAAAATAGAAAAATGTAGTTTTATTCATCAGATATCCATCCTCAAAATTCGCAGACAATTCGCTGCAGTTCAAATTGATCTTCACGATTTCTCTGCTATCTCTACGAATTCTGATCAGACACATTTTTGCACTGTCAAACATTTTTTTTTTGTTTTGGCATAAAAAAATCCCTTACAAGAATTCGCGGGCCCTCAGAACGTTGCCTCAAAATTCGCGACCATCATTACCAAATCGTGGACACTGAGGAAGATTTTTGGGTGAAGTTGTGAATTCATGCCAAAAAAGTCTATATATAGTCCTCCACCTTCTCTCCACGAGTTCATTTTAGATTGCTGCTCTCGAGTTCATGCCAATTTTTTTTCAAAATTTTCAAAATTTTCAGAGCAATCCAAAATCACTGCTATCATGGCTTCCCGCGATTCCTCACTTAGCTTGCATCATCGTAAACCCCCTCGTCCTTATTCAGGGGATATAGTCATGATCTATCTTAAGAATTACGTCAGCAGCTCACACTGGCCAAGGATATTCTCACCAACCTTGGCTCTGATCTGACACTTTTTCAGGACCAACAGAGCGAGAGCCTCATCCGAACAGCCTACTCCACCTATTCGGATGAGCTCCAAACTTTCCGAATCACATCCAAGAGTGGCAGCTATTCTATTATCAATGTCTCTCATGGGGATCTCCAGAGCATCGGCTTTCCTAATCTCGGAGAGACAATCCATGGAAAGGGCACCAGGTATGATGCCAAGTACTTCACAAAATTTCTGACAGACGATGGCAAAACCATTGCCCAAACCAACGATGGGATCGCTATCCGCCTCATCACGGATCCCCATCTACGGGCCGCCTCAGATATCCTTGTCACTATGGTCATAGTGCATACCACCAAGATGGATCGCATCCCACCGAGCGACCTCTTTTCTCTGACCCTCACCATGGACGATCCCACTCAAAATTACAAGTTGGCTGAGAAGGTAGTAGAGAAGCTGTGCGAAGCTCTGAAAGCCCGCAAACCAACTACCAAATGTGGGTATCTCCTCCACATGTTGGTCACCAAACAATTGGGATCTAGGGCGGCTGCTGCCATCAAGGAGCTAGATGATGTTTATCCAAACACAAAAAAGCGAGCCACCCCCCAATCGACAGCAGACCCAGTCTCACCAGCCCCACCTACTAAGAAGCAGGAAGGGAAGACAATCAGCACAGAAGCCGATGTCCCACATGACATTCTATCCAGCGACATCGAGGTGGAATATGCTGAATCCGAAGGGAGCCTTAAACCATCTCAGGTCCCAAAGGAGGTCCTAGAGCAGCAGGAGGCCTTACTTTACCAGGCCCAACAATGCCGACAAGCAGCAGCAGCAGCAGAAGGCAGCTCCAGAATGGCAAGCACATCCGGCTCTGATCCTATGGGCGTAGTTTCATCCACACAGACAATCTCCTCTCCATCACTTGCTCTCACACTCCCACCACCACCCCCACCATTTACTGCCACCTCCACACCCTCACTAACTCTCAACACGGGCTTCACTTCCACACTTCCACAAAAGCCCTCACCTGTACAAATCTCCATCCTACTTGACTCCACAGTCAACGTAGATGATTTTGCATTACAATTACTAACTGCACTTCCATCAACCACTGTCACCACTAGCCCAATCCAACAATCTCCGCCATGCAGTATTTCCTCGCCCCTCAATCCACAATCACCCCCACCTGCCTTTCATATACACCTCCGTGTAGCCCTGCTCCTGATTTTCTACCATTTGACCCAATGCCGTATCCTAACTACACATGCACCCTCCCTAACATTGGTCCTTGGGAGCAGCTATCCCTTGTAGCCCAAAAAGCGGTATGGTTGGTGAATGAGCTCCAATACAATCTATTCGGCACCCTAGGGGGATAATATACTATGTGTGCAATTCGATGATGGTGCTATGACGGACCTTTAGAAAGAAAAAGCAAGGCTGGAGGAGGAAAACAAACAACAGCAGCTGCAGATCCAGAAACTAACGAATCACAATCAACAGCAACAGCAGATGCTACTCCACCTCCAGAACCAGCTCCAACTGAAGGTATCCAACATGCAGCAAACCATTGATACCCTCAAAGCTGAAATGGATGAGGCTATAGTAGATTCACAAGCAGCACATTTCGCTATGAAGGAACAGTTGGAAATGGTGGACTTCAACGACTTCGCACCACCAGCTATTCCTGAGGAAACTGCCATTCCATTGGTGGCCTATCAAACGCTGGCCCAAAAGCTAAAAGCCACGATGGAGCAACACTCAAAATTACAACAATCATACATTGCTTCCATCGAGGCCCTAAACCAGCACATAGCCACCTTGGAAGAACGCTTAAAGGCTGCTGCCTAGTCGACCCCATTGGTTCATGCAGAGCATGCCCAATTCCATGATTCGGGGCACCACTTTGATGGACCAGATGGTGGAGATGGAGCAAGATTCCAAAAGCCTCCTCCTGCAACTCAAGGCTCCGCATTTCAAGGCCAACCCCTGGGGCAAGGAGCTCAAACACCAACCAATCCGTCGGGCTCTGGGGGTACCAGCTCCGAACATTATCTTTTCCCTTCCATCGCTTATAACCCTCTCGACACCACTAACCCCACCTTCATTCCACAAAAATTTTCTCCTGAGTCACAAAGAATTGCAGAAGCTAACCCCTCGGCTCCTCTCTCTCCTGAATCCGATCCACAAACCGAGCACGAGACTGCCTCTGAAACACCAACCATCCAGCACAAAATCACGCCCACAGAACCAAGCAAGGAGTTGTGCGCCCCTCAGGAGTTTGCAAAGAAGTATCCAACAACAAAAGAACGAGGTGGCTACATACTGCCAGATTTGGACCAATGTCAGACACATAAAGTAGCAGTCAAACTCCTGGATCCACAACCTTTCTGGCGTCATCAGCTCTTCCTGCAAAGTAAGACCTCAATGGCACGGTATCTCGAAGCTCCCTCCTACATGCGCACCAATCCTTATTACTATCCAGTAGCTAGGCGAGAACCATTTCCTGTCACCAAGGTCGAGAACAGAATATTATGGCCCAAGCTCACAAGCGTGGATACCGGCAACTTAACCGAAGACATGGTCACCAACTGTCGAGTATTCTACTAGAAGCACCATGGCAATCCTGATCGCGATGTCAGATATTTTGCGGATAATTGCGGCCTGGTGGCATATATGGTAGAACTCAGAGGTTTTTGGGATCGAGGGTTACCCTTGCGCACGCAAGACGACCATATCAACGTTGCAAGGCTCTATTATCGCGCTGCACTCACTTCCGTCCTACACGTTGATATGGTGGAGCTATGGAAAACCCATAACTTTCTCTAGGGTATGCTTCATTACCACAAACCCATGCCCTTCCTGAACAAATTACGGTGGCAAATGATGGAGGGCATCGGCACGACAATCTACCACTCCCGACAGCAACAGTCTCGCCTCCAAGAAGCACAAAAGATCCAGGACAAAAAGGCGTCGATTGGTGTGGGACCACCAATCCAATAAGGAGGGGGGTAATGCTAGCAACTGTGCTAACACAAAAAAATAAAATAAAAAATAAAACTCCGTGGCATGTGTTTTGTAAGACCACATATGAGTATCTGTCAATAAACTTCAAGCCATGACATGTGTTTTGTAAGTCCATGAGTAGAAGCTTAAATAATAATAAAATAGCTTAAACTTAGATTTAGAACTTAGACCTAGGAAACTTGAGATTAGAAATATTTTATCTTAAATTTTTCTAAGTTAAGAGATTTGAAGTTCTAAATCCTAAGTTAGAAGTTCTTGAAAGGCTTGAAACAGATTAGTTCCATAAGTTAGTAGACACTTATGGAAGACCCTCCTTGCCATAAAAGGAGAGGTATTTGCATTATAAACAGCACTTTTGAGATTAAGCTATCTTGCTCTCTATTTTGGAGAATTATCATTCTATTTCATTTGTGCTCCCTTTGGAAAGGTGCATAGCTTGAGGGAAGGTGCTCGGGCCTCCTCTTGCCTCCTTTTCATCGGTTTTATTGTGGCATGTTCATTATTGCTTATTTGCTTAGTATTTGCCGCAATCTCATTTTATTACCCTTTGGGTGTTAATCTAGGATTTAGTCTAATCACCTTGCTAGTTGGGTAAGCCTTTGTAAGGTTTTGTATTTTGTCATCTCAGTTAATTTCATTTCTATTTTGGGCACTAGTTGGGTAAGCCTTAGTGCTTCATCATTGTTTTATTTTCGTACTCCGTCTAAATCTTGGTAAAAACTTAGAAAGCGGACGATCCTCTCTATACTACACCACATCGTGAGAAGATATAGCCAAACATTGACAAACCAGATTTACTTCCAACATCTTCTACCACGACTACCATTTGATCTAGGACAACCTAGAAGGCCTGCACCTACTAGTCTGCTTGTTGGACTTTCAATTTCAGGGCCATCTGTTGAGTCTTGAAATTGGCTTGGGCCTGCTGCTTCTCTGTATGCTCTTTTGAGATATTGTGTTCTAGTTGGCAGACGTAATTTTTGAGCGATCTCTCTGAAGCTCGGAGAGATTCACATTCTTATTCTAGCGCTGTTTGTTTCAGGACATCTGGATTCTTCAACGCCTTGATTTTCAAAAGACACATATAAAGTTTTCACTAACATGGATGTGATTTTCATTGAAGAACAGTTTATTGATGTGAAAGACAAGGGCCAAATGCAGTCTACAATTTTTGCCCCAACAACTGATATATATTGGAAGACTATTTCAATTTCTTCCAACAGTCACTCTGTACAGTCAGATCCAGAAGAAGATGAAGAAGCTGCAACTTAGGAACAACCGACACAAAGTCAAATTTTGCAGCCAGAGAATTCAACCAGAAGATCAGAAAGTGAGGATGGAATCACTTATTGAGATGAATGATGTTTTGGATATTGTTGTAGGTTTGGAGGAGAGACCAGCAACTCAACAAGATCAAGTGAGGTATGACAAGAGAGCTAAAAGGACTCAACACATGATTAAGATGAATGTTACCAATGAACTTCTCAAGGAAGTTGGTAAGTGCACATCATCTTTGGAGGCTTGGGAAGCTTTGAAGAAGCTTTATGAATCCAAGTCTACATCAAAAGTGCTTACTCATAAGAGACAAATCTTTCAAAGTTTGCAAAATAAGGAAGAGAGTACTCATGCTTTTGTTTTGAGGGTTAAAGCATTCAATGATGAGTTAGCATGTATTGATGAAAGCGTTAAGGAGGTAGAACTTGTTTAAGTTATACTTAATGGCTTGTTGGATGATCATGCTAATCTTGTTCATAGTTTTGCTATTCAAAAGACTTTGCCAAGTATTATGGATTTGCAAGAGATCTTGGTGAATGAGGAGTATAGGCTTCAATCAAGAGGAGGTGGATCTGACATCTCATTATGAAGAGGAGGCTATGTTCATCAAAGGCAAGTTCAAGGGCAAAGGCAAAGGCAAGTGGTCTAAAGGGCAAGATCAAAGTGAGACTTTTTTTTTTGGCAAAAAGAAAGATAAGTCAAAGTAAAATGCTTTTATTGTGGAATCAAAGGACATTTTGCAAACCTTTTAGCATCAATAAGATTGGTGGATCTTATGCAAAGTCTAACAAGATTCCTTATGCTAGATCTAAGTCAAGATCTAATATGCTTCTTGGAGATGTTCATCTTTATGCTAACTTGGCTAGTTATGAGAATAATGATGGTTCTTCATGGCAAGTTCAAGCATGCAAAAGGTAAGGAAAGATCTAACTTCATCAATGGAGGTGAAGGTTCTTCCTTGGAAAAGGTTGTTGCTAATGATTTCTTTGATCATATGGAAAAAGATGTTGCTAGGTGCATGCATGAAGGAGGTGGTTCTTCTACATTCTTTTGTGATGAGTCCAAGAAAGTCATTTTTGCAACAAGTGGAGTCACATGTCTTCATAAAGAGAGTAGATCAAATGGTTCTATCAAGAGACTTGGTGAGGAAGATAGTCACAAGTCAAAAAGAAGAGAAGTAAGTGTTGAGCTACTTGGTGCCAATACTTGGAGATTGTCGATTTCTGGTGAGTTCATGGTCATTTTCTTGTGTCAAGTAGATCTTGAAGATGGACTAGTGCAACCTACCTGGTTTGTGGAGTCATGTGTTGCTGGATTTGCATCATTTATGTAGCCACCTACTCATGGATTTCCATGGTTTGATGGTTTCTTGTGGCAAGATGAAGATGGAGACTCATTCATGGAGTTTTATTGTGGAGACATATCAAGAAAGGACAAAGTTGGAGGAGACGAGCAAGCAAATGGTCATCACTCACATTTATTTTTTTGGTTGCTGTAATTTTCCAGAGAGTTCAAAGTTTGAAACATGGAGGAATCATTTCATTCACATTCTACTTGGTTCTTCATGTTCTATTTATATCTCGATGTGTAAAATTGATGTAAGAAATAGTGAAACATCCAATTTGGACAGTATTCTCTATATCAATTATGAAGGATACTATAGAACCTTAGAGAGGAGATATATACTTATGATGGAGATCATTCTAAAGTTGGATCAAAGTAGTATGGTTGAAACTATGCCAAAACTAGTTGAAGAGCGAGTGTGAGAGATTTCAGCAAGTTTAGTCATATTTTGGTAAATTGGCGATTGAGGCCAAAACTCATTTTAGACTTAGAGATAAATTTTTTGAAGTTATATTAGTTTAAAATACATTCAATAAACACTTTATTTAGTGATGCAAAACCTTAATCAACTTAATAAAGATAACCACCGAATATGAAGAAATAATTAATGATCCCGACAATGACAAGTTATTCAAAGATATATTGAAGATAAAGAGGCCTAAAATAAATGTGACTGAAGAAAGGACTATAACCCGAAGGGCAGTTATGAAACGACATGAATCCTAATAAGAAGGCTAGCCCTAAGAGAAGAATCATTTATTACGCCTCAAGCAAACATTGCAACCTTCCACATGCTTGCTTCTCATTGGAGCAAAGTCGCGTGACAAGGATGCCACCTAGGAAATGTACACTTGTAGTTTCTCTATTGGATGAAATTAGTTAATTAAATTAAATAAGAATCGACATATCGGTTACTAAAGAGCTGCATAATTTCACGCTCGTTCCCTATATGTACACCACTTACGCTTCAATACAACCACCAAGTTTTTCAGGAGATCACAAAGAGAGCTTGAGTCTTCAAGTTTTCTCTTCTCTCTACTTTCATAAGCCTTCTGCTTGCTGAGTACTTCTATTTCTGACAGTTAGTAAACCTCACCTTGTCGGATGTGCTTGTGATTGTAACTTTGGTCAAACAGTTCCTTAGCTATCATATGCAAGCAACCGTAAATTCATTGCTAAGATTATCTTAAAACTCATTGGTTATTTGATTGCCTGTGTGATCGAATAATCAATTGCTTGAAACTTAATTGTGATGTTAACATTCAAAATCACTGTTACATTACACTGACGTATACTATAAACTTACACATCCTAAAGCTTGCTCTGTGTTGTTGTAAATCAATACTCTGAAATTTGCATATGGGTACTCATGCAGTTTAAGTTAGTAGTCAGTCGTTCTTGTGAATGAGCATTTTGTATTGTTGAGGACAGATTGTCGGACTACATTTGGATTGTGCTGAGACATGCGTATATTTCTATATCTTGGTTTATATGATGCAACAGACCTCGCTTGTTTGAAAAATTTTATTAGGTGCACAGACCGATAGATCGGTCTGGCCGATAAGTCAGATACACTAATCAGTAATGCAACATGTTCAATATGAGATTAGTCGGCATCAATATCTTTCACTTTTGTGTGTTTGAAACCACATCCTAACTCGTGATACTGGTCGCCGATACTTCTAAATGTCCGTTGACAACCAGCTTTTAATCCAAGAACAATAAATGAGTTAAAAACATCTAAAATCACAATATAAAGCAGTCTCTTTGGGAAACGACAATCTTTTATAATACATATCCTTACAATTAAGATAAGTATAACACGACATATCCTTATTTTTGGTGCCGTTGATGGGGATTGCTAATCTGTTGGATTTAGATGTTTGTTAGTTAAAGATGAATGCCAACCACAGGAAGCAGTTCAAGCAGTTTTAGAGCTAATCATTCAGAAAGATACAGAAGCCTTCGTGAGAACTTTTTCAAAAGGCTTCAACAATCCTTTCAACATGGCTCACCTCCTTTTACCACTTACCAGGATGTCGAAGTTTATTTCAGAAATTTACTCGATAAACCCGAAACAAAATCTGAATTTGAACTTTCTGAGATTGTTGGTAATCCTGATTCTGATCCAAATCCAAATCCAAATCCAGATCCTAAATCAGATCTTGATCCCAATCCTGAGCTAGAAATGGACCCACCTCAAATATGATTCAATTCCAGTTCAAAAATCAAGTATAATTACCTCAAGGGAACTTCTTCAGATGACGCTGATAGTTACATCTCCCAGTTTGAATCCATTGTTGTTTCCAATAGTGAGGGAACAAATGCAGACAAACTACGTATATTCTCTAGTCTGCTGCAAAAACAAGCTCGAATTTGGTAAAACCAAATGGATCGTGCAACCGTTAACACTTGGGACCAATTGAAAAAAGCCTTTCTCACCCAGTTCTGCAAGATTCTGATTATGACAGAAACATTGCCAAGCTGTTTAAGAAGGATGTTGCTGAGAAAGTGAAAACTCTAATTGAAGAAAAACTTAAATTCAACCCGCTTCAAAAGAAGGTCACTTTTGAAGAGGAGGAGTGAGTTCCATTAAGCTCAAAACAATCTAATATTGTCGTAGACTTCAGGCCACAGACAAAGAAGCAATATGACATTGTTTCAGATATTGGCTCCTTGAGGCCGAATATCACATTCGAGCAGCTGCTATCTGACAAAAACTATTATAGGAAGAAACTAAAGAGCCTATTGCAGACAAGGAGGAAGAGAAGATTTCTCTACTTGAGATATCCCTTCTTGCAATTGACCTTGGAGACCTGGAAGTGCCGGAGATTGACGTCTCTATCCCATCAGACACAAGCTTCACGTCCGAGCAATCGTCTTACGCACTTCATATCTTTTCAGAAGAAGAAGACATTGAAACAAATTATCTAGATTCTTACGAGATTGAAGAGACTGAAGTATCTGACAATGCAAATAAAGCACAACCTTCACAGTTCATCTGATGCTTCATACAACATAGACAACACATACCACACTGGACATTATGCACCTTATCAAGAAGATACCTCATGTTCCTGTCCAGGAGATGAGTATCCAAACCATCAAGAACATCCAAAATTGCTAGCCATCCAAGATGGCTATAGTTGCCCAAGGGCCAACGAGCAACAGATGTCTCATCTATGGTGAAACAAGTCATTTCATGATTCATTGTAAAGTCAAAAACAATACCATGCAGAATGCCCAAAATGTGTTCGAAAACACAGTTTCAAAGATTGTCCAAAACAACCGAACAAGATCCTCTTTGCATGACAAGTATGTCATGAACCCGTGAGGGCCATCACTCGAGATCAACACAAAGCTCAACAACATCACACAAACTTAGACAATCATGTTGGCCATGTTGGAAAAAGAGGGGTGTGAGAAATGAAAATAGCTCAAAAAGAAACGAAGACAAACGGAAAGTGTTCGTGCGCACCGAAATGAGCTATCTCACTCTTTCCCTAAGCATGACTATGCCTATCAGACTCAAACAGAACGTTAGTGATAGAAATCATATTCGATCTAATTACGTAGCCAAACATTAAGCAACAAAACATCGGAAAGAGCCAGATTGAGCTCGACTGATAATTCGTCACGAAAGGCAAGACTAAATATTAGTCATGAATAGCTAGACTAATAATAATTCGCTAAGAACAGACTACTAGATTAAGCAATAAGAGAATCAGATAGAATGTAGAAAAGCATAGCAATATTGACACAAATCTGAACGTAGAACAAACACAGATGTAATCAGATTAAGTATAGCGAAATATATAGGTCAATAATGCAGGTGAGCACAAGACAAAAGCAAACGAAACCGCATGCTTTACAAAGCTAATCCAATCTGAAAAAGGAATAAATCTATTATTGACAATACAAAGAATCGATGCACAAAAGCATCTACTTCGTCTATCTTTGATAAGCTTCTGATGCTATTATGCTTGTTGTTTGTTTCTCATCTCAGTTGATATATACGCAGATGGCATTCAATATATATACATAATTTTACAAGTGTGCAAATGAAGAAAGTACAAAGTGGATGTGCTATCTGTGAGAGATCGTGGGTGGCTGTTGTTGTTGTCAAATTTGTTTGCACAGTTGCATGGGATGAGCGTGAGAAGGCCACGACGTCAGCCTTCGCTGAAATGAACGTTGGTGAAGATGCGAAAAATGCGACACTCTAACAAATGCCTTAAGATTTGATTTACAGAGTGCCTTCGCTTTTCTATAAGGGCACCTATTGCATTTGTAGGGCAGTGTCGTCTTTTTCCCCTGTCACAAATCACGTGTAGAAATATAGTGTCGCGTTTTTCGCCTTTTTCACCTGTGAAAATTTACTTGTATTTATGCAGACAGTCGTGTTTTTCGCCTGTCATATTTTACATGTAAATATGTAGACTGTGCGACAACACAGGTAAAATACAGCAGCATGAATGGAGGCAAATTAAAATTGGATTTAGGAGAGTAGATGAGATAAATCCAACACTCCCCCTTAATCTAGATCCATGAATGCCTTGGTCTTCAGACTAAGAAATGCACAAAACCTGTTGTGTGCATTAACACTTAATGACTTTCTAAATATATCTACAACCATGTCTTGTATTTTACAGTACGTTAAGCTTACCTCCTTGTTGAGAATCTTGTCCCTGATGTAGTGATATCTGATTTCAATGTGCTTACTCCTAGAGTGAAATCTAGGATTGGTCGACAAGGCTATTATAGCCCTCTGATTATCATAGAATAAAATTGTGGGGTTGAAAGAGTGATAGAGGTCTGCTTATGACTATTGCATGAGATAGGACCGCCATTGAAGAAGAATGTAAATCCAGATGTGGATTTACGATTGTCTACATCTCCTCCCCAACTTGCATCAGTATATTCACTGAGCTGATGAAGATTTTCGTTGTTGACTTCTCCATAGCAGATGCACTGGTCCATGATAGCTCAAATATACCTCATGACTCTTATGAGAGCCTTCCAACGGGTAATGCTAGGATTAGCCATATATTGGCTGAGTGAGCTTACTGCACAAGAGATGTCTGGTCTTGTACAAACCATTGCATATATGAGAGATCCAAGTATCAATCGATAAGGATACTCTCATCTGCTCCTCTTCCTGCTTGGTCTGGGGACATTGGTCCTTTACAAACGCAGGCCTGGATCCATCGATGAGTGAGCTAACTTACAATTCATTAGATTGTATCTATTAAGAACATTGTGAAGATACCTTTGTTGAGTGATATAGATCAGTCGTCTCACTCTATCTTTGTGGATCTGTATGCCCAGACAGAAGTGAGCATCGCCCAGATTAGTCATGTTGAACTTAGAAAACAACATCTGCTAAGAATCCTTGACCAAATTAGTATTGTTGCTGAAAAGCAATGCATCATCCACGTATAAGGTGATGATAATGAAGGATTGCTACACTGACTTGGAATAGACGTTGCAATCAACAGTGCTTGGTTTGAAATCTTGTTCGATGAGAAATGTGTTGATCCTCTGAAACCAAGCTCTGGCAGACTGTTTCAAGCCGTAAAGTGCCTTATGGTGTTTACAGACATGATTTTTCATACCTTCCAAAACGTATCCTTTGGGCTGGATCATGTAGATGTCTTCTTGTATAAGTCCATTCAGATAAGTTGTTTGCACATCAAGTTGATGTACTTTGAGGTTTGTCAAGACACACTTGAAACTGATATTGCTTTTGGACATAGTGAAGGCTTTTGAATTCTATAATCATCTTGCTTGCACTCAATTTTTAATAGTTCTTTGTTTTTCTTTTATTTTCTCTCCCATGTATGATTTCGAGTCCCACCATGGCTGGTTACGATGGACTTCAAGCCAGATTCCTTGGAAAACCCTTAAATAAAGTGTAGTTTTAATAGAAGTCCATCAATTTAGTTTACAAACCGCGAACTGCCTCTTGGAAATCTTGAAAATAGACATCCAAAGGATTCATACCATTTGCAATGTTGCGAATTGATGATAATATTCAAAATCGTCCAAGGCTGACATAAATGTGGCCCTAAAAGATACCTGAAAATCCTCCCAAATGGTTGGAATCATAGCTCGCTCTTTGAGATCTTGCCACCAGGAGTACACTTTCCCGCATAGAAACACAATGGCCATGGAGATCCTAGAGCTGTCTAGTAGATCATGCATGGAAAAGTGAGAAGTCCATCGATCTAGCCATGCCAAGACAATGTCCTAGTGCCTTTCCTTCTTTTCCCCAGTAAAAAAATCTGTGCAAACATCAGGTTCAAGAGGGCTTGGCAAGATTGTGACATGGGTTTCACCTAAGCCTCTACCCATTCATGTTTTGATTGCATGTCGATAATATGTTGTTGATGTAGATTGATTGCATGCACCATTTTCTCCATATCAGCTATGCATGGCCTAGAGCTTGGAGAGGTTGGGCTAGGGAGGTACACACCCTCTTCCTTTTCAACCAAAAGTTTACAATAATAATTGCATCATAGGAGAAGTATGAGGAGGTAGTAATACCTGCTCTCTCCCACCCTACAAGGCATGTAGCAGTAGCCCACACAGGAGCTGTTGCGGCCACTGAGGGAATGAGAAAGGGAGGGATAGTTAGAAATCAGTTTTGATCTGATTCATTATTATCAACTTCAAATGTGATACTTTAATGAATGAACAGGTAGTTAGTTTACTGTTTTCAGTAGTGATCGGGACGTGACCCACTATTGCTATATCAGTTGGGCACTTGTCCAGTAGTCAGCTACTTGGGTTAGCCGAGTAGCCACACATAGGAGAAATTAGCCTGCATAGTGATTTTGGTTTCTTATGCTATACTCAAGGGCATGTCTCGGGTTTGTCAGTTATTTAGGCCATATTGGGCCTTGTTCTAGTTTGGCAGGTGGTAGGCCAATTTTAGGACACCTGTCCTTTCATGCAGTTAGTGGCTTTACTATATGTACAGTGTTTCTTCATAATAGACTTAGCTTTTGTTGTGCCATCTTTGAGAGCTTGTGAGAAGTGGCTATGGTGATTGTGTGATGTGATATGCATACTACACTAGATTCTATCGGAATTTCAACTTGGTATTAGAGCGTCAGGGTAGGATGGCAGGAGACAACAAAGTTCCTTCGATCGGAGCTTCGGGGAAGAGGTGGATCCCGGGGAGCATTCATAGAAAATCTTGCAAATTTAGTGGTTTTGGAGAAATCATCGATGGTGGCTTTATTAATTCACTATGTGAACAACCGTTTGGCACAACGGGGCTTGCATGAGAATGCAAAGAGCAGTGATGGAGAGCCATGGCAATTTACAAGAACAAATTTGATTGAAAATGGAGGAAATTTGGGAAATTTCCAGTTTTGTGGGTGTTGACAAAGTTTTGGGAAATCAGGCTGTTTGGAGTCAATACCACACTGATTTCAGAGTTGTAAATTGCATCAGATGCCTTGAGGTAGGGCGACCTCAATGTGCTAGGAAGTTGCAAGAAAAATCTCAGAGTGAGATTGAAAAATGCCCAAGTTATTTCTTTCTTCAAGCTACCAGGGTTTGTAGGCAGAAAAATGCATTTGGGTATTGTAGGGCATGGATAAGCTACCTATAGCTTTCATGCATTTGGCTGTATTTGCAAGAGTCTAGACTTGGCATAGGTTGTGAAATTTCCGTGGTGCATATTCTCAGGTGGTGAAATCATGGGAAAGCTAAGAGGAGTCACTCTGAGCCATATACCTCAGTACGATCAGGGAGACAATGGTCTCGGGATCCCATGAGCGGCAACTCAGGGATATGCTTGCGTTGGCATGGTGTCGGGTGGCACATAGCTAGGGAGAGCGAGCAGATGCTAGGAGCTAGGTGGAGCAGGTGATGCTTTGGAGTTCGGCTTGTCTAGCAGGATGGTGACCAGGATTGGAGACATTAGGTGAGCATAGTATGTGGATGACGAGTCCATTGGGGTGGCACTCAAGGAGATGCTATAGTTGCTCAGGTATGACATGTCATTTGATGTATGGACGATGTTCTTCAACTGGTGCATCATGTGTGGTGAGATAGGCTCCTTGGTGGGAGGCCTATGTACTGGTCAAATCAGAGTTGCCAACTTTAAGCATGGAAAGTTGAGCCTACATGGGATGTAGGAGAGGCAGACTATCATCAGTATCTCTGGGAGATAGGCGAGCTACTCAGGTATAGCCTATGGTGAGGTTTGCACACATTCATTCATTGAGTCCTTGGTAGAATCTTGTGCCTGGAGCATGGAAAATGGATGAGAATCAGCTTTCAGGACCTAGTGGATGGATGGATATGCTTGGACGTGAGGGCATCTTGGTTACAAGTGTGAGCCATGGTTGAGGACCTGATTTGGAGACCAGTGGTGTAGCCGCGGATCTACAGGTGGCACAGGTGCTGGTACGACAGGATACCACTTATGGGCAGGCCATGGTCATGTATTTGACGCTTTATCATTTGTGCTGGTTTGCATGAGTGTGTGTGGGCTTGCATGTTACCTTGTCACGGGAGTCTAGATCTAAGTCGGAGTCGTATGTGGTTGTGCCGCTTGCTACGTTGGAAACAAAGTAGTCATTTTATGCTCTTTGACTTGTCATTATGTCTACTAGCTGTCTATCTGGTGAGGGTATAGTCTTATGGTGGTAGTAAGATTTCCTCAAGTTGAGCCTCAGTCGCTCATTTATGTCAATTTTATAGGTTTGTGCTTATAAGTACCTGATAGGATGTCAACCTAGCTAGTTGGAGGATGTAAGTCTCATGGTGGCAATGAGATTTCCTCAGTTTGAGCCATGTCACCCATGTTGTCCACTTGGGTTCAAGTCGGATTGGGAACGAGTCAGTTGGTCGAGAGTGTGGTAGACTCTCTCTATGAGCATTGTATTTGCATGATACTTTGTGAGTCAAACCTAGTGGTTTGTTGGTGTGCTTGAGTGTGAGTCAAGTACAATGTAGCAGGGATATGCATAACATTCTTTGGATACTCTAGACGTTGCTACAAATTATTGTTTTTCACTCGTATCACATTTCAGCTTAAGGGAGAGAGAGTTAGAAATCAATTTTGATCTGATTCATTATTATAAGCTTCAAATGTGATACTTTAATAAATGTACAGTTAGTTAGTTTATTGTTTTTGGTAGTGATCGGGACATGACCCACTATCGTTATATCAGTCGGGCACTTTTATCGTAGCCGGCTACTTGGGTTAGCTGAGTAGCCACACATAGGAGAAATTAGCCTGTATAGTGATTTTGGTTTTGTTATGCTATACTCGAGGGCATGTCTTGGGTTTGTTAGTTATTTAGGCCATATTGGGCCTTGTTCGAGTTTGGCAGGTGGTAGGCCAATTTTAGGACACCTGTCCTTTCATGCAGTTAGTGGCTTTACTATATGTACAGTGTTTCTTCATAATAGACTTAACTTTTGTTGTGCCATCTTTGAGAGCTTGTGAGGAGTGGCTATGGTGATTGTGTGATGTGATATGCATACTACACTAGATTCTATTGGAATTTCAACTTGGTAATAGAGCGTCAGGGTAGGATGGCAGGAGATAGCAAAGTTCCTTCGATCGGAGCTTCGGGGAAGAGGTGGATTCCGGGGACGTGGCCCACTATCTGGACGTGACCCACTATCGTTATATCAGTTTTGATCTGATTCATTATTATAAGCTTCAAATGTGATACTTTAATAAATGTACAACTAGTTAGTTTATTGTTTTTAGTAGTGATCGGGACGTGACCCACTATCGTTATATCAGTTGGGCACTTGTCCAGTGGTCGGCTACTTGGTTTAGCCGAGTAGCCACACATAGGAGAAATTAGCCTGCACAGTGATTTTGGTTTCTTATGCTATACTCAAGGGCATCTCTCAGGTTTGTCAGTTATTTAGGCCATATTGGGCCTTGTTTTGGTTTGGCAGGTGGTAGGCCAATTTTAGGACACCTGTCTTTTCATGCAGTTAGTGGCTTTACTATATGTACAATGTTTCTTCATAATAGACTTAACTTTTGTTGTGCCATCTTCGAGAGCTTGTGAGGAGTGGCTATGGTGATTGTGTGATGTGATCTGCATACTGCACTAGATTCTATTGAAATTTCAACTAGGATGTAGTACTTTCTCCCGTTCTACCCTGCACCCAGCCCCAACGCGCGGTTGGCTGGCGGCTGCTTGCAAAAAAAAAAATAGAAAGAAGGAATGGTTGCCATGTGTGTGTGTGTGTGGGAAGGGGGGGGGGGGGTCCGGGGTGTTATTCTTTTTACGCAGATATGTCTAACTTAAAAGAATCACATACTTAATAAAGAGATTTCTTTCATCATATCCTAAAATGATGTTAGTGTGATCAAAGTTCATGATGTGGAATGCGATCTACTTAGCATATTCCCGCATCTGAAGCGCTAGATTGGAGAATTTAACATCTCATAGTTATGTATTCAACTCTGAGACTAGCCCTCAACTTAGGACCAAAGGAACGACTCACTACCTCAACTCGGAGTGATATGGGACACCTCACTAAGACAGCCTAACTGTGCCACATCGACCACTTCCCTATGAATCATTGGTAGTTCCATATAGATCCACCATCATGGGCTTTAGGCATGTAAATCATTAATATAGAAATGCGACGGATTATAAAATTTCCAAAAATCCGTTGGATGCCCACGTCGCAATCCCTGTGATATGTTATTGTGGAGGGCCCCAACCATCACAACCATAATAATTTACGAGTCAAGATAGGCCTACTAACCTCTTTACGGGATGCAGATCCGAGGTAGAACCAATTGTGGGCATGGTAGAGTGAGGGGTGGGAATTAACTTAGAAGTTGTGATAGTTGCATATCCATATGCAAATTCACAGAGATAGAAACTTAAACTTACCACATGTGCAGAATTACAACATTGCAAAATGACTCAAACATGTAGATATTGAAGAATTTTTTTATTATTTTCATTCACGATTCTAGATTCACAATAAGTACACTGCCTTTCAGTGTTCATCTTGCCCTTCAAAAAATTTAATGCATATCCATTATGTGACCACTTTTGGGTGGAGAGAATGTGTAGTAGAATAAATGCCTTTGTAGGCCACATGAAATATAACTAAAATTTACACCATTACTATGACATTTGGAAAACCAAACACTAGATAATTGAATATGTATTTTCTTTGGGGGTACAATCTTCGTGGATCGAATCACTTTTACATCCTTTCAGTGCACTGTCTACATTGTGAACTATGGTGAGGGTTACAATAACGACTTTACTTTTGGATCTAAATCAATTCTCTCTTAACAAAGCTATTACTAACATGATTCATTTGGCTTTGAGCTATGGAAAAGAGAATCGAGTACACATTGATTTCCTCTAGTGATGAGGATATTGCAATTGGGAATGCATCTCAAAAATTTGACAGAGATGTTGGTCATGCTTCTACATATTTAGTTTTGCATAGCTGTCCAAAATTTACCAGAAGCAAGCAAGCTATGAAAATTATTAGAGTTTGTGGGCACACTTGTGTCTGTTGATGAGGTGCCAAATAGGTACAACAAAAAGGTGATATTTGAGTTTACTCCCTTGAATATGACAGGCATGGAAGGCATGCAAAGGGCATATGACTGTCACAATTGGGTAAGGTAAGGTAATTTTAAATTGTCCCATGTGTGGGCATGGTACCAAATGATATTGGTAGCAAGTGTCGCCATTGCAATCATCCACCAATTTGTGTAAATAGTGGTTAGCCGAGATCATCATTGTATTTCAATGAATACTAGATTTATGAGAAAGGCAATTTATTTGGGCATTCACAACCATGAATCCTGAAGTATTTATGATAGGTAGAGCTCCTGAATTGTTGTTCAACACAATCAACAAAGAATTTGTTTGAAATTTTATTTTTTTTAGACTTTAGAAGACTAGCCTAAAAAAAGCTACAATACAATATACATGAATGAGATTAACAAATAACCTTGAAGTTCATTAGATATTTTTAAAAGCAAACTATAAGCCGTAAAAAGTCCTTAAACAATTTAATGGAGTTACATCCATAACTAATAGTAAAAAGTGTGTATTGCCTTTTGCATGACAATGCCAAAAAAATTATACTTATACCCGGATTTATAGTTGGCCGGTGTCATTTTTTTTCAAAAGTGCAATATAAGGAAGTAGATGGTATTGAAGATTTTATTTCAACACATCCCGCAAAAGGCATAAATTGTGGGCCCTAACAAAATTTTAGCCACAAAGTAAACTACCTTGGCAATGTTTTACACTAGGAAAAAGATATTCTATCTATGTCTCAATCAAGTTGAATGGCCACACTTATGAGAAGGCCTTTTTGTCGTTTTCTTAGAGTTCCAATAGAAGTTCCACTGTGTCTAATCCTAATTGGTGACATCATTATACCTAGATACTAAACTAAAGGTCATTAAAGAATCCATTCCCCAATTGCTCAATAGCTCTAGCATAGACTATCTCCCCAAGTAGTATGAGGTACCCTTCTTTCAAACTTAGTTGGTTCACATTAAAGGCTCCATGCTATACCACAAAATCTAGATCACAATCCCAAAGGCTCTAAAATCTACTAGATATAGCTCTTATTGATCTTGGTTCAATATCTCCACAAACCAAAGCTAGCCAAGAGTAGAAATAGCTACCATTCCCTTTACATGTTCAGACTTGATTGCAAATAGTAGTAGATTTGATCAGTCTTGCCAACAGCTATATATACATATTCAGTCCAGCTTGCCTTCCTCATCTGCCTCCAGCAGTGTTGTTAGCTGCAGCAGCCATCTATACACTATAATCACTCACTCATACATTGGTCTGATTGATAGTGAGCTTATACCTTTCTATATATTTTACCGATTGAATCATATAGTGGTTAAATTTGATAGTGAACTTATTTCAGCAATAGAGAACGTTCATGCGTGCAGCATTGACAACCCACGTAAGCAAGAAAGAAAAGAAAAGTATATTGTCGATCAAAATGCTGAAGGTTGTAGTTGCTGCGTGTCTTTTATTGGTGCTTCTTCCCAGTCCTGTTCGCTCTGCAGATTTGGAGCAGCTGGCCAAAGATGTTTGCCAGGCAATGGCCGACTCCTTTGGCAGCAAGTGGATCAATTCTGGCAACGTGGGTGTGCGAGTACCGCTTGTGTATTGCTACTGCTATGACACTAAAATTGTCCCGGGTCAAGGTAAAAGACTAGTTTCTTCTGCATCCCATGCCTGTTTTCAGTAACAAAATCCCAGGAAGCATGTTAATTCTAGTTTACTCACATCAGATTATGTCTGTGTGCAGGGGCCAACTTGTGTGGGTATTCCAAGGCTCTTGGAGATGGTCTGCAGGTGGACGCCACCTTCGATAAATGGACGTCAGGCAATTTTCCTCAGCCCATTTCCGGAATACTATCTTCGCAGACCTGCGATGCGAGACATGGTGCTTTAACCTGCTCTCAGACTCAGACCGGCGAGCGAAGCTATTCCACTACAACCTCGCTCAGCATCAACACAGGCTTTGAGGCTAGTATTGGCAGCGTGGCTGTTCCCAGCTTGGGCGAAGCAAGCGGAACGATATCCCTCTCAGTGGATTATCAGCGTTCTTATACAGCCACTGGCACGCTCTCAAGTTCAGCTACTTGTGGGCCTCCACCTAGTGGGCAGCCAGAAGGAACATGCTCCGTCTACAAAGTGCAGTGGTTCATGTATGCTTTAGCAGGTGGGCTTGGTTTCACATACACTGCCAAAGTGAAGGGCGGAGTGATGATGCATTTCGACCCAGCTGTGGACATGTTGGAAAAGCTGGGCCATCCAACAGATGGATCCACCCACTTCTACTGGTACTTCCCTATTCCTACGATTCTGGATTATGCCAAGAAGAACAACATTGCATCAGACTATGTCCAGTACTTCGATCCACCGGCCTCCGATGGAAGCATCGCTTTCCATGGCTCTGGAGTGGTGACTGACTCGATTGTAGCTTCGAGCACTTGCTCCGCAGGTCCTTGCAGCTGACCATCAACTGATATATCGAGCTGTAGGCAGATAGATGGTGTGCTTACCAACCAGCTTGCTCTGCTTTCATGAGAGATCCGATGTTTGGTAATGCTCATGAGCAAGGTGGTCATGCTCTTGTAGTAGAGCTGACAGTGTATATATGGTTCTCAAATGGATCTTGGGTTGGGCTGTACTTAGGGTAGTGATGCATGTTCACAACATGAGGAGCATTTGTAAATAGTTACAAGAAACAGTGGATAAGAGTTGGATTTACAAAAGTATCTATTGTCCTTGTGTGATGTTTGGTAGCAATTGTAACATTATCTATAATTGTGATGTACAAAACTTGGTAGCAATTGTAGCATTATCTATTGTCCTATGTGACCTCTAACACTTGTGACAACTTTTGGTAGTTTTCATTATCTTTGGGCACCTCTTCATATAACATATAACACGATGACCAAAAAAAAAAGAAATGACATAGACACCCATTTTTTGGCCCTGCCTTGCTTGCGACTTAGCATTCATTTGCAGCATTGACCTGCTTGTGTTTTGGTTTGAATTCAAATGACATATGTAAATGTGTTTTTTTTTTTATTCTCTGGTTTTTGTGGTTATGACATCTGGCATTTAAAAATAAATTGGGTATTTTTCTAGGATTTTGAGCTACCTATTGTTTTTTTTCTTCTTTTTATTCACTTTATATTATTACAATATTTTCCTTTTTGGGTTTGGGAGTGCTTCAATATGAACATATTGACACCTGGATTCGGATTTGTTTTCATTTGCATATATTCCATTTTCACGTGACTTGCCATTTCCAGGGTGGCGATTGTCACTGCATGCGATGGTTTCTGGATTTTTTCTGGAAGGGCTTTTGTTTCTTGATCTTTTGACAATCGCTTGATCCTTCTCTTGTGCTTAAAAAACAAACAAGATCAATCGCCTGTTCCTTCTCTTCTTCTTCGAAATCAAAAAGGCTGTCGTGGTTCGTCGTTCTCTTCAAATCAGTGTGCGTGAGGCTTTCCTTCTCTTGTTCTTCGAAATCAAAGACTGTGCTGGTTCGTCGTTCTCTTCAAATCAGTGTGTGTGAGGCTTTGCCTGTGGTGGAGACTGTGTGAACGTGTACTGCATTCAAGTCAGATTCTGGATACTATCTTCCAGCCGTGAGTTTTTTATGTACCTTTTAGTATTTGCTATGGAAATGTATATACAGTACAAAATACATAATATGTTTGCAGTTCCAGTACGATTTCATATTTGCTTGCCTTTGTTTTAGGCTTTCGGTTCACACAAACATTTGGATAGTAAATTTAGAATCGGATACCTGGTGGATTGGCTTTGTAAAAGTAAGCGCTTTGCCCAAAAATATAGAAAAATGTGCTCTCTTCATTTGCATCACTTGGACTCACCGCTCCATCAGTCGCACATAGAATTTAGATATTGTTGTAAAGAACTAATTTCTGTTCTTCTACGAACACGAAAAGATTCTGGTAGTGATAACACATCATGGTAGCTGGGACAATATCAAACTCTTGGTTAGTTATTCTGCTATCAAACTTGGGACCCTGCACGAGATGATTGCGCCTTCACGAAACCTGGTTCCCTTCTTTAAACCTCTCCGATCAAGAGAGAAACAATAGCAAGTTAATTCACAATACATAAAGCCAAACAGCTACCAGCACCTCATCTCTTCATTTGCATCACTTGGACTCATCGCTCTATCAGTCACACACAAAATTTAGATATTGCTCTAAAGAACTGATTTATGTTATTCCATGAACACGGAAAGATTCTGGTAGTAATAACGCAAGGATATATCAGTCGCTGATAATCCGTTAAGTAGATCCGCTGAGAAGATCAGCTATCGCGCAATCCTTGATGCGTAGTTGCAATCCTGGAAGAGGGTTTAGATCGCGATCCAACCATGGCGGCCAACGGCCAGCAGCTGAAGGCGCTTCTCTCCTCCTCTCCTCATTGTATTTCTGCGCTTAAAAATATAAATTCCCTGACAATTATTAGTATGAGGAGGTTCGAAGAAGGCACTAGGCTCTTTATATTTTGTAATAAGGCGCGTCAGCGATCCTTTACAGTTCCGGAGCAAAGTGATCTGAATGAAGGATTATGTATAAGTGACCCAATGTCCTGCGATCCATCCGCCAGCGCTTATCACTGTAGCCTTTGACTTGCATTGCACATTGCCAATGCCAAGCCTGGCTTGTTGCATTCAGACAGTTTGGATTGTTGTTGCTGCAGATTGTTCTGATGCTCAGGAGTGAACTATAGACCAAAGTCAGTGGCTGGGCTGTGTTTAGATAACCCAGAACACGATCAGATGGATCTACTGAAGTCTAAATGCATCTCTACTTTTTGAGTGCATAGTTTTGTGCCTCACGCATGCATAAGTACGTTGACTTTTCTGCTATTTATACATGTACCTATTGTATTTCCTGTAATAACATGTTGAAATGTTGAAACTAATATACCATTCAACTTGCCATACAACTATCAGCCTATGCCTGTCCTATTTTTTTTGTGTGTTTTGTTTTGTGCTTGATTTGCATTTTGCCTGTGCGGCGTAGATCTGTGAACAGATTGCTTTACGACATTTGTACTAGATTTCTGATAACTAAGCACAAACTGCTATATGTGCACATCTTCCAGTGTGTGGTACTCGCCATGTTTTCAGATTTGTATAAAACTTTGTCGAACGACCTTTTTAATTTTAAAGTCCTATATCTTCCCATTTGAAAACAATCAAATACATATTACAGCGTTCACGTTCTGTAACAATATTTGTATAGATGTACATTAACCTGAATTAAAACAATGTTGCAAACAATTGTTTCTTTTTACTTTGAATGTCATTGTTTACAAATCTAGTTTCTAGACACTTGTAAACTTGAATCTGTATCAATTTCCAGGAGGCCACTTATTTTCTAGTGCCCATTTTAGGCTTCGGCAATGTTCTACTGCTATTCCATAACTTAAAACCTACAGAAATCTGAATGAAAAAAAATGGTAGCTATCATAAAACTTATGCAATTATATTTCCGTTTTCTATTTCAAAATCACAAAACTTTGTAAGATAGGCATGTTCTCACTCTGGACAATAGTTTTTGTCCTTGATTTTGTACATGTACAGTTAAAATAGCAATGATCGACTTATACAGTGCTTTCTTATTTCAACGGCACCACGTGTGCTTATTTCTAGAATTATCAGGCCGTCTTTCTTTTACGAGCCCTTTGAGTGCTTTTAAGCAACTTTATCTTTGTACTTGCTGAGAAGTTGAATATACAGTTTGAGGTGAGCTATTCTGTTGTCTTGTCTTGTTGCACTTGATGTTGTGCTGTGGTGATTGATCCGGTCGAGTGTTTAAATTGTGTTTTCTTAACTTGGTATCAGAGCCCTTGGTGGCTTGAATCATCGGACAAGAGCAGAGAGCTGTGAATTCACGACGATTTGTTGGCTAGAAAGCACAAAACCGAGTCTGTGGAGATTTGTGGAATAGCTCAAAACTGTAAGAAGATTCAGAGGCAGGGAATTGTCAGCTGAATCAGAGGGCAAGCAAAGATTGAAGCTAGAAAATCTTCTGAAAGGTTGCTTAGCATTTGTGGTTGGTTTGAATCCAATCGAACACCGTTTGAAGAGCGGTTTGGAGCAGAATATTGCCTGCTGTAGGGCGACCTCAGAGGGATAGGTAGCTGCTTAGATAGATTCTCAAGAAGATCAGATAAAGCCCAAAATTATCTTCTTATTTGACAGCTGGGATTTCAAGAAGGGAAAAATCATTTCTCTCTCAATATAAATCAGTTTTTTGAGCAATAAAGTGTTAAAGGTGGGTGCCCTAGCAACGCGACCCTGCCTATAGGCAGCCGTGGAGCATTGGAGGAGATAGAGTGATCAGAAGGGGTCTGCCATACCTGGAGAAAGCTTCAGAAGAAGGAGAAGAGAGAGGGCTCGTGGATCAGCTGCGCGGCCAATCCAAATAGGCCTGTAGCAGTTGCAGGTGTGTTGTGTATGGAGGGAGCGTTATTCGATGCACAGAATCATGGACATTCGTTGATTGCCCTCCACACTAGTTCGATGGTCAGGATCGAGCAACTGAGGACTAATGCGAGCCATTCGATGTAGAAGAGCCATTAGATGGCTAGTGAAAAGGCCTGAAGGGGTCTGGATTGCAAAGTGCATTGCAACTTCATTAAAAATCTTCAAACTGAAATTATTGTTGGGTCCCAAGTTTTTTGAAGGGTGAAGTTTCTTCACACTGAAGAAATAGTTCAAAAACCCAAATTGCCCTTATTTTCACCTCCTTTAGTCTATTTTGGCCAAACGAAAGGCTATAGCCTCCAAACGAAGGGCACCTTGACTGTACCTACAAGTACGGTACACCAAAACAGAGTGATTGCCACGGAGAAATTGTTCGGAACGTGCCAGAAGTGATTTCACCATTCCACTAGGCAGGTAGTTAAGAGTTGGTGACGAGAAGCATTTTGGAAAGCGACGCCAGTTTGGCGAAAGAGCGGTGGGTGGCCTGGTAAGCCAAAAATTGCAAGTCATTATTTGTGATTTCTGACATCACGGTTGGCTGCGGCATATGCTTTATAGCCTACAGGTGGAGTTTCAAGTAGTTCGGAGATGGAAAACATCAATGAGACAATTTTGGGCGATGCAAGCAAACTTGATGGGGCTTCTAACTACAACATCTGGAGATTCAAAATGAAGAGCATTTTGATGGAGAAAGAGTTATGGGAGATCATGGTAGGTATTGAAGTCCGGCCAAATACCACTCCAGGTGACATGAGGGCCTTTGATAAAAAGGCACAGAGAGCATTGTCCTTGATCAATCTTTCAGTGAAAGACCATGTGATCAACATATAAGTGATGCCACGACGGCTAGGGAGCTTGGGAAGCTCTTAGAGTGCAATTTTAAACTTGCAATCCAGCTTGGGCCATGTTCTTGAAGTCAAGATTGAACGCAGTAAGAATGGAAGAAAGTGAATCAGTGGGATCTTTCTTCACCATGATAAAGGATCTGAGGAATCAACTTGTGGCAATTGGAGAACCAATTAGGGACGTTGAATTGGTACATACCACAATGAGCGGTGTCTCGGAAGGGTTACAGATGTTTGTGAGCAGCATTGCTTCAAGGGAGAGGTTGCCTACTTTTGAAGACTTCCACAGAATCATGTTGCAGGAAGAGCAGCGTCACGAAGTGGTGAAGTCAAGGCAAACCCACAGGAGGATCAAGCCTTGCTTGCTAAAGGCAAGCAGAAAGGATGGAAAAGAATTTCCAAGAAATCCAAGGATGATGATGACGAGGGAGAGTCTTCATCAAAAGTAAAAAAAAAAGAAGAAAGGCAAATGTTACTATTGTCACAAACCGGGTCATTGGACACGTGAGTATTACAAGAAGAAAGCAGACATAAAGACGAGAAAAGTGACTCAGCAAGGCAACATTGCCGAAGGTGATGGAGAAGATGACGAGACAAGTGTCTTCTCATCGGCATTGGCATCCCAGGTTGATGATGGTGTCAGATGGTTTATAGATTCAGGTGCCACAAGGCATATGATCGGGAAACGTGATTTTGAGAAATTCTCACCAATCCATGATGGGGATAAAGTCACTCAAGCCAATGGGGAGGAATGTCAAATACAAGGTGTGGGCAATGTACCTATGCAGTCTCCTGATGGTAAAATCAAGAACATCCCTAATGTGCTTTATGTTCCTGGACTCAAAAAGAGTTTGCTTTCTGTTGGTGTAATGGCAAATCAACATCTTAAGGTTGAATTTGTCAAGGATGGATGCCTTATGAGGGATATGAACCACAACCATAAAGTGGTGGCGAAGGGTTATAGAGATAGTAACTGTGGCCTTTATAAATTGGATGCTGCAAAACTAGGAGAATATGGTTTGGCTATCTCAACAACATCTCAATCTGAGTTGTGGCACAGAAGACTTGGTCATCTAAACTATGGGAGCTTGAGATTGATGGCAAAACTGAAGATGGTAACTGGGTTACCGGCATTGCAGGATGATCATCATGCAATATGTGAAGGATGCATCATGGGAAAGCATCACAGGGAGACATTCAAGAAAGGTGGAGCTGCAAGAGCTAAGAAACCGCTGGAACTCATTCACAACGACCTGTGCGGCCCAATGAAGACCATGTCATTGGGGAAAGCATATTATTTTATGACTTTCATAGATGATTACTCTAGGAGGACATGGATTTATTTCTTGAAGAAGAAATCTGATGCTTTTGCTCGCTTCAAGGAGTTCAAGACTTTGGTAGAAAACCAACTGGATGCATGTATCAAAGTGCTAAGATCTGATAGAGGGGGCGAATACAAATCTGATAATTTTGAGGACTTTTGCAAGGAACACGGCATCAAAAGACAATTCACACAGTCACACACGCCGCATAGTAATGGTGTACCTGAAAGGAAAAACAGGACTATTATGGAGAGTGCATGCTCCATGAGCAAATGGGCTTGACCGATTCACTTTGGTTGGAAGCATGCAATGCAGCAACATTCTTGCAAAACAGGAGTCCTACAGTTGCGGTTCCAAATGTGACTTTCAAAGAAGCATTTACAGGAATAAAGCAAAAAATCGACAAGTTTCGTGTCATTGGATATAAGGCCTATGTACATGTGCCAAAGGAGGAGCGAAAGAAACTTGATGCCAAAGCAATCAAGTGTATCTTCGTCGGTTATGACATGAGGACGAAGGCATACAGGTGTTTTGATCCTGTAATGAACAAGATTCACATTAGCAAGGATGTAATCTTTGATGAGATGCATAGGTATGAAGATGAAGACCATGCAAGTGGTGAAAGCATCAAAAGACTTCCCACAATTTTGGAGGAAGAAGATGAAGAAGATGCTCCACAAGATGATGCACGTGAAAATGAGAGTTGAGAGGACGAGTATGAAAGGACACCACTTATTCAAGAGCCTAGGGAGAGGTACTTTCCAATAGGAGCAATAAAGGAGAAACCGGTTGGAAGTAAGAGACATTACTTGGACACTCCTTGGGATACATACTCTCCACGTAGTGTATCACCTTAATCTAAGATACCAAAATGGTATGAAAAGATCATGAAGTATGCAATGCTAAACCAACCAGGATCTAGCACACAAGGAGAAGTGAGAAGATCAATGCGGGAAAGGAAGTCTCCTGATCGTTATCATGTGAACTATGCCCTAATGAGTGACATTTTGAAGTGTCGAGAGCCATCAACCTTTGATGAGGCAAAAGATCACAAAGAGTGACAAAGGGAAATGAAAGAGGAGATAGAATCCATCCACAGGCATGATACATGGGAGTTGGTTGATATACCACTTGGAAAGAAACTCATTGACAACAAATGGGTGTTTAGAGCAAAGTTTCATGCGGATGGCACGATAGCAAAGCATAAGGCACGCCTAGTAGTGAAGGGTTATGAGCAAAGCAAATGAATTGACTATGAAGAGGAATTTGCTCCAGTGGCTAAGTGGACTACGCTACGCCTTATCATTGCCCTAACATCTCATTTTGGGTGGAAGATCCATCAAATGGGTGTGAAGTCCACATTTTTGAGTGGTGACTTAGAGGAAGAAGTTTACATGGTCCAACCGCAGGGCTTCATGGCAAAAGGGCAAGAACAGAAGGTATGTAAACTACACAAAGCACTTTATGGCCTTAAACAAGTGCCACGCGCATGGTATGGACGCATTGACAATTACTTTCTTTCTCATGGGTATGTAAGAACAAATTAAGATCCAAATCTTTATGTTCTTATAAATGATGATAGCATTGCCTTGATTGTACTTTACGTTGATGATATCATTATCACGGGCAATGATGAGGACCTCACTCGTTCTATCAAAGCCAACTTATGCAAGCAGTTTGAGATGACAGATTTAGATCTTATGTAGCACTATTGCTTGGGTGTCAAAGTATGGCAAACTGGCAGTGATATCAGGTTATGTCAAAACAAGTATGTGAGTGAGATATTGGAGAGATTTCACATGACAGAGTGCAAACCTTCCATCACTCCTTGTGAAGCTGGTAAGAAATTATCTCGTATTGATGATAGTGCACATGTTGACGCTACTCTATTTCGTCAGCTAGTTGGGAGTTTGATATATCTTACAACTACACATCCTGATATCTGCTATTTGTTTCAAGATACATATGCTGAAGAACTTAATTACCCAACACTATATTTTGGATCTCGACGCATAATGCCTGCTTCTAACAAATACACGTACCAGCACATTGCAAAATGAGAATTGTTGCACTATAAACACAAATTTAGACACCATACAACAAACCTGTTTTTCAAAGCAATCAGAATACTTATTCATCAGGTACTTGGTTCTATTTGGATAAGATTACGAAAAGGTACATTTCAAAATAAAAAATTGACAGCAAAAGATGTGATTCATGACATGAATATTGAACAAATGCTTCATTCAAATTTAGAATATCAAGATTTTGACCATATTCGCACATCTCCCGATTATAAACACAGTTTGCGTAAAAATATTTTTCGCAATGATGCGACAACTAGGACCACCCACATTCTTTATAACATTATCTTCTGCCGAACATAAATGGTCACCACTCATGTTGTTTACAAAAACTAAACTCGAGCATTTCACAATGTGGTGATTACAAAACTAAAAATGAATTTTTTAGAAACTTGATCGGACATGATCCAACAACATGTGCGAAATATTATATCATGAAAATAAATGCACTTCGCACATTGATATAAAAAAAAAAACAGATACCTTAGGAGATATTCAAAATTATTTTTTTGTTACTGAATTTCAAAATTGTGGCAGTCAACATGAACACGGATTACTATGGGTTGCAAATGCACCAATATATGAAAAAGCACCTGAAACTAAGTTACTCAATTTATTGATATGTACATTTCATGTGATAGTTCAAAACTTGACACACAAAATCTAGATATACAAACTCATCATCACCGATCCACATGTTATAAAACTTGAATATCTAAACAATGTCGCTTTCATTATCCACGACCACCAGTGCCATGCATTAGTATTTTGCATCCATATCCGGAAACAGAAACGCATATCAAAAACCTTTACCAAAATCTACATCATGTTATCAAAGAAAAATTAAACTGTATTAATACAGTAAAACATGCAAATTTTCTAACATGGCTTGCTACATTGCAAATACCGCTTCCTGATTATATAAAAGCAATACGTAGCAGTTTGAAAAAACCAACAATATTTTTACTATGCCATCCAAAAGACATATACACAAACAATTTCAATCCATCCATAAGTCAACTTTGGAATGCAAATATGGATTTGCAATATATTCTTCATCCATATGCAGCTGCAAGTTACTGCACATTGTATTTAACAAAAATTGATACTACTGTTTTGCAATCTTTAACACACGCATTTACAGAATTTATACATCAAAATGTAAATACATTTACAAGATTAAAAAACATGGAAATGCATTTTTAAATGCACAGCAAATGAGTGCACAACTTGCAGCATTTATTGTATTATCATTACCTTTACATGCTTCCACAAGAACATTCACATTCATTAATACGAACCCTGAACCAACACGAGCATTTGTTTTTAAAAACAAACAAAGTTTGCAATGTCTTCATCATGATTCAACAGACATCCGATATGCAACAAAAATTAAAAAATACCTTACTCGACTTGTTGACTATTCAAGCCTTTGTTTGGCAGAATTCATTGTAGAATATCGACTAACATCATCGCAAATATGCAAACGTCAAAAACCTCAAATAATTAGATATGTAAATTACAAGAAACTTAAAGATCTTGAAAAATTTTACCGTGAACATCTGCTTCTATATAAATCGTTCCACGTATCAGAATACATGATTCTAGAATCACATCCATCGTACGAAACTGCGTACCATGCACACTATGACATAATACAGCACAACAAACAAAAACTACATTTCAATCAAGAACTTGACAAATACACATGCTGCAATTGGGAAGTCTCCAAAAACGAATCATCAAACACTGAAACATCAATTCGAAACTTGAATACATGTAACATCAATAATTATGATCTACAAACTGAATTTCCAACTCATGCAAAATGCAACCCGAAAAACAAATAAATACAACTCCAAAATTAACATACAAAATCATGAATCAAAATACATACTATCACGAACTTGCAAAATTAAATCCCATGCAACACCTGCTTTTTGACGACATAATGCACAAAAAATGAACAAACAACAAAAAACGAATTCATCTATTTTTTACTGGAGGCGCTGGTACAGGGAAAACATTTATTTTACTGCTTCTTGTGCAAGGTTTACTGCATCATTACTATAAAGCTACCACAGATGATATACAAAATTTAAGAGTATTAATGATGGCATATATAGGAAAAGCTGCTTTTAATATTCATGGAACCACAATACATTTCGCATTACATTTACCTATAAACACAAAAAAATTGACTTCTCTTTTTGGTGACAAATTACAAACACTATCAATTCAATACAAAAAATTATGCCTTGTAGTATTTGACGAAATTTCTTTAATTGGTGAAAGAACTTTCTGATTCGCAGATCAACAACTTCGAACAATCAAACATAATCCAACCGAATTTGTTGGTGGACTTCATGTTATAACTTGTGGTGATCTATTTCAAACAGCTCCAGTTCTAGACTCCTGGATCTTTAAACAACCTGAAAATAGTTTGGTCACATTTCATAATTCATGTTGGCAAAACATGTTCACTTACTATGAACTTGAACAAGTAATGCGACAACAAGATATAGAATTCATACATGTTTTAAATAGAATTAGAAAAACCACACATACATCTGCAGATATCGATTGGTTAAATAAACGTTGTCATAAAACACCACCCTCTATGCCAAATTTACCATACCTATTTTACAAAAACAACGATATACAACAGCACAACAATGAAATCTACCATACAATCACAAGTACAGGCAATTGACATTCTTAGTGGTACTTGCAGTGCCACAATAGTAATACCAGAAGCACCATTAGCAACGCAATCATTAGCAAAAGCAATTTATGTAAAACAAGGCATGTTGGTAGAACTTTGTGCAACAAACATAGATATTGAAGATGGACTTGTTAATGAAGCAGATGGCATTTTTCAAACTACAACCATGACCTCTACAGAAGACATTGTATGGATAGAATTTCATAATTCTGAAAAGGTGCAAAAACTCGCCACAATAATCAATACATCTACAAAATCCATAATATAAACCAAACATGGACTCCAATACACCGAATCACGAAAGAATTTCAAGTTGGTCATTCTATTTTTAATAAGGTTACAAGAAAACAATTTCCAATCAGAATAGCAATAGCAAAAACAATACACTGAGCCCAAGGTTTGACAATAACCAAAATAACATTCAACTCAAAACATGTTTCAAAACATGGTTTACTGTACACAGCACTCACCAGAGTTAAAAAACTTGAAAATTTATACATCACATCGCCATTGACTTCAGAACACCTAAAAATTGATCCACGTGTACAACAAGAAATGACACGTCTAAGAACAACAGCAAAATGGGAGTTCCAAATTTCCAATATGTGTACCTACACAAAAACGCATCTCATTATTCAATCACTGAACACTAAATCATTACCTAAATACAAACATAGTATTGTAAAAACCTAATGACATTATGTTTACAAGAAACCCAAACAAGTAATCATAGACCTTACTTTCCAACAATTGTCGAAGCCATTAACAATTACGTGTTTGCAGGCTCAACAATATTGTATCGTAAAACTGAACACCTTGAACATGTACAATTATTTAATACACTGCACAGTGAAATTATTCATGCTACATTTGCTCATAAAGCCTACAATGTACATATTATTGCAATATATAGACAACCAAATAGTACTATTTCCACGTTTATTGAACAACTAAACATAGTACTTAACAATATTCCCAAAAATGCACCCACTATTATTTGGGCGACATAAATATAAATGCATTAAACATAAACACAAATTTCCAAAAACTTGAATCAGTTATGCATGAACATAATATACAACTATCCTTTCAACAAGTAACAACTATATATGGCACCCAATTAGATCATGTTTGGACAAACATAGCAAATCCCAAAAATTTATCTGGAAGTACATACGCTTATTGGTCAGATCATTCACCAATATACTACGTGTTAATAAAAAAAACCATTAAAAAAACTTTAACAACATACAATTTATTTCGTGTTGCAAAATCCAGGGCCCAGTGGCTTGCCACAATGCGCTTGTTTAAGAAACAATTGGAATTTTTTTTAAAAAAAATGTCAATATTTTGAACATTAAATTCAAAACAAAATTCAACAAATAAGAAAGCCTTATTTTGTTATAATTCACAAATATGGAAAAAATATAAGCTAGCAATTAAAACAGTTGGAATTTTATTAAAAAAATGTCAATATTTTGAACCTTAAATTCAAAACAAATTTCAACAAAATAAGAAAGCCTTATTTTGTTATAATTCACAAATATGGAAAAAATATAAGCTAGCAATTAAAACAGTTGGAATTTTATTAAAAAAATGTCAATATTTTGAACATTAAATTCAAAACAAATTTCAACAAAATAAGAAAGCCTTATTTTATCATAATTCACAAATATGGAAAAAATATAAGCTAGCAATTATTTTTATCATTTCGAAATTTGTTCTTGTTGAACAAACTCAAATGTAAACAACTTACCCATTTAAAAAAAAGTTAAAAATAATGTCAAAATTTTAAACTTTGAACTTATTTGACTTGTTTAAGAGTTACTGTAATTGTAATGACTAGAATGTTGAAATTTGAAATTGATTGTATGTCAAAAATGTATCCAAGAGAATTAAAAAAAATTGTGAAGTTTTACTATTTGAATTTTTTAAAGATCATGTTATTTCTAGCTTGACAATATTTTAGAAAATGTGTGCCAATTTTAGATGTTTGTTTTTCAATTAGAGAGATGCTAGAAAGTATGTTGATTATTGAACGTATGTTGCTTTTTTTATTCGTTTGGTTGTTACAACTAGCAAGATAAGGTACCACATTACTTTGTCATGAGTCCATAATATTGAGAATATAGCTCTTGCAGCTTTAATTTGGGTGAAAGTTACAACTATGGAAAATGAGGCAGAGCTTGTAGCAATGAGTTGCCCAGGACGAGGCCAATTACAAGCTTTCCAGCACCTAGGAAGACCACTGAGATGCCAGACCTTGTGCCAAACCGATATTGGCTTGCCAACCTGCCAGTAAACACCTTCTTGTGCCAAGAACCTTCAAATAATAAAATTAGAAATGCGTAAAGTAGCCCATTATTGAGTGATAGCATGACACCTAGTGACAAATAGAGTTGTTGACCTTCTCATCGCATTTGGCTTTGAAACAATGAAATCATCGTGAATAATCAAGTATACAACACTCTCAAACGGTCATCATGAACTCCCACAATCACCCTTGATTTTGAGGTATGGAGTAACTCAATAAATTCAATAATAATCAATCAATACCTACAACAACTTGAATCTCATTGCATTGTACTACATAACATGACATTATGCTTTGAAAATGGTCATCATGAACTCTCACCATCTTCCTTGACTTTGTAGACGGGAGTAAATTCAATGATAGACCATCATTATCTAAAGGCTCAAATTTCTTGGAGATTTTCCATCTTACTTATTAATTTGTGTACCACAAGGCCACAAAGTAGAAAGGAACATATCAAACCACATCATCGTCACTTCAATAGAGGATGTTTTCAAACTAACAACAGTGTTTGAAGGTGTTAATCAGCCAATTTTCTTTTATGCAAGCATATTAAATTACACCAACATGAAAGACAACAAAATAAAAATTCGTAGGCTTTGAAGTTTTGAGGTTTGAAAATTTTGAGCCACATTGGGACAAGCAACTGGTAGTAGATTGACAAAGTGAAACAAACAGGCTTCTACCAGTCATACAAAACTTTTAACACAACACCACAAGTGGATTTATTGCTCATGATAAGATATCAAGCTCTTGAAGAATTTTACATCAAAAGAACATGTCCAGCATTTTCTAATATCACAAAGTATAACTCAAACATTTTGTATCCTTCCGATATCACACTGCACAGGTTAACTATAGATGCTTTTGTCAATCATACGAATTTGTTTCAATTTTTATCTCTAGAAAAATATCTCAAGGTTTTTGCTTCCTTCTGATATGGCAATGCTAATGGTGTCAATCAAGTGCCTCGGGGAGAAGACCTGCCAGTCATTTGCAATGTTCAACATAGTAAAAAACTTTCAAGCGTTTTCTTGTTGTGCTGAGCATAGCAAAGAAAACTTTTGAACGGTTTCGTCAGGCTGAAAACTTTGCCCTTCAACATATTATTTACCATTCAAACCTTTTACTTAAAAAAGTTTTATTAAAATTCAAGTGTGTCTAGCCCATACAACCCCTTCACAAGTTTATTTTTTTATTCAACCAAGGTTTCACAATTGTGTATTTATCTTTTAGATATTAAAGTTTTATTCGTTTATGTTCAATATTTTAGAGTTTTCTTCTCTTCATTAGGTCTCCTCCCACATCTCGGTCTCCAAATCCCTACTAGGACCATGTTTCGTAGATTAGGGTCACAATAGAGTTAAAGTCATAGATTAGGGTCACATTAGAGATAAAGCCATTGAAATTTTGAGTAGACAATGTTGAACATAGCTCCATTTTGTAGCAAAAGTTGTTGATAAAAGCAAGGACTGCTCATGCTCATTCTTAGCAATACATTTTTTGCTATGCTCAGCATAGCAATAAGAACTTTGAGTCCATTCTTTTGCTATGCTTAGCACAACAAAAGTTGCTCTTGGTATGCTCAACATAGCATAAGTTCTTTTGCTATTATACTATGTTATGCTGAGCATAGCCAAACAACTTTTGCTACAACAAAAGGAACTTCTACGTCCATTCTTTTGCTATGCTCAACACATCATAAAAGTGAACGTTGAAAATTTAAAAAACTTAATAAATAAATATATTTTTTTAAGGGATTTAAAATTTTTAAAAGTCAAAATTGAAAAAGTAAAAATAAAAAAGTAAAAAATAAATAAATATATTTTAGAATTTTAAAAATCTAAAATCTAAAAAATTAAAAAATATTTAAAATTAAAAAAAAAATAAACTAAAAACTATTTAAATTAAAAAGTCAAAAAGTAAAAATAATAATAAAATAACTAAAAAATCAAAAATTAAAAAAATAGTTAAAAAAAAATATTTACAATAAATATTAAGATAAAGAATTCAAAAAATTTAAACATAAGAGTAATTTGATAGTTCACAAATAATGTGAAGTGGATTACAAATAAATAAAAAAAATTGTAGTTAAAAAGCGAAGTTGGAGCCCATTCAACCATAGTGATGAGCCTCACATCCACGAGTGTTACTGGTACTCACGTCACAAAGAAGCATGTTGTAATTGGTTCGTTCAGCTAGATCTAACACATAGGTGAAATAAATAAATGGTTATTGACTCAACGTCTATCTTTATTAATCAATGATAAGGTTCTGTATTCAAATTGACTTTTTGGTTTTTTTTGTCTTTGATACCAATAACAATCATCAAATAGCAATATAGTCAAACCCTCATCTATCTATCCAATTCACAATGAAAGAATTGTCATCTTTGGATATCAAACTCATTGAACGTTTCAATGGAGAGGATTTTCATGTGAAAATTTGCAGTGAAGATGCTAATGCTTGAAAAGGACTTATGGAATGTGATAGATGGCACACATCCAAGGCAATTCAAAATTTCAATATCGTTAGCTATATAATGAGCAAAGTCTTGAAAATAGACCATCTAATAGGGATCCTAAGGATCCAAGGAAATGAAACCTCACGTGACTACAATTCAAACTCTAACATAGAAAAGAAAAATTTAATCAGATCCTAAGAGGATCAATCGTACAATTTTTTCAGAGTAGAATTTATTGAATTTGCGTAGAAGATTCTTGATGGTGAGCAGTACAATAACCACTAGTAAGCCAAATGCACAAAATTCTTCAAAAGAGGCAATAATTATCATTAAGCTTATTTTACAACTTCAATAAAATCAACATCAAGAACCCAAACAAGAAATTTTCAAAAATTCATTAGATATTTACAAGCTAAAAAACTTGATTACAACCAAACATGAAGAAATGTCTTTACCACTGACAAAATCACCAATATTGAAAGGTGAAAAGAATGGAATTAGAGTATAAGTCGGCACAAAATGTAAAACAATTTCACAATTTACACTTTATCTATGTATAAACTTAGAAGAGAACTAGAAGATGATTAATCTACAATGTAATTTTCTAGTAAGCAGGGAATAACAAACTAAAACAACTTTAAAAGCTTTTTGAAAAAGAGCTAGGTAGATGAAAGGCAGATATACAAGTTAATTAGAATGAAAAAGATATTGCTTGAAAAGCACATTCATAAGATGTTGTAGATAGCACATATGCAAATACATCTAAGGCCATTCAAATTCTAATATAGTTCTTAAGGAGATGGTCCTCCATTGGCATGACAGGGGCAATGTAGAAGGACCATGACAAAAGTGGGTGTTTCCCAGCCAAAAGCAAACAGTGAAGCAGTTTGGCAATCGAACAAAGGAGAGCATGGGTGTTGACAAAACGGAAGAGAAGAAGATAGGGTAAGCATCAAAGATATGGCGGACAACTAAGACTCTAGTGACAAAATACATGAAGTGGAGATCCTAGAGGGCCAGTTTGAGGGTAAAAGAGTCCATAAACCAGTTGGAGCATTGGGTGGACAAAAGGTTTCCTGCCTCATGCTCGGTTGATAATGAACGCGCTTTAGTTGACCTAGCCTCCTTTTTTGGGCCTTGACCTCCACCTCTCTTCAGATCAATCCTTGTCCCTGATAGGCTGGGAGCCTGCCTTCCAGCCTTCCCTCCTCATCTATTCTGTTGTCCACCTAAGAGCTTACCCCTCTCTCTTCCCTGTCTTTTTCAACTCTTGCTGGTGTTTGTTTCAACCTTCCAGGGTCCTAGGTTTTGGCACAATAGGTTTTTGACCATCCATTCCCTCCCTGCGGGCAAGCTTTGTTATCTTGTTTATCACATTATTTCCAAATCACTCTCCCTCCTTGAGTGGCCTTTTCTCATTGATCGCCTTTGTCCAACTTACTAGTTGGAAGAAGAAATTGTTAAACACCTATTCTTTCACTGCAGTAGTCACCTCTAGGCAGACTTCATGCATTTGCTCAATCCTTGGGAGGCTCCACCCCACCTCACTTAATGCTCTGTCTTGTTAGGTGACTCTCACTATAGGCGTAGGATTTCACTCACCCATGTATGTAAGCTTTCTATGCTATGGAAGATTTGGACAGTACGAAATCAACTAGTTTTTGAGAGTGCCTCACTTTACTTCCGACCTCTGTGTTTTCTTGAGAGTACGAAATCAACTAGTTTTTGAGAGTGCCTCACTTTACTTCCGACCTCTGTGTTTTCAATTTGCTATGCATTTTCTAGTTGCTTTCTAACAAATTACTATCGATAGATACTTAGTTATTGGACGGGCCTCCGTGCGCGGTAGTACTAGTTTTATTTAGCATTGTACAATTTCCCTTTTGAGGAAATGAATTAATCAGCCTTGGGTTGATGTTTACCTTGCTTATGCACTTTTTGTGGATACCTAATGGTAACTTAATATTTTGCAAAAAAGAAATTCTAATATAGTTATTTGTATGATGAGCAAAGTCTTGAAAATAGACTGTCTAATAGGGGTCTTCACCAACATTATGAAGTTTGTTCAAATTATGTCTATGCAAAACTTTAACCCTTTCTCTATAATTTGTACCATTTTTACTACCTAAACAAAGGGGCACAATGTTGATAGAAGAAGAGCCAATAGTTATGTTTTGAATAGTCAAGTACGTGTTTAAGACCACGCCCTTTTGAAGGCTATTGATTTGAGATCAAGATTAGTGTTAATCACATCTCCCTTCCTTGAGAGACTCACTCAGACAATTATTTACAAGTAGAAATTACTAAATTTGCGTAAATGATTCTTGGTGGTAAATTACAATAACCACCAATGAGCCAATTGCAAAAACTTCTTCGCGAGAGGCAAGGAGGAATATGTTTTTACCACTAACAAGATTACCTACATTGAAAGCTGAAAAGAAATAGAGCATAAGTTGACCCAAGTATGTAAAACTTAGAAGAGAACTAGAAAATGATTAAGCTACAAAGGGAAAGCAATTAATCACAAACTAAGACAGCTTTAAAAGCTTTTTGAAAAAGAGCTAGGTAGATGAAAGGCAAATATACAGGTTAATTAGAAGCAAGTCATTAATCTTAACAAGCAATAGATCACAAAAACAACTTCCAAAGGAAAAAAAAACTTTGAAAGAGCCTTGATACAGAAGGAAAACATAGGAAAGGGATAGAAGATTGATTAAGAAGTCACCACAAAAGAAGGAACTTCACAATCATCACTGTGAGTAAGATGCGTTAGTTTTGATTAAAATTAGATTATTTGTAGGGGCATGCATGGACACATGACTCCCAAGATACACCATTCTTCGAGAATTTGCATGTCCACTTAACATGCAACAAAAAAAGTCAAAGGATCTATAAGAAAACATTACCATAAAATTCAAAGAGCAAAAAATCTTTAGCCAACTAGCACCACTTATGTCTCATCAATGCCCAAGTGCAAATTGCTATCTAGGTTTCAAAAGAATGTGAATTCTCTTGGGTAGACCAAATCTTGACAAAGAAGCTTGCAAATTTTGGTGCACATTATCACATAGATGTCACAGCAGTCCATGTTATGTATAGTTTTGCAGAGAGTTGGACTTCACCATCAAGAAAGATAACCTGGTGCTTTTCCTCGTTGAGGATTTTCTTGATGCACTTAATAATTGTATCTCTGTATTCAGTGAGAAGCAAACCTGTTAATTGCAAATTCTTTTCCAATATTTTTGTTAAAGGGATTGAAATAGCAAGAAACTCGGTATAATCTCCTTGTCTTTATTTATGTAACGATCATTTTATATCCACTAGCTCAGTGGAACATTTGGGACTCTAGGAATCTACATTCTACTATGACACCAATCACTCCAGTCAGTTGTTTTAGAAAATCACCATGGGTACCAGTCAAGAGAGGAAAGACTGCAATGAAAACAATTGCAACTTCTGTGAGAAAGAAAGGGTCAAAGTCACAGGATTACCTCAGCCAAAAGGTTTTACTCAAAAATCCACCTAATCTCCAATTCACCTTTATTGACACTTTGTGATAAATAGAATAAAAGAATATGCATTTTGGATCTCCTAATTGGACCGTCTCTGTTAGATGCCATTAAAATAATGGCAGCTATATATCTTCTCAAGATTAATTCTGTCCTGGCAAGAGTTTCTAAGCGCCAGCAATCAATTTACAGGCAATTTAGAGCAAGATGGAGTATGAAATTTCCAAATCATAGTTCTTCCTACCAGCTAATCAGTTTATTTAGAGGTGAAATGGGCTGCTAGCCACAGCAGGCATGGGCTGTACAGCTGCGCAAGTTGATAGCTGATGGCTTTCAACTAAAAAAGAGCTCTTTACATTGCTGCATCGTATCTTCAGGACCTGTCACTGTAGAAAAGATAATACCTTTGTTAAACAAGGCATACCCCATATGCAACACTGGCAAGAAAAAAAAATGCTCTCTTTAGGTTATCCTTTCATGCTCTGACCTGCTATCAGGGTTACAAATTCTCCAAATACAAGTGACTGCCATATGGCAGGAAATAGAAAGTAAACTTTTGATTATCCAAAACACAATTGTAACAGCTGACCATAGTTGCAGCGCGATTCCCGAATCGCGATTCAGAATCGCGATCAGAATCGCGATTCGGGATTTTCCCAGAATCGTGTAGAATCGATTTTTGTTTTTTTTTTTTTTTTTTGAAATTTTTTTAGGCAATATGGGTATCAGATGAGAGCTCTAATCGAGGGGATTATGATTGTGTAGTTTGCCGACTGTTTCGGGTGCGAAACACCAAAAAGTGTGTTTTCACTCGGGGAGTTGAAAGGCCAAATCATGAAGAGGCCTTACCGTCGGGGCCGGGGTCTACCGGCAGCCCCCGGACCCCGCCGTTGGGGGGCGTTGCCCCCCAAACCCCCCACCAGGGGGCTATCGCCCCCCGAACCCCCCATTTCTTTGGGGGCTACTGCCCCCCGAACCCTCCGTTTCCCGGGGGGCTACTGTCCCCCGAACCCCCTAGAGCTTCTTGCTATATAGACACTGTAGATAAAAATGCCACCGCTCCCCTGTAGATAAAAATGGGGTCCAAATGCGCGCCGAGAAGGGCCCAATATTTATGCCCCCAACTGTATGTACATTGCACTCACATCTCCAGTGAACCAATTGCAAAAGTGATCATCATCCATACAGTTGATAGTCCAAACTGTAGCATTAACATTTATTAAAAACCAGAGCAAATGACAACCGGATAGCTACTGAAAATAAGATCTGTTTGTGCCTCATCTACTGCACTTATGAGAGGCAAAACGCTGGTTTGACCATTGATCCCCTAAAAAAATTTCAACAATAAGCTATTTTTCCAAAAAAAAAAAAAAAAAAAATTTTTTTTTTTTGCGATTCTGGGTCGCGAATCGCGATTCTGCGCGATTCGCAGAATCGCGATTCGCTGCAACTATGCAGCTGACTAAGGTTGGAATTGCACTAATGATCTAAATCTGATCATGCTCAACAGCTTTAAATTATTATGCTCCATCATGTTAAGTACCTGCAGAGTAAAGAAGATAGCTCCGAGTGAAAAACATCATCAAGATAACAGATGAAATTGTTGCCATACAGGTATTAGTGTTATGATAATTACATTGGCAAGCTGCACACATTAGATAGTTGGCACCAACCAATAGTGACCATTTATAGAAGGTACATGCTCCTGCGTCTTAGAACAGTAGACGGTACAAAAATATGGCGAGATGTGTGTAACCATGGGTATTTAGTTATTTAGGCCATCTTAAGTTTGTCTTAAGTTCAGTTGGACCCAATTTTGGTCATGTACTGACTTGTGGGTCCTTGGGGGTCTAATTTTGTTTAGGGGCCCTATCTTGACTTTTGGGGGTGCCCTACATTTAGTAAGTGGTTAACCTTAGGGTTTGGTGGCATTTGGCCACATCCAAGTAGTTGTGTATTCCATTTTAACAGTTTGGCTAAGCATTGCTCTCCATTGCTCTTTCTCTCTCTCTCTCTTAGAGTTGGGCGCCCAGCCTCTTCTCTCTCGTTTTCTGTGGAGATTGATTGATAACTAGATCTTGGTGACTTGACTCTTGCTTTCCTACATGGTATCAGAGATACCGGATCTGCAACAAGCTTGTTTGTTGGCACCCTACCAGAAGAGGAGCTTCTCTGCTTTTTGTTGTTTCAGCATCCTGTTGATCTTTCCAAGTGGAGTTTGGATCAACTTTTTTGTCTCTATTCAGGTTGAAGGAGGGCGCCCATCAGAGATCTTGGAGGAGCAATTTGTGGAACCCAAAAATCAGAATCTCAAATCTGATTTTTATGCAACTAGTTTTCAGCAAGTTTTGTTTGGAGGAGGGCGCCCAAAAATCTGCTACTGATTTTTGGTTGTGGTGTCTCCTTATCTTGGTGTTTTTGTTTTCAGGTTTGCATTTGTGTAGGAGGGCGCCCAAAATTCAGCAAACCCTATTCAGGGTTAGGTCAACTTGTGGCTGGAAATTTGTCAGCACGTAGTAGGGCACTTTCAACAGCCCTATTGGAGTGTGTGTGTTGATCACACTATTTGGCTTCCTAATTAGGTTTCGGTGTAGGCTTCAATCGAAGCTAACCTAATTTTCAAGAAGCTGGTTTTTTTGTGCAGAAAGACAGCCATCTTTCCATTACCTTTTGGGCACTTTGGTTGTAGATTGAAAGACATCTTGTGCTCCTACTTTCAGCTCTTTGTTTGTTGCAAATTTTTGAGTAGATTTGGTTGTAGAAAGGCTCTCTTTCCTATCTACTACAAGCTGAAATTCTGTTAAAGGTAATGGCTAAAGAATCGGAAGCTATCGGTTCTTTGTTTAGTGAAGATCAGTTGGATGGCACAAACTACTCCTTGTGGAGTTACATGATGAAGAATCTTCTCATAGCGAAAAGACTGTGGGATTTGGTCAATGGTGATGAGGAAAGGCCTCTGTCTTTGGCACCTCCTACACCTCGTGGATCATTATCATCAACATCATCTTCTCCATCTTCGGAAGAACAAAAGAAGTGGGATAGAAGGGATGCACAAGCACATTCTATGGTTGCTCTTGCTGTGAAAAGATCTATCTTACCTCATATCAGGTCTTGTAAGACATCCAAAAGTGCGTGAGATACACTTTATACTATGTATAGAGTCAAAAATCCAGCAAGAGTGGTGTATCTCAGAAATCAACTTTCTTTGTTGAAGATGCAAGAAGGGGATCAAGTGACCAATCACTTGACGAAGATCAAGGATCTTCGTGAGGAGCTTCGCAATATTGATGAGATAATTGAGGATGCTCAATTTGTTTCCATTACTCTCAACTCATTACCTTCATCTTATCGACTGATTATGAGGAGACTTTTTCTCCTACTGCTCGGATGACTACCGTGAGGGTAGTAACCTCTTTGGCTGCCCATTTTGGTTGGCGTTTGCGGCAACTTGACATAAAGACAACATTCCTCAATGGTGATCTCAATGAGGAAGTGTACCTTCAACAACCTGCTGGTTTTTTGGTTGAAGGCCAAGAAGATAAAGTTTGTCTTCTCAAGAAGGCACTTTATGGACTGAAGCAAGCCCCAAGGATGTGGTATCAAAAGATACATGCCTACTTTTGTGATCGAGGGTTTACTAATAGTCCTAGCGAATCTACTCTTTATGTCAAGCATACTTCAGATTATATCATCATTATTTTGCTTTATGTTGATGATATTATTATTACGGAAAGTAATGAGCAGCAGATTGATGCCGTAATACTTTATTTTGGTATGGTTTTTGAAACCTCAGATTTAGGCCTATTGCACTTTTATCTTGGTCTTGAATTTGTACAAGGAGGAGCTGGAATTTTCATCTCTCAAGAACGCTACATTGGGCAGATTTTGGAGTGGTTCAAGATGGAAGATTGCAAGCTGGTTGCTACACCTATGGAGATAGGCCTGAAATTAAGTAGTCAAGGTGATGGTGAACCATTTGACACCACTTTATATTGTCAAGCTATTGGTTGTCTCATTTACCTATGTAATTCAAGACCGGACATTTCTTATAGTGTCTCACTCATGAGTCAATTCATGCATGCCCCGATGGCATCGCATTGGAAAGCGTTGAAGAGGATCTTTCGATATGTTCAAGGAACAAGAAGTCATGGACTGGTTTTTCCTGCTTGTGATGATGCATGTTTGGTTGGTTTTAGTGACTCGGATTGGGGTGGAGATCAAGACACTAGACGCGCTCTACAAGTGGACATTGCTTTTTCTATGGAAATTCTGCAATTTCTTGGTCAAGTAAAAAGCAGCCCATTGTTGCTACTTCTTCTAATGAGGCAGAATATAGAGCGATATTTTCAGCCAGAACGGAGTGTTTATGGCTGAGAAGACTACTTGTTGACATGAAGTTTGGCGAGCCCTCAGCCACTCTTAACTTGAGTGATAGTCAAAGTGTTATTGCCATTGCACGAAATCCTTTTTTTCATGCGAGCACGAAGCACATCAAGATCCATCATCACTTTGTTCGGGAGAGACTTCATGATGGCGACATTTTACTTGAATATTGTCCTACGGAGGATAATATTGCGGACCTCTTCACTAAGGCGTTGCCTAGAGTCAGATTTGAAGCTTTATGCAAAGCTTTAAATTTAATACCACATGGTGGTTTTATTACATAGTGAAGATTTTAGTTTTTCTGCATTGTCATTTAAGGAGGGTGTTAGAAATAAATGACTATGCTAAAGTTAATCCATAGGTTACTTTGACCCAAAAGGTCGGGATTTGTGTAACCATGGGTATTTAGTTATTTAGGCCATCTTAAGTTTGTCTTAAGTTCAGTTGGACCCAATTTTGGTCATGTACTGACTTGTGGGTCCTTAGGGGTCTAATTTTGTTTAGGGGCCCTATCTTGACTTTTGGAGGTGCCCTACATTTAGTAAGTGGTTAACCTTAGGGTTTGGTGGCATTTGGCCACATCCAGGTAGAGTACTTAGATGCTCATTGTGTATTCCATTCTAACAGTTTGGCTAAGCATTGCTCTCCATTGCTCTTGTTGTTGTGTTCTCTCTCTCTCTTAGAGTTGGGCGCCCAGCCTCTTCTCTCTTGTTTTCTGTGGAGATTGATTGATAACTAGATCTTGGTGACTTGACTCTTGCTTTCCTACAAGACCTACGTGTGGTGTTAGAATAATAAATGTAAATGATGTAGAAGCCATAGGTTACTATGACCCATTCATTTATATTTTAGGCCCAAGTTAGTATGAAACTAACTTGTAGGGACTCGTGGGTCCACTAGGGGCCTATACATGTGAATTAAGTACCTAACTTGTTATTTGGGGTACTTAATTATTTTATGTAACTTATGGTAGCTAGATAGCCATTAGTCAAGTTATTGGACAGCCAACAATCATGAAGGTAGATAGCCATCTTGGACTACTTATATGTAGCCATTCATTTGTATGAGACACACTTTTGTTAAGCAATCTACTGTTCATATTGGCTGTCCGCAAGTTTCTACAAGAGGGTCATCTAACCATCTCTCTCTTCTCTTTGAGAATACTTTGTGTTAATGAATAGTCTTGATTCTGGATTCCTACATGGTATCAGAGCCATTTTTCAGAATTGATTGCTTGCTGGAGGGCACCCAATAGGCAGCCACATTTTTTCTCTTTTAGTTTATAAAAATCAGAATTTTTCTGATTTTTGTGGAGAAAGAACTGTTCGGATCTTTCTTGTTTTATGTGCAGGAAATTGCAGGGAAAAGCTTGGAACCTCCACTCATTTGGGAGCCAGCAGTAGGGCGCCCATGCTCAACTAGTTTTCATGTGATTGAAATTAGATGACATGCTTTTCAGATTTTCTTCTTGGAGGAGGGCGCCCATCTACCTTGAAGACAAATGTGTTTTTGACACATTTTTAGTGGCTGAAATTTTTCTGTTTTTGAGCCTGGAAGAAGGTCCTACCATCTGCTCCATTAGCACATTGAGTGCACACCATTTTACCACTAAAGTTCTGGTTGTGGTTTTGGCTTCATTGGAAGCTTGCATATTAGTTAGTATTCTGTTATTTCAGCAGAATACAGCCACCTATATCTTCTTGTGAATGAGCTATTGCATGTGGTGTATTGCAATCTATAGTGCTCATTAATTCAGCTTTGATCTTGCTGATTTTTTAGTAGATTTTGGCCTGGAATCTGTTTTTCCCATCTACTATTAGCTGAATTTTCAGAAATGGCTAAAGAATCTGAATCTATAGGTTCTTTGTTCAATGAAGATGGGTTGGATGGAACTAATTTCTCCTTGTGGTGCTACATGATCAAAAACCTCCTTATTGCTAAAGGTTTGTTTGAAGTTGTAAGTGGTGATGAAGAGAGGCCACCTAGTTTGGCACCTACTACACCGTCAAGAGCTACTTCTTCAACATATGTGGAGGTGTCTTCCGAAGAACAAAAGAAGTGAGATCGACGTGATGCACAAGCACATTAGGTCATAGCGCTATCCGTGAAGAGATCAATCTTACCTCACATTCGATCATGCAAGACTTCCAAGAGTGCTTGGGAAGTACTTGCCAAGATGTTCCAAGTGAAGAATACGGCGAAAGTGCTTTTTCTACATAATCAACTCTCAACATTAAAGATGCAAGAGGGTGATACGCTTTCAAATCACTTAATGAAAATCAAGGATCTTCGTGAAGAGCTTCTTAGCATTGACGAAATTGTCGAGAACTCTCAATTTGTTTCAATTACTCTTAGTTCACTTCCTCATTCCTATCTTCCATTTGTGTCTACTTTAAACATATCTCTTAGGAGACAGCAAATCTCCTTTGAAGAGCTTGTTGGCTTACTTCTCCAAAAAGAGCAAACAAGGATTAATTTTGGTGAACAAGAAGATCAAGCCTTCTTCACCAAAGGCAAAGGCAAGGGCAAGTGGAAAGGTTACTCTTCTTCCAAGGATCAAAATCCAAGGAAGGCCAAGATCAAGGATCCAAAAAGAAGGGTAAGTGCCATTATTGTAAAAAGTTTGGGCACCACATAAAGGAATGTAGGAAGAAGCTTACTAAGGATAAAGAGAAAGGTATTGATACAAATACAGCCATGATTACATTAGAACATCAAAAGGAGGATGATTCTTTCAATGGTGATTTTGCTTTTGTCACTAACAATCTCATTTCTAATCAAAATGAGATTTCTACCACTTCTTGACTTGCTGGTTTTTCAACAAAAAACAGCACTACTTCAGCTTTGCAGGTTGCTGTTTTTTCTTCCATTGATTGGGTGATTGATAGCGGAGCTACACGCCATATGACTCACCATAGAGACATCTTCACAAAGCTTATGAAAATCAAAGACAAGGTTCAAGGTGTTGACAACACCTCCTATCCAATTGAAGGCATTGGATCTATGCCACTCATTCTTCCCAATGGAGAAGAAAAGTACATTCGAAATGTACTTTATGTTCCTAAAATTAAGAAACATCTCATTTCGGTCTCTACAATCATGAATCAAGGATTGATTGTAGAATTTAAAGAAGACAAATGTCTTATTAAAGACCCAAAGAGATCACTTTTAATTGTTGCTTCGGGAACATTGCGAGGAGGTTTGTTTTTGTTGGATATTTATGAACCTAAAGCTTTGACATCCTTTGGTCTTGTTGCTACTAATTCACATGCATTGGAGTTGGCTAAACTATGGCATGCGAGGTACGGGCACCTCAATTTTGGAAGTTTGAATATGTTGAAGAAATTCAACATGGTGTAAGGCATTTCAAATATGGAGCATCCCGAAGGACATGTATGCGAAGGATGCATACTTGGTAAGTTTCAATGGAAGCCTTTTCCTATCGATGGGACCATCAAAGTTGGTGATAAGTTTGCCTTAATTCGTAGTGACGTATGTGGTCCAATGAGGACCGAATCCATTGGTAAATGCAAGTACTTCGTTACTTTTATTGATGATTTTTCAAGGTTTACATGGATCTTTCCTATGACGGCAAAATCTAAAGTTTTTCAACGCTTCAAAGATTTTCTAGCTATGATAGAAAATCAATTTGGGCATACTTTGAAGATACTACGTACCGACCTAGGAGGGGAATACATTAAAAGTACGTTTGGCACGTTTCTTCAAAGCAAAGGCATTCTACATCAAATGACTACAACTTACACACCGCAACAAAATGTTGCCGAGAGGAAAAATCGCACAATCATGAAGATGGCTCGTTGCATGCTTAAGGCAAAGGGCGTTCCCCACAAGTTTTGGGCTGCAGCGGTTATTACGGCGGCATACATTAGTAATCAGTGTCTGACTAAAGCCTTGAAGGTTTTGACTCCTTATGAAGTTTGGTATGGTAAGAAGCCATCGGTTTCTCACTTTCGCACTTTTGGTTGCACGGCTTATGCGTTTATTCCCGATAAGCTAAGATCCAAACTAGATGATAAAGGAGTAAAATGCATTATTATGGGCTATAGTAGTGAAAGTAAAGGCTATAGATTGTTTAATGTGGATACTAACAAAATCATAGTGAGTCGTGATGTTCATTTTGATGAGAAGAACTCCTATGATCTTGCGCCCATTCATGGCATGAAAGGGGACATCCCCCAAGATGACTATGCTGAAGTGTTTCCAAATTTGGTATCACCATCTAATGTTGAAGAGGAGGGACTGCCATCATCCTCTAATGAACAGCCCACTGGTTCTTCAAGCGAACAGCCCATAATTCATCAAGAGGAGCAGTTTTATGAAGAGGAACGACCTGTTGAAAACTTTGGACAACATAGTCCAATTTCAGAGCACTTTGGACAGCAAAGAGTTGACAGTTCAGATCACTTTGGACAGCAAAGCGTTGATCAAAGTAAGGCTATTGGACAGCCTAAACCAGTCCCTAAATGGCTGTTGCAGACTTTGCAGGACAGCAAAGTGAACCGCTTCTATGAAGGGAAGACTCGTGCCTCATCTAAATCAGTAGAATTTGTTGATTTTTCTGATTTTGCTCTTACATCTATTATTGAGAGAGGGATGGGGCTGGTGAGGACTGGAAGGGGTTATGCCCCGCTGCAAAAATGGGGGTAGCATACAATAAGTGCAGGTGACATGGGCAAGGTAGGAGATTAGGAAAAACATGGTAGGCAAAGGTGTGCAGGATGTTGGATGGGCAGAATCAAGCTGTGTGAGAGGGTTTGTGATGGAAATTTGGCCGGTAGTCGCACAATGAGACATTTTGAGAGAGAGAGAGAGAGAGAGAGACTTTGGTACTTATGAACATCTCCAATAACTGAAAAGGTAACGCCCACACTCTGCTTATCAGCCTATGGAAAGAATTACCTTTTCCTTAAAAAACCATACAATAAGAAGAGGAAGTAGCTGCTATTCAAGTGAATACCCAAGTAAATTTGAAAGACATGAAAGGAATTGGGTGAGGTGAGATGTCATACCTGTATGGCCAATGGTCTTGTCTGAGACAAAAATTTCATGGTCATTTCCTCCCTGAAATCATGATGCATAGGGTTATCTATAGATATGTACTAGTCTCTCTCAAATTCAATGTGGTATAGGCACAATAAGCATGTGGTGAGAGAATACCTTGTATGTTTTATCCCCAAAAAAATGGATCTCTCGAAACTCATGCTCAACAAACCTTAAGCAGTAAGTTTTGTCCCAGCCTGTAGGAAAAACCTGTAATGTGATACAAATTAAATCAGAGCATTGTGCATGATTACTTAGTAACGAGGAAGTAGCCAAAATATGAAAATACCTACATGACTGCCAAGAAAATAACTTACGTCAAAACTTATTTGACCGCCAATTGAAAATGTCAAGTTCAGATGTTCAAATTCCTCTCTTAGCACATCGACCATTTTCGAACGTACATTATGGATCTGCAAAGCATATTAGGAAAAGGAAACTCATAGATTGCTTGATTTTGCTTGAATTCGAGATGCACTGATCCTTAAATTGCATGATAAATTAGATGAAAATGAGTAGACACCTAAAATGAACCAGGATAGACGGGGAAAGACTGCAAAAACATTCTCTTCAATTGCTTCTTTTTTTTGACATACTGCATCACCACGTGACTTGAAATAATCATCAACCAGGAAGGCACCTTATCATACTGCTCAAAATCATCACGTTCCTCTTGACTACAATTTCGCCCAATGGGACATACGTTGATCATCCCAGTCCGGAATTCAATAAAAGTCCCCCTGTACATCCACCAGAGCGTCAGGTATTTTAGATTCGAACAAAAAGGGTGCTTGTGAGAATCACTTTCGAAGACAAATTTGCTTTTCAGATATAAACAAGAATTCTTCTGGATAGAAAGCACCCAAAAGCTTAATGAAGCACTAACCGTTTGACAGGAATATCTAAATCAGCAATATAATGCAGAGTAAAGTTGATAAATTCCTGCAGAACCACAAAATTGCATAAAACGGTATGTACTATTCTATGCATTTTCAAGATACATCAAATCATTGTTTCAGCATTACGTGCCATTTTCATCACTACTATTTGCAAATAATCAAAGGCTATGCAAACAGGACATAATCAATAACTTTACCTTGAGCTTTTCTTCTCCCAGGTGCTTCTTGAGACTCTGACACAAAAAACCAGATCAATAAAATCAGACTCTGGAATTATGAACCACATGCACCAAGGAGCTTACAATGACTACTATGATAGTGGAGAACAGACGGGTTGAAATTACTCCAGTTCATTCCAACAAGCTTTCGATGACGAGTCAAATTTTTACCTCCAGTGAAGGCCTTTGATGAAGCTAATTTTGACATAGAGCATTCAGAATTACAGAATATTTCTTAGGAAACAGAACTTTTGGAGGACAAACATGACAGATTTTATGAAAAGAAACTAAAACAAATCACAGTGCAGAGAATTAACGAGAAATATTTTTTCATTTCTTTGTCACAAAGTGCGAAGGATTTGACATTGACATTCAAGTATGTCGAAATGTCCATTTTGCTGAATTTTAGTCCTCTATCAGGGTTCCCTAAGGTGCCTACAACATTTCTCAAGCACTTGAGCTGGTCCAGCAGGCATACTTATCGTGTAAACTTAGATATAGAATAACTCAGGGGTAACTCAGATTGGATCTCAGAAAAGCTTAACTGATTAACCTCTCCAATCCGGCTTAAGGCATCCGTGACACTATTAGAGGTACCCTTCCGATACTCAATGTCATAATGAAATTCTTGGAGCATCTATGACCATCTGGCCTTACGACCCCTAAGGTCGACCGCATCGTTAATATACTTTTAACGCTTGATGATCAGTAACTATAGTAAACTGGGAGCCATACAAGTAATGTCTCCAAACTTTCAGGGCATTAATGACAGCAAAAAATTCCTTGTCATAGGCGGAATACCGCCTTTGAGCAGGATCCAACTTCTTGCTTTCAAAAGCTACCGGTCTACCATCCTGATATAGGACTGCGCCTATAGCATAGTCACTGGCATCCATTTCAAGTACATACGGCTTGTTAGGATCCACTATGTGTAGAATAGGCGCTGTAGTTACACAGCATTTGAGGTTCTCAAAACTTTGATTCAACTCTTCAGTCCAAGTAACTGGAGGACTGAATTTACTGTGCCGGCTAACTCTTTTAGCCCCTCTGAGGACATTCGTCAAGCCCAATGCAATTAATGCATAGTTCAAGATGAATCTATGAAAAAATCCCGTAAAGCCCAAAAAGGACTTAACCTCCCGGATGGTTTTAGGGATAGGCCATTCACGTACTTGTCGGACTTTATTTGGGTCAATTTCCAACCCATGGTCCGAGATAATGTGACCAAGGTATAATAACCTTTTTTGGAAAAATACACATTTGGACTCTTTGGCAAAAAGCTTCTCCTGTCTAAGTAACTTTAAGACAGTCCTGAGATGCTCCTCATGCTCCTCCAAGGTCTTACTATAGATGAGAATATCATCTAAGTAGACTATTACGAACTTTCCCAGATATGGACGAAGAAGATCGTTCATCATCTGTTGGAAAGTCGTTGGAGCATTTGTCAAGCCAAATGGTAAAACCAGAAACTCATAATGGCCGTACCTAGTCCTAAACCCGGTTTTTTCAATATCCTCAGTCTTTATGCGAATCTGATGATACCCTGATCTCAAATCGATTTTGGTGAAGTACTTTGCACCATGTAATCGATCAACCAGTTCATCCATTCGCGGCAAAGGATAACAATTTTTAATCGTTAACTTATTCAACTTTTTAAAGTCCACACAAAGACGAGTGCCTCCGTCTTTTTTATCAACAAGGAGCACAGGTGCCCCCCAGGGAGATTTACTAGGCCTAACATGGCCCATCTTAAGTTAATTTTGCAGTTGCCTATAAACCTCATCCTCTTCAGTAGTACTCATCCTATATGGATACAGTGATATAGGAGAACTACCAGGAATCAGTTTAATACCATGCTCAACACCCCTAGAGGGGGGAAGACCCTCAGGAAGCTGTTTAGGAAAAACATCGTTAAATTCTTGTCTAAGTTTCCTAAAAAATTCGCCTTCCGACGAGTTTTCTAGCTTTAGGTTATTAGACATTAATTCCATTTGGAGATTGTAAAATTGCAAACTACGTTCTTCATGGTAAGTAAAATCTTTTAACCAATATAAATAAGAACTGCAATCCACAATATCCATACATTTAACAGTTTCCAAACCAGAAAGCATATACGGAGTAGAAATATCAACATTTCCATTCAATTCTATGAGCGAGCCGTTATGTAAGAATTACAAACTGTGTGTTACATAGTTTTTCTTCATAGACTCGTTCCTCTCATAGAACCACTCTTTACCAAGTATAACATCTACCCTATCTTGATTCATAATATGAAAGTCTAATTTATCCTTATAGGCTTGAATCTCTATTGGTAGATGAGGGACTATCCGGTCCCAAACTTGGCTTTCTGCTCCAATTGCCAGCTTCATTGTGTATCGGTGGTCACTTTGCCTTGTTTCCACCTTTAGCTTCTGCAACAAATTAGCGTTAATAAAATTATGTGTGGAACCATCGTCGAATAAAACAGTTACGGCTTGACCACCCACAACCCCCTTCATCCGAATGAGGTCACGAGGGCCAAAAACAGCCGTATTAAAACAACAATGCTCACACACAGGATTACCAGCAAAGGAAAGATCAATACTAGATATGCTAGAGTTACCTGGCGTCTTAAAAGATGCCCCTTTAGCTTTCCGTTTCTTTGGACAATCCTTCGCGACATGACTTGGATCCATGCAATTAAAGCACAGATTGTCGCTTCTGGCTTTCATGAAGGTTTCCTGGTCCAAGGTAGATCTTTTCTTCGATTTCCCTGAACCTGAAGCCCCTTCCTTTGCCTTATCTTTCGATTTCTTTGGAAAGAAAGGCCTCTTACCCTTTACGTCGGGCAAAACACCAGTCTCAGGCTTAGCCATCGTACGAGTATCATCGTAGATTCTGGCGAAGCGAACAGCATCCTCGAGGGTAAGAGGCTGGATCCTCCTGACCTCTAGCTGATAATCTCTTCGCAACCCCAGTATGAAATGCAACTTTACTAACAAAGGATCTATTCTAGTTGCAAAACGAGAATAGACCTCTTGAAATTCTTGCAAATATTGATCGAGGGGCCGGTTCCCCATATGAATCGTTGCATACTGACGGTAAAACTCAAAATCATCAAGAATAGGAAGGAAGGCCACCTTAAAGGCCTTACAGAAATCCTCTCAATTCCTAGGAACTTCAGGCCTACCCCTTATATCTTGCCACCAGGTAAATGCTTTACCTCGCAGATACATGACGGCGAGATTGATCTTGTTGTCCTCGGATAAATCGTGCATGGAAAAGTGCGAATTCCATCGATCCAGCCATTGCAAGACCGCCTTCGGGGTTCTATCCTTCTTTTCCCCAGCAAAAACTTCAGGAGTAAACAAGGGTTGATGCACCAATTGCCTTAGTTGCGTCAATTCCTTGAGGTCCTGCTGATCCCGATTGTGCTTAGCTTGCATATCCACAATCTGTTGCTGTAGACTGTTAATAGCCAGCATCAAAGCATCAGGGTGGTGCATCCTTCTCCTTGCTCTCTCTTAATCCTCTTGGCAGCCATGGACAATACCATTTGGTTTGTGAAGAGACAGCAAGAGTAGTCTTGTATCTACCTTCCTTGAGTAGCTTTTGATTCCCTTCTATCTTCTCTTCTTAATTCACCTCTCTTCTCTCTGTAAAAATGGAGCCTACTCCTACTACACAGCCCATGTCCCCTGCTCACTCAATGTCAGACGTAAAATTGTTCTTGAGTTTGCAGATGGTGGCTTCAACCATGTTAGGAGAAAAGAGGTCACAATGGGTAGGACGAGGAGATGGAAGGGTGAGCAGTTGTATATAGGTTGGTTGCATAGTCGACCCAGGATTGAAGAGGGATGGATGCAATGGATAGGGGCTTATGAAGAAAGATCTTCCAAAATGTAGCCGAGGAAGCAGAGTGGAGGGAGCGAAGGAGGTAGGAGGAACGGGAAAAAAAGTAGGCCACTTTCTTTTTGCGAAGAAGGGAACGAAGCTGCTTTTCTGCGAAAGAAGAAAGTGTAGAATTGGAGAATTTGAGGAACTCGACATATGTCAGGAAGAAAAAACAGTCGTTGTCATACCATTTATTATGGGTACGACGATGAGAAGAGAAGCAGTGAGGGGGCGCAATGGCATGAGCGGCGGTAGTCAGGGCGTGTGTTAAAAAGGAGGCTTGGGTAGTGACATCAGAGGAGGAAGGAAAGTGGTCCAGAAGATGAGAGACGTGGGCAACATAGTTCTGGGATTGATGAGGAGGTATACGATAGCGGGTGGGTCGAACAAAGAGGTAAGGTGGAGGAGAAGGCGGACTTGGAGCTGGGGAGAAGGAGAGGTAGAGTAGAGAGTGATCAGCGACGACCGGGGTAGAGATGGTGAAGGATGCCAAGAGGGGCAATAAAGCAGGAGATGCAATGAAATAGTCCACTATGCTGTGACCGCCACCAAATGGGTGTCGAGTATATGCAGAGGAGGATGGCCATTGAAAAAGACCGTTAAGGATAATGAGACCGTGTGCTTGAGCCAACCTCAGAAGCTGTTCCCCAAAAAGCGTAATCGTCGCTGATGAGTCCTGAGAATAACGGGCATAAGGTATCCAACGGATAAAGAGAGAGTGTGTCAGCATAGAACTCAGTCTGGCGAGCGGTTGTGCGTGCGTTAAAGTCCCCTGCAAGCAATATGTAACCATGTAGAGAGAGTCTACCAACGCCGTCAGAAAGGGCTTGAAAAGGATCACCTCCCAAATCCATAAACACTGAAGTGTGGGGAGCAAAGTAGCACACTACAACAAACAAGTCTTGTTCTCGCCCCAAGAAGGATGCAGTAATCTGAAGCCACAAGTAACGGCCATAAGTATCCTGAGACACCAACCAAATAGAAGGAGTATACACCATCCCGTAAAAACATGCAACTCCACCAGCGGCCCAAAGTATCCTGCCCTGTAGCATAGGTCGTGGAGCAGAAATCCACTAAAAACCAGAAATGTGTGGAAGTGGGTGTGTGGAAGACGCATATGTCTCTGTAAAAAGTAGAAAATCAGCCAAACACAGATAGGTGTCAAGATCAGCCGTTGTAGAAGAGGTGGAGAGGCCGCCGCAATTCCAAAAACCGAATGTGACGCTAGTCAGGGCTATCAGGCTGCTCCCATGCCCGAGTACCCCAACTTCCTATTGACGCTTGGAGAAAAAGCGAGGGTTGCCATGTGTGAATACCACCCGCTGTTGTTTTGTCCTTGCCTCCTAAATAATAGTTTTACGCTGTAACCATTGGCAGTGAGTAAGGTCATCATCCATGTAAATCTGAGAGCCTTGGAGAGTACGACGCGCACGAAGAACTATCTGCCGGTCGTCCATAGTTTTGAATTTGACAAATAATACCTTCTAATCAAGCTGGAGGCGCCAAGCACACGATACCTGGAATTGAGAGCCCCATGCGTGAAGTAAACAAAGAGGTAACCTGGTCCAGTGTTGTGCCCTCAGTAGGAAGACCCCGGAATCTTAAGTTGAGCTTTTTGTCATCCCGGCGTTGTTGTTCTGACAAGACGCCTTGTACCGTGGTGTCTAAGGAGGGTGCTCAGAAGATGAAGAGATGGTAGATGATCTCAAGATAAAAGCCCATGATTTGGTCTCACGTACTTCTTGCTCGAGAGTAGGTACCTTCTTTACATGTTCCACCGTCTCATGAAGCCGTTGTTCAAGAACGAGAATCTGAGCAGTGCACTCAACAGTGTCATGTATTTGGCGCTCAAGTAGGGGAAGCTTACTCATGGATGCCTTAGTATCCTCAACAGCACGGGAGATATTAGGGATGATGCCCTCTGCAAAGCACTAAGCGCAGCACGAAGAGAAGCAATTTCAGTCTGTTGAGCGTCAATCGTGGCAGTCTTAGTAAGCAAATCCGCACGAGGTTCATTGAGTTGTGAAAGAAAAGCGGCAAATTGCTTAGAAATGCTTAGAAATGTACTCATTCAGCGAGGAGATGCAGTGACCTGTGGCAGTCGAGCGCTGACAGAATCGGTAGGCATGGTGGACGCAATTTCCAAAGTACGAAGACGTTTGCGAGAGCCTGTAGCACGCTTTGTACGCAAGACAAAGCTTGGAGGTAGGCGAAACGAAGCCGTAGAATGATCAAGCTTCGAGTAGCTAAAAGTGATGCAAAAAAGTGTCATGCACAAAAAGGTAGATCTAGCCACAAAGAAAGCTAGAAAGAAGTGAGAGTTGCATGGAGATGGAAGCAGTGAAGAGCTGATGGCTGCGTGGAGATGGAGATGGTGATGGAGATGGATAGGGAGATGGAGATGGAGGTGAGAGAGAGAGAGAGAGAGAGAGAGAGAGAGAGAGAGAGAGAGAGAGAGAGAGAGAGAGGACGTGTCTTTTCTCTTCAGTACGGTTTTAGTCATGAATTAGTATTGCTATGGTTCAGTATGATTCTGAAAGGCGTCAGTATGGTTCAATATGGTCAGTATGATTTTGCAACGCGTTAGTATGGTTCCTTATGATTTCATTTCGTTTGGTTGTGATCTCAGATGGAGAGAGAGAGAGAGAGAAAGAGAGAGAGAGAGAGAGAGAGAGAGAGAGAGAGAGAGAGAGAGAGAGAGAGAGAGAGAGAGAGAAAGCTTTATTAATGTCTTTTCCATGCCAAAATGCATATAAGACTAGTAAATGTACATGTCAAGTATGTGGTAACCATGGGAGCATATGAAACGTCTCCAAAACAATAACAGAAGTAGCAAATCTAGAGCTAAAGCTATGAACTGAAATAGATGTGATGCTATAAGAAACATGTGGGAGCATGTATACTGCTAAAAGTCATGAGTGAGGTATGACGCTATCATCTAGTCCTGTCCTGCTGATGTTGATGCTATAGAAGGATGTAATACGGCCTGCGGCATGAAGGGCCACTGGTGGTCTCTGACGTCATCTGGGAGGATGAAGAGGTCTCCTCGTGATAGGTCGAGTAGCTCGTGCTGCAACATGGGTATGTGTGGGACGCTGTCTCTGATCTTTGTGGGCAAGTAGGTCATCATCCTCATCATCGTCACAGTCATCAAATACTCGTCCTCTCCTCCTGGAGAAGAAAGAAGTGATCTGAGGCTGAGAAACTTGACACTGCTGGGCTGTCTGATACAAATCCTGTCGTAGTATAAACATCTCTCGTATCATGAGTGCCGCGCATCGGGAATCCTCGTAAGCTATGAACGATCGTAAGGTGACAGGTGTGTCACGGAACAAACAATGGTATCTCCCTCTGATCTCGTAATAGACCGGGCACCTAAAGATAAAGTGCTCCTCTGACTCCACCTCATCTAGAGAGAGAGAGAGAGAGAGATGGGGGGGGGAACATGTGTATTTTCTCTTCAGTATGGTTGAAACAACGATTCAATATGGTTCGGTACGGCAGTATGGTTCAGCATGATTCAGTAGGGTTCCTTGTGGTTTCTGTTCCGTTTGTTATGATCTCAGATGGAGAGAGAGAGAGAGAGAGAGAGAGAGAGAGAGAGAGACACACACACACACACACACACACACACACACATATTTATATAGCAATAGAAAGAACTATTCTTGTGCAGCAGCTAAATAGAACTGGATAGCCAATTCAAAGGCATGAAAATGGCTAGTACCTGACTTCCTATTGCGATTCCATTCTTATGTGCAACAAGACCGTTCTCAGAGAAGACATAGTCATAATCCATAATAGCTGCAAATAGCATGAAACAAGAAAATACAATCAAATTCAAAAAAAGCGATCAATGGCAGGAGCAAGATATGTTGCTTCATTTCAGTTTGACGGGACATAAGTCAATGCATGAGATGATGAGTTTATTAGCTTGAAATGGCATGACTTCAGTATACAGAGAATTGCCTAAGGATCTATAATCACCACTACCTGTCATAGGCCAATGAGTCAGATAATCTCTATACAAAGCACTAAATTACTTTCTTCAAACTTTGAAAGTGTCACAGTTGGAAGCAGAGAACATCCTACAATAACTTTGCATTCTGCATTGCTTGACTTATCTAAGCTGAAAACATGTAATATCGTGATGAATGGCTGATATCACATCTGTCTGCTTATGTTTTTCAGCTTGATTTGTGATGACCATATGCTTGTATGTCATCTTCAGAAAATATTGAGTTAATCAAAATAGTAAAAGAGGGATCTGCTGTGTCATTTCACAAATCAACTTTCATGCATTTTTTTTGGGGTGGTGGAAGTACTAACACTTCACAACTATGCTCATCTGAAAACACACTGATACATTGAGGACCATATGGATGAGATTTTTGTTTTGAGTCTTGGTACCCTATGATATATATAGATCCTATGTATAGAATCTAAATAAGAACAAAAGTGTGTGCTTGTTTTTTCTGCTCGTAGACTAACCACATGTGGCATGCCAAAAAGCCAAAAATTTCATCCGAGGACCAACATATTTTAGAAGCTTCACACCATTTTGATGAAAAGCTTTTAAGACCTTGAGTGCTAATTTGTGAAATTTCCATCATTGAACGCATCCGCTACAATATGATCAGGAGAAAGTAAAGCATTCAGATGTTGAATACAGTATTGTATTAAAGCAATGCAAAAATCTAAAAAATAAACTACCAGACATTGGTCCTCATCTCTTGCACTAACTAGAACAAAAAAAATTATGTAAGCAACATAAGCTTTGTATCTATCCACTACAAATGAAACATTCATCACAAATAGACATGAGAGTAATCTGCAGAATCTAATATACTTGCCACGCAACCTTTCAAAGTGGTAAAGGTTTCTTGAAATTTTCTATCTGGGTAGTATGTTATTATAGTCTTCAATTTTATTGTAGGTGAAGCATACAAGAGGGATGTTTCAAAAGATATTCTTTGGAAGCCTTATTAACTTAATAGAGTCTATATCAGATCCGTTTTAGTAGCCTTCATTTTATACACGTGTCATGTAATGAACAGGTTTCTTCACATTGTGTGTAAGCGCAGATCTGTAATAGTAGCTACAATATTTATCAGGGAGAGCATAGGTATCAACCTCAGAAGCCCGTTCCGACCATATCAGACCGGAACATACTTGGAACATGAAAGTAAAATCAACAAATTAAAAATGCTGCAGGGGCCCCGCTTTCCAGCAGCTTCATTTTTTGACATTTTGGGACATGCGCCTAGCTGAAAGAGGGTGACCAATTGAATGATGGACCTGCTGGCCAGAGTGCTTTGTGGCTTGCTATCGTGTTGAGTTGCATGATTATTCCGTGAGTCTATTCACACATTCTGGTTGCCATTTGGTAAGTTTTTTCAAGGTTTTTCTGTGTCAAGCATAATATTTAGGTCAATTTTCTTTGCATTTGGTTTGTCTCTACATCTTAGAAACCTGTTCTGACCCTTTTGGGCAAGAATGTACTGTACATTCTGGAACGTAGTGGGTCGGAACGTTTTTTTTTTTTAACAAAAAAAACAGAGTTAAGCACCTACGCATTTTCCTTCCTTTTGAGGGATGAATCTTGATAACCTTGACAATTGTACCTGTCTCTCAACCATCTACGTCTATCCAGCGTAGATGACTCCAGCATAGTTCTAACTTCTTAACCGGCCTATTTCTGTATTCTACAGGTCTGTTTGTGATGGGGGCTGACGAGTGGAAACTCTATACTAGTCAAAAGTTGCAACAATATACTAGTCAAAAGAATACTGCAGAACAAGCAAGTCTTTGATTGGGATCTTTCAGAAGAAGGCCAAGAAAATTGAGACTTTACCGCAAAAGAGATTGATTCTAGCTGTTTGGTTTATTGATGTAGGCAACAGGCCCTATGTACATAAACCTCACAAGGGTCATAGCCTTTTCCCTGGATCTTTTTTCAGTTTAGGCAACTCCATAAATTTCAATTAACTTTAATTCTCTTTAAAATGCATTCAGTTCTGCCTTTGAAAAGCTTTCCTCGGAGTGATCACTAGTAGGGGCTACTTTAGAGACTAAGGTTTTCTCTTCAGCCCAAGTATAACCCATAAAAAAGATCACAGATGCTTTCTTGAGTATCTGAAGGGAAGCTACATTCAAAAAGAATCTTGATCTGTCTCAAAGCTGTTCTTCATTTAAATATTGCCAACACCAAATGACCCTTTTCCTTTGCATATGGGCAAGTGCTACAAAAATTTGACCACAAAATATATTCTGCGCATGTGTAACGACACATATTTGAAAAATGTTAGATAGCTTGAAAGGGCTGACAAACGTTCAAAGCAGCAGAACAAGTCCATGAGAATATTTTATACAGAATACAACTGTTTTTCAGGTGATTTGGCCTATATAGCAAAAACTTGGAACAATTTAAGATGTTGCAGTCAAGGTCGATGCATGTTAGTCAAATAAAGCAAAAAACCATTTTTTCCGAGTTGCTCAGAGATCTTGGAGAGATCAGAACCACCAACTATCCCCACAGCTACTCTCTGCAAGCATATTACAAAACAATGCTCCTTTGTCAGAAAAAGATCAAGGCATTCAATTATTGCAAATAGCTAGTTATTAACATTCACAAAAAACCATGCAGGATAAATTAATGATATCTGCTATACAGCTCCACTCATATTACACCTCGTTGTATCTGCATCATTGAGTGATATATTCAATGTATGTAGAGATCTCACACATGAGAGCATAGTTTAGTTTTTGATTATTATAATAATTTATGTCTTGATTTTGAGGCATAATTATGCTTCTATAAGGATCAAAACACTTGAGATTTACTTACCAGTCTTATGTGCCTTTTGGCATGACAATAATAAACAATGAGCGGTCTCTTCCACACTCGAAAAGTGCAACATACAACTCTCTCTCTCTCTCTCTCTCTCTCTCTCTCTCTCTCCTGCTGCTGCTGCTGCTGCTGCTCCGCCCTTCCTCCATGGCGCCTAAGAAGAAGGGGGGTGCCCCTACGCCCCCCCCCCCTTATCGATCACATCTTCCCCTCCATCGCTGGCAGCAACGGAGGGGATGTCCCCTCCATCAGCTGATGGAGGGGCTGCGGCCATCTTCACCTCCAGCGATGGAGGTTCTTCCTGCATCGCTGGCAGCAATGGAGAGTTCCCCCATCGCTGATGCAATGGAGGGGTCCTCCTATACCTACGCCGAAAATATCCATGTGGCTGCCAAAACATCTGCAAATACTAAAAGTATGTTGTCTACAGTTGACTACACTCCTTCCAAACCTATTGAGAGTTTCTTTGCCTATGACATCAGTTTTATCCGGTAAGAAATCCTTGGACTCAAGAAACAACTACACTTTTTTGAAACTGAAAATGGCAAGCTGGTTAGGGATCTCCTTGGTGTTAAAGAGTGAATGGAGGAGCTTGAGCAGTATCTTAAGCAAAGAATTACAGAACATATACCTCAAAAGAGTGCCTTGGAGGAGACTTCAAACAAAATATCTTGCTTGGAAAAACAAGTCAAAGAGACAAACACATGGGCAGCACTCTTCAAACTGGACGATATGGGCAGCAAACTCTCATCGATTGCAAAACAAGATGAAGAAATGACATCAATCCTCAAGCAAGGTAATCACCCTCATATCTCACCGTCTACGATAGATAACAGTTTGGAGACAATTTTGGATGAGCAAGCTAAAAGGGCTAAAAAAGCTTTTAACATTAGATTAAGAGCATTGCCAACGGAGGAAAAGCAATAGAAGAAGCTACGGAGTTGCTTGTTTCCAAGTTATCTCATGTTGCTGATGGTTTAGATACGGCATGGCATAGTAAGTTTGATGACAACATTTTATTTATCAAATTTCGTTCTCTTCAAGAACGCAATGCAGCCCTTCGGCTTAGGACAAAGCTTAAAGGCACCTTCATTTATATGGATGATGATTTGACAAACGCCTAATGGTTGGCAAGAAAAAAGATTATTCACGAAGCGAAAGAAAAAGGACAAAGGGTTGTTTTTATCGACGGCAAACCGAGATATTTCGACCTCCTTTCACAATAGGAACTCGGGGCTCCCGGGTATAGGAGCAGCTCGAGATCCCCTACCACTTTGAAACTTGGCTTCTAGAATTGCAATGGTTTTTTTTCATCATCATTGGCAAGAGATTTGCTGATTTTATTAGCAAATGTGACATTTTGTTGTTGGTTGAAACCCATGAGTCCTTTATATCATCCTCTTCCACATATACAGGAAGGATTACTCTTGGCATTCTGTTTTTCACCCATTTGTGAGGGGAAAAACTTGTTGAACATCTGGAGAAGTAGCTTGTTTATATAGAGACACCGCAATTAAGATGCTTAAGCAAGATCCATACGCTCGCTATTTCTGGCTACACACTATTGGGTTACTATTGGGATTACCTCAGGACATTTCTTTGCACTATATATTGATGATCTCGAGCGGATTATTCACAAGGAAGGTGGAGAGGGCTGTCCCTTAGCGGACATTATTATCCCCATTCTCCTATACATTGATGATGTGGTTCTTCTCTCATCCTCTGCAGCTGGTTTACAGAGACACCTTTCTGCTTTACATCGCTTCTGTCAGCTTTGGGGATTGACTGTTAATACTAAGAAGACCAAGATTATGGTGTTCAACACCAATAGACAACATATGAGAGATGTGGTATTCTACTATACTCTATGACGGGTAGCCGATTGAGATCGTGACCTCTTACGCCTATTTGGGAGTACTTTTCTCTAGTCCACTACTCACATTTAGACCAGCAGCACACACCGGGCTCCGTAAGGGGCATACCACTCTTGTTCATATGGAGAGATTCTGTTCCACATATTATGTGCAGGACCCTGCTATCAGATGCTTACTATTTTCTGCTACGGTCTCCCCAGTTGTTTTATACTCTGCTGAGACTTGGTGCCTTGACTTATCACACGATACATGGAGGGATCTTACTCGTATCCAGATTCTCATGCTCAGCAGGATGATTCGGGCTAAGCCCTCGGTGCCACATGATATCATACTAGCGGAGTTTGCTTCCCTTCCCTTGGTTATCGGTGCTATGTTCCAAATCATTATCTTTCTTCACAGGATATCAGATTTAGATACTTCCAAATACGTTGTTGTTGCTCTCACTTCATCCCGTACCATTTCTGGACAGGGAGCCAAGCATTCTTGGTATGGCAGTGTCTCAGCCCTTCTTCAGACTTGGGGGTTGTCTGCACTTGATCTTCCGAGCGGGACTCATGCTTATATCAAACAACAGATTTATCGGAGCTACATACACACTATATGGTCACAGCCTGATCCTGATAGGGTCACGATACATTTCTACGGCACACATCTATTACGGCTAGATGCTACGGGCCTTCCTATCCTTCCAGCATATCTTATACAGACACTATCTTTTGGTCTGAGATACCGTATGGGACAACTTCGAGTCTCTTCTCACCAGCTTGCTATCGAGATGGGTAGATACACGGACACTCCCAAATCGCAGAGGATATGTTAGCTTTGCTCTCTTCAGGAGGTGGAGGATGAGCTTCATTTCATCTTTCGTTGTCCAGTATATTATGAGATCAGAGGGCGATACCATTGTTTATACAGAGATACTCCTCTCACGCTGAGATCCTTCCTCAAGTATCCAGACCCCATATGTGTAGGTCTTCTGTTGAGAGAGATGTATACTCTACGAGCTTCACTTCTACCTATGCTCCCAGATATGGACCACAGTCAAGCTCATATTACCCAGTTCTTCTAGAAGCGAGACAGAGAGAATATTTCAGTTGAGGATTTTAAAGTGTTCGTTCAAAGATCGAAGACATAGAGTCTCACATGCTACTGCTAGATCCAATATTACTAGGTCTTCACGTGCTTCCGGCCAGCCTACAGCACGCTCCACTACTACCATCACTCATTACTTTCAGCTCGCTCGTAGCTAGTCTCCTCCGTAGAACAAGTGGTTAAGCTCTTGCATTGTACCCTCACAAGTTGGTGGTCAAGCTTTGATACTTCTTCTTTAAAGATAGAGAGATAGATATACTAGTTCTTTTCTTTTCATTAGTAATAAGTCTGTATGAGGACAATGCTCCTCACGTTTGTACTCTCTTTTGTCTTATGTACCTTTGGGTACCAAAAGACGTTAATAATAATAATTCTCTCTCTCTCTCTCTCTCTCTCTCTCTCTCTCTCTCTCTCTCTCTCTCTCTCTCTCTCTCTCTCTCTCTCTCTCTCTCTCTCGCGCGATGGCAGCAACGCGCCTTCTCTTCCTCCCTTTCTCCTCCCTCGTTCCTCCCTCCTGCGATGGCTCCCTGCAGTGATGGCGCCCTGCTGCTGAGATCTCTACCTTGCTGTTGTTGCTCGCTACCCTGCCATCGCTAGCCCTCCACCGCTACCCTGCCATCGCTAACCTGCCTCGTTACCTGCCCCTCCTGTCATCGCACCTTGTTCATGCCCTCTACCTGTCCCGCTGCCTTCCCATCTCCCTCTACCTCCCTCCTGCCTATTCTTGCCCTTGTCTTCTTGCTATCTGTACTTGTCCCTGTCTTTGCTCTCCCTTTTGCCTTCTGAGCTCTCCCTTTTGCTCCTAAGCTCTCCCTTTTGCCTCCTGAGCTCCTGCTGCCCCCTTGCTATCCCTGCCCTTCCTTTTGTCTGTCCTTGCCTTTCCTCTACCTTTTCCCTCATTAAACCTGTATCTAGCTGTGGTACTATGGCTGACTGGCAATCTGTGAATCGGAAAGGGAAGAAAACCCCTCCCCCTTCTCCCTTTGTCTTCTCAACCATCCCTATTACAGCTCCCAATCCCTTTACCTTGCCCCCTCCCTCTCCTGCTTCGTCTCCCTCGCCCCTACCCTCCACTCCCGCAAGCTACACCTCTTCTTCCACTACCACTACCCCCTCTACTCTTTCTTCCTCCTCTCCCTCTTTCACCCCTTCATCTTCATCCCCCCCATTGTCTCCGTCTCTTTCAGCTGAATTTTTATTTGGTTTCCCCCGTATCATTGATTCTCTTCATGAGGACAATGCATCCTTGCTTGCGATCATCAAGAAACAAGCATTCCAAATCTCCACTCTAGAGAACACGGTCTTAGCCCTACAGGGCAAAGTTCGCATTCTTGAGGTTGATGTTACTTACCTCAAAAATGAAATGGAATCAGATAAAGATGGAGAAGAAGGAAGCGGCAATGCAGATTCAGAAAACAAGGCAAAGCAGCTGCAAGAATGGGTTCACTCCTTGGAGCAGCAACTTCAGCAATCGAAGAGTTCTTGGGCCGACGTGCTCAAGAGTTCTAAGCAGGTTATTTCTGAATCTATTCAAGAACATCAAAAACGAGATCTCAAAACCCTCAATGTCAGGGTTAGGGGAACTTCTTTTGCGGGTAAGGACCTCATGTCTGAGGCAAATGCTTTTATTCATTCCACCTTTGGTCTCAAAGAGGATGTCATATCGGCTGCTTGGGTGGGTAAGCTCCAACCCACCACAGTGTTTCTGCGATTCAAGGATCCTTTGCTTCGTCAAAAGGTTTTGCGTAAAAGAGGCTGCCTGAAGGGGTCTACTATTTTTATGGATGAAGACTTGACGCCCATTCAATGGATTGAGAGAAAGAAAATCATCGCAGATGCTAAGGCCAATGGTTTCCGAACTCTCTTTCGAGACGGACGCTCGGTCTTGGTTAAAATTGCAGAACTTAAAATTTCAGATTCTTCTCCCTCTCCTACGTGAGAGATGTTTTGAGCTACGGCCATCTATTTCCTCTCCTGTGTGAAAGATGAGCTTTCTTTACATAAGCGATTTACGTTTTAGTTTTAGTCTAGTTTTCTGTTGACGGCACTGCCCCGTCCGAGTTCCATTTACTCTGTTGTACTACCTCTCCAGTCTTATATGCCTTTTGGCATGGAAAAGACATTAATAAAGCTTTCTTTCTCTCTCTCTCTCTCTCTCTCTCTCTCTCTCTCTCTCTCTCTCTCTCTCTCTCTCTCTCTCTCTCTCTCTCGCGTGCGATGGCGCGCGGCATGCGCTGCTGCTCGCGCTTGCTACTATGCCTCCTGACCCTGTACTGCGCCTCTGCTGTGCCTCCGTACTGTGCCACTACATTGCTGCTGCTCGCGGCCCTCCAGCACTATGGGTGTCTGATCTGAGCCCCCTACACCTGAGCAGAATCTGCTTCATAGCGAAACTGAGCCTTCCATAGCACATTGCGGGAAAGCAATGGCAAAAAATAGAAGAGGGGGGCATCTACACCTGCTATGCCTCAGCCATCTTAACCTCCACCTTCACTTTCTCCTTCTCTACAATTTGCAATTCCCATCTCTCCGTCAAATCCTATTAGTAATAATGAATCCACTATAGCCCATCCTTTGACCCCGAATATCCCAGAAGAGGAATTACTTTTGCCTCCAGCCTTTATGATCTCCGTCATTTGTGCAGATCAGTTACGTTCTAATGAATATCTTAACAGCCATCGTGAAAATCTGTCCTCTCTTGAAGCTATGATCTATGTTGTGCAATGTCATCTTCAAAAACTGGATTTGTCTATCAATGATCTCAAGCAAGAAGTTACGAAGCTTCTTCTCATTCAACTACTTCAGCTAAGATCCAACAACTTGAAAGTCAAGTGGAACAACATCATACCGTTGTCCGACCTTGGGCAGATGTGCTTAAAGGTGCTAATATTGTTCTACCACCGCCATCTTCATTTATCTCAGCTACGTTCACCGAGGGTCGTTTGCGAGAGCAGAAGGCTCTTAATGTCCGGGTTAGAGGTATTACTAACTCCCATGATGTTGTTGGTGAAGCTAAGAAGTTTCTTGAAGAGAGTCTTCAACACCACCACAAAGATATGAATACTGCATGGCGGCCTAAGAAGGATCCAGATACTCTTGTCATACGCTTTACATCTGCAAATGGTCATCGTGAAGTACTAGGGAAGAGATCTACAATGCGGGGTACCACTATATACTTGGATGAAGGCCTTACTTTCATTCAGGTTCAAGAATGGAAAAAGGCAAAACAGGAGAATGGAAACCATTCGATTTATAGATATTAAATTTGTTGCTATTAATAAGATATCTGAGATTGTTCAAAGTTAGGTTAAGAGTTACAGCACTAAAGAGATGCCCAGTTGAACTCGTAAATGGTCTTCGTACCATATAATCCTGGACATTATTCTCTTCTTAGTTAGTTTGGTTTTAGTTCTGTCGTTTTGACCCACTGCTCCGTCTTGGTGTCATCTTATCTTATGTAATTGTTCGTCTTATACGCCTTTTGGCATGGAAAAGACGTTAATAAAGAGCTCTCTCTCTCTCTCTCTCTCTCTCTCTCTCTCTCTCTCTCTCTATTGTGTCATCAAAAATTTGTTATATGTTGATGATGTTGTTCTATTAGCCAACACTTTATAGAGTTTGCAGCAACAACCACAAGCTCTCCAAGCTTTTGTGAGAACTTTGGCCTTACTATAAATGTTGATAAAATAACAATCGTGGTTTTTGATTCCAACAAGGGTGGTTATCCACAACCCTCTTTAATGAGGCAGCCACTGGCACACCCATTGGTGTTGTTCATGAATACAAGCACTTGGGGATTGAAAGCACAAATAATTATTGATAGCATACATGTGCAAATGAATGTATTACACGTGGCTGGAAATCGTATTTTACTATGCCAAGTGTCGTAGCATTGATCTTTGGAGATGGGAGCAAACATGCCTTATTTGACACATTGGTGACATCAATTTTGTTATATGTTGCAAAGTTCAAGGAGGCAGTACACCTTGCACAAATGGGGTGCGTTTGAACGCATATGAGAGAGGTTTCTAACCACATACTTAGGAGTGAAGCAAACGACTCCATACGCGATGCTACTTGCAAAGATGAGTGTTCTCCCCATTGAGCTTATTGCCATTCCTCACACCATCACTTATCTCCAAAAGCTTGATACCCAAACAAAACTTGCTAATATCACAGCTCACCACGATCAACAACCTCAATGCTACCTTCTGCTTGGTGCCTTGACATTCAAAGATGGTTTGCAATTTGGAACAATAAGCTCAATGCTTTACATTTGTTGCGAAAAAAGAATGTTGCCTTCAAAGTTAGTCTCAAACATCACTATATCAAGGTTACATAGAAGGAGCCTCTAAAGAGAAAAATGCAATACTAGAAGGCAACTTTCAATTAACTCATTCGGTACTCCTATTCAGCAATGTTCGTTGCATAGTGAGCATTGGAAGATAAATGCTCCCTCGGTTTTGTCATAAATCCCCTAGTACGTCGGTAGCATATCTTGTCCTCCCAAGGTGTGCCTTAGAAATGACCTGAATCTACACGTAGCTAATGTGAGGAAACATGAAGCTATCCCAAAGTAATCCACAAGCTATTGGACAAGTCTGAGTCCAAGTAATGAGGAAATGTCAAAATACCAGTAGTATCCATTTGCAAAATACTTGTGCTATAGCAGCCTATCTTGACCCCCAACCAAACTTTGTATACATATAGGATTAGTAGGTGTCGAATATAAGAATGAATTATAATCCTTTGGAAGATGTGATGTGGAGATACCAATTGTGCCCAAGATGTGCAACCTATCAAGTGAGGTAGTACCTTTTACGTCCACGCCCTGAATATAGGATTCAACATAATCCCAGACTTGGATACACGATACTCCAGTACTCAAGATTATAACTTACGCCTTGTTATTTTTGTAGGAAATCAAAGTGTCAAGATCCTTCTAACATTCAATCTCCATATACAAGAAGAAGAGGGAGAGAGTTAGGCGCCCTCAAGGAGAGAGAAAGTAGTAGCAATGCTAGAAAGGGAATAAATTACAAATGAATAATGAGTACATATAAATAGGCCTTTCAAAGGGCCTAGACTCTTCCAAACCCTAAGTTCATCCACTACTAATTATAGCACCCCCAAAAGTCAAGATAAGGCCCCTTAACATAATTAGACTTTACTTGGACCCACGAGTTATTACTATACCAAAATTGGGTCCAACTTAGCTAAAACTAACTTAACATGGTCTAAATAATAAACCTAACCCATGGTTACACAAGTCTCGACCTTTTGGGTCAAAGTAACCTATGGGAAACTAACATTATCATTTATTATTTCTAACACCCTCCCTAAATGATAATTTAAAAAACATAACATGACATAAAGTAGAATGGAAAAATTGCAACAAAATGCAAAATGTTGCTTGCTGCCCAAAACTTCATGTAGCCAAAAAAAAACTCCAACTCAAGTAGTCGAAGTAGCCGAAATCTCAGCCCCAATCATGCCCGATGTAGAAGAGATGTAGAATACGAAGTGCGGTAGCATCAAGTCGAAGAGTGAAGACAAGCATGCTCCATCCAAAGTAGGTAACCAAAATATCAGCCACAAGCTGAAATATGGATTTGCAATCCATCAATGGTTCCCATATAATTCCATAAGTCTTCTTACCACAAGAAACATAAAGAAGAGTATGATACTCTTTTACCATCACATCCTCCTGAATCTTACTATCAATGATCTGCCACCAACACTAGGTAAGGCAACACCGTCATCATAAGAAGTAAGCATCAAAACAGGAAAATCAGCATAAGGTACTGATTTTGGTGAGGCATGTGTGTTTCCTCCAAGGTAAAAAGATGCTTTGCTATCCCACAAAGACTCGAACAGCCAACAAGAGGCTGTAGCAGGCTGTCCAACAGCCACAAAATCACCAACACTTTGCTGTCCAAAGTGTTCCAGATGTGGACCTTGCTGTCCAAAAACCTTCCACAGGCCGTTCCCAATGCATAATAGGATGATCACGATGTAACATAGGCTGAAAATGATCAATAAACCATGGCTGAATCCGCTGTCCACCATCTTCAAGAAAAAAACCAGCAGCTTGCCACTTTGAACACCCAATAAATCCAGCAACACGCCACTTTGAACCAATGTACTGATTGACATGATTTTTCCCCTCCTCCATTAGTACATAATGGCTTCAAAGAATGCTTGATTTTTCCAAAACATTAACTTGAGAAACTTGCTCATAAAGTTCTTCACTAATGCATCCATCATTTGCAACAAATGGCTCAAGAGAAGAAGAATGCTCTACCATACCAACATTCCGATGCAAACTTGTACTTGTAGAAAGACAATGATCAAACTTTGCATGCCTTTGCTCTTCTACCTTCAAAGAGGATGAAGTAGAGAGGAGAGAGCATGATGATGAATCCTTTATTCGGTACAGCTTTAGAAGTGTTTCCCAAGCACTTTTAGAGGTCTTGCAAAATCTCAAATTATATAAGATAGATCTTGTTACCGATAAATCAATGAAAGAGCTTGATCATTACATCGATGCCAAACCTCAACTTGCAACTCCATGAAGAATAGTTGGTGCCATCCAACATATCTCCGTCCGAACAAGTACGAATTGCTCCCAAATCTCTTGCCATAAGAACCAGCCAAGAAGATAAACCAGAAAGTATAAAATCTGAAAAATCAGCACCGGAATGTGTCGAAACCACACATTAGATGGATGCCTACAAGCCTTGTGTGCTAAAGATTTCAGCCTGAAATTGCATTACAAACTCAAAAAACCAGGAAGCAAAGAATTAGGTTAGCCTCCAACAAAGCTTTTTCCAGAACCCTTCTTTCTTGCCAAAAAGTGTGAACAATACACACACGGATAGGGTTGTAAATCTTGGACAGCCAAGTGCATTGTCGGAAGATCTTGGACAACAAATTGCAAGAAGAGACATGGCTGTTGGACAGCCCAAAACAGTCCCACGATGGCTGTTGTCGACTTTGCAGGACAGCAAAGTAGGTTCATTTTATGATGGAAAGACACGTGCCTTTACAAAATCAGTGGACTATGCTGATTTTTCAGATTTTGCTCTTACATCTCATGGAGATGTTGCCGAAGAACTATGAGCAGGCCAAGGGAGTACAATGTTGGGAGGATGCGATGCAAGATGAGTATGATTCACTCATGAAGAACCAGATTTGGGTTCTTGTTGATCTTACTCATGGGAAGAAGGCAATTGGTTCTAAATGGGTATACAAAATCAAGTATAACGCAGATGGTACCATTGAAAGGTACAACGCAAGGCTTGTTGCCAAAGGCTATGCTCAGCAAAAGGGGATTGATTATGAGGAGACTTTTTCTCCTACTGCTCGGATGACTACCGTGAGGGTAGTAACCTCTTTGGCTGCCCATTTTGGTTCCGGCAACTTGACATAAAGACAACATTTCTCAATGGTGATCTCAATAAGGAAGTGTACCATCAACAACCTGATGGTTTTTTGGTTGAAGGCTAAGAAGATAAAGTTTGTCTTCTCAAGAAGGCACTTTATGGACTGAAGCAAGCCCCGAGGATGTGATATCAAAAGATACATGCCTACTTTTGTGATCGTGGGTTTACTAATAGTCTAGCGAATCTACTCTTTATGTCAAGCATACTTTAGATTATATCATCATTATTTTGCTTTATGTTGATGATATTATTATTACGGGAAGTAATGAGCAGCAGATTGATGCCGTAATATTTTATTCTCGGTATGGTTTTTGAAACCTGAGATTTAGGCCTATTGCACTTTTATCTTGTCTTGAATTTGTACAAGAAGGGGCTGGAATTTCATCTCTCAAGAACGCTACATTGGGCAGATTTTGAAGCGGTTCAAGATGGAAGATTGCAAGCTGGTTGCTACACCTATGGAGACAGGCCTGAAATTAAGTAGTCAAGTTGATGGTGAACCATTTGATACTGCTTTATATTGTCAAGCTATTGGCTGTCTCATTTACCTATGTAATTCAAGACCGGACATTTCTTATAGTGTCTCACTCATGAGTCAATTCATGCATGCCCCGATGGCATCGCATTGGAAAGCGTTGAAGAGGATCTTTCGATATGTTCAAGGAACAAGAAGTCATGGACTGGTTTTTCCTGCTTGTGATGATGCATGTTTGGTTGGTTTTAGTGACTCGGATTGGGGTGGAGATCAAGACACTAGACGCGCTCTACAAGTGGACATTGCTTTTTTTATGGAAATTCTGCAATTTTTTGGTCAAGTAAAAAGCAGCCCACTGTTGCTACTTCTTCTAGTGAGACAACGATATTTTCAGCCACAACGGAGTGTTTATGGCTGAGAAGACTACTTGTTGACATGAAGTTTGGCGAGCCCTCAATCACTCTTGTCTTGAGTGATAGTCAAAGTGCTATTGCCACTGCACGGAATCCTGTTTTTCATGCGAGGACGAAGCACATCAAGATCCATCATCACTTTGTTCGGGAGAGACTTCATGATGGCGACATTTTACTTGAATATTGTCCTGCGGAGGATAATATTGCGGACCTCTTCACTAAGGCGTTGCCTAGAGTCAGATTTGAAGCTTTATGCAAAGCTTTAAATTTAATACCACGTGGTGGTTTTATTACATAGTGAAGATTTCAGTTTTTCTACATTGTCATTTAAGGAGGATGTTAGAAATAAATGACTATGCTGAAGTGAATCCATAGGTTACTTTGACCCAAAAGGTCGAGATTTGTGTAACCATGGGTATTTAGTTATTTAGGCCATCTTAAGTTTGTCTTAAGTTCAGTTGGACCGCTTAGGGGTCTAATTTTGTTTAGGGGTCAATAACATGTCTTTTGAAATCCATCAAATTCACTCATTAGTTACAATTGCACTTCCTTAATGCGCATAGCTTCTGACAATCTATTTATAGGTCACCATAAACACATCAGCAATATATATGATCAGAATTCAAGGCCCTAGAAAGAAGAAACTTGAAGAAAAAAGTGAGTTCAACTTACCTTTCGAAGGTCTTGGAGAAACTGCAACATTTCCACTGTTGCTACCTACAAATCCATTCATAAATGTTTCACTTGATGCCTTTAATAATTCAGAGTTTTCAAAATGGTCAAAATATTAGACAATTGCCTAAAATCTATTAACACAAATCATCAAAAACTTTTGCTTAGATGATATTGTAACCATCACCCACAACAATCTTCTACTACAACATTGATGGGTAAAATTAGAAGTGTATAATATCTATGACCGATTCTATGACTAGGAAGTAATAAAAGTTAACAAAAATGCCTTTAGAAATCACTTCAACTCAAAACATATGCATTCATGACAACATGGAAAAGCGAAAAGCATAAAACTTACATTCTCCTAGGTGTGATGATCTTACTAGCTTTCTTTTGTATTTTGTAACATTTGTCCACACTTGAGGCCCCAAATGCATAACCATCTTAAGCTTAGCATGTTTCTCCTAATGCACTTTACATAACTTATAAAAGAATCTTCCATTTAGCCCTCACGTCTAGCATGTTATCGGAGGTGAAATTGACTCGATATAGAGATTAGTTTCCTAACATGGTTAATTGTATAACAATTCTAACAAGCAAATACTTGAAAATAGACCAATTGATAGGGGCTTCTCCAAAGTATGAAGTTTAAAAAAATTACATCTAGACCACAAGTTAGTCTTTCTCTATAATCTATACCATTTCTACTACCAAACAAAGGAGTAAAGGGATGGAAGAGCAAAGATCTGAAGTGTTGATAGAAGGAGAGCCAGTTATTATATTTTGAGTACGCCCGAGGATGAAAAAGGAAGAGGCTTTGAAATCCAAGTGCCCATCCAATGGTTCAAGTTAAGTGAGAGAGTCTCACTAACACTCTCTCACTTAACTTGGACAATTTTTTTTTTCAAAAAAAAAAAATACAGGCCCCTCCCCTCACTGTCCCACATCCCCAAAACGAAATAAAAACCATTTTCCTCCCCCTACCCCCCCCCCCCCGGAATTAATTATCAGAGGGTGTCTGGCACCCACCTGCCCCCTCCTATTAAAAAAAAGGAAAAAGGTGCCTAAAAAAATTTGCAACAAACCTAACCACTGCCCATGCCTCCCATAACTAAGAAATTACCAAACAACGATGACTAATGAGCAGTCCATAAATTATTATGAACCTTCATTGGGATCTAAGCTCCAAAAAAGCGGCAAAGAAAGATCTGAAAGAGGTTTGGAGTGAAGATGATGGTTTGCATGGCAAACAGAATACTGATTTAGGGTTTAGGGTGCATCAGTGACTATCTCAAAGAAGTGAATGCTCACCAAAGGATTTGGGAGAGGTGAACGCTCACCAGAAGAGTGACAAGCTCTCAGGACCACAAGTCTCTCGGGGAAATCAATGCTCACCAGAAGAGTGACAAGCTCTCAATACAGGGAACTCACAAGACCTACACACTACTATGCCCATTTCGCTAGACCTAATTGCGTTTCGCTCCCTGCGACGGGCCATTTTGACTGAACGATACCCGAATCGCGCCAGGTACGATCCCTTGGGTTTGTATCGGGAGCACAAACCTGTGGATTGTATTCCTGGCATTATACACAAGTTCAAGTGTATGGGGGACAAGTGCGATTTGTTAGGGATTGTTGTTTAGGGTGTTATGTTAACTGTGTTATCTAATATCTCTCTCTCTCTCCTCCTAAACCCTAAACCCAAGCACGCAGACCCTAAACCCTAAACTCACACACACACCATGTCTCGTACACACACACACACACACACACACAAATCCTCTCAGGGTACCCCACGAGAGGACAAGATCTGCCAGCTTTGTTCCCTAGGGGCAGTAGAGACTACGGAGCATTTTATTTTCATTTGCCCAGCTTATTATGAGATTCGTGGGAGATACCATTGCTTGTTCAGGGATACACCAGTTACTTTGCGCTCACTTGTTACATATGAGGATCCACGTTGTGTTGCACTTATGGTCCGAGAGATGTTTCTATTACGACGGGATCTTCAGCCTTAGCATCAGATTGCTCCTGACACACAACTTCAGATTACCTCCTTTTTCTCCAGACGACGTTCACGACCAGTCCCAGACTTAGATGATGATGACGAGGATGAGGACACGACTTTCCACAGAGATCAGAGGCAGCGCACCTCCCAGCATTGCCCAGCAGCCAGACCTCTTCGTCCTACTACGAGGAGACGTCCTCCCTACATTCGACATCGGCAGCAGATCTCAGTTTCACTCCCCACTGCAGACTTTTTTCAGTAGCAGCAATAGCAGTGTCACCTCCAGGACTTGATCTGCGGCTTGCTTCCATTATACATAGCCATTTCTTGCTTTCTACCTTTTGGTTTAGTTAACACTGATAATTGTGTTTAGATTTATTATATATGCTTTTCTTTCAGTTTTTTGGAGACGTTTTTCATACGCTCCCAGATGGTCCACATACTTGATATGTACTTATTTGTCTTATATGCCTTTTGGCATGGAAAAGACATTAATAAAGCTTTCTTTATTTCTCTCTCTCTCTCTCTCTCTCTCTCTCTCTCTCTCTCTCTCTCTCTCTCTCTCTCTCTCTCACACACACACACACCATAACCCACCCACATGCACACCATAGCTCTCCCTCACCCACCATAGCTCTCTCTCCCTCACTCACCATAGCTCTCTCTCCCGCCCTCTTTCTCTCCTCTCTCACTGGCCCAGAACGCTTTTGCGGACAGTTCCGTTGCCTGTGCGCTTCTGTCTGTTTTTTTTTTTAATTAAAAAAATGCGTCCAAGGCCCGGACGCGTTCGCGTCCAGAAAAAAAATTGAAAAAAAAAATAGGATGTGTCCGACACCGCGTCCGGGGGTCCGACGCGGACGCGAAAAGCCCGCATCTGGCTCCGACCCGAGGCCCCGACCCTCATGTCTGGTTCAATAGAATAAGCGTAGAGAAATACATTATGGAATAAAGGGTGAGACATATAAATGCATTGCTAATCAAGAATTCAGATCAAGCTAACATGAAGATACAACAGAATATAGAAGGCACCATCCCAAAATGAGGCTGCAAGAATCCATACTTGGCACCTAACTATCTTCCCATCAGTACAACTTTGAGAGAGAGAGAAGCCTTATCTTGCCTACAAGAGTCTTGGCTTATTACCTAACTCACTTCTCATCACATTTAAGAGAGAGAGAGAGAGAGAGATTTATTAATGTCTTTTGATGCCAAAAAGCATATAAGACCAAGTAGTACATCACAAGTGTGTAGTAATCATAGGAGCATATTAGATCCGTAACCTAATAGAGAAAAGAACCAAGTCTAGCAAAACCAACAAATGCAAACGTGAAAATCTTACACAGGCCAAGTCTAGCAAAACCAACGATAGCTGATAAAAAGAGGAAGGGAATCCTCTTGCCCTCATCTGCTCTAGCTATCTGCATATATACAAACAAAGCTAAACAAAATCCTAATCAAAGAAGATCTAATATATCAATAAGGAGAAAGAGAGAGGACAATTTGAAGCCCATGTCGCCCTACGGCACATGAGCTCCACCAACACCAATTAGGACCTTGTCCATGCAAGATAGTAAAAAAGATTAACAACCCCTAGCTCTCTAGCCCAAGTAGCAAGGGAGGATTCTGACTCCCTCTCTACCACAACTTCCTACCTATATATGAGAGTGGAAGATATGAGGTGGGGATAACACAATGGAACTATGAAGATCACGAGAGGACATATGAGGCCTTCTACTTCCACATGGCAGACAGGCTGCTACACCTTCAATAGTCTTGTACAGCTATGTATTTCTCAAATCGTCATAGGTTTTCAGATCTGAGGATTGTGCCTCAAACACCTATCAAACATAACAAAAAGTAGCAAAATAATGTGGAACTGTTTCCTCTTTTCAAGAAGAACTGTTTCCTCTTTCCTCATTTTTCATTTGTAAATATGAGTTTTCATAATTTAAGACTGCTACCAGTTGACATGGCTCTGCACCCTGAAGACATAGTCACTTCCCACATAATCATCAGCAAGGACTACCAAAGAATGAAGCGCCAATTCGACAGTAGTTCATCAAACCCATTTCTTGATATCACAATAGCTCTTAAACAGAGTGTGTAAAACATCGACAGAAATGTACAAGTTTTAAATACTTCGATTTACAGACAATGTTAATTGTAATAGAAAGAACTGTCAGATTACTGCAACAAATTATTGAACCTTGTCTCAAAGGTTAAGTTGAAAAGATCTACGAACGTGTCCGTCTGAAACTATGAACAAGCTGGAAGATATGAAAATTTGAGAATAGTCGAGCTTATATAGAAACGTTTCTGAGAGGGACGATTGCAGGCATGAATAGGACCTTTCTAGATAGACTGAGAGTGCCATCAACATCAAAAAGCGCCATGACTCCAGGTTTGGGGACTGCCATTGACTTCCTGTCAAATGGATTCAATCGAGCTGCTGAACTATGCTCCCGTAGATTAGCTGCAGCAAGAGAATCAAATTCACCATACGAGTTTTAGGACAAAATCTCTTTCTCAAACAGACGATTTGAAAGTGGAGGCAAAAAACAACATTGGCATACAAAAGAATACATAAGTTGTGAATAATTGGCTGGTAAATCAAACTTGAGAGATTTCAACGAATAATCTGAACAGCTGGTTTAATTTTTTATAAGAAAAAACTTAAGAGCAAAAAAGATTCAAAATTATTCACATCAGACATTTGTCTCAGAAACAGAAACTGGAGGCTCTTACGTTGCTAATAGCGCCATCATAGAATGAATGACAGCAACTGTGAGATATAAAAAACACAGAATGACTGATTAAGTTTTCAACAAAAGTGAGCCAAAAAAGCTGCAGAGCAATGCAGATTAGACATTAGTCTGTTTATCAGGAGCAGGAGGCTCTTACCCTGCTACCGACACCTTGACAGAGTGCATAACAACAACTGTGAGGATACAAAATTCGGATCTAATCACTGTAGGCAGAACTGTTCTGAGAATAAGAATGAGCTGCTGACAGATGGATTCAGGTACTACGATAAGCTGAAGCAGAAAATATATTACACAAAAGCTTCGAAGAAAAAGCGCTGGTGAGATGGATCTGCCAATAATGGAGTGGTGAATCTTACCTAATGCACAAGCGATTGTGTGGCTCTGCTGCTGCTGATCTATGCTGACACTGCTCGACGATCCTCTCTCTCTCTCTCTCTCTCTCTCTCTCTCTCTCTCTCTTTCTGTCTGTGTGTGTGTGTGTGTGTGTGTCTCTCTCTCTCTCTCTCTCTCTCTCTCTCTCTCTCTCTCTCTCTTTCTTTCTTTCTTTCTCTCTGTTTAAAGAAGGCTTTAAGTACTTTCTCTTAGTTTTGTTGGCCCCTCCATTCTCATGTAGGGACGGACCTAGGCCCCCTTGTGTCACCTCTAGGGGTACCCGAGAGGTTCTAATGGAATTGGCATTATTTCTCAAAAATCGATATCATAAAAAGTTTTACGGCTTTCAATATAACCTAATAGACCCTTTCCTCAGTAACAATCATCTCAAAGTCGAGAAGCTTCAAAATACGGAGGTTTTTTTATAAATTGCGAGAGAAGAGTCCGTCATGTAAAGGCATCATGTTGTTATACGCATGGCTTCACCCTCATCCAACGATGCTTCGTCGTGATGAAGGCATCCCTCTAGGCTCTTTGCTATTATACGCATGAAGCCTCCGTTATGGCAAAGAGATCATGTATTGTGCATTGTTGGGGGATGAGGGTTGGGCCCTACTTGCACCCTTAGTTGCAATGCAAAATGTGCTCGAAGGGTTTCAAGGCAATGCGTTGCACTTCATGCGAGGAGGTTTTGCACTTGTAGTAGATGGCAAAAATTCATTGGTTTTAAAAATATAAAATTTTGAAGTAGCTCCGTATTTAAATCACCAACTATTCTCACACATGCAAGAACTCACACACCTAAGGAGGCTAACAATGTTTGTACATCTATATATATATGTGTATACACTCACACAAACACACACACACAATAACAAAAGTGACAAATTTGTATTATGGAAATAAAGATAAAAAAAAGTTGGCATGTGGTGATTGTATGAGAGGCCAAGTCCAAAAACCCTAGCATGCCATTGTTTGCCTCCGCTCCCTCCCAAGGAAATATCTTTTTTATAATTTTTTTGACGATATGTCAACCTAAAGGTCAAGAGTCCCTCAATCAGCTTCACACCCATAAGTGTAAATGTTCTCAAATTTGGTAAATAGCATTGCCTTGTGTTACTTGGAGTAGCTTATTCTAGGCTAATGTAGTCCACCCATATATCTATAAAATTAGTTAATAAATACATACAACACGGAACAAAATACATTTTATACTCAAAATACATGTTATTTATTTGGAGTCCATATATCTATACATTCTACACATAGGATACAATCACAATTGCATGTTCCATTTTATGACTCCAAATATATTGATTGGAAATTACAAGGCAAATGCCACATCACGTGAATCAAATTGTGTGCCTCTGATTTCCAAGCATGGATCATCGCAAATAACTTCTTTTTTTAGTGGTATATTTAACCTATGCATCATGTAATTTTTTACACTCAAAGGTGATGAGTGGCCCTCTTGCAACATAACAACTCCGACAGTCGTATCACACATGTCAATGTTAATGACGAAAGGTATATTTTGGATCTGCTATTCATAAAATGAGAGTCAAGATGATTTAGTCAAACCAAAAGATACTATTTTAAACTCATTATGGCCTTACATCATCTAGATGTAATGATACCTCATGCAAAAATGAATATTTGTGAAACATTTTGCTCCATTTAATCAATCTATGAGATCATCTAGTCTAGCTACTAGGTATTTAGCTTAAATGATAGTTTTATTTGGGCCCTTGTAATCTATGCACCCATCTTTCTTATTCTTAAGTAGAACAGGTGCTCCCCAAGGCGATTTGCTAGGCCCTCCTAGGATATTCCTCCTTACGACTTTTCCCTCTTCCTACAAACCTACGTGATTGTTGGAAAATGGGGGGGCCACCTAACATTAAGCCAATTTTGCAATCTGTAGACCGAGAAACTAGTAAATCATGTGGAAGTTGATTAGGAAAAACGTCATTGAATTCTCGTTTTAAATCTTGTATGATTTCTTACTCTTAATGAGAAATTTCAGTGTTACAATTATAAAACACATTTACATCAAATTCACCAACAAAATCACAATGAAATCGAGATTTTAAAACAAGATAATACATTTTATAACTAGAATCATTCACTTTTTCCATTAGCTCAAACATGGGAGTACATCGATGTCTTCTAGAATAGAGACAACTTCATCATTTACAACACTAAATACCAATGAATGATTTTTAGAATCTATATTCAGACTATCAAATTTGTTATAAATCCACTCATATCATAAAATGATGTCGCTGAAATCAAGGTTCAGGACATGAAGCTCAACATAGTCATGCATCTGAAGCTCTAGAGTGGGGACTTTAAAAATGGACCATGTATTGATAGTCACTAGCCATGGTGGACACTTGGAGAGCAAGGTGAAAAGCAACAAAGAGCACTCCACCACAACACATCAGACAATAGCATATCAAGAGCAAGAAGCCAGCAGCACACGTAGTGGACAGACGGACACAAATCAACACCAAGTACATGGCCATCGTTGAGAAGAAAATCGCAGTAGCACCAGAGAGCACACAGGTGCCAACACTACCGACCTTCCTAAACGCCATCATGAATGCTCTACTACCCAGCATTAGCAAGGCAAACCCTCACGCGGAGGAGCCGCACCAAAACAACAAAGGCAAAGGAAACGAGGCAAAAGGAAGAGAGCAAGGGACAAACAAAGAAGGCATTTTGATTAAAAAGCCCCCAAGGTATTGAACAAAATCACAACCAAGCAGACGAGGTGAACAACCACAATGGGCAAACGCAAAAAACCCTGACCAGCAACTACAATCATGAAAAAATCACAAACTCTTGAGCATCACGAACAACAACCCACGAGTCAGACACAATGCACAGAAGGCAAAGCACAAAGGAAGAGAAAAGTAGAAAAAGTAACACCTCAAAAGTAGAACTAGAAAGCCGAAGAACATAATGCTATCATTAACCAAAAAGGATCAAAAGTATAGCCAGTGGCGAAATATCCACCCACTTGGCCAACATCTCTTACGACATATTTAAAAGTCATATTATGTGTTGTCTGCGCGAAACAGTCGAAGAACATCTTAAGAGAAAAAAATTTTAACTAAGTTTGTCTGCGGCAAAGGTAGTCTATGTGTAGCAAGTCTACCAACTAGTCAAAAAAAGACTAAACAGTATGGCGGTAGCAATCAGCTATAGTCATCATGTCATTTGATCCTTTATCAGCAACTCCTTTTGTCTGACATTGTAATCACAAACATTTCTGATTAGCATCATAGTAAAAGCAAATCAATTAAGTCATCATAAGAGTAATAAAATGTGTGTGTGTGTGTGTGTGTGTGTGTGTGTGTGTGTGTGTGTGTGTGTGTGTGTGCTTTTGAACCTCACAAATTATCCAAACAAAACTGCACATTATCACTACTGGAGAAGTGTGAGAAGTTCCCTCGGTGCATGCACTATTGGTAACAATAGGCAAACACAATAATGGAGTTAAGTTTAGAGCTAGGTACGCGGTGATAGCGGAAGTAAGAGCAGACAATCAGACAAAGCAATCAAAAGCTCAGACAAAGAGCGGAAAGCATTGACAGAACCTGAACGCAGAAATAGACAGCACTTTATTCAGATTGATTATAACAAAATACAAGTCAGTGATACAGGTGAGCACAATACAATAGCGGGAGCAACCGCGTGCTCACAAAGCTAACTACAAACTGTAAAAGCTATGAGCTTATTACTGACGATCCGTCTGAAGAGAAGAATCAATGCATGAAAGCATCTACTGTGTCTGTCTCAACGAATTCAATAAATCCATGTTCTTAATCATTGATCAACTGCATACATATTGAATGATCCATATGCTATTTACATTTATGCAGATGAGTGCACAACCTTCGCGTGAGGAGGCCGATAAGTCGAGCTTTTCCGATATGTCGACCAGGCTGGGTATACCCGATAGTTCGTCCAACTCCGATATGTCGGCCATCTTCTCTTGCTCATCTTTAGTAGTTGAGTTGCGCGACAATGCAAGTAAATATGCAGCAATGAATGGAACTAGATTAACATGGGATTTAGGAGAGTAGAGGAGATAATTTAACACCCCCCCCCCCCCTTGATCTAGATTTGTGAATGCTTCAATCTTCAAACTAAGCAGTGCACAAAATTTGTTGTGTGCATCAATGCTCAATGCCTTGGTAAACACATCTGCAACCATGCCCTGCGTTCATGGCAGTATGTTAAGCTCACCTCTTTGTCGAGGATCTTGCCCCTAACATAGTGATATCGGATCTTGATGTGCTTACTCCTGGAGTGAAATCTAGGGTTGGCCAATAAGACAATTACACTCTAATTATCACATAATATGATTGTCAGGACATACTGGTTCAAACTAATATCTGCCAATAAATTCCTCAGCCAAAATGCCTCTTTAATAGATTGAGAAGCAGCAATATACTCTGATTTTGTAGATGAAGAGCAATAGAGATTTGCTTACGACTGTTCCATGATATAGGACTGCCATTGAAGAAGAATGTAAATCCAGATGTGGATTTACGATTATCTACATCTCCTCCCCAGCTTGCATAAGAAAATCCACTAAGCCAATGAAGATTGTCAATGTTGACTTCTCCATAGCAGAAGCACTGGTCCACAGTTGCTCGAATGTATCTCATGACTCTTATAAGAGCCTTCCAATGGGTAATGCCAGGATTGGCCATGACATTGGCCGAGTGAGCTGACCGCAAAAGCAATGTCAGGTCTTGTGCAAACCATTGTATATTTGAGAGATCCAAGTATCGATCGATAGGGATATTCTCTCATCTGCTCCTCTTTCTGCTTAGTCTGAGGACATTGGTCCTTTGACAAGTGCAAGTCTGGTTCCATTGGCGAGTGAGCTAATTTACAGCTAATCAAATTATATTTGATAAGAACATTGTGATGAAACCTTTGCTGAGTAATAAATATCAATCATCTCACTCTGTCTCTATGGATTTGAATGCCCAAACCGAAGTGAGCGTCGCCCAGATCAGTCATGTCGAACTCAGAAGACAACATCTATTCAGGGTCCTTCACCAGATTGGTATAGTTGATGAAAAGCAATGTATCATCTACATATAGGATGCAGATAATTATAAAGGATGCTGCACTAACTTGAAGTAGACGTTGTTGTCAGCCATACTTGGTTGAAAGCCTTGTCGAATGAGGAATGTGTTGATCCTCTGGAACCAAGCTCTGGCTGATTGCTTCAAGCCTTAAAGTGCCTTGTGGAGTTTGCAGACATGATGCTTCATACCTCTACTTTCAGGTCGGCTACTGCAGCATACGATAGGAGGGCCCTAAATCATCTGCAGTTCTGCAGACAGACAAATCGTTGCTCTGACGTGTGATAAAAAAAACAGAAAGTGGCTCACAAATACTTCCATAGACACTAGCAGAAAGAAAAAGCAACACTGCTCTTGAATGGTCTGCTTCAAGATCGTTTAACCAGAACAAAACAAGACTGCTTTACATTTCCATTATAGCTGAAATCGTTCATTGTGACTTCATCACAAAATCAGCGACAGACAGACATACAGCTTCACATAGAAAGATACATGCCGACTTCACTTTGGATTGCGCTCATCTCTTCTGAGAACTTGACTACTAGACTGAAAGTCTCGTTGTAGTCAATGTTAGGGATCTGAGTGAATCCTCATGCTACTAGCAGCATATGACTAGCCATATCGGTTGTTTTGAGTCCCATACACCATATAGTACCAAATGATATGTTCACCTTGGTGACAATAACACTCAGGCTATCAAAGGTGAAGGTACAATAAGATTGAGCTTTGTCAATGGTCAATGTAAGCTACCTTCAAATGTCCTTCATGTACCAAATCTGTATACAAATCTGCTCTCTGTTAGCAGAATTACAGATCTAGAAGATAAAGTGAAATTTGAAGCTGATCAATGTAAAGTAGTTGATAGGATAGACAAGATCCTAGCACTCGGAAAGAGACATGGATACTTGTATAGATTAAGTCATTGCTATTCTGCCTCTAGTCAAGCACTTAGTACTTCTATTCAGATAAATAAAAGTTTACTTTGGCATTACACTTGGTCATTTGAATCATGCTTTTGTACAACAAATGTCTAAGCAATCCATTGTTCCTGATCTCAACTATCTTGACAAGAAAGTCGAATTATCTGTCTGTCAAGACTGTCTAGACGGTAAACAGACCAAGCAACCATTTAGATAAAGCCATCAGCATACTACTAGAGGATTACTAGATGTTGTACATACATATATCTGTGGCCCAATGAAGAATCCTTTACTGAAGGATGCAAAGTATTTTATAGCTTTTATTGCTGAATTTTCTAGAAGAACTATGGTATATTTTATTAAGAAGAAATCAGAAGCTTTCAATTGCTTTAGAATTTTCAAAGAGCGTGCAGAGAAAGAGATTGGTAAGAAAATTAAAGCCTTGAGGTCCGTACATCTCTACCGAATTCAAGGAGTACTGCCAGAGCCAAGGCATTGAACAATAGTTTATCACTCCTTATTCGTCTCATTCTAATGGCTTAGTCGAGAGGAAGAATCGTACCCTGGTTGAGTCAACTAGATGTATGCTAGCACACTCATCTTTGCCAAAGAACCTATGGGCTGAAGCTATCTCCACTGCAACCTACATCCAGAACAGATGTTCGACCAAGGTTCTCTCAGGTAGAACACCCCATGAGGTGTGGACAAGCCCAAAGCCTTCATTGAAGAACCTTTGAGTATTCAGATGCATCACCTACATGTAGATCCCAAAAGAGACAAGGAAGAAATTTGACTTCCAAGGTCTCAAGACAATCTTCATAGGATACACTTCATCTGACAACACTTACAAGCTGTACGACCCCGATACCCAGCAGATCTTATTCAGCCGGGATACAGTCTTTATCAAGGATTAGTTCATCGACTTCAAAGGGAAAGGCATTGTTCCAAGTGAACCTTCAACGCCTTCCATTGACAAGACTCTTCGAGCCACTGGCTCAAGCGTGCCTATAATCGATCAACTACCTGACATTGAGTCAGACGAAGATGTTGCTGCTACTCAACAACAACAAATCCAAGGATTGAATTATCAACCGACACTTCCTCCAAGAAGATCAAGCCGAGTGCGCACACAGCCCACAAGGTATACTCCTCTGTTAATGCAGGAATCGACATCAGTCGATGAGGCACTTAGCCAACCAGACTCCGATCTTTGGAGAGAAGCAATGGATAGAGAATATTCCTCTCTGATCAAAAACCAGACATGGTCACTAGTTGAAGCTCTTGTTGGATGCAATCTCATCGATTGCAAATGGGTCTTCAAGATCAAATACAATGTCAATGGAGCGATTGATCGAAAGAAGACACAACCAAAATCAAGAAACCAAGAGATGTCATTGGATGCTTCTTGATGGTTTGTCATGAAGGCATCATGATCTAATTCTTGAGTAGGCTATGGAGCTTCTGCAGCTACATTTGCCACTTGATTTGACTTCTATTTTTTGCTTGCAGTATCCGACAGTCTTGAATCTCATGGTTGAAATGCTTGTAGTATCTACAAAACATCTTCTTCTTTGTCGTGACGATGTGTCGGCGGTCTCTAATCTTTCTTTGATGACTTCGAGCCTTTCTTTTCTGCTTAGTCAAGTCTTTGTTGGTGTATAGGGCGTGAGAGTCAACAGTCAAGAAACTGGAGGCTTCATTCTTTCGAGAGTCTTCCTAGAACAACATTGTGATGACTCTTGAAAGAGTCAGTTCGGGGTGTGTCGTGATGATCATTACCCAACTGTCTTATGAGCTTGGCAAGCTTGATAGCAGTGTCATTACTACGTCTTGATCGTCGATGACAGATCCAACAGCGGCCATTTGCTTCAGTAGGTTCTTGAACTGGTTAATGTGATTTTGAAGGGAATCACTATTTGCCATCTTGAGGGAGTAAAATTTATTCTTGAGATGTAGCTTGAAGCTATATTTCACACTTCATATAATGTGCTCAAGATGTCCCAGACTTCCTTGGATGTCTGAGCTTTGTAAACATGGCCGATTTGCATGTCCGAGATGTTGAGGATGATTAGTGCAAATGCTTTGTCGTCCTTCAGCTTCCATCGAGAGATTGCTACGTCGTCGGCTTTGCATCTTGCCTCTTCACATGTAACAACGTCATACAATTCCTTAGCCATTAGCATAGTTCTCATCTTAAATTTCCATAGATGATAATTGGCTCCATGAAGCTTGTCCATGATAGGACTGGCTTTCCCTTGGAAATCCACGTGGAAGATTAGTCTAGATGATAGTAGTAATTATCAGTGACTTAAGTATGAGAATCTAGTATTAGATTATTGAGCAAGAAAATAGTTATCCTATCGGCTAGTAGGATCAGGTTCTGTGGAAAGCTTATCAGGCTATAGAAATAGCTCTGACATAAAACCGCTTAAGAAATCAAACGGTTTCTGATATTAAAGCTCTAAATAATTAGAGAATAGTAACCTATTGCTCTGATACCATGCTGAAGAAATGTGAGAAGTTCCCTCGGTGCATGCACTATTGGTAACAATAGGCGAACACAATAATAGAGTTAAGTTTAGAGCTAGGTGCGCAGTGATAGCAGAAGCAAGAGTAGACAATCAAACAAAGCAATCATAAGGTCAGACAGAGAGCAGAAAGCATTGCAAATACTGATAGAACCTGAATGCAAAACTAGACAACACTTTATTCAAATTGATTGCACCAAAATACAAGTCAGTGATACAGGTGAGCACAATACAATAGCGGGCAAAACCGCGTGCTCACAAAGCTAACTACAAACTGTAAAAGCTATGAGCTTTTTACTGACGATCCATCTGAAGAGAAGAATCAATGCATGAAAGCATCTACTATTTTTGTCTCAACAAATTCAATAAATCTGTGTTTTTAATCATTGATCAATTGCATACGTATTGAATGATCCATATGTTGTTGAATGATCCATATGCTATTTACATTTATGCAGATGAGTGTACAAGAGAAGACGTGGAGTCGTTGCGCCATCAGGGAGAAGATCGTGGCTATTGTCATTGTCAAGTTGGTTGCGCAGTACAGAGGATGAGGGTGAGGAGGCCGATAAGTGGGGCTTCCCCGATATGTTGACCAAGTTGGGTATCCCGATAGTTCATCCAACTCCTATATGTCAACCATCTTCTCTTGATCATCTTCAGTAGTTGAGTTGCACGACAATGAAAGTTGTTGGAATTTAATCTAACTCCTAATCATCCCAACAGCCCTTCTTCCTTCTCTAATTTTTACTCTCTCAAATACAACCTACAGAAAATGAACTGTTTTTTAACAGTCTACATATTTGAACTAATTGTCACCACATCCTGCATTTTTACTCAAGTTTTTCCATAGGCAAAAAACCCGACACCCGACACTGTCATTTCTTTTTTTCCTTAATTTGCAACTAAGTGTTTTAGTGACACTTATCTAAGTTGCTTTTGGGCCATTTTGACACTTCCAGAAAAATGACACTTTTTGCAAAAAATGCGACACTGCAGTTTTACACGGATTTCTACACAGGCAAAAAACCCCAACACTGTAGTTTTACACGGGATACTACACAAGTGACACTACAGATTTACACGGGATATTACACGGGCGACACTCTGCAGAAATACACAGTATTCCATGTATAGACTGTCTACGTATTCACGCTCCAATAACAACTATCTAATTAGGTAGTCAATTAGCTGTTAAGTAATCTTGTAAATGTAAAGCTAGAATAATGCAAGATCTTCCAATTGCTATAAATGTAAAGGAGCGAATGAAGATGGGAGAAGAACAGATCAGAAGTCATTGTAAGTGTCATCAAGGGTCATCTGTCAGAGATCAAATCACCAGAATGGGGCTTACAGTAGTTGACTTCGTAGAGTTAGTGATCATAGAGAGAGAGAGAGAGAGAGAGAGAGAGAGATATTCAGAATGTTAGCAATTGTTTTGAGCTTATAAGTAGGATCATGCGCTTATCAGTGCGATTGTATTGTGATTTGATCATTGTGTTTACAACTTATTATACAGATTCGCTAATGTTCTACACTCTTTCTGCATTCTTGTTGAATAATAACTCTTACTCCTCTTACACAAACATTGTTATCAGAGAATTGTATGGCTGTCTTTGATGCCTAAATTGATTCTACATTCTCTTCATACCAAGTTATTAGTACTAGAGGATTGCATGGCTATCTCAAACACCTAATCGTTTTCGCAATCTCTCTTTTATGGCAGTTTACGACTCCTACGTTGATAATCTGATTCAACAGCTCATAAAATCCATTCTTTAAGTAATCCATGATCCAGCTATCAAGAATTTTTTGTTTCTTCAGTTGACATCAATCCAAATATCAACCGGAGTGGTATCAAAGCTGATATTTCACATTCCATTCGATCCCACAGATTGGTATCAGAGCCACAAGTTTACTGAATTACTAGAGTCTAGGACTTATAGTAGAACTTAACACATTTTTGGTTCTATAGAGATGATTCATTTAGTTTATGTTTTATCTCTATTACTCGATTACAATGGAAGGTTCAACCTTAGAGATCCGCCTCATCAACAAATTCAACGGAGATGACTTCCACATGTGGAAGTTTCAAATGAGGATGATCGTGATCGAGAAGGAGCTCTAGGGATACATGAATGGTTCTATAGCCAAACCGGCAGAACCCAAACAACTTCCAGCTTGGGAAGCAAAGGATGGCAAGGCTCTTGCCATTGTATCCCTGAACCTAAAAGACACTCAAATCACTCATGTATCCAACTTCACTACCTCCAAAGAAGCGTGGGATACACTTACAAGCATCTACGAGACCTCATATGTTTTACTCACCTCTTCTTGAGGAAGAAGGTACTGACACTCAGAATGAGTGAAGGCACCTCAGTCAACGACCATATGAATGAGTTCAAACAGTTGCTAAACCAACTGGCTGCAATAGGTTCGCCTATCTTAGAAGAAGACTCTACCATGTCTCTTCTTGCCAGTCTTCCATCCTCCTACGACAATTTAGTGTTGCTTCTTAGCAATACTCCTGCATTGTCTCTCCAAAAATTGACAGCAAGTTTGTTGCAGGAAAAAGTTAGGAGGAAAAGCTTGTCTACGACAATGAGTACCAAATCCATGGCACTCTACTCAAACAAGCAGCAGTCCAAGAAGAAGAAAGGCTTCAAGGATAAGAAGACAAAGGCAGAACAGCCAGTAGCATTGCAACCACAACATCAACAACATAGTCAATCATCATCCAAGACCAAGCTATTTTGCAGATATTGCAAAAGAACCAACCACGACATCAAAGACTATCACGTCCTCAAGCACAATGAAGCGAGGAAGAAGATGCAGAAGCAGCAAGAAGGCAACTCTGACATAGTTAGAGATTCACAAGATGATGATAAAGTGCTGATGGTACAGGATCAACCTAGTAGAGATGCCCATCAATGGTATCTTGATTCAGGTGCTTCTCAGCACATGACGCCATGCAAAGACTGTTCTCTACACTCACAGCTACAAAATCAAAGTATATCTTCTTTGGTGACTCCAGTTCACATCAAGTCAAAGGCCAAAGCTCTATTCGACTACAATTCTCTGATGACATCACTAGGCAGCTTAATGGTGTACTTTATGTACCTAAGTTAACAAAAAACCTATTGTCTATTAGCAAGATCACAGATCAGGGCTATAGAGCTTTGTTCACTACCAGTCGATGTACTATTTTAGATGAGAAATCCTCTCTACTTATAGAGAAGGAACCAGTGTTGGAATTTAATCTAACTCTTACTCATCCCAATAGCCCCTCTTCCTTCTCCGATTTTTACTCTCTCAAATGCAACCTGTAGAAAATGAACTGTTTTTTAACAGTATGCATATTTGAACTAATTGTCGTCATAGTCTGTATTTTTACTCAGGTTTTTCCACGGGCAAAAAACCCGACACCCAACACTGTTGTTTTTTTTTTTCCCTTAATTTGCAACTAAGTGTTTAGCGACACTTATCTAAGTTGTTTTTGGGCCATTTTGGCACTTCAAAAAATGCGACACTACATTTTTACATGCAGTTTTTGATAGGCAACATTTAGGGCAAAATGCGACATTGCATTTTTACATGCAGTTTCTGACAGGTGACACTGCAGTTCTACACGGGTTTCTACACAGGGAAAAAACCCGACACTGTAGTTTTACACGGGATACTACACAGGTGACACTACAGATTTACACGAGATATTACACAGATGACACTCTACATAAATACACAGTATTCCATGTACAGACTGTCTACGTCTTCACTCTCCAATACCAACTATCTAATTAGACAGTTAATCAGCTGTTAAGTAATCTTGTAAATGTAAAGCTATAATAATGAAAGATCTTCCAGCTGCTGTAAATGTAAATGAGCAATTGAAGATGGGAGAAGAACGTATCAGAAGTCATTATAAGTGTCATCATAAGTCATCTGTTAGAGATCAAACCACCAGAATGGGTTCTTACAGTAGCTAACTCCTTAGAGTTAGTGATCATAAAGAGAGAGAGAGAGAGAAAGAGAGAGAGAGAGAGAGAGAGAGAGAGAGAGAGAGAGAGAGAGAGAGAGAGAGAGAGAGATTCAGAACGTTAGCAATTGTTTTGAACTTGTAAGTAGGATCACGCGCTTATCAGTGCGATTGTATTGTGATTTGATCGTTGTGTTTATAACTTATTATACAGATTCGCTATTGTTCTACACTCTTTCTGCATTCTTGTTGAATGATAACTCTCACTCCTCTTACAGAAACACTGTTATTAGAGAATTGTATGGTTGTCTTTGACGCCTGAATTGATTCTACATTCTCTTCATACCAGGTTATCAGTACTAGAGGATTACATGGTTGTCTCAGACGCCTAATCATCTTTGCAATCTCTCTTTCATGACAGTCTACGACTCCTACGCTGATAATCTGATTCAACAGCTCATAAAATCCATTCTCTAAGTAATCCACCATCTTGCTATCAAGAATTCTTTGTTTCTTCAGTTGACATCAATCCAAATGTCAACCGAAGTGGTATCAGGACTGATAATTCACATTCCATCCAATCCCACAGATTGGTATCAAAGCCCACAAAAGTGGTATCAGAGCCCACAAAAGTAAATATGCAGCCATGAATGGAACTAGATTAACATGGGATTTAGGAGAGTGGAGGAGATAAATCCAACAATCACCACAATACCAAACATACGAATATTAAAGTAAATCAAATTTGTATAGAGCCATCACAGTCAAACATATCATATTGACCAAAGCTAACAACCAGCAAAAGCTCCGAGTTGAGGAGAATATGCTCACCTGCATCCATCCACAACAACAACCATCTTAGAACAGGGACATGATTGTGGGAATTATAGGTGTCTACACATACTCTAAATTGTTATCCATGTCACAACAAGTAGTCATTGCCAAGTTAGGTGACTCTAATTTTGTCCATATCATGAGTAAAAAGTCGGACATTGTTTCAACTTTACTCAAAGTTACAAAATCATAAGGTTAGCAGTGTATAATCAGTGCTTGAAAGTCAACAATTACAAACTACGACTAGAGTAGAAAATTACATCCAGACTAGTTTTATAGTAGAGTCCAAAACTATCTACCATTACCCTTTTCAAAATGCTTATCGAAACACCATCCCTTTTTCTAGGTAACAACTTAGAAAAATGTTTATTGCACTGTCAATTTCAAATTGTCAGATAAGTTTATATAGACTTTAACAGACAGGTCTAATCCAAGTCATATAACTAAACCCATCATATAATTTATATTAGAAATAGTCAAAGTGTAACCAAAGGTTTAAACAAAAAGCAGTACACTTCAAAAGAAACCTCGTTAATGAAAGTTAAGCATCAACGAGTAGTAAATTCATGATCATTTTATGGCATTTCAACTCTTCATACCCGTTAGTAGCAACAACCATATAGAGGGGATTAGAAGACTGTTCACACGAATTTTTTCATTGTTAACATTCAGAGTGTTGTACAAAGTCTGATCAAAAGAACTCAAGACAGTTCGTTCATTGTGATCATAGTGACTGAAACAAGCAAGTAAATCATGAGAGCATTTCTTAATTAGATGTGTGTGTGTGTGTGTGTGTGTGTGTGTGTGTGTGTGTGTGTGTGTGTGTGTGTGTGTGTGTGTGTGTGTGTAATGAAAAATCCAACCCTACGTAAAAAGGTCGCATATGTATGTATGTATGTATGTATGTATGTATGTACATATATAGATAGATACAAAAGATTTGTTTGGTCCATTGTAATTGGTTAGAGTTCTTCATGTTGGAGACACGTGCTCAAACCTTGACAATTGCATAGTGACATTTCCAGGCATTGTGCTTTACACTCTAAGGGGCTTGGCTTGGCCATGGTTGTAAAAGTAGTGTATAAAGACTCTTGTACAAATTTTGATAACCTTAATAGTATGAAATAGTGCGGATATTGTTGCAATACCATGGGTGAATCTGGCACCACAAGTTCAAAAAAGTTTTGTTCGACTGTAACATCACTCTAATTACATCAATAACATTCATTATCATAGGAATTGAAACTTTGATGATTGAGAACTATGCACTTATTGATTTTCTTAATATGGTTGAAATTTTATCTCAAATGCCATAAACTTCTGTATTGATACAATGCTAGGTGTTGCATTCTTATTGTTGGTATACTTTCAATAGAAGTGTTGAATATTTCCAATTCAATATCAATAACTAATCACTAAAAATGATGTGTCTACATAAGGTTGGTGTATTTTTTCTACAATGTTATTAAGAGAGACACTAGAAATAATGAGCCAATGAATTTTTTTATAGACTTGTACCACAAAGAACCTGTAAATTAATTGACAGTAGACAAGTGTCACGATAATCGAGTTGGAGACATTAAAATATGTTTGCATGAGGCAGATAGCCCACTTAACGAAATTGTTCCTATAAATACCAAGATTTGCTCTTTGAAAGTGAGTGCAACAATTTTTTTATTATAAAAGAAGTGCCTCGTTCAAATATATCTTAATGGATCCAACTCAATCATCGTGTATTAGACAAATTCCATCATTGACACCTGTTTACTATCACTTGTTCTATAGGCTCTTTGTAGTTCAAGTCTATTACAACTTTCATTGGTTCATTATTGCTAGCGTATCTCTTATTGAGATCATGGAAAACTTACACCAACCCTATGTAGAAAGATTGTATATGTATGTTGCAATCACAATTGACTATGTTGTAAACAAGTCAATTTAAATTGAGATTATGTTGGTATACAAACAAATGAATTATTTAGCCATTCTTGCTATGTCTTCACACTTATGTAAATAGTGTCTTCTACTTATAATTGCATATTCATGCTTTCTTATATACATCTTCCATTAGTATATAGGTCATTTCTTGATTTTATTTATTGGTTTGATTGAAAAATTTGTCATTGATTGTGTAATTGCATGATTCATATGATCCTAGATTGGCCCTTCTAATGAGCTTTGATTCATTGTCTTATGGCTTATGAATTAAAAGATAAATCAATAATTTTCTATCTCTATTGGTCAAGGAAGTACCACATTGAAATTAACTTATACAATCTAGTTATTCTCAATATAGTTTTTCTGGTGTTTGAAGTCAACAAAGTTGAAAACTTCAAGAGGAGTATTAGGTATATTCCTCGTGTTTCGAAAACATAAACATCTATCATGCAATCAATCATGTGCTTAATTACCAAAATATAAACATGTTGAAAAGAGCAAAAGACACCCAAGCAATGTTGAAATTTGACGTTTAGGGTTGCCCTTCATGCTTATTTTCATGACTTCTTGAGCAATGTTTGTGGTCGTCATGCGATGTCCTTACATGCCCTTCAAACATATGACATCTTCACACAAAAATTGCCCTATGTGACCCTAATAAAACTTGTCCTTCAAATTACATTTGTCAAAAGATGAACTTTCATGTAGATTTCATGTTGTGTTCTTCAATATTTAATTTCAAGTAGTAAGTAAATAGTTTATTAGCATGTATACATATACCTTTCCCATATCAAATTTCAATGTCATGTACTTTTAATACATCAGCGCTTTTCAAGACAATATAACATTCAATGTAAGCTTTATAGGCCCAAAAGGAGCTATTAGCCTAATAACAAGTTGGTTCTCTCGTTAAGCCCTCCACAGTAATCAATAAGAATAATAAGCCAATAAGGGCCCAATGTAGAACAAATAATACTTAACAAGGGCTAACTATCCTGCAAGATAGTTATTTTTAGTTAAGTTAGCTATAAGTAGACAAGAGACATCACTTTTGAAAATTGGAATTGTGAAGTCTAGGGCCATAGCCCACCCTACATTTTAATAGAATTCGAAGATAACTATTTCTGAACTAGTTATGAAAGATATGACCTAGCTATGATACCGCGTTGAAGAATAAGCTCTAAATAAGTTGAATAAATTTCAAGTCTAAAACTTTGAAAGCATGAAAATTGGATCTTTGAAGTCCGAGGCCACGACCTACTCTACATGCTAAAGCTTGAAACTTGAGAGTTGAAACAACACGTGCAAGAGTGCAATGACTAGTAGAGTGTAGACTGCAATGACTAGTAGAACAAAAAGGGAAGACCATAAAAAAAGAAGTCTCAAAGTTTGGAAATTGGAATATTGAAGTGTAGGGCCACTGACTAGTAGAACAAAAAGGAAAGGCCATAGAATAAGAAATCTTAAATTTGGAAATTGGGATATTGAAGTGTAGGGCCATGGCCCACAATGCAACTTTATTCTTCAATGAAGAAGCATTGAGTTTCTACTTTAAAGCCTTGTCTTTTAGACTGCTTCATATTTTAACTAGTTTCTGCATAGTCTGCATATTTGAACTGTTTGTCGCACAGTTTGCGTTTTTTGCATTTTGATAAAAATGCGACAGTAGGTCTAAAATGACCTAGGATTTAGTTTCAACCAACCTTCGGCTTTTTTGGCACATACTCAGAAGACCGACACTTCGGGTTAAGCCGACACTTCAAAGTATCCATATGTAAACCAAGGATTAGGACGAACTATCGAACCTCAGCTACTCGGGCGTGAAGTTTTTCAAGCTATCACGACCCACCGTCGCCATGCAACCTTAACAAAAACATAGTTAATTAGCTTAAACTTAGCTAATCAATCTTGTAATCTAATCCAACATGATATATGTATTGGATTAGAGACAGAGAGATATATGATGGAAAGAATCCTGAATGCAACACTCTATGTGGTATGTGTCAAGGACGTAAGACAGTTCTAGCAGTAGCTAGTTCCATTCGTGAGAAGAGAATACCTCTCTCGTGCCAATGCGCTGATCTGGAAAACAGAAAACGCTCAAGAAAGAATTTTTGATGTACACTCGATTTTGATAAGATAAATGTGTTATACCTTTTCTGCTCAGCTCTTAATGTTGTGATGCTTGTTAAATCTTGTCAGTAGATATATCTTCGCTATCACTAGACATTATCTGTTGTTCATAAACTCATTGTCAGATTAGTAACACTTATCTGTTGTATGAAGGATGATTGATCGCGACTTGAGGCAGTAGCCTTGTCCGAAAGATCGGATCAATCTGACCATAATCTGGAATCACCATCGCAGCCATGACTTTTCCAGTGGTTTTAGAGCCTTGTCACTGAGACTATGGCTTTCATTTTTGACGAGACAAGAACAATGGTTGAGGAAGATCCGATCAGCTACGAAGTTCTTAGTAGACAATACTATGACCTACCCACATCGACAGAGGGAGCAGACCCTGAGCATCCATATGAAGATGTTCAAATTCCATATGGATTGAACGATAGTTTGGACGATGAGCAGACCGACATATCGGGAGTACCCAACACACCGGCGATACACCGACGTCCTGCTATTGGAAGATAGGACAAAGGCAAGGCAGTCATTGAGCTTGTATTATCTCCAAGGAGATATGCCAGACAAAAAAGAGCACCTGTCAAATATATACCTGACAGCTCATCTTCTACTCAAGAAGAATTCTATGGATTCAATGGTGAATCACAAATTTACGAAGAAGCCATCAATTGTCCAGACAAGGACAAGTGGATCAAGACCATGGAAGACGAAATGAGTTCCATGAAGCAAAATGAGGTGTGGATTTTTGAGCCACTACCAGCTGATAGAAAGACCGTCAAGTGTAAGTGGGTCTACAAGCATAAGTATGGACCAGACGACAATGTACTAAGATACAAAGCTAGACTAGTTGCAAAAGGTTTCTCACAGAAGTATGACATTGACTATATAGAGGCCTTTTCTCCTGTTGTGAAGCACACGATCTTTACGCATATTATTTGCATACGTGACTGCCTATGATATGAAGATCCACATTGTAGATGAGAAGACAACATTTCTACATGGCAAGCTCAATGAAATAGTCTACATGAACCAACCACTAGGCTTTACCTATGAGTCACTTGCTGACTATGCTTGTAGAATGCACAGAAGCATCTATGGACTGAAACAGTCTGCTAGGCAATGATACAAGAAGAAGGATCATGCACTAAGGTCCTTGGGGTTCCAGCCTTTAATGGCTGACTACAACATTTATGTGAAAGTCATAAACGAAGAGATCATCATAATTGATTTCGATATGATGGATTGCAAGGGAGTAGATACTCCAATGGTCCTTGGTACAGTGCCGACAAATGATTGACTATCCAAGAGATGCAGTAGAACGACAAGCAATGGAGCATAAGCCTTATAGAAGGCTTAGCGGTCCTTTGATGTACTTGGTAGACAATACATGACATGACATTTCTTATGCAGTGTTCAGGCTGAGCCAATTCAATATCAATCTAGGTCCAATACACTGGAAGATTGCCAAGAGAATTCTGCAATATTTGCAGAACACAAAGAACTATGGCCTAAGCTATTGTCGGAATGTAGGATTCAAAATTGAATCCTATAGTGATGCAAGCTGGACGTCCCTGAAAGATGATAGTAAAAGTGTCTCATGAGGATGCACCATAATAGCCGATGCAGCTCCAAATCATCCTGTGAGGCAGAATATGTTGCTACAGCCAAAATGGCCAATGAGCTGACATGGCTCAAGCAGTTCCTAGATGGACTAGGACAGAGCACTGATGAACCGTAATCTTGACATGGACAACACCTCTGCTATTCATCTAACAAAAGACCCAGTGTTTCATTTCAGAACAAAGCACATTGTCATCAAGTATCACTTGATGAGGGATTTGGTTGAGATGGACGAGAGCTAAAGACCGCCTTCATATCGAAAAAGCAGATGGTAGCTAATATCTTTATGAAGGCATTGGATAAGGCAATGTTCGAAAAACAGAGAGCCAGCTTGAGAATAAGAAAAATACATGGTTTTAAGAGGGAGTTGAAGAAACAGTGAGTTTCTACTTTAAAGCTTTCGTAATTTTCCTTGTCTTTTAGATTGTTGCATATTTTAACTAGTTTCTGCACAGTCTGCATGTTTGAATTGTTTGTCGCACAGTTCGCATTTTTCACATTTTGATAAAAATGCGACAGTAGGTCTAAAATGACCCAAGATCTAGTTTCGACCAACCTTCGGCTTTTTCATCACATACTCAGAAGACCGACACTTCAGGTTAAGCTGACACTTCAGAGTATCCATTGTAAGCCAATGATGAGGATGAACTATCGAACCTCAGCTACTCGGGCTGTAAAAATTACAGCAAATAAGGATCCTAAAACACTTGAAATGATGAGGGAAACAATAGATTATGATCTCATAAGATTAGCACAAGTTGAACCATCAAAATCCATCAAAAATCTATGCTTGAACCTCACTAAAAGCTAGAATTGTGAATTTTTATCACTCCTCCTCACTATCTAGCTTGGTTCAATCATTGCTTTACTAATCACTCCAAGTGATGATCTGAACTTCATAAAAGGTGTCTTTTGAAGTGGTTTAGTAAGTAGATCAGCTACACATTCATTGCTTGGAACATGCTCCAAAGCAATCTCCTTGGCTTGCACCATTTCTGTCACAAAGTGATGGCATATCTCAATGTGCTTAGATCTTGCATGGAAGATTGGGTTAGATGCAAGGTGTTGGGCTGATATATTGTCATTGTAGATGATTGGTGCCTCCTCTGAATCCATGATCTTTAGCTCCACCAATAATCTCTTGATCCAAAGTACCTCCTTTGTAGTGGTTGTGAAAGCTTTGTACTCGGCCTCGGTTGAAGATAGAGATATAGTTTCTTGCTTTTTTGAAAGCCATGAAACCACACCTTCTCCTATGAAAGTTCAATAGGCACTTGTTGATTTCCTATCCCTCTTGTCCCCTGCAAAATTTGAATCACTAAATGCATGAAGGTTAATCACATCTCCTCTATATAGAATCCCAAAATCCAATGTACCCGAGATGTATCTTAGAATGAGCATAACCTTTTGCAACTAATCTTGCTTTATGTTTGTTAGCACTCCCATTTGCATTCAACTTAAGCTTGAAGACCCACTTGCATCCTATTACATTCCTTTGAGGTCTCTCAACAAGCAACCAAGTTTCATTCTCATTCAAGGCATCATACTCATCCAACATAGCTTTATACCATTCTTTGGAGTTCAATGCATCTTCAACATTAGATGGTTCTTCAAAACTAGATAAAGCATAAGAAGTGGATGAGATACCCTCAACTTGCTGTCCTTTGCCTTGATATGTGAGCCTTGATGGCTCCACTTTTGCCCTTGAAGATCTCCTTGGTGTGATAGGTGGGTTTGGTGCTTGCTCCTCCATGAGCTCCTCCTCAAAACCAAGATCTTGCTCCTCGGCCATCTTCTTCTTGATTGTTGGAGCACTTGAGCCTTCTTCAAGCATATGCATATGATGTTCATCAAAGATGACATCCCTTGAAACAACAAATTTGTTCAAGGATGGGAGATAGACTTTGTAGCCCTTGCTTGAGCTTGCATATCCAAGCATGATCCCTCTTGTGGAAGATGGATCCTCCTTGGTTCTTGTTTCCAATGGCACATGCACATAACATATACACCCAAAAACTTTCAAGTGATTAAGATTGGGTTTCTTTCCATACAACATCTCATAAGGAGTTTTGCCTTCAATTGCTTTGCAAGACACCCTATTCATCAAGTAGTTTGCACATACAAGAGACTCACCCTAAAAGGACTTGGGCAAACAAGCATCTAATCTTAAAGCCTTAGAACATTCACATAATGTTCTATTCCTTCTTTCAGCAACTCCATTTTGTTGAGGAGTGTAAGGACAAGAAGTCGCTTTCTTGATCCCTTCCTCCTCACAAAAGGCCTTGAACTCATTGGAGATGAATTCTCCACCATTTTCACTTCTAAGAATATTGATGCTATGATTATGATGCTTTTCCACAAACAACTTGAACTTTACAAAAGTATCAAATACTTGAGACTTGAAGGAAAGTAAGAACACCCAACAATATCTTGAGTAGTCATCAATGAAGGTTAAAAACATGGATGAATCTCCATTAGATTTGGTGCTAGCAATGTGCACATCCTAGTGTATGAGTTCAAGAGAATGAGATGACTTTGTGATGGAGTTAGGAAACACCTTCTTATGTGCCTTGGATAAGGCACAAGCTTCACAAACTTTGTCTTCCTTCCCAATAGACCTTGGTAGGCCTAAAGCATACTCCTCCTTGATCATATCCTCCATGGAACCCGAGTTGACATGTCCAAGTCTTTTGTGCCATAAAGTAAAGGTAGATATCTTGCTCTTCTCGGCCAACATGACAACATAAGTATCCACAAATGCATCCAACTTATAAAGTTTGCCAAGTCTAGTGCCCTTAGCCACTATCTTACCCTTCTTCTTGATAAAACATTCATTTGAAGCAAAGTCAACATTGAAACCATTGTCTACCATTTGGCCAACACTTAGTAGATTCTTTGTTATTGTAGGAATGTACAAAACACCTTCTATGTTGATCTTTTTGGAAGATCCTAAGCAAAGGGGAATGCTACCAACTCCTTCAATGTTACAAGCTTCATCATTTGCTGTATAGATAGACTTTATAGGTCCATCATAAGATAAGAGAGAAGAGAAAAACTCTCTTTTACTAGTCATGTGTGAACTAGCACCCGAGTCAATCCACCAAGGATCTTCTCCTTCGAAGCTTGTTGAAGAAAATATGGACATCATGAGAGAGTCCTCATGTGAACTCTCCTCCTCCTCCTCTTTGCTCATGTTTGCTTGGCTTTGATCTTGCTTCCTCTTGAAGCATTCCGAGGCATAATGCCCCATCTTGCTACAATAGTGGCACTTCACCTTTGATTTGTCCTTCTTGACTTTGGTGGTTGATGGAGATGCCTTTGAGGGTCCTTTTTGATCCTCAAGCTTTGTAAGCTTCTTGAATGTTGATCCTTTGCCTTTGGACTTGCCTTTGCCTTTGGTGAAGAGAGCTTGGTCATCTCCACCTTGGATGGAAAGCCTATCCATCCTCTCTTGCATTTGGCTCCTTCTTGATTCCTCGGCCATGAGTGTGCCTTGGAGTTCTTCAAGTATGGGTAGCTTACCCATAATTGCATATCCCTGAACCAAATTGTCAAATTCAAAGCTTAGTCCATTCAATATGAGTTGAACAAGCTCTCCATCCTTGATAGGATCACCTATGAAGGCTAGCTCTTTGTTCAATTCCTTTACTCTTAGGACAAAAGTATGTGCACTCTCTCCTTTCTTTTGATAGCTTCTATAGATTTGATTCTTCAAAGCTAACATTCTAGTTTGGTTCTTGGATTCATAGACCTTTTGCAAAGTCTCCCAAGAACCTTGAGCCGAAGTGCAATATCCTACCTCTCTTAAGAGTTCATTTGCAACATTCATTTTTATGCAATGTAGTGCAACATTGCACCTCTTGATGTATTTGGCTTTTTCTTGAGGATGAATAGGTTCACCCTCCTTACCATTTACAATTTCCATCAGATCTTGCATGATCATGATGGATTCCATTCTAACTTTCCATATGGAATAGTTAGTTTTGTTGAGCCTTTCATTAGTATCCAAAAGATATGCATTTATAGATGCCATCTAGTCTCCTAATCAAGGACTTGACACAAATGAAGGTTACTTCTATTAATTTGATTGAAGATCTACCTTATCCCACTTCTTAGGGACCTGAAAAGATCAGTAATAGACTTCCTATAAAGATCTAAGAATGATCTCTAACAAAATCAAATCATAGAATACTAGAAACAATGCACTTGCTTGATTGAAGTAGACAATACTAGTAGAATTGCCCCTCTTTCTATAAACAACATTGAAGCTTCCAAATGATCTGATCAAGAGTGAATTTCAGAAACCTAATATACTTCCAAAATCACTTGTAAAAGATCTAAATGGAACTTAATGAGGATGCAACACAATCTACTATCCAATCACAAGCAAAAAATGATCAAAATTGATGAAAAATTGATCTAATTTGGTGCATAAGTCAAGCAAGGGTTGGACTAAACCGAAATCACTTTAGGAGGTGTCCACTACACCTTAGAACAGCCTTGAAGAGTCCCCAAAAGATATATGATGGAAAGAATCCTGAACGCAACACTCTATGAGGTGCGTGTCAAGGACGTAAGATAGTTCTAGTAGTAGCTAGATCCATTCGTGAGAAGAGAATACCTCTATCACGCCGACACGCTTATCTGAGAAATAGACAACGCTCAAGAAAGAATTTATGATGTACACTCAATTTTGATAATATAAAGAGTTAGACCTTTTTTGCTCAGTGTGCAATCTCTGAATGTTGTGATGCTTGTTAGATCTGATCAGTAGATATATTTCCGCTGTCACTAGACATTATCTGCTGTTCATAAACTCATTGTCAGATTAGTAACATCTATCTGCTGTTCGGAGGACGACTGATCGCGGCTTGAGACAGTAGCCTTGTCTGACAGATTGGCTCCATCTGAGCATAATCTGGAATCATCATCGCAGCCGTGACTTTTCCAACATTCAAGGACAAGATTTTGAAGTTTGAAATTAGCAAATTGCATTTGCCAATGTTAAACTTTCTTTTCTTTTTCTTTTTTTCTCAAAGAAGAAGTTAACCTTAGATCAAAGACTTTACACAATGTGACCAATGTTAGAATTGGAAGTTGAAAAGAGTCAAATTATATGTTATATGATACGGTTATAGTTTGTCATTTGTGTATGACGTTTTAAATAAATTCTACCTATCAAGGTGATGGTTTCATACAAATTTGCACTTTAATGTTGATGGCCCAAAAATTTCAAGGGCCTACCGAATACGTTCAAATTGGGCTTTGAAGGGCATAACGGCCGTCAAATTTCAACACTGCACCCAAGCACTTACCATTTTTGAAAGAAAATGCACGAGTGACAAAAGTGTAATCTAAATATTATAATTTTCGATATACGACGTATGTGAAACATTGAAAACATTTATTTGTGGAAAAATCCATTCAAGGAGAATTATAATTGGCTTTTCAATCTAGCAATGAACGGTCTCTTGTCTCTTCCACACTCGAAAAGCTATGCAACATACATCTCTCTTTCTCTCTCTCTCTCTCTCTCTCTCTCTCTCTCTCTCTCTCTCTCTCTCTCTCTCTCTCTCTCTCTCTCTCTCTCTCTCTCTCTCTCTCTCTCTCTCTCTCTCTCTCTCTCTCTCTCTCTCTCTCTCTCTCTCTCTCTCTCTCTCTCTCTCTCTCTCTCTCTCTCTCTCTCTCTCTCTCTCTCTCTCTCTCTCTCTCTCTCAAACCATACGTCATCTAGATAATATTGTTTGAAACATGGCAGTATATATACTACCCAAAGTTTTCATCTAGGCTATAATCAATCACAAACCACACATCTACCAAAAGAGGTAAATGTTTCTAGCTTTTCTAGACCCCTTGCTCATTTACATGGCACACATATTTGCATGCATAAGATAGCCTAATAGTAACCATTCTAGTTATCCACAACCCTTGCTCATCAACATGGCACACATCTTTGCATGCATAATATGAAATAACACGACTCCTAATCTAGAAATTGTGATCCTATCATCTCAAAAAAGAAAATGTGTGACAATTTTTTCAAAAAAGGACGATGAGATAACATAACTAACTTTTTAACAACAAAGTAGCTAATTGCATGTGTATTGGAACAACCTTGAAGTGTAGTAATTATAGAAGCTACAATAAGTGAATTGTAGGAGTTGTATCATTGGTTGCATGTGGTAGGATAGAGGGTTCTAAATGTTGATGAGGGATTCAGTGAGAGTGTTGTGAGGAGGTGGGTGCGAGTATATGACATAAGCATGAGTTACAATAGTTACATTGTGTGGCACATTGGTGTTCAAGTTTTAAGATGTCCCATTATCTTTTGAACGAAGTGATAAATTTTCATGCTTTTCATTTCAATGTATCTTTTTTAGCTTTTATTGTCATGCAAAGTTCATAAGATTTGTCAAAGACATTCTGGGCAAAAGCCGTCTCGACAACTGCATATCATTAGATTTGACTTACAACAAAAGCCTTAATCGACCATGATATAGCTATTGTACCTACCGTAAACATAAAAGAATAGTTTTCAATCATTCAATAGGAAGGTAGATCATCATTCTTGGTGCTGTAATAGGTCATTCTTAGGCTTATTAAGGTCCTTGAAAGTCATTTTTAGGGTCAGCCCAAGGATTTTGGCAAGTATTCATCATAGAATGCAATTTTGGTCAAGATTGTTTTCATTTTTGTTCGTTTTGGTGAAAGTTTCGATTAATTATTGCATAGTGATTCAACATGATTTTATAGGGATGATTTGAAGAGGAATTTATCTGCATTTGATTTCAGTTGGTTCATGAGCCCATTCACCCTCAAGAAGCTACAAGATACAAGAAGAGATGCAAGATTGCTCTGCATTGTATAAATGAATGTTGCAAATGAGCTTCTTAAGGAGGTAGGTGCTTGCACCTCAGCTCAAAAAGCATGGGAAATTGTTCAAAATATATATGAATCTAAGAACACTTCAAGGTTGCTATCCTTGAAGAACCAAATCCTTCAATGCTTCCAACCCAAGGGAGAGAGTGGTCATTCATATGTTTTGAGAGTTAAAGAGTTAAATAAGGAGCTCGCTTACATAGGAGATTCCATTAAGGAATGTAAACTTGTTGTGAAAGCATACATTTTCCACATGATCCAATTATCTTCTATATAGTGATAATTTTTGAATTTTTGTACCATGTATATATGCAATAGGGCCTAAATACATGTCAAGGCCTATTGTAGTTTTAGAATTTCATTTTTTCAAAATAGTCGTGTCATTTCCGAACGTCTCGTAGCTTTTAGCCAACCAATTTTTGACTGTTTGACTGTTGGTAAGCGACTCATTAGCCTCTTGCGCGACTCTATATAGAGAGCGACAACGCTGGTTCATTGTACTCACACAGATGACTAACCTTCAATAAAGAAGAGACAAGCATTTTGCTACTGCTCTTCTATCATTATATCTTATCTTTAATCCAACACACTCTGAAAACTGTTGTAACTAATCTTGGTGATTGATCATTTGTGGCACAACTCATCCTTGTACTGAGTTTCAGTTTCATAACTTGGATTTATAGGTTAACGTCTGATCAAGGACTATTCTAATCAATTGAAATGCAGAGGATAATTTCGAAGTTGAAGAACAACCACAAATCAAAATGTGGCATTCATGTTTTGAAGGAGTACAATGTACTCAGATAAAGAACTTGTTTGCCGTTTTGATTTGTTTGCTAATCAGTGATTAAGAACTAGTCATATGTGTTTGTTGAGAGGAATCAATTGCCTATTTGATTGTATATTGATGAATCTGTATGTTTGTCTTTGTAAGAAAGGTTGCTTAATGTTTATCCAGTTGTTTGAAAGATATAGTACCCTCTTCATTCTAAATCCTTGACCATATCATCCCACATTGGCGTTATTGAATGCCAATTTAAACCAATATATGTGGATTTTCCATTGTGGTATTTAATTGTGAATATCACATTTTACACTTAGAATCCAAATTTAAAGAGAAGATTTATCTCTCTCTGGGGGAATGATATACCTTATATACTACACATTTTTTCCAAAATTGTAGAAATCTACAACGGACAAAACTTGGCGTCATTGTCGGGGGAGACGAATCTCGTCTTTTGTGATTTTAAGTGTACCAAGTCTTCTATGAATTCAGATATGATTTCTTCAAAGGATCATCATCTAAGGATGTAGAGAGTTATTTGTCTTAGTTTGAATCTATCACAATAGCCAATAAGGAACACATGGATGAGGACAAGGTTCGGATATTATTGGGTCTACTGCGGAAGAAGGCTAGGATCTAGTATAGTCAGCTAGTTCCAGAAATAGTTAACACCTGGCACGCCTTGAAGGCAACAATTTTAAAACAAATTAGAGAAATAGGATACTCAACTAGACTGTTAGCTCGGTTAAATTCTGTAGAAAAGAAGCCGAAAGAATCACTTAGAAAGTACACCTGTAGAGTAAAAAACTTGATAGAAAAACTAGGAGCACATTATCATGTGCCCATACAGAATGAATGGTTTTTTGGTGGACTACCCAAGAAAATGGATAGATATTGTCACCAAGGGTCACTTATGACCTCGTTAGAAGATGTCAAAGCATATGTAGATAACTATAAAACCTCCAGAATCTCTAGGAGGAGGAATGATAGGAAAGTTAGTAGGAAACACAAGCAAAAACGTATGGAAGAATTAGAATCATCTACCAAATCGGATTCAGAGTCTGGTTCAAGGGATGAAGAAGAATCTTCCGACTATTCATTGTATTCTTTTTCATCAGATGAAGAAGAGTCTTCATATAGAAAAACAAAAAGTAGAACATTAGATAAGAAAAGAAAAGAGAAATCTGAAAAGATAGACCCATTAAGGAGAACTGTAGAGCTTTAAGCCAAAGAAATGGGGGACTTGAAAGTCCAAATGTCAAACATAAAAGCTAAACGTAAGAAAGCCAAATCTAATGCTAATATCTGGTCTAGTAGCTGCGAAAAAGAAGGTCATTCAAAAACTAACTGTCCAAATCTACAAGCTAATTATATAGAAGAAGAATTATTCCTCTGTCCAATTAACGGACATGAGGAGGTAGCATATACCATCCTTCCTTCTAATCAAAAGAACTCTACACCAAAGTCGAGAACTAGCCAACAATACACTATTTTGCGCAGTGTAGGTGTGTAAGACTCTACACCACCACCTAGAATTAGAGGCTCATGTTATAAGTACGGAGCCCCTGGACACTATTCACGAGATTGTCTTGAACCGAGGAGGGCATTAGGATATGTACCTCTTTGCACCAATTGTAAAGGCGAAGGACATGTAATTGGAGAATGGCCTCAACCACAACAGACACGGCCTAAGCCGCATTTTGTAAATTTACCTAAGGAAGATGAGCCACGACCATCTAAGACCAATACTGATATGAAAGTCCAAAGAAATTTTAGAAGAACAGGACTAGGAATGGCCTGACTTAGAGTTAAAAGTAAATAAAGTTACTAGTAGGAGTAAGAAGGATGCACCTACACTTCACGAAAAGAAGAAAAATAAGAAAGTGAAAAATGCGAAAAATGCAACAAATAAAACACAAAATATAGAGCAGACCGCTGATAATCTCGACAGACTATGATCGGTATGATGAAAATTATTATAAAGCAGACATTAATTCAGAATCCAAAAAACTTCTTGAAGAAGAACTAACATTAGCAAAAACTAAGAAAGATACATTTGCAGAACCAATAATAAGCGCGGAATCACCTAGAGATCCATCACCGCCAAAGCATCGTTCTTATGATATAGTGGAGGACTTTGCTTCTAGAATGCCAAACATAACATTCAAGCGGTGTTAGAAGATAATCAATACTATAAACAAGAAATCAAGTAGTTTTTACAGAGAAAGAAATGAAGGAAAGCTAAGTTGCCTCCAGTGGAGGTAGGACTGGTAAATTTTGGCAATGACGGCCAACCGAAAATTCAAATAATAATCAATGGATGCACTTTAGATAAGTTACCCATAGATTCGGGGTCAAGTGTAAACATCATGACCCAAGAGGCTGCATACGAACTAGGTATCCACCATCAAATATCACCCACACTTAGGCACCTCAGGTTGGCAGATGAAACCCGTAGAACTCCAATAGGAGAACTGTTACAGGTCACAGTGTATATCGGTGATCATAAATTTCTAATGGATTTTAATATTAAGACTGCGGGAGAATTGTCCTACAAATTATTGTTAGAAAGACCATGGTTGTATCAAGCCGATGTAATAACACATTGGAGGAAGAAGGAAATTACCTTCCGAGGCCAAATGGTTATGTCGGAAGGAAAGAGTAAGAAAAAAATTACTATATCTTGGAAAAAAGATAAGTATGAGGGCGAAATGCCAACTTCATTCTCAAGGTATATTTCAGAGGATGAAGATTTTCCTTCTGCAAGGATTGAGGAAGGGGATGAGCTTATAAAAACATCAATACCCTCGTATAGTAATAGAATAGAGTATGTAAATAGGAGAGACTATGGAGTTCCTGAAATTAGCACGACTATAGGTGGCTATGTTATTAATAAATACTACTGGATTGAGATCAAGTATAAATTTGATAACCAAAAAATTGGGACTAGAAAATTAGATCCACAACCCACTGGCCATGACATACAATTAGCTGATTCATCTCGCTAGACTCCAGTAGGGGACTTGAGACATATGAGTGTCACCACAGAAAAATAAATCTTCATTATGAATTTCTTTGTTATAAGCCATTTTATTCGATATTGTTTGGTAGGCCATGGTCATATCAGGCTGATGCCATTATAAACTAGGCTACAACGGAAATATTTTTCCTAGGTATACAAAAGGTCAACCCATTAGGAGGTCATTTCATAAAATGGAATGGGGAAGTAGGAAAACCTATTGAATCTCAAGTAAATTTCATAGAATGTTATGAAGTGGACGAGGAAGATGAACAAGAGCCTCCAACATCAGAATCAAGGGAAGTCCTGGGTGGAACAAGAACGTGTCTGATAGAAGGTATGAAAGATAAAGATGACTATGAAGCTATAGAAATTAGTAAAGATAGAACCTTGAATTTGTGCAGACATCAGTGTGATCAAGAATGAGAGGAGTGTATTCAGCTTCTATAGAAATTTCAAAATGTGTTTGAATGGTTGATGGATGATTTGACTGGAATACCAGTTGAATGGGGAGAGTATAGGATAGATTTAATTCAACGTGCCATACCAGTTAGGCAAAGACAATATAGATTAAATCCAATATACTCATTATTAGTAAAAGACGAATAAGATAGATGCCTCAAAGCAGGAATAATATACCATGTCCTGAGTAGTGAATGGGTATCATCGATAGTCATAGTACCTAAGAAAAAGACAGGAAAAATTAGAGTATGTCAAGATTATAGGAAATTCAATGCAGCCACTACAAAGGAATATCACCCATTACCATAACCGGATATCATCTTAGATCAAGTAGCAGGACATGAGCGCTATAGTTTTCTAGATGGTTTCTCAGGGTACAACCAAGTTCTAATTAGAGAAGGTGATCTATCTAAAACTACTTTCACCAATGACTAGGGGACGTATGCTTATACACATATGCCCTTTGGTCTATGTAATGCACTTGCTACGTTTCAATGTATGATGACCAATATATTTCTAATTTTTTTGAGAAAATTCTTACAAATTTTCATAGATGACTTTTGTGTTTATTCATCTACTAAGGACCATTTAGAAGTATTAGAGAAAAATTTGAGAAGATGCCAGGAGACATCACTTAAATTGCACCCTTCCAAGTGTTATTTTGGAATGAGAGAAGGTAAGATTCCAAAAGATGGTATACAAGCCGATATTGAGAAAGTTAAAATGATCTTAGAATTACTAGAACAAACAAATATAAGGGAGCTTAGAGGATTCTTAGGTCATGTAGGATACTATAGAAGGATAATCAAAGATTATGCTATTACAGTCACTCCACTTACAAGACTATATTAAAAAAGACTATAGAATTTCACTAGTTTTAAGTGATCATAAATGAGCTTTTGAGAAATTAAAACAGTCTTTAGCTGAAACAACTGGATTAAGACCCCCAGAATGGACAAAGAAGTTCCATGTCTATGTAGATACATCCTCATTTGCGATAGGTGTAGTGCTCAGTCAAAAAGATAGTCAGAATAAATATTATCCTATTTATTATGCTGGTAGACAATTAGCAACTTTAGAAAAGAATTATTTTGCTACAGAACGAGAGGCTTTAGGAATGATCTATTCTATTAAGAAATTTAGGCATTATCTTTTAGGATAACCCTTTGTTTTTCACGTAGATCATAACACTTGGTAAACAAACCCGATCTCTCTGGTAGAATTGCTCATTGGGTTTTGTTGTTAGAAGAATTTGATTATCAGGTAGAACTAAGGAGAGGAAAAGCCCATCAGAGCGTTGACTATATTTCATGCCTTCAAACCAAAGACCAATTAGAACCTATCTCAGACGAATTTTTGGATGAGCATATAATGTGTATCCAGACAAAATTGTCTATTTATATCAATATTATTAATTTTTTACAAGATCAGATATACTCGTATAACTTTAATAAGCAACATAAAACAGTTTTCCTAGCAAAGGTTGCACCATATACCATCATGGATAAGGTTTGATATAAACTCGGACCAGACGATAACCTTCGTCATTGCCTAGAGCCAACCGAAGTTACTACTGTGATTCGTGCATTACATGAAGAAGATTCAAGTGGACATTATGCACTCAAAAATACTGCTAATTTTTTTTTTAAATGCTAGATATTGGTGGCCCACTGTTTATAGAGACGTTCGATCTTTCATTTAAATATGTGATGCATGTCAAAAGATGGGGAAACCCAGCTTTGCAACTCATTGGCCACTCACACCCATTATACCTTTAGCACCTTTTGAAAAATGGGGAATCGATTTTGTTGGACCCATTAAACCCACAACTCACAAAACTAGAAGATGTTATATACTTGTTGCTACCAACTATGCCACCAAATTGGTAGAAGCCAAAGCCACTGCTAAAAATGATGCTAAAATGGTAGCAAAATTTTTATTCCAGAATATTATTACTTGATATGGCTGTCCCTTAGAACTAGTTAGCGATAGATGAACTCATTTTCTCAATCAAACCATCAAAGCGTTACTGTCATATTTTTCCATCACCCATAGACCATATAACCCAAAGGCAAATTGACTTACAGAAAGAGCCAACGAAATTCTGTGTAAAATTCTGAATAAAATTATAGAAACACATTCTTTTGATTGGATCAAAAACTCTCATTTGTTTTATGGGCATATCGAACCGCTAAAAAAATCACCACCAAGCAAACACCATACTATCTTATATATGGAATGCAGCCCATATTACCAATTGAATTTGAGGTGCATTATTAATGAGGAATGAATGGATGAAAATGATAGTCTACAGGAACGAATGATAGCCTTAACCGAGTTATAGGAAGATCATCGCTTAGCTTTGATTGAAACCGAAGGGTTCAGAGCAGAAGGAAGGAATATTTTGATCAATATATTCGTAAGATTAAAATTAAACATGGAGATTATGTCCTTCTATATGATAACATACATATGATATTTCCTACATACTAGATGGATGGGACAATATAAGGTGATTCAAGTTTTTGACAATGGCCCTCTCCAAGGTCACTTGCTTGATACCAGAGTAAATGGATCAAGGGTGAAGCGATATTTCGATTAACTCAAAATCTGAACAAAATGAACAAGCGACACTTTGCGAGTTTTGCGAGGAATGCGACTATTGGATCTTTTGAACTCTAACATCCAAAATGTAAATGTTGCGACTATGAGAACCCCGAAATGACTGAGGATATTTAGCGAGGAATTGATAGTGCTCGAAATCCACGATATCTTCGCAAATTTTTATTTTGCCTTGCGGCTTTTCATTTCTCTCGACTTTCTACAGTGCAAACAATGCAGCAATTTTGCGAGGAAGTGATGTTTCAACTTTGCGAAGAAGCTGATAAATTTGCCAAACTATGCTACCTTCACAATTTTGCAGTTTTGCTTGTGCGAGAAATGCGACTATGTTCAAAATTTGTGCGATTTGCACGCTTTTGCCATTCGACTTTTGCGAAATATTCGACAAAATGTGTGGAGGTTAACAAATACGACTGTTTTTCCATAGATTGTGTAAATTTTTATCTTTGCAGTCTGATACTCAAAATTTCCAAGTTTGACTTTTGTGAACTATGCAAAACATTTGTTGTATTTTGTTTTATCTGTATTTTTCTTTGTGATTTTTTATTATTTTGGTATGATTGAGAGTACTATTTCACTTTAGACTTGCATTACTGAATGTTGTACTTTCAATACACAACGGTCTCTTCCAATTAATTCATCGTCACACCATTAATATCAGTCGTCGATTCTCACACTCTCACTTTTGCGTTTATGCTTTTGCTTCCGCCTTTTCTAATACTCCTGCACTTGCTATGATCAAATGCTCTTTGTTACAACTTCATGTTAGCACTCATTCTTACCGTCCTCTAGTTATCACAGATTGCTTTGTTGCCTTTCCAATGGCTACCAGCAATACTATTGCCTTTAAGACCCACCTGAAACCTATACTGTTGGGTTGCACCCTCTTGCGACAAGAGCCAGAATAGAAAACTTGTTGCAATTTGATTCGTCTGTCATTCTAGCTGAAGTATGCCACGAGCTAGTGCAAATTTTAGACAAGACTGAAGATGGTCACATTTGCAATATAGTTCATAATGTTCCCATGATCATTACTAAAGCTTTTATTTGCGAAGCTTTAGGTCTACCAGTAGATGGTAGCATACCAATTACCAAAGCAGATTACACAACAAAAAGTTGAGCAATTCAAGAAGGAGCTTACCTTGAGAAAAGGGGCTATAGGTTGTCATATATCACAGACCCCGATTTGAAAAGCTTCGTTCATTTGCTCTCGATACTATATTCTTACTAGAGCAAGAGTATACAATATCCGCAACCAACATGGGATATTTGCACAAAGTTCTTAATGGAGAATTAGTTGCTTTTGGAGATATTGTCTTTAAGCAATTCTGTAAACTAATTAAAGATAAACAATTCTCTAGATTGGGACTTTAGATGAGAATATTGTGTTTGCATGCTAGAATTTTGATTGAACATGAAACATGCACCATCAAAATAGCACCACTGCAGCATGAAGTCGTGCTGTAAGTAGAAGAAGCTGATTATCAAGTATAGACCATGAAGAAAAGTTCTTATAAAGTGTCATCAACATCATCATCATCATTCCAACAAGATGCATATTCCACTCATGATGATATTCAGGAAATACAAAATGAACTTTTTGCTACTCAACAAGAAGAGACGCCGCAGCAGAAAATTTTAGACAACCACCAAGAGCAGGATGAAGCCGAAGCTGCTGTGTTGGACGAAGAAGTATACCTAAAAAGCTTTGGGGAATTATTACCAGAGACTCAAGAATCCATCCAACATATGGTCAACCTGGAGAAATTCTCTAGGCATGTTGGCTGATTCTGACAAATCCCCAAGATACTCGGATAGAGCAACTCAAGAGCACCTCTCACCTTAGATCAAGGAGGTCTCTAAGAAGACGAGACCAACGAAGACTGAGAGCCAAGTATGAGAGCCGAGAAATGCTAGTTAGGAATGGCAAGCAAGAACTGTGTAAGCCTCGTGGTGAATCCCGGAAGATGGAATGACCATGTAGGAACTAGCATTTCTAAGCAAATGTAATAAATGCAAGTAGACCCCTCTTAAAGAAATTAGAGTGAGCCACCTTTTGATGGTGACCTCTAGTGGAGAGCATTATTCCACTTGTAATTTGCGAAATGTGGAAATTCCACTAGGATTCCACCTAAGGAGCTCTCTTGCTTATTTAAGGGACTCCCTCTTTGTGAAGAGGAGCATTTTGTGAATTGTATCAACTCCATGCTGAAATGAGAAGAGCCTTCATGAGTTTGGTGTATCCATTGAGCTCCTTGATCATGCTTGTTTCTTGAGTGATGCATTTATGATCTTGCGCTTCCCTCCTTTTGTGTGTGGTTGTGGACTGTAGAGTGGATTAGAATTGCTGCTTTCATAGAGTGGATTAGTTTCTTTTCTTGTTTGTGGAATAATGTAGGAACCAACATTCTAGTAAACTAAATAAGCTGGATCTGTGGTGTAGTTTTTGCATATCTCTTTATAGTCCAGTTCTTGATGTTTTTGGGATGTCCAAAAATCAAAAGACTGGTTGGTTTCTTGATTCTTGGACTTCTAACATGTTGTAGATTAGTTCTTGGTTCTTGTTTTGTCAATTTATGCAAGTGTAGCTCAGTTTAGTAATGCTTAGGATCTGATTCAGTTCATTTTTAGGAGTAGATAGTTGTAGAATCTTCTGAATGTTCATATGGGCTACACTCTGATCTGTGAATGAGCGTTGTTGGCTTGCATCTCTGTTAGAATGTAAGTGCGTTCAAGAGAATCCATCCCTGAGTAGTCCTTTGACAGACAGGACAAAAAATATACTACAATGACAATCTGTTCCCTTCTGCATGATCTTGGGTTTAAAACAAGAATGACAATCTCAAAAAGAACCCACCATCTCTGCTGATAAGCAAAAGTAAGAAAGAACCAATCTCAAAAACCAACAGATCCTCTAGACCAGAGGATATGTAAACATTTGGCATCGTTGCCCATTGAACTCCAACACCTTCTACATCAGAAACCCGCAACATTGTCCACGCTCCGCCCGTCCCCTCACGATCACATCTCAACCGGAGCCCCCCCTGTGTTGAAATCTCAACCGAAGAGCTCGTGTCCAATCTCAACCGACGCATTCTATTGAATCTCAACAGACACACACTCTCTCAGATCTCAGCCTATGGTCATCCGTTACATCTCAACCAATGGTGCCCTGTGAAATCTCAACCAACAGCCCTCAACAAAATCTCAACCGACGTCGCCCTGTGAAATCTCGAACGATGACCCTCAGTAAAATCTTGACCGATGGCCCTCAGTAAAATCTCAACCGATAGTGCCTTGTGAAATCTCGACCGACGGCCCTCAGTAAAATCTCAACTGACGCCATCAGTCAGATCTCAACCGACGACCCTCAGTAAAATCTCAACCGACGCCATCAGTCAGATCTCAACCGACGGCCCTGCGTTAGATCTCAACCGACGTCCATCAGTCAGATCTTGACCAACGCTATCAGTCAGATCTCGACCGACGCCATCAGTTAGTGTTAGGGCCATTTTTGGCAGGGGATTGGTCCAGCCAAAACGTCCTAAAAAAGTCAAGGGGCACCACTACTGATGGTGGCTATGCCCTACGTGAGTAACGAAGGTCCTGCCACATCCAATCCTGGGGGCTTCCTCTGTTACCTCGTGCTCCCCAACCGATGAGAGTTTTCCAAGCTCTTAGAGATACGGTTGCAAGGAGGGGGTGCTAGTACTTTTGGTTGCAATGATTCACTAGCTTTCTAAGGTCACAGTTCCATAAAACTTCTGATCACTAATTCGTGTTAGGATCTTGCTAATATCTCTTTCCCCATTGAATTCGGCTTACAATTAGTAAAAATCTTACATGGGCTGGAAACCGGTTTACTGTCTATGATGTGCTCGTGGGGTGCAAGTTATACGCACCGCTTTGTTTGCTAAGCAGTGGTATTTTTGCCGGCCGTTGGGTCTAGGTATTTCACTAGACAATATCGACGACGGGTGTGACTAGTGTGACGCTTAATTAAGGCAGTGTATTTCAACCGCGGATGGTGGATGGCTCGCTCTGGTATTTCATAGAGGTCGGGTCCAATTGATATGTTTCACAATTGACAAAAAATGGAAAAAACACTTCACAACTTGACGGTTTTATTGTTGTTCAACTAACAGGCTTATCATAGAGCAAAAGCACATTTCTTTACTTTTTCATAGATCACATCGCAATAATTAGTGCAATACGACGCCAATAACCCTAACTAACTATCCTTAATTTATTTTACTAAGTCAGAAATGGAAAAAACCCTCATTGCCCTAATTAACCAGACAACATGTTTTATGCACATTATAATTCCAACCTGAACTCTAAAATAAAATTACGATTCATTCCAAAACTTCCCCTTATTCACTCAGCTGAACGAGCATAACCACGAAAGGCAAATTCTTTGCAGTTTGGGATTTCACAAATCGCAAGTTCGCCGCAGACAGGTGTAGACAGCAAATAGGGTGTCGTAAGTCTCCAAGCATAGCTTGAATTTGCCGCAGAGCCCTTGATAGATCATAATGCTTAGTTCATTAAATGCAACATGGTGGTGTCCATTGGTGATGGTGGCAACTCCATTTAGTTCCTTCACTCACTCTCATACCGCATGGCAAGCAAATTACGCATTCAATAGGACTCATCCATTCAACAGAAGACATGCATCACAAAACAATCCAAGAACCATTTCTAAACCTCACCCCCACATTGATACAAACACCCTTCTCTCAACCGATCAAACCAAACGACCTTGGGTTTGAAACTACGAACCACTTATGAAGTGTAATGTATACATCGGACATATTCATTGCTAAACAACCAGATTAGTTGCTCATCAAGACTAGCCCCACAAATGCAGACCACTACGAGTGAACTTACAACCCACCACGGTACACACTCCCAAGAATCTCTTTCTCAAGTCCCACCATTCATTCAATCAACAACCAACTCCTCATGCTACACTCAATCAACCAACACTCATTTGTTCATACTCTTACAATCACTCAAACACATTCCAAGAAGTTCATCCCTCAATCACACAATAACCCTACCATCTCAAACATGACAAGTTATCACACCAAACATTCTACAAATGAAATGACAAATCTCCTCTCAACTCTTTCAACATTAACACATCCATAACCTTCCTCTCAACAACCAAATCACAAGACTCCTTACAAGAACCACATTTGAACCAACAAACAACTAATCATCACAATGCTCACCTTCAAGCATCCACCACACACAAGAGGAGCAATGCAACATCCAAGCTAGCATTAACACTAAGCCAAAGTAACGATCAACTCCCACAAGTAAACCCTAAACGGCCATCACTCCACATTGGAGCTATAAGTCCTCCTTAAATATAGTAACTACCATCCAATATTAGTAACTAACATTTAAGCATTCAACCTAACAACTAACATTACTCTCAAACCACTAACAACAACCACACCACACAACTACAATTTGAGGCACTACCTCCAAGCAACTCACACTCATATGAGGCAAGACAACAAGGATCCAAAACTACTAACATCCAAAAACACTAACTCACAAATACACTAACATACAAAAGCTCTAAGATTTGAAATACAAGGAGTTGGCTCCTTCTTATAGGAAAATCCAATGCATCCCCTTCACAATGCCATCTTGCCATTCTTCATGCCCTTCAAGCCCTCTTTTCCATTTGTCCCCAACCCATTTGATAGTACACCTAGTGGCCTCCATAAGAGAGTGGGGGAGTGGTGCATTCAAGGCTCTCTTCCAAAACTAGCCAAGATGCCATTTTTGTCAAAGGCTAGGGAGGCCATTCAAGTTTCCCCTTTTGTACACCCTAGACGCCCCAAATGGCAATGGCTAGTGGGTGTACCTCCCAATTTTTATAGCCTCCAAGGTGTTTTGGCATTTATTATCCAAATTTTGGGTGAGGCCCTTTTTCAACCCCTATTTTTAGTAGACGGCCTTCGATTTCTTCGGGTACCTTCATTTTTGGCCTTTCTTCATTTTTTCAAGGGTCGTGCACCTACTGCTCATTTGTCTGGGTTTTTGGCCTGTTGGGTAACCACTTGGCCCACACATTTCGTTAATTGTCCGTAAATTGCCCAAACTTTGCCGTTAGGATTTCTGTGACTCCTTCTCGTTTTTACCCGAAACTTTTTTTTCTCTTTTTTTTTTTTGTGGTTGACTTTTTCGGCATTCATAACTAGGGCTCCCACGACAACACGGTTTCCCTGAAAATACACTGAGTGATCATATATTAATAAAAATGGACTCAGTACATGGTGAGATTTTAGCACGGTCATACTGGCTATTTTTTTACAACTGGACATTTTTTTGAAAAGCCGTAAAATATTTACCGGCCATTTCCTGGGCCGCAAAATTTGCTCTAGCCTCATTTAGGACGGGCTGGGACCCAATTCTAGGTGGACCGGCACTTTTGGCTTGGTCTTACAAAACTTGACCACAAAATATTTTTGACAATTTTTTCAAAATTCAGTTTCTTACTTTTAAACCATGTCTAGCCACTTTAGGACGGGCTGGAACCCACTTCTAAGGCAAATTTGTGCCGATTTTTCTCTAATAACCGGGTTTTACATGCTGGTTTTTTCAATTATTGCAAACTTAAACTTCAATATTAGTCCGATTTTTCGTGCGAAAATATCGGCTAACATTGGCGACTACCACTGGGTAGTATGGTCCCCATACGGCGGACCCAGAGTCTCTGGTTTCACAGACCAGCTCCTGGTGGTGGATCAAGTTTAGTGGGCTCAGCACCCTTGCTAGGTGATGCTAACCACAGTGAGTTGGTAGAATGTCTTCAATAGCTTCCTACCCAAAGGCCATCGATTTAGCCCTTAGGATCCATCTGCAACCGGATTGGATTTAACCACAACACCTTTGAACAATTTGGTGTCTTCATACCTGCATAAACCCACCTGTGACCTAAATGGCAAATGCTCCCAATTCCATCAAATGTAAGGCAATGCCCACTTTTGGACCCATGCATAGAGGGATATGCAAATGCAAATCTCAGGATTGGAGATAGGATGATATGGATGCAAGTCAACAGTATTGTATCTAACACCGTGTCATTGATGTGTGTGTGAGTGTATGCACGATGAGGCTCTAGTGTTTTATTTGCAGCCTATGAACATAAAAACATACAATCCATACATACAGTATCCGCAACAGCACATCCGGAGTCAATTTTCGCAACAACTCTTACATCCCTCTCGTCAAAGCACTGGATGGATTAGTTTCCAAAGACTGTGACACATATCTGCTCCGGATTCTCAGAAATTCCTCCTCACTAGGCAATTTGCCTAGTATGCCCTGCTTTCAGACATAATTGACTACAGGGCTTCAGTCCCATCCAGCCATTCATCTTCGTCTTTGTAATCAATAGAAGCACGTAGATCATCATCACCCTCGAGATCTATGAAGTCCGTCCTCCTTCAGATCAAGAACATCTCCAACATCATTCAGAGAGAGGTATGCGACACTATTCATGTAATACACCGGCAAATCGAGGACAGTCTTGGTTTTGTCATATGGATTAACGTTAGATAAGGAAGAAATGGACAATGCACGAGACTCGGCTGGGTCGTACATTGCTGCCAATCTTGCCTCCTCGTCAGCACCCAAGGCGTCATCAATAATAGCTGACTCTGATACTCCACGGCTCTCCTTCCTTCACCTCTACTTCCTCCTCCAGGTTTTCCAGATATGGTTGCTTGACTGGGGTTTGGAGACCCGCTTGGTTCTCTCACGACCTCTTTATGTCTGCTCCATGGCCGCCAACGGCCATCTGGCTGAACATTCCTCTCATCAGGGCACCCTCCACTAGACTTTTACAGTTCTAGAAATAGTTATGTGGAGAGAGAGATCCATGATTTTTCATCTTTAAGCCCTAGTTGTGAGAAAAGAGGATCTTTGGGCTTTATACACCACAATGTGGTATTGATTGCAAACAAGCCGATTTTCCAAGAAATTCATCAACACCCCACAAAATTGGAAAATTTTTAAATCTCCTCTGTTTTTGACCAAATCTGTCCCTGTAAATTGCTATGGCTCTCTGTCACTGCTCTTTGCATAGCCATGCAAGCCCCGTTGTATCAAACGGCTGTCCACACAGTGAATAACGTAGCCAACACCGATAATTTCTCCGAAACCACCGAACTGCAAGATTTTCTCCGTGAATCCTCCCCGAAATTCACCTACGGATCGTTCTGATCTTCTTTGAAGCTTTGATCGAAGGAACTTTGTTGTTTCCTGCCATCTGGACTGTCGATACCCCGTATGGGGTCCTCTTTCCTAAGACGCTCTGAGTGCTATTTCTCCTGGTGAAAGACGCTATCCCATAGCTCCACCGGATCGTGCATATCTGCATCACCCTTTAGCTTTGATGCCAAGTTGAAATTCTGATAGAACCTAGTGCAATATGCAGATCACATCACACAATCACCATAGTCACTCCTCACAAGCTCTCAAAGATGGCACAGAAAAAGTTAAGTCTATTATGAAGAAACATTGTACATATAGCAAAGCCCCAATCTGCATGGGCTCAACAGGTGTCACTAAACTGGCCTACCACCTGCCAAACTAGAGTTTGGCCAATATGGCCACATATACTGACAAACCCAAGACATACCCATGAGTATAGCATAATGAACTCAAAATCACTGTACAGGCTAATTTCTTCCTACGTGTGGCTACCCGGCTAACCCAAGTAGCCGTCTACGGGATCAGTGCCCGATCAATATATCCTACAGCCAAGAAAATAGATGATCTCGGAGGAGAGTCTATGTTTTGTATAGATGATATTAATTTTGTAATGCATATCAAAGACCCGCATTGTAGGGAGCTAAAAGAGAAGATCTCCTATATCTCAGACACAGTAGTTGAATCCGCTTGTGTATACTATGTACATAAATACACATATACAGTCACGAAGGAGATTTTTGTTGTATCTTCATTTTTTGGGCATCTGTTAAATAAAGAAAGAAAAGCCATAAGGCTCTTCAGACACATTAGCAAGGAGGCGTCAATGTTCATCATCCCATACTGTTCAAAGTAAGATAATTTCTTCTTGTAATATTTGTTTTCTGTAAGATTTCTTTTTTGGAAACTCTTATAGACTCTAGTAATTCATTGCTTGTCATTTGCTGGCAGCAAACATTGGAGTGTGCACGTCATATCTATGAAAGTGGATTCTACTGGAAGCTGCACATATGTGTGCATGACAGTGAATTCTTTGCATGCCACCCATTCCATGGTTAATCCATGTACAAGAGAATGGTGGAGCTATTGCCCAGGCCGGATGGGCTGATTGTAAATACCAACATAGAGATTGTTGATGCAAAGGTTCACCTGACGAAGATGTTTGTGAACTCGAACATCTGGAGACACGAAACACGAAAAGTTTTGCGAACACGAAAGTCAACAAAGACGAAGACGAACGGTTCGCGAACACGAAAGATCCACGAATGAGATTCCTTTGCGGTCTAGCAAGAGAGAAAGGCAGACGAGGTAAGCGAAACCAACGGTGGAAATGAAATTCATTATGTCCTCGCGCTCCAAGGAGTACCACCAGAGATCATGCAAGTACCCAGAAGTACAGAGATCTGACCTGATGGCATGACGTCAGCAGATACTTCCTAGGTCATGGCTAATTGCCACTCTTGTAATTCCCCGATTAGTTGTAGATGTTTAATCACTCTAATCTTAGGTTTACATAGAGAGACCATACTTACTGGATAATGCTTGACATATATTAGAACAGGATACACAGAGTGTAATAGAAGTAAAAAAAAAAAGTCTGATGCTAGTAAGCAAAAAAAAACGAACACAGACAGAAGGTCCGCCTGCGTGCGAGAAGATAATTCTTTCTAGGATCAGAAGATCCAATTGTCTGCTAGTGAAGTGAGACTACTACTCGTGAGAGAGCCGTGCTTCTCTCACGCCAACGCACTGCGTGGATTTGCATGTAGTGCCCCCTGAAGGAATCAGAGAAAATCAATATAGATTATTTTTTTGGTTGTGTTTGATCTTGGATGTCGAATGCTTATGCTATTTTTATTTTTGTATGTCTGAGTTTTCTTGTTCCTTTATAATTCCGCACCTTGGTTGAAATGAAGTCGAATGCTATCTTAATTTTATGAACGTAGATCAGTAGTAATTGACTATTCTCTGGAGGATTGTAGGAGTGTTTCAGTTGGCAGTACCCAGCGAATGCATCTGAACTCCATCCGAATCTTGAAAGAGAGTCGCAAATGTTTCGTGAATTTTCTTCTCACGATTCTCATCAGTCATATCGGAGCAATGCACGACTCCCAACAGTGGTATCAGAGCCACCCTGTCATATTCTGACATAGTCGAGAAGCTAGCAGATCCAGAAGGCCAAGATTCAGACAATCAACCATCAACAAGGAACTTTCGCGCACAATCAGTCAGATCTCGACCGAAGGCTTTCAATCATATCTCGACTGAAGCCTTTCAGTCAGATCTCGACCGAAACATTTCAGTTCAAATCTCGACCGAGTTTGAGCTTTTTTATGTACTTTCGAGTTTTTTTGTGTCTTTTTGTGTTTTATTCTGAGCTTTTTTCGTGTATTTACAAGTTTTTTTTTTGTGCTTTTTTTAACTTTTTGTCCTTTTTTCATCTTTTTCGAGATTTTTTTTGGTACTTTTTCGGGTTTCTCAAGGTTTTTTCATCTTTTCGAGTTTTTTTGCGACTTCTCCTTTTCTAGTCTTTTTTCGCGACTTCATCTTTTCTAGTTTTTTTCGTGACTTCTTCTTTTCTAGTTTTTTTTGCTACTTCTTCTTTTCCAGTTTTTTTCGCGACTTCATCTTTTCTATTTTTTTTTCGCGATTTCATCTTTTTCAGTTTTTCGCGACTTCGTTTCTTTTCGAGCCTTTCTCGCTTTTTTCGTTTTTTTGCGTTTTTCACATTTCTTTTGACTTTCGAGCTTTTTTTGCGTCCTGCTGCTTTCGACTTTTTTCGAGCTTGTTCGTGTTTTTTTTCGAAATTTTTTCGAGCCTGTTCGCATTTTTTAAGCCTTTTCGTGAATTTTTTTGAGTTTTTTTCGAGATTTCTTTTAGATTTTGTTCGTATTTTTTGAGATTTTCTAGATTGTTTTGAGCAGTTTTTGAGATTTTTTCATATTTTTCTAGATTTTTTGTAATTTTTTTGAGCAATTTTCGAGAATTTTTTCGAGATTTTTCTAGATTTTTTTGAGCAGTTTTCGAGAATTTTTCGTGTTTTTTCGAGAATTTTTTTCGTGTTTTCTCGAGATTTTTCTAGATTTTTCGAGATTTTTTCGTCCCTTTTCGAAATTTTTTTCGCGTCTTTTTTCGAACCACAAAAAAAAAAAAAATCCAAAAACACCAGAAACTCATACCCAACACCAAAAAGACACAACAGTAATCAATGGACCACCATACTGATCCGGATATCCCAACAGATTATCTATACGAAATGAGGTCACCTGAACAAATCAGACGTCATAGGTCCTACCGAATGCGGTCCCAACTCCACGAGCCATCCACAAACTCATTCACAGAACAAGTGCCTGATAGAGCCGAGTCTTCACGAGCACGAGCCCATTTGTATGGTGTTGAACCCTCACAGGCCAGAACCCACTTAATGGCATTTTTGCTATCGACGGTGCTTATCATGAGAAAAGAACACCCAAGTTAGATCTACCAAAGTTTGACGGTAGTTCAGACCCTCAAAGATTTTTGCAAATCTTTGAGAATGTGTGTGACGTTTACGATGAAACATCTCCCGACACTATGGTCCAATTGTTTTCCATGACCATGATCGCTAAAGCACGTGACTGGTTTTTTAACCTTGATCGTGAAGATAAGACATCCTGGTCAATTTTTGAAAGAGTCCTTTATCAAGCGTTTCAAGCCATTTCATTTGATAGAGAGTCCTTTTGTCAAATTAAGTAATATCAAGATGGCAAAAGATGAACGTGTACGAAACTATATCGAGCGATTCAAACGCTTAAAAAGTCAAGTACAAGAACAACCCTCCAAACATATGCTCATCATCTGGTTTTTAGTCGGCCTTTTAAGATGGATTGGACGCAAGCTTAAATCCAATGATGAATATGTTGACGAATCCAGAGAAAGGAGAGCACCACGCGCTCTTGTCCATGAGTCGAAGCCGATCGAGGACATCCGAGATCAGCTTTGGAAATCACAATTGAAGTTGCTTAATCAGCATCAACTCCAAATGGAGAAACTCACCAATGAGTTTCAACTACCCTGAAGTCTATCCAAAGCAGTATGTCTGGTCAGCCAAACCCTGCATAGGTACCTTATAGACGCAAACCCATATGGTGCCCACACACCTCTCACCTTAGACTGAGGAGGTCTCTGAGAAGATGAGACAAACGAAGACTGAGAGCTGAGTATGAGAGCCGAAAAATGCTAGTTAGGAATGACAAGCAAGAACTGTGTAAGTTTCATGGTGAATTCGGGAAGATGGAATGACCATGTAGGAACCAGTATTTCTAGGCCAAGTAATAAATGCAAGTAGACCCCTCTTAAAAAAAGTAGAGTGAGCCACCTTTTGATGGTGACCTCTAGTGGAGAGCATTATTCCACTTGTAATTCGTGTAATGTGGAAATGCCACTAGGATGCCACCTAAGGAGCTCTCTTGCTTATTTAAGAGACTCCCTCTTTGAGAAGAGGAGCTTTTTGTGAAATGTACCTACTCCATGCTGAAATGAGAAGAGCCTCCATGAGTTTTGGTGCATCCATTAAGTTCCTTGATCATGCTTGTTTCTTGAGTGAATGCATTCATGATCTTGCCCTTCCCTCCTTTGTGTGTGGTTGTGGATCGTAGAGTGGATTAGATTTCCTGGTTTCCTAGAGTGGACTAGTTTTCATTTCTCGTTTGTGGATTAATGTAGGAATCAGCATTCAGGTAAACAATATAGACTGGGTTTGTGGTTTAGTTCTTGCATATCTTTTTACAACCCTGTTCTTGATATTTTTGGGATGTTCAAGAATCAAAAGACTGGTTGGTTTTTTTATTCTTGGACTTCTAAAATGCTGTAGATTAGTTTCTTGTTTCTTGTTTTGTGGATTTATGCAAGTATAGTAGTGTTTAGGATCTGATTGTAACTCGTTTTTGCAGCGTTAGAATTTCAATCATTGTTCAACGGTTTTGCATTTTTGATTTTTTTTTATTGATTCAGTAAATGCGAGTGTATGTTAAGGTCCAAAAAATTAGGTTCTATAGACTGAGTACTCTTGGAGCACATGGATTTGTGCGAGAGTCTTAACATTCATAGGGATCGAAATGGCATGGATTTGCTCTAATCTTGTTTTGAATGTTCCGGCTAACTCTACGATATATATATATAGCACAAGTATGTTATGACATGTCATGACTGCACAATTAGGTTTTGCATGATTAATAGTAAGGTTTTAGCTTGTATACTCTTGGAAAGTATTGACAGATGTTTTCCTCACTGTGCTAACTTGCACGGTTTTGTATGGTGAGATGGTGGCAGATACCAGTTGGATGTCTTGAAATAGGTTTTGTTATACAGTGTCTTATGTGTACTATATATACATTTCAGCTCTGTCTTTTCTTGCTAGTTTATGAATAAAGGATTTAAAAAGTTTGGTCTTAACTTGTCAAGAGGAACTGTGTTTTTGTTCTCTTTCTCTCTCTCTCTCTCTCTCTCTCTCTCTCTCTCTCTCTCTCTCTCTCTCTCTCTCTCTCTCTCTCTCTCTCTCTCTCTCTCTCTCTCTCTCTCTCTCTCTCTCTCTCTCTCATGATGGCGCCCTGCATGATCCACCCTTGATCCACGCAATGGCTAGGAGGTGAAGATCTGACGTGGGCAACAATGTTTGCCAACCATAAAGAGGGCAACCATTATTAGACGTAGTCATATTGTATGCCTCACAACATACATGACTCAACATCCTATCAACCCCTTGATGTAATTGTCATTCTCTTTGAGATTATCATATACATAGCATAGAGGTCATAACAAACTACGAAGTAGCGAGAGTTAGAGTCGAGATAGAGAAGATGAGACCTCATATTGTATCTTCTATATTTTACGATGATAGCACAAGCAAATTGTGTTGATAGAGACATCTTCAAATTCTAAGAATATCGTATCAAGGGATGAGAATGATAAGCTCAATTGCTAGATACTTGAAAAGTCCTTAGGCAGAATTTGATTCCACTTCTCCTATCCTCTCTAGTGTTTTGTCATTGTCTTCAGTTGTGGAATACGTAGATGTTAGTACAAGATTAGGGATTTAATTTTCGAATCATTAAAGGGATTCTAAATCCAAAAAAGACCTATAAGAAATGCCACATAGACTGACAAAGTTTATTAATCTAAATTATTAAAATAAATTCATTTTTTGCCTTGATTTCATTTATGCCCGCACTATTTTTGGTGCTTAACAATTCTATGTACATTACCGTTTGTAATTCATTAAAAATAGTATAATTTTTAATAACCGTAACTTCGATTGAGACAGAAATTATACCATTGAAAAGAGCTCAACGAGAGTTTTCCAACGGTACCCTACATGACCTACTTCCCAGCAATTGTTCAAAAGTTATAGCCGATCAAAGTTTAAAAAGCCCACTACCTCTTTTGTGCATGGATTAAAGACTCTTTTGACCAAATATCGCTTCTGTGCGTAGATAGAACACCCTCTCAGTGAGAGAGTACTCTATGGTCACACACAAGCGATATTTGACCTTTTCAAAAACTTTGATTGGCCATAACTTTTGAACGGTAGCTCAAACTAGGTCATATAAAGTACTGTTGAAAAACTCTCGTCGGGCACTTTCCAACGGTATAACTTTCAACTAAATCGAAGCTACAGTTAAAAAGTTATTAAAAAAACGTTTTTTTCAATTTAATGAGCTATGTTACGTAAATTTCAAATTTGAATGTTTTTGTGTAAGCAAAATTTGAGAAAAAATATAAAGAGAATCTTTACAAAGGGTCTCTTTTGGATTTAGAACTCCTCTCAGTTGGTTGCGACTTTTTTTCCTCAAGGTCAAGAGGGCAACCACTGCACAAAAAAGGCTATACAAGAGAAAAAAGTAAAAAGTAGAATCTTCACAAGCCAGAACATTCTTTCACTGTTTAAAATCAATCATGTTATGAAAGTTTTAGGATTTGCAATTGTGTAAACCTGTTCAAATCTTACACCAATAGAAGATGGCTGAATATTTGTTTGTATTTCTGTATCAGTATATTTTTTCCATCACTTTACAAACATCAAATAATATCATTGTAGATTGTACCTTTGTCATGTTTAACAAAAAAATTCATAAAAATTAACCACTTTCCAGACTAGCTTCTATCATAAAGTGGTGAAAATTTAACATAATGCAATCTTCTTTAAATATCATTCCCAACAATGTTATGACGACACCACTTCATCCTTACATCTTGCAACTACAAAGTGGTGGACGGCAAAACCAAAAGAAGCAGCTTCTGAGATAATCATGCTATGAGGGTGCACCCAAATATGATGCGAGCCTCAACATGTCACTGAATACGCCACCTGCTGTGACATCAGCCCCAGCACCAGGTCCCCGTACAATCAACGGTTGCTTCTGGTACCTTGCAGTAGTGAAAGAAATAATGTTGTCACTTCCTGAAAGTTGGGCAAACGGATGAGTACTTGGATATCGTCGTAATTCAACAGATCCTGTGTTTCCCAGCACATCCACTAATCCCACATAGCGCAACACCTGCCAGCACGACGTTTTCAAAACAAATCTGGTTCAATGTGCAAAGATATATATATATAGCCTAATTACCTAGATCAAAGCAATATAGTTGAAAAAAAATATTAGAGAATATGTTTTCAAAGATACGTCAACGTTTACAAGGCTTACCTCGCCTGCCAAGTTAGCTTCATCCCTTTTAGTAGATATTTCATGATCATAGTCTGAAAGCTTTTCCATAAACTCATCAGCTGAACTACAAGCCTGAATCACAAAAGGCAGGAATACAGATTGTTCAAAAGCCATGGGCATTTATCAATTCTGCAGGTATCAAAAAAAAAACAATTTGAGAAAACTTGTCTTTTGCACAAAGAAAATAACTGCTCACAAACCTCGCAAACTATAGTCGCTACGGCTTAAGAAAGATATGGGTTCAGAAATTTAAAATTTACTGGCTAAACATTCTAAAAGAGTAACAAATCATGTGCCTAGATGGTGATTGGTGCTGAAGGATTGGAGTAAGCTAACCTCAAACAACATTCTGGCACATACAAAGTAATAATCTACTAGAGTTATCTCCATGTGGGCATGGGTAAACAAAATACAAGGTAGTACACGAGATTTCATCCAGAAAATGCAATTCATACATCTGGATTTTAAGCATATAGCCAACCTGAAGCTATTCAAGCAGCAACCTAATATTGCAGATATGTCATGGCAGACAGACAACAAGGAGCAACAAATGGTACTGTCTTTCTTGGTGGATATCCAGCTGATCCACTGCAACAAGTCTAAGCCAGACAAGCTAATGAGAACATTGTCTTAGAACTAATAGAAGACCGAATTCCCTTGAGTGTTCCTGAGGTCCAAGGTCAATGACAAACGAGCACAAGTACCAGTCAACCTCTGCACGACAACATATAATCAACCAAAGAGCCAGTAATATTATGCACGATGATGAAAGTTTCAAGATCGAAGTGCACTGCATCACGCCAAGATTGGCATAATCTATGGGCCACAGTTAAGTTTGGTGGATTCTGTGGATTCTTTTTTCGAAAACTTTTAAAAATGAGACAATAAAACGGAAGTGACTTTTGAAAGCGACATGCCAGCAGATTATGAATCATGAAGTCCATAATTTTTTTCAGAAAGCCGACCACGGCCCATGAAAAAGAAAATTGAAGGAACCTATTTTAAAGCCTACAAAAAGGTGCGAGCTATATAATACTTTACCATTCAGTAAAATAGTTTGCCAATTGTGTATGCGTGGAAAAAGATTAAAGTGCCCTTTCCACTAGGTTCAACGACTGTTCAAATATTGTGAGGCCCAAAGAATTTTTGGGTGACCTTTACACTGGGTTTAGCAGTTGTTCAATTATGGCGAGGCCCTAAGGCCTCTCGCTATAATTCGATGAAAAGGTGGCTAATTATTCCATATTCCAATAAATAAACCCCATCACTAGGAGCCCAATCTCAAAAGCTCCAAATATTGTCTCAATGTGCCACCTCCTAAATCAAGGCACAATATTCAAAGCACAGAAGTGGCTCAGAACACGTATTAGTCCTAGCTACATAGGACTCAAGTCACAAACAGTTACAGACTTAGAGCAGCCTGGGCTCTCAGGTTTCACCTCCTCCGGTCAGAGTCAAAGAAGTCAGAGTGAGGAAGTTTTGAAGGGAGACTACCCACAACTACAAAATAATCATCTTGTCTACTATTCTTTTTGTAGGATAACAGTATTGTTATCAAGAGCTTAGAGCCTACTGTAGTGTCACAATGCTGCTTTCTCGTCTACACTATTTTGAAAGTCAAGGATCAGATCAAGTGTGATGATTTCTACCTACAAGTATATTAATATTGTGCCCACAACAGATATAGCAGCAAAATACATTCCATCATAATAATATTGTCTGGCTGATGCGCATGAATAAAATAAGCAACGATTAGCAGCGGCTGAAATTAGAATCTTAGATAGAAAATTCCGATGACTAATATTGGAGAAGGGCCAATGTTACTTATAAGATTGACAAAAACATGCTCCCAACTGTAAATATGTACCTGCAGAGGCTCTGGAACTAAACTTTGCACTCGTATATCATCCAACTCTAACCTCAGGCCGGATTCACGTGCCAAAATTATCACCTATTCCAGTCAGAAGAATCACCAAAAGATTAATCTAATTGCAAGTTCATGAAAAGCACAACTCTGAAAGCAATCTTACAACTCAGCTATTGTTCTTCAAAAACTTGTGTGCATTATGCTCAAGTGAACTTTTAGGGTTACACCAACCTTTCGTGCAACATCCAATCCTGAAAGATCATCTCTTGGGTCCGGTTCAGTATATCCAGCAGCTTTAGCTTCACTGACAATCTGACTGAAAGTTTTACCTTCACTTAGATTGTTGAAGATATAACTGAGCGTCCCACTGAAAACAAAATAGAAGGCGGTTAACTTGCAAAGCCACAATACTAAGAGAAAAAACCCATGTCTACTTTGACTACACTGTAAAAAGTTAGGCTCACAGGAGAATAGTTCATATGCTCTTCCAACAAATTCTGGGTGGTTTCAATCAGATGTTCAATAGGGCCTTCAGCATATCTAAATTCCAGAAATATATTGCCTTCCAAACTGAATAAAAAAATATGAGCCAGTGATCTGTAAATTATTGCTACTTTCCAAAATTGGATTCTTCGTAAGATTATTTACCCAGAAATCTCAAGTGACTGCCGACTAGATTGTAATATACTAAACACACATCTGATGCAAAATTAAGTGTGGACCTGATTTCTATCAGCGCTGATGGGCAATAAGGAACATTTTTGTCTTAGGACACCATATAAGCTAGCTTCACTTTTCAACTGCAAAAGGAGCTCGACTATGAATTTTAGCCTAGTTTCAATCACATCACTATGTGATCTCAAAGAAAAAGTTTTTCCTTGACAAAAGTTAATTGCTGAAAAAAATTATTCATAGCTATAGACAACATGTCAACAACAAAAAGGAGATAGGGAGTCTGCCATGAATGTTCTCTCTTTATAGATCCTCACCATGACTTACCCTTACAATGATACTTGGCTAATGACACAGTTGCACAATGTTCTGCATGTTGGCATACAACATTTTTCTGAACCTTTTTGAACAATTTCTTCTTTTTTCTCAACTTGAAAAGGAAATGCCATAATAGAAAAGAGAAAATGAGTGTACATCTTTATCATAGTTGCAGTGGAACGCTTTCTACTGCAACAAGAACATACTGACAATGACTAAGCATATAGATTCTAGAAAATTTCAGCAATGAACACTTTTCTAGAACTTACTCTTTTGCTATAAAATCTGTACAACTGCTTCTTGTACAATTGATACAAATCATAGTACCTCGTGGTACCGCTGGTATGGTACCGCCGGTACCATATCAGTGGTACCGCCGGTACGGTACCGCCCTGGGATCCGCGGTACCAGGGCGGTACCATTTTTTATATTTTTTTTATTTTTTAATATTTTTAATATTTAATTTTTGCATATTAACTACCAAAAAAAGGACAAAAAAAAGTAAAAAAAGGGGGTTTAGGGTGTAAAAAAAGAAGGTACAGTACATGATGCAGGGGACTGTTGCAGTGGCACATGGGCACTGCGAGTGAGCAGACCGAGGGGCCAATGGGAGACCAACACGGGGGTAGCATCACATGTACAGAGTACAGAGGCACATGGGCATTGTGGGTGAGCAGACCATGGGCCCAATGGGAGACCAACACAGGGGGGAGCATCACATGGGGGCAGGTACAGAGGCACATGGAGGAATGATGGGGATCCACATGGCCGAAGAGGCTGTGGGGATAAATAGGCACTCACAATGCCATTGTGGTCAGCATTTTCAGAGGCTGTGAGAGAGCTAGTGATAGACAGTGAGAGAGGAGCAAACGAGAGCCGGTGACAGGCTGTTTGAGAGCCAGGGTGCTGTGAGAGGGTGTTCAAGGACCAGGGTGCTGTGAGGAGAAGGTCGATCGAGATGGCAGAGCGCATACCACCGAAGCCCGAGGGCGAAGCCAGGAGGAAGCTTGAGGAAGATATCCGAAGGCACAACGAGAGGCATCGGAAGCAAGAGGCAGATATCCGAGAGATGTTGCGACAAACTCGACAGAGAAATCCGGAACCGGAGCCACCCGCCCCTGCTGTGGGTCCTGTCCCCGCTGTCAAGCTGGATCTGGATGAGCAGATCGGAATGAATTTCACACGACGGCAGCTCATCATGGTCAGGGAAAGGGCGGCCAGACGTCGGGCTAACCAGGAGGCAGCTCGGGCTAACCGGGAGGCAGAGCAAGAGCGACAAAACAATGCACCAGACGAGGGCGAGGAGTCGGTGGAGGATCAGTGAGAGATGTTTAGAATAGATGAGGTCCAGCCGTATGTGGCGGACTGTTGCTATGTAGTTTTCGACAGTTTATGGTGCAGCAAATAACCGGATGGTTGCTTAAAAAAATGACAGTATATGTGATGTTATCCTGATACAACGGTTGAATATATACATAGTTGTTTTTTGTGCAACGCGAGCCTGGTCATGTAAGATGCAATGTCTGTAATTTTTTTAAATGCAGATGTATTACATGTATTTATGAAATGTCGTTTGGGGTGTAGGGGTGATTGATGTGCTCATGATGTAGGTGCATATATGTGAAGCTAGCATTCACTTCAAACGAAATTAAATGAAAATAGGATTCAGACACGCACATAGAATTCTTCGACATAAAATAAAGCATCACATGTACAGAGCGACATACGCACAATGTGCAGCAAATAATGTAGGCCAAACACTGTATATAATGTGAAAAATCATCTGAGTACAATGGTAGACCGTCTGCTAGAGACAAACTACTGAAACTCATACAACAGAGCCACAATCAATGCTCTGGCTCTGACTCAGACGAATGCTCTTGAGACAACTCAGGGCCCCGAGCTGACTCTCGCAGCCGATATCTCTGCCTGTCTGGAACTGGCATGGGCTGTGTATCCGAGGGGGAAGACTCGTCATCCTCATCCTCCCAATCAGCCTCCGCATCAGCCCCCAAGCAGGCCAAACCAACAACACCTGCTCCAACTGGCTGTGATACTGCACCTCTACTTGTACCTGGAGCCCTACGTGGTCGTCCTCTCCTCCCTGGCAGTTTCTGTGCCTTGCCTTTCTTGTTCGGTGCACCCTTGGGCCTGCCTGGTCTCTTGCGGACAAGAGGAGCTGTCAATGCCTCGTCACCCCCATGCAAATCACCTGGCTGGCTAGGCTGGGCCCAAGCTGAGGCCGGCTGGGATAGGGAAGCAAATGAGGGAAGTCCCTGTGCAACTGAGCGAGGAGGACGAGCTCGTGGAGTGTGTGCCCGTGGGGCTGGGGGCTGCTGCAGGTGGAGGAACTGGCTGTGCAGGAGGCGAGTACAGTGGTGATATGTACTGAAAGGGGCGCTGTGGTGGCCGGTACTGGTACATCCTGGGTGCTGCCAAAGGAGGAGGATGTAACGTGGGTGCTGCCACTGGAGGAGCCACTGTGGATGTGGGCGCTGCAAGAGAAAACTTGGGCACAGATGGTGGCCTGCCATGGAGACCTGGTGCTGCAGAAGTGGACGGCGATGGAGGGGCTGCAGGCCTAAATCGCATCGGTGGCACTGGAGGGGCTGTGCGACGCACATACACCCTCTGAGGAGCTGGAGGAACTGTAGGCACCTCATGCGGCTGCTCTGGCTGGGACTCTGTGTATGGCATGCTGGCAAGAGATGATGGGGGCGCCCTGACACTCGGCATCTGCTGGGCCTCTGAATCCAGTGTGGCAACCAAGTCGGCCAGCAGGGCATCCGAATACAAATGCTCTGGGCTCTGGGACTCATCCTGTGCACCAGCCTCTAAATCATCCTGTGCACCGACCTCTGAATCATCCTGTGCACCAACCCCTGAATCAACCCAAGCCTCATCCCGTGCCTCATCATGTGCACCCTGTAGACCCTGCATGGCCTCCCAATCTGTGCAATGAAAGTCATCAGGTGCCTCCTCTGGTGTGCTGTCGTAGTAGCGGCCATGACTCTGTGCTGCACGCATCCAAACATCTGCGGGACCGGCATCTAAACCACTCTGCCCTCTATCAAGAGCCTCCTCCATCATGTCGACATAGGTAGGTATGCCACTGGCCCCCCCTGTGTGCCCTGCCTGTCTGCCGGTATAACCTGTGCCATGTGTCCCACCTCTGCCATGTGATGCACCTGTGACCCCTGCCCGTGGCGTGTGTCCTGCACCTGTATAATCTGCCTCATCCCTCTCTGGTCTGGCAAACACAACCCGAATGGGCTCATCCTCATCATGCTCATCCTCTGACACTGGCTCATCTACCTCATACAATGGGGGCTCTCTGTGCTCAAGCCCAAGCTCTCTCTCTCTCATCTCGGCAAGCTCCCTCTCTCTCTCTGCCATCAACTGTGTGCCCAGGTCATCTGCAGGCATGGGATGGGTGCTGTCCGTAGGCAAGTCAACCTGGCGCTCCAAATCGGATATCTTCGTCTACAAGGTTTAAAATTTGCATGTCAGAGAGACAACTTTATCAAGAAATGAAACCAACATACCAGGAGTCAACCAAACTGCTATGGGAGAATAGCTTATCACCTGCAATGCGCTCGTAATGGTCGGAAGCCTCCTGGCGAGACGTGTGTTGGTGCTACAGAACACCAACTGCTCCAACTGACTCACTGACAACCGGTTTCTTCTCCTCGTGTGAATGAGTGCCCATGTGCTCCAATTACGCTCACACACGGAGGCAGCACAGTCCCGTGGTGCGTGCATTGAAATACTTCAGCACATTGTGGCAGAGGTGGAACTTCAACAAAACACAAAAATGGAGTATAAAATGAGATGCATACCTGAGAAAAGACACACAGTGCAAGACGCTGTATAGATGGGTATGTGCTACCGAACATGGTCCACCAGGTAATGGGTAGCTGCCTCCTCTCTGGATCCTGGGCAGCCGGGTGGCCGAATGTGCCCATGCCGAAACGAAATGCAGCGAGCTCCTCCATGAGCCTGATAGGATCCAAACCTATGTGTGGACCCACCCTGTGAATGTACTGAAGCCAATCGGCCTCGAGCTCCCTGTCTGCCATCTGTGTCGGAGAGAGGAAGAGGGGATGCAGCATGTGTGCAACGCTGTGGATACTCCTGTGGAAGTAGTTCCACCGCGTCTCCCATATGAACTTCAGCCCTGTCATCCTGCAGGTGAGGGGCATGTGGTTTAGGGCATTACGAAAAAGCTTAACTTTGACAAAAAAACAAACTAGCAAGTACTGAAAAGATAAAGGTCAATTGCAACACTGTACCGCTTTCCTCTCTGGCTGCAAGATGGGCAGCTGCAGGAACTGTCCAATCCGGTCCATGAGCTCATACACCAGTCCAAGTGTCGACCCCTCGCTGTCAGCCATGCGGAGCACAATGTAGAGTGGTCGAAGCAATCCTGACAATGTCTGTGCATCCCTCCAGAACTGGTCTCCCCTCACCGTGGAAGAAAAGTGCTCCCCATCCTCAGTGTGCGGAAATGTATTGGCACCCCAAAGATCACTGGCAACCATCTGTAGAAGCTGGGCCCTGCACCTGATCAAACGGTCGATGACCACCAAGTCGAATGCAAAGCGCATGGGGGCTAGCTTACGGAGGTCCAGATGGCTGAACACCCGGAACATGGCAAGAACACGCCTCTTTCTGATGACAAAAGTCACCAGGAAGAGGGCCTCCCGGACGATGGCTCTAACCCAGGGAAGTGCTCCAATGTCCCCCATCAGAAGGTCTATGTCGTGGGCTGCACAGGGGGTATGAACAATATGAGGGAACTCGGCCTCTAGCAGTACACCCATCTGAATGCAGTTCGTGGCATTGTCCGTCACCACCGTGACGACATGTTGTGGGCCTATGGCTAGGATGGAAGACCTGATGACATCAAACATGAACTCTGCAGATATGACTCTCCCCCCCTTGCTACAATCCACTGCCCTCAAAAACTGTGTGCCCATGCAGCTGGAGACCAGTATGTTGAGGATCGGCCTCCTCCTGACATCAGTCCAGCCATCGGACATGATGCTGCAACCGTAAGTGGCCCAGTGCCGACGTAGAGGCTCCATCTCTCTAGACAAGGACTCGAACCTATCCCTCAGCATGTGTGTGCGGACAACCTCTGAACTAGGGACTCTCCAGCTAGGGCTCACAGACTGTGCAAGGCGGAAGGCCCTTCTGAAGGGCTCAGAGTCGGTGATGGCAAAGGGCAGGTTCAGCTCGTAAATCAGACTGGCCACGGCCTGTGTGGCCTCTCTGTCCATGTGCGGCTGATGCGCGCCGCGAATGGTCTACTGCACAAGGGCTCTCCCTGGTGGGTGACGGGTGATGGACCTCCAGCACGGTGCACCAACCGTGACGGGAATGGACGATGACGCGACAGGCTGGGCGCTGGTGGATGCATCGGCTATAGACGTGGAATGGGGAGAGTGGGATGCACTGGCAGGGATGGGTGCAGCAGCATAGTGAAGATTTACAAGACCTAGCTATGGAGTATCTTAACTCAGATGCTAGATCAACTATGAAAGCTTGAGAAAACTTGGCTATGGAAATATCACACACAAGGAGAATTGCATGAGCATCTGACAAACTCAAAAGTCTCAAGAAGAAATGAATTGCTAGAGAGAGAGAGGAGGGCGTGGGTCCTCCAAATCCCTTGTGAGGCAAGCACCTCCTTTACATGCATGGAAAGTCTAGGTGTCAACCATAGGAGTGAGCTACTTGGCCAAGTGGGCCACTTGCACTAATTTACATAACAAAAGGGGGGGTCATGCATTTAATTAAAACATGCCCCATGAGTTATGTACAACTTAACTAATGCTTAGCCAAAAAGGGGTAAATAGGCATTACTCTTCAACACCCCCCCTTAATGGCAATTTTATTCAAACTGACACCCAACAAAGTTCTGAACTTTTCAAACTTATCTTTACTAAGTGGTTTAGTAAAAATATCAGCTGTCTGGTCGTTGGTGTCACAATAAACTAGCTCGATCTCCCCACTGTGCACTTTCTCTCGTATAAAATGCTGGTCCACCTCTATGTGTTTTGTCCGTGCATGATAGACTGGATTCCTTGCAAGCTGAATGCAGCTTTGGTTATCACAATGTAACAATGTAGGTCTTACTTGAGCAATCTGCATGTCCTCAAGTAGACGGCGTAACCAAATGGCTTCACAGGCGGACCTCGTAGTCGCCCTGTACTCAGCTTCGGTAGACGATAGAGCAATAGTAGGCTGCTTCTTACTGCACCACGATATAGCCCCTGAACCTAGGCTGAAACAATAGCCTGTCGTCGATCTCCGATCGTCTCTATCACCTGCCCAATCAGAATCTGAATAGCCTTCCAGCTGAAGGTTCCCGTCATCCGTGTATCCAATCCCATAAGTCACTGTCCCTCTCACATATCGTAGGATCCGCTTGGCTGCCTTCCAATGTGCTTCGGTAGGCTTACACATGTATTGACTTGCGATTCCAACCGCATAAGCAATATCTGGCCTGGTGGTAGTAAGGTAAATCAGGCTGCCCACTAACTGACGATAGAGCGTCTCATCTGCAAATGCTGGACCATCATCTTTTGATGGCTTGTTGCTTGCATCCATGGGTGTGCTGATTGGTTTGCTTTCTTGCATGTTAAACCTCTTCAATAATTTCTGTGCATACTTTGCCTGTGAGATAAAAAGACAATGCTTTCCTTTCCAAACTTCAACTCCTAGGCAATAGTGTAGCAAACCCAAATCTTTCATTTCAAACTCATTAGAAAGATTCTTCTTAACACAAGCAATAAGCTTCTTATTGCTTCCCGTGATGAGTAGATCATCCACATAGAGCACAACAACCACAAAGTCTTCTCCTTCCCTGAAGACATAAAGATTGCAATCAGACTTACTCTTCTCAAACCCTTGCCTTGCAAAGTACTCATCAATTCGGCTATACCAAGCCCTTGGCGCCTGTTTGAGCCCATACAAGGCTTTCCTAAGCCTGCAAACCAGATTCTCCTTGCCTGTTATTTCAAATCCCTACGGTTGTTCCATGTAAACCTCCTCCTGTAGGTGCCCATTAAGAAAGGCACTCTTGACATCCATTTGATGGACATCCCAATCAAAATATGAGGCTATAGCCAAAACGGTCCTGATAGATGTCATTTTAGCAACAGGTGCGAATGTCTCATCATAGTCTAGCCCCTCTTGCTGAGCATAGCCTTTCGCCACCAACCTTGCCTTGTACTTGTCCACTGTTCCATTGGCATGAAACTTGGTCTTATAGACCCACTTGCAACCTATTGGTTGCTTTCCTTCTGGCAATGTAGTGAGCTCCCATGTGTCATTCTTGACAATGGAGTCGTACTCCTCCTGCATGGCATTTTGCCATACCTTTTCTCTCACGGCTTCGTGAAAGAATTGTGGCTCATCTGCATTCAGAATAGTGGACATAAGAGCAAAGTTAGTCTCTTGTCTCTCATGAGACCTAAGAGATCTTCTGACACCCTGTTCATTGCTCTCTCCTTCTTCAATCATTTGACCTTCTTTGATTGTTTCCCAATACCACCTAGGTAGCTTCTTCCTAGCAGTAGGTGATGTGGATGGTGACCACGTATCCCATGGTACTGTTTTAGTCTTCCGTTTGTCCCCAACTTCTGCTTCTGGTACTTGGCCAAAAAGAGGTCTCGAACTAGTAGGTTCGATTTCCTGTTGTTGCTCCTGCACTTGAGGCTTACAGGACTCTTGACTAGGATCCTCATCCGTGGAATCAATCAAGGGTATGAACTCAGTAATTCCTTCCTTCTCCTGCTCCTGTATCTTGGGTGCATGCTCTTCATCAAAGATGACATCTCGACTTAGGATCTTCCTCCTGTTTTCAAGATCATATAGCACATAAGCTTTCTCACCTTCACTATACCCAAGAAAGACACACTTTACGGATTTTGCATCAAGTTTCTTCCGCAAGTCCTTTGGTATATGTGCATATGCTGTACACCCAAATACTCGAAGGCTGCCCACCTTGGGCTTGTTGCCACTATATGCCTCTTCTGGCGTGATTCCTTCAGCTGCTTTGGTTGGACTTCTATTCAATAGAAAAAAATCAGTTGCTACCGCTTCTGCCCAAAAGGAATTTGGCAACCCCTTTGCCTTGAGCATGCTCCTCGCACACTCAACTATAGACCTGTTTTTCCGCTCAGCCACGCCGTTTTGCTGCGGTGTATGTGGAGCAGTAAACTGTCTCTTTATCCCACATGCTTTGCAAAGATCTTTGAACTCATCAGAAGCAAACTTTTGTAACTCAAATGACCATATCTCTCATGCCAAAGCTTGTCCCGATTAGTATCTCTTGCAGACAAGGCCTCTTGGCTAGGAATGGTTGTGAAAAGCTTGTAAAGACCTCCTTCTTGCATTCCCTTGGCTACCACTTGAAGTTCTTCTCTTTGTCTTTTACCAAACATTTAGAATCATTAAACTCTACCACCATGTTCTGTTTGGTAATGGCACCAACAGATAACAAGTTCTTAGCCAACCCTGGTACATGCAACACACTTTTAATTTCCTTCACCTCACCTGATGATAGCTGTATTGCAACTGTACCTTTGCCCCTCACCATACGTGTAGAATTATCTCCAAGGCAAACATGTTGGCCATCTTCTGTCTCCTCATAGGTGCTGAACCAATCTCTATGAGGTGTCATGTGCTTTGAGGCTCCAGAATCAATGTACCATCCACCAAATGTGGATTCAGATGATAGGGCTGCGGTGAATAGCTCAAGCACACCAGATTGCTCCTCCTCTGCAACTTTGTCAACAAAGTGACTCTGCTGGTTCTTTCCCTTCTTCTGATCACTTTGCTTCTTCCTGCATTCAAAAGCAAAATGCCCATACTTACCACAATAGTTGCAGTTGCCCTTCCTCTTGGGTGTAGATGAGGAATTGGTGCTTGACTCCTCTCCAACCTGTAACTTGGACACCTGCTGCTCCAAGCTTTGCTTTGAGTTCTTCTTTTTGCCTTCGCCTTTCTTCTGAAAGTTTTGCTTCTTCTTAGAAGCAAATGCAAGCTCTGGATTATCTTCCCTTTCAGAAAGATTCTTCCTTCTCATCTCCTCCTGTAAAAGAAGACCACATAACTCCCCAAAGGTTGGGAGTTTCTCCCTAGCAGAAAGGGACATCACATAGTCTTGATAGTTGAATGACAAGCTGTTCAAGACTATGGGGACAATACTCCTGTCACTTACTTTCTCTCCAACTGAAGCAAGCCGATCCAATAGGTCCTTGACCTTTGTAATATGATCACCAATTGTTGCACCTGCTTCCATCTTGAGAGTATGTAACCTGTTTTGCAAATACACCAGCTTGGCTGAATCCACTGTTTCAAACATAGACTTCAGAATTGTCCAAGCATCAGCTGCATCCCTTGCATTGCAAATGTGAGGAATAATATTGTCCTTGACAGAAAGATTGATTATCCTATGAGCTTTATGTCTCCTGTTCATGTAGTCCTTCAATTCAGGATCAGATGTTGGTACAGGTTCTGTACCTGTCATGACCTCCCAGCAATTCTTATCCATCAAGATATTGGCTATCTTGAACTTCCACACTCTGTAGTTTGTGTCTAGTTTGCTAGATTCACCCAGCAAACTCTCCCCAAGACTTGCCATGCTAAAATCTGTGCTTAAAACAGAAGCTCAACTTGAAAGAGATCAGAAAAGAACAGCTTCCAGCAACAAGGGTTTAACCCCAAACTAGGGTATGTAGCCACTTCAAGGCAACCCTTCAGCTCCTGCTTTTGTCTTTGCCACTTGGTGTGGCCTCACTAGCACAAGCACTAGGCTCCACTGGAACAGAAACCAGAAGCCCCTACAGAAAGTGCGCCCTACTTTTGTGTAAGCTCCTCCAAAAAGACTCTCCAAAACTTAGCCAGATTTAGAAAGTTTTTGGATCATCCCACTCCCCTTGCCAATAGCTCTCCAACAGTGCAAGACTCCACCTGATCTGACACCTGTAGATCAAATGCTCCCTCTTTCAAGATTGAGGTGCTTGTAGAAGATAAGAATCTTCTCAAGAATCTAAGCACTGAAGTTTCTCTCACTCTCAGACTCACAGGCTAGACAACCTGCTCTGATACCATGAAGATTTACAAGACCTAGCTATGGAGTATCTTAACTCAGATGCTAGATCAACTATGAAAGCTTGAGAAAACTTGGCTATGGAAATATCACACACAAGGAGAATTGCATGAGCATCTGACAAACTCAAAAGTCTCAAGAAGAAATGAATTGCTAGAGAGAGAGAGGACGGCGTGGGTCCTCCAAATCCCTTGTGAGGCAAGCACCTCCTTTACATGCATGGAAAGTCTAGGTGTCAACCATAGGAGTGAGCTACTTGGCCAAGTGGGCCACTTGCACTAATTTACATAACTTAACAAAAGGGGGGGTCATGCATTTAATTAAAACATGCCCCATGAGTTATGTACAACTTAACTAATGCTTAGCCAGAAAGGGGTAAAATAGGCATTACTCTTCAACACATAGGTGGGGTGCACTAGTGGAGGGGCAACATCTGGCATGGGGTACGAAAACTGCTGGCTGAGGAGGTCATCCGGATGGGAAGGGAAGGAAGAAGGGATCTCTTCCACATCCTCGAAGGCCCGCCCAGTACCATCCTGGGCCTGCTCGGGTGGCGGAGAGTCCATGAGAAAGTCGTAGACTGGTGGAGTGCGAGCAACAATGGGTGGTGGTGGAACCGCAGTGGCAACTGGCGGACGCGACGGGACGGGATCCACCAGAATCTGAGCAGATGGGGGTGCGTGAGGCAGAACTGTCTGAGGGGCAAAGGGACCGGAGGAGGATGCACTCCCTCTCCTCGTGCGTGCCAGCCAAGCAGGCAGCAACTCTGGGTTAGCCACATAAGGAGCGGTGCAAAATCGGAGAATGCCCTCCGAAATGGTGTTCTCCCCTGCCACGAGCCGCGGCCCGTAGGTGTCCAGTAGTCGCTGCTTGTCGGGGACGGTCATGCTGCCACAAGGGGCAGCATTCAAGGTGGCACCATTTTTGGCGCGTGCACCGAGCAGATGGCCTTTAAGGCGAGTGAGGGGTGCAGCAAACTCGACGAGACAGTATCGGCAGCGCACGATCTTCTGACCAGTCTTGTTGGCCTTGTCGGCAACCCGCCTGACAATGTCTACCTCGTCCCACAGACCGGAAAGGTCGGATTGCACCATTGCAGATGAAATGAGGGATGGATTGCTGGAAAAAAAACAGCAGGGTTCACTGTTGGAGAGACGCTGAAAATGGGCGAATGCAGGGCAAAGGAAATTAGATGCAAGGCAGGGCGTTGCGTGGGCGATGGGCGACGCAAGGAATCAAAGGCAGGCAGGAAAAACCAGTAGCGATGGCAGGGCGGAGAGGGCGCAAAAAAATTTCAGAGGAAATGCGAGGGGGGCGGGTGGGTTTAGGTAAAAAAAAAATTTAAAAAATATTAATTAATAAAAATATTATTATATTGTGGTACCGCGGTACCATCATGGTACCGCGGTACCAGTACGGTCCCGCGATACCTGGATCCGCGGGACCTATGATACAAATACATAAATAAAATAGATGATATAGGATTAATAAGGTCTGAAGGTACAAAAACTTCCAAAGAGATAGAAGAATGAAAGAAAGCTTTATTAATGTCTTTAAATGCCAAAAAGGCATATAAGACAAAGTACGTGTCAAGCGTGTAAAATGAAAAATGCAGGAGTGCAAAAACATCTTTGAAACTATAAATGTGTACTGAAAAAACCAGAACTAAGGGCTGGGATAAAGACATATAGACATACGTAGAAAAATAATGATGCTGAAACATCATCATACCTGCCTAAGAGTTGGTGATATGGGCAGTCCCAAGAAGTATATCCGGAGTGCATCGTTGTCACTGTCGTCGGCATCTATGTGGAGTGTGTGATCTCTGAGTATGTGACCTCAAAATGTGTCAAGTGGCCGTAACGAGTCTCTAATCTCTATGCTGGTCCCAAGTAGGAATATCAACCTCATCAACAAACAACCTCATCATCAAACTCAATATCATCATGAGATCTTCTCCTGGTGAGGTAGGACTCTGTTGTACATAACATAGACTGCTCTGAAGTAACATCTCAAGAATCATGAGAACAAATCATAGAGAAGTGTTCTGTTCCAAGGTCAATATACCATCCAAGTACCAACTTTGCCCAATCTACATGAGCCATATTTGTTGGTTTCTGTGGTTCAATATGGTTCCATACATTTCCATTTTAGATACACACACAGGTTCAATATGATCTAGTCCAAAACTAGATCACGTTGTTCCTGAAACTCCTCGCAAGCTGTGTAAGTTTACTGCTCTTAAGAACCACTTCAATCTGATACCGATATTGCCCACGTAATCCATATCACAGGCTGCATCTATGATATTATATGATAAAAAATATATAGATATATTATTTATGTATATGTGTATGTAAATAGAGAGAGAGAGAGAGAGAAGAAAGAAAGAAAGAAAGAAAGAAAGAAAGATCTTTCTTAGTCCCATGTACCTTAGGGTCCTTAAAGTACCCTAAGGTACATAGGACTAAGAAAAGGTACATGTCAAGTGTGTTCATATAGGAGCTTATAGGCTCAATCTGTCTAAAAAGAACAATAACTATGTCTACATCTAATGATATGGCTGGCACAGTCAATGTCAACCCAGCCTGGTACAGTCAATGTCCAGGGGGGATATGTTTGGGTCCAGTCTCTTCCTCTGCAGGTCTAACATCTCCCGAATTATCAGTGCGACACATCTAGGGTTGTCATATGAGATCAAGGTGGAGAGTGAGACTGGATGCTCTCTGAACAGGCAGTACATCAACTAAGTTGGACACAAGACGGATCAGTGCCGTCAAAGCAGAAAAAACAAACGGAAATCTCTTCATTTCTCTATCTCAAATTCTATCTCAGAATTATCATTAACTATAGGCTTTCGATCTACCTAGTACCAGTCTGATAATACCATCATGATAGATAAGCCGTTTGCCAATTGATAGAGCTTCTTGTCTTGCCTTCTTACGTTCTTGAACTTGGATGAAGGTAAGATCTTCGTCCAGGTAGACTTTGGTTTCCCGCAATTTGAATCTCTTCCCTAGAGCTTCACGCCGGTGAAACACTGATGTGAAGCGGATGACAAGAGTATCCAGGTCCTTAGGTCGCCACGCAGTTTCCATTACTTCTCAGCTGAGAGAGAGAGAGAGAGAGAGAGAGAGAGAAAGTTTTATAAGAATACAGTACATTATGAGGAACTCTATTGGTCCTTGGCTCATTACACTTTTATTTTGATTGAACTTACTAGACTGAGACCTCAACTTGCAGGTTCTAAGTAATGTTGGGTGAGAGAGGCAATGAGGCCGAGTTGGTGGGCACAAAAAAATTTGTCACAATCCCTGAAAAGAATAGTTTTTTTCTTTGTTTCCATTCATAGTTAGTTCTATATATATCTATTTGTGAAATTAGAATATATCCAATTTCACAAATTTATATAGAGAAGTCAGTGATGTCATAAGGTAAACATAAATTAGTTCTATAACACAATCCTGCATAATTGTTGGACCCATCAAATTTGTTCATTCCAATTTTTATTCATTTTAATTTCTTTTCCATAGTTCCTTGGAAACAACAGTAATTGCACATGATTACACAAGTCTTTTCTGAAGTTCCTCAGAAAAGGGGCCTTGTACAAACTATTTGAAGCATGGTCAGTGCCAATTGTACTTGTGGCATAGCTCAATCCTCGCTGATTCTATTTGCAGTGCAGCTCATCTTTAGTAGTGGTCATCACAGCTCGTGGTGTTTTCATGGCCTACCACCACCTCCTTGAGCATTACTTGACTATTCAAAGGACATTCTATCAATAATCTGCATCTTCTTTCTACAGCTACAATCACTAGTCAGTTGTAGTAGTTACCAAAGGTGTATCTTTTTCAACTCTGGGCTGGAGCAGTCTGAAGATCTGTGACAACTGACAGGCTTAGGTAAGACCTTTTGACGTCGACGAGCATTGTCTAAAAGAGATGAGAAGCCGTCCTCTGAATCTGTCTCAGCATCTCAAACCCATCGTACTGGAGCAAAAGACGTGATCTGCCTTTGTGATGTACTAGGTAACAGGACAATACAATAGTCTCTCGTAGCTACATAGGATCAAACGGACATTTCAAGTCTGTGTTGACCAATTGGGAGCAAATAAAGTTGCGTGAAAAACTAAGCATAATCATTAAGATAAGGCTAAACCCGAATCAACTATATGTGGGTATCCACTGCTATCACGACATGTCTGAAGAAAGATGTGATGGTGGTCGTTCATGATGATGTTATTGAAGCTAGTCCCATGTCCTAGTGGATGATGTCGATGAGTGAATAATCGTGTGGCATGGCAACAGGCTCTTGAGGCTACTCTGCACTCATCATTGTCTCTGATCTCAATGTCTGAATGGGATGACTATATCATCCTCTAACTATAAATTTGTGACGTCCTGGGGCGACATCTGTAGAAAAGAAGGCCATGTGAGGCTGGGTATCCCTCCTACCATGCTATTCCTCCCGGCATATGTCTACCCAAAGGCAAAGCATCTCTTGTATCATTAAAGCTACACACCTTGGATCCTCATATAAGATCAAGGAGCAGAGAGATGACAAAAGAGACAATGGTATCTCTCTCTAATCTCATAGTATATGGGGTGTTGAAAAATGACGTGCTCCTCTATCTCCACTTCACCTGTGGTACATAAACGACAGATCCTACCTTCTTGAAGGATATCCTAAACGCACCCAAACTCTACATGTAATTGATGAAGAAAGACTCTAATTTGCCTTATGTAATAATCCTGAGTCTAGGTACTATGGCAAAATCAAGTCACCTGCTACATCCATCTCTAGGGAATGAGTTTAGAAGAAATCAAGCTTGACCCCCAATGGACCATGCCAGACTCTTTGGACATATGCATGATTGATTAACCTCCTCATGCATTGGTGAGTCCCCCTAGGAAGATGAGATATGGAATTTCCAAATCATGGCGATAGGCGAGAGGCTTGAGAGCTCAGAGTACCATGATGGAAGATGTCCCGTCTATAGATCTGACAAACCAAGAAGAACTTGTAGAAGATACAAAACCACAACTGACACATACTCAGGAGCAACAAATACAATCAAATGCAGAGTGTGAATGACAACTACCACATAGCAATGGGCTCAGAAGGTACCAATAGAGACCAAGAAAATCAGACCAAGAATACCTTTTAAAGTTAAAGATCATAATCAACTGGATGTCATTGTGTAACAGTCTGGATAATATACTGTTCAATTAAAAAACCAACTTTTGATTAATATGAAGTGTGCCATACCACAAGTTATCCCAAAGTCAACAAAATCACACAGATAAACAATACCTAAAAATACCCTCAATTCTTTGGATCTTGTCACCAGTTTCAAGAAATCCCCGCAGTGTGCTGATTATAGGAAGGCCTGCTCCCACAGTCGCTTCATAAAAATAGTGTGTGTATGATTGACGCTGTAGTTCTCTTAGTTGTAAATACTGGAAACCAACAGAAACAAGAATAGAAAATCAATAAAGTTATCTTTTTGACGGCTCAAGTAAAATTTGCCAACAATCACAACTAACGCACATTGACTTAACCACTCTTCAAAAGGCATCGAGGAACCATTTATATCGCATGGTATTCGGTAATCCAAATAATTGCATGTACAAAACCTTCCTAGCAAACACTTCATCACTTTCGGCATTAACACACTTCAGTCAATCATGGATCCTGACATCCTGTATTGGTGATTTGGAAGTTATCAAAAAGATTCCAGTCTCAATAAAATCCAGCAATCCCTTTGTGAGATGCTCAGTATTGCTGTTAACTAGCAGCCATGAGTTCCAAGCACTTCGAGCACTGATACTAGCCCCATAATGAGATGTATATGTGTCCTACAATATCAGACACAGAACTTCTTTCAACTATTTGCAACTGCCCGACCATGTGGCTTCCCAAAAAAGTAAAATGCATGTAGGTTGAAAATCTTCAAAAACGATCTGATAAATTTTCAAGAGCACATTAATAAGATAAATGTATTCAACATAGCAAATGCAGTAGACTAGGAAGTTCACAGCCTGAAATGTGCCTGAAGCGCTCAAGCATGCAGCTGAGGTTTAATTATTCGTACAAAATTCAAATACTCTATTTACCCGATTAAGTGGGCCCGAATTAGCTCTTTTATTTGGTGTGACAATATGGATGCCTCTCTTAAGCCATTGATAATACTTTCCTGCAACCTCTGCATTTGCTGTACAATCCACAATGACAGTATTTGGAATAGAATGGTTACTATGCATATGCGTCGTAAACCTCTCTAAGTCAGCATTTTCTCCCTTCTCTGCCAATTGCTGTCTCCATTGTGACAAGTCCAAACCCCTGAAGCCAAAATTCAACTTGGTGTTAAAAAGAGAGACAAAAAAATTCGATCACCGTCATTGGGCATGTGACGATAAGTAACAACAAAACTTGATAGAAATGCTCACTGGCGACGTAGGATGTAAACAGTAAAGAAGCAAAACATCACAACTCATAAAAAATATATGTGGAACATCTATGGCATTTAAATCAGCAGTAAACACTTAATATATATTGCAAATGAATGACAAGCTGTACAAAACACTACAAACCGTAAACAGAGAATGCTTAGAAATTCTAATTGGAAAATATTGAACACAATATCACATAAAATAGCATATAAGAAAATAATGACAGCACATGCACTAAAAACATGAGACAAGATGACTTTTTCAATGGTGAAGGCATGTTAAGGTCCAATCATGGATCAAACATGATCCCAACTAGACTGATAACTAGAATGTCAATTATCTGTTACATATGCTAACATTCTCGGCATCTTGTGAAGTTTTGTTAGGTCTGTTGCTAGTTGTGACCCAATGAAATGGTCTGGCAAGAGGTCAAGGGTCACATTGTTGGGTCAGCACATCAGGATCCCCGCTACCAGCAAGTTGGCAAGGTTGAGTGATAGCAAGGCACAATAAACGCCAAACTTTAATAGTCGGGCCAGAGGCATGGCAATCCTATCAAGGGCCTGATCAAGCCACTAATAGTCATGTCACCCAAGCATAGAGAAGGCAGGTAGGAGGTGAAAAGAGTGGATTATGGTGAGGAGACTCATCCTCATGTCGACTAGTTTTGAAAAGATAAGCTTATGTAAACAAACCCTTGTGACTTAAGTACACACAAAGACACTTAAGCCAAAGGGTGACCAGGAATCAACTAGATTCCAAGCTCATCATATAGATCAGGAATGTCATAGAGTGCCAATGATTAAATGGCTTGGAACATGCAAAATAGATCCCCGGATATCATATTTACCATGATTGCCATGTGCTAGCAACAGTAATTGATCAAAAAAGAGATAGAACCCAATGGACCCATGTAGACCACAAATGTCATATGAACATAAAGCTAGACCCCTGGGCCCTCAATACTGCAAATCGGAACTCCAGAAGGATCCTGGAAACTCTAAATTTTAATGTGCATAAGTTGTTGCATCACTACTGGAACAAAAATGGCCACATAAAGGTACAAATTATCAATGTTATGTATAGAATAATACTCACCTGACATAACAAGGGAGATGTGCAATTTTAAACCCCATAAAATCCACCCACAAAGTCTTATACCATCAAGTTCAGAATGATAGCATGGACCAAACGTTAAAACATCCCTACTTTATTCGTCAGCAACCAAGAGTATGTGCCTGTCTCGCATTTGTAAGTGTAGAAGTAGAACCAGACGCAACTCATAAGTCTCAGAAAACCTCAGACCTAAGTTGAGAAAACCTCTCAAAGGTATGCGCTTGATCTCATCTAGGTGTGTCACGCACTCACTAATAGACAAGATGTAGCACTAGAAACTGCAAGGTAACACTGTTAAGGAAGTAGGAGCTGTGAATTGCTTCATACTATACAGAATAATAGTAGACCCATAAATGACCTACTGTCAATCAGTGGCCAATAGTAATCTGTTACATCTAATCTAAGTCAAGCATTATCTACGTTGAACTCAGCTAATTGGCATACGAGCTCAGCATCTCATCAACCACTGATACTGAGGCTCACGTGCCACAAATCCTTAGCTCACCGTAGTTAGGACTGCTGGTCCACACCTTACTCTGTGGCCCCCCAATAAGCGCACTTGCAAATAGTAAATGTTGGGCCCAAAATACCCAAATTTAGTTCTAAGTTCCAAATGACGCCTAAAGAATGGACCAATGGTCAATTTAGCCGGTAGCCCTGTCCAGTCCCTACAACACAGTAATGCACATATGCATGAAATCGCATGCACACACCTACGCACGCACGTCGGCACTAACATAGACACATGCACGCTTAGATCATAACTGTTTTTTTTTATAAATCATACACATAGATACATGTATGCATGCATACACGCACAATGCAATTATAGGCATCTTCTATCACGGAATCTCTGATACGCTTGTAGGAAGCTAGCAAAGTAATGTTGAAATATAAGGCAAAAAAGCACGTACAAATTGTTCAGGATCATTGATCTGGAGCCCATAATTCCCAGAACCCTTAAATCGATTTTGAAATCTTCTTTCAAGGTCGCAGCCTGTAATAATAAGATACTAACATATTAAGCCTTAAGTGGAGAAGTTTTGGCACATGCATACAGACTAGAATGTACAAGCTTGACAAAAAAATGTATGAAAATCTAAAACAAAATGATGCTAGCTTAATTAAGGAGATGACGCCACCGGGGAAAAGGGCAAATGAGAAACCTGTTCTCTCAACTGTTCCAAAAGTGTGCCTCCTATAAGTCCTGGACCAATGATGCCAACAGCCAGAGAAGTCCTTGAAAGATAGAATCGTGAATGCACAGCATTGAGAGCTCTGACAGAATCTTCTTGATTGACGACAACAGTGATGTTATACTCTGAGCAACCCTGAGCTATTGCTCTTACATTTATATTTGCCTGAGAGAAAAGGAGACACAATCAATTATATAAGAAAAAAGATTACCGACAGTGTAGTCTTGATATATTACGGACAACCATGATCATGATTTAGCATGTATTGCACGGGCTTATATAAAAATCAAATTCACCTTTGCAAGAGCACCAAAGAGTGTTGCGCTTACACCTGGTGTACTTGCCATGCGCTGGCCGACAGCAGCTAGTACACAACAATCATGCACCACCTCGATCTGCAGCAGAGAGTCTTTGTGAACCAACCAAATTCCAAATAACAACACGCTTGACTCCATATGTAATTCACAAAAGACATGTTGAGGAACGACCACAAAAGATGTTGGCCATATTTTGTAAGTTACGAGATAAGTGTGCCACTAAAGATCACAGAGAAGAATAACCCTTAACTACAAACATACTACTTACTAGAAAAACAAACCAATGAAAAAATCCCACGACTCAATAATGATTTAATGGACCCACTGCAAAAAACTATTCAGCATACATTGACAAAGCAACTTGTCGAATTGAAATGACTTCGGAAAAATATGCAGGTAAGACCTATCAATCTTCATAGACATGCAACCACTAGGTGGAAGTATATAGCCTTAACTTGGGAGAAAAGGATCAGGCCTGGGCGTATGGAAAACTTAGTCAAAAAACAGAAGAAACTTACTCCTGATTTTAGGGTTTTGAGCTTAAATTAGGGCTTAAATTACTGTCCAAAATTAGGGACCTTCTTATAACAATAAAATTTCACAGTTGGGGGATCGCCAGGATTTTAGGGAGTACGCACTGTTACAAATAGAACATATAATCAAGTGTTGTGCTTTTATGCATTTGCAAACACTACTAACAGATATCGATTAGTTCATAATAGAAGATACTATAGTACTTACTGTGGATACACAAATTTCCTGGTGCGAATATAAATATGAGGAGTGCTTGGAGTGTGTGACAACTGAATTACCTAAAATAAAGAGAATGAAAATCTGTTAGGATTAAACCCATTGTACAGCAAGCAGATCTTACTCATGTCTCCCACCAGTAGTATCAACATGCATCCTTTCCAGGTGTGCTAGGTGTTTCCAGCCTGGTCCTCAAGAGTGTAAAGTTGGTATTAAAGGCCATGTTCAGGGATCTGTGTGCACACATTTTGATATTAAATTGTGTTCAATTTGTTGCTTGAGTTGCAAAATGCAGAGTGTTTCTACTGCGTGTATGGTATAGTATATATCTGCTTAAGTGATGAGCTAGAAAAGTATTATCTACATGCATGTCAATGATTCAATGGTGGATTTCATTAGAAACAAGCATCAGTTTCTGAAATATTTCCTATGGTCAAAAACTCTGAAGTATGGATTAAGCTCGAATCCCAGCTATGTTCACAATCCATGCACAGATTTCTCAATACTACAACTATGAGCTTTTATTCAAAACATCATAAAATAAGATAGTTAGAGAGAGAAGAATAGAAATCTCCTACCATAGCACTGGAGGACAATTGTAAACAGTGAGAGAACAATTATCTGTTTCATCGTATATACGCTGATCGGACCGAGGCAACCCAAGCAAAGTATCTTCTCAATCAACCCCTGACAACAAGTATGGCGTTATCGACATGTTTTGGTTCCACTCGTCACCATCCTAGGTGGTCACGTGTCACAGGCGGGACCGTGCTTGACAGGACCCACCATGCTATGTCTATATGGTGGTGGCGCTTCCCTTTTACCATTCACTTAGTCTACCGGGGAGTTGGTGGATGGAGTATGGGACACCGGTTATCTTCGGAGACTTGACTAGGCATGTGGATGTCGATAGCTCCAGTGCATGGGGGTGGGTCGGTAATTACCCTATGGATGGGCAGATACGGTGCGTTGTCACTGGTATGGGATGTGCGTTAACCTTCAAGGCAATCGGAGATCTAAGGGAGACGTTACATTTGGTATTAGAGCTGCCGATTTCCTTTTAAGGTGCACATGTTCCCTTGTGGCCTTTGTGGTTTTTTTTGCCCTCTTGGAATGTGGCGGTGAATTTTGGCTTCAACGATGCCTTGGGAATTTTTGGGTATGTGGTTGCTGGAAAGTAAATTAGTGGTTGATTTTGAACTAATTTGTTTTTTTAACAATGGCTTTTCTCTTTAAGACTTCTAAGCTTAACTGGTTTTAAGCCTTGGTAGCTTTGAAGAGGAAAAGAACACCTTATTGAAGTTTCTTTAAAGTAATTGTTCAAAGAAACATTTGTTTTCCTTTGGCTTATTTCAACTTAAGTTGATAATCAAGGAGAATAGCTTTATTTCTCCCCCCTCTATAGTTGTTATTTTGTACTTAAAAAAAAAAAACAAAAAAAGTGGGGCGCCAACGCTGTCGCACGGCCCGCGCCTGCTGTACTGCAGACTACAAATGTTTGGGGGGGGGGGGGAGTAATTACTCCCCCCATTAAGCTAAGCCCTACACCAGCCAGCGAGCCTGCGCACTTCCGCAGCTGTTGTAGGGACTGTCACAGAGAAAGGGAGGGAGGGAGGGAGGGAGGGGGGGGTAAAGTAATACCTCCCCCACCGTACTTTTTCTTGATGTGATTGGGGGGGGAGCATGGTGGGACCAGTTTGTCCCTCACGTACTGTTGAGGATTCAGAACTATATAGATAGTTTGTCTTTCCATATTATGAATCTTGATAAGGTAGATTTAATCCTAGGTAAAGAATGGTTTTATGCTAGGAATGAGTCATTAAAGAAAGATTATGTAACCCATAGATTATCTTTCTTACATAATGACTCAATGGTTCATCTTAAAGGCGATGAGCCTGAACTAGCTTTCGTAACTGCTCATGAGGCAAATCAATGTTTGATGAATTCTGAGTTTTAATTGTATTTATGTTATTTGAAAGATGAATCTTACATGGATGCTTTTGTTACTCATAATTTAAATGTTGATGTATCATCTTTCCCTAAAGCATTGTCTTTTTCTGATGTTAATTTAGAATCAACACCTAAGGGTAAATTCTTTAAAAGACTTAGGGAGGAATTAGTGATATATTCCCTGAGTAGTTGCCTGAGGGTCTACCCCGCTCTCGAGGCGTAGACCATCATATTAATCAGTTAGAATTAAAGTGAAATCACTGTGCTACCGTACTGTGGGTCCTATCAGTGGATAAGGATCAGTTGACCTCGCCACGAGGCAAGTCGATGGGACACGCGTCCCGCCAACGGCAACCTGGGTCATGCATGAGTGAACAACTATATGTACAGTGTAATTTCGTTTTGAGAAATACAGTTGCTATGTGAGCTTGCTGTGGAGAGTGTTTTCTGTTTGTGTTACTGTGTAGCATGATCTGTGTTCCTGTGCAAAGCAATTTCTAAGTTGGTATCAGAGCCGTACAGGGAGTGTACACAGTACATCATCGCCGTTGAAGAGAGCTTCGGGAGAACTGTCTTCTAAGAGTTCGGGGTTTACGGCGGGTTGAAGACGGAAGGAGAGAGAGTTTAACACACAGAAGCTTGGTAAGCTTGAGACTGTGTGAGGATTCAGAGACAAGGGTTGTTGGCTGAATCAGAACCTCAGCAAACGGAATTTTGAAATTCCGAAGCAGGCTATTCGGTGTTTGCAATCAGTGTGCAATCAATCGGACACCGTTTGACAAACGGTGTGAAGCTTCAGCTTTCCAGTAGTAGGGCGGCCTCAGAGCAATTGATTTGGCCAGCTAGACAGCTGTGAAAAGCAAGCCAAGTTCAAGGCTGTGAGAAAAACCCTGGTCTAGGGTTTGGAAGCCAAAAAGCAAAGTTTTCTCTCTATTCCGAACTATTTTCCGAGCTATAAAAGCACACAGGAGGGCGCCCTAGCAGTGCGAGCCTGATCAGGAGTGGTCGTGGACAGCCGCGACTGAGAGAGAGAGAGAGAGATTGTTGAAAAATCCTCAAGGGAGCCATAGCTGGAAAACGTAGAAGGAGGAAGAGCCCGCAGGCAGATCGCACGCGGTGGAGAGAGGTGGGTTCCTAGCGTTCCGGAGTGAGTAGTGCTTGTAGGCGCGTGGATCAACGCACAAAAGCATCTAGGACCGTAGGATGAGTCCCTATGAAGATCAATGATTGAGATCATGCTTTTGGAAAGCAGTGTGAGCCTTTGGATCGGAATAAGCCATTAGATGGCAAGTCAAGGGGCTGTGAAAGTTTGAAGGGCAATTGGGCCTTCAATTTCATTAAAAATTTTCATACTAAAATGGGAGTTGGGTCCCTTCACAAGTGAAGAGTGAAGTTTCTTCAAGGTGAAGAAACAGTTCAAAAACAAAGGAAATCCCTATTTTTGGGTCCTTTGCCCGTTTTGACCCAAACGAAAGGCTATAACTTCCAAACGAAGGGCACCCGGATTGTACCTGCAAGTACGGTACAGCAAAACAGAGTGATTGCAGCGGAGAAAGTGTTCGGAGTGCGCCAGAAGTGATTTCACCATTCTACTGGGCACGAAGTTGGGAGTTGACGACTGAGTGCATTTCGGAAGGCAACGCCGATTTGGCTTTCAAATTGGTGGAAAAGCGACGACTGGCCTGGTAAGGGAAAAAGTGCAGGTCATTATTTTCAATTTCTGACATCACTGTTGGCCTCGGCATACTGTTTTTAGCCTACGACAGAAGTTTCAAGCAGTTTTGCGATGGCAAACATGGGAGAGTCAATTTTGAGTGAAAGTAGCAAATTGGACGGGATTTCCAACTATGCAGTGTGGAAATTCAAAATGAAAAACATACCGATGGAGAAAGACGTGTGGGAAGTCGTCACAGGTGATGAGAGAAGGCCGCCAAATGAAGCGGATATCAAAGTGTTCGACAAAAAGATGAGGAAAGCTTTGACCTTCATTAACTTGTCAGTGAAGGATCACATCATTACCCACATATGTGATGCTGTGACACCCAGACAGGCATGGGATGTGCTAAAGGAGCAGTTCGAGACGTCAAATCCGTCAAGAATCATGTTTTTGAAGTCAAAGTTGAATAGTGCCCGCATGGAGCAAGGAGAGCACATTCAGACGTACATGACCAGAATCAAGACAATGAGGGATGAACTGCATTCTATTGGTGAGCCTATACGTGATATGGAGCTGGTGCACAATGCATTGTGCGGCAATGCAGAACCCTATCAGATGTTTGTGAGCGGAATAGCATCAAGAGAAAGGTTGCCAACCTTTGACGAGCTCATAAGAATATTGATGCAAGAAGAGCAACGGCGAGAAATAGAGAAAGCTAGATGTCAAAATACTGACGATCAGGCACTTGCGACACGCCAAAAACAAGGCAAGGGCAAGGGCAAGAAGAAGTCTAAGCAGCAATTTGCCAAGTCTCAAGAGGATGAGGGATCTTCTAGTAAGACCAAAAAGAAAGGCAAGTGCTTCCATTGTGGTAAAAAGGGCCATTGGAAAAGTGAATGTCGCAAATTCTTGGCAGAACAAGGCAAGGGGAAACCAAAGCAAGCAGTTAACCTTGTCGATGAGGGTGAGATTGAAGACTCTAGCATCTTCATATCTGCATTGTCATCTAATCAAGATGATCAAGCGTGGTATATTGACTCGGGAGCCACAAGACACATGACAGGTAACAAGAATTCGTTCAGTAGCATGAAAGTGTTGGATAATGGAACGTCCGTTTCACAGGCAAATGGCGAGGTGTGCAAGATCAAGAGGATAGGCACTGTTTCAATCCAACTACCTGATGGAAAAAGCAGGATGATCAGGGAGGTACTTTACGTACCACGTTTGAAGAAAAATCTACTTTCTGTTGGAGTCATTATTGATCAAAAGTTGAAAGTAGAATTCGCCCATGATCGTTGCTTTGTGAAGGATGTGAACCAAAAGTTCAAAGTTATTGCGGATGGAGTAAGGGAGCCCAATACAAAATTGTATAGGTTGAATGCTACAATCAAGGGGCAACATGGACTTGTATCGTCCATTCCATCGCAAACTGAGTTGTGGCATAAGAGGCTTGGTACCACTTGAAATCGATGTGCGAATCATGTGTGTATGGGAAGCAGCATTGAGAGAAGTTCAATAAAGGGTGTGTTGCAAGAGCAAAGAACATCCTAGATTTAATCCACACAGATTTATGCGGGCCTATGAGGACCATGTCCTTAGGTAAAAGCCTTCTATTTCATGACCTTTATTGATGATATGCCACGAAAGACGTGGATCTACTTCTTGAAGAAGAAATCAGATGCATTTGACAACTTCACTTCAAAGCATTGGTCGAAAATCAAACAGATAGGAAGATCAAAGTCCTAAGATCAGATAGTGGAGGTGAGTACAAGTCTAATGACTTCAATGATCTTTGTGATCAATGTGGGATTAAAAGACAATTTATGCAAGCTCATACTCCTGCTCTCAATGGTGTGGAAAGTGCCAAGAATCGTACGATTGTGGAAAGTGCCAGATCTATGCTAGCTGAGATGAAACTACCAAAGGATTTTTGGTCAGAAGCATGCAGACTATTAAGAACCGTTATCCCTTACCTCGGATGGACCACTTAATGGACCGATTGAATGGTGCAAAGTATTTCACCAAATTGGACCTTAGGTCGGGATACCCTTTGGTCTAACTAATGCCCCAGCAACTTTCCAACAGATGATGAACGATATTCTTCGTCCATATCTAGAAAAGTTTCTGGTGGTATTTTTGGACGACATTTTAATTTATAGTAGAACTCTTGAGGAGCTTGAAGCGCATTTTCATAACATCTTAGATATTCTAAGGCAGGTAAAGCTATATGCTAAGGAGTCTAAATGTGAGTTTTTTCAAACAAGACTTAAGTATTAAGGACATTGTTTCCAATCGAGGTCTTGAGATTGATTACAATAAGGTCCAAAAAGTTCGTGATTGGCCTATCCTGAAAACCATAAGGGAAGTTAAATCTTTTTTAGGCTTCACAGGTTTTTTCCATAAATTCATTAAAGATTATGCTTTAATTGCATTACCTCTAACGAAACTTCTTAAGGGAGTGAAGAAAGCAAAAAGTAAAACTAAAAAGGGTAATAAGAGGAATCGGAACGTACTGGGTCGGAACATTTTTTTTTCTTGAAAATAAAAAAAATAGGTATTAATGCACCTGCTGGCAGCATCTTCCTTCTTTTCAAGGGACGCATCTTGATATGCGAGAAATGCATAGAGTTTCTGTGAGAATCTTGTTGTATCTGTGTATCTAGTCAGAATCATTCCTGAATCTTCCTGAAAACCATCGCGCATATCTATCCCTGAACCATCGCGCATATCTATTCCTGAATCATCCTGAAACGAGAATTCTTCCTGAAACCATCGCGCATATTTGTTCTCGATGGTTGTCAAGATATCCTGAAAACCATATGTCACGTGATGGCATAGTGTGCAATCATCGCGCATATCTGGATGGTTGTCAATCAAACGGATCCAGAGTAATGTTTTATAGGTTGAAGTCTACTCAGTATCGCTTTTTTTTGTTTGTTAAAAAAATAAGTTTTTTTTTTTTAATTTTGGCCAGGTTCCGGAACGGGCAACTAAGGTATAGCATAATTTCGTGTCAATCAGTATATTGTCATTGTTCCAGTTTTCCAGCTGATACCTTGGCATACAGATTTTGGCAGGCTTTTATTATGGCTTTATATTGTTTTCAGCAAATTCATTTTACTGACATTGAGAATAGTGTCTTTTTTGAGGACATGTTATTGGCACTTCCTTACATTTTCATTTATAATTGATCATTTCTTCATTACTATTCAGCTTCATGGTAGGGGGCAGCGGCACCAGCCCTAATCAGGACTCACAGAGTTCATAATAAGGCTCCAAGCCCTCATCCTAATTGGCTAGCGGTTTAAAGACTACTGTGCTTGATATCCAGTTTAGAATAACCTTCGGCATAGCTTCAGATTGCATTCAGCTTCGATGATTCAGTATACTTGTATAGATTTCATGCTGTTAGAGTTTTTCAGTCATAAATCTATACGTTTTGCATTCTCTCGGCATTATGTTAGGTTGATGTGCGCATAACTGGGACTAAGCCATACCAACCCAAGTCACAATGATTAAAAGGTGCAAATAAGAAGTTCTGAACCTGCTTGTCAAATTTCAAACAAAGTTCCAGAATGAACAATAAGATACACGTAGAAAAACTATCACTGCAATGTTGAACTTGAAACCTCAAAACGCATGACCATACTTTTACACATTATCAAACTGAAGAACCATTGTAGGTACATAGAATGCACCTTATACATTGTCAAGCTGATGGAAGAACAAGGCCTCCACCTACGTGTCATACGTGTCATACGAGGGAGCCAAATCTATCTAAAAACATGCATAACGTCTCCAAAATAGAGAGTTCCCCTAACTACAAAGGTGTCATGTTTGTTGATCAATTACAGAATGTTGAAGAATCGTCTTCTCTTCATACGTCACTACTCCCCCTAACTATAATGAAGGCACCAAGTTTGGTGATCAATTACAGAATGGTAAATGATTGTGCTCTACTATAAACATGAATAGTGTTAAGTAACAACGAAGAAATTTCTCCAGAAGTAATCATTATAACTCTATCAGATATACTCATTGTGGTCAATCTATGAACACCAAGATGCACACAACTCACAACTCCCTATCCAGCAAAGCAACTGAATGAACTCGACTCAGGCAAAAATGTGGCAACACCATCTATCAACAAGAATTACAAGTAATGAATGTCCTGTTTCCAGCTCTTTCTTTACTATAAAATTGTAACCTAACAATAGAATAAGTGAAGATATATACACGAGAAAGGCGTCCAACCTCCAACGCTACTCTGAATTTTTTCTCTAATGCGTTGGCTACCTGCATTACCTCTTTTTCTGGAACTGCAAAGCACACAGAATGCTCACTACTAGCCTGAACAAACAAAAATAGGGAATATCAGATGGCTCACTACATGGCAGCACAAGCATATAATCCGCAATCAGCTCATTATCAACTTACTAACCATTTGACAGAAAAAACTCGAAGATAGCAACATCAGTTAACAACCTGAGAAATCATCACTACATTCGCTCCAACTTCCTTCACAGTTGCAAAAATATCACTGGCCGTTCCAGGTACACCTGCCATTCCTGTGCTGGAGGAGCCAAGAAAACAATTTAGGTTGATTACGATTTTTTTACCTTGCTTTTGTTATTCTGAAAAATGTGGAAGTTGAATGAGCACCTTGAGCAGTTTACTACTTAATATTTCAAGTGGGGAACTTATAACATATTTCAAATGCTCACCCTTCAACGTTCACAAGGGCCAAGTTGTCAATAGTGGCAAAACCTTTTACCAGTAAATCTGCTGCACGGAATGACAGAGAATCATTCTGACCAGACTCGGTAGCAGGAAAACGACATATTTTGGTTCCAGGAGCTGAAATGTTAAAGACATTACGGATTGTCACCGGAATATCATATTTCATCACTGGTATGGTTGTGCGGGGATGTAAAACGTTTGCACCAAAATAGGACTGCAAGATCGTCAAACCAGAAACACATGAGGAATGTTTCCACATTGAGCTTCAGCAGCCAATTACATCTCCAAATTAGTATTAGAATGCTGCATACAACTAAACAATAGATGTCAACACTGTAAGTGCTAACAAGATACAAGGAATCAGATGGACCAATGTTTCATAAGGTCGGTCAAAGACACACCAGTTCCCATGCTTCCTGATAAGAAAGAGACTCCAAGACGACTGCTTCTTGAACTGCAAAACACAGAGGGATTGAAGCCAAAGGATTCAGGAAGACACTCATGAAAATCAATTAAAAAAAATTCGTCAAGTTGGACCTTAAAGATCACTCCATATCAACAGAAGAGAAAATGGACACAGTATTCTAGATTTTAAGATAGAGCGATGCTGTTGTCTACACAATTTCTTACTGGAAAATGAAACCCAATCCTGGATAAATGTATTTGAACTTACAACATTCAAAACAGAAATCAGGAGTTACAGTCATGGACTGTTCAAATTTCATAATTTTCTGCAGTGTCAGAATTTCTATTTCAAAGTTATGTGATAGCCTGCCCAAGAACCACTAAGTACAGGCATTGACTTAGGACAGACCTACAAGTTTCTACAAATGTCATCAAATATTTCTGAGAATAGGTACTGATGTTGATGCAAATGACAACAAAAGCAAAAAAGTCAAAGAAAAAACAAGCACCAACATCTCAAATTAAAAGGCAGTACGAATAAATGGAGATATCACATATAACCAATTATGTGCCGATCTCAGACACTCTGAAATAATTAACTGCAGTCTGCTAGTCAAGTTCTTAAATCATCAGAGTATTGATCCAACCTAAAAATTTACGCATGCCTGGCACACAAACAACAGGATCGTAATGTGTTCAGGTCACATTTACTATGGATGACACAAGACATAACAGTAAATAGAGTCAACCTGGAGATAAAAACAGAAGCTTCATCATGCATATCCACTACTATAAATAACTAATTCTTATTCATATTTACATCATTACAAATTCAAGTGTCAAACCATCACTGCATCTCTACGGTGCCCTGGCCAGATTCGTAGTTAACTAGCTTACATGAATGAAAATAATTACGGACTTATTGTACTAGGTTTCTATAGAATACGAAGGCAAAGACCAGTTGGCACATTTAAACAGTCTACCTAGAATGCAAACCTATGTGAACACATTCCTACAGACTCATACACATAAGTATTATGGATATCGTCGTATAAGCCTGAAGCAAAGCAATAACAAGATACGTGAGAAAATGTTTGGCACAAAGCATTTCACCAAAAAGCAGAAAAACATCTGCATAATTCAGCTAATTTAAGGAAACAATTGCTTGTCAATTACAGCAATAGATAGCATGTAATCTTATACCAGACAATGGAGCCAGATCGAACAAAAAAACTACAATTCTTAACATCATAAAAGACTGAAGCCATTGATCACATCATGCATATAAACCAGAACACTGAAATGAGTTGTTCAAAACTCGGCAATGCCGAATTCCAGATAATATTCAACTTGACACAATGACAGAAAGCTCAAAGAAGTTGATAGCACCTAGTACTAATACCTTTTCTTGGATCTGCACTATATACGCCATCCACGTCTGTCCAGATGGTAACATTCTTTGCTCTAAACAAGGCACCCAATATAGCTGCAGAGAAGTCACTACCATCTCTTTTAAGAGTGGTTGGAACATTTTCTGAGGTACTTGCTATAAATCCAGTGGCAATGATTGTATCAGCAGGATGATCAGTGTACCACTTAAGAAGCTTATTTTCAGACGCTTCAAAATCAGGGTCAACTTGATTCAAACTTGTCGGATTAACAACAAGAACCTCCCTGGTATCCATCCATACACATGATAACCCTCGCTGAAAATGTGAACCACAGCTGATTAGAGATTATATCAGAGCTTTAAAAAAATGATCCAACATCTATGTATATCTAAGTGCAGAAAACAATCAGATAAGCAGAATAATTACGGGCTCGGTTGCATAGAGTGTGCAAGCATCTAAAAAATCACTTGGCACACAAACTGAGGGTGATTAGCTATTCCATAAACAAATCCACCTATCCCATGCCTCAATTCCAAGTGCACCATTCATAAGTTGCCCTAAACGTTACCTTCCTTACTGCCGCTGCCAGCATCTGTGCAGACCATAACTCCCCATGTCCCACAACAAAGTCTGAAAAAGATTCCGTGACGTGCCCAGCTGCAGAAGTCACTAACATCCCTTAATGTTTACTCAAGATCCTTGCTTTTGAAACAATATAGAGTATATTTTACAGAAATACTGATCTGACCTCCATGGCATAGAAATTTGCATTAGTTTCAATTCTTGATTATTATTTACGATGTTACTAGATTCATTACCGACAAAGAGCTAAATAGATGAAATTCACATGCTTTAAGGTTGTTTGGTTCATTGAATCTGTTAGGCCATCTACCAGAAAAGAATATTAGGCCATCTACCAAATCCTCTAGTTTTAGTGTTTATGGTATCCAAACGAAATAAAGTGAAGTATTGTCATTTTGTTGTGTTATATGATAGTTTTGTCTGTGATATTTGGTATTAAAGCAGTTCATTTCTAGCCTACTCTGCCGAGATCCATTACAGAAGTTAAAATTGTGTACAAGAGGATCAAGCACATGTTTTCTAGCTTGCAACGCAGGTATTCGTCTACTTTCCAAGTTTCCAATTTGCCAAGACCAAGAGAGTGTCATGTGATTTTGCTATTTGGAAAGTGAGCACCAACTTTCTAGTGTGCAAGGGTTAGTTTGTTGATAGATCAGACCTCTAGAAGCAATTTGCAAGTGAATTGGATCTCAAGGAAGAACTTTATCAAAGGATTAGGCTTCAAGGCGGCCATTCACACGTAGAGTAGTTCCACAATAGGCAATTTGAAAGTGACGCATAGCCTCCAAACAATAGTTTATTGGTAGGACTAGAGGGCCAAAGCCAATTTTGTTGGCACCCAGTGGTAGTTCTCTGCCAAACAATTGGTTTTTGGATAAATTTTGATTGGAAGCTTTGTTGCTTTGGATTGCTAGTGAATGCATAGGAGAATCAAGTCCTGAATCTTATAGGACATATGCAATTTTAGATAAGGTTGATGCTATGAAAGCAATGCCAAAGCAAATTCTTGAGCAATTGAAGCCAAGCAGAGCCAACAATGTACCAAAGAGAGCTAGTGGCGCCGTTGTGTAGCTATGCCTACTGCAGCCATAACAAAAGGGAAATGCTTGGAGAATATTCTAGAGGCTTGACCCAATTTGAGAAGAAGCCTTACTAATCTTCTCCAATCTTGTACTTCCTATAATAAGAATAAGAATCTCCATTGCATGACGCAATTACAACATTGTAATTTTCTTAAGTAGACAACCTATGTTTGGTGTCGAATTCATTAGTGCATTCTTGATAGAATTTATTGACGAGATGAAACGAGAATTCAAGCAAGAACAACAAGAAACCTCTCAAGATACTCGATATAGAGACACAAAAGTTTATTGTGCTAGCTTCTCACTCTCAGCAATGCTCATACATACCAATGTAAATTGCACGAAGCATTGCTCGAAGGTTGTGAGTATCCTCTTCAAGATTTGATAGAAGCTTGCTCAAATCATCTCCTTCACCTAGTAAAGCAGTTGCAGTCTCCTTGTGCTTTTGGAAGATTAAATCGAGAGCATCAACATGATCATTTCTTCGAGATTGAGCCTTCTCCAACATACTATACAACATGTCTGTGACCTTTGACATAGCTGATACTACAACTACTTTCCGAAGTGATGGATCATCCACAACTATCTTAGCAACATTTTGAATTCGTTCGTATGTGCCAACACAAGTGCCACCAAACTTATGAATAGACCACGTTTCACCACATGGAAGAGTGGCTTTGCTGCTCTTATTTTCTTCTTGTTGGATTACACCTGAAAAGCAAAAAAATATGATGAAAGTGGAGCTAGGGACAATGTCATCAAAGATTGGTGCTACTTGTATCCAATCTCACAAAGTAAATTTTCAATAGAACATTGTCTACTAGCCTGCAAGGGTGGCGTGAATGAAAACGTTAGTCCTTCCCACTTTTTTGAAAGACCCATGAGCATTACCACTGCAAGTAGATCAAAAGTCCATCTTGGATTAGAATTTGCACAGCACAAAAATGCACACTACAACACGTAAAAGCATCACTAAGTACTCTTCTACAACAAAGGAGCAACATTTGACCAGAACTAATTGATATAGGAACCTAGAATGCAAAATTTGGCTCTTGAAAAAATGGTGCATTGATGCATAATGATTTAGAAGCCTACAAAGTGCAATAACCTATCCACCAACCTTTGAAAAATGAAATTGCATGCACAAATAGAAAATGCATGCTAATAATGCTCATACACAACTATGATTTAAATTTGAAACTTGTATGCAAATGTTAGAATCACAGTTGTATGGCGTATTGTATGTCGATGATCGGGACTTAGCCCTATTAGTATGGCATGGTGGTCCCTTCTAGAGAGACGATTAGAACAAATAGTTTTTTATGCTATTGTTGGAAAAAATAAATTTATTGCAAAGGCACTAATAGAATGATATCAATAATTAGCTATTCATAATGTATATAACCCTAAGAAGAATGACAATTGTAACATCTGTATAATGCGATCACACATCTATCATGGGCCCATAGTTCATCATTTCAACTTGAACACATTGCACATAACATTCTATTACATCAAAAAGAAAATTCTTAAAACATTGAGGTTTCTTTCCCAACGTTTTTAGACAAGACATGTGAAACCCAAGTCTTTAGAAATACTAAGGAGCTATCCATAAACATACGTCTATGATATATGTGAAACCCTATTGTACATCTATCACAACCTGAACTAAGCTTATATCTATCAACATAGGCAAATGTGCAAAAACATAGTATAGGATAATCTTCAACTAAGAACATGTTATAAATATTACAATACGGTGTTCTATTATGGGTATGTCATGTGCTTGTTATTGTTAGCCATACTAGTTAGATAATAAAAGCTAAATTGATGAAAAAGGTCTCTGAGAGAGCTTAATAGTCTTAAAGTGTTGGATGTCTATCCTCTCCATCCCTATTCTCTGCTAATCTAGATCCATTCATTAAGCTGGTGTAAATATTTGTACAGTCGCATACTCTGCAGAAATACACTTGTCTCTTGACAGTCTGCAAAAATACAAAGGAATCGGTGACAGTGTTACCCAATAGTTCGGCCATCTCTTCTTTGTTGGCCAACTTCTCTTATTCGGCTATCATCGATTGTTTGGCCATACCCGATTGGTCGGTCATCCTAGACCATCTAGGCAGATTCTCTTATTTGGCCTTCCTCGAACAATCCGCTGCAATTTGACTATCGGCTAATCAACAAGTACACACGTCACAACCGGACAAAATCAAATATTGTCCGATGGCGACTGCCAACAGCACGTAGTGCCTTAACCTAATTGTAAACTACAGATTAACCATTCTTTCAATTAGTTAGCTATGTGTATATATCTAGCAACTTATCAGCTGCTCACTTAGCTGAATCATCTAATTCATCGCGATCAATCGATCATTCAGAGTGCAATTGTATTGTTCTTTCTCTCTGTTATCACAGAGTATTGTCTCAGAAAGAACGCACCTCTATCTGCATTCGGACTGTATTTTCTACACGACTAATCTATCAAAGTTCCAGTAATCTAGGTTGTGTATGCTGAATGCTTATTATACCCTATAGGTCGAAACAATTTTTAGGGTTATGTGCACGTACTTATTTGCATCAACACGGCATTCTATTAGCCCAAAGTTCGATTGGCTCAACATTCATCAAAACAAAGTAAAAACAAAAGGCTACAAATTTCTATATTAGCCACTATTAGCCACACCTATACTCCAAATAGGAAACATTGTAGCACACAAGTGTAAAAGAGAAAGGAGCATGGAGAGTGAGCAATAGGAGGCTAAAACAAAGTGTGCGTCTTGGGAGGTACATCAAAATTAGCTTTCACAAATTTACAGAACAGTCAGCAGCATACTTCCAACTTCTCACCTCTCCAAAGGTGTAGGGCAAAGCTAGCACCAAATACTCAAATTTAATCCAATAAATTCTCTAGTTCTTTGTGAAAATGGAAGAAAAGTTGGTAGCAAAAAAGTGCATTACTCAAAATAAAAAGTATCATCATAACCACCTAGATGCAACTTCCACTAATATCTTGCCAGAGACTAAATGTTTACCAGACACATAGTGACAGTATCTAGCTTCAAGACCTAGAAAGATGCTTGACGGGCATCAGGAATCTGCATGCATGCATGTACATCAATGATTTCATGTTCTTGACATATCACAAAACAAATAAAGTCTTTTAGTAAATAAGCGTGCGTACAAGTAAAGTCACTGAGAAAAGTTCACTTTGTGATGATTAGGCATGTGGCAAGCACGTAGATTGTCGTGTTCTTTAGTAAGCTACAAATACATAAAGCTTATAAGAACAAAAATGAACGAGAAGTTGAAAGTAGAGACATTTCATCGGGAATAAAGATCCAAAACTAGTCCATGAACAAACATTACAAGCTAAACAAATCACGAGCTGTAAAGTTACAAAAACTAGTCTACATAGAATATTACAACCAGATTAACAAGTAAATATATATGTATAATCTTGAGTTACAAAAAACAAATGTTAGAAGCAGATTAATAAGTAAAATAAATCAGGAGACGTTAAGTTACCGAAGCTAGTCACAAACAAATATAATAAGCAGACTAACAAGCAAAACAAATCAGAAGATTTTCGGCTTGCAGAAAAGATTACTTGGAATTCCTGCATAACTGTTGCAAACTGCTACAGCCGCGACGAGCGAATACTAGCTGCAATGCCAAAGGAGTCTCTAGAGCCTTCGGCTGGGGTTGCAGAACTTGCCCTTGCAACCGAGCTGTGGCAGAGGAAATAGACACAAGCGCCATTTGCAATGTAACAAAAAACAAAGGGATGATAAATATTACAGTACTTTCCTTTGATGTTCAGATCCAAGGCGAGAGGCCACCATCACAAAACGAGCATTGGCATCGACATATTTTATCAGATCGCCATTCATAAACAATAGCTCATAGCAAAATATTATAGATCGATCGTGACGAGACGACGGGAAACGAGGGAGAGCGAGAGAGAACGAGAGAGAGAGAGAGAGAGAGAGAGAGAGAATGCGAGAATGCGAGCACCAGGGTGGGGTATTCCCAGTATGATTCTCTGTACCACTGGAAGCAGCCTCTGACCTCCGTCGGCCTCCATCCTTCCGCAGATGTTTGCAGCCGGATGCGGGGGGCGAGAACACAAGAAAACTCGTCACCTCCGCTGCCCCACATGTGGCAAAGTACTTTCCAAAGGAGGCAGCAGAAGTAAGGCTTCCAGCCTGGGACTTGAGAGAAGACCGGAAAGGACCGGTATAAAGGTTCTTATCAACCTCCTCGTGGCATTTCCTTTTTTACTTCTTTTTTTTTTGGGCAAGTCAAAAGAAATTAGGGTGAATCTTTCAAACTTTTCGAGGGATAAGGGTATCTATCTATTGGCAAGCCGCAACCTTACTTCATGACCAATTCATTAAGCGTCGTCATGATTGAGAGCATCCACTGGCAGAATCTCTCAAGCACCCGCTGCCCTTTGGATGGTGGCAGATCTCTAATTACCATGGCAACCATGGTTGGCTATACGATCATCCGACTGTTGACGTTCAGTTCGTGGCAACTTGGACAATGGATATATGTGCATAGACCGCCCTCCTTTCAATTTGCTTTAGCATGTTGTCGCCTGAATATTAAGAAGTTTTGGATCATGATTGGTATGTTCGTCTTCCTTGCCTATGATTGACCATTTTATCGGGCATAAAGTTCTCAGTAGCAACTTATTAAAATATCTAGATACAAAACTTTGTCACTTGGAGGCCAAATTGGCTACACCCGAAACTGGGCAAAGCTCTATGTTTAGGTAAGGTTTCTAGAAGCTACTCAAAAGTTGTGTGGGCACAACTGGATGTGGGTCATTATCTTTCTTTCCAAATTTCTTTATGACCCTTTTATGAGCATTATGGGCTTCAGCTTTTATAATATGTTGATCATCATACACTCCATGTTAAAAGACGTGACACTCAGTAAAATGCTAATATGATAACTATCGATTGATGACAAAACAAAAGATGATAATAAACCTCAACTACAATGTATAGGCCTTTCCTTAAAAGAAAAATTTTAGCACCTTATCTTAAACATGGAACAATAATGGCTACACCCCTTCAACTAGAAATCATCTCTTTAATATGATGTTTTAACACTTTCTTAGAGCACATAATCACATTAAAAAGCATCTACCAAGTGTATACATACTTAGAAACAATATTTAAACACATTGAGAAAAATATATATCATATGAATGTCACTTTTTGTAAATCAAATGGTTTTCCTCTCGTATTATTTGTGTGCATGTATATGTAATTCTTTCATCATATTCTCTTTTATATTGATTTGATATTGCAAAAAACCAGGAATAAGTGATTTTTCTAGCAAGACAACTTTTTTTAATGTCATCATCCTTACAAATCAACAAATTTTTAGTTAAATTGTTTACACCTTAATAGATCTACATGCGGTCTACATCAATTGTCGAAAGAACGTGAGGATGAGGATGAACCACTTAAAAATCTTCATTGAACTTTAGCCCCTCCTGCTTTTTTCCTTTTATGATATATCTCAATTTCATTTCATTTTGTAAATCACATGGAGATACAAAAATTCCTTTAACATTCACAATTCTATTCAAGGTCATTGTAGTCACTTGAAATTTGTAAAAAACAAATGTGCAATATGTACCTGGCTTAGCTAAAAACCTACTATCTATTGGGACAATGGTTGATCAACAACTCAAGGTTGAGTTTGACAGCGACAAATGTCTTATCAAAGACATCAGACTCTACAAATTGAATGCGAGATCTTTTGCTCAAGCTATGGTAAGCACTGTTGATAGTCGAAGTGATCTTTGGCATCAACGATTTGGTCATATTAGTGCTCAAAGTTTACAGATTCTCAAAAGAGGTAATCTAGTTATTGTATTGCCTGATATTTCTTTTGAAGGAAAAATATGTGAAGGTTGCATTTTGGGAAAACAACATAGAGAGAGGTTTCCCAAAAGTGGAACAAAGAGAGCCAGTGGCATCCTAGATCTTGTCCATAGTGATCTGTGTGGACCTATGCAGACTAGATCTCTTAGTGGCTACTATTACTTATTACCTTCATTGATGGAGTTTGTGTGGGTCAAGAGATCAGGCACTTGTCCAATGCCGACTAATTCGCCAATGGTGGAGGACCGGGAAGGTCAGAGATTCCTATTTACCCTTGATGGACAGTTGGATGAGTTGGTGGAACATTTGCATCGCCCATTGGGGAGAGTATATGGTTGCAGTAAGTCTGTTAGTTGTCAATAGTATCTGTTTAATGGCTTACACAAAAGCCACTTGCCAAACAAGCGTAGAGTAATGTTTTTTTCTATTCACTTTTATGAAAGCAATGACAAGGTTGTTAATAAATGCCAATAGATAATAAACCAATCCATTACCAAACAAATGCCCACACCTGAACAGCATATGCAGTTTAATAATCCTTTGTTAATTTGACTTTTCAACAAAGCAACCATATAGATATCTACCTGATTAGAATTTTATCGGACCTTGAACATTGTTCTAAGTTATCATTCAAAATGTTGTATGCAGCTGTTGGATGGTGTGGAAGGTGCCAGCACTCCACCTACCAATTTGTCAGAATCAAAACATGGTAGTTGGCCACAAAAGTGTGATATCTTTGTATGATGCCTGTGTACCGGACATGGCAAACGAATAGAGTGCAAAGCAACATGCCTACACTCTAGGTAGGCATGTGGGATAAGGCCCCAAGCTAGAAAAGCTAATCAGTAGAAGTGTTGCTACTATCAGAAGAACCTCATTGAATAGTCGAGTCAAATTCCTAGGATGGATACAAAAAACAGGAAAGTGTGGTCGCATGATACCCGATTCATATAAGGGGACACCTGCACCTTGCTTCTATGGTGCAAGAAAACATCCCAATGGAAGAACACAAGAGATGATGTGGTTTTGCAATGACAATTGCACACATGCTTGGGAGCCATAAAGGACCTATCTCCTAGACCTGCAAGGACCCCCAACATACGGGATTGAGATGGAAACTCTTTACATTGTTTGGTATGCCTGAGTGTTGATGTAGACATGAGTTCAAACTGATTAATCTGAATCCCTTGTATATAACTACAATGCATATATTTGTGCGGCGTTTGTATATTTGGCCAAACTCCACAACTATATAAAACAAACTTAAAAAGGCAAAACTGCTACTGAACTACAAAGTTTGGTCAGAAAACTGCAATAGAAGCTAGGCGCTAAGGACGATGGTGACCATGGGAGGGCCTGGAACACACATTTTGATAGAATGTTGTTGCATTATTTGGTATGTTTTTTTTATTTCTCCCTTTGAATCTGAAAGGTCCTATGTAAGCTGATTTAATTATAGACCTTTGATTATCGGATATGTCCAAGCATGTCAGCACTTCAGCAAAAAAGTTTTGGTGGCGATTTTTTGTTGTTTTACTATTTTTTAATGCTGCTCCATGCGATGGAAAAACTCTTGTGGAGAAAATAAACATTGTCTACATACCTGTTACTTTGACGATCCAAAGTTCTTTGATCCTAAACCTTCATCTATCTCGCACTATCACGATCATAGTTTTCATTTCCAGGCCTTTGTCATGCCTAGTTTAGCATATGATGAAGGTGGCATTTTTATTAAATAAGTGCAAAACTCTCTCTTCGAACTAGCGACTTTTTTCTTCAAATTTGGGTATTTAAATTGTTTAATATGTCTGTTTACTCTCCAAGAGAAACAACCCAATTCCAAGCACACGTCACACCAAAAACAAAGTTTTGTAGGTTACACCACACCAGAAGTTCAATAAAACAACAATATGATAAGTGAAAGAGACTATCCTTCATATGAGGCACACCTTCAACTGCAATCCTTTCACACAACTCAATCGGGCACGTGAGAATTTCAAACTTTGTTGGAAATGATTTTGATCTATGTATTCAAAGTGTATGCCCGTTTTTGAAGGTTAGAACAACGGAATTTAGGTTGTAGATTCTTAAAAAAGTCTACTAGTCAAAACTTTAATCTAATTTGCTATCATGTCCATGCAAAAAATGAAATCACTTATTTAATCTAGTTGATCCTTAATAATAAAGATGCATGGGGCAATGGACTATACTCAACAAGCCACAATGACTCTACATTAGGCACAACATCAAAGTTGGTGTCTTCTTCTAAAACTATTGCACATAAGCTCCTCCTTCAGTTAATTATAGCAGTGTTTATTCATGCAACGTACATTTAACCATGTCCATTCATTCTACTAGTCCGGCAAGGAAATTGATGGTTTATTTTCACAATTTGTTGCACTTCATATTTTTGTTGTTTTCTTCTAGCAAGGAAAGAGATGATTTATTTTCATTTGTTGCGTGTGCTTTTTGGGATCAAGTTTTTTGGGATCTTGCACGCGTGTGCTTGTTGCACCCTTCCCACTACCCCAATCCTTAAAATTTAATCTATTGTTAGAGGATGAACCACACACTTCTACTTCTTGCCTCGAAATTGCAGTGGCACAATGCCAAATAGTGGTATTGTAGGTACACGGTATTGCATATGATATCAAAGTCCGCACGGTAGTTGCTGCTATATGTCATAGTGGGTGAAATCTAATAATAGTAAAAAGCTCACTCTAAACACAAAAAAGTTCGCCCGAAAAAGCTCGCCGCAAAAAGCTCGTCAAAAAATTGTTGGAGAGAGGGAGAGTAGCGAGAGTTGAGAAAGGTGTCATATAAAAAAAATTTAGCTCAGAGGAGTAAGACAAACATAAACGAGACACGAAACACGAACAAGAAACGAACTCGAACAAAAATTGTTCGTGCGCAGCAGAACGAGCTATGGGACTCTCTTCGAAAGCATGACTACACCTATCAGAACGAACATTACATTAGTGATGGAAATCACGATCGTTCTTGATTATGTAGCCAAACATTAATGAACGAAGCGTCAGAAGAATAATTTGTCGCGAATAGCTAGAAAAATTATGTGTCGCGAATGATTTGAGAATAGCTAGACAATGCTCAATAGATACTTAGTCGCGAAACATTCGCAAAAGACACGACTAAATGTTAGTCATCTATTACCAGAAAGAGCAACTAGAAAGATCAGACAAAATGAATAATAAGCATAACAATATTAACACAAATCTGAAAGCAGAACAAAGAATTGTATCAGATTAAGTATATCAAGTATACATGTCAATAATGCGGTAGAGCACAAGACAGTAGCGGACAAAATCGCATGCCCTAGGAGCTTATTCAAACTGTAAAAAGGAACGAAACCTTATTGCTGACAATCAAAGAATCAATGCACAGAGCATCTACTTTTGTCTATCTCTGATAAGTTTCTCAACTTCGTTCTCTCTTGCTTACTAACTTCTTGATTGTTTGATCTTCGTTTTTTCAGTTAATGAATACGCAAATGGTATTCAATATATACATAATGTTATAGGTGTGCAGATGAAGAAAGTACATGGTGGATGATGACCATGTCTGGTTCTTGATCATAGAGGAATATTCTCTGTCCATAGCTTCTCTCCAGAGATCAGAATCTGGTTGGATGAGTGCCTCTTCGACTGTCGTCAGTTCTTGTATCAAGAGACAGACAGACTCAGGAGTATACCTTGTGGGTTGTGTGCGCACTCAGCTTGATTTTCTGGGAGGATTCGACTGAAGAACCGCTCTTGGGATTTGTTGCTGGGTAGCAGCATCATCTTCGTCTGATTCACTATCTCGAAGTGGGTCGACAATAGACACGCCTGAGCCAGAAGCTCGGACTGTCGTGTCAATGGTAGGTGACAAGGGTTCTTCTTGAGCAACATCCTTGCCTTTGAGGTCGACGAACTGATCCTCGATGAAGACTGTATCCCGGTTATACAAGATTTGCTGGGTATCAGGATCATACAGCTTATAAGTATTACCAGATGAAGTATATCCGATCAGGATGGTCTTGAGACCTTGGAAGTCCAATTTCTTCCTCATGTCTTTTGGGATTTGCGCGTAGGCAATGCACCCAAACACTCTTAGGTTCTTCAAAGAAGGCTTAGAGCCTGTCCACACCTCGTGGGGTGTCTTGTCTGAGAGGGCCTTTGTCAAACATATGTTCTGGACGTAGGCTGTAGTGGAGACAGCTTCAGCCCAGAATCTCTTAGGCAACGATGCATGCGATAACATACATTTGGCATATTCGACCAGAGTACGGTTCTTCCTCTCGGCTAAGACTGTAAGGAGTGATGAATTGCTGCTCAATGCCTTGGCTTTGGCAGTACTCCTTAAACTCGATAGAGATATATTCTCCACCGTTGTCTGACTTGAGGACCTTGATCGTCCTTCCAGTCTCCTTCTCTACACGCTCCTTGAAGATTCTGAAGCAGTTGAAGGCATCTGATTTCTTCTTTATAAAATACACCATGGTCCTTCTGGAAAATTCATCAATAAAGGTTATAAAATACTTGGCATCCTCAGCGAAGGATTTTTCATCGAGCCACAAATATCTTGTACAACATCTAGCAATCCTCTAGCAATGTGCTGATGGCTAGATTTAAAAGGTTTCCTAGTCTGTTTACCAACTAGATAGTCTTGACAGACAGGTAACTCGACCCTTTCGCGAGGATAGTCGAGATTAAGAACAATAGATTGTCTAGACATTCGTTGTACAACAACATGATTTAAATGACCAAGTCTATAATGCCAAAGTAAACCTTTATTTGAATGAATTGAAGTACTGAGAGCCTGACTAGAGGCAGAAAAACAATGACTCAATTTGTACAAGTATCCATGCCTCTTTCCGAGTTCTAGGATCTTGCCTATCCCATCAACTACTTTACACTGATCACATTCGAATTCTACTCTGTGTCCTAGATCTGTGATTCTGCTTACAAAGATCAAATTCGTAGATAAATTTGGTACATAAAGGAGTTTAAAGAGTAGCTTAGACTGATTATTGACAAAGTTTAATCTTACAGTGCCTTCACCTTTAATAGCCTGTGTGCTGTTTGCTATTATCACCAAGGTGGACATATTTCTAGGTACTGTAAGGGGTGTAGGACTCGAAACAGCCAATGAGGCTAGTCATATATTGAGTGGCTCCGGAATCCAGGAACCAAGAACTGTCGCCAGATGCTCCTTGATGGCTAGTCATGAAGGCATCATGATCCGCTTCTTGAATAGGCTGTGGAGCTTCTGCAGCTACATTTGCCACTTGATTCGACTGCCCCTTGCTGTTGTTCTTTGCTTGAAGTATTTGGTAGTCTTGTATCTCGTGGTTGTTTCGTTTGCAGTATCTGCAAAACAGCTTCTTATTTGTCTATGGATTCGACTGTTCCTTGTGTTGAGCTGGTTTCTGATCTGGCTTTGATTGCTTCGGGCCTTTCTTCTTCTTCTTCTGCTTTGTCATGCTCTTGTTGGTGTACAAGGCGTGAGAATCAGCTGAGGAACTTGAGGCTTCGTTCCTCCGCGTGTCTTCCTGCAACAACATAGTAATGACTCTCGAAAGAGTCAATTCTGGATGAGTCGTGATGATCATCACCCAGCTGTCGTAAGAGCTTGGCAAGCTTGTAAACAGTTGCATCACTGCATCTTGATCGTCAATGATAGATCCGACAGCGGCCATTTGTCCTAGCAGGTTCTTGAATTGATTATTGTGATTCTGCAGAGAATCACCATTCGTCATCTTGAGGGAGTAGAATCTCTTCCTGAGATGTAGCTTGGAAGCTATATCTCGCACTTCATATAGCGTGCTCAAGATATCTCAAATTTCTTTCGATGTATGAGCCTCGGATACGTGGCCGATCTAAGTATCCATGATGTTGAGGATGATCAATGTGAAAGCCTTTCCATCCTTCAACTTCCATCTGGCGATTGCTGCATCGTCTGCATTGGGTTTCCCTTCTGCACCTGTAACAACGTCATACAATTCTTTAGCCATTAGTACAGTTTTCATCTTAAATTTCCATAGATGGTAATTGGCACCATCAAGCTTGTCCATGATAGGACTGGCTTTCCCTTGGAAATCCATGTGTAGGAATTAGTCTAAGTGATAGGAGAAACTATCAGTGACTTAAGTATGAAAATCTGATGCTAAAATACAGAACAAGAAAACGATTACTCTATCGGCTAGTAGAGTCTTGTACTGTGGAATCTTATCAAGCTATGAAAATAGCTCTGATACCATGTTGGAGAGAGGGAGAGTAGCGAGAGTTGAGAAAGGTGTCGTATAAAAAAAATTTAGCTCAGAGGGGTAAGATGGGACACGAAACACGAACGAGAAACGAACTCGAATAAAAATTGTTCGTGCACAACGGAACGAGCTATGCGACTCTCTCCAAAAGCATGACTACGCCTATCAGAATGAACAAAACGTTAGTGATGGAAATCACAGTCGTTCTTGATTACATAGCCAAACATTAATGAGCGAAGCATCAGAAGAATAATTTGTCACGAATAGCTAGACAAATTATGTGTCGCGAATGATTCGTGAAGAGCTACACAGTGCTCGACAGATACTTAGTCTTGAAACATTCGCGAAAGACACGACTAAATGTTAGTTGTTTATTACCAGAAAGAGCAACTAGAAAGATCAGACAGAATGAAAGATAAGCATAACAATATTAACACAAATCTGAACGCTGAACAAAGAACTATATCAGATTAAGTATATCAAGTATACATGTCAATAATGCGGTAGAGCACAAGACAGTAGTGGACGAAACTGCATGCCCTACGAAGCTTATTCAAATTGTAAAAAGGAACGAAACCTTATTGCTGACAATTAAAGAATAAATGCATAGAGCATCTACTTTTGTTTATCTCTGATAAGTTTCTCAACTTCATTCTCTCTCGCTTGCTACCTTCTTGATCGTTTGATCTTCGTTTTTTCAGTTAATGAATAGGCAAATGGTATTCAATATATACATAATGTTACAGGTGTGCAGATGAAGAAAGTACAGGGTGGATGTGTTGTCTGTAGGAGATCGTGGGTGGCTACAGTCGTCGTCCAGTTTGTTAGCGCAACTGCATGAGCATGAAGAGGGTGTGACGTCAACCTTTGATTTTTGTCTCTTCATTGCCTGTGAGAATTTACATGTGAATATGCAGACTGTGCGACAATGCAAGTAAATATGCAGCATGAATGGAGGCAGATTAAAAATGGAATTTAGATGACTAGAGGAGATAAATCCAACAAAAATCACACCCATGCCTCATCATATAGTCACTACATTATCTATGCTTGACTTATGAAAAACACACACAAATTTTGAGGCTATAACCTGTCATTGGATCCAAAGTTGAAATATCACCTTATGTAGTGAAAAAAACTACATCAAATAGTCATGTCAATGCTAAGATATTGCTTGTGAAAATGAGAATCGATAGCCATTTGAGGGTTCAATCCAGCACTAACCAAACATACTACACTATGTAAATAGTGACAACAAAATAAATGCCCAAGATCAGTGTTGGCATAGTGTTCAAATCATAAGCTTATTATCATAAATCTTTCAAGAACCATATGAGAAACAACCATAGCATAAGTTACTCACCAAAATAGTAGTAGGTCGATGTCTGAAAGCATCTGAATGGGCACTGAAGGTGATGGCTTCCTTTGCTAGGAGTGAGACAACCAAAAGAGGAATAGTGGTAATCTTGCTTTTGGCTAAGCTTATATAACCACCAGATTTCCCTTTACATTGAAGGATAAGGTTGTGTAGAGATAGCCACAAGGTGACTTATGAAGGAAGTAACCGATCACGTCCATAGGATGACTTTGAATCAATCTTGACTGTCAAAAGTGAACCTTATGAAACTTTATGGGGTGTTATAATAAAAGAGTGTTAAGTGCGAGACCTTACGTCATCAAAACTCACTTTGCTGAAAAGAGCCGTGAAATAGCAGCATAAAGTGGGTTAAAGTAAAGTGCTATCCATGGGAGAGAGTAACAAGATTTCACATAGTCAAGTCAAGACCAAACCCTTTGAACCCTTCAATTTATAGCATAATAGGTAAAAATACAGCTGTATAAAGTTTAACAGTACAGAGTAGCATTAAGCGAAGCAAGTTTTAAGACACCTAGCTATTACCTGCCACCATCCCACACAACAAAAATGCACAAGTTAGTCGTGTGAGGAAGACAGGTGTCATAGTTGAGCATCAGTTGTTATTCATGTCCGAAACAAGATTCACTACTTTATTAGCTAGGTTGCATTAAAAACAAGTACATCCAATCTTCCCAATCATTCATTTCATAATTTAGCAATATGTTCTGCCCTTTTAACGAAGCCGTATCAGGGCAGACGCCATGCTGATCAGTAAAGGAGCAAAAAGAACGTATTAATTTCACATATACATTCTTCATGTAAGCAGCTATCTTTCATTACACAAATGGACAGAGACTGGGCGATGGTCACAGCGCTAGGTACTGCACCACCGTGCTATACTAGCCCCCACAAGCCTCACGTAGCAGTTTATCGGGAGTCCAAGCGCCGAACAACTTGGACAAATCCATGCCGTTCAAGTGTACCATGGTCGAGCTCTATATAATTACTTGACTTTACTTATATTAACCGGACACTGGATGTAGAGAATTTCTTTTTTTTACCTCATGCCCATGTTATCTACTGCGCATGCAGGATCAGCCTATACTTTTTATTACTTAAAAAAACATTACGCCCAAGGTTTGTAAATCATCATACATACGTGAGTAAAATCATGGTACCAAGTTAGGTCACCCATTGTATTGATATTCTGTAAAGCGTCATACCTGAATGAGAGTTGAAGTCATCTCTTGTGAACTATCCATCTTCAGCTGCTTCAATGAATCACCCACGTGCTAAGGCATTCACACCGAAAGTATTGGATTAAGTATAGAGTATTTTTGAAGCCTGACAGAGTCATTATCAACTTACTTATCCGTATATTAATCGTATAGCTTTTCATTCTTTCGAGAGCAATTTCCACCATATACAGATTATTAGCAATGACAATCACTATTACTCAAGAGCATATCAGCACATTGCACCACCTTTTTACTACTTCATTATTCGTAATCATAGCCATCATAATACTAGTATATCAGAGACAGATCCTATCATCCTCTTTATCAAACCAAAGGAGCAAGCGTATGTAGCAATACTACGTACAGATTCTAGCCAATCGAGTATAGTAAGAGCATTCTTATCAACCATATTCATGCTACAACTTTTGGTAATTTTAGAAACCAACTGAAAAGACAACGGTCCATCGCATTTTTGAATGTATTACATATTGAAAAATGCAAGCAACGGTGCTCATACAATGAGCAGATGGTAGATCAATGTAGTTTAAGCGTTAATACTCAAAAAACCAGCACTGGCCAGCGGCCAGATCTGCTTCATAGAGGTCGCTGACCAGCGATCAACCACTTTTCAAAAATGTTGATAAAGATACTCAACAACTGGTTTGCTGTCCAGCGCTTGTCATAAGCCACAAAGGTTGAAAAAAATACTTGAAAAGTTGCCCACGTTTGCCCGCTGGGACAACGATTACTTGTAGTATTATCCAATCCCAATATGTCAGTCAAACCTTGCTACTACACAACGGTAATCACAACATCTTGTGAGCATTCATCTTTAGCATGCATGCTTCTTTATCAGTGAGCTACCATTCAAAATGCTCTCACCTTTGTTTGCAATATGATTGTTCTTCCAATAGCATCCACGAACGTTCTCTTCAATCACAATCACCGTACGGTAGAGCACTAGGAAAGCAAGAATGAGGGAGAGAGAGAGAGAGAGAGAGAGAGAGAGAGAGAGAGAGAGCAAGACAACATGAGGGAAAGTGAATAGGATTGTGTGAATTCCCTCTTTATAGAACCAGAGGACACTTAGGTGTACTAAGTGCAAATTGATGCACACCGTTAGATTGACTATCCATAATGTGCATAGATCCTGGCCATTGAAAGATTCACCACTTTCCCACCATTTAAAAAAAAAAACTTTTTTTCTGTTAAGTGGGGTCTTTTATCATAGTAAGGCATTTTTCTTGCCACCACTAACAAATAAGGTTAGTATGCGACATTTACATTCCACAGAGGTTTGCAAAGCGAATAAAGTGATATATGTATGTAACAGAGCCCATGAGAGAGAGAGAGAGAGAGAGAGAGAGAGAGAGAGAGAGAGAGAGAGAGAGAGAGAGAGAGAGAGAGAGAGAGAGAGAGAGAGAGAGAGAGAGAGAGAGATTTGAGGCTCTAGAAGACTTAATGTTGTCCAAGGTTTATTAAAAAAATAAATAAAGGGAGGAGAAGGACCTGTGTTATGAAGAATGTCTTTAATCTTATTAAGTTTTTTTTTCGAGTGTGTGAGAGAAGTTGAGGGCTTTGATGATTGCTTTGATAACATTTTTTACTTCTTTTTTAAGTGAGTGAGAGAAATTGAGGGCTTTTGATGATTGCTTTGATAACATTTTTTTATTCATAATATGCACCATGTTTCTATGAGGGTTGCTAGATTTATTGGGAGAAAATAGTAAAGAGAGCTCTGAAATTGGTCTTTGAGAGGTTAAGTTCCAAGTGTTGACTCTATGTACATATATCCACCTACGTTGTGTCGAGCATAATGTATGTTTCAAAATCTTATCGATAAATTAATCATTCCACATGGCACAAGAATGGAATACAATTTGAATATGGGGCCCACAAATATGTATGATCCATGACTTCATGCCACATGGCATGTATAGCTTGCATATGTGAACCCCACAAACACCTATGATCCATGACTGCATGCCACATGGCACAAGCCTAGTATAAGGAACCAATCTTAAAGGTAGGGGTTAAGAAAATGCAATTTCCTTTCTCCTTTGCATTGGAGAAGGTAGAGAGTTTTAAAATTGTCTTGAGGTGGGAGTCTAGTTCGTTAAGAAGAGAAAGAAGCTATAGCAACAATCCTCTGTCGTACCAAATTGCACATGTCCTAATTCACCATAATGGAAGTATGAAGCTGGGAGTCCCATCAAATTAATCATGTGTTTGAGTTTGAGGGAATTCATTTCATGTTGAAATATCATATGATATTTTGGATAGATTCCTAAGGAAACAAGCCTTGACTATGGGAATAATATGTTGCTCTTCAATTCAAGGCAAGAAGAGGATTTTCTCAAGGTTAGATAGTATGGAGAGATGTTAGAAGCACTTAATACTACAAGAGAAAATAGAAAGGTTAACTTATCAAGCACCTCAAAGTTGCAACCTTTTTATTCTGAAAATTATGGATCAGAATTAGTTACTCCCTTTGTTGAAAGAAGAATATTACAAGATGACAATGCGCCAGAATTATAAGTAAGGGTGTGCTTAAGAGGGCATCACTCTTTTGTTCTTCCTACAATCTTACTATCATTATCGCAAAGTACCCTCTCAAAAGTTCTAAGATGTACATGCATTCACCATAACTACATTTTGAAGCTGTTGAAGCGCAATCATGAAGCTCGAATAATTTTTTGTAGGTTGACCCAAATATTGTCTGGTTAAGTCAAACCCAAATATTGTCTGGTTGAGTCAAAGGTAGTTCACTTGAGTTGACTGAAGGTCGACTTGGTCGACTCAAAGTTCGACTTGAGTCGACACAAAGGCCGACTCAAATTTGTGCCGGTTGACTCGGGTCAACTCAAATATGTGTTGGTCGACTCTAATATTTGTTGAGTTAAATTCAAATGTTGCGACATTTTCTCGATTCTTGGTTCAAAACTGTAGCAGTTTATTATGAATAATAGTGTAATTTAGCATACTTCAAGCTTTGATTGTCTTTGATAGACTAGTTAGCCACATAATAAGGTAGGTGTTTTGAAGACTAAATTGGAGTGAGATTAAACACCAACACTCCCACCTTAAGCTCACTTAAGAGAGATGATCTTGAATCAATTCTTACAAATTTCATTTTCTATAAGCACATGATAACCAATCAATACTATTGAGTGCTAATTCTGATTTTCAATGCATCTCTAAGTCTTCATGTGAGGAAATTTTAGACTATACATTCTATGCAATATTGTTTTGGATAATGCTATTGTGCCATCTTCTGCAAGTTTGAATATATCAATGTAACTTACACCTAAGCTCTACATGCCTTGTGCAAGGTATAATTTGTAGGACACCATTTCATATTTGGTTGTAAAACATATGCATTTCTAAAAGTCCTCACATGACTACTATTGCATGAGTGGTATGAATCATGGCTTGCAAGTTTTTAATGTCATTAAAGAACTTGTGGATCATTGTTTGACATGATTGGATGTGTCCTTTCAAAACTTTCTCTATTAAAGTTAGAATTGTAGATAATACATGATCATCCAAAGAAAAATTATTGTTTACACTTGATGAATGAGTCTTAAAGGCCTTTCTTAATTTGAATGTCTATTTTGCAAATGATAATTCTTATGCTACAGATAGGGATTTATCTAGTCTTTATGAGGCATATGTTTGAACTTTCCCTAAAGAGCTTGTTGAGTTTCACCAAGTCATTAAAAAGGCGATGTAATTTCTAGTAGTACCAATCAAGTTAAGGATAACTGAGTAGCAACAGAGTATTGTCTTCAGAGGGACTTTATGCATTTGATCATTATGGGGGTTGTGTACCACCAAAAGAACATGAGATATCTTCCTTAGATTGCTTATGTTCCCGAGATAGAGTTGCCAAACAATAGTCACAACACTTAGATTCATTCGACGACAATGATAGATATTGTACAAGCTCAAGAGAAAAAAAAACCTTGTAATTGTGTAAGTATGAATTGTAAAGCAATGATGATACTTTATGTCCACCTTCATTACTAGTAGATTAAAAAAACAAAGATAACTAAAAAAAGTCACGATTATACTTCATGTCCAACCTTTGATGCTAGTAGACCAAAACCACAAAGGTGACTTCAAGAAAGTACAATGTTATGTTTAACAAGTGAGCTTCTTATACACACGCTTAATTCACTTGGGATGTTGAGCTTGTTAAAGAATATAAAATAATATGACTCATAAACAACACATGACTTACATCGACTAGATTTTGTGTATCATATGGCAACTACCATGTGGCACAACTTTGCATATATGGTGGTTGTTATATCTCTCTTTTGTGTTTGCATACATTTTCTTCTTACATAGTTGAACTATTTCTTATTTTCCTCCATGTCTCTATCAGTTAGTATATCATATGAGTTTTTAATTTGACTAAAAGTTGAGTTTTTGTTCTTGTCCTTTGACAATCACTTATTGACTTCATTCTTGGACTCAATATAATCAACTCCTTCACTTATTTTCTTTCCTCTCGTCATCACTTATTGACTTTGAAAGGCTCTCATTTTCATTTGTTTGACAAAATGTTCAGCCAAATCATTTCTCTCTCAACCTTTCTCTAAACACCTATTTATGTACTATAAGTAAAGTGGAGATTTATCAAGGTCTATTGGTAGGGTAAAGTCCTCCGACTAGAGAACTTTTTGACAGTTGGGACTCATTTGCCCTCAAGCATTAGTTTGAAACTTGAAAAAGTTCCAAGGGTGAGCAATGAGTGAACCTTGAATAGATATGACATGCATTTTTTTTTTTGAAGCGACTTTCACATTAGAAAGCTAAGGTTTTCAGCACAAAACATTGAAGATGGTCGATTTTGGCACATAGTGCTCTTAGAGTTCTAAAAGAAAGGCAAGGTCTAGATTTCTAGTGACTCTACGATCATGTAAAACATTAGTAGATCTATGGTGAGGCCATCAGTTTGAGAGATAATTAAGGACTTTCGCACCTAATGGAAAGAGAAATAGAAAATATAGATTAAGGCATAAAGCATGGTTAGGGAGACCTGTCCTTACTTACGGAGATTTGTCGACTTCTTATGGGTTATAATCTGCTTGTGAATTCGTTTATGGGCTATATAGTATGTAATTATTATATTTTGGCAACAAAGGTCATCATGTCACATTCTATGCTCAAAGTCTTCAATGAGTTTGCTATTAAGACAAAAATGACAAAAGGTTAAAGCAAAATGCCTCAAAGCTTTTTGGTAACATTATATACAATAATTTCAAAGGATTTCAATTTTTTGTAAAGTTTAATCTTCTGCAAGGAGAAACAAAAATAGGAGAATGGTTTTTCTAGAGACTTTTACTTGTAATTTAGATCATTCTAATTGATAAATCCTTGATGACCCTTACCACTGGTGAAGTTCATAGAAAGCACATTTTCTATGATATGTATATATATATATATATATATATATATATATATATATAAAGGATGGGCCCTTGATTTTGACACCAAACCCATGGATTCCATGCGGCCCTCAATTGGGAAACTTTGCATGGCATTAGGTCAACTGTATACATCAATGAGCTTGATGAATCTTATGTGCTATGAAACTCAGCCTTCACTATGTGCAAATTTATTCTAGACATAAAATTTCTCACAAAAGAATTCTGTTGTCGTTTTGAACTTTTTCATAAAATTGATAGGGAGCAAAGAGTAGGCTATCCCAAACAAAGTTTAGGTTTAGAATCTTGTAGATCTTTAAAAGCAGTTTTTTTTTTTTTTCAGTAGTTGGCATTATGTGGGGAAGGCTAGAAGACCTCAAGCTTTCTTCATGGGTCAAGGTTGCCCTTGGGTGTACGCCCTGTGACAAAGGCCCTTGAACTAGGACCTTTCTCATACATTAAATTTGTTAAAGAAGATATTGGTTGAAGGTTTTTTGAAAGCTGAAATCTTTCAAATTTGCAAAAGACCTAATTTATTGAAAGAAAATGACGATTCCATTCTCATGTAAAACTGGTCTTTTGCTTTTTAATGAAGGAAACATGAGCATCTCTTCCGTTGCAATTTTTGTGCTTGTTTTTATTTTTATTTTTTTTACATGCACCTTCCAATGAAGGAAATGGAGGCTTCTAGTCCTACAAAATCTTTGCTCTTGTGTTTCTTTTTCTTTTTTGACATGCACCTTATGGGCATCGAAAGGTGCATGTAATAAAATTACCTTCCTTACGTGCGCCCGCACCTTCTGCACCTTCACAAGAAAAATATGGCAAGAAAAATGTTAAAACAAAGTAAAAACTGTTTTCACATTGGGGAAGGTCCGCATCCTCGGCCATTCTGCTCTCAAAATAACATTCCTCCTCGAGAGGGGCTTGCCCTTGGGTGTATGCCCCTAAGGCAAAGGCCCTCGGACTAGGACCTTCCTTGAACACAAAAATTTCTTAAAGAAGATATTGGTTGTCGATCTTTAGAAAGTAAGAAATCTTTCAAATTTGCACTAGAAGAAACCTAATGTACCAAAAAAAAAAATGTCATGTTGTTGGTTTTTAGAAAGTAAGAAATCGTTTAAATTTGCACTAGAATAAACCTAATGTACCAAAAAAGAAATGCCAAGTTGTCGGTTTTTAGAAAGTAAGAAATCGTTCAAATAAACCTAATGTACCCACCCAAAAAAAAAAATGCCACTCCATTCTCACAAAAGAAAATGCCAGTCCCTACCCCCGTCCCCCCCTTTCACGTTGGGGAAGGTCCGCTCTGTTCTGTTCTCGGAAGGGCCTTCTGCCTCGAGGTCAGGCTTGCCCTGGGTGCATGCCCCTAGGGTAAAGGCCCTCAGACAAGGACCTGCCAAATACATAAAAGTTTCTTAAAGAAGATATCGGTTGTCGGTTTTTTGAAAGTAGAAAATCTTTCTTATTTGCTTGAAACCTAATGCACCAAAAGAAAATGCTAGTTCCATTCTCAAAACAAAAAATGCCGGTGAATCCCCCCGCCCCCCCCCCCCCCACCCCCCCATGGCGCACGCTGTTCATGAGGAGGCTCCGGAAATAATAAAATAGTTTGCCCTCTTCCAATACAAAAGCCTGCATGTCTCCTCATTCTTCTTCACTTTTTTCTCTCCATTTCTCGATCGCGTCTTCTCTGAGCGATCTCTGCGATTGTTTTTGCTTTCCTCTCGCTCGCATGCTCTGCCGATCTTTTCTGTCACCGCATCTCGCTTTTGGATCCATAGATAAATAAATAAACAGGCCATTCCACGTTTCTTTGCAAATATTATCGTCACACTTCTTGAATTGATTTTGCATCGGCAGGTTCGAAGGAATCTGTGCTTGAATTGAATTGAAACAGATCTGTCATGGGGAGCGCAACTGTCAATGGCTCGTCTGCCTCGTCTGAGATCCAGCCTCGAGGTGCTTTTCTCATAACCTCACATTTTTGTTTCTAAGATGCTTGCATTTGACACGTTTGTGGATGGCCTGTTGTGGCAGTTTGCAATGCGCACATTAGATCTTCTCAGGAAATTATGCATAAATTGGTTAAATTTGTATGCTGGATGTTTTATTAAACGAAGCGATGCTTCTTATCTCTGTGGCCGTCATATAAATTATCCTTTAGAGATCTCACTGTGTTTGTTTTAAAGCTATTTTGCAATAATGAAGGAATAATGAATGGTATTATTATTAAGATACTAGTCATGGCACTGCATTTTCAAGCCTTTTTATTTCTATAATAAGTATTTCTGAATGTGATTATTGTTAAGATGCGAGTCATACCATTTCGTTTTCAAGCTCTGTTTCTGTTCAGTGTATACGAGCCATATAAAACTTGCATTTGAAGCCTATGACTTGCAATTTGCCTACCTTAAAGCCTTTGAAGGCATTGCGTTCGTAGAATTAAAAGAAGTATATGAGCCTTTTTAGTCAGATTGGCAGCCTCTGTATCTCAATTAAATCAGGATATTTTCATCAATTTGTCAAGTTAGGGGTCTGCCCCACCTTCCCGTAAGGAAAATTCAGTCAGTAGTAACTTGTGCTAACTGAGCGCGGTGGTGCCCAATCTGCAATTATCATGCACAAGTTAACAAATGATCTGTTTGTGCTTTTGCCAGTGTATTTTTGGCTGCTTCGTTACTGAGCCAAAAACATGCACTTAAGCTAACGGGAGTCAGCCATGGATCGCCACAGATCGTTGGCGATGGCAGTCCACTCCCTCTCCCTGTTTACGCATGCCTGGCCCTTCAAGGAACCTTTCTTGCCCTTGTGAATAATTCTTGCAGTCCACAGCAGCTAACTGAATCATATAATGGGTGTGAGGTGGGGCGGGTAGCTGGTTGGTGGTAACAAAAACTGCAGGTGGGGCAGACAGCATCACAATTAGCAAACTGTTCTCCGTTATCACTAACATAACTTGTTTTTCCGAAATTGGTAGGTGGGGCAGGTCCCTTAGTTCATTATAAGTTTATTTAGGTTGATTTAAGGCTTCTCTCATGAGTTTATTGAAATTAGGCAGATCCTTATCTTTGCTGTTTGGTAACAATTGTGGACTAAGTTGGTTTACACAATTCATTCTCTCAGCAACAAATGGTTTTCATTGGCAATCAAAGTCCATCATACATAGTCACAACTCCTTTGGCTTTTCACTCGAGAAACTCAGCAAAAGAGTTACTTGAAAATTTTTGAATTGATCCTACATGTAGTAGTATGATTGTTTGAAAGCTCTATCTTACAAACTAAGCTGTTCAGTAGATCATTTGCAGCTCTGTAAGTGTGATGAGATTGCTCGAAGCAACCTCGACCTTCAGCGGTGCTTGTGAAACATTTGCAAGTGCAGTTTTTAGTTCAATGTATTTTCATTACAGACCAAATTTGATGGTATGTTTGTTGCCGTAACCTTTAGCATTTGGACAGTATTGGTGCGTGCAGGGTGCCAAATATATCTCCTTAGCACCTACTAATGAAGAACAGTTGGTTAGTTGGATGAATTTCATCCACGAACATATACTGCGTGAAAGGCATTTATGCCAAAAATTTAATGCTATTGATTTGCATCAAAGAATTCTCTCAGATTCTCTTAACTTTAAGCATTTTTTCATGGCATTACTGATGTCTCCCTTTAACCTTGTGACTTTGGATATATGTAACTTCACAAAGAGATCTACAAATATAAGAACAACACCAAGGCTTAGCAAACTATTATGGATTTGATGTTGAGTTAATTAAGTTCATGCCATTGTTTATTGTGGTTGCAGATGCGTACATTGTAAGCGTGGCTCGCACGCCAATGGGTGGCCTAAATGGATCTCTTTCAACAATACCTGCAACAAAATTAGGGTCGATTGCAATCAAGGGTAAGGAAAGTGCTTGATTCTTTTGTGGCTTTGGGGCAGTTTTATAGTTCCAATGGATAGCTTTTGTGTTGCCATTTAGTCAACTTATTCACATTATAAGTGGCTCAAAAGCATGCATGATTAGATCTTATAGTTTCCTTGGGTTGATGATTTTTTAAAGTTTTACACCAAGAAATAGGTACAAAATTCAATGCGGTAGATTCGTAATTGAGTTCCAAGGACTTGTGGAGTCAACCATGAGCTGCTTCTTGAAAATAGTACGCATTCTTGAATGCTAGGACGTGTTTGATTTCACAAAATAGGGACAAGACCAGAAACTCTTGAGGACTTGACAAGTTTCTAAGCTTCCAAGTGATGGTAAAATTGTTTGTTAGTTCTACCTAATGTGGGAAAAACTGGTTGCCATACACTACTCTAATGTTCATCAGACCAGGACAATCTAGATTCAGGTTTGTGAAAAGTACACAAAACATCTCAAAATCGACTCATTGTCTTCAAAATATGAGTACAACATTGCAGTAGTAAGCGGATAGAAAGCAATGTAATGCTAAATGAAGGTATGAATATGAAGCACTTGAGAAAAGCGTGCAATGAGAACTCTCTTTCCACATACAAAGAGATCATACCAATTGCATATACCAAGAGTGCTACTTGAATGCAAGAGGAGATGCACAACACTCATAAAGATATTCTAAGCGAAGCATATTGACCATAAAGGCCATGTAACAGTATGAATATTCAATTGATCACACTGCACACCTCCTCTCATTGTATCCGGGTCACTCATAGAAAAAGGACTATGTACAACCCAGGCAACCAACAGGCAACAAAAGAAGAAAATAGATCCCAAGCTATTCCTAGAGACCATGAGTGTCACCTAGGAGGCCTCATCAATGGCATTGTTACCTTGAACACAAGTGAAACCTCTTTGAAATGCGCTTCAAATGTGCACTTTTGAGCTTTTTCTTTTCCACTATGGGTTCTAAGGCCCCAAAAAAAGAAGGTCTTCCCATTTGCCCCCATGTGACTTTGAGGCGAAATCAGGCTCTAACCAAGCAGCCAGGCCCTAAGTCACTTCTATCATCTATCTAAGTGTCAACGTTAGATTTGGATATATTCACTTGTTTAGAATCCATAAATCCATAGTAGATTCAATGATTTTGCTCATTTTACATGCTCATGTAACCAACTTTATAATATATTTAACCTGCCAATGCTCAAGTCAAAACCTAACCTGAAAAAATGTCAGCCACATTGCGAATATTTGAAACTTCGAAACACTTCTAAAACATTTGATGGTTTCGCATGCTTGGGTAGTATCAGGTAGTTGAAGTTACTGGACTAAAGACAACTATACTGTTCAACAGACCAATAGTGAATAAGTGTGTAGTACCTGTTCATATTGATCTTAAGTAGATGTATATTTGTGAGGAGATGGAAGAACAATCACGTTGAGGCTTTCCCTTTTTCTAAAATCAAGTCCATGTTTAGGCACTTGTGATTTTGGCAACATGTACAGTATATGTGATGTTTTTGTCCATGCTAAACTAAAGTATGCCACTGTGGTGGTCGTGACTTTCTTCCAGCGGCAGTTAGCAGAGCAGGTATTGAGCCAACAGCAGTGCAGGAGGTCTTCTTTGGAAACGTCCTTAGTGCGAATTTGGGCCAAGCTCCAGCCAGGCAAGCAGCATTGGGGGCTGGATTATCTGCAGAAGTCGTTTGCACAACAGTGAACAAAGTCTGTGCGTCCGGCATGAAAGGTGAGTTTTGTTGCCTTCAAATGATGCAACTTTCATTGATGTTATTGGGGTCCACTTGTGAGTTGAAACTCATGTTTGCTCTGGTTGGTTTTGGTTTTTAAGAAGGGCAGTTCAGGTATCTTGCTGAGCTTTCTTCAGATTTAGATATAGGTTATTATGAAGGTTGTTGCTGCCAATGCCAATTTGACTTTGGTTGGTTCTCAAGTCAGTTGTGCATATTGACTTGTGTGCCTTATGCTTTAAACTAAGATGCTGTGTGTTATTAAAACATTATAAAAGCCTGTTTAACAATGAATTTTTTCTCAAATCTTCACTGATGCATTCAACTGCAAAAATATTCTTTGTCCTCTTCGATATTAAAGATGGACACATTTAAAGGAGTGAGTGTGAGGCATATGAACATGGAAGAACTACGTGGAGATACTACTGAAGTAATAAGTATCTATAAGTGGTTTCTCTGAACGCATATGACTCAGTAGAACATATTTGCTACCAATCTTTAAATAATGGAAGTAGTCTTGTCAAACTTTAGAGCTCCCGTGTGCGAACTTCAAGAATCTAGGCAAAATATATTTTGTCACAGGTTATTGCAGCGAATGTTGCCACACCCTCGCGTACGTGCCCCACTTCTGTACACTTGTATGAGTATTTGAAGTACCTGCACACCAATATACAGTCTAATAAAATGATATCTGTAGTTACGAGTGAATAATTAACTCTTCGCAACATGGTAGCAGAATGATGTGATGTGGATGATTCTGGCAGACTAGGTCAGGGCTTGATCCACAGAAGGAAGTCTTTCTAGAAGAATGAATCTGTATTTTGAATGTGCAGCTGCACATGGGTTTTTTGAAGTTTTTGTTTTGAGCTGTATACTTGCAATCTTTAGGCATATGTCAGCACGTATGGTATGATTGTGCCTACAGGCTGAGCTACCTATGCTTATGGTGGAAACTATTTGCAGTGTTGAAGACAAATTTGAACATGTGCATAAGGACATGATTTAGCAGGGATTAAGATGGAACCCCTGCCTGAACGAATTTCAAGAACAATGATGAAAGATCAAAAGGACTATGTGTGGCATGTTTAAGTAAGGATGAGGTTCTTTTGCCTAGATTTCAGCCCGAGTTAACAAAGCCATGTCGTACTGCTATATTTCCGAAATCGCTTATTGTGCCAGTTTTTTCAGTGCTTTCTCAGGTCTCAAGCTATTTGGCTTGGATATCACAATTGAGGCACGCAGCCTGATCTCTGCTTCTCTTCAATTAGTCTGCTCTCTCCTCAGGAACCAGGTGCGGTCTTGCAGGCCCTGCCATGCTGTGATGCTACCCTACACCTACGCCAGTCATCTGAGATCAACAAGCTACTCCTACTCACATGCTGTAAAACAGTCCTAGCAACTGTTCACACAATAAAAAAAACAACCTCAGCAGCCAAGAGATAGTTGTCAGATGGTTGATATCTCAGACAGCACATAATAGAAAGTCACTACAAGAGCTTATCACAGTGATCAAGCTATATTGTATGAAATTTTAGCACTTGCACATGAGAACTTCCAGAGCAATAAGGACGGGTAGATTTACAGCCACCATGTCAACAATCTCTTATGTTTCAGCTCGGGGAATCATAAAATAGAATGGAAAGCGACATTGTAGAGGCTACTTCACTCCAACTTTTGAAGTCACAATTTACTTCATCCTTTTGCTTGGGATTGGCAATGAAAATACACTGGTATACAGCAAGAATTGTCCTCAATATGGCTGATTTTTACAGCTGTGGCAGCTACTACTATATCAATTGAGAAATGTTCTTCCTTAAAAGATTGCTGAAAAACGAACTCTTAGAATGCGATTTTGAGTAGATCGGATGCTGCTCTTTCTCATACTTGTTTTGGTGAAAGTTCCAGAATGTAATAGAGTTACAAAGATGCCATTGAATGAAGTGGCATCTTCCTTTTTCCTTGTTTCTAAAGGAATATGTACATAACAAGTACATCCAAAAACTTTCAAATCACTAAGATTTGGCTTTTTGCCATACAATACTTCATATGGTGTAAGTCCTTTAATGGCACCATTAGTCATTCTATTGCATAGAAAGTTTGCACATAAAATAGCTTCTCCCCAAAATGAAATAGGAAGGGATGCATCTAATCTCAAGGCTTTAGCACACTCACATAGTATCAGCTACTCCATTTTGTTGTGGAGTATATGTGCAAGTAAACTCTCTCCTAATGCCATTAGTTTCACAAAACTCTTTCATCCTATTGGAGATGGACTCCCCTCCATTATCACTTCTAAATACTTTCAAGCTAGTATTAAGTTGACAGGCAAATAGGAGTATCAAAGGAGGGACTCTTATGCCAAGCAACTAACTTGCAGTCTTGGACTTCTACATCAGTGAGATGAGAGAGAGCGATCCAGAGTTCAATAGAGATGGGTGCAAGGAAATTAACAGACGAAAGGCTCCAAAGTTTATAAGCAGTTTTTGCAGATTTAAACTCAATGATACGACCCGGTACCAATGGTACTTGGCAACTATTGGCTTGACAAAATTCAAAGGCAGATTGATTTCCCACTTCACAGATTTCTTGTGAGAAAGACTCTAATTGGGAAGCATTGTCTTCATCAAGGTCTTCGGTATAGATCAAAGGGTGAGGTGAAGTGGCTGCTCTGCAACAGCCAAAATGCCACTTACACATATTTGTTTTGATTAACTAATGCAAGTAAAGCTAACGTTGTTTACAGCACAACTTTTTGTGCGAGCTGAAGCTGAAATTTTGGGCCCACTGGGTTCACAGTGTGTTCCATTGTAGTCAATATAGAGCTAAGTGACAACTGAGGTGGCTGATTGCATTTTTACTTCCACCCAGTGGTTGTGATTATTACTTATTGTCTTACAATCTAGCATCAAATTATACTCATGTTGATGCCGGTAGATTAATATTTTATGAATTAAAGTTTTTGGGACTTCATTGGCATGAACAAGGGTATTGTAGCAAACTGTCTTTGTTTCAAATAATAGAGTTCATGGTCTAAGGCCTTGTTGGCCATGCCTATAAAAGTGAGGTTGCATTTTCAGTTTCTTGTGTTGTGTGCATTATTCTAGAGCTTAAAGATAAGTGGCTGACCGCCACGTATCTCAAGTCTTGGACACGGTCAGCGTTAGTACTGTACTAACAGCTGTTATTTGTATTTGCAGCAACAATGTTGGCAGCTCAAAGCATTCAGTTGGGATTGAATGACGTAGTTGTAGCTGGGGGCATGGAAAGCATGTCAAATGCACCATATTATCTTTCTAAAGCCAGGTAAGTTGGAAACAGCTGAAAAGGCTGGTAGGCTATTTTGCAGTATCCATATATTGCAGAGCTTTTAAGGCGTAGTACAGTAGGTTGATATGCAATCTCCAAAGATCTGATGTTTCTTCTTTATCGGTACTGGTACTCTATATTAAAGTTCTATAATGACTCTCAAGGACATAGTTGAGTTTATGCATTGCAGAAGACCATATTTCTACTTATGTCCTTCGAGGAATCTGTTTTCTGTTTCGTTCAAATCACAGAGGCAAATGAGTGTGCAAGTGTTGCTTAAAGGTTCAGTGATAAGGACTTCAGAAAGAACCAACTCTATGTAACATCATGTTGCTGCACAAGGATTAGTTTTGTGCTGTCCATTAAAGGATACTTAAATAATAAGATATAGGAACTGTGTACAATCGTAATGTGGAGGTTGATGAGTATAGCATACTATAAAAGAAATTTGGTTAGCAAAATGTCCTTGGTGTAAATTTGGAGTTTTTGGCATATGTATATAATATAGATGCAGCCCACATTTCAGAACACAATCCAGGAATGAGGGTTAGGGTTTCCGGGATTGAATTTTTTGGAAAATTATCTTTTGTTTAACCTTGAAATCATTTTAGGGGAACTGTCAAAATAATAAGCTAGCTAACCAAATTATCACCAAAGTTAGTCCACTAGAAAAAACACTATGTAGTATGTAATAATATACCCATTCTCAACCTACATATAGAGATACCCGTTTGTTTATCTATTCATAACATTCTAAATCTATCTATGTTTGCACTTTTTTTTTTCATATTAGCCATTTCTAGCCACTTGTCCACATCAATTTACATTTAACTAAAAGTTCCAAGGAAAACGGAAATGAAATTGTGATGAATTTGAAGTCAACAACAATCAAGTCAAAACCCCAATAATGTAAACTGGGATGTGCTCGCCCATGCCCAAAAGAGACTGAGTCCTAAAAGCTCCGAGAAAGAAAGATGGTGTCTAGCACCAAGCATGAGCCCTGACTCTGTACTTAGTATTCAAAAGGGTCTTCCATAATATCAGATGTAGGAAAAGGGGGATCTAATTTAAACCAAAACTGTGTTGTATATTATGTATCTATCTCTATCTATAAAAGTTTTATGCCAATTAAGCTATCAAAAAAGATTCCAACCATTGATGTTTTTTCCTTAAAAGAAAAAAAAAGCAGCAGCTGTGGTTCGGGACAGCATTACACTGTCTGTAATTTTTTTGCAGATGAACAAGTTTCGCTTGCAACTATGATGTATAATAAACAATGCAAGGTGAAACAAAAAATGGATGTGTCATGAGAAGATGAAAATGAAACAAAAATGGATATGTCATGAGAAGATGAAAATGAAAATAACATATAGGAACACATGGAATCGGACAGAAATACAAGTATCAACATGTGGATATGTAGCATCAACAAAAAGTGCAAACTGATGAGGTGAGTGCATCTGGGGTATACAACACTTGGAACTTTAAGGAAGACCTGAACTGTTCTTCCTTTTGCGTGCTTTAACTTTTGTTGCTACTTACTATGTTGGATTGTTATACTACGTGGGCAGCAAGCACTACTGTCATGGTTACTTTTGCTTCCTGAAATTCCTGAATTCCTGCTAGTGTTGAGAAGTGAGTGAGATTTTTTTGTAAGTCATGGACAAGCTGGTGCTTTATTGCATTGGAGTGGATGTTTTAGAGGTATGTATCAATCTGGCTATTTGTATTCAAGCTAACGCACTCTTGTGAAATGAACCCAATAGTGAAGCAAAAAATGCTTTTGAATTTGCTTAGTAGAAAATTCAACAATTAAAAATTCGTGTGACATGTTTTTTGTTATGACTCAGCCATGTCCATGTGGTATTGGCTTATAGATGCACATCGTATTCTGCTTGGATTGCAACATCTGAGGTTCTCCATTTAAAGAATAAGAGGTTTTTTATCGGTCAAAGTTATGCAGGGTCATACTGACTTAGAGTCTCTAGATCTTTGTGTGTACTTTGATAGATTCTAGATTTGAGAAAGTATTGTATGGTGTGACTTGTATAGAACTATGGCTTTAAATTGGTAGTACTTGTAGGTTATCTGGTTCCATTACATTGACGATTCTTGTGGAATGGTTGTTCAGACAGGGGTATCGGATGGGGCACGGAGAAATTATTGATGGCATGTTGAAGGATGGACTTTGGGATGTTTACAATGACGTTGGAATGGGTGTTTGTGCTGAGATTTGTGCAACACAGCATGATGTTTCCAGAGAACAACAGGTGCCATATTATTATGTGTATTTAAAGAATTCACATTCGTAAATGCATTCTTTTGTACTTGTCTACATACTGATTGATGGTAAATCTAAATTAAACAACATTGGGTAAAATTTTGGTGAGTTATACATTTTTGCACTTTCAAAAACACAACATTTTATGAATCAACAACAAGATGATCTACATAATTTACTTCCATGGAACAAAATTCAAACACATAATCTTAAAATGTTCTGTTGCAGTTTTAAGTTTGGCGCACTTCTAGTAAAAAGATAATTTCATGAGATTTGTTATGTATATACACTTTATACATAAGGAAGGTTTCTGACTGTATGGATATATTCACAGTTTCAGTCTTATTCTCATGTAAAGAACTCTTACTTATGAGTTTGTGAAGAAGGATAGGCTAGGCTGATTAGAAAGAGATCCAAGGGTGACAGAGAGGCTGGAGGGGAAAGGCTGGGAAGGAAGGGAGAGACACTAAGCAAACACAGGCTGGAAGAAGAGCTTGGAGGTGAAAGCAGCATGATAGACAATGAAGGAAGGAGTAAGGCATTGGACCTGCAGAGGGAAAGTAGGGGAGTGTGCTGTATGGGTAGGAAGAGGCAGTTGGCGGCAGGAGATGCAGTTAGTAGGGGAGTAGCTAAGGTGAATGGAGTAGCTTTGTTAAGAAGTTTGCAAGCTGATGTGTTTGGAAAGTGTGTATGTTACTAGCGACCCACTTCTGGAGGATGGATGCATCTAGTGACGTTTGAAATGGGAGCACACCATCATCGAAATTATCAAAGGGTTGATCTCTAATCAGATTACAATCACTAATTGAGTCATTGATAACGGAACTCAAACCAAGCACATTGTTCTGAGAAGTGCAAATGACACATTGGAGTTGCAACTGTCTAGGTAGGTGGGTGTACGGAATGGCGGTATTTAATCACTTAAATTGCCGGTTTGATGAATTCCAATAGCCTGCATTTCCAATAGAAGCATCATATCCTGATCTGCCATCAAAAGGTTAAAGATGTCTGTTGGAATTATTCTGTGACACTTCAAACTATTTGCTGGGTATATCCATGCTTGTATTTGAACTTGATACTATGCTGATAGAAGTTGGTAACTTTTTAGTATTACTTCTTTTGGTCCTTGGCATCATGAAAGAACTAGAAATTTTTTCAAAAGTTGCATAACTTTTAGGTTGAATTGGTCAGCAGAGCAGCTTTGACAGTGACTTTATTTTGTAGGCAGGTTGAGTTCCTTTTTTCTACTTGACATGCTCAATTTTCATGGGATTATGGCCTTACGCAAAAAGATTAAGAGCATCTTTCTCTCTTCATGTATTTTTTTTAAAGGTCTTTCTCTTCTTTGTCCCTTTCACTTTTCTGAAGTGCCAACAAATTTGTGCATTGTGTTTTGGAGTGCTCATACACATTGTTTGCACAACACAGGATGATTTTTCAATTCAGAGTTATGAGAAAGCTATTGCTGCACATAAAAGTGGTGCTTTTGAATGGGAGATTGTGCCGGTAGGTTTTTTTGATCATTTCTTGAATTTTTGAAAGTTCACAATGATTTAGTGAGCTATTTTGACAGTATTTGAACATAAACGTTTATTTAGACAAAATTGAAGCATGCAACTTAAACCACATTATTCTCTTTCATGAAAGGTTGAAGTGACTGGCGGAAAGGGAAAGCCATCTACAGTTGTTAGCAAAGATGATGGAATAGATAAGGTTAGTATTGCTTAACTACATCAGTCTGTATAATTCCTTGTTTTATTATCATATGGTGTAGTCTGGAAGATCAAAAGCTAACTGATATTTACGTATGAGGACGGATTTATGAAGCCCTTTATTCCTCTCTAAGAGACTTATGCGTAGGGCTTTCATATAAATTTGACCTTCAGCTATTCGGTAAGAGAAATGAACATTATCCTAGATCAATCCTTTAAGCAGAGCATTGGTATCTCGTACCACCACGACCCATCTCACTATCTACGGATGCTTTACCAAGGTTGGATGATCTCCGGGCTCATCCCTTAGTTCAGGCCTTGGTTGATTAGAATTTGTCAATGGATGCCGAAGGACTCTCTTATACAGCCTAAAAACGTGCCATATTCTTCTGGGTGCTTATGGGATTATTGACGCTCCAAGCATCCTCTCAAGTCATATACTCTAGTCGTAGCCTCACCCCCAAGGGCTTCCCTTAACCCAAGTTCAAGCACCAACTAACTCTTGGTAGATACATGCGACTTCATGATAGTAATTTCTTTGTAGGTGGTTTGATCTCCCTGACCTCATCTTTCTTAGATGTGCTGGAAGAACAGCAAAACCTGTGGTCAGTGATTAGCATTCTTATGGTTGACTATTAGTACCCTTTAGTGGTTGGAGGTCCTGTTTGAAGAACAACAAAATTATTAGCATTCTCATGGTTGATGATTAGTACTATTTAGTGGTTGGAGGTCTATGATGAATAGTCAGAATCTTTTTTATCTGTTTCAAAAGTGTGTGATAGGAAAATTAGCTAGAAACAATTTTTTCAGTAAGTTAGAACTTAAGTTACTTTTTAGTTTGCAGAGCCTCATGTATACCTCATTCTTGCACAGAGAATTTTTGCTTGCTTGAGCTGTGGATATGTGTCTATAAACTGTTTGTTTAGATTTGCTGAAGGTTTCCAGCCAAAAGCAATTTGTCATTTGTTTGTGTTCAGTATCCCCTTCAAAACTTGTTCCTTGTGCATATTGTTATGATGGCATCACTCGTTGATTGGCTTGGATCCTCACGATTAGATGGATATACAGACAATGCTATTAGCCTTGAATAATAAACCTAGGCTGAGCTGCAGCACAAAGTGGTCACTACATTTTCAACTAGTATTTATGAAGTCTCAAGTGCTTTGTAAACTTTTGTAAATGATATATCTCATCCAAGGATTCTGACTTGAATGAGAACAGTTGGATGCAGCAAAATTACGAAAGCTACGGCCAGCCTTTAAGGATGGTGGCAGTGTCACGGCTGGCAATGCATCCAGTATAAGGTACCAATTAATGTAGTGAAAGTTGTGGGTTCATGTTTTTGTTATCTTATTTTTCATTGAATTATCTTGAGAAGATTCTGGATTCATTTACGCTGCTGATGATCTTTCCTTTATTTATATATAAATGTTCTTTTAGTTTCTGTTATGCGGTTTGCACTTAATGAAGATGTTTAGGAGGATAGAATGAAAAACGGATTTGACAAATGGTCCTCTTATTCTGTAAGTGGAGGAATTAAACCTTGACTTGTAGAATATATCAGAAAGAAAATATTACTTTCCGATTAAAGAAGATGGATCCTTTGCAGATAATCAATGGGTTCCGATTTGACACTCCAAATTTGCCAAAAATATCAAAAAGACATGATTTGTTCTTTTGTCATCTATGGTGAATCTCTGACCATGGCATCAGCGTATTTGAGGCTACAACTTGAACCATGTCTATAAGGAGACCTAGTCTCTTATGCCTGTGGCTCATTCCCTGTTGACTGTCAATTGTTGTCCAATCAAGCTATAGAATGATCAAGCCCCTTTCTGGAATAAGATGCTATAACTTGCAGCTGAAAAGTGTATCTCATTACAGTTCCAGAATCCTAATCTCAACCGGTGTAGCTGGGACACTGGGGTGCTCCCTTACTCCCTTATAGTCACAATTAACTTACGGGTTGTTGGTCTACTTATCCTTAGCGTGGACACGCTACCCGAGACCAGTCGTGGGCATGATATGTTCTCTTAATTTCTGTTCGGATACTACTTCCATCAAGAGACCTTTCTATACACGGAGAAGGACATGGGGACCAGATTTTGGAAAGGTAATGGAGCTTGTGTTGGCAAAGAGGCCTTAAGTGGAGCAACATTCGAGAGGCTAGAAAGCGTAAGTCTTGTAGAGAGTTGACACAGAAGTGGAGGAACATATAGTCATTGCTTGGAGAAGGTTAGTTGTGGCTCGAGTCAGAACATGCTTGGATGAAGAGAGAGGAAGATAGGGAGGCTAAAGTGTATCCGAAGGGATGTGGAGCTGACATAGGGAGGCAGTGGTCTAGTAGATGCTTGGATTTACTTTTTGGGATTTTTCTTTTGTTTTGGATTTTGTTCCATTTTAACATATTTTTGACATGGGACACCCAAATCGTAGTAAAGAGCACAAAATTCTTAGAGAGTAGAATAATAAAACTCATTTTTGTGCAACCATATAAATCTGCTTAAGCAGCTAGGATTAAAAGTCATATCATAACCATATATGTTCAATTGGCATAAACCACATCAAAAGGTTTTCCTTGAATTGATCGCAAGAAGGCATATTCATTTCCTTCGAATTGTTTCACATGCATGTGTTCTTTACAAGACTCATTTATCTCCATAATGTTGTCTATTGAATATGTTGCACTTTTTTAATCTATATATTCGAAGAAAAGCTTAATTCTATGGTGTTTTTTGGCTAGCGATGGAGCAGCAGCAATCGTGCTTGTAAGCGGAGCTAAGGTTTTGCAATTAGGACTCTCAGTCATTGCAAAGATAAGTGGGTTCGCTGATGCTGCACAGGTACTTACAGGAGGTTTTTTGCCACATTGAGCTATGATATTGCCATTTAGATTATCATTGAACATGTAATCAAATAATGTCCAAGAATAGTTTACCGAGTTTATTGAAGTGGCAGAAATGTTGCACAAATAGTTTTAAGCCTCAAAAATCTTGTTTCATTTGGTTTGGCTCAAAGTACCACAAGCCATTCTATAGAAATTTGTAAATCACTACTCCCATGAGAAGATCTAGATAGTGCTTAAGTAAATGCAAAAAGTTTCAGATTTCATTCAATTTTGTGATCTAGTAGGATGCTACATAATGAATATGTTAGGTGCAAACAACCTGAGTGACAATTTCTATTTCCAATCATGGCCTTCTAAATCGTATTTCTTTTGTGCCAAAGACCCAAGAGAATGTTTTTTTACTTATATCTTGGAAAATGTATTTTAAGAGTATAGGACAGAGACATTGTTTGGTACAAATTTTAGTGTTTGGTGGCCTATTGATGATGCTGCTTGTGAGCCTATCGATGTCTTTCACTCGTAAAGAATCAATCTTGATATATTTCCTCATCAAAGTGACCCAAAATTAACCTCAAAGGCACAAGAACCTGTAAGACAATAACGAGCAATGATAGAGAAAGTCTAATGAGGAGATAAGTATACCAAAATGGCCTCAATTGACCATGCATCTTGTAAAATGCATAACTCACAAATATGCGGACAACTCTGCACATTTATCTTTAAGAATATGCAAAAGAAGTGTCAAAATTGAGTAGTTGTGTTTAGAAACTTAATCAACCCAAAAGAGACAATAGATCTTGCAATAGTAAGCTCCCAAATGCAGTATTAGTAATTTTAATTTTTGGATAAGAATACTTAGCAAATTACCAACTTCCAAGTAGGAGATACGTAATTTAAAGCTTATCTTTGCACATAGATGCTTTTCCGACCATGTTAGCAAATGGTGACTAGTGTTTCCACCCCACCCAGTTCAGAATTGGGCGGTTCTGAACTTTACAAATAGGCATGAGTTGTGGTTCGGGAAAAAAAGATTTGATATTTTTAGTGCTAAAAAATATCTAATGTCTATAATGTTTCTAGTAGGTATTAATTTATCAACACCAATGAAGCCCATGTCTTGGGCTGGATGGTTATTATTGGAACCTTATCACATCAATGGGCAAGGTATAACGGGCAGAAATGGATCACAACCAATGGCGGAACTTCTTTGTAGTAGGTACTGTAGAGATTCACAATATTTGGAATTTTGGTCATAGTATTCTACTGTCTGACCCCTCCGATCTCTGCAGGGAGCACATTCTCAAAATGGTTAAACTTGTGTTTGAGCTATGGAGCATACTTGTATGTCGTGGACTGTAATTTTAGATAATGTTTCTAGTAGGTATTAATCTATCAACACCAATGAAGCCCATGTCTTGGGCTGGATGGTTATTATTGGAACCTTATCACATCAATGGGCAAGGTATAACGGGCAGAAATGGATCACAACCAATGGCGGAACTTCTTTGTAGTAGGTACTGTAGAGATTCACAATATTTGGAATTTTGGTCATAGTATTCTACTGTCTGACCCCTCCAATCTCTGCAGGGAGCACATTCACAAAATGGTTAAACTTGTGTTTGAGCTATGGAGCGTACTTGTATGTCATGGACTGTAATTTTGAGGGTATTCAGATGATTCAAACTCTATGTAGGGCAACTCAGAGTAATCCATTTTGCTCAATGCTTATCGCATGTCCTTTCAGGCACCTGAACTTTTCACAACTGCACCATCACTTGCTATTCCAAAGGCATTATCCCGGGCTGGTATTGAGGCTTCTCAAGTTGACTACTTTGAAATCAACGAAGCATTCTCTGTAAGTTTTTTCTTTGACTACTAGTACAAATCTGAGCTTACTCATCTTTCAGAGAGATTTTTGCTGTCATGGAGTCACATGAGATGTTTTCAGATGCTTCAAAGTAGCTTCTTCTAGATTGGTATCCTTTGCTTGGTACTAGGTCACTTGGATGAGCATTTCCTATTTGTATTGTGGCATGCAGGTGGTGGCTTTAGCAAATCAAAAGATTCTCGGTCTTGACCCAGTAAGTGGCCTATTCAACATGAAGATAAAAATCTGACACCATGTAATATCTCCAACTTTAAGAAGCATCTGTTATCTTGAATTTTGATCTGTGCACTCACTTGGGAGCAGGCAAAAATAAATGTAAATGGTGGTGCAGTAGCATTGGGTCATCCACTAGGTTGCAGTGGTGCAAGGATCTTAATCACGCTTCTTGGGGTTAACTCTTATACCTTCCTATTTTTGACTTCCTTGTGATATAAACTTTCAGATGGCAGTAGTTTTAATGACCTTCACAAGCCAAATTTTTTAATTTTTGGTGCTTACATTGTTATAACTGTATCTTATATAGTCCTGGCAACTTTTTAATTGTTGATAGTCAAATTGCTGCTAAGAAAATTGTTTCTCTAAAGGGATCAACGATGTGGATGATGCTCATGAGGGTATGCAAGCTAATGTACATCCAGTTACTCATAATGCCCATTATCTTCAAATGTACGTCACATCCAATCACAGCTCAAAAAGAAAAATGCAACTCGTGCAAATGAGCCCTTTGAAAAGAACAGTTGATAATGCTTACATAACTATATTGGGCTCAAAAAAGTACAGCATCCTCACTGTCAGCAAACAAAGATGAGACCTTCCCAATGCTCATGTAGCGTGCAGTTATGCAGGCAACTGCTCCTCTAACTCAAATGCCTGATCCAAGAGCGGACGATAACTATGAGTTGTCTGCTTCTTTTTAGTGCACTTTTGCAAATGATGAAATATTTTTGCAGTAGTAATAAAAGTCCATACAAGGCTGTATCGGAATATGCCCTTTAGTGCATGCACCCTTCAATATGTGAAGCTTGTGCAATCTCAAAACTGTTTTCTAGCATGAAGGCATGATTCTGAAAAAAAATTGACCTGGAAACTTTTGACGTTCTATGTCCTTTTCTGGTTGAAAACTCCTTTATGAAAGTCAAAATGCTTAAGTGTGCAGTTCCATTTGTCCATTGAAGTTGATGAATATTTCTTTCTACCTTCCGATCTTAGTTGCCCGTTCCGGAACAGGACCATTTTTTTTTTTTTAAATACACACTTTTTAACAATGGAAAAAACTGCGGTACTGTAATATCGCGTAACATTGCTCTTCCTGGCATTTCTCTATTGCGCCTCATTTATGTGCTTTCGCGAGGATTGCGCCTCATTTCTGTGCTTTCACGAGGCTACCCCTTCAGTCTTGCCTCAGCTCTGATGCATAGCGGAGTGATGGGGCAAAAATATCTATACTGACATTCTCGCTTCCTTTGCCATGCTTTGCTTACTCTTTCTTTCTTGCCACATAAACGCAGCATTCGTTCTTCTGCTCCTACCGGTTGCTCGAGCGCTGCTTGATCAATCGGGGAGCAAGGGCAGTACATTCCGACCCAAAAGGGTCAGAACGGGTTTCTAAGCTTCCGATACTCCAAATCTACCAAAAAATTCTTTCTGGCCACAATCATGCTCTTAGGAAACGTGCTTTCTGTTTCATGCGTTTCATGTGTAATGACAAGCTGCAAGAAATATCAGCATCTCGTGTCTGCTTACTTTTTGGCCATAAAAATTAATCATTTGAATCCATCAAGCTAGTAAGATACTGTCTTCTAAGCCATTATGTAGTCACACTGCTCTTTGAAAACCTCAAATGAAACGATTGGAGTCCCAAGCAATCAGACATAGCTTGTGTTTCTTTCAGAACCGTATGCCACAAGACCCTATTTCAAATGTGAAACTCTCTTAGTTCGAACCTCCCTCTAGGTCTGACACTCTCCCATTCCAAGATTAGACACTAGAGATCAAAGAAAGATTCCAAGACCACAGCAGTCTTGGAGTTGGGACTGGAGTTAAGCTTACCCAGCCACAACTGCATGAAACCAAAATTCAGTCTGCAGAAGACGATTAAGAGGAAAAATTCTTTAACTCGTTCTATATGTACGGAATGTTATGCCTAACTTAAATATGCTTGGGACAGGCCTGTATGGTAGACATTATGGGAACAATAGGAATATGCTACATGCTTCCTTGAACGCACTTTTTCATTCTCAGAATTTTGTGAAACCTAGCCTGAATGTGTGGCTGTGGAATTGCTCCTCTCAGAACACTCTGTTACTTGGTTAACCTTATAAATATGCCATTTTTCACTTAGCATCTGAAACCTAGCAACTAAACTTTTCTACAAACATGTTCACACCCACTTTTTTGTGAATGGATTCTTCAAGGGTTTTGCTAGTGCTTATGACTGCTTGCATCACCATTTGAGCTTTCATTGAAATTCAATTCCCATAGATAATAAGGATATGTTATGTAATGATTTTCATTTGTGTCTTCAGGTTTTAAAGCATAAAAAGGGCCACTATGGAGTTGCTGGGGTTTGCAATGGTGGTGGAGGAGCTTCTGCTGTTGTTTTGGAGCTGATATAAATTAACAAGCTTGATTTGAATCAGTCTGGTTTGTTCTTCATCCTTTGCAATGCAAAGAATCCAAATCTCATATTCCACTATATTAGCAACTGCTGTATGTTGAGAAATGATTGAATTTATGTATGTGGGCAGCTTCTGATGACTGTATTTTCTCAAGGATGTGATTTAGGTAAGCTCTTAGTCGGAAATCGCTTTCTTGGTTAAGATATAGGGGTGAAGTTCCATGAGTCTCGTTGGATCAACGAAAGTTTTTGTCCTCTCTTCTTCCTAATGGCACACAAGAACAAATATTTTCCTGATAGACCAACTAACTGGTGAAAGCACACTCTTTGCTGGCAAAAAATGTTCTTACCGCAAGTGCTTTTTTTCAAGCACCCATTAGTTATTTTCCATCAAGCTCTTTACAGACTTAGCTATCCTTTCAGCCATTGTTAACCTTTTTCAAGCTGTCGTATTTCCTGTAAGAATTTTGTTTCTTTCGATAAAGCTTTGAATAATCTTTCTGGCTTGCACATGGCTTGGGGATAATACTCTGTCAGTATAGTCTTTTCCTAGAATGTACAAAGTCAAACTAAAGTGTCTGGTTGGGGATACTGTGCATATGATGATTTAGGTGATTTCAAATGCTATTGGGCTGAATCTAAGATGTTAACAATCAAGAACATTGAACGCTTTCAAATCTGGAAAATAGTAGACAGCCATAGAACAACAATCCTCAAGAAAGAGGAAGCTAGACTTGAAAGAGAAAACTCAAAGCTTGTATTGCACAAATGAATCCCCCATGTTCTCTTAATGTGGAGAGATACAAATAGATGGAAGATTGTAGATGTAAAGGCTTAAGAATGGAGAGCCAAACACCAATAGCCCATGGAATTGAATTGCCAACAAAATTGAACAAATGTAACTCCAAATCTTTTCTCATGTTGGAAAATTATTGCTCGTTTTTCAGGCTACAATTCATGATGAAATGTAGATACTTAGACCACATGTTTTGTGAGTCAAAGGAGCAAGATAATCACCAATCTTCTTTTAATTTATTAAATTTGGGATCTGGTCACAAACTTGAGATACTCAAGGGAGTGAATGCTTACAATGGTTGCGATTTGAATAGTGATATGTTCTTGAGAAAGATGATCAAGAGCAGACTATTTTGTTAACAAAGCTGGAATTGTTTTCTTGCTTGCTGTCTTTCAAAATGGACCATTTTCTCCTCTGTAACATGCTTGGAAGCTTAGTTGCCCGATCCGGAACGGAACACATTCTGGAACACGTTCCGTTCTGGAACTTGACCAGAATTTTTTTTCAAAAAATACGTAATTGTTTATTCGAGATAACAGAATAGTGACTCTAGGATCGACATGAGCTTAAGAATGTGGCTCAGATAGCAATTCTAGGATCAATGTAAGCTGCAAGAATTTCATTCATTTTTGCCAGATCAAACTGATTTTTATGATCGCCCCAGTGCTGGCCGTGGACGTCGATCATCCAGATTTCTGATATCTAGCAGGTGGCACTTTAATCATTTAGCTTAGACGAAGCAGGACTAAATGGCCATGAGTCTGATTCCTTTTTCTACTCTTGACAGCTATTTCCATATCTAAACTCCAATTTTATAAATCACTACAACACTTTTCAAGTTGGTTTTTCAAAAAGCACTTTTTTACATATTGTGCTTCGTATTAGTTCGACTACTCAGCAGCCCAGTATGGATAATCATATGTCAGATGCAGCTGTATCTTATGTGTAGATTCCCTGATTTGTTGTTGATAGATGACGGCTATCTTAACTATATCTATATCAGTTTATTTTACTTTAGAGCTAATAAAAAAAAAACGTTCCGACCCAGTACGTTCCAGCCCAAAAGAGTTGGAATGGGTTTCTAAGCTTGGAAGAACCTAAGAATCATCTCTTTTCAGCTATTTACTGCATGCTGCAAGCTTCCTTAAAATGCTGAACTTAAACCCATTGTGATTAGAGGAACATATAGTATACCTGAGCTGTATGGGCCTCATAGCATCCTGAGTTGTATGGACCCCATGGCTATTTTGGCAACTTCGTTGGGTCTATAAACTTACAATGACTTAAAAGTCTAAATCTACACAGTCCTTTCTGAGAACATGTGCTTTTCAGTGATCTGGAGGTTGTTTTTAACCAGATTTTTGTGGTTTGGCTGAACTAAGAAGCTTTGATATAGTCAGCCAGGAGACCATGCCTTACAAAGAAAGTGAAAACTTTCCCCAGAAAGGCTGGCTAGCCGTCAAAATTCTGATGTCCTAGATTATTGTCGTGTTGAAAAGATTCACAGATGGTTGTTTTTGTGCTATTTTTTTTTAGCAAGAGGATGTTAATGCCAAATGGTTACAATCTCATGATGACAGAAACTTCTGTTGGAAGTTTCCAGTCTAAATGATATAGTCAATTATGTGTAGCAGATTGCATTTACAAATTTGTTGCTTTGATGGATACATATTTTATTCTACTCCGTTCTGTTGTCGTTCCGTCCTATCTCAATGCCATCATTGTTGATGTGATTACCATAATGATAGGCTAAATACTTTTCCAGACTAGCTAATGTTGCATTGCTTGCATTCTATTCCACCTACATGTTCTGCCTTTTGCGTCCATGTACTGGATACTTGATATTGACAACATTTGACTGTTGCACCATGTGATAACCATGCATTATTGGATTGTTTACAGGACCTAGTCAGTCGGTGGCTTTTGAGAACTTCAGATGACAGAAGGTTCAACAACACGTCAAAGACTATTGTAAAAGAGGCACAGCTATATTTTAATTTTGATTAATGGAAATATCTAGTAGTTCTTTTTTCGTAAACACATTTGTATTTAAAAGCCCTCAGAATGAGGGTGAACAGTATTCCACCAGCAATAGAGTCACCTGGTTTTGCTTGTATCTATTGTTTATCTGGATGACAATTCTTATGGGATCAATTCTGAGGAGCTCCACATGAGCTATTTAAGTAGACATTTGTTCTCTTGAGCACCTTTTTAAAATATTGCATATTTTTCTCTGTTCCAGCAAGCCTGTATTTGAACATACAGCTGAAAGGCCAATCTTCTGTTGGAGGCTTGCCATTTGAGTAAGTGGTAGTGAACCTTAACTTGATTCTGCTCAGAATGTCTGTAGTCTATCTCAAATCTCTCATCACTCATGCACTGTATGGAAAGAAAGTCAATTTTTTACCTCTGTGAATTGGATTACAAATTGCGGAAAAACGAATCATTGTCCTTTATCAGAATACATCCTGTTAATTCTGCTGCAGGGGAAGATATTTGAAAAGGTTATGTCATTTGCATTCCATGGTTATATTACGATCCCAAACAAGAACAAAAAAATTCTGTTTGAGCATGCTTAAATATTTTTATTCTGTTCACCTTTTTTTTGAATATATTCTAATTTGCCTAAACCTTAAATTCGCCAGATGTGTGTTGCCTTAGATATGCTCACATTCAGTGACATATGTAATGAACTGACTTGTATTCTGTAGTTTGCAATTCAGATGACATACTAAGCTCTCAACTTAATGAAAAACCTCTTTTGCACTCAAATACTTGCAGGTGTTTATCATAGCAATACGCATGATAGCTTTATTATATAGTCTTTGCCATCATTTGATGATTTAACCATACATGTGGAGGTCCTGCAAGATGGAGAGCTATCCAAGAATAAACAAGACAAGATCTCAAAGATGAACACGGGTGTCAGGGTCCTCTGGAGTGAGCATGCACCTTGGTGCAGAAGAAAGGTGAATCCAAAACAAAACTAGTCGGTAGGTGAAAGACTTGTGTACCATTGGAGAATCCGCTTTGTTAATCTTTGGAATTTGTCAAAAATGAAGATTCTTGACAGGAGGCAAGAATCATGGAACCCAAATGCTAAATCTTTCAGGCTTTGATATTTTTGAGGGAGGGGAGAATGTGTTTTGGCAAGCATTTTCTTGATCGAGAAGTGGAATTTTTTTTTTATTGAGAAGAGCATCTCAGGAACCCTCTCCCAATGCATGAATGTATTTGCCACCAAAATGCTTATTTAGAGTGTTTATGGGGATGATTGCATGTCCATCGGTGACCTTTATGGGAAAAAATCAAACTCCCACATGTGGTGCTCCGTAGTTTCCCAGGTCATATGCATGAGAAGACTTACAATCAGGTGAATGCAAAATCTCATTGGTCACACGTGTGGATATATGCTTGTTTGTTTGGATGGTAAACATTGTTTGGCTATTTGAATCTAGAAATTTTAATAGATGAGGCCTTCTACAAGGTTGAGCATTCAATTTATCTTCATCAACAAAGTCATGCTTATTGACAAAGCATAGGGAGGCCATTTTTATAGGTGAAAGCTTCAACATTACCTTTATGTGAAGCTCCAACAATTATGAAGATGCAAGTAGGAAAGAAAGTCTCCCATGACATAGGTTCAATTTCTATGAAAAATTGTCAAGTAGAAGTGATCTTACGCAAAAAGCCAATGTTACACAACTCTTTCTTGAAGTATCACCTTAGAACAATGTCTTAGCTAGCCAATAAATGGGATCTATTATGTCGTGGCTCACTCATCTGCATGTTCTAGTTGAAGGGTTAATCACACTTATCCTTCAATGTCTTATATAGATTTGAACCACCAAAAACTTAGTTGAAATTGAAGCAACTATGGCTTTTAGCATTATGATTAGGAGTCTTATTGTAGAAGTACAAATACCAAATGGTTTACAAACTCGATGATTCGGGGTTTTGAGTGCACACAAACTCAATGATGGATTCTATACCTAATTGCAGATAATAAAGACCCTGTACAACCCTTTACCACGGAACATATATAGCTCATTTTAATTATTTCCACTTGCTAGAACGTTGCCCTCAAAGTTTGGAGTACAAGCTTTTGAAAATGAGAAGCTTGTTTGGGAGTTAGTTCATAGAAGTTTGAATTGTAAAAAAGTGAAAACATTTTATGAAACAAGATAAGTACCTTGAACAAAATCCTAAACAAAAACCAAAGAGTCCATAGAGCACACTATGATTTCTCTTTTGGAAGGTCCAAGGTTTGAATCAAGGTGTCTTCACTCTAGTCTTAGTTTCAAATTTACAAAACTGGAAACCTTGGAAGCTATTTCCTTATTTAAAGAATGTATTAAGTGAATTTCTCAATACTAGCTAGCCCGATTTCATGTGATTACTTGAATGGTAAATAGTTGTACTCGACAACCTTGGACGATATGGTCAGTAAAATTGTTTTCTAGTATATAATTACTCTTCCTTGAATAATGAATAAATCCTTGATTAAATGGGTCAATTCTCTATGAGGTAACAACGAAATTCTTAGAGAAAGCTATATAACTAAATGTGTTGGGGGACATTAACGATATTAAGTTATGTTGATGCAACACATCTTTTTGACTTAGGCAATTGAGCATGTGTCATCATGCATTGTAGTGGGTTTATTTCCTTGCCTAATCTGAATCCAAGATCTAGTCGATCTAGCATCAAGAGACGAAGTTAGTTGTCACGCGTAGGTTCATTCCCATGAGAGCGATAATATAGTTCAGATTTCAACATGAATGTCTACCAATAGATATGTAGTTTATTTCAAGTGGATATTCAAAATTAAATACAAAGTAGACAGAAGTATCAATGGAAATTGTTACGTCCATGTCCAGTATGTGGGATTCGGAATAATTCCTGACATGGATAGCCGGTACTCCATCTAAGGTTGTTAGTTACGCCACGCCATTTCGAGCTTGGCCGATAATGTAATTAATAATCTTATGAGGGACCAGACCTATAATTGGACTTATGGAGCACTTGCATGGTGTTTGACTGCTATTATGCAACAATAGGAGATCAATTGCTTTTGATAGAATTGGAGGGATCCTAGAGGAAATATTCTCTATCTTTTGGAGATTATATAGCCTGATGGAACTCGCTCTACTCCTCATTCCATATCTTGTTTTCAAGAGCCATGATCCTCTCCTCTCTTGCAGTCAATCGCCATGGCTTGGGGGTGAAGCGATTAGGGATTTGACTATTCGTTTTCTGTTGGTTGGGTGGTTTGACTCCACAGGTGTCCTTTGGTTGTATGCAACAGGACCTAGGTGGATCTTCACTTGGCGAACCGTATAGTGGTACTAGAACAAAGGCTTTGCATCGATTTGAAGGAGGAGTTGCTTTTTGTTTTTTCTCAGCTATTTCCTCCTTGCTTTTTACTTCCTGGTGGTGGAATTGCCCTCCAAGGAAGTGAATTCTTTGATTTTGGTATGCTGTCTATCTAATGATCATTATTATGGAAATTTTCCATATAAAATGATGGAAATTTATGGATTTTGACGATTTTTTGCGATTTTTGAGCTAGTATTCCATATTTTGGGTTGAAATTCATCAAAGATACTGTTCATGAACATTTTTCAAAATTTTACTTGCTGTTTCCCAGTCATTATGATTGATTCTAATGATTGCATGCCATGGTTATGGTCAAAGATAGTGATTTTTGGTCAAAATCTAGTGATTTTGGGCTAGAAATGGGGGGACTGAAATCAGAATCTTTGGTGCTTGCATGTAATTTAATTATACTAGATATGGCCTAATTCACTTGCTTGTGGGTTTGATCCACAAAAAAATGAAAAATGGAAAAAAAAAAAAACATGGTTTCTTGGTGGGTTTTTCAGTGTTTTCATAAAATACTTGTCTAATATCTTGCATGCATGTTTTTAAAAGTGTAATAATGTTGTCCTAAGGCTTTCATGCAGTTTGGTTAGGATTGGACACCATTAAGGGTCTCAAAAAGTCAAAAAATAGTGTATTTTTGAGGTTTTTTGAGCTTGAATAACTCTCAATAGGTGGTCTAAATCTATTGGATCTTCTCAAAACCTTAAAGATATGATGGATTTCCTTTGATTTGAGCCAGCATGCACCCAATTTGGAGATGGGGAGCTTAGGCACCAATACCTTGAAGTTTTGCATATTGAAGGACTCCATAAATGCAATTTTTGCATGATCTAAGCTTATGATTGCTTGTTGGACCTGTTGGAAGCCTCTATGCCTTTAATAAACCAGAAGAGTGCTTATAATCTATGATTGGATGCATATTGGGTTGGAGTAGGTTTTTTGAGAATACCACCTATAGAAAGTGCGCCCTCTTACTGCAATTTCAGGGTATTACAACTCGCACATGTGAAGCCTAGGTGGTAGGGTGACATGGCAAGTGTCTTGCTAACATCCTCTCCCTCTCTAATGTGCTTTACAACGACCAAATTGGAGTCATGTAGCAGAAGTTATGGCCATCAGAAATTTGATTGCATGCATGCATGTAAAGCATTAGAGTGTTTTTCTAGTGTTGAAAATGTTTGGATGAACCTGTATGCATGATACAAGGTGGTAGAGTAGGTTGATAAGAGTACTTTCATGCAAGAATATAGTTTTATAAAAAGCTAGTCGATAAGCAAAATTTCCAGTTACTAGGTATTTTACGTAATTTTTATTTTATTTTTAGAAATCAATGCATGTCACGTGCAACTGTGAAACTGCCTAATTGATGCTTTCAATTTTCACAGTTTTGGTCCATATCAAACGGAATTAGAAAATCCTAGTTACGTAAAATTTTGAAAGAACTGTGGATGTTTTAATTTTATTCAAATTTGTTGGGTTTTGATAAAAAAGATAATGCTTATAAAGTGAATGATCTTACTGATATGAAATCAGTCAGTTTCATAAGGTCACAGTACCTTTTACTTTCGGTTGAAGATTTTGACATCTGTCAATTAAAGTCATCATTTCTTGTTTTAAGTGATCAACAAAGACCAAGAATAATGCAAGTCTTGTTGGAACGGGAAACTCTTCACATTCAAGATGTCTAATGGTGATTCTCTTCAGAGTCACATTAACCAGTTTAAGAATCTCTTGCAACAAATGGTCGTTGTCGGATCAGTCATAGATAATCAAGACGCAATTATGACATTGCTTTCAAGCTTGCCCTCTACATATGAAAATTGGGTGATGATCATATCGACACACTCAGATTTAACTCTTACTAAAGTTATCACTATGTTGCTGCAAGAAGACAATAGAAGAAGTCAAGACACTTTGTTTACTTCCTCCTCTTAGGCTCTATATGTCAACAAAGGCTCTAACCGACAGAAGCAGAAAAACTCCAAGAAGGCTGCAACAAATTAGAAGCCGACTCAAAGTCAAGGACAATCATCAAATCCACAGTCGAAGAAGAAGATGTTTTGCAGGTATTGCAAGCGCAATAACCATGAGATCAAGGATTGCCAAATTCTCCAAGCGAAGAATATAGCCAAACAACCTGCATGATCAATTCAAACTACTATCAATGATTTTATATGTTCCTAAACTCTTTACAAATCTGTTATTAGTAATTAGACTTACAGATTTAGGTCATAAGGTGGAGTTCGAATCTGATCAATGCAAAATTATTGATAGAAGTAATAAGATCCTTGCACTCGGCAAGAGGCATGGATACTTATATAGATTGGCACATTGTTATTCTGATTTTAGTCAAGCCTTTAAAACTACTGTTCTTGTCAATAAAGCATTACTATGGCATCATCGCTTAGGACACTTGAATTATGCATCTGTTTTAAACATGTCCAGTCAATCCCTAGTTCTTGATCTCGACTATCCTACTGGTAAGGTCAACTTCCTTGCCTGTCATAGCTGCATCTTTGGAAAGCAGACTAGGATTTATTTCAGATCAAGTCATAGGCATATTGCAACAAAAGGTCTGTTAGATGTTGTTCATATATGTGGACCTATGCAAACTCCTTTATTACTAGATGCAAAATATTTCATTACCTTTATTGACGAATTCTCCAGAAGAACAACTGTTTAATTTATTAAACAGAAATCAAAGGCTTTTATCAAGTTCAAACAATTCAAAGAGCATGCTGAGAATCAAACTGGCAAAAGAATCAAAGCACTAAGGTCAGATAATGGGGGAGAATACATCTCCACTAAACTCAAAGAGTACTGCCTTAACAACGACATTGAGCAACAATACATTACCTCCTATTCGCCTCAGTCAAATGGTCTTGTTGAGAGAAAGAACAGAACCTTAGTTGAATCGGCAAAGTGCATGTTATCACATGCGATACTTTCAAAGTCCTTCTGGGATGAAGCTGTTTCAACAACAACCTATATTCAGAACATATGTCTTATTAAAGGTCTCTTAGGCAAAAAATCATTCAAAGTTTGGACAAGTTCCAAACCTTCTTTATCAAACTTACGAGTTTTTGGATGTATTGCTTATGCGCAAATTCCTCATGATCTTAGGAAGAAGCTCGACTTCCAAAGTATCAAATGTATTTTCATCAGCTACACTACTTCAGATCAAGCCTATAAGTTGTTCGATCCCATCGAGTCGAAGATATTCACTAGCCAGGATGTCATCTTCATCGAAGATCAGTCTCAAGACCTCAAAGGAAAAAATAGTGCCCATGTAGCCGACCTGTCAGATTCTCCAAGCATATTGAACTTTCCAGTTCCTCAGTCGCCTATTCCCATTGAAGGTCCAAGCTCTTTTACTCTCGACGAACAACATATCAACGATGAATTAGAAGATGATGATGTTGCAGTTCAACAACTACAATATGATGGAAACCCAAGAAGATGAGCATGCTAATCTATTTAATGAAACTTGTAGAACTAGGAATAAAAAGATTTGGGACATAATTTAGAATGAAATAACGGTTCTAAGTTTGGAAGAACTCACATGATTCATATGAAGACTCTCTCACTCCAAAAGAAACTCACATGATTCATGTGAATGGCACCCTTCCTATTATAGAACTTTTGGATTTTACATGAAGAACTTGGATTATGATAATTGCCATTTAAAAGTAACCAATTAGCGAGAAGGGGTACGACCTTCCCCAACAATAAAAAGAGCACACATTGTACTCATTTGTCATGTTTGACATTATGTTGAAATAAACCTGGATCATCCTTGCACTCTGCTCTCTCATTCTCTCATTTGTTGTCGTGTTTTATGTTTTGCTATATTTTATTTACATTGTTTATTTTTGCTAATCTTAGAGAGGTGAGAGAGGGGAGGGTGTAAGCTGCCTCCACCACCTATTCATGTTTATTGCTTGTGGTTGATGTAGGAAGGGGTTAAAGTAGGCGTGGTTAGTTAGAAAAGTCGTAGAAAGAGAAAGAACTATATCCTTGGGAGTGAACTATATGCGTGACAAGTGCTCTGAGGCCACTACATGAACTTTTAATTTTTTTAGTCTTATTAAAAAAAATTAGCTTTTTGAACATTTTAGATTTAATTTTTTTTTTTTAAATTTAGCATTTTTTTTAATGTTTTAAGATCTAAAATTTTTAATTAGCTCATTTATTTTTTACAATTTCATAGGTTTTTTTTAAAGATTTTTTAAATGTAAGAATTATATGTTTTTGAATTTTACATTGATTTTTAAATTTTTTTGAAATATATATTTCAATATTTTTGATATAATATTTTTTAATTTTTTAATTTTTTAATGTCATGTGGCACTTGCCATGAGTGGATGTCTATGTTGAGCATAGCTCTTTTGACAATGCTATGCCAAGCATAGTCTCTTTAGACGAAGTCATGCTCAAAGCGATGCCATGCATAGCTTTCAAGATGACTTCTTCGACCAAGTTGTCGACAAAAGATGCTTTTGTCAATAACTTTGTCGATAATGGCTATGCCAGACACAGTCATTGTCAACACGGCTATGCCTAGAATAGGATTGTTGACAAAATTATTCACAAAAGAATCTTTTGTCGACAACTTTTTTAAAGAAGTTATGCTCAAAGCTATGCATGGCGGCATAGCTGTGAGCATGACTCGACAAAGTTGACAAACCCAAATCAAAGATGGATCGGAGAGATAGGTTGTTGAACAACAAGCTCACCAATAAACTTGAGTTCCTGATCTTCAAATGCATCTTTAAACAAATTGATCATTTGATGTGACCAAAGTCATCTATTCATGTATTCAAGAATTCATTCATTTATTCATCAACTATTTACGGACATATTGCTCGCTATGCATCTATCCAAATAGAAGCATAGAAAAATGTTTTTTTGACGCAGACGTAAATGTTTTCGGATGCTCTTTGTAATATTGCCATGAACGACAAACCAAGTAAAAAAAGTCTATCCAATGAGTGATAGTTAATAATGTGTTATTCGTGGTAGTACCGCAAATCTCATTTTTGCCCAATTTTATTATTGAATCAACCCATCATTTTTTTGGTATGAATTTGCATTACATTTCCAACACAACTTACCAAAGGCAATCCAATGCACAAAGTTGATTATATATTGTGCAACCGTATAAGATACGGTAGTATGAAGCCATGTAAGCACACGTCCCCATTGACTCGGTTGGAATCAAAACTGTTTATTAGAAGGGAGAAAAAAGGTCATTTCCATTAAAGGCAATGGCCATAAAAGTCCCTATTCACTTCAAACTGTGACCCGTTGGCCCCAATAAGGGTCCATACTATCGAAAATTGTGTAATAGTAGAGAAAAGAGTGCGTTTCCATTAAAGGTATGGCCATGCAACTTCCTACTCACCTAAGATTGTGACCTGTTGGTTGGGATGAAAAATTGTAAAATAGTGGAGATAAAAGGTCAAATTTACGTGATTACCTTACATAACATGTGATTTTGCATTGTTTCAATGTGTGCGTAAATCAAGTGCAAAAAGTGTGGCTATCCAAGTTCCTTGTCAATGGAGACTATATCTAATTCAAAAGATATGAGACTATCAAATCTATGGTCATTGGGTCCCTAGCCTAAATGCAAGAGGTGTGAGATAAGATAGCATTATTGCACCCAACTTGTAACCTAGATAGGATAACATCATTAGACCCAACTTGCAATCTCAAAGGTTATAAGCGAGAGACTTGGATTATGCAGTGAAGCCTAACGTGCTCCTTGTAGTCAAACCTGTGTGTCGAGGGTGTTTTGGTTCATGATGCATTAAGTCTCCGCGTGAATGCATTTTGCTCACGTAGAGTGGATTTGTTCACCCACGAAGAGTGGACATGTGTGCGCGGAATGCCAAGTTTAAGATACCTGCCGAGTTCTAATCCACACCCTAAGGGGCTCTTTCCATGTTCACCCCCTGACCCGTTCTGTGCATCAGCTAACATCATCCTTTCACCTGAGAGAACGGGCGACCTGTTCTCTCTAGCTGCTAATTTATGGAAAATTTGCAAACCCCTTCACCCGTTGAGCAACCCGTAGCCCAGGTGAGGGGGTGGACATGGAAAGGCGACGTAAGGCCCATGGCAGGTTGCACTTTGAGGTTACAAAATCTTACCCAAGAAGACTCAAATCTGAGATATTTACCACCATTATTGAAGTCCAGTACCTACCTACCTACCTACACACAGGCTACACAGTACCACCCACCTGTTTTTTATTAGTTCACGTGGGGATTATAGAGCCAGCCAAAACCATTAAAGATATAAACGATAATGACAAAAATCCAATCCCGTTTAAAAAAAAAATAGAAAAATCAATTTCAAATCATTTTTATACAGAAAATAAATTCTACAGATCAATTTAATACCATTTTTCTGTAGGAACTGAATTTAATAATCAATTATATTATATTTTCACGGAGAATGAAAATTAGTATTTAATATTTATATATATTTTTCTCTTCTTTTTTGTGCGCCTCTGAATTATTGTTGACTACTCGATAGCTGTGCGTACATATCTCGGGACACGTGGCAGAACGTGGACGGTGGCACGGGCCATCCGACGGTGGCAGGCTAAATGACAGTTGCGATATTATTAAGAGAGCTCGTGCTCGTTTAGCCTCCTCGTCTTCTGTCTCTCGATCCAGCTTCTTGCTGATGCTTATCGAGGATCTTGATGATGCTGTCAGTTTTTTATCAGATTTCTGTAAAATTATTCAGGATTTGGTGTGGTTTTTTGTTAATTTATGCAGCAGCAGCTTCAAAAATGATGTGCCGGACATAGTTTTTAGCAATCTGGCAAGCTTGTACGGATCTTATCGGATGTTTATCTTATCTAATGCGGTTTTGGCTCATTTTGTTCGGTTGATGATTTGATTTGATGAACAGCGTAAATGTACAGGTATGTATCATCTGTTCAGTATCGTAGTGCTTATGTTAAGCTTTGTTAGTATGATATTTGCTGGTTTGGTCAGCGGTGAGATTTAGATTGTAGATTTTGCATCTAATGGCGACAATGCTGTGAATGCTGGAGGCTAGACGATTGAGATCAACAGCTTCTGCGCAATCCGCAAATAATATTGCGATTTGCAGTGTTTTTTGGCAAGTTTTGGATCTTAAGCTATGTTTGCCTGAGCACTTCTGCAAATTAGGTAGTACGATGATCACAGTAGTCTTCGCGGAGTGGATTGCTAAGTTGTTTCCCAAAGCTTATTTTCAACTCCGAAAGCTCTGAAACTGTCTCTTGCAGCCGGCTATGAACTTGGATTGACTTCGATGAGATATTTGATATCCTGATTACGAGTAAGGACTTATTTAAAAATTATCGTATCCGGCAACAGTTATTGCGAAGATTGTTGAGGGCTTTCCAATGCCTCGCTGGAAAGTAATAGTAGCTCACAGAAATTGTTTCTGACTACGGTAACTCCAGCTATAGATATATCAGGCCTTTCTGTCTGAAATCGTACTTGAACCTCAAACAACAAATGTGGCCTTTGCGCGGTAGCTTATGCAAGCATATGATGCAAATGCTTTCTGCCCGAAGGAAGATTTAGCTGAGACAGGTGAAAAATCTCCAATCCTATCCTCGCTGATCCCAGGGCTCGAACAAGACGGTTGAAGAATGGGGATTTGCATCAATGGAACGGAGAATGGTGTCGGCTGTATACAAAAGTTTTCTTTCCACAGAACGCTTCCTGGAAAGCTGCAGCCTCTGTTTCAATTTCCAGGAAAAGGAGCAACCGTTTTAGTTATATGGAAAGGCAAATGCAGTGGCAGGGCTGACAGAGGTCGTAGGCGAGGAAGTTTTAGTGTCCGCTCTGCACACGAAGCACCCCCTGCTTTGGATAAAGCACCTTTTAATCCTGGATCAGCCTCGCCATCACTTCAATCAGGTGCTTTTCATGCCAAGAGATGCTGAGCATTATATTTCTTTGTTATTGTCAATGCCTGCTTGATTATTTAGTCATTTTTCTCCGGTTTGTAAGTTTGTTTTTGGACTCGACAATAATCTCAAAACCATAGAACTGACTCCAAGCTTATTGTAGTCTTTTTCTTTTTCAAACCAGCTTGGTTTTCAAATTTTCACATGTGCCCCTGTCGAATTTTAAACACTTATTACTAAGTAGTAAGATATATCATTACACATGATGATTATCTAGTCTAATAAGTTTGGCAGCTAGAGAGAGCTTTGAATTCCTGATTAATTTCTGGCTTCCAATTATTGTAACAACACTGATTGCTTGGGAATTATTTTGAACCCCTATTTTATTTTTGTTTTGTTTAATAAAAGATTCTCAGGGTGTCATTTGTAAGGATGTAGTCATCCAAGCTGCCATCCGACACCTAGTACAGAATGATATGAGAGCCTTCAGGCATAGGTTTCTTCCAGATCGTTTCAGGAAGAGGTTCCAGATCGTTTCAGGAAGAGGTGCTGGATCGATTCCTCTTTCTTTCTTTTTTTTGGTAATTCACCTTTTGTTCACGGACTTCTTTTATCTTACTCATATTTGGGAGACCCATCATAGCCAGAATCGGATACAGTCAAGACTAGAAGACAATGTGAATATCTTGCATACGGCAATTAACAAAACACAATTTAAGAAGCAGTTGGTACTTCATAAAGGCACGCATTATTACCTTCTCCAAAACTGTTCGATAGACACTAAACAAACACGTGTAGCTTTCTACTTTTCAGTAAGCCTTTGCATCATTGAATTTATGTAAGGTTTTGATAGGAAGGTGTTAATCTGCACTGTTTAGTTAACTTATATCATAGTCAGTATATTGATTTTTGGTAGTCTGCCCCTTGTGAGAGACAATCATTGGAATAAATCTGTTGATCTTTCTCAGTTGTGCTCTTGTATGCTAGATGGGTGCAGAGATTGACAAGATAAATGTGTTGAAATCCACGAACGTAGCAACCACTACATCTTCGACCAAAGCTGGAATTTCTAAGAAGAAAATATCTCTAAACCAACTTATTGAGCCAGTCACGTCTGAGCTGCAAACGCTGAATGAGAACCTTGAATCGGTTAGTATGGGCAAAACTTTTGATATCTAAATAGGCAAATCTGGTAACTGTATCTAGCTGAATCTGAATTTCCTGTATCACTACTTTCGTAATCAGTGGTCTGTGCTTCGTATTCAAATGTATTTCTGATGGTGATATGTTTACTTGAAGTAAAGAGCTGTAACATTGGCATGCTTTTATCAAAGGTTCCATTCTCTCATCATTTTGTCAGCGAGATGCTTAAGAGTTACTTCACATTTTGTCAAGAGATATGTCTGCATCTGTAGGCCAGTCGTTGATCCCTGGCAGAAGCTTCAGTGACTGTTGTGAATCAACTTTAAGAAAATCTTCTAAAGGAGACAGGTCTTTCAAGCTCTCCCACATGATGAGAATCCAGTTTCAGTGGCTCACAGTGCACCCTTTCCAAAATTGCTGTGTAAGCCAGAGTGACGAGTCTACCATGTTCCAATTCACACAGAGTCTGTCAGCCACCCTCAATTAGCTTATGTTGAAATAAATCATAAGTGACACTAAGGATGAAGGAGGATTGAAAGCTTGACTGACAGCTGCTTACATCAGTCCTCCAGCCGTGAGACGTGAGATGATGCCAAAATTTCAATAAGCAGTTTGGAGCTTCTATCAGGTCTATGTTTGTGTGATGGCTCAAAAGAGGCAGTAATACAGGCTATTGACAACCTCATTGGAAGCATGGGTACCTTTGACAAGTTTTTTGAGACTGTTGAAGTTTTGAGGGCTCAGGTTGACCAAGCTGCAAGTGCACATTAGCCAGCAATGCAGGATATAAGAAAATTGCAGCAATTGTAAGAACATTTGGTGTGTGCGCAGATCACCCTTTGTAATGACTTTGCAGACAGACTTAAGAGTGGCTTTTGAGAGAAGGAATATCTTGGCTGTTTGAGTATAAAACATTTACTCGAAAAAATCTGCAATAATTTTGAAAATTGGGTGTGTGTAAACAACATGCAAAAATACGTACAAGTCGAAGTTTGTCCAAGAACAACATTATATAGCTTGGTAGTTAAACTACTGGAATTTGCCTTGAACCCGTTTCACTAAAAATGGCAAAGATTTAGCTCAAGCTTTTCTGTTTTTTCGGTGCTAGTTACTTTGGTACATTTGTGCATTTCGGTGTAGAAGTGCCAGTTACTATTACTGATTTGGTCTCTGAGCAGCTGGACGTGGTGGACATAGGGCAACACAGCGAAGTGTGCAGCCTGTCATGTGATGTTTAGACTGTGTACATGGTGCGGTGTTGGGTGGGAATATCCGCCTCATCCTCAGAACCTACTTCAGCCTCATAGTCTTGACATGTATGACGGAAGAATAAGGTGATGGGAGGCTGCAACAAATTACGGTCACCGGTGGATAAGGTATTGCCAATAGCGCTCCTCAATCCAAACATCTCTTTGATCATCACGGCAATGCATCTCTGGTCTGCATAGGGGAACAAGGAGCGCAATGTTGTTGGCTGATCTCAGAAAAGGCATTAGTATCTGCAATGAATCTCATAAAGGAGAGGACATTGAAAGATAAATTGTTCTTCTGTCTCATTAACCCCCATGGAGCACATCTGGCGAATCCTATCCTCACGAAAAACCTCCTGGAAGTGCCCTGTCTCTACTTGTAGTTGATGTGATGAAACTTGAAGTTGTCCTAGGTCTATTGGAAACTATGAGATAGCCCGAAGTCCAGGCAGGTGGGTAGTGTGGGATATTTGGCCATGTCCATCTGAAAAATGTGTTCTTTAAAAGTCCAATTTGACTCAAGACAAGCCCAACAATATCTGCTGAATGTAAGCTTTGTAGATGGACCAACGTATGTAGTAACGTTAGCCTATAGGGAGGTGAGAGATAGATATGCCAAATGTGCTGAAGGTTGTTCAGGCCTGTGCATACCAAGAAGGATGGTACCCCTGCTCAGAAAGTTCACAAGATGAGTAGAAGATTCGTTTAAAGATGACGTCAATACGATAGGGGTTATTGCAAAGTCTGCCAGGATAATGAGACGTGGAAGGGAGAGAGACATTTCACATAGTCCCTCTTAACAAAGCAAGACCAAACTTTTGAACCCTTTGTTTTATAGCATAATAGGTAAAAAAAGCTGCATGAACTCTTACAATATAGAGTACCATAAAGTGAAGCAAGTTTTAAGACACCCAGCTGTTACCTGCCACCATCCCACAACACAAAACTGCATGAGTTAGCATAGTGTGGAAGACAGGTGTCATAGCTGAGCATCAATTGTTCTCACCATGTCCCGAGCCTGCTCTAGTCCCTGCTCCTGCCACTGACCCATGAACATCACTCTGAGATGATCTCAAAGGCTCAAGAGATGAACCGTCATGCCTGTATGTGTCCATCAATCTCTCCACCTCTGCATCTGATATGTGAGGGCAAATGGATATGCCCATCCCCCGCCCATCTGGCCTGGTGAGTCGTATCGTAGCAAATGGGCCCTAACCCTGGTAAGAGAACCAGTAAAGATGCCGCCACAATGCAGGCATCTCCATCTGCGGGCACCAGATCCCCGGTGCATAGCCACATCCCCCTCTATCAACTCTACCTCTGACCAAATGCCTCTACCAAGGACCGGCATCGTGTGAATCTGTCAATGTATGATCGTGTGACTCAGCCAATGTATCAGACCTGCAAAAGAGGAAGCAAACAATCACATGTCAGTATTCTGTTGGTAGCAACAACATTCGGATTGATGCGAATATCAACCCTAAACCCTAAAACGCATGTGATTTGGGCATGCCACCGAAAACCTTCTCTAGAAGCGATAAAAACAGCACAAGCATGTTTGAGGGCATGAAGAAACACAGTTTAGCCTAAAATTGCACCTCAATCAGATGATTATAAGCTAGTTTGCAAAAAGAGTCAAAAACACATGGAAAAGGGGCATGAGATTCATATCTTTTGATACAAGCAAAAATGGGAAAAACTAACAGCATGAGCATCTCTGTGGGGAATACTTTTTAAAAAAAAGTTCTTTTTAGATGATTTTACATTTTCTACTTGGGAACACGTTCCCACCCCTGGGAACATGTTCCCTCTGCTACGGGAATGTTCCCACTTGGGAATGGGTGCATAGGAATGCCCGTTTAGGTGGGAACGAGGAACGCGTTCCCAGGGGGTGGGAACACGTTCCGTGGTAACTATGATGTGTTCCAACCAAAGAGGATTTTCCTTTCCTTTCTAAAGGCCAGCTTGGGCATTTCGAATCAAGGCTTATTCCTTTGAATGGGTATTCACTGTCCACTTTCATATTGCTAAAAAATGGACTTTTGAGGAGCAAAATAGCAATTACATAAACATATTACCTTTTCTTTTGTTGTGATTTTCAGCCATTTGTATTGATTCTTGAGGTCTTTTTTGGCAAGTTTGATTGATCTTTCCAAAAAGTTGCAAATAAGAAAAAACTCTCCTTCGAATCCATGATTTCTGTCCCCTTTCTTCTTCCATAGGAACTACATCTATCGTAACCACGTCTTCCTAGAATAGTCATCCACAAACACCATTAAGTAACTTGATCCCCCATAAGACTGAGTTCTCATAGGACCACACAAGTTTGTATGAACAGGTTCTAGAACATTTTTCGCCCTGAATGTACTAGACGAAAATTTCTTCATATGATGCTTGCCTAAGACACAGCCTTCGCAAACCTTGTGATCACCCAACCAACACTAGATTGATTGGATCAAGCCCCAAGCTATGAATCACTAGCAACAACGCACAAATATAGGAGAGATGTCAATCTAGCAACATGTAGCTACTGCTCACAAATCAACCTTCCTTTTTGAAGAGCCCTACGGGTGTTCTTATACCCTCCAAGGCTCTACCATTAATTATGATCTCGTACCATGAGGGCCCTCATGATTATAAGTAATTCATGGGTCGAGTTAGGCATTTTGACCTCCTAACGGGATATAAATCCAAGGTTGGACACTTGTGGGCATGCATTACTTCTCCCGTTTAAACAAGGTCTGTCCTTAGAACTTAAAGTTAGGAAAGTTCTTTCTAATGCTCTCCCCCTATTCCCAAGAGTCATAATTATTCAAATGATCATTGAACTAGATACTCGGTAACTATACGATTCCGCAATTGCTTAGTTTCCGAATCCAGTATCTTGTCAGGTTTGAAAATAGTCTTACCTGACGATTGTTCCAATAGGTCCAGTTGATATTCGAAACCCAAATTGTCCCTTTATGTGGACTATTATTGAGTCGGCTTACATTAAACACTAGATGTATCGAAATTCCTTTCGTGAGTTCCAATTGGTAAGTTGTCTTTTTAAGAATTTTGTACAGTCCTCAATAGCGAGTGGACATTTTGTAATGCTTCCTATTATGCATTAGTTTAGAATCCTTCAAGGTTCTCAAATACCGGGAGCGGATGATTACTTTGACGCAACTGGAGGAGGATCGTCATCTTTTAATAATCGAGACTGAACGACGATTGCATGGTTGTGTCAGATGCCTAATTCCTTTTGCAATCTCTTTGTCAAGTGCAACTAATCTCTATAATTATAGAAAACATATCAGGAAACAAAGAACTGTTCACAAGAGTCATCGTCTTCACACGCCCTCCTCTCTTAATGATCAAGTGTTAAGTTGTGATTCGTGATTCACAATGACTAGAATCTGAATCATGACTCATCAATCATAATTCATCGAATTTTAAATCCATACTCGATAATGAGAGAATAAACAATAGCATGCTCAAAATAATGAACATTACTATTTATAGAAGACATATGAGTCACTCTAAAAAGTCCTTTCCATGAGGAAAGTTACAGACTTAAAAATCAACTCAACTTAAGATGTATAATGAGAAAATTGATATACTACTCTTATTTCAACCGTAGTCATGACACAAGGTGCCATTCCAATGTCCTTTAAGTTTCTATCCAGAATGCATCTAGATACCTTCACTCTTAAGTTCCAATCAAGAATAACTTAAGGTTTCCCAAAACTTCATTATGTGAAGTCTTTCACTATGGTCCATGTTAAATATCCAATTCCATCCAAGTTTTGAGAGAATTTTCTAGCAATCCAACTTATTTCCTCCAATTTGTTCAAACAATCCTCAATGGCTATGTTAACGACTTTGTAATACCAAAAGGTACATGAAACTAATGAGTATATCTCAAGTGTGTTACCAACTAAGGGAGTATAGTAAAACATCTTTGTGAGAAACTTGCAAAGAAATCTATCCATGTACTAAAATTAGAAAAATGTAGCTAGAAAAAGTGATTCTACCTAGTGTCAAACTAATAGGAGAGCTCACAAAATGACCCATGAATCCAGTATCTAGATATTATCCAAACTGTCTTTGCCGGGCTATGCATCCTGTTGATGCTTGTCCTTCATATCAACCTATCCAAGCACATACCATCCAATGTATTATGGTAACAATGAGGGGAGTATGTTTGGCTTAAAAGAGAGATTGTTTGTAGTGACTGAGAGAGGGAGATCCCTTCGATGTTGAAACTGTTTCTTGGCTGATTAGGTTTAAGTGGAAGATTAGTTTTTTGAGAAGCTACAAGTGCGGTGATCAATTGATAGAGTTGGTCTGAACAAACTTCCTCCACATGAATTTGATGTTTTGCTTACTTGTCACTTGCGTATGGAAGTTTCTAAGTTTTGATTATGCAATTGAAACATGCCCAAGTTTTCTATAGGAGTCTAGTACACTGACTGTGATCCATGTTGCACTTCCAATTACTCATTTTGCGAAGAGCTTTCCAGCATGTTCCACATCAATGGCTTTTGGCAGAAGTGTGATCCTGTCGAATTAATTATCTACCTTTTTCAAGTCCTATGACTTACCTATACAATGCAGCCATTCTGAATAATCCAAATAGGCATTTCAGTCAAGATCATTATAGCCCCATTCTATTCATCTGGAATCTCTCTTTTTCTCTTTGTGCTAGTAGTTTAGTCTTTTCCTTAAAACTTTCACCCTTTCAAGTTAAGGATCGATTTTGTGACATTTTACAATCTGGAGGTGTTGAACACCATAACCTTGGTCTTCGCCACGCCACCGATAAACATCTAGATGCCGCTACAGACCTTCTCTCGTCCTTGAGAGTAAAAATACATCAAAAGCATATAACATGATAGCAATAATGAGGTCAACCATTGTGCAGCCCTCGCCTCCCTCACTATGTATAACCTGCTCCAGCTCATCTATGTGTAGGAGTTATGGACTTGGCTCATTACATTCGCCGCGTCCATTTACATTTACAGTTACTTTACTTTATGCATAAGCAGGCCTTGGGCCCTTTTTTATTCATTAGTGACATTCAGACTATATGGTTGGCCTTTGGCCTTATTATTCATTATTAGGCCAGTTGGACATATTACTGGAGAGTGGGGGCCTTCTTGGAGGGCGCACTATTATCCCTCCCAGTTGGGCCCTAGCCATTGGAAGCTTCCTTTTAGGGCTTCCTCTTGGCTATAAGTAGGGAAACTGTGTCATTTGTCATTCAGCTGATGATATTGATCTCTCTCTTTAGCCTCCTTAATCTCTCTCTTTCCTGCTTTCTAGGGTTAAGTCTTGCTTCTGTGATGCTTTCATAGCTTAATTCTAGATCAGCTGTGGCTCTATTCGTAACTTGGTATCAGAGCACTTTTCTGAGCACAATCTGGAATTTTTTCTTTGCTGCCTTGCCTTGCTCCTCCATCGCTGTTCCTACAGCTCCATTACCGTTTTGACATCCTTGTTCCATCGCTGCTCCTTCCTGAGCCACACTTTGCTCGAGACTTTCGTGATAGGGTACAGCTTGCTACCTATTCCGGTTCCTCCGACGGGAACTTATTAGAGAGTTGGTTTGCTAAGCTTGACACATATTTTCAGATTTACCCCAAGACTGATCCTCAGAAGATCCAGTTGGCTGCTTTACATTTAGATGGACGTGCCGCCACGTGGTGGCGAGTTTATAGAGTTGATCCTGATCGGGAATGGCTCCATGTATGGCATACTTTTCGTCGTGACCTCCGCCATGCTATGATTGATCCTCAGTGGCTTGACCGCCAACGTGATACATTCCGTAGTCTCACTCAGACCAGTGATCTTGCTTCTTATACAGATCAGTTTATGGAGCTTTCTTATCTTTTCACAGATCTACAGCCCACTGAGCTTATTTCTCGTTACATTGCTGGGTTCGTGGTGCTTTACGTTATGATGTTTCTTCCTTCCGTCCTACCACACTTGTTGAGGCAATGTCTCTTGCCAGTACTTTACAGCATAAGTACTCTGACACCCTTCCTTCCCGCTTCTCCCGACCCCGTCCTTCTGCTTCATCTTTTCCCGCTACGTTCACCCCTACACCGGCCCCTTCTGTTCCAGCTCTCTCCATTGCCCCTTCGCCTCCTCGTCCTCCGACTCCTCGACCTGCTTTTGTCCGACGTTACACGTCTGCAGAGTTCGCTGATCTTCAGCAGAAGCGTCTTTGCTTTCGTTGTAAGAGTCCTGATCATCTTGCCCGTGATTGCCGCCAGCCTCTCCCTACTACTACTGCTGTTTTTTACCATGAGGGCACTACTCCAGATGATTCCAATATCTACATTCATATTTCTGATGAGCCTGACTTATCCTCTGAGCCTTCCCCTGATTTACTTCCTGCTACTTGCCATGCTCAGCTTGCGTATGCTACTTGGACAGGGCGTCCTGGTCTTCGCTCCATTCGGTTACATGTGCGTATTACAGGTCGAGAGTATATTGTTTTAGTTGATACTGGTAGCACTCATTCTTTTATTAGCAGTTATATCACTAGTCGGATCCGTGCTTCACTTGTTCCTGCTTCCCAGCCTCTCACAGTTGAGGTTGCCAGTTCTCATTCTTTTCCTAGTTCTCAGATGTTTGAGCGTTTACCATACCGCATTGGAGATTTCTCTGGACAGGCAGATCTTTACATTATCCCTATGGAGCGTTATGATCTTATCCTTGGTGCTGATTGGTTTGCATCTCTTGGAGCCGTTACACTGGACTTGACACAACAGACATTGACATTTGTACATGATGCAGTTACACACTCACTTGTGGGCATTGATTCTCAGGGAGACTTCCAGTTGATTACTGGGAAGCAGTTTATTCGCAGCCTGCCGAAGGCTCATTGTGCTGCCTTATTATGTGTTCAGCGGGCAGTACCAGTTCCTCCAGTTTCTACACCAGCAGCTGTTCCTCAGGTGATTTCTGACTTATTACATCAGTATGCTTTTGTCTTTTCACAACCTACGACGCTACCACCATTACGTGACGTGAACCATCATATTGATTTGCATCCTGGTTCTGCTCCTCCCTCCCGTCCCCCTTATCGTATGTCTCGATCTGAGCGTGATGAGCTTGAGCTCCATATTACTGCCTTGTTAGATCAGGGTCTCATTGTTCCTAGTCACAGCCCTTTTGGTGCTCCTGTTCTCCTTATTAATAAGAAAGATGGTACCAAACGCCTTTGTATTGATTACCGTGCTTTAAGTAAGTTGACTATTCGTAATCAGTACCCTATTCCACACATGGATGACCTCTTTGACCAGCTCGGTATCTCTAAAATCTTTTCCAAGATAGACCTTCGTTCTGGATACTACCAAATCAGGATGCACCCTTCTGACGAACATAAGACTCCTTTCCGTACTCATCTTGGTTTATATGAATTTTGTGTGCTTCCTTTTGGTGTTACTAATGGCCCTCCTACGTTCCAGAATGTGATGAATAACGTCTTACGTCCGCTTCTTGATCATTGTGTCTTGGTTTATTTTGATGATATTCTTATTTTTAGTCAGTCTCTTGCTGAGCATGTTGCCCATCTTTCCTCGGTCTTTCAGTTACTTGTACACCACCAGTTATTTGCTAAGTTGTCTAAATGTTCTTTTGCTGTTTTTGAGATCGAGTTTCTTGGTTTTCTTATTTGTAATGGTCACATTCGTCTGGACCCTCATAAGGTTCAGGCCATCTAGGATTGGCCTATACCTACTGATATTCATCATGTTCGTATGTTTCTTTTAGCCACTCACCTTCGTCGTCCAGTTCCTCATTTTGCCACTATCGCAGCTCCTCTTCATGCACTTTTGAAGAAGTCTAGTACTTTTCTGTGGACTCCTGATTGTCAGACAACGTTTGATACTCTTCGTCGTGCTGTTGTTGATGCTGCTGTTATGTGTTTACCACAGTTTGATCAGAAGTTTCTTGTTGAGACTGATGCTAGTAATGTTGGTTTGGGTGCTTTACTTTGCCAGTCACAATGTATTATTGCTTATGAGTCGTGTCGTCTTCGCTTTTATGAGCAACGTTATTCTGTGCATGAGAAAGAGCTTCTTGCTATTATCTATGCTCTCAAGAAGTGGCGTCATTATCTGTATCGAGTCCCATTTGACATTATTACTGATCACCAGTCTTGACGTTATCTGTTTTCTAAACATGACCTTAGTGATCGTCAATTTCGTTGGTTGCAGTTTTTACAGTCTTTTAATTTCTCCATATTGTATCGTCTTGGTCGTGCTAACACTGCTGCTGATGCATTATCTCGTCTTCCAGCTTTGTTAAATACACTCGTTTCTACTATTCCTCCATGGTTTGATGCTCTACCTGCAGCATACCTTACATGTTCTGATTTTCGTGATGTTTATAGTTCTGCCCCACCTGTTTCGTCCAGTCCTTATCAGGTTTACTCCATTATTGACAATCATCTTTATCATTATGATTCTCTTTGTATCCCTAGTTCTTTGGGTATCCGTTCCCAGTTGTTGTCGGATGCTCATTCCTCTCCTGTTGGGGGTCACTTTGGTTTTCAGAAGTCTTATGCTCGTCTCAAAGTCCATTTCTATTGGCCCTCTTTTCGATCTGAGCTTGCTGTACTTATTCGTACCTGCCCTTTCTGTCTTCGTAATAAGTACTCCCGTTCTAAATCTGCTGGTTTGCTCCAGAGTTGGCCTATTCCTTACGCCAGTGGACTGATATATCTATGGACTTTATCCTTGGCCTTCCCCATACCCAGCGTGGTCACGATTCATGTATGGTGGTAATTGACAGGTTTTCGAAATAGGCTCATTTTATCCCAGTTCGCAGTACTATCACAGTAGAGCAGTGTGCACGTTTGTTCCTATCAGAGATTTTCCGCCTGCATGGATTTCCTCGTACTATCCTTTTTGATCGGGATAGTAAGTTTACATCTATATTCTGGACAGAGCTTATGCGTATTTTGGATGTTCAGCTTTTTATGGGTTCTGCTTATCATTCTACTTCTGATGGGCAGTCTGAGGTCCTTAACATGATCCTTGAGGATTATTTACGCCATTTTGCTACTCCTTCAGGGAAGGATTGGGATCAGCATTTATGTTTAGCAGAGTATAGCTATAATAGCTCTGTTAGTACTAGCACAGGTGTCTCTCCATTTTTATTATCTCATGGCTATGCACCTCTTTTACCTGGCATTCCTCTTTCTCCTGAGGATACACCTGTTACACTTGCATCTTTTCTATCAGGTGCTCGAGAGCTTATTACTCGGGCCAGTTCTCATTTACAGCATGTTCAGCAGTGTTATCAGACCTCAGTTGATCGTCACCGCCGCCATGTTGAGTTTCAGCTTGGAGATATGGTTTATCTACGCTTTCGGTTTGCACGTCGTCATTTTGTCCAGGGCCATGCTTCTACTGAGAAGCTTGCACCACGTTATTATGGGCCTTATCGCATTGTGGAGGTTCTTGGTCCAGTTACATATCGCTTACAGCTTCCTGCTTCCACACGCGCCTGTGATGTATTCCATGTCAGTTTATTACGTGCTGCTATTGAGGATGACGCTCCTTGTGATGCTGAGTTTCCTACTGCTCCAGAGTTATTGCCATTTTTACCTGCTGCTATATTACAGGTCCGTCTATACCATAGTCGACGCTGCCGGCAGATTCAGTTTTTGGTCCAGTGGGATGGTCGTCCTATTGAGGAGGCTACATGGGAGCCTATTGATGTGTTTTATCATACACCATTACTTGCAGATCAGGCTCGTGCTCTTGGTGCACTTGTTGATTCCTCTACATCAGATGTTCCTTTAGCTGTTGATGCACCAGGGCTTGCTGCTACTTGATCCGGTTATCTTTTCGGCAGTTGGGTCTTTTTTTTTGTGTCGGGGAGAGTTATGGACTCGGCTCATTACATTCGCCGCGTCCATTTACATTTACAATTACTTTACTTTATGCATAAGCAGGCCTTGGGCCCTTTTCTATTCATTAGTGACATTCAGACTATATGGTTGGCCTTTGGCCTTATTATTCATTATTAGGCCAGTTGGACATATTACTGGAGAGTGGGGCCCTTCTTGGAGGGCGCACTATTATCCCTCCCAGTTAGGCCCTAGCCACTGGAAGCTTCCTTTTAGGGCTTCCTCTTGGCTATAAGTAGGGAAACTGTGTCATTTGTCATTCAGCTGATGATATTGATCTCTCTCTTTAGCCTCCTTAATCTCTCTCTTTCCTGCATTCTAGGGTTAAGTCTTGTTTATGTGATGCTTTCATAGCTTAATTCTAGATCAGTTGTGGCTCTATTCATAACTGTAGGCCAAAGAGTGTAGGTGAACTTCTCTCTGTGAAACTCCATCTGCTAAAAGAATATATCCTCGCTCCTCATATCTGATGATGTCTGAAGAGATATCCATGTAGGGTGACTCATCATCTGATTTGAAAACTGATATATCCTGTGGGAAATAACATATGGCCATGAATATGTCTCGGTCCAGATCCATCAAACTATGGTCCAACCAGATCCAAAGGTAGCGGGCACGCTCATCTATATGTACCAGGCCACTGTGCCCGAGCCTCGGTGTATCAGTGCTCTCGTCATCCTCCGATATGCTGAGTAACAATAAAAACCCTCCATCGCCGGTAGTCCTCTCTCAGGACTCTCATGTGCCTCCCTGAGTAACAGGATATCACCCCCTGCACAAAAGTCTCTGAAATCCCCTGTGTAGCAAAAGAATGGATGCCATTGCAGTTCCATAAGCTCAATCGCAAGCTTTTGGAAGGGGCCCCCAAACTGCTACTTAGTTCGGGGGCCCTATTCCTTATTTTTCAGATTTTGGAAGATCGATATACCGAACCTTATCATCTCAATATATCACCCGCTTCCCCAAAGCTTTGCCTCACTAAATGCTTTCTTCCGGTCCGCAACCTGCATAGGGGTGAGATCATCATCTATAAATATAAGTGTGCCTTTAAGCTTGGTCCGTAGTTTGAGGGCTGCCCTTCGTTCTTCCAAATTGGTGAAACGAATATTGAGTGTAGGGGGGTCCCTCTTGGTTCTCCTAGCTCTTTCCAAGCCTTTTGACTGATGAGAAAGCGTATTTGAAAGAAAGCCTTTGCTTCGGTCATTGGGTCTTCGGAATCAGCAATCCCTCAAACTCTAATATGCATGGATTTGTATTCTCTCATTTTCTCTTCAGATATGGTGGCTGAAATAACACTATCAAAAGTAGGTGTACCTTCCTTGTTGTTATCTTTGAAGAGAGAGGCCCGTGTCTGTCTCCTCGAGCATTTAAGTGATTTTTTTTTTTCCATTTCTTTAATTTTCTCCATGCCTATGTGCCCACCCTCGATGTGTGGATCTGACAAAGAGAATAATGGGGAGAGAGAGAGAGAGAGAGAGAGAGAGAGAGAGAGAGAGAGAGAGAGAGAGAGAGAGAGATCTGACAATCTAATAACTAATGCTGAGACCTTAACAAAGTAGTTCAGCTCTTTGTTCCTAAGGCTACATGTTATGATGTTCATATTGACAGGTTGTTGGTGCACAAAATCCTGTATTAATGTCAGCTGCAAAGCAACTATTTGGTGCTGGTGGAAAGAGAATGAGACCAGCAGTTGTATTTCTGGTCTCCAGAGCTACTGCAGAACTAGCAGGCCTTGAGTATGTGGTGTGGTTTGGGTGATAAGAATTAAAAGTTTCATTGATTTTGATGTTTGATGGCACTATGAATCTTACATTATCCCAGGAAATTGCATAATCCCTTCTTTAAAAAAAAACATGCCTAATGTGCTAATGGTTGTCAGTATGAATATTTTTTGGCATGACAAGTTATGGAACTCGTGGAAATTGCAGGGACATAAGACCACAACATCGTCGATTAGCTGAAATAACTGAAATGATACATACAGCAAGCTTGATCCATGATGATGTATTGGATGAAAGTGACATCCGCCGTGGTAAGATAGTGCAAGCAAATCACATCTCAATATCAACATTCAAGCCTTTCAGGAGATGTACAAGCGATACTTCACTTTACCTAACCTGAGATGCTATATTCAAGAGATTATACTTAAAGTTGTATTTATGCATTGTTACTGACTTTTCCTTTTACCTGGAAACCTAACCTGAGATGCTATATTCAAGAGATTATACTTAAAGTTGTATTTATGCATTGTTACCGACTTTTCCTTTTACCTGGAAACTGTGACGTTATTATGCTTCAACATTGCCTCATAAACATTCGCTAAAGCTGGAATCTTCAATGATTCAAGTTCTTTTGTCCTTGTCATTAATAAGGTTCGCCGTTGTGAGAGGCTTCTTGAACCATTCCTTTTTAGAAGTGGTTGTTCTGAACTTTTTGGCTTGCAAATGCAACTATTGTACAAAGTGTTTCCCTTAATTATTGGATTCTAGTTGCTCAGAATAATAGCTGAAGCTTGTTCTTTGGGCAGGTAAGAAGACTATTCACCAAATTTATGGTACTCGGGTAGCAGTTTTGGCTGGTGACTTTATGTTTGCTCAATCCTCGTGGTACCTGGCAAACTTGGATAACCTTGAAGTTATAAAGCTTATCAGCCAGGTTAGAGAACTCAACTCTCACAGCTCTTGGTCAGAGGCGCATTTTCTACCGAGTACAAAACTTGGAAGACTTTGTTTTTGCTGACACTTTGTACAGTCTGAACACGGATTCTTGTAGACAACTTGCAGCATGTCTGATTTTTGTTTAAGCACGCATGAGTGACTGCTGCAAATTGGATTGTATGTACACTGAATTGGCATCTGAAAGTCTTAAGGAGAGGCTGTCTTACTTAGCGTGCTTGAATGACTGTTATGTGCTTCCGTTTCTGCGAATTGATGACATTACCAAATAGCTTCTGGCTTTTTTTTTGTGTAAGTCATGACAGCATATAAAAGTATTCTGATTTTACTTCATTTCAGGTGATCAGAGATTTTGCAAGTGGTGAGATAAAGCAGGCGTCAAGTTTGTTTGATTGTGGCACTTCTTTGCAAGATTATTTAGACAAGAGCTACTATAAGACGGCCTCCTTGATTGCAGCAAGCACTCGCTCAGCGGCCATTTTCAGTGGTGTTAATGCCAGCATCTGTGACCAGATGTTTGAGTATGGTATGCATTTGGGTTTGGCCTTCCAAATAGTTGATGACATTTTGGACTTCACACAATCAACCGAACAACTCGGGAAACCAGCAGGTAGTGATCTAGCCAAAGGCAACTTAACAGCACCTGTGCTTTTTGCACTAGAGCAAGAACCAGGTTTGAGAGAGCTGATTGACTCTGAGTTCACTGATGATGGATCTTTACAAACTGCCATTTCTATGGTTTACAACAGTGGTGGCCTTGAGAAAGCTCGTCGGCTGGCCAAAGCGAAAGGTGAGCTAGCACTCAACAATTTGCAATGTCTGCCAAATGGACCTGTCAGAAGTTCCTTAACAGGAATGATTGCCTATGTGCTGGAACGTGTATTTTGAAATTCGTTCACATCAATGGCTTGATATTACTCCTAAGCCATTCTTGGCTGAACTGACATCTGTAGTCCATATATTGTTAAACTTCTTAGGTGTAAAACATTTACCGGGTTCTCCCATGTGGTGTCAGGCAATTGATTCATGACACCATATATTTAGTTCTCTAAACAGTTTCACAGTGTCCACGTGAAACAGATCCTTGAGAAATTCAAGGATCCAAATATTTAGCTGCTAAAAGCAAAATAACAACCGCAGGAGAGTTTTGTACTAGTACTCAAGTTCGATAAAGTTAAAAATTTAGAGCTACCTTTCATCAGAATGTCAAAGGGGGATTGCCAGGTTAATTCACCTTGGGACAAAATTATTCGCATCATAGATCTCTAACATTGAACTGAAAAAAATTGCTTCAATTGACTCGAAACAGAACAGCTTCAGATGAACACATTGGTCAACTAGGGTGGACCAGCAACAAATTTGTGGAGGTGCAAGCTCCTAAGGCCTAAGACAAGTGTGAGGATGGAGTGGTTAGTTGTTGCCACAATTGGGCACTTTTGTAAATTATATTTTATGGAATAAGCTGCCTTTACTTTTAGTCTGGTCCAGCTTTGATAAACTTATGATTTTGTAAGAAAGATATTATATTCTGGGCCATTGTTAAATGATTTTCAATTATTATAGTTTCATAGAAAAATCATTTCATGATCATATCAAAGGGTTTTACCTTGGATGTGCACATCTGTTCTACTTTTAGTACTGGAAGACTTCTTTCTATAGGTACTTATTTCACTCGAATCTTTTTGTGAATGTTTTCTATGATGGTTGCAATCGTTCTCTAATCGGTGACGTGCATAAATATGTTCAAAGGACATTCTCTTTCAAATTTGTGTAGATGCAAATCCTTATTTCTTTATGTTGACTATTTTTAGTCTTGTTCATACTTGTGATACTGATGAAAGTAATACCGACTTGGGCATGGTGCAGATATCTCTTACACCCTTTAATGTTGCCAATATTTCTTTCTACCTTTTCGTCCTTGTCTCTCCCACTTTGGATACTGAGTGTATTTTATTTTTTGTACATTCACTGATTTTCCACCTCATTCTGCCTTTGCTGGATATTGTAATTGTCGTAAGAGAAATTGCCACTGCCCTTGCAGCTTAATAAGCTTGCTGACTTCAGTGACTTGGAGCTAAGAGATCTGATAATCCAGATACACAGTAGATCTGGTCAGGAATTCTGTGGTGGGTTTTCAAAAAACTTGGAAAACATGTAGTAGCTACCTTCAGATCTTGATGGTCCTGTGTTTCCTCTATCCAACTGTTTTACTAAAACATAAGCAATCTCACTTTGACTTAGTTGCAAAGGTTCTGATTGCTTGGGCTGAAGTTTTACCTTTTATCAATGATCTAATTTTGTCTGTCTTGACCTTAATGGTTAGTAGGAATTTAAAAGGCCTCTGTCTTTACAGTGTCTCTCCAAAATCGATGGATCAGTCTCTTGTTTTTGCTGAAGTTTACGTGCATTACATGTTACGTACATTGTAACCAAAGTCTCAAAGATTAAGCCATGCATGTGTAAATATGAAGTATCTTGTATCATGAACTTGTGAATAATCCATTAACCCAATAACCTTTCAGTTTATGGTACTCTGTTACTCAACTACCCATAGTAATCTTGAAGCTAATTTGTGCACCAAATCTCGACTTAATGGTATTGAAGAGCTAGGTCATATGGCCACCATAGATGCTGATTCTACATCTCCACTATAATCTTGGGTCACTCACAAACTCCTGTAAGTCCCTTGAATAACGTATTATGCGAGACTGCCTAGGAGAAAAACAATTGGTAGAGTTGAAAGTGAAAACATTGCTATTCCTAGGACCACGAATATACTTGAACCCATAGAGTAGCCCATGTTACCTTATCCTGCCAAAAGTAGCAACACCCTAAATTGAAGACAAATATATAGTGGTAATTTCGAATCATTTGTACTTTCTCTCTTCATTTCAATACAAGCAAGTTCGCTCTCTTATGGAATGGATATGAAATGTCCTTGCTCTCCATCTCTCCTCCTCTAACTCTCACGCTTTCTTTGTGTTTGCTAATTAAATTTATTAATTAGAATTCTCAAACCTTGTGGTTATGTCATGTTTCGTAATGTTATCTCATATTCCCTCCTAGCAGCATGTAGGTCTTCCCTCTCAAAAGAAAATTAAAATCTCATCTTTAACGACAGAAAATTAAGGGCTACACACTTTCCTAGGATTGAGAATTTTGATTAATATAATAATGCATTTATATATTGAAAAATTGCAAACTTGTTCTAAGAAACCTGAGAGACTTGTCTCATTGCCTATGAGTCTTGTTGTTGTTGTCATTTGTATGAGCAACGCTATTCCACACATAAAAAAGGGCTTCTCTCTCTCTCTCTCTCTCTCTCTCTCTCTCTCACACACACACACACACACACACACACACACACACACACACACACATTCTTGCTTTCTTTCTCCTTGCTATCGATAGGAACAAAGAGATCAAAGAAAGCACTGGCCTCAAGAGTATACTTAGCTTCAGGTGACATCAATGAGCCAATTCTTGTTGAGCATACAGTTTAGGGAAACTTTTCAAGTAATGGTGTTAAAGGATTATATTTTTTTCAACAACAAGGATCTTAAGCTTCTAGAACAATTATCTTCAAGAGTCTTCTGCATGTTCCGCCTTTCACTAATTGGTTAAAATTATACAAATGTCAGGAGCATATTATAAGAAGAGAGAGAGAAGAAATAGAAAAATAGGGGTGTCACCTCTCAAGCAAACTTGCTCTCAATAGAGCTACTAACACTAATGTATAATGACTTGTTATTAATAGTAGGTTGGCTGCCCAATTGCACTTTTTTCTAGTAAATCTAAGCCATCCAGAATTGAAGCTTATCCACTTATCTCCCTTGATCAAGATCAATGGTAACAAAGCAATCTTGAGTACTTTCAAGGTTCCACTTTTTTCCAACACTTTAGGTCAATAATAGAGAAGACATATATGAGCCTCCCTAAACACCCCTAATAGAGATTGGAGCTTTCATCTCAGCTAAATAGGCTTGGGATACCTTGCAAGCAATGTATGAATCCAAAAATACATGTAGGCTTCTCACTTTGAGAAATCAAATTCTCCAAAATTTTCAAACCAAAGAGAGAGTGCCCAAAACTGTGTGACTAATCAAAGAACAAGAAGAAATAGTGGAGTATTTGTTGGAGGGTCTGTGGATATTGAGGCAAACCTAATTAGATTATTCATTTATTAGCAATTTATAAATGAGAGTGATTTGGCACCCTGCGTGTGTAAGTCCCAACCGATGATCACATAGTTATATGATTAATTAGAAGTTAATAAAGGGACTTGAGGCCAAATTGTAGGAATGAAATGTTGCAGGGCCTATAGAAAAGAGGGTTCCCACCAATTTTCAAATTTGAATAATAATGGAGGTAGGATTTGGCCAAGGCCCTAAAATCCACTATAAATAGTGGTGATTTGTATGTAGTTCATTTCTTATGTTCATGTTCAATCAAGAAGGTGGAGACTTTACCAAATTGCCCTCAGATGTCCTGGCTCTTCTGTCTTGCTCTATCTCTCTCTCATATTTTCTTTGGATCTTTATGTTATTTGGATTTGCTAATTGTTGGGTTTGAATCTTGTTATACTTGTGTGTGTGTGTGTGTGTGTGTGTGTGAGAGAGAGAGAGAGAGAGAGAGAGAGAGAGAGAGAGAGAGAGAGAGAGAGAGAGAGAGAGAGAGAGAGAGAGAGAGAGAGAGAGAGAGAGAAGCTTGATCTTGTGGATTAGGGTTCGTGGATCATAGTGTTAGATGTTGAATCTCAAGCATGCGTATGAATTTGAATTATACTATGGCTCTCATGGAAACGAACTTCCGCGTGACATGTTAAAATCCTCTTCATTTCTTGATGCTGTGTAGGTGCTTAAGTCTAGGGTTGAAGGTGGATAGAAAAACCCACAATATTGTAGCAAAGATCTATGGATCATATAATGAGTACAATTAATGTGCCTACAATCACATGGGAGCTTGATCATGCTATAGATTTAGGATTGACTTAGCGAATAACCAATCAATGGCTATTCTTACCTATATTTGTCTAATTTGGTGAAGGTTTCTTGATGTCTTGGTTTCACCATCCTAAATTGATGTATCTGAATGGATTAGATGTTAGGATGCTATGATTGGCATATGACAATTTTGATATCAGAGCATTAGATCCTTTCCCCATCAGATTGAGTGGTTTTCTTGAAGTTTGATAAAATATCTTTTTACTAGATAGATAGTTTTCTTGATTTTTTAGTTTCCAAAAATTTTTGAGTCAAGTTTAGACCAATTAATCTTTTTTTATTGTATGGTTTGTTGTTCTAGATCAGTAGCCCTTCCTCTTAGCTTATGCCCGACTCAAAATGTGTGCCTTCATAATGGTGATCTCAACATGTCTCTGTGGATCGCAACTAAATTCATTTGATGTATTTGAATAGATTGGATGTTAGGATGCTATCACACGACAATTTTGGCATAAAAAAAAAAAAATTGCCTCCAAGAAGCTAAGAGAAAGGGCTACTGATTTAGAACAACAAACCATACAATAAGAAAAGATTAATTGGCCTAAATTGACTCAATTGTTTTTGGAAACTAAAAAATCAAGAAATCTATCTATCTAGTAAAAAGATATTCTATCAAACTTCAAGAAAACCACCAAATCTGATGGGGAAAGGATCTAAGAGTTCCCCCCAATTTTCAAATTCGAATAATAAGGGTTGTAGGATTTGAGGCCAAGGCCCTAAAATCCACTATAAGTAGTGGTGATTTGTATGTAGTTCATTTCTTATGTTCATGTTCAATCAAGAAGGTGGAGACTTTACCAAATTGCACTCGGATGTCCTTGCTCTTCTGGCTTGCTCTATCTCTCATGTTTTCTTTGGATCTTTATGTTATTTGAATTTGCTAGTTGTTGGGATTGAATCTTGTTATACTTTTGTCTATGTGTGTGTGTGTGTGTGTGAGAGAGAGAGAGAGAGAGAGAGAGAGAGAGAGAGAGAGAGAGAGAGAGAGAGAGAGAGAGAGAGAGAGAGAGAGAGAGAGAGAGAGAGAGAGAGAGAGAGAGAGAGAGAGAGAGAGAGAGAGAGAGAGAAGCTTGATCTTGGGGATTAGGATTAGTGGATCGTAGTGTTAGATGTTGAATCTTAAGCATGTGTATGAATTTTAATTATGCTATCGCTCTCCTGGGAACGAACCTCCACGTGACATGTTAGAATCATCTTCATTTTTTGATGCTTTGTAGGTGCTGAAGTCTAGGGTTGAATGCAGATAGGAAAACCCACTACAGTATTGTAGCAAATATCTATGGGTCATATAATGAGTACAATTCACGTGCCTACAATCACATGGGAGCTTGATCATGCTCTAGCTTTAGGATTGACTTAGTGAATAACCAATCAATGGCTATTCTTACCTATATTTGTCTAATTTGGTGACTCTTGAATTTGTTTCTTGATGTCTTGCTTTCACCATGCTAAATTGATGTATTTGAATGGATTAGATGTTAGGATGTTCTGATTTGCATATTGCAATTTTGATATCAGAGCATTCTAGAGGCCTACAATATTCCATTCCTACAATTTGGCCTCAAGTCCCTTTATTAAATTCTAATTCATCATATAACTATGTGATCATCACTTGGACTTACACGTGCAGGGTGCCAAATCCCTCTCACTTATTAATTGCTAATAAATGAATAACCTAATTAGGTTTTGTTGGAAAGAGGTGTTATGAAGATAGGTCTAATTCGAAAAGAAATGAACTCGAAAAGAAACGAATGAAAATAATTCGAGTTTCTAGAAAGAAATCTTTTCGTGAGTGACAGAATAAACTATCTTCCTCTTTCACAATGCATGACTACGCCTATCAATTTCAAACAAAACAATAGTGATAGAAATCACGTTTGATCTTATAGTAACTAATTTTGAAATCATCTGTACTATATTGATTATGTAGTAAGGCATTGAAATATCAAACAAATAATTGGTCGCGAATTATTTGTGAATTAGTCGCGAATCACAAGACAAATAATTAGTCACGAAGAAAATATAGAAACACATATATTTTGAGATGAAGCTGAACGCAATAAAGGATATTATTGATTCAGTATGAAAAAGAAACAGAAGTAAATGAGTACAATAAATTGCGGATCAGAGCCATGTACTCTAAGCAATTTCTGAGCGGCTAAAAGAAAGTCTGAATTAAGCACAATGTTGATAAGCGATAGCGCAACAACAATCTCCAAACAACTCTAAGAGACGAAAAATGCGACACTGTGGTAACACTCCATGTAATTCTGTAGACTGTGTAAAAACACTTGTAAAACTGCAGACTGTGTAAAGACATGGAAAAATCCGCAGAAATGGATAAACAACGGATGAAGATTATAACTGATTATTCGATCAATAAGAAGGATAATAATCCAACAGGTTTGCCTTGATATTAATAGACCCTCCAACAAATACTGTGAAGAATTGCCAAAAATTGGCAAATCTGGCTTGATAAAAAACCATGTAGAATAGTGTAAATTGTGTACACAAGTGGGTCCTGCACATGTGAGGCCATGATGCCACATGGAAAACCCATCCTAATGTAGGTTAGGTCAAGTCAAGAGAGTTGGTCATGTCTATTTGGTGGTCATCCCTACTTTATAGGACCTACACCTAAGTTTAAGGTGAAAATTTGACCAACTAGCTACCTACCAAGCATAACTCTAGGATCTAGGCTGGGGTTTCATTTTAGGGCAAGAAAGGTGAGTTAACTTCCTTATTACATGCTTAAAATCCACCTAACTTCAAGAAGGAAGTCAAATTTGCTATGTATTCCAAGCTCCCATAGTGAGAAGATAGAAAATTTTTGGAGCTCATTGGCAATCTCAAGCTAGTTCACTATGTACATTGAGTTTTTGTGATCCAAATGAAACCAAATCAATTTCTACTTGTTTCTCAGGTTGAAGGCCGTACTACAGCCTGTAGTACACACGTGTGGCTCGGATTTTGATGTTGATCAATGCTTTTGATTGTTAATGCTTGTTGTTTGTCAAATTGCCAATCTAGATCAACTTTTTTGTGTCTAGTTTTTTGATAGATTGTTAAGCAAGCATCCAATCACTCTTGTGGATCTTTTGTAGATCCATTTATGGTCCTAAAGTACAGTACTTTCACATGGTATAGATCCAAGTACAAGATCATAGGCCATTGATCTAATGCAAATCCATTTTTAGCAAGTTTTGGTGATTCAAGTGAATGGATGCTACTAATCTAAAATCCACTAGGTAGACACCTCTACCTACTCTCAAATATCAGCTCTAAACTTTCGAAAGGCACTACAAAAGTCCTTGGAGCCTTAAGCATCACAATCTACATTTCATGATCTTTCAAGCAAATGGGCACTTGGACTCTATGGATCAAAAACAAGATTTGTTCATGAACTAAAAGTGGATAGAGCTACACATCCTTTGAGAGTTCCATGTGAAACTAGAAAATTGTGACTTGACTATTTTTTTGGCCTAAACCCATGAGGGTGAGTTCTAGTTGCTCATTTGAATTTTCTCAGACTTTTATCACGTGTGTAGATGTCTAGGGAGGCTCATAGTCTTCTCTATTATTGGCCTAAAGTGTTGGAAAAAGGTGTAACCTTGAAAGTACTCAAGATTGCTTTGTTACCATTGATCTTGATCAAGGGAGATAAGTGGATAAGCTTCAATTTTGGATGGCTTAGATTTATTAGAAAAAAGTGCAATTGGGCGGCCAACCTACTATAAATAACAAGTCATTGTATATTAGTGTTAGTAGCTCTATTGAGAGCAAGTTTGCATGAGAGGTGGCACCCTCTATCTCTCTCTTTCTTTTTATAATGTGCTCCTGACATTTTTATAATTTTAACCAATTAGTGAAAGGTGAAACATGTAGAAGCCTTTTGAAGATAATTGTTCTAGAAGCTTAAGATAATTGTTGCTGAAAAAAATATAATTCTTTAACACCATTACTTGAAAAGTTTCCCTGAACTGTATGCTCAAGAAAAATTGGCTCATTGATGTTACCTGAAGCTGAGTATACTCTTGAGACCGGTGCTTTCTTTGATTTCTTTGTTCCTATCGATAACAAGGAGAAAGAAAGCAAGTGTGTGTGTGTGTGTGTGTGTGAGAGAGAGAGAGAGAGAGAGAGAGAGAGAGAGAGAGAGAGAGAGAGAGAGAGAGAGAGAGAGAGAGAGAGAGAGAGAGAGAGAGAGAGAGAGAGAGAGAGAGAGAGAGAGAGAGAGAGAGAGAGAGAGAGAGAGAGAGGAGCCCTTCTTAATGTGTGGAATAGTGTTGCTCATAGAAATGACGATAACAAGACTCATAGGCAATGAGACAAGTCTCTCAGGTTTCCTAGAACGAGTTCGCATTTTTTTAATATATAAATGCATTAAAATATTAATCAAAATTCTCAATCATAGGAAGGTGTGTAGCCCTTAATTTTCTCTCGTTAAAGATGAGATTTTAATTTTTCCTTGAGAGGGAAGACCTATATGCTGCTAGGAGGGAATATGAGATGACATTACAAAACATGACATAGGGGGCTGCCCTACCCTCTCCCCATATGTTGTGGCTGCAGGTTGAGGTGAAGGTCTCCTTCACCAATTCTATCTTCATTTCCCTCTATCGGTCACAACAGAAAAACTCAAATAACTTTTGATCTCAATAGAATATGAAAACTCACTCCGGTCAAAATGTGTATCAAATAATTGCACCCATTTTGTCTTTTCACATAAACAGATCTAACGGTTGGATTGTTCTCTACAAGCTCCAAAATTCTTGATCAAAAATCACTTTATTCTCACTTTTCAAACAGACTGGCCAGAAACACTTTTATCCAAATTTTTGTAACACATTATCATGCTCATTTTGTTTTTTTACATCAAAGAGATCTAATGGCTAGACTCTTTTTAAAATTACTCCCGCACTTTGATAACCCTAAAAAAGCCTCTCTCTCTCCCCCCTCTTCTTGCTTGCTTGTGTGTGTGTGTGTGTGTGTGAGAGAGAGAGAGAGAGAGAGAGAGAGAGAGAGAGAGAGAGAGAGAGAGAGAGAGAGAGAGAGAGAGAGAGAGAGAGAGAGAGAGAGAGAGAGAGAGAGAGAGAGAGAGAGAGAGAGAGAGAGAGAGAGAGAGAGAGAGAGAGAGAGAGAGAGACAAGACTGCACTTAGTTCCTCTTGACAAAACAAGACTGAAGTTCTTTGAAGCCTTTATTCATAATCCAACAAGGTAAAATACAGTTGAAAAGTAAAATACAGTACTAGAAAACACCATAAAGCATAACCACTTTATAGACGTCCAGTTGATACATGCCACCATCCCACAAAACAAAATTGCTCAGGTTAGTATAGTGAGGAAGATAGGTGTTGTAGCTGAACGACAGTTGTTATTCATGTCCAAAAGAAGTTATACTACTTAACAGCTTTGAATAGCATTTTAAGGCCTAGTCCAGTCTTCCCAAGCACGTGATGTTTTAGCGATAGGCCAAGCCGTTATATCACCGTATCAGGGCGAGTGCCATACTAATTAGCTTATGGGCAGTTGGTCCATATAAGTTCATTTTGTGCCTTGAAGAGTATGAAAAGTTTTAACCGTTTAGAGTTTTACTTAGCCAAAAGACCTGGTGTGAACACGTGTGCTGGTATCAGAGCAAATCCATGCTATACTGACCCAAGTGACCCTTACAGAGTAAGGTATGTCATGCACTACTATCCATACTCTTGAGCATATCCATGCTTTCCAATTGTATCTCACCAAGGGTCTAAAGTGACACTTGATAGGGTAGGGTAAGGTAGTACCATGATCGTTATATAGGAATCACATAACGACCATGGTATGTGGTGTCGTCAAACTTGGGGATGATCGGCAACGGAAGCTTGAAGCTTTGAGTGTAGGCGAGTAGGATCGAAAACACAACAGTTAGCAGCAAAAATATTCAAGATGAATCATTCATACAAATTTCGCAAATGAACAATATAGTAGTGAAACAGAAAAATCATGTGGAAACTTGCTCCACACATGTGAAATGTACTCACAAACATAAAATGATAAAATAACCAAGATAGATTTTTGACAGTTTTTCAAACTCGTTTGTAACGAAGTTTTAAATTAGTTAAGTTTGATGTATGTTGGGCGGCTTGCTTGGAGGGAAGTCACCCACATCGGGACCCCCGGCCTGGCATGGCGCCAGGTTGGATCTCAATGTTGGTTTCCCGAACTTCAAGTTGTTTAAGTCTGATCGTTGTTGGGGAGTTGGCTGCTTGTATGTCAAGTGGGTTTGGACGACAAGAGTTGAAAGCCGGAAAGCTAGATCGTGCTCTCGGCTCCCTTTGGGATGCCTGCGCAACCAGGCCCCATACATGCATCCTCCTCCCCACTTTTTAGTTCAAAAAAGTGTATGCATGCGTGAGGGAAGGAGGAAGCACCATATGCATGCCCCCCCCACCCCCCACCCCCCATACATATGTGCACCACATGCGCACAAATAGTTTTATATATTACTAGTTGCTTGTGTCCGTCGATGACGAGCAATGGGCACTTAACCCACAAAAAGTGTATATATATGTTTGGAGGCTGTGTTTTTATACCATTTTTTGAAAAGCTATTTAGCTGTTCCTTTTGCAAATGGGTGACATTTTTTGCCGGCAAAGCGTGACATTTTTGCCGGCAAAAGCATGACATTTTTTACGGCACCTCTCACATCCTCTCTCTAAAGTAGTTTTATACTATATATATATATATATATATATATATATATATATATATATATAGCATTGCATCATTGATGTGTAGTAGCTTGTGCTTCATGTATGCTTGGGCATCACTTGATGTACAGTGTAAAATTGTACAAATTCATCTAGTATATCTAGTGTGAGCAAGGTGCATCACTTAGCAAAATCAAAATTACCTACCATTCTTATCTTTAGAAATATGTGCTTAAATACATATTCAACAAAAAAAACCATCAATGTGGCAAGACATTTGAGGTATATTACAATGTTCTTGTTCTTTCAAAATTTTCAATAGAATCATCTCGTATAAAAAGAACGGCCATAATATGAACATTGAAAGAGCCATGACCTTTCATGGAGATGTATCATGACATATAAGTTGGAGGAGCACATTACAGCCCATAAAATGTCAAATAGTGTGGGCCACAAAAAAAAAAAAAAAAACCTCCCAAACAAAATGCAACCGTACAAGAATTTTTTTGGCTAGAAAGGAGTGTTTAGTGGCCATGTCATGAGGTTTAATGGATGTACAATTATGACTCGACATGAAACCCCTGTCATGTTGTGTGGTAGAAAGGCGATTAAAAAATGGATTGCCCAATATTTCATTTGTGAAAGGCTCTCAAATAAACTTACAAGAGTGGATGGCTAAGACCCACAATAATAATCAATCCTAATTTGGTCCTAAGAATATCATTGGTTGTACCTTTCAACTCTGAAAATACAAAGTCCTCATGAATGAAGTCCAAAAATATGGATTCCTCTTGGACATAACGACATAACCTAAAATTGTCATCTTAAAATGAGGTCTATCTACGTAGCATAGCTTTAAGTTACAATTTTTGCAACATACATTAAGCTTGATAATGTGTGTTCATCGATATATTACGAGTCACATTTTTTGCACCATACATTATGCTAGATAATGTGTGTTTATCAACATATTACAAGGCACATTTTTTGCACCATACACTAAGCTAGATAATGTGTTTTTTTCAACATAACATAAGATTCAATGATTCATTTTGTCATCTTGTAATCGAAGATTATCCTTGGTTCCAAGCTTTCCAGCTTGGAAGTTTTATATCAGAGTTCAATGCTCTATGGAGGAGGAGAGTATCCCTCACCTTGGCAGGGGGGTAGGAAGGGCACCACACTCATCCAACTGTGTAGAATACACTATGAAAATGAATACATAATCATATCACTTTTTGGTGCTCCTATAGTGTTGGATGAGCATGGGGCTCTGCTATCACTCTCGGTGCGATTGACATATAAATTCATCCGCGATATGAACTAGATAATATGTGATGAGCTGGCAGATGGCTCTGAACACCCATCATAGTATATAAATCATAAAACAAGGAGATCTTTTGTAGCAATCACAAGTCGACAAAGGCTATTGAGGATAGTGTTCCTTTTATAAAACAAGTAGCTACCTTTTTTAATCAATGTTAATAAACCAAAGTTGTGAGTGCCATGTGAGTGTGGGTATATCGTTTGTTTTAGTCGGCCAATATAGGTCAATAAATTTTTTAAAAAGCCAAATATAGTTACCAGATACATAGATATGTAAACATTTCCTAAGCTGATACGCCTGCCAATTATAAATATTGGTGAAGATCTCGATATTCCAAAACTCCTGAGGGAATATCAATGAGGAATAAAGCCAGTGATCAACTAGCTATCAACACGTGTATTAGCCGCCTCTATATTTGCAGTTCTCAATAACGAAGGATTCTCTTGAGGGTAGTCTAGTTTGAGTGTTGATACCCATCCTATCTTCTAGCAACCCAACATTGAGATAGACCTAGAGAATAAAGCCATTTCTCCATTAGCTATCAACACGTCTATTAGCCGATTCTATGTTTGAAGTTCTCAATAACTAATGATTCTCTAAGAAAAATATACCCTCTTGAGGGTAGTCTAGTTCGAATGTTGATACCCATCGTGTCTTCTAGCAGCCCACGTTGAGATAGACCTAGAAAAAAGTGGCATGCTATTTGTGAGATATTATCAGTTTTCACTGTAGTTGATAAACACTTAGATATTGGTATAATATAATAGAAGGTGGCTTTTCAGCTCACACTCTTTTGCTAAGCTCATTTGCCATCGCCATCACCATTGCATCTTCTTGATCTTCACAGCTTGCGAGCAGCCAGATCAGCTCTCAATTTTAGTTGGATCGATCGCAGATGCAACTTGGACTTGTGGGTTCATGCTACTTTTCACTGATATGGTGAATTAGCTCTTTGTAGCCAAGCCGGCTGCGGTACTTTTCTGTGGCTGATCAAGCATCTGCTCATCAGGTAGTGCCTTCCATGCAAACGGCTCTATCACTAAGGGACCCATTTTCTGATCCAAAGGCCATGCTGCTTCTCTTTTGCAAAAGATATAGACTGTAGTGTTTTGGAGCAGAACTATAGCGGGCATGAAATCTGTAGTATTAGGCTGATCAACGCCGGCTTCGGATAGATCAACAAAAGTGAAAGAGCATTGGCATTGAGGGCACAGATTCGTCCTCTTTTTCTTGTCAGATTGATTCTGTGACTGACAGTGCAAGCTTTGACTTACGTAGTGATTGTTTTTATACACCAGAGCATTTATCCTCATCCACTCTTTGATCATTTCAAAGTTAGCTTCTGCCCATTTATTAATTTGCTATTGCATGCACTCCATGTTAGTTTTTTATTTTGCGTTTTAGATTCTATATCTATGGATTTGAGTGCTGTTAGAAATGAATTTCCAGATTCAAAGCTTCCAAGCGTGGCTTTTCTGGCTTCACATGCAAATTTGGTTCGTGAACATTTTGCAGATGTCGCATATTACTACCGTTATCAATTTTCAAGAGGTAAATATTGGGACTAGATATCTTACCAATTGAAGCAGTGGGCGTGCTGTAGTACTTGAAAGGATGCGATTTTTATACATTTCTATGTATGTATGCTCTACACCATCATCATAGTAGTCTGAATGTTAGATCTTTGCAGGAGTTCATTCAAACGTCAAGAGGATCCAAACTTTACACCTGCAGATGGCTGCCAGCAGATAAAGAAATCAAGGGATTAGTATTTCTCTGCCACGGTACTATAGTTGAATCAATGAACCATTTGCTTTTCAGATGATCAATTTTTAAACGATTGCCTTTATTTGCATTTATAGGTCTCTTCCTACATTCCCTACTCTGATCCAATAACCGATTTCTGCTCTTTTCATAAGTTTCGCTTTCATTCTCTTACAGGATATGGAGCGGAGTGCAGCATATTCATGAAAGGTAGAGTCTGTTTACATAGTCAAACTGGTTGTTCCCCACTAGTAATAATCACCGACAATGTAAGCATGTCAAAAGATATGGAGCTCTTAAGACAAGAGTGAAGCAGCAATTGTGTAATGGGATGATTCATGATGCAGGAAGTGGAGACAATCTGGCTAGAGCAGGCTACAGTGTCTATGGGATCGATCATCAGGGACACGGAAAATCTGATGGACTAAGATGCTACATCACCAAGTTTGAAGACCTGGTTGATGATTGCATCGCGTTCTTCAATTCTGTTAAAGGTGACATTTTTATTTGATTTCTTGCCATACAACTCTGAATGAAACTACAAACTTAAGCCTAGAACAGATCCGGTTTTGGGTTGAAAAAGATGGTAGGAGGAGTCATTCACTTGGCTGATGCATACATGTATATTGGGTTTTTGCAGAAAAAATAGAAAATAAAAACAAGCCTGCTTTTTTGCTTGGAGAATCCATGGGGGGATGCATAGCTCTCTTGATCTCACTGAAGGAGCCCAATGCTTGGGATGGAGCCATTTTGGTTGCCCCCATGTGTAAAGTAGGTTTTTCTACGATTAGAGTTTGTGCATGTGAATTGATTTAATTTCAATTGAGTGTATTTGTTTCAAAGAGGTTTTTTCTTGTGCGACTGAACGTTTTGAGAATGAAAAACCAATTATTAATTGGTTCACGATGAATTTCTTTTGTAAGATGAATCTTATTGTAGATGAGCTAATGGGTTGTTTTATTATAGATTTCTGAAAAGGTGAAACCACCTGTCATTGTTATGAAGACACTATCTGCACTGTCTCCCCTCATTGGATCATGGAAGATTGTTCCCAGCAGGAATGTGATTGATGCAGCATTTAAAGTTCTAACAAAGAGAGCACAGGTGATTCAACAACACAAAATAATTGCACTATTTATCTCATTATATTGTTTTGAAAATGAGATGCTCATTCTTGCTCATTAATTAGATAGGTTCGAGCGAATCCTTATACATATCAAGGCAAGCCAAGGGTGAAGACTGCACTAGAGTTGCTCAATGCAAGCCAGAAACTAGAAAAGAACCTTCATGAGGTAAGGGAAATGCTAACAATGTCCAGCATCAGTGATCATTCCAACAACTTTAAATTTCTCAAGTGTTATCCCTATTTTCTCTAATGTTCAAAGATTTCACATAGAAATTTTTGCTGTTTGCTCAAGTTGGTGACGTGGGATTGTCACAGATAACAATTCCTTTCCTAGTTTTGCATGGAGAGGCTGACACAGTGACTGATCCTGAGGTCAGTCAGGCCCTCTACGATTCTGCTAAAAGTTCAGACAAGACCTTTACGTTATACCCAGAATTGTGGCACAGTTTGCTATATGGAGAGACAGATGAAGACATAGATCGGGTGCTTTTTGACATCATCTCATGGTTAGATGAGAGAACTTCAAGAGAGATCCTAAAAGCTACTATGAATATGCATGAAACAATATCGAAAGGACTCCAAGATATATCATCAACTCTCTAGAGTTCAGGCACTGAGTTGAACAGCATAAATATTCTTGTTGCATGGTGTGATCAACAAGTGCAACTACATGATGATACATGTGCATGATTAAACAACACCTACATGAGACAAAAAATGAGACATATATTCACTATTTCTTTAATGAAAGCCATCATCTCTATTAACTCAACAGAATTAGCTATAGAGGCTTTAGATCTTTGTAAGAATGGATAATTCTCCATATAGTTTGTCTATTCTTAGAAAAGAACTATTAATTATCATTGTTTGGCTAGAAGCATAAGTGTAGGATTAAGTCTGGTTTTAATTTATAGTGATATGAACCTTGATATTCAGCCTTGGAAACATGTAGACATCTAGTTATAAAGCCACTACACCAAGTAGCGAGTGGAGCAACTAGATGCAAGAGTAGTCCAAGTAGATAAATATTGGATAAATAGGAAAAATTAGTGGATTGAATAAATAGCAAATAGTGGACAAATGAACTTATTTCAGTCAAACGGTAGATCTTTTTATTAGGAAGTACATGTACAAGAAAGACTTTGGTTCAATGAGAAAAATGCTATGTGTTTCATATTTTTTTACACAAGTTTTTTCTAGGTGCTCTATTCTTTACTTTTCAAACCTTTCTTGGAGTCACATTATCTCTATAGTTCCAGTGGTAGCTTGCTTGATCTAGATACGGCCGCTTCCTAGTTTGCTTGTTTGTCACATCATTAGACAAGTTTCAAGATGCAAAAGGTCATGGCCCTATAAGAGATGCTATGTAGGGGAGAGAAGTCATTAGAATGCCAATATGGAGAACAATTTTTGTCTATCCACTCCATTCCAATGCTTTACCACTCTCGTTACTAATGATTAATTGAGCGCCATGCATTCTACCTTTTGGATTCAAAAGTAAGTGCAATAACCAAGCAAAGTTTTGCTCCATAAGAACGTGTCTCTTGCTTCAATTTGCATAGTATTGTTATTTTATTTTTATTTTTATTGAATTTTTAGTGTTCTTAGCTTTGATTCTTTATAAGTGCATTTTAGCATGAATCTTTTTGAAGAATATACTCCAATAATCGAAAGAAATGCAAAATGATGTACAATATCTACTAGTGAATGTGCCACAATACTGACAAGGAAAATAGTTTGATTCATGGATGGATGGTAGTTTGTAACTTGTAGATTTGTTATCAATAAAACTGCACCTTGAATTGTGTTCAATCACTTGGTTCATCTTATTTCTATCATGGACAAAATGGTATATTAGGATATTGTGAAAAGTTATGAATGTATGGTAGTATCCTTTAAAGAACAAGAATTCATTGCTTAGAGAATATGATCAGCTGGATATTTTCAAAACTTTGTTGGAAAAAAAAAATCTCATTAGAAATGTTTATTCAAGAGAATGAAGTTTTGGAAAAGAATTATAAATTATTACAACAATATATAAGCAGAACAACATTGATAAAATGGAAGAAGTATTGAATTCCTTCAATGATCTTTACTATAGTACTTACAATTATCGAAAGATGTGGATTTGTTAGGTCAATAGATCAAAAGCAATAAATGAAAATCAAAATTTCCCAAAATACCCTTTAATTAACCAGTGGCCTACTTTTCCCATATTATGAATAGGTACTCAAACATACTACTGGCAATCAGATCTTTACAGTCCTAGAATTCTCTTTTTGAAATTATTGATGTCCCATACAACCAACTCTTCCTTCCAGATAATCCTTAACCGCCATATTTGATAATCCATAATTTAATTAATTCATCTGGATTTCCTATACTAGGTATAGGCCCATATCATTATAACCAAACACTGGAGAATCAATAAATTTTATTTCCTAATGGATAATAATCCATTTACAAAAGGATGATCCAACCATAAGGCACATGGATTACCATCACATTTTAAGTGTTTCTGGTTAGTAAAAGCTTTATCAATCAAGGATCCACATCCCTAAAAAAAAACTGTTAACTATACTAACAACTTGAATGGAATTCATACATCAAACAAAAATTCAACTAAATGAAATCCACTAATCAACTTTACTATGGAATTACTCCATAACTGGTATTATGCATCTTTTTCCATAGGGAATATCAAGAAATCCAAAACACATAACTCAAACTTATTTACTAACTCAGGTGTCCATTATTCTCCCACCCTTACATTTTTTGGTCCCCTGAAAAAATCATCAAGTAAGGTACAAGAATTTTCCGTAAACACATAGTAAATGATAACCAATTTTCCCTTTTCATTTTACTGGTTTTAGTATTACTCCGTCAAAGTCGGCTAATTATAATGTAACTAATAAAATTATATAAATGAAAAATAAAAAATTTGGATCTCGGTACTTCTTTTATAGTATTCAACAAAAATCCTTGAATTGAATATAGAACTACTTCCATTTAACTATTCATGTTCCAGTAATTCAACCAAATTCTGCTTTGACAAGTATCTTACCAAAACTTTGATTTACCCACCCCCATGACCGAAATCATTGTGAGTGCCCTAACAATTGATGAGAATGAGAATGTTGATATGCTCTGATCCCACTGATGGGAGAAAAAATCGTGAAACGGTCGTGAAACAGTCGCAACCATGACTCAATCTCGATTCATCGCGACTCGGATGGAGTTCAGATGTGGTCGCTGGATACTGCCAGCTAAATCACTCCTACAGTCCTCCAGAGTGTAGTCAGGCACTGCTGATCTACAATTATAAATCAATACAGCATTCCACAAATTCAACCAATGTGCGAAATTGAAATGAATGGGAGAATCAGACACACGAATAATAGCAAAAACATTTGCATTCGAGATCATACAACATAAAAAAATGTGCACAATGGCTACAAGATCATCTATTGAAAATTCTTTGATTATTCAAGCACTGCATGTAGATCCACGTAGTGCGTTGGTGTGAGAGAAATACAGTTCTCTCACAAGTGGATGTCTCACTTACTAGCAGACTTGTGGATCTCTATGGATCTTGATCACAGAACTTGTCTTGCACGCAAGTGGACTTCTTGTCTGTATTTCGTCTTGATTGCTTACTAGCATCAGACTACTTCATCTGTATGTTCTGTTCTGTAGATGTCAAGTATCATCCAGTAAGTATATAGTTGCTTTATGTAACTTTTAAGATTAGAGTGATTAACCATCTAAAACTAATCAGGAGATTACAAGAGTGGCGGATTAGCCATGACCTAGATTGTATCTACTGACGTCATGCCATCAGATCAGGTTCCTGTACTTTTGAGTACTTGCATGACTTTCCTGGTACTCTTTGGAGCGTGAGGGCAGTGAAAATTTTGCGACATTTTTCGTGTCACGTCTTTGGTTTTTTCTCCGTCGTCTGACTTTCTCGTGTTTAACGCAAAAGATTCTCATTCACGAATCTTTTGTGTTTGTGTCTATTCGTCAGGTGTTCACAAAACTTTCGTGCTTCGTGTTTCTTGACTTTCATGTTCGCAAACATCTTCATCAGGCAGAGGGCTGAAAACTAGAATATCTTTGAAATCAGAAACGTTTTGTTTCTTCAGCTCCCTCTCAAAGTATGATAGCTTTACGATCCCGAGACTGCTCCTCTGTCTCTCAAAGAGTCTTTTATCTAGCACTTTGGTGAAGATGTCAGCAACCATGTCTTTTGTTCCGATGAAGGTGGTCTGTAGCATATTCTTTTCAATTAGATCCCTAATCAAGTGATACTTGATCACGATGTGCTTTGTTCTGGAATGGAGCACGAGATCTTTCGTCAGGTGTATTGCAGAGGTGTTGTCCATCTGCAAGACCAGAGGCTCATTCCTTGTTTCATCCAATTCGTCCAGGAACTGCCTTAGCCAGATTATCTTGTTGGCCATCTTTGCTGCTGCAACGTGCTCTACTTCACAGGATGATTGGGCTACAACGGTCTGCTTCTTGTTGACCCAGAGAATTGCTGCTCCTGATGCGATGGTGCATCCTCTTGAGATGCTTTTACAATTGTCCTTGAGAGATGCCCAACTAGCATCGCTGTAGGAAAGTATCCTGAAACCTGCATCATGACAATAACACAAGCCATAATCCCTCGTTAATTGAATATATTGCAAAATGCGTTTTGCAATCTTCCAATGTGTTGAGCTTGGATTCGTGCAGAATTGGCTCATCCTGAACACTACATAAGCAATATCAGGGCATGTGTTGTCGGCAAGGTACATCAGTGATCCTATCAGCTTCTTGTAAGGTGTGAGTTGCATCTATTCTCTCTCTTCCTCAGTCTTCGGACAATCATCATTTGTCAGCACCATCCCTACGAGCATTGGAGTATTCGCTCCTTTGCAGTTCAACATCGCAAAGTCCTCTAGGATCTTCTGGGTGTATCTGGATTGGTGAAGGTATAACCTACTTCCCTCATAGTCCCTTTCAATTTTTAAGCCTAAATAGCATCTGGCATCTTCTAGATCCACTATCTCAAAGTGTTTCGAGATGTCAGTTTTCACTTCAGCAATTAGCTGCTCACTCTTGCAAAGTATCAAAGTGTCATCCACATATACAGCCACAATGATGATCTGCCCATCTATAACTCTGACATAAACATTGGAATCAGCCAACATAGGCTTGAATCCTAATGATTTTAGGGTTTGATCTTTCTTCTTGTACCATTGTCGGACTGATTGTTTCAGACTGTAGATGCTTCTATGCATTCTGCATGCATAGTCAGGAAGTGAATTCGAGACGAATCCTAGGGGTTGATCCATATAGACTTCTTCATCTAGTTCACCATGCAAGAAGGCCATCTTCTCATCCACAACGTGGATCCTGAGGTCATAAGCTGCTACATATGCAAATAACAGACATAGGGATGAATGTTTGATGATAAGAGAGAAGGTTTCAGAGTAGTCAATACCATATCTCTGAGAAAATCCCTTCGCTACCAGTCTTGTCTTGTATTTCATGATGTTCCCATCTGGTCCGTATTTGAGGTTGAAAATCCATTTGCAGTTGACAGTCTTGTGCTTATGTAGTAATGGCTCCAACGTCCATACCTGGTTCTTCCTCATGGATTCCATGTCTTCCTTCATGGCTTGGATCCATTTGTCCTTTTCTGGACTTTCAACTGCTTTCTCAAATGTCTGTGGTTTGCCACTGAATCCACAGAACTCTTCTGATGTGGAAGCTAAGCTGCCTGGCACATATCTTGCTGGTGCTCTTCATGGTCTTGTCGACCTTCTAGGAGATCCTCCTGGGACAGCAATGCCTTTGCCTTTGTTTCCCCTGTTCGGTCCGGAACCATCTTGGTTTACATGAACTGTAGCAGTATGCTGCCTCTCGAATTTTTCTTCTTCTGATTCGTCACTCAAACGACTCAAAAATCTTCGTTTTCGTGTTCATCCTCTACTCCCTCTGTCATTGGCGGCAGGTCATAGTATTGTCTCTCCAAAACTTCGTAGCTGACAGGATCGTCATTGGCCATTGTCCTGCTCTCATCAAATCTGACATCTCTCACTATTTTCATAGTGTTCGTGTCTGGCATGTAGACTCTGTAGTATGACGAATTGTTGTCATAACCTACCACAAATCCCTGTTTGGCTTTCTCATCAAGCTTATTTCGAAGCTTATCTAGAATATGTGCATAAGCTGCACAGCCAAAGATTCTGACGTGAGTCAGGTTGGGCTTTATACCCCACCATAGCTCGTGTGGTGTCGTGTGAGGGACACTAGACTTACCTGTTTTGTTCTGGATGTATGCGGCTGTAGCTACTGGCCCACAGTACCCTTGGAGCTTTCGAGTAGGCCATCATATGGCTGCTTCTAGCAGGGTCCTATTCTTTCTTTCTACAACACCATTGTGCTGCGGTGTGTAGGCTGCAATCCTTCTGTGAATGATGCCACGATCATTGCAGAAGTCAGTGAAGCGATTCGAGATGTATTCGCCACCTTGATCTATCCTAATCTGCTTAACCTTGTACAACCTATACATCTTTCAGCCCAATTTACATATTCTGTGAATTTGTCAAGCACTTCAGATTTATTCTGAATAAAATATACTCTGACAAATTTACTATAGTCATCAATGAGGGTTATATAGTACTTTGAACCTCCTATTGAGATCACATTGAATGGTCCGCAGATGCCAGAATGCACTAACTCCAGAATCTTAGTCGTTCTGTAGGAGTCTTTGATGAATGGAGTGCATGACATCTTGCCTTTCAAACATGCATCACAGGTGGTTGAACTGGTTGCATTCGAGATGCTGACCCTTGTTATCTCTCCATGATGGCTTGCTTGATAAAGTGCCATTAAGTTCATGTGGCAGAGTCTTCTATGCCACAGAGTGTATGGCTGGTCATCATGAGTCTGATGCATTTGATCTGCAAGTAGGCATACCTTTAGATGATATAGGTTTCCTTTCCTTCTGCCTTGAGTGATCAATGTACTGGTACTGGCATTAATCACGTTGCATGCTTTGTTAAAAAATGTCACACACATCCCTGCATCTGCTATTCTTGCTACAAAAAGCAAGTCTTGTTGCAGAGTAGGCACGAACAGAACGTCTTTGAGTCGTCTGTCTCTACCGTTGGTGTTGAGCCATAGTGAATCAATACCGTTCACTTGATGTTTAGATCCATCTCCAAGAACTATGAATCTTGAAGGATCTGCACTTATGAAATCAGACATTATTCATCTTGATGTCATGAAGTGTGAGGTGGCTCTTGATTCTAGGATCACCTCATGTGTGTCAGATGTTGATGTTGCACACACGTCGCGGTCGAACAATTTCTGTTCATTCTTTCTTCGCCCATTTTTGAGCTCTCGGGCTCCTCAACATAGGATGAACTGTTGTTGTTCTCCTGTCTGTTCTGTGTTGATTTGTTCTTCAGGTTCTGGCAGCAATCCACAACTGTGTGACCTTCTTGTGGCAGTGAATACACTCAATCTTGGGATTGAGCCAACATGTATCAACTGTGTGCCCATCTCTTCTGCATCTCATGCAAGTCTTCTTGTTTGCACCTCTCCCTTTGCTCTTCCAATTGCTTTTACTTGTTCCCTCTGCTTGCTGATCACGATCCTGTCTCTGATTCGACTCCCTCTTAGGCTTAAATTGTTTCTTAGATTTTTCTTTGTTGTCGTAGAGGGCCTGGTCAGAACTATCTTTGTGATCAAGATGTTCTCTGGCCTCGACTTCCTCTTGAATCTCGACAATCGCCTTGTCGAGGTTCATGGTAGGATCTTTCACGAGCCGGGTTCTTGTCATTTGGAATGATCTGGGTAAGACTTTCAGTAGGTACGTGAGCTGCTTCTCAGCTAACACTACATTCTCTATTGTTGTCTGTCGAAAAAAGACTGCCCGAGTTTAACTAACTGAAGTTAAACTAACTTGCATGGATGATTCAACTAACTGAAGTTATTAATCATTTTGTACATCATCAATCGTTTTGTATCTTGGATGTTCATTATCAATTGTTTTGTATCTTGCACTGTTATGCAATGGCAGCTTGCAATCGTAGACCGCGTAGTGCAATCAATTAGGTCACTATTTGTAATGAAAGGGATTCTGAAGGTATGGATACCATGCACATACAGAAAGTTTCAATGGGTTGTGATGCATCCCTCATCAAAAGGTGCATTTTGCAAAAGAAAGAAATCAAATATGGATTACAGAGACTTTTGGAAAGGAAGAATTTTAGAGTTCAAAGTTTCAAAGGGAGGTCAATCCATTTCAAAAGTCTTGATTCAACATGTGTATATGCACAATGAAGTTATGGTGGAGGATGTCAATCTTGTAGATCGACTCAAATGCAATTGTATGTGATGCAACTTATGCTGGTTTTTCTATGTTAATGATCCACATTCATTATTGTGATATATTTGTGTTAAAATAGAATATTGTCTTTTGCAGACTTGTATCCATCGAGCATAAGTGAATGGAAACCAATACAATCACTTGCAAGCATCATAGACGTCATTCATTCTGATATCGGTTTACTCCAGTAAAGCATCGTCCTTCAAAGTCACTTTTGGATTCTGGCATTTTTTTTATTACGATTCTCTTTACATACCATGCAAAAATGGTTTGAATGGCAAACTAGAAACTCTACCTCTACCACATTTTTTAAGTGAGGAATGGGTTCCCCCCATTCTACCATAGCAGAAAGTTTTAGATCAAAGTTTTTTATGGACATTCAAAACTGCATGAAATATAGCACAGGTTCAAAAACCAATAGACTATATTGGTATTTACCATTTGCAAGTTTTGTAGATTTTTTTGCTAGATGTAATGTTCGTAAAACAACTACAATGTTCATTGCTAAGGATTTAACTGATGCAATGATATCAGAACTCCTTGATGATCATTGGGATGTGAAAACTGATGGCAACATTCAATGTAGGGCTAAGAAATCATCCATGATATTTTGATATCATATAGAAAAACAAATGCTTTCTTTTATGTTTTATTATAGAATATGGATTAGAGATAAAAATGAATGGAAAGCATTGGATCAAGACTTTACAGTGAACCATCAAGAGCAAATGCAAATAGAGGTGAAGCAAAATGAGGTTGTTATTGCGACAATTGAAGTGGAGGAGGACTGGAGTCTAAAATATATACGATCGAAAATTACAGTGCTCCAATTTGACATACCTCAAAACTATGGTTTTCGAGTAAATGGAAGAATGGTACGTTTTTGTATTAGATAGTCTGTTATATAATTGTTATACTATTATTTATTAACAATGATTTATTGATAGATCATTTGCAATGTTAATGCAGATTAGGGCAAGGCAAGAAGATCATATCCCATGCAAAGATTTATTGGCAAGCTTAGAAATTGTCGAAACAAATTAAAGCTTTGATGAATTAGTAAATCTACAATATTGGTGAGCTTAACTTTCTTTGTGAAATTTTAGATTGCTAACTTTTGGCTCCTTTTATATTAACCCACATTGTTTATTGATAAATGTAATTCCATTGTTTTCATGTGCAGGTTCAAGAAAAGTGAAATGAAGAATTGAAATAGCAACAATAGAATATCAAGTGATGGAAATAGCAACAATCGAATATCAAAAGACCCGAAAGGATCATCATTTGTACACATTGAATGTAAATTTTTGAAGTACATATTTTTGTATTGGCCTTTCAATAAGACCATTTATCTATTTTTCTATATAAATTTCTTTTCCATGAGCTCTTTCAAGTGTAAGCTCCCCAGCTTCTTGATCCATTGTCACCGATGTTGCATTAGAGAGAAAAATCTTAAGCATCTCTTGTCGAAATTCAAATATGTCATTTTGTGTGAATTTCGGATAGGTGAACTGCAAATCATCAACAATAGACAAGTTAGATGAATACACAAAAGTAAAAAAATCATATAAACGAAGCATTTTACATTTTTAATGGCATACTAGCCACAGCTGCATGAGTCAACTTGCTGAGAGGACTGAGAATCAAAATACAGAATGTTAGTTTCACATTTTTTTATATGGCAATTTGCATCACGAAAAAGACTAACTAAAAAATTGGTTACATGTGCGTCTATTATCTCTATGTGCCTTGCTACACACATTCAATTGCAGTCACGCACCATCTGACATCCACGGACAAAGACCTTGTCACATCCCTCACTATTTGGTTGAAGTGAGCTTTCAGTATCAGAAGGTTGGTGGACTTCTATAACCTCCTGATATCTTTGAGCCATGGGCGGGGATTTCTGCCAGTTCCCCTAGCATGAGGTCGAGCAGCTGCAGGATGCAAGGATGATGTGGCTTGACCAGCAGAGGGGATAGTAGACTTTGGACGCACAGTCTGTTTAGTCCTTGCCATTGCTTCTGATATCGCAGGCACGCGACTAGGTCGTAGATGAGTTACTCAAACGCATATCCTCGCGCGGCTCCGATATCAGCCCCATAGATTCCAATATCGCAGCGGTGCGAGAAGCAACCAGAATTCTCAGAAATACTGTTGATGGTCGCGCGGCTCCGATATCGAGTTTCCGTGAGAGAGAGCAAGGAACGATTCAGGAATCTGGTAGCCAAATGGTTTTCATTCGCGGTTTTTGGGTTTTTTAGAGAGAGATTTTTTGTGCATTAAATGTAAAAGCTCCACGTGCCAATTTCTGATTGGTGTGTCCTATTAATGATTGCTCCACACGTGCAAATACACGTGTCATATTTTCAACCACACACGTGCCAAATTCTGATTCGTGTGTTTTATTAATAATTCTTCCACACGTGCAGATACACGTGTCCTCTTTTCAACCACCCATGTGTCACCTATGGATTTGGCCAAAATTTTACATAAATGCTTCGTACGCATTACAAGACTTGACGTATCTCTGAAGTGTCGCATATCTAACGATGATTTTCGAACGGCTGCGATGAATCTGCGGGATCAATATAAGAGCTAAACAGCGCCATAAAACGTTTTGCTATTCAGAGATCGTCAAGGCAATATCACAACCACAAGAGTCCACTGCGTTTGATTTTATTTGCCATCACTCCCTCGCGTGCCTGCGATATCAGATATTCGTTTCAGCTGTCGAATATCGCTACGACATGACGCTGCTACTTTTCTCTATTTTTCTTGCACACCGTCACGTGCCTGCGATATTGTTACATTCTGTTTTGCCTGATATCTTTGCCACACGACAGTCTCTCTGTCGATCCGAATTGTCTCCATTCCTTGCGTGCCTACGATATCCAGTACATAGGACTGAGTACTTTTCATCGCTTTTTTGTCTTAAATTTGATGTCGATAGATTTGTGCATGAGCACAAGTCTCACCTATTAAAATTATTCGAAAAGTTTCGGACTAGCATTATCGAATTATCTCTTGTTATTGATGGCCTGCAGTTTATTCATTTCCATGAACTAATAGTTTTCCAGCCTGAAGCCAAGCACAAGCATGATAGGATGTTTACCAAGCTTGACGAGAGCCTGAAGGTGGTACAATATTGTGAATCCCATAGGAGATCATGCAGGTTTATAGCTGAGGGCATACCTTTTGTTTTCTTCATATCTATGTTAATACTTGATGAAGGCCAGTCTTCCAGATCAATTGGTGTTGGGTCTTCAAGTAGAACATCTACTCAGAGATTTACTGTCGATGTGGACAAAAATTCAGAAGACGAAGTATTGGGTGATGAGGAAGAGGCTAGGCTGGCTTCGATGTATGACCTTGCTCTGTCACGATCGATGGTAATATCTTCTGCATCAGGTGTAGAAGAACACGATAAAAGGAAGACACTGCTCGACATTCCTGTATACCATATGAATAGCCTGCCATCTTTATTATTAAATGATATTGGGATGTGTTCGACATGAGAGAGGACGAGATCCTATCTGTACTAGCCAATGCATTGTCAGGATTTTTGGATATAATAAACTTCAATCATGATGATTTAATTGAAGGGATTGACTATCAAGATGAAGGTGGTTGGAAGTCTGGAGAGCAGGCCTTACAAATTACAAGGCAACAATGTCTAGCCTATGGCGCAAATGCTCCTAGTGAGGAGGAGTTCATTGAGTTTCAAAAAAGATATCCTCCTCCAGAGCAATATGTTTTTTCTGAGGATACGTATCTTGCGGGGCATGACTTGCGTGGAAAAGGATTGTTGGAGTATGATCAACATGACATGGTAATTTTTATTTTCTTACTCCATTATAATCATATTTAGCATTGTATTCAATCAAAATCCATCTGAAAATTTAACTGATTACAAATTTTTGTATTTATGTTGCAGGACACAATTGAAGTTGATGATTTTGCTACGAGAAGATGGGGTGCCCGAAGTGTTGTTGGCCATAAGGATTCAACATTGTGCCATTACCTGAAATACTTTGTACAAAATGAAATTTGTATTCAACATGACAACTTTTATTCACAAGCAAGAACATATACTTGGCTTTTTCCCTAGTAAGATTGCACTTGGGGTGAATTCCCAAGTTGTGACAATGAAAATGCATATGTAAAAAGAGGCCAAGTCTAAACCTTGTGCCAACTACCTCCACTTACCTTGCCACATGGCTTCTGGGCTATTATACACCTAGAATGGGGCACTCTCCTACATTCTTACTTCACCTTCCAATTCATCCTAATAACTCTTACAAATTATACACCTCACCCATTCACTCTCACAAAGTAATACACCTCACCCATCCACTCCACTTCATCTTTAGTTTGTTTGGAGTCTTCCCCACACCTCACTCACTTTGAAACGTTTCCCCACTCTCTATATAAGGAGAAACTCGCCCCCCTACCAGGAGGATTCCATTATTATGCTTTCTAGTTCTTCCTCTTTGTTTGTTTTTGTGTGTAGGTGCTTTGGAAAGGAAGCTTGAAGTTGTGGCTCAAGGAGATTGTGCCAAATTTGGATTGAAGGCTTTGGAAACTCAAAACATCTGCTCTCTCTCTCTCTCTCTCTCTCTCTCTCTCTCTCTCTCTCTCTCTCTCTCTCTCTCTCTCTCTCTCTCTCTCTCTCTCTCTCTCTCTCTCTCTCTCTCTCCATAAACTAAACTGGCTCATTCCTCCAAGTCGGCCCACTACTACCAAAAATCTAGATATTTATGAAACAAAGCTCTTTCTTTCCCATATTCGACCTTCCATAGATCAAGAACCCTCCATAATGATCTTATGATTTTGATCCATGATTTCCACCACCAAACACCCCAAAAACTGGATGCATGCATGCATTAAGTCCTTCTAAACTTTTGCATGTGTGCATTACTTTGATGATTGCCTTGGCATGTAACTATGGTTTGCTTATTTCCAATTGCATGTCAAGTTTCTAGAATTCTTCATCTTTGCATGTTGAAAGAATTGAAGTCTTATGAGGAAAACCCTATGCTTTTGATAAGCTAGATTTAAAAACAAGTCCATTGGAAGGAACCAAGTTTACGTTCCTCTTTTATGACCTTTTGGGAATCCTATGTATATGTAATTCGCAAAGGCCAATTGGTTTTGCATAATAAAAAGATATCCTTCGAAAGGGGGGGCGGGGCATCTTGACCCTTCAATGCTTTTGCTTCATGTGAATACTTATTGTGCATGAATTTTTGTGATTCAGTTTTAAAGTCTAAATTTGAGTCCATTCAAGATAATTCAAGACATGTTCTATATAAAAGTAAAGTCTATAAGTTTATGGGTCTAAAGATTGTAGGAAACCCTCCCTTAAGATTCACACAAATACACCCTAGTCCACCAAGGTTATGACATGATAAAGAGGTAGATTTCAATCATCAAGACTACCTAGATTTAACCCGCCTCGAAGGATATGTTAGCTCCCTACAGAATGCCTTGATAACCGCACAAGATCAGGTGGACAAGGCCATACAGGATGCAAAGCAACAAGTGCAACTGCTACAAGGTCAACTGCGATGGCAGAACAGGATTGCACACGTCTCCAAGGTGAATTGGATGCGACCACCCTTGAGCATGATGCGTATCTCCAGACACAAATACTCGATCATCTGGTAACTCCGACGGAGATCGCGTATTTGTTCAAAAAAGTGAAAACTTACAAAGTGGCGCTTCAGGGATTCCAAGGCCGCTTTGACAGGTTCAAAGGAGCAGCTTCAACTGAATTGGCAAAGGCTAAGGCAACCATCAGTGCCTATGAAAAAGCTGCCGCTCAGGTATTGGAAGCTGGACCACAAATCCTAGTTCTAGTCATACTGCAATTCTCCCCTACGCACCAAACTACAGTACCAATGGATACAAGGTTGGATTCGGGCATGGACCAGGGTGGAGCCCCAGAAGTTGAAGAACAACAGCCAATTCCACAGGCAGTGCAAGTGGGTCCATCTTCATCAAGGACCACACCATTATTCAGAAGGCCAATCACTGTCGAGGACTAGATCCAGAGTTTTCTAGCACAACATCCGCATGAGTCCTCGTGTGGTGGTTGGGTCCTTAAATTTAAGACCTCTGAGATAGAGGCCGACTAAGAATTGGACAAAATACCCGCATTGGGAGAGCAACCGTCTTGGAGAATTACCATTTTTGAGAAAACTTTGGAATCTATTAGGAGTTATGTGACCAGCCCTCGCCAATTGCGGGTAGATCCGTATTATGTACCAATGCCGCGAAGAAATAAATGGAAGGATTTGGGATTGGCTATGGACAAAATTACAATCCATACGCCCAATTGGCCAATCATCCATCAACAATACAGTTGGACGATATCAGTGGATTTCCACCGGGCCTTACAAGCGTACCAGCGGGAGTATATACACTCTCCCGATCCTACAATAAGACAATCAGCACTGTTGTGAAAGATTTAACTCTGTTGCATCAGTGACAACCAGATAGGATGATTGTCTTCCTCCTTTGGCATTCAATCCAAATAAGCCAATGGCCTCAAAGAATATCATCGTGCAGCAATGATGGGAGGATTCTGAATCTCGCTTCACGTCATGGACAACTTCCAAGTGGATTGCCGGAGCTCATCGTTGTTTTTTGCTGCATAATTTGGATTTTAACACGGCCCGACTCGATTTTATGAAGAAGGTGCAGTATCATTTAATAGAGATTCATCGCAAAGCCAATAAAAGTCAGCAGTAATGCAGGTGTCGTGGGACCGCCACCAGTTTTGGTGGGGGATACTGTTGGAGGGTTTGCGGATCCCAAGACAACCCTAACCCTAGTTAATAAGTGAGAGGGATTTGGCACCTTGCGTGTGTAAGTCCAACCTGATGATCATATAATTATTTGATTAGTTACAAGTCAATAAAAGGACTTTAGGCCTTTTTGCGGGACTTTTACTGTCGTAGGGCCTAAATGTCAAGTTAGTGAATAAAGTTGGGTTTCCCTCCAATTTGGATGGTTCTCACTCTTTTTTAAATTTGAATAATTAGGGAGGCAGAAATGGACCAATAGGATTCAGAGACCAGGTTCCTCCTCTCTATTATAAAAAGGGACCAACTCGAGTTCCTGCACACATTCATTTTTTCAATTCAATAAAGCAAATTGGTTCTCTTGTGAAATGGATTCCAAATTTGTCCTCTTGATCTTTGGTATGAAAGTCAACACAATCTACACCTTTGCATCATAGAAATATCAGCATCTACTTAATGAAAGAGAAAAAATGAACTTCCACACAAGGTTACAAGATATCACCAATATAGTGGAGAGAGAGAGAGAGAGCTTCCCACGTGTGTACAATTATATAAAGCAGATTCATGTCTCATTAATGATCTTGGTTTCCCTCCATATCAAAAACCCTACCAATAATCTGGACTAGATTCAATGTCTCCAACATTCAAATTTGAATCTACCAACATTGACCTCCCACTATTTCCCTCACTTTCTAAAAGTGGTAATTCAAATATATTTGGGAAAAATAACTTTGAAATGACAATCTCTAAGTCTAATATGAAAATTGGCCTCAATTGCCAAATAAACAAATATGACCACATTTGACTAGACTAGTTGAAATCTTTCACATGTGTATGTGTATGTGTATGTGAGTGTGTATGTGTATGTGTATGTGTATGTGTATGTATATGTGTGTGTGTGTGCTTGTGTATGTGTACGTATATGTGTAGTCAAAAAATAGGCTTGTAAAATGCGCTGTGATCTTTGACCATGAATGCGTCTTCGTTCACTTCGACCTGGGAAGATGATGAAATTGTGTTTGCTTGTTGATCAGGTTGCTTGGCTGCGTTCTTCTTTTAGAGAATTCGGCAATCCTTGATCTCATGGTTATTGCGCTTGCAATATCTGCAAAACATCTTCTTCTTCGATTGTGGCTCTGATGATTGTGCTTGACTTTGAGTCTGTTTTTAATTCGTTCCAACCTTCTTGGAGCCTTTTTGCTTCTGTTGCTTCGAGCCAAGGTTGACAAATAGAGCCTGAGAAGAGGAAGTAGACAAAGTGTCTTGACTTCTTCTATTGTCTTCTTGTAGCAACATAGTGATAACTCTAGTAAGAGTAATCCAACAAGGGAGGCATGGTTGTCCTTCTCTTGGGGATTCTTCTTCTTGTAACACTCAGATGCAAAGTGTCCTTTATTACCACAAAAGAAACACTTTAGCTTCTTCTTGTCCTTCTTGTTCTTACCTTCGGAGCTTGATCCTCTATCCTTGCTCTCGACCTCCATGTCTTGGGTATTCTTGGATGAAAACTTCTTCTTCTTGCCTTTAAGCATGATATTTTCATTCATAAGTTGAAAGATTTTGGCTTCATTTTCAAAGAGGCATATTGTGAACCTTGTATGAGAGTAAGTGAATCATCCTTGAAGGACACTTATATCCATACAAGAATTTTTGGCCTCATTAGTTTCAAGTTCAACAAGTATGTAATGCAAATTGCTAGAAGTAAGCAATTGTAGATTGAGTCAAATGTGGACTAGTCAATTTGGCATAAATGGTCTTGGTGATTGTTTTGTTGACTTGAAAGATTCTCATGTTGAAAAGGATAACATTCAGGTTTTGAGACTTGAAAACAAAAATCTTGAGAGTCTTGAAGAAGATCATGGTTTAGATTCATGTTTTCATCATCAACACCGAGGGGGAATGAGCATGATGAAGGAAAAAGACATCAAGGAGGAACCCGAGAAGGATCACTTGTCTCAAGGAAAAAGAGACCTGAATATACATCAATATGAAGGCTTGATTAAAGAGAAAGGAGTAGCAAGGAATTTTATCCATATCTCCCTTTACTCATCTCATGTCATGTATTTGACAATGTCCTTTGATGATGCTAGTATGAACATTGTTTTTTCATCCTATATCTTATGATGATGAAATAGTGATCATTACTACTTTAATTGGAGTTTCAAATATGTATTCAAAGGACTCATCTTGTGATCCATTCATGTCATGTACTGAATGGATCACAAGATGAGACCTTGTACATCAATGTTTTTCAAGGTAATATAATATCCATTGTAAGCTTTGTAGGCCCAAAAGGAGCTATTAGCCTTAAGAACAAGGCGGTTCCCTCTTTAGGCCCTCCAAAGTAATTAATGAAATTCATCTCAAGGGATTATAATAAGCGCCTTGTTTAGGCCCTCCAAAGTAATTAATGAAATTCCATCCCAAGGGATTATAATAAGCGTCTTGTCTAGGGTTACAGATGGATAATTAAGTTTAGCAAACCCAGAAGGTAATCAGAGTCAGTTTGAGGAAAATCCCACTTTATTGATAAATCTGAGAAGGTTACATTTCAAGTGTGTGACCGACCCTAGTCTTCGGGGCGCTAGCATGCCAAGGCGAGAGCCACGACAACATTCCAGCAAGGGAGGCTGAGACTTGGTTGGAGCTCGCCCTCAGTCGCAACCCGCACTCCCCTATAGTATTGGTGGGATTCGGCACCCCCCCTCATACCAAGCACCCAGGTTGGTAAAGCACATTTTTCTCTCTCTAGAAAGTCATTTTCTCTCTCTAGATTTTATTGATCCCCAAGCTTCCTTTAATCATGCCTAGATCGTGTGAGGTGATTAAATGTAATTTTGATTTTTATCATCATTAATATTGTCTTAATAATTTTATTGAACATATTTTTCCTAGCATTATTGTTTTTTAGGCACAAATTGTTCATGAAAGTTTAGGAGGCAATGGTCAAAGGATGAACGCCAATCTATGTATCAAAACAACACTAGATATGAGGAGCTTCACAAATTTTTTTATTTATTTAGAGACATGGAAGTTTATATTTATTCTCTCATGAGTTTCTACTAGTTTTTGTCTGGTTTTAATCTATGTTGAGCATAACATCCCCCTTGCAATCAATTGTTTCTTTTTTCTCACAATTCAGTTTTTCTTTTTTTTGATGAGTCTCTATTGGTTTGGTTCAAACACTTTCTTTTTTTTTGTGGTATGGCAATATGTAGTGACAATTGGGTTGCAAATGTCTTGTGAATGAGCTCCAGACACATGGCAACAATTACGTTTCAATGAGTCATCGTGTGCAATTACATAATATAAATTATGATAACCACATAAAAATACATTATTTACACTTTCAAATATAATCAAAAGTTTTATCTGCAAGAACTTAACCAAGAAAATTTTTGCCATAACAATGTGAATCAACTTTAAACACAGTAATCTTTGATATTAGAAATTAATAATAAGAAAAAACTTGTCCCAAAGTATACCACTATGTTTGTCATTAGAAGGTTGACCACTGTTATTCGGGTTAAGATCGTCCTTGTTAACTCAAGCCTTCAATGGGACATCCACTACACCACGTAGGCAAAGGTCTATTGATATTTTACATCCATGTCAATATACTACATCTGTTCTCAAGGAAAGTTAAAAATAATGGTATCAGACCTAAGCTAGGGTATTCTACAATAGTCTAAAGAAAGAGATTGTTGGCATATGAGTGACACAAGCATAGTTGTCAACAACACTAAATAAGTGATCATATCATGTGTACAAAGGCTCAAGGATCATATTATGTGTACAAAGGCTCAAGGATCAACACCAACCCTAATTAAGATTTGGTAGTGCTAATAAGAGCTATATAGAAGAATGGCATGAAATTGAGATACATGGAAGGCAATAGATGCATATGCCACCTTGGGCTTTGATGATATTTAGCGATGAATACTTCTCATTGCCTAGTAGCCCAATGTATGTAGATGCTAAGTCTAGGATAGTGTGGTTCATAAGAGGAGACATGTAATCTCAACTCTATATGGAGTCGAAAGTCCTCGGGCGAAAAAAGACTTCACATTCCTTAGTAAGCCAGTGACTTACCGCAATCAAGGGCGCTACTTAACTCAATTTAGAGCTAATTCATCTTGAGAAACATACCTTGCCACTGATTTCCAGCTTAGCAAACGGTCATCCTGCTTCTAGAGACATTTGTTAAAGAAATGGGACTAAATGTCCGAGGGGTTACACAAACATAGAACCTTGCTCTCATTTGACATTGAGGCATGCCATGTGGAGTCAACTTGCTAGGCCGTTGGTTGATTTTGGACTACGGTTTGGTAATAGATCAGCTCGTTTCCACCTTATTTCCTTCTACGAAAGAGAATGTCTCCGGTTTCTCTGCTTCCACTGTTCTATTTGTTTGGCAGGGGAGGATCCGTCCCCTTTTGCATCGCCCTTGTCCCTTTCTCTCGAGCTCAAGTGAAAATAAAAGCGTGATAGCTTAAACTTTCTCCATCCGCCCATCCAAGAAAGTAGGATATTTTGTTTTGCAAGATTATGCATCTCCTGTTGAAAAGTTCTGTACTCACTTAAGAATTCAGAGAACCTGGCCTTCAATTTGTCCAATTCTGATCTCATTGATTTCATCTCCTGCTGCACTACTCCCCAACCATCTGATTGAACATGAACATCTTCAAAATGTGTTTCATGTAAAGTGTTGTATCTTTTGGAGTGATCGTGAGCAAATTCTGTAGGCTCTTTTGCTGAGATGGCCAATGCATTTCTTACCTTCAAGTGCTCACCCAGAAGGATTTGTACAACAATCCGAACAGAAAGGCGTTCATTCTGAACGGCATGCACACAAGCCTCAGGTGAAAGCTTTCGACAATCCATTATCTTGCATAGTTTTTTGCGTTCCTGCTCTGACAAACTTGGGTGTGTCTGAAATGCATCAACAATAGAAAGATATTATAACATAAAAGGATACTTGCAGCCTGCAATTCTAATTTCCAACTCAACAGTATGCATCACAGAAAAAGCTAAGGCTACTCGAAGTTGCACCTTAAGGAATACATCAATCGCTCTATATAGACCGTCGTGTGAAAGGCGAGCATTCTCTGGCATGAGCTGTGCAAAAGCTTGAAACCTGGTAAGTGATAAGTTTTTGTTTTTTGCAATTTCGGACAGGTAGCTATCCAGAAGTTTAACCACTTTCATCCATGTGGCTTGCTTTGCCTTCAAAGACTTGGGAGATTCAACCAAACTGAGCTGCTCAAAGTAAAGCGATGGAGAAGAACTTATCTGCTCAGTATTTTCTTTAAGCAAGAAAAATTCTACGAGCCGTTGGACCAGCTCAACATCAAAAAAGGTATCATACTCACAATCAAAAGCTGGTACAAGTAGGTCATTTAGGGTTGCATACTCTAATTGCCAGCCAAATCTTTTCTCCAAATCTCTCTTACAGGCTGAATCTGCATTCAACTTATTTGCTGCCCAGATCAATTGGCTCAAAAATTTGTTTGTAACTGCATTTTCCTCATAAGGAAGAATGCTTACAATGCCCCTAAGCAACTCTAATTCGTGTTTTTCTAAATAGCTGAACTGCTTGTCAGAAGCCATACAATGTAGCTCATTATCGTCTTCTATGTCCTTTCCTTGTTTCAGTAAATAATTAGAGGATCCTTGTTCTTTGAGAACGCCATTCAAATGTTTCAGAGCATAATGGGTAATGGCTGCTCCAAGCAACTCCGGTTTGATTCCCTTTACCCTCATGGCAGTGATTACCCTGACAAAGTAGCCAGTATGCAGGACTGCAAGATCCTCGAACCAGTAGTCCTGTTTAACTGTCTCATAAGTTCTGTTCCTAATTGTCTTGATGATCTTCGAACTCGGTGACTTAATACCCTGGGGATCAGTGCAAGCTTTCCATGCAATAGACTCGCAACATCTTTGTACAATCTTGAGATTCTCAGCCCAAGGACAAAGGTTTTGACAGCTTTGAAGAACCTTCATGGAGTTGGTCCATGATGGAAAGACAAAGTTAGCTAAGAAGGCCTCTGTTTTGGATAACAGATTTCCTTCTTCTAGGTCGTCAGTCATTTCGAGGTACTCTGCTATGCATCTGGCACTAGCAACGTTCGATGCGTTCAAGTCGACATCCATTCCATAGCAAAAGCGTGCAGCCAAGTCAAAAGCTTCTGAGCCTCCAGGTGAATCGTGAAGTCTAATGTGGTATTGTTCCGTGGTACGTGATTCGAAAACAAACCGATTCAAGCGATCACTTCTAGAAAGCAAAGGGAACTGCAAAAACAAGAAAAATGTCAAACTTTCAAACACTGTTCCCCCGAGCTTTAGAGTTCCTTTTATAAGAAATCGCTCGGCCATGAATAACATCCAATCAGAAAACATCAGGGAGGGGTGTATTCTACCTTTTGGAGATGAAACCTTACGTTACCAACTTCAACAATCAGGTCACTTCGTAATTCTGTAGCTACAAACCTGTCATAAGGTAGGAAAATTTTTAAGTCTGAGCTGCCCTCAATTGATGAAAGTAAGCAACTAACCTAACGACAAGGACAGCCTATATATATACTCAGAAAAAATATATCGATTGAAACACAGCATATGAACTTTCCCATGCGTTGGCGGACACAGTTATTCTTGTTTGAGAGTGTGCATATGCAGCCAGCTAATTAAGCTGCTCTTCCCACCAGTAGGGGCAATAGTTGGCCAGTTTGCCAAGCCTTCGTAAAGGTTGATTTTGCTTGTCAGCTTTGCAGAAGTGCTAAAATTATAGGCAGTGCATTGGCTTACCTTACGGAGGTTGAAGGGCATATACGTTTGCTGTAGGCTAGATATGTAGCCAGCTTAAACTAGATTCATAGTGATAAATTCTTCATATTTGATGAGAATTGTCCTGCAAGCGTCCTCTGGTGGAAATAGGATGACATCAAGTTATTTACAGGCTGTTATTTAAAGACATCTACGGAGGTAAACCCATCGGTGATTAATGTACTCAATATTTTTGGATGTGGTCAATTTGATTAACAAATTTTCTCGGTGAGCTGAGAAGATGTTCGTCACTTGAGTTGCTTGTTTGATAGTTGATTCCAATTATGCTGATGATTATGATTCCAATCAGAGTTCGCTTCGTTAATTAGTTGCATGTCTGTGCCACAGGAAGTAAGAAGCATAATCGCTTTGAGTATTCAGAGCAGTAAAACTAGAAGAGCCACACACGGAAGGAATCGAACTTCACAACCTGAAGATAATGAGCTACTAAAACCATCAGGCGGAAGGGAATCAAGCCAAGTGCAGTCCCATGCTTTGAAATTCATTTCATATCAGAAGTGCAGAAGTTAAATTTTGCAACAAAAGGGAATGTAATATAGAACTTTTTCATGTTTGCAAAACGTTGTATAGAAAATATAGCTGTATACACTTACCACGCTTTGCTTTTCTTTTCAAAACAGTCAACATTTGCACCCAGATGGATGGGGCTTATGGTGAAGCTTGTACTTCCATCGAGCACGATATCGGTTATATTTTGTCCTGTGCCTTTTCTGTTGAATGCCATGGCTGTCTTAGTGAACTTATTTCAGACATGGAGTAACATCTTCTTAGTTCCTGCAGGATAAAAAATGCTTGCATCGGATTGTGGACGTCCAAAGCTGGTATGCTATTTATCACAAGCTAAAACTTTCATGCGAGCAGCAGACTTGCAACAGATTAATTAAAGAACTAGGCATAGAAACTTACCAGTATAAGACTTTTTTGATTGAGTAACCGGCAGATTAAAGGGCCTTTTCAACCAACCAAGATTCCTCCAGGCGCATATCCGTGGCACACGCATCTGGAGGTATCTCCACAAAGTTCACATGGATGTACTTATCATCGCTGTAAAACTCCAGGAATAGTTGTAACTTCTGGCCTCGAGATGTCAATTTTCGAGAGGCATATTGTCTCGCAGCGGTGGAAGAATATGTTAGCAGTGGTTTCGGACGTTAATTTATACTATATTGCCATCTCCAATGCCACCAAGGGCGAAAATTATGCTGCAGCGTGCAATATGTTCATTTGCGATATTGCAAATCTTGAGAGGACTCGGACTCCTCAGCCTGACTCTTCCAGAAAAGCCTTCATATAGCATATTCACAGCCCTTCAGGAAGGATAGACACACCTAACTGTACGAAACATTGAAGATGGAGTACAAACAGCTATAAAGCCATAATATCTGGCCAACGGCCATTCACGTCCATCTGCCATTGAAATCCACTTCGACTGCACTCCCCTAAGCCGAATACCATGTCAATATCTTAGTTTGCACCCGCAGACTCCGGAGAGCATAGCAAATTTCCGATGCTAATTTCTGAAACAGTTTCGTATGTGCAGAAGTGTCCTCTATCTGAAAAGGAAGCAGAAGATGAGAAACCTTGAAAACGCATCAAACCTCAAGACCGAATGAATATATATACTGCAGACGCATGAGTATTGCATCTGACACGTATGCTTCCTTCACCACTCAGAAACCACTACTTTCAACATATCTGCTGCAAATGCGGAAAATATTTAACCAAAAATATCTGTTGCAGACATCATCGCAGTAAGCGCGGATCTGATCCGTGCCTGTGCCATCTGGTGTTTCTCAACGTCGCATCTAGAAACACCAACGTCGCATCTTAGAGTTCGCGAGATAATATAAAAGAAAATAAAAATCGGTAAGTCTGTGATCTAAAGTTCATTAAAAGCTCAGTTGCTCATATCATATATATCAGTATATAAAAGAAACATTAAGAACATAATCTACGTGTATATTCATTCTCTATTACACATTATAATCGGTTCACATCATATCATTACATAATACAAACATTACGAACGCAATACATATATATTCATTGACTATTACACACTAGAATCTGTTCAATTCATATCATTACATAATACAAATATTAAGCTCAATATTATGTATTATTATAAATGGTAATCTGATAATAATTCATACTTCATAGCATATCGTTACATAATAAAAACATAATACTTATACATTCATGGATTTTCACAAATCATAATCCCGATTCCCGGAGACAACAAGTTTCTGTCCTCCATGAAATATTAAGAACGAAATACGATTATCTAACTTTATCTTCATCTTCATTAAGCATAACAAACATTAATCTGTTCATACTAACTTCATAGCATATCATTAGATAACAGAAAAGAACAGCAACGTCTTGATCATCAATTTGATCGATTATTATATATTACAATCCCGATCCTCGGCGATAACATGCGTTGAAGCGCTACTGCTTACTGCCATCGATATGAATGATCTTATTGGCCCTGTTCCGACGAATCCGTATTGCACTATCTATCAAATCCGTAAAGCATGATGATAACTATAATAATATTAATAGACGACAGACAGCACGTCAGATCTACGCCATTTGAAAGTCGCACCGCCTGTTACAGGCCCATTCGCCTTTCAAAACGAAAGGCAAAAACTTATCAATAAAAAGCCAAACGTAAAACTTCTGTTTGAAAGGTAGACGTGAGAGGCAGAAATGTCATGCCAGGTCAAAACGTGAGGATGCTTTTCTCTCCGAAACAGCAGGAAAAGGCCGAAATCCTCTTACACTATCCTTGTGAAAGGCAAGACACGAGATGTAATCGTCACATGAAAGGTCCAAAGATAGAGAACCGTGAATCTGAAGGGCAGGTATGCACGTCAAGCGTGGGCACAAAAACAAAAGAGAGAGGTGGATCTTCTGACATCATCAAGGTAATGCGTTAACAGAGGTAGGTGAAGCCAGCAAGGAGCACGGCACTCCTTCTCAGGCCCCATACTTGGATGACTTCCACGTGTCAAACCTCACGCGATCAAAATCGTTTTGACCACGTGGCAACATTTGAATAGATCTGGAAATATCCAACGGCGTAGATCTAAACTTGGAGGCATATGACTAAGGGACGGGGGAGGCGTGACGGCAGGTCAGCGTTGAAATGCGATGATGGGGTGGTGTCCGTCAATGGTGGTTTGCGTGTGTGTGGGCACAAATAATTTTGTATGCCTTTGCCTTCAATTTCATTGTTTTTTGCAAAGATCCTCAACTTTTTAAACAATTGACTACCCCAGCATGGATGGGACACAACAACACTTTGGCCTAGGCTCTATCTTCCAACCCTAATTCCTTAAGGTTGCTCTCAGCAAGTCCCCAAACCCAGTTTAAGTTCAAACCTGGTTAGATATTTTGGAGACTCGGCTAGCTATTTGGGTGAGTAGTGGATTCAAAGGGTGGGTAGAAAAGGTCTCGGATGTCTGTCTCTTGTGAAACCTTCAATAGCTTTCTTTGGTGAGCAGTGGTGGCTTCAGAGGACCTTCAATAGCTTTCTTTGGTGAGCACTGGTGGTGGCTTCAGAGGACCTTCTAACAATAGGGACAACCTCTTACTACTTAGGGTGCTTTCACACCGAGGATATTTGATAGAGAACGAGGGTACATGCAAGGGCCCATCCAGGTAGATGGAGGAACCTCCACCCACTTTTGTTTGCACCCTCGAACTTACTTAGGAATACCCTCATATGTTTCATATTAGCTTTGGGTAGCAACAAGCACGATGACATGATGGTGACTAACCATTGGTCTAGACTCTAGAGAATTTGGAAGGGAATATGGAGGTTTAGTTTATTATAAGGTGCTCCTATATGGCATATGAGAGCAATATTTTGGGCTTGTCCATCTTATCCCTGGCCAAAGAGTATTTATGGTCCAAAACGGTGGAAGAGGTCGTTCTCACCATCTTTTCCATTTGTGCCATCCAAGCTCTCCTAAAAAAATTTCACACGAGAGCATTGACAATTACAACAAGACTAACAAGGCTAACAAACGTAAAGATTTGGGCCCACGTGTGGCATTCAAGTTGGTCATAGCTTGAAAGTGGAGGTGGCAACATATTAAGACCACCTTCATACCAAGGAACAAACTAAATGGTAATTGAGTTTACCAATTCATTTACCAAACACTATTACAGTATAAAACCCTCCTTAGTATGATAAAAGACTTTTACTTCCAAAAAAATTTGAAATTCATTTTGCAAGCAAGCAGAAGCTCGTGTGGAGTCTGCCACTTGAGATGCAATGCATTATCTAGTTGAAAATGAAGAATTCAATTTTTGTACGGATGGGAAGCCCAAAACAACTCCCTTCAATTCTGGAACTACGTATAACATTGATCATGAGGAATATAACTTATGGGAAGCAACACAAAATGCTTCAACCCTAACTAAAATAGTCAAACTACTAAAGACATCAATAGAAAATGGAATACAGGAGCATTCTCATCAAGCAAGATATACAATCCACCAACAAGAGTTATATCAATTTCATTTTTTACTTTATATATGGAACATAAGAGAATCATTTTCCCATTAGAAGATGCATGAGAGAAAATTTGAGCACAAAAGGGGCCATTTAAAAAGATACTTTTTATTTTTATTTTCTCAAAAGTTTCTTTCACATGGACCAATCAAAACACTCAAATTTGAAAATCTACGTAACGTAGCTCCTTCAAATTAATTTTTTTTCTTTTTAAAAGAACTGTAATTTTGCGTCGGGGGCAGCCCGTAAATAAGCCATTTTATCTATAGTATAGTATGCAGTTTAGCAAATACAAAGAAAAAAAAAAGTGTAACTTTTGAACGACAACTCGGATTGAGACGATTACGGTGCCATTAGAAAGTCCTCGACGAGAGCTTTTCAACGACACTCAACATGATCTAGTTTTGAGCTATGGCGAAGAAGTTAAATTTGTATGATACAAATTTGAAAATTGAAACCATAGATACTCCTATGCATTCTGCATGCATAAGTAGGAAGTGATTTCGAGACATATCCTGGGGGTTGATCCATGTAGACCTCTTTGTCTAGCTCACCATGCAAGAAGGCTGTCTTCTCGTCCACAATGTGAATCCTGAGGTCATAAGCAGCTGCATATGCAAATAGTAAACGTAGGGACGAATGTTTCATGACAGGGAGAGAAGGTCTCAGAATAGTCAATACCATATCTCTGAGAGAATCCCTTCGCTACAAGTCTTGCCTTATACTTTGAGACATCTCCATTTGGTCCATACTTTAGCTTGTATACCCATTTGTATTTTACAGTCTTTCGCTTATCTGGTAATGGTTGCAACGTCCATACTTGATTTTTCCTCATGGATTCCATCCCCTCATTCATGGCTTGGATCCATTTGTCCTTCTCTGGACATTCAATTGCTTTCGCGAATGTCTATGGTTCGCCACTGAATCCACAGAACTCTCCTGATGTAGAAGCAGAGCTGTCTGGCACATATCTTGTCGGCATCATGACTCTGATGCACTTGATCTGCAAGCAGGCATACCTTTAGGTGATACAGATTGCCTTTTCTTCTACCTTGAGTGATCAGGGTACTAGTACTAGCATCAACAACATTGCATGCTTCGTCTGAGAACATCACACACATCCCTGCATCAGCTATTCTTGCAACAGATAGCAAGTCCTGTTGCAGTGTAGGCACGAATAGAACATCTTCGAGTCATCTGTCTCTGCCATTCGTGTTGAGCCACAGTGAACCAATACCATTCACTCGGTGTTTGGATCCATCTCCAAGAACAATAAATCTTGATGGATCGGCACTTCGAAAATCAAACATGATTCATCCTGATGTAACGAACTGTGAGGTAGCTCCTGAGTCTAGGATTACCTCCTGTGTGTTAGGTGTTGACATTGCACACATGTCTGCACAGATGTAGGCGGTCGAATTACCACAATTCGATCTTTCTTCGCCCATTTTAGAGCTCTCTGGCTCCTCGACATAGGACGAACTATTATTGTTCTCCTGTCTATTTTGTGCTGATTTGTTTCTTGGGTTCAAGAGGCAGTCCATGGCTGCATGACCTTCTTGTGGCAGTGGATACACTCAATTTTTGGATTGAGCCAACACGAATCGACAGTGTGTCCTTCGCGTTTGAATCTCACACAGGTGATATTTATTATTAGATATGTGCAAATTGCAATCTAGTTTGCAGCTTAAACCAGCTTTTGATTGTTTTCTCAAAGGACTTGCTCAAGTGTGCTTTTTTTCTTCTAGCGGTTTAGACTTTAGAGTTCTAGATATTGAACTATGTCACTCTGGTATGCTCTTGGCCAGATTGTGCATGAACTTTGAATTGATAACAAAACAATAATTAGAAGCTCTGGACTTGGGACTATGAAATTGAACTTTGAATGTTAACAAATTAGACGGTCTCTGGACTGGAGACTGGAATGTGGAAATAGGGATAGAGCCATAGACCACAAGATAAACGTAAAACGACTAATGAAAGGAATGAGCCTTTGCAACTCCCTTCTTTCATTATTCAATAAATCGGACAGATCGTCGTGTTCATTGTCGTTATTGTCTTCTTATGTTCTTAGCAATAGCCCAGGCCCCATACATAAATATTAGACGGGTCTATTGAACATAGCTCTGCGCACGTTCCCAAGTTTTTGTCATGACTAATACATAGTACGTAGTAGTACATATTACAATTATAGTCTACATTGACTATAAACTTCAAGGTTTTCAGCTTTAGAAAAAACAACCAACTATCAATCACATTTGGAAGATAGAATTTGAGCTTTCAAGACTTAAATTACATGTCTCAGGCCAAACAAGCTGAAAAAACTAGCATTTTATTCTTATCCTGAATTTTTATGGAACTAACACAAAATCAACAATCGTAGTATAGGTAGGCTATAGCCAAAACATGACCTAAAATGCATGCTATAATTATCAATATGCTAAGACTTTTTTAAGAGTTAGAATTGGCCTGTTCTCCTTCATGCACACTCACAAATTTGAATGCCTCAAGGTTACTCTTGCAAACCTGTGACATTTGCGACAACTTCAAAATCTCAAAATAAACACACAAGGTTTTTGAAACATATCATAATACAGATAACAAGTAGCAATTTGAAACAACAAATCCGAACAAAAGCCTAAAGAGCTGAAACAATCAAATGCTAATATTAGGAAAAAACTATAACAAATTGATAACCATTAATGTTGAAAAATATGAAAATATGCATTTACACTATTGCAAAATGAAAGTTGAGATGAAACGCACAACACTTTTTCGCTAGTGTTATAAAAAATATGTCTATATTCGGCTGATGTAGCCCACGATTGAATAGTAGCAACAAAATCAATTGATTCCACATCAGCACTTCCTTCAATGGAGATGTGCATCAAAGCATCCATTGCTTCCAAACTATTTCTTTTTTGGTCCTTGATAAGATTCATCTTGCTGAAGCCTCTCTCACAAGCAGCTGAGTTAGCACATTGCACGAGAGCAATGCATGCTAACATATGCAATTATACTTTTCTCTTAATTGTTCGTTGGACCCAATTATTGACCAAGTATCTCGACAGGATCTCCCAACCCAATCTGTCATTGCTTGAATTTTGAATGTCTTGTATTCTGCCCTTACATCTTGTAAATCAATTATCAAAGGAATTGAAGTTCCGACATTGTCGACTTTTGTTGTTGCATAAAATTCACCAAGTTTATTGATGTCGCTATAACCGTAGTCTTTCATTTCTCGCATGCACTTCGGAATGTTGATAGGGGATAGTACTTTGAAAGAGCCTAGATGGCCCATGTCTTTGCACTGTTGTAACAAACCTTCTACTATAGCATGAGCAAAACTCTTTTAAAAAGCTATTGCCTCATCTGAATCAGAGCCTTAAATACATCTTTTGATCTCAATATCATAATACATATTACCACAAAGACAAGCTTGCAACCTTCTCAATTATCCCTTTTCAAGACCGTATTATGGAAGAAGAGGATAGCCTTGCTATCGCATGTTCTAGCATTTAAGGTGGTGAGTGGTTCTTCAATGTACTCGAGTTGAATTGTGGCAATGTCGCTTGATACAATCCCCGATATGGCTCCCACCTCAATGTAATCTCTTTGAAAGATTAGGCTCAATATTGACAATCGGCCAAGAATGTCAACTAGAAAATGCAAGCTGTATAGATTCTTGAAATCACATAGATTTTCTAAGAGCTTTTTAGTGGCAGCAGCTTGAATTGTTTTTTTTTAACTTGCTAGTAGACGATAGGGTAGTTTCAAAGGCATCTTCATCAACATCAAGAACTTCATCATATCAATGAATTTCTTTGATTGTTTTATCTTTTTCTTGATAGCTTGTTTCAACTTTTATTGCATGTATGACAGGTTGGAGAATGTCACACATTCTTTTAAGGGAACCATGTCGACTTAGCCATCTAGTACTAATCACTCTTGTCAATTTCAAAACATCATTGGCCAATTCTATTTCTAATGATTGTAGAAGTGCTAGTCGTTTGCAACTATTGGCAAAAAATGCGACAGTTGAGTTAACAAGTGCATCAAGGAATTTAGCATAGGGCAATTTAGAAGCTGGAACAGAACAAGCAAGGTTACATCTATGGGTGACACAATGTATATTTGATAAAAAAAAAAGACAAACTAATTTTAATCTAGTTGCAACTCCAAATTTTAAACCTACCATGACTCCAGCTCTGTCAAAACCAAAACCAACAAACTTCTGAATGTCAAGATTAGAAGTACTAATGATACCAATTATGGCATCATATAAGGCTTCTGCATTGGCTACGGAAGTGAGACATAAGTAAGAGGTTATAGGACTACAATTATCAAGGTAAGTTATGTACACTACTAATGACTTGGTATCAGATATATCACTAGATTCATCTACCATAAGTCCAAAAACTGGACTTTGCTTCACTTTTTCCAATAAGCTTTCTCAGAGTGAGTCACCGATATATTTTACAAACTCCGCACATGCTTTATCATGCTGATAAAGGTTTTTGGTCATTGTTTTTACCCCGCATATTCTAAATAATTGCAACAAAGACTGAAATTTAGTATATGCAAGATTTTCTTTCGCGATATAATATGCAACTATGAAAAGAGTCCAAAATTGGTCCATTTCTGGCCACATAAGGTCATATTGGCCACATGTAGTGCATTTCTTTTAGCCTCCATCCGATCTTTATAAATGTCTTTGTGCTGCTTAGACCTTCCATGGTCTAGCCATGTGCTAGCATGGATACTTGTGCTCCCTACAGAGCCAAAAATATTTTGTAGTCTGTTTGGCTGCTGCTTACACACTTTGCAAAATACTTTTCCCAGGTCACGACTGAATTCCAGCCAAGGATAATCGATAAGCCAACGATCTTGCCATAGATTGAATGCTTCTTTGATTCTGGCAGATTCAAGACTTTCTTTGTCATTGGAAGGCTTAATCTGTTTGTTCTCAATGCTAGTTTCACCTAGATCGCTGCATCCATCACAGCCATGCGTGGTATGCCTTCTCCTTTGAAAGCCAGGCATATTAAAAATATTTGACTGCTTTCGTTTAGAGTACTTTACTAGATTCTCATTTATGCTCTCCTTAGAAGCATTAAGTTGATTTTTACTCATGCTCTCCTAAGAAGCGTCAGGTCGATTTTGATTCATGCTCTCTTTAGAGGCATTTTGTGACATGATTTCCAAATGTGTTAGCCACAGATTAATTTTCAAGCACAAAATTCTGCCAAGATGTGATTCACATTTGCTATCTTTTAGTTGCGTGAAGTGTGATTATAGCACAATTGCGATTTGAGGGAGCTGCACATGAAAAAGTTGTTTGTCAATTATCTTGTTATGAAGTTATCACACTATCTTTTAAGTCACTACTAACACAATACAATTATGTTCATAATACTTTGTGTTATGTAGTTCAGGATGAATATAAAACAATAGTTACATTTTATATTTGTTAGAGAATCTCTCACGAATTTACAATTGTTGTCTAGGACTCCAGGTTATCATCAACAAAACAAGATTTATCGAAGATTTAACTTTAACGTCCAAAAGATCTTATTAAAATATCAAATTTTGTAGGACAAAATCACGGCAGGTCTCATTCACCAATGTGCATTAAATAAAGTACATATTGAATGCTTTACTCCTTTCTGGTGTTTCCATGCATACATCCAAATGAGCATTATACTACAAACTCTAACAAAAAGAATTAACAAATAAACTTGTCACAGAATATGCCATCAATATGTTAAACAAATGGACAAAATCTGAAAGGCATGTTCTTATAGATGCACAAGGGAGGTGAGACGAATGACTCACTCAATTTTAGTGTTGGAAAGTTGCTTGATAGTGGTTGTGATGTAAAATTCAATTCCAATACTTGCTTTATCAAGAAAAATGATGAGATCCTAGCTAGTGGATCTAGATATGGTGAAATCTTCAAGTTGAATTCTTATGAGAATGCAAACTTTTGTGAAGTTGCTCTTTTGTCTAAGGAGGAGTTATGGCATAGAAAGTTGGGGCATCCTAACTTTAAGTCTATGTTTTCTATGATCAAGAATGATAAGGCTATTGGCCTTCCAAGATCACTTTCCAAGGATATCAAGCCTTGTGAGGCTTGTGCTATTGCAAAATCACATAGAAAGCCATATCAAAAATCTTTTATTAAGACTACTCATCACTCGGATGTTCATTTTTCTTCCTCTAAAAGTATTGGTGGTGCAACTTGTTTTGTCACCTTCATTGATGATTTTACAAGATATACTTGGTTGTATCTACTTTCTATAAAAGAGAGTAGGGATGTTATTTTCCATGCAAATAAAAAATACATCTTTGAGGAGGCCGAGATCAAAGATTCTCAAAAGGATTCTCCTATCGTCACCCTTGAAGATTATCATGGAGAGATGGAGCCGAGAATTGAGGAGGAGTTACCTCAAATCTTTTCACCAAGGAGATCACAAAGAGAAAGATCCGAGCCTAAGAGGCTTACATATGGAGATAAAGACAAGCAAGTGGAACTCAACTCCACTAATTATGCTTATTTTGTTTCACATGAAGAGCCAAAGGATGTATATGATGCACTCAACTCAAAGAACTGTTTTCTAGCCATGGAAGCAGAATATGATGCATTGATTGCCAACAAGACATGGGAGCTTGTGGATCTTCCATCCAACAAGCACACCATTGGTTGCAAATGGGTTTTTCGAGTCAAATATAATCAAGATGGCACAATCAACAAGTACAAGGCAAGACCTTGTGCAAAGGGTTCTGCTCAAGTTTATGGACTTGATTATGAGGAGACTTTTGCTCCAATTGCAAAGATAGTATCAATTAGAATCATGATTTCTATTGCTTGTGTTTTCAAATGGCAAGTTTTTCAACTAGATGTCTCTAATGCATTTTTAAATGGATATCTAGAAGAAGAAATTTATATGGATCAACCTCTTGGGTTCATCCAAGACAAGAACAAAGTCTGCTTGCTCTTCAAAAGTCTATATGGACTAAAGCAAGCTCCGAAATTTTGTTCATATTCTCGACTTAACACCTTTCTTGATTCACTAGGATTTAATCTTAGTAACTATGATCCTTCCTTGTATGTCAAGTTTTATGATAGAGATATTGACATTCTTCTCATTTATGTTGATGATATCATCCTAACAGGAAGTTGTACCAAGTTAGTTGAGGAAACCAAAATTGCACTTGAAAAAGAATTCAAGATGCAAGATCTTGGAAAAATTCATTACATATTAGGATTAGAGATTGACTTCCATAGTGAGAAAGCTTTTGTATGTCAATCCAAGTATGCTCTTTCATTGTTAAAAAAGTTCAATATGCTAGATTGTAAGAGTATTGGTACTCCTATGGAGCAAAGTAAAAGACCCTAACAAAGTTGATGAAAGATCCTTCGTGGACATCACTCTTTTTAGGATTCTTATACGCTCCTTAATATGGATCACCATAACTAGGCTTGATGTAAGTTTTACTGTTCATAAGTTGAGCCAAGCTATGCAAAGTCCTACTATTCATCATTGGAAAATGGCCAAAAGGGTACTTAGGTACATATCTTCAACTTATGATTATGGTTGGTTATAGTTGGCTATTCTGACTCGGATTTTGCAAGTGATAAAGCAGATCGGAAATCTACAAGTGCATATGTCATATATCTTGGAGGAAACTTGATATCTTGGCTTTCCAAAAAGCAAGATACCATATCACTCTCATCTTGTGAAGCTGAATATAAGGCACTTACTACTACAACAAAAGAAGTGCTTTGGATCAAGAGGTTGCTAGTGGCACATCGAGGTTGCACATCACTTCGTGAGAGAGAAGCTCCTTGGAGGGGAAATCTACTTGGAGCACATCGACACATCATCTTGTATTGCAGATTTGCTCACCAAACCTTTGAGAAAAAATTCCTTCATCAAGCATAGAGCCAATCTTGGAATAATACCAAGATCCATGTTCAAGTCAACATAGATTGTTTTTAGGAGGAGTGTTGAAAATAAAAAATCATCTATCTTGACTTTAAGCTTGTCACAAACTTTTTTTTATGTAAGATTGTTGTTTCATAATGTAAATGCCAAATTTGGCCTAGAAGGAACTCGAGCTATATGGATTTCTCAAGTCTAGTTGGTAATATACAACTTGCATATAGATTGTAGACTTAGAAATGTCATTAATATGCTTGTAGAAACTCGTGGCATATCACATGCAATGGTTATAAGTGATCCATAGTGACATGCAAGGCATGCACAAAGTGAAATGGACACATGCATGATGATTTGTACAATTCTAGTTGGAAAAATGACACTTGGTAAAAGTAGGTAGAAATGCATGCATGAGAAATGACAAATGTCACTAATACTATAGTTTTCACTCATAGATGTGGATGGAAGGTGGATGGATGTGGTTCTACCTCGAGCTACCTCAAACTCCATAAATATGTGTAGACATTCTCATAATCTTTGATGAAGAACCAAGCTTTGAAGCTATTCCATGCCATTTTGGATCTACACTATCATTTGCTTGAATATTGCTCTCTCATTCTTTTTCTAACTCGAGTTGAGGCTTGTGCTCATGCATTAAATTCTTGTACTTTTTCTCTCTTGTTAATCAAAGATATCACTCTTTGATTCTTAGCATGCTAGATTGTGATTAAGCCATTAAATTCTGTACTAGATCTTGATATTCAATCTAGATTCAGTTTGTGTGCTAATCATAAAGCTTAATAAGATTATTCACATTTGAGGATCATTCCCCACATGTGTGAACTTGCTTGGAAATTTTGTTAACCGGACACTCAGAAACTTCAATGAAAGTGGCCCAAGTATTACAAAGATCATTCAGCCAGAGCCCTCTAGTTGTACAGAGACCAGCTAAAGACTCATGAGGCCATGCTTACAACAAAAGATACCGAGCTAGCTACCCATGTGACACACTCCAAGAAAAAGAGCAGGCCCTCAAGCACACCGACTCTGAGCTGAAAGTCTTGAAGAAGCAGTTCACCATGGTTCTAGTGTTCTCCACCACTCTAGATGACAATCTTCTTTTTATTTTTCAATACCTTATTAAATTAGCTTTATTAATTTTCTTTGCCATTCTCAACCCCCCCCCCCCCCCCTCTCTCTAATTCAGAACTCGTTCGCATTTATCAACTTGCATCGGAGACGAATAAGAATATACTTGTTTTTGTTGTCCTTACTGGCTTTTTTCAAGTCAAGGTTTTCGGCTATTTTTGTGATGTTTTTGGGGTCCTCTGTTCCGTTTTGTTGCAGGCTTTTGACCATCATCAATTTTCCACATGATTAATGCTTCTAATTGGAGCTAGATCACATGCATGAACCCCCCCTCTTTGTTCCACCCCCGTTCATCCCTTTATCTTCACAACACACACATGTACGGTATGTGTTAGAGTACCAGGCTCACAGGAGCAGAGAAGCCGTCAGATGCCTTGGCAGAGCATATCAAGCATTGCCACACCACCGCCACCACCATTCTAGAAGCCTTTTGTCTTGCCTATAACGAGCTCCGGACCCTCTATTACGACTGCCACCAATACCATCCTGCCACCCTCATTATATTCTACAATGTGGCCTTGGCACATTGTAATGCCATCATCCAAGATCCATCCATCCGCCATCCTTGCTCCATTTATGACTTTCTGTTCATCAAATCCACCTCCACCATTGACTACCAGCAGCTTCAATCTCATTCTCCCATTTCGACCTCCAAACTGGCGGAGACCGCACCTTCGACCATGATATTCATTACGCTGCATAGGCTGAAGCCACCACCTCCCTCCAAATAGATCCAAGCATGCCCGATCTCGAGATCGCACCTCCTCCTCATGGCACTTCACCACCTCGCGCTTTTGCCTCATGTCGCTTCTTCACCACCTATCACTTCATCACCCCCCAAAGCTGATCCTCCATCCACCTCCACCATTCTTCCTCGCATTGTCGACAATATTTCTGATCCTACGTCAGCACATAAGCATTGGTACCAAAAGATCATTCCAGTACCTGATTCAGAATAGCCGCCCCTTTTTGTCAAACAATATCCAGATATCAAGACAAGAGGCTAATGTCCTGGCCCTTCTGCATCTTCAACCAGAATGGTGGAAGGCAGTGCTCATGCGAAGGAGTTAATAAAAGAGTATCTCACAGCTCCGAAGGCACTAAGAGTAGACCCAATGTATCATCCAATCCCAAAAGACGATCATGGATGGCTTTGAAACTCCCAGTGTCGGGGCCTATAATTGGCAATAGTAAAGTCTGAACAGGGTTGGAAAACAATGGTCGATTTCAACAAGGTCCTCATTGGTTCATGATCGGCGTGACTAATTCTCTAGATCCCATCGTTCTGGAAGCCTACTATAACATGGAGACGCTTCTGACAACCGAAAAAGTGGATACCAGGTGGGACATGTGCTTCGGCGAGTACTGTTTCAACCCCAATAAAGCCTTCAAGATGCCAACAATCGAGGAACAAATCTCCCTATACCAGACCTACCATCGCCTATCTGCAACATCTTTTGTTAATATAGCGAGGTTGGAAAGATGGTATACAAGGGATTTTTTGGAAAATATGCACCCGGTGTTCGGCCCAATATGCTCGCAATCCATAACGTGCAGCACATTGTGGTCCCGTTTCATCTGCGTGGTCGCTCAAACTCATCGACAAATCCGAGATGTTGAAGATCAGAAGGGCAAGAAACTCGAGCAAGTTCCATGAAGTATGTATCACTCCTTTGTATCCATTCATAAATAAAAAATAAAAATAAAAAAAAACCCACAAAAAACATCCAAGGACTCACTTTTATTTTCTTGTTTTTCAACATTAGTTCCATTTTATCTTTTTTATGTTTCTTTTATTTCAGCAATCAATTGTCTATAAGCTTTCTCTGTTTTCCCCTCTCAAACTACATTTTGTTGCCAAATTTTTGTTTTTTCTCTCACTTTTCACAGATTCTCCACCCCATCTTGTCTATACCTCTTTTCACCTTCTTTCGCCACAGTCTCACATTGCCACGAATGCCAATGCCAAAGACATACGCAGGTGCTAAGGGACTGTCACCAAATTCGCAGTAGGAGCGTGTTAGAATATTCCTATGAAGATTCTTCTAATGAACTCCAGATGCTAAAGGAGCCTAATGCGATGAAGTCGAGCCACCAAACTATGTTAAAAGAGCATCGACAAATCACCGAGAAGGACTTTCAAAATCCATATGTATTGGGAACGCCATGCCAGAGAAGTCGACAAATCGCGGCCCAATCAATGAATAGAAACAAAGCCCAGCGCCTCACCAACATATCTTACGGCAACGGGAATAAAATCATGGTCGAGCCGACTTAACGATGTAGATCTACCTGTAATTTAATGTCAGGCACCCATAGAAAGTGCGCTGTACTTGTAAGCCTATGGCATGAGAATTAGAAGTAGATCTATGCTCTAATGGGCCTAAAACGAAAAGGACCCAAGTAGTTGAAAATGCAATTTGGCTTAAAAAGTTTTAGAAAGTCAAGTTCTTATGGCACATGGTTTCGGGTGCACCAAAAATCCTAACCTTAAGTTGGTCTATATAAGGGCATGTGACACCATTTTGTAATCACTTTTTATGAGAGAGAGAGAGAGAGAGAGAGAGAGAGAGAGAGAGAGAGAGAGAGAGAGAGAGAGAGAGAGAGAGAGAGAGAGAGAGAGAGAGAGAGAGAGAGAGAGAGAGAGAGAGAGAGAGAGAGAGAGAGAGAGAGAGAGAGAGAGAGAGAGAGAGAGAGAGAAGCCTCCTGCTGCCATTCTTACTTTGCGAAGCCCTCCTTTTTTACTTGTGTATGATTGATTGTGGATGATGAATGTTTGTTGTTGTTTAATCATGCTTAATCATGCTATCACATTCTAGAATGATCATTAGCACTTGCTTCCATCCAACTAATTCACAAAATCACTTTCAATCAAAATAGGAGCTAGAAAATCCCTTAGAGTGATCATTAGGATCCATTAGGTATATTTCCCATTCATTGTTCACCTCCCTTGAGAAGATAAGCCTCAAGAAGAGAAGATCTAGAGCCATAAATGCCTAGATAAGCCAAGAAACCAAGATCCAAGAAGAGGATAAATCCAAAATAAAAACCCCAGAAAGAAAAAGAAAGAAGATAGGCACCTCAACCCACATCTAAGCCATTCCACCTTTAGATCCAACACCAAGATTGACACCCTTGGTAGGCTTAGATCTCACCTTTATCTTGTAGTTTGTCCCTCCCCCCATTGGATCAAAGCCCGTACTAGATTGATACTCACCCGGTTGGAGATCCAAGCCCCTTCATTGCCCTCTTGATCAAACTGACTAGGGAGACATGGAAGGGTCCAACACACCTTTTATTGATACTTTTCTTTACTTGTCAAAAATGTGAAGAATTGAAAAAGATTATCTATGTTAGATATAGGGGTCTTATGTTTTTTTTACATCAAGCATCTAGGTGTAGGATGTTGATAGGAATAAATTTGGCATAGATGGCAAATTATGCATTTCCACTTGTAATGCCACTATTGAGCCAAAATAGAGTAAGAGGCTAAACACTTGCTAATTAGAGTGTAGACAAGTGTAAAGTTTTTGTTTGATGAATTCCAAGAGGTCCAATAGGATATAGAGGTGGAACCTTGTGAGGTCCAATAGGAAATTGAGGTGTGCTTGAATATAGTCCAATAGAATTAAGAGGTGCATAGATCAATGATCCAATAGGATCAAGAGGTGACAAAATGTGGTCCAATCATAGTTAAGCATAGTGGTAGCTCGTGGACCTACTAGTATCATTGTACTCCTCATTTTGAAATCAATTGATTTGGTGATTTCATGGATTTTGTGAGTTATTGGATTTCTAGCTTTCTCTCTCTACCCGAGAGCTCTTGATGTATTTTCTCTCTCTACCCGAGGAGAGCAGCTTGTTTTTACTTAGATTATTTTTTGAATACTTCCCACACGTGTGAGTGAGAGTTGGAAGTGATTGAATGCATGTAGTAGTGTGTTTTTGCCATAGGATTCAAGATTGATCTTGAATCTCAATCTAGTCTTGATCTTGGTGCATCTACACACCTTAGGAGATCACAAGTACATGTAGTGGACAGTCCACACGTGTGAAATTCAACATGGTATCAGAGCCTACCTAAGGTTACCATGCATTTTGATCCATCTAAGTGAAAAATTTTCATCAATCTTGAGCTAGAAATTGTCAAGGCCCATTTTCCTAGCTATCTTGTTCAATCTTGGATCAAAAGAGATCAAAAGGACATTGATTGGGTCTGATCTGGTACTGTACGGAATCAGGTGCTCAGACACGTGTGAGGAACATCCAATTTCAGTTTGGAAGTTCTCTCTCATGTTTGATCCATTTATCTTGCTTGATAGCTTGTTTTGAAGCTATTTTTGTCTAGTTTCTGTTGCAATCAGTTTCATTCCATTTGGTTGAGCCAATCAAAAGTTATAAGCTTTTGAAGAGGGTTAGGTAGGGCACCTAGACCTGGGTGGACACATTTGGTTTGGTCAAGAGATTGCTTGGTTGATCCAAAATCACAGTTGTATGCTTGCCAATCTCATCTATATGTGATCTAGGCACTGTTTTGAGATCTTAGCCATTTTGTTTCATGCAATATCATTGTATTTGAGTCAAATTTGGTTTCTTAGTGTATTTCACACGTGCTAAGAGTGTTGGATCCTAACTTTGCCTATACTCCATCATTTGATGTGAAATAGATCTTGTTTTAGAGAGATTTGTGTAGCTAGTGAGAATCAATTCACAAATGTTGTAAGATCTTTCATAAGAGGAGATAGTACTCAATTATTGGATCCTATTGAAAGTGTGTAACAACATTTATTGTTCATCATCTGAGTTTTCTTCACTTCAAATGTCTTCAATGGGTTCATCCTTGTTGGAACCAAGTGAAAGATTGACCACTTCAAATTATTCAATTTGGAAAATGAGGATGGAGTCCATCTTGATCCTTCAAGACGTGATGGACATAGTTCTTGGCCTTGAAGAAGAACCACAAGTTCTTCAAGAGGTTCAAAAATACAAAAAGAGAGCTAGGATGGCTCTCCACTACATTAAGATGAATGTCTCTAATGAGATATTGAGGGAGATAGGTACTTGTACAGCAGCCAAAGAAGCTTGGGATTGTCTCAAGACTATCTATGAGGCTAAGAATACCTCTAGGCTTCTCACTCTTAGGAATCAAATCTTTCAAAGTAGCCAAAAGAGTGATGAGAGTGCATCTAGTTATGTTTTGAGAGTAAAAGATATTCATAGAGAGCTTGCTTGTATTGGTGATTCCATCAATCAAAATGAGCTAGTTCAAGTCATTCTCAATGGCTTGAGAAGTGAATTTGATAATCTTGTCCAATCCTATGCCATTAAGGAGGAGCTACCAAGTTTGGAGGCTCTCCAAAGTGTGCTAATTTCAGAAGAATCAAGACAAGAGTATAAGCTCTTGAGGATGGACAAGCTTTCTCTCACTCATAATGATGGCAAAGCTCTTTTTGCCAAGGATAAGCACAAAGAGAGGAGCAAGAACCAACATCAACAATCCTCAAGCAAGGACAAAGTCAAATCCAAAGACAAAGATGAGGAGGAAGATGATTCCTCTAATGCTTCATCATCCAAGCTCAAGAAGAAGAAGAAGATCAAGTGCTTTTATTGTGGCAAGAAAGGTCATTATGCCACCAATTGCTTCAAAAAGAAGAATCAACTCAAGCAAGCCAATATTACCAATGAGAAGGAAGACACTATTGCAAGTGATGGAGAGGGATCTCTTATGGTCTCTAGTTTCTCATCTACTCCTTTCAAGAAGGACGGCCTATGGTATATTGATAGTGGAGCCTCTTCACATATGTGTAGCTCCAAGGACTCTTTCTCTTCTATTGCACCTTATGATGGAGTGAAGAAATCAATATACACTGCAAATGATTTTGAATGTCCTATTGAAGGCATAGGGAACATTCCCTTGAAGCTTGCATCCTCTAAAGTTCTTTCTCTCTCTAGAGTTCTTTATGTACCTAAGCTTACCAAGAATCTTATTAGTGTTGGCCAATTGCTTGATAATGGCCTTGATGTAAAATTCAATGTTGATACTTGCACTATCAAGAAGAATGATGAGATACTTGCATTAGGATCTAGATTTGGTGGCATCTATAAACTAGATCCAAATGAGTATGTGAATGCTTGTAATGTTGCTCTTGTGAACAAGCTCTCTATGGAGGAATTATGGCATAGGAGGTTGGGACATCCCAACTACAAATCCATGCTCTCTATGATCAAAGAATCCAAAGCTATTGGCTTGCCAAAGTCATTCTCCAAGAAGATCAAGCCTTGTGAGGCTTGTGCTATTGCTAAATCTCACAAAAAGCCATTTACAAGATCTTCTATCAAAAGCAAGCATCCTTTGGAGTTAATCCACTCGGATGTGCATTTCTCATCAACTACAAGCAAGGGAGGAGCCACTTGTTTTGTTACTTTCATTGATGATTACACAAGATTCACTTGGATATATCTTCTTGCTTCAAAATCTATGGTGTTTGATCATTTCCTTATTTTCAAAGCTTATGTAGAGAAGCAATTCTCATTCAAGATTAAAGCTCTTAGAAGTGATGGAGGTGGTGAATATATCTCCAATAAATTTCAAGACTTTTGTGAGCTTGAAGGCATTAAAAGAGAGTTTTCTTGTGCCTACTCTCCATCTCAAAATGGAGTGGCCGAGAGAAAGAATAGATCTCTATGTGAATGTGCAAAATCTATGAGAATTGAGGCATCTTTGCCCAAAGATTTTTGGGGAGAAGCCATTAATTGTGCAAATTATCTTTGCAATAGGCTCCCACATATAGCTCTTGGAGGAAAGTCACCATATGAAATCTTATTTTTGAAGAAGCCTAAGGTTGATCACCTTAGAATTTTTGGATGCTTATGCTTTGTCCATATGCCCTTGGAAACAAGGAAGAAGGAAGATCCTAGTGCATGCAAAGGGATCATGGTTGGATACTCATCCACCAAGAAGGCCTATAGAGTCTTTATACTCTCTACTTCTCAAGTTATTGAAAGTAGAGATGTTGTCTTTCATGAAGATCAACACTCATCATTTGAAGAGGCCGAGATCAAGAAATCTATGGATGCATCATCAATTATTGATTTTGAAGACAATCATGATGTGATGGGGTCGAGATTTGAAGAAGACTCTCCTCGGATTTTTTCACCAAGAAGATCCATGAGAGATAGATCCGAGCCTAAGAGGCTCTCATATGTTGACAAAGGCAAACAAGTGGATCTTGATTCCACTAATTATGTTTTTTATGTCTCTCATGAAGAGCCAAAGAATGTACAAGAGGCACTTAATACCAAGGAGTGGTATGATGCCATGAAGCAAGAGTATGATGCATTGATCACCAACAATACTTGGGAACTTGTGGATCCTCCTTCCAACAAGCATGTGATTGGTTGCAAGTGGGTATTTCGGATCAAGTTCAATCATGATGGCACCATTAACAAGCATAAAGCAAGATTATGTGCCAAAGGATTTGCTCAAATCCATGGTCTTGATTATGAGGAAACCTTTGCACCCGTTGCAAAGATGGTGACAATAAGAATTCTTATTTCTCTTGCTTGTTTTTTCAAGTGGAAGGTGTTCCAATTAGATGTATCCAATGCTTTTCTAAATGGTTATCTTGAGGAGGAGATCTATATGGAACAACCTCAAGGATTCATCAAGGATGAGTCCAAAGTGTGCTTGCTCTTCAAAAGTCTTTATGGACTCAAGCAAGCACCAAGATCATGGTATTCAAGACTTAACTCTTTCCTTATGTCACTAGGATTTACTCTTAGTGACTATGATCCTTCCATGTATCTAAAGTTTGTTGATAGCAATATTGTCATTCTTCTAATTTATGTTGATGACATTATTCTTTGTGGAAGTTGTATCAAGCTAGTTGATGAAACCAAGCTAGCACTTGGATGTGAGTTTAAAATGCAAGATCTAGGAGAGATACATTACATCCTAGGCCTAGAAATTGATTTTTATGAAAATCATGTCTTTATATGCCAATCTAGATATGCTCACTCTATGTTGAAAAAATTCCATATGGAAAATTCTAAGAGCATAGATACTCCAATGGAGCAAATTGTAAAAGATCCTAATAAAGGTGATGAAATATCCTTTGAGGACATCACACTTTTTAGGAGTCTTGTAGGCTCCTTGATTTGGCTTACCATTACTAGGCCCGATCTTAGTTTTTGTGTGCACAAATTGAGTCAATTTATGCAAGAACCTAAGATCCATCATTGGAAGATGGCCAAGAGGATTTTAAGATATGTATCTTCATCTTGTGATTACGGTCTACTCTATAAAAGTGAAGATCTATCCATTATTGGCTACTCGGATTCGGACTTTGCAAGTGACAAAATGGATCGAAAGTCTATTAGTGCATACACTATCTTTCTTGGAGGCAATCTAATATCTTGGCTTTCCAAAAAGCAAGATACTATATCTCTCTCTTCATGTGAGGCCGAGTACAAAGCACTCACTACAACTACCAAAGAAGTGCTTTGGATCAAGAGGTTATTAATGGAACTAAAGTGCATCAAGGAGGATGATCTACCAATGATCAAGTGTGATAACATCTCGGCCCAAGCTCTTGCCAATAATCCCATATTTCATGCAAGAAGCAAGCACATAGAAGTGGCACACCATTTTGTGAGAGAAAAGCTTATTGGAGGAGAAATCTATTTGGAGCATGTCAACTCGTCCTCTTGTATTGCCGATCTACTCACCAAGCCTTTGAGCAAAAGTGCTTTCATCAAGCATAGATCTAATCTTGGAGTTATATCAAGATCAATGCTCAAATCTTCATAGATAATTTTTTAGGAGGAGTGTGAAGAATTGAAAAAGATTATCTATGTTAGATATAGGGGTCTTATGTTTTTTTTACATCAAGCATCTAGGTGTAGGATGTTGATAGGAATAAATTTGGCATAGATGGCAAATTATGCATTTCCACTTGTAATGCCACTATTGAGCCAAAATAGAGTAAGAGGCTAAACACTTGCTAATTAGAGTGTAGACAAGTGTAAAGTTTTTGTTTGATGAATTCCAAGAGGTCCAATAGGATATAGAGGTGGAACCTTGTGAGGTCCAATAGGAAATTGAGGTGTGCTTGAATATAGTCCAATAGAATTAAGAGGTGCATAGATCAATGATCCAATAGGATCAAGAGGTGACAAAATGTGGTCCAATCATAGTTAAGCATAGTGGTAGCTCGTGGACCTACTAGTATCATTGTACTCCTCATTTTGAAATCAATTGATTTGGTGATTTCATGGATTTTGTGAGTTATTGGATTTCTAGCTTTCTCTCTCTACCCGAGAGCTCTTGATGTATTTTCTCTCTCTACCCGAGGAGAGCAGCTTGTTTTTACTTAGATTATTTTTTGAATACTTCCCACACGTGTGAGTGAGAGTTGGAAGTGATTGAATGCATGTAGTAGTGTGTTTTTGCCATAGGATTCAAGATTGATCTTGAATCTCAATCTAGTCTTGATCTTGGTGCATCTACACACCTTAGGAGATCACAAGTACATGTAGTGGACAGTCCACACGTGTGAAATTCAACAAAAAATATAAGAATGAAAATAAATAAAATAAAAAACAAGTGGAACACCACCATTGTATTGGCACTGAAGCGATCCAGTACCAGCTGCCTCTACTACATTCTATTGCTTAGCTATGGCAACTCCACTTGCGCAGTTGTCACAAGTACAAATGTTCCTTGGTGAAACAATTCAACAATACACCTATAGAATTTACAACATGGTGAAGAGTTGTAATCCACCTATGCCTATGGAAACCAAAATGGCGAACTATTAAGTCGGACTGCTCAACGAGATCAGATCTAGCATGGCAGACTTTGCATCCTATACTTCATTTGTACAAATTTGTCAAGATGCCACTCTTATGGAAGCCAAGATGGTGGATCATCCCTATTCTCACACTAGATCATCGAATGGGACACCAGAGGAATCCGAATCAGCAATGCGAGACAATCTGGCAAGAGAGGAAGAGATGGCTTCACAATAGAGTTCAGATGAAGAACCAAGTGTTGAATGTCACAAGGTCGACCAAGATTATCAAGAAGATGGCCAACATAAGCCTAAGGCCTGTAGAATGAAGATCCTTCAACTGGACCAGTGTGGATATTGTTATGGAAATCATGCATGCACTGAATGTCCAGTTAGAAATCCTCTGCAAAATCAAGGGCATAATGCAGAACATAAGGTTGGAGGTCCGAATCAAGAAAGGTCAAACTTGATGATAAGCCAACAAGAGGATCACTCAACGGATGTAAAGGGTTTTGTCCTGAGCACATCAAGATAATCCTTAACTGGAAAAGGTGGAGTGGAACTCTTGGTAATATCGTCAAGCACATCTTAGAAATCAACTGAAGACCATAATAGCTTACCACACTACTATGTGGAGAATGAGAAGGGACATTTGTTACTTGTGTGTGCTTATTGCCTCCGAAGGGATGATATTCTATGCATGGTACAATGTTTTGGATATGGTGGAAGACATCGCCGATCAGAATGCCCACATCGAGGCCAAAATTTCAACGAAGGGTAACTACAACAAAGAAACTTCTACCTATGATCACTGTCACAAGTCGAGACACACCGCAGACAAATGCTGGTTCAATCCAACTATACCTTGCACTCAATACAAGAAAAGAGGACATTTAGCATATGAATGTTGGCACAATCCCAAAGGAAAGCACAAAGGAGAAAAGTCAAATGTTGTAGAATCATCCGAAGATGGTGAGAAAAACGACAATGTGTTCATAGTTGTCAATGAAGAGTTAGCGACCTACAGGCAGCATGAGTATGATATAAAGCCACATCTCATATAACCTGCAACAAAAATGTTTTGACGACCTACAAGGTAGTGGACAACACAAGAATACTGATACTAGGTAGTGCTCGGGAAAATCTTCATAGTTAAGGAATGAAACGACAAGTTTGGCTAAAAATCGTTATGCAAATATTTTAGAAGGATGCAGCCTTCCTAAAAACAGGCATTTTTTGAAATATGATGGATTCTCCTTGGTTAACTTTGTATTGTGCTAGACCTATGATTAGTTTTCAAACTTGGAGGATTATATATATTATACATAGAAAAATATAGGATTTTTTTATGGCTTGTGTAAAAAAATACTGGAAATATTTTTACAAGTGGTACTTGTAGGATTACCATACAATCTTTAAAGTTTGCCCTGCCCTTAAAAGATCTAAGACATTCAACTTTCAAGTCACAACTTAAGTCTTACAATACTTACAATAGCCTTGGGTCCTGGGCCTTGGACCTTAAGTCTTAAGCCTTAAGGTTTAAAGCCTGAACTTTGAAGGCTTAAATAAGTAATTACTGCCACAGTGCCACTTGGAAGTTGGAGACTGGACTCTAGAGTTTGGTCTAGGCTCTAGCTCGTCGCTTAGCCATGTGGCAATGATGCAAATGCCAAGTGACAGGCTCCAGCCCAAAAACTTTTAATGCACTTGAATGCGATGTGAGAAGGCGTGCCCATTTGCTTTATGCTTTAGCCTTCAGGGCCCAGGCTTCAACGACTAGACTTTAGAGCCTCCTTTACACACTCAGACAGTGCTGTAGCAGGCTTCAGTAGACTGCAGTTGGAACTTGGAACTTTTCAACTTGGTGCTCGTTGAGTGAGCTGCAGCCTGCGAGTAGCGAGTCGAAAGAGTAGGACTGCTGGTTGTTGGAGCTCAGAGCAGGGTGGAGGTGGAGCAGCGAGCATACTTTCTCACCTTCTTCTTTTTCTTGAAGCAGTGAGGGCTGAGGCATGAGCAAAGTGACTGAGGCTTGAGCATTGAGAAGCAAGCCATAGCCTGGAGCTCAGAGCGGGGTGGAGGTGGAGCAGCGAGCGGGCAGTAGTGGAGGTGGAGCAGCGAGTGGGCTTTCTCGCTTTCTTCTTTTTTCCACATCCAATGTTAATTGGTATCTCTAAGTGTTCATGTGGGCATGTATTGGATTCCTTGGGTACTCATCTTATGCGTTGTCCATCAGGTGGAGAACGTATTGTTTCACATGATTCCATTCGTGATGCCCTGGCTGCTATTGCTCATGATAGTGGCTTTCATGTTGTTCAAGAACAGACACACATTTTACCAGGGCCTTCTTCGCAATCTACGCGACGACGAGTTGACCTTGTTCTCTCGCGTGATGGAATTCGTACTCTGGGAGACGTTGTAATTGTTGATCCCTCTCGTCAGGACCTTCTTAGTCGTTCTTCCACCATGCAAGGGGCCGCTGCATCTCAAGCAGCTCAAGAAAAGGAATGAGATTATAATGATCGTGCACTCATGGTTGTCTTCACAAGAAAATTAATGATTTTTTATCTTTATGTGCGGAGCTTATGGTGAAACGCCAAGGACAAAGCATGACCTTACCTTCCGTCATTATTTCTTTCTACCGCCATATTTCTATAGCATTACAATGTTCACAGGCGATTTCAATTCTTCGACGGGCTTAGTTTGCAGGAGCGGCTGCTTCAAAGCTTCCTGCACTACCTATTATTGGATCTATTTTAGTTAGTGATTTACATCAGGCAGTTGGTTTTGAGTAATTTTTTTTTCTTCGTAAGAGATTTTGCAATAGGTTTCCCAAGGAGTGAATGGAAGACAAGACTTGGGGTTACCTTGTGGAGACTAAAAGTACTACTAGCAACTCTTGATCGTCACGTTTGTAGACTCATTTGTTGAATGTTCCTTGATAGCTGTGAAATTTCAGTGAATCCACGCTAGCCAATTCTCGAGTACTTTGTGTCTCCTCAAGGCTCATAGTTTGCAATACCATCTGAAAAATACGTCTCCAAACTATCGTTTTCCTTTCCTCGTTTCTTATAGTTGCCGCTAGAGGCCGCTTTTTTCTTCCCGCAGCGGTCCTGAGAGTCTGGCTTGGACAATTTCTGGCAATGATTAGTTTGCCCGCCATTAGCATTCCGCTGCAGTGCCTTGCATCCAAGATAAGACCTAACAGCAACATCAGCTCGAAAAAGTGCTATCGTCATTCTTGCGATGGAATGAAGAACCCATGTCACAGGTCAGGTAATTTTATGCTCAATATTCAGTGGAATCAGCCTACGATGTCCAGATGCCCTAACAATTCTATCACAAACAGTTAGATCTTACTACACGGCAAATTCAAGCTAATCGGAAACTGACTCCCCAAGCTCAAAATTCTAAATGTCAGATTAAACGTTTGCATCATAGCTATGAACCATTTAATTCTGCATTTATCAGATCAGAATCCAGATGCTCACATCTCAGTTATAGACCAAATTTTGCATTATTTATACTAATCAGATATTTCTACTTTATGGCAATTGCTCTTTATGTGCCTTGAGTGGATAGAACTTGGGATGGCTTGATTGCTCACAAAAAGTTGGCAAAGTCTTGTAGTGTTGCATTGTCAACTTGAAATGAGATGGGACAAGCAACTTAGCTTCCTATGTTTAACCACGATCCCCAACCTAAACATACATAAGCACACAAAGGCCAACATTCAAGCTTGCATTGGCTCCACAATTCCCGACTTAGACATTCATTACAAATTAATCTAGCCCTACACCAACGTGAGCTCCATAGAGCTATCCTTTTACCATTCAAGCAAGACCAACATAGCCAACATGCCAACTAACAAAACCCAAAAGCAAAGTTGGAGCCAACTTAACCAATTAGCATATTCACAAGCCTAGAGAGCTCGTGTGCTACTCTCACTCATATGGTTAAGAAAAAAGTTGTTATTGGCCCTTTCAATTAAAATTGGCATGTAGAGAAAAATTGATGGTTTTTAGTCCATAAGCTCATCTTTATTGAACATTGGTGGACTTGACATTCAAATTGATATTAACTAGTCTTCTAGCAACATGAGTTTGGCATAGAGTGTGGCTAATGTTAATAAGGGGAAGTGAGATTTGGCACTTGAATACTGGAGCTTCTCAACCATTTTTTCACTATCAAGCATGGTCAAAAGACAACCATAAGAACAAAAAGAACATTGGAAAGTGATAGAACTTTAGAAGAAGCAAGTTTCAATGCAATGTTGCCAATTCCTTCAATAGAGCATTCATGATCATTTGTAGTATAAATAGATATTTTAAGTCCTTTATAAGATACACTCCTTTGAACAGCACATATGTGAAGAGGCTCCACTATCGATGTACCAAGCTCCATCTTTCTTGAAGGATGATGAAGAAAAGCTTGACACCATGAGTGATCCTTCTCCATCACTTGCAATAAAATCTTTTTCTTTCTCATTAGAGAGATTTGCTTGTTTGAGTTGATTTTTCTTTTTGAAGCAATTAGAGACATAGTGCCCCTTCTTGCCACAAAAGAAACACTTGACTTTCTTCTTCTTGGTCTTTGAAGTAGAGGGATGAGATGAGTCATCCTCTTCACCATCTTGTCTCTTTCCTTGGCTTTGTCTTTGTTGAAAACTTGAGAAAATTGGTTCTTGCTCATTCCTTTATGCTTGTCCTTGACAAAGAGAGCTTTGTCACTTCCAATATGCTCGAGTTTGTTCATCCTAGAAAGTTTGTAACTTTGCCTAGCTTCTTCAGAGATGAGAGTTCCTTGAAGAGTTTCCAAATTGGGCAACTCCTCCTTTGATGGTCTGCCGATAGATGGGGTCTTTTAGCCATTTGCCAACAATGCCGACTACCTGCCATTCGAACATCCTGGCATGAATTCACATATACATCACAATATGCACTCTCAGCAACTTATGCTCCACTGATCTGAGTATGAGAAATCGATCCTATATACCCTCACATTTTGGCAGATGGCGTTTTTAGGCCATTCTCCATTGATCGCTTTCTCTTTAAGCCTCTCTTTATGCATTGACTTTACTCACATTTGATACATGACGAATATGACCTAAACAAATATGACTCTTTATTTTCGGCCACTCTCAATGCATGAATTCACATATACATCACAATATGCACTCTCAGCAACTTATGCTCCGCTGATTTGAGTCTGAAAAATCGATCCTATATACCCTCGCACTCCGGCAGATGGGGTCTTTAGGCCATTCTCCATTGATCGCTTTCTCTTTAAGCCTCTCTTTATGCATTCAGTTTACTCACATTCAATACATGTCCAAGAACCACAAAACATACAAAAGCCATCAAGTAGCCACAAGAGCCATCATTAGCCATTTATTTGGTTCATCTGTCCACTCTTTGTAACGACTATTAGACCCCATCTACCGGCAGATGGGGTCTGGGAGCCAATATGGTTTGGCAGGTGATAACGCTTTTTTGTGCTAGATCGTTTTTTTCTTATGATGTATAACAACCTCTGAAATAGCTAATAGACCCCATCTGCCGACAGATGGAGGTTTCACCATCGATGTCAACTGTCAACTTTTTTCATGATGTTACTTAAAATAGGCATAATGCTGAATCCTCTAGCTGAGCTTTGCTTACTATACCCCATCTCCAACAGCCTCATAGAGACTCCATCTGTTGGCAGATGGGGTCTTTCAGTCATTTCGCCATCGATGTCAACTGTCAGTTTTTTTCATGATGTTACTTGAAATAAGGATAATGTGGAATCCTCTAGCTGAGCTTTGCTTACTATACCCCATCTCCAAATGCCTTGTAGACCCCATCTGCCGCCAGATGGGGTCTTTTAGCCATTTCGCCATTGACGTCAACTATCAACTTTGTTCATGATGTTACTTACAATAGGGGTGAGATTGAATCCTTTAGTTGAGCTTTGCTTACTATAGACCCCATCTCCAAATGGCTCATAGACCCCATCTGCCAGCAGATGGGGTCCTTTAGCCATTCACCATTTGCTATATAACTCAGTAGCCACATATATAATTTTTTCTTTCAATCAAAAAGTGAAATGGTTCTTGCATTCTTCCGCCCTTATGGTGACAACTATGTTGTGAATTCTTTTGTCGTTAAGAGATACCCTGTTACTACAGAAGTTCAATGGCAAATGAAAAAAAGTTGGTATGCATATTTGACTCTCGTTGTTTTCATTTGTCAGGTGGTCGAATCTCCATGAACAAGAGAACGACTAGACAAGATGCCTTGTCCAAAGACACTCCTCCTAGTGGTATTGAATTGAATGAAACCTCAAAGAATTCCACACAAGTTGAAGGTGAGAAAGTATTGGTTGGATGATGCTACCGTTGAAAAATTAGATGACACGCATGACTTTGATGATGATTTTGACTAGGAAATTCCTGTTGTTATCTCAAATGAACATAGAAAAGATTTATTAAAAAAATGAGCTAAATTTCCATTATTCCCATCGATCACGGTTCTGTAGACTGCAAATAAATACACATGTAAGGCCTATGCGACAAGAATGTCGGGAAGAGAGAGAGAGAGAGAGAGAGAGAGAGAGAGAGAGAGAGAGAGAGAGAGAGAGAGAGAGAGAGAGAGAGAGAGAGAGAGAGAGAGAGAGAGAGAGAGAGAGAGAGAGAGAGAGAGAGAGAGAGAGAGAGAGAGAGAGAGAGAGAGAGAGAGAGAGAGAGAGAATTTGGAAAATCACTAAGTTGTGAAAATTTGGCCTACCTTTGATAAATCTTGATTGAGAAGGAGAGACAAAAGTTAGAAGTATCTAATCTTTCAGTAGGACAATTTTCTAGATTCTCATATTCTCATTACCAAGACTATTTATGCTTACAAATAAAATTGGGCTACACTTTTCAAATGAAGTTAATTATAGCTAGTAGCTTGAATATGCATTCACCAAAAAAATTCTACACAAAAGCCCTTCAAATTGTTTAGTCAACCACAATTATGCATAATTGCAAATATCTCTAGTATATATACAATATGAGGCTCACAAATGAGAATATTAAAATTGAAGTATTCAATAAACTTGACCATCATAATTGTGCTTATGTAAAGTACAAATTTCTTACATGAAAAGTAGATTACTTGCTTCAAAATATACTCCTAGAGACATGCCTGTTAAAAAATCAAACTAGACTTCACCAAGGATATGACCTATACAAAATTTCAATAAATTGATTTTTTAAGCATATTATGCATGCCGGCACCAATTTGTACATTCAACATGGTGATTTTTGGTCTAAATTGACTTTGTTTTGAGGTAATTTGCTTTCAAGCTTTTGTCTATGCATAGAGTGCCCTTATGATTATTTCAAAACCTTGTTGTTTCCTTTATCATGTACCTCATTCTTCTTGTGTATATCCTATGCATTTCAAAATATAGCAAAGTTATAGGGAAAGTGTTGATTTCCTAGTAAGTGACATCTAATCTAAGTAATATATGTGAACATTTATACAATATAGAAATGGGCATATGTAAATAAAAAGTGGGTCAAACCTTCAAGTTCTAATCATTAAATGATTTAGATTGAGCATCAACTACATGCTTTAGATAACATGTGTTGTATAGTACTCAAATGTGTAACACTACTATATCTTCTTAAGACGTGTTCTCAATTAGATCTATACTCTTTTGCTTTGAATTTAAAATTTTTGGATTATGGTACTTTCAATAACATTATTCACATTTCAACTTTAGGTCACAATACATGATAAAATTTGATTAGTTTTTTTTTTTTTTGCAAAAATTCAACTTCATTTAATTGAATCTAATTAAAGAAATGCCTTTTGAGTACCAAAAGTTTGGTAAAAAAAAACTCTTCTCTCTAATTTTTTTTAAACAACATTCATGATATATGCCTTCTCGGATCTCAATGGGGCACTAAGTGGATGCTTGGTAGTGCCCACTTTCCATGTTGTAAGTTCCACTTTTCATTTAAGTCCACATGAAATGAATATGGCCAAGGATGGGCAAGGATGCATAATATAAGAGGATGAGCACCATCTACACTTGCATAAGTGTGAAGATTCATTTTTGGATAGATGAGCACACACTATTATTAATTTATTTGATGTACAATAGCGTTAGATCCTTTTGGGATAAATAAGGTTTTGAAAGCTCACATACAACACAATTTCTAAAGGCATGCATGTATAAAAGTTCAATGTAAGTAGCTCTAATGGGCCACAAGGTAGGGGAAAGGGGGACATGGAGTCTCGTTAATCCATAATGTCTCATCAAATTGATAACTCTTGTCGACCGGTGTAATTAACTTGATTACCATAGTTTGTTTTCAATACCAAAATATTTTTATTTTCTTAGGATTGTAAAATCTACTCATTTTTATGAAAAACAAGTATCGCATAGTATTCATCATAGAAAAAGTGTAAAAAGGTACAAAAGCTAAGTAGGATCCAACATACTTTTCCTTTTATCAAAAAAATCCCAATCGATGGACTCAAGATAGTTTCTAGTATTAAGATAATAATGAGTTCATGCTAGCTACAACATTCATTTCTCATGTAAAGAGGTTTTCACATATCAAAATAATTACTTAAGTTATGAAATGAGCTAGTTTCTTTTCACATAATGTGTCATTATTTAGATATGGAGGGGATGTCTCTTGATTTTCTTTTTGCTTTTTGCATTTCATAAAAGGTCATTCTACAAAAGAGCACAAGAAACATTGGTTTGGACAAATATAGAGGAAATATCCTAGAAATTATATAATTGTAATTTAAAAGGTGATGCGTTGAAACTATTTGAAAACCATAGGCGAATTGAAAGGAAGATTTGTAATAAACAAGTATATGGGTGAGTAAGACCATTTAGCTCTCTTTAAAAATGGGAGGCATATGATATATTAATATCTTAAGTTTGGCAAAAAGGTTTCATGTATAACACCTGCAAATAGCTTCTTCAAATTGAATTAAGATTGAGGCTATTGCATTTAAACCTCACTCCATGCACTGATACAATAGTAGGAAGATCAAATAGGTCAAAATTCCAACAAGGAGCTATAGAATAAAAAATTGTTATAGTCCAATATTGATAATACTCAACCAAGTTGGCCGAGGTTGAATATGTTAGAACTTTAAAAATTAGTAGAATTCATTATGTAATGTGTTCATGTCATCTTATTGGTTTCTTTTTATCGATATAGAATCAACCAAGTTGGCCAAGGTTGAATATGTTAGAATTTTTAAAATTAGTAGAATTCATTATGTAATGTGTTCATGTCATCTTATTAGTTTCTTTTTTTATCAATATAGGATCGACCAAGTCGGCCGAGGTTGAATCTGTTAGAATTTCAAAAATTAGTAGAATTCATTATGTAATGTATTCATGTCATCTTACTAGGTTTTTTTTTATATAGAAAATACATGAGTTTTCAGTTGTAGTCTGCATTTTCACACAATTTGTAATAGTCGAAAAATCTCGATCGACATTTTTTCTCTGTAAAAAATACATAGGATTTACGTAGTTCAATTTTCTACAATTTTACATGGCATTTCACATAGTTAGAAATGCCAATCGATATTTTTCAAAGTTGACCAATGCGATTTTCAACCTATTTCTAAACATGGAGAATGTTGCCCCTTACAAAAATAGATCAGCATTCCTTTTGAACCCCACACCTACAAATGTCGATCAACATAATTTCTACAGTATCGATCAATGTAGATTTCAACCTGTATTTGAAACTTTGGGAATGCTTGTGAAGAATTGCCAAAACTTGGCAAATCTAGCCTGATCAAAAACCATGTAGAATCATGTACACAAATGTACATAATGTTAGATTTCTTATGCTCAGTCTTAACAAATCGTCCAAGTAATGAGCATCCTGAAAACAGCCGAAGGCCGACTACATTTTTCAGACCTTCGCATTTTTCCACTCTTCCATTTTTGTGCTTAAACAATTTTAAAGGCACCTTCGCCTTTTCACCTTCCTCGCATTTTTTGCACCTTCGGGAAAAATGCCACACAGTGACACAATGCCTTGAAATCCATTTCAGGCCTACCTTTGAATTTTTCACACCTTCGGGATTTACATGCCTTCCTTGTTCAAGGGCACCTTCATGTTTTTCGGGTTTTCGTTGGAGTTAATCTTCACTTATACTCACCTGAATTTGTCTCCTATACTATGTAAATGTTCCCTCTCTACATCAGTATACAGCCTACTAGCAAAAGTCGAATAGTCTGTATCTACATCGCCCTTGAATCAGAACAAGTTCGACTCGACTACATCGACGTCGACTTCACCGATTCGACTTAAGTCTATCAACTTTGACTCCATCGACATCTTCTCAAGGGTGAACAAGTCGACTTGACTTCATCGACATCTTCGACGACTACCGACTATCACTAGTCAAAATGGAGCTCTACATGACGTAGACTACGTCACCGTTTACTATGTATTAAGTGCACCACTTCACAACTGTCACCTATATAGTTCACTCTAGCGGTACAATTGTAATCTTCATGAGTGCCGCAACTGATGTGTATATACATACAATATATCAATACTCATAGACTGATATTCATAGCAGAAGAGACAAAAAGTCCATACAATACATGAGTCAATCAAGTAGTGGTAGCGTGAATCAGAGTTCCTCCGTGAAATCCTTTGTATCATGCTATTTGATTCCATAGGATCAGAGATTTTTAGAGAGAGTGAAGGTAATTCAAGAAGTAGAGATACTGTTCAATCTGTAAGTAGTGCAGTAAGATCACAACACATAGTGTGCTATTATTGTGAACCATTCTCGGACATAGAATCTTGATCTGATCGTTGTATTATTCAACAACTAAACATAGATTTTCTATTTTATTTATGTGTGTTTCCACTGACGAATGCCTTTTAATAATTCCTTTCTCTAGTACTAATACTTGTTCCATGACTCATTCGAAATATCTCATTCGAAGGAAGCATGGCTGTCATAGACGCCTACTGTTTCGTTCCCTTCATGATTGTCTTCGACACCTACAAAGATATTCCTCTGGTTGATCTAAGTAATAGTTTGAATCAATAGTTGGTGAAAGATCTTGTCATAATTTAACATTGATTTTTTCTCTTGATTGGAAACTATATTCAGCAAGAGTGGTATTAGACCTAATAAATAATCACTTAAAGACAAATACTCCTTCATGGAAACCCAACAAGTGGTATCAGAGCCATAGGTCCAAACTGTTATAGTATTCGTGACTATTTTACAATATTTTAGATCATTCATTATGGAAGGTACATCTTCTGAGATCTGCTTGATCAACATGCACACGTGCACGCACACGCACATGCACACGCACACGCGCGCACATGAACATGCACACACGCACGCATGCACACACGTGCGCACGCACACACGCGCGCATGCACACACACACACACATACACACACAGCAGAGACACACACACACATCTATGGACTAGCAAGAGCTCTACAGAGAGATGCCACACTAGTAGGATGTAGCTACCCAATACCAAATTCAAGCTCATTCCAAGGGAAGCCTATGAGTATACTTATACCATCCAAGTCTCCACAACTAGGAGTGAACAGTGACACCTCATTGTGACACCTCAGTAGCCTAATTGGGTCACATCAACCACTCTTCTTGTAAATCACTACTAGTTTTGTGCAAATTCACCATCATGAGTTTAGACCTCTAAATAATTAATCATGTCTTTGGTACGATGGCGGCCCCAGATCCTCATAGCCATAATCAATTTACAGACCGAGCTAGACCCACTGACCTCTTGACGGGACCTTTGATCGAGATCATATTAAATGCGAGCATGATAGATCTAGTCTCCAATACATGTCTCATTTTTTGAAGCTAAAAGATTGAGTGCCTTTTTGAGGTTTCAAAAGGACTAGCGACGTCAGTCTGCCTCTCTGATCAGAACATGGACGTCTACGACTCGTTAGTTTCTGATCAGACGATGGTTGTCTTTGACGCTTGAGGAACTCGCGATATCATACTACTCTTCCATTCACTTCAAAACTATACTTCACATTGAATTTGATTTCAGTAATACCACACACAAACTATCTCCAATATCTTCAATGGACTGTACTCTATTTTTAGAGTATGAATTTATTTTAAGATCCTGTTGGGCAATTAGAACGCATAAAGCTGTGATTATCTTTAGCATAAGCTGTCTATTAGACTGTTTTTGCACTAGCAACCGATTAGAACGAGAGAGTTGTTCCGAAATATTCCTGCTCTCTCCATTCTTGTTCTTCCTATCTCCCTTGCCCCATCAAGAATCTCCAGGCCACTGTGGACCAAACAATTGCTACAACAGAAGAAAAAGTATCGGCCCCCCAAAAACTCCAGAGAAAGCAGACTGACTTCCATAAAAGCCTTTCAACTTAGTCCATTCAACTTTTGAAGGACCAACAAGTGATACACGAAGTAGCTCTTGCCACACATGATAACAAAGGTAGCTACCCTGAGTGTCACTCTACAAGAGGAAGAGCACTCTCTCTATGTGAAGCTGAGGATGAGCTGAAGATAATAAAGAAGCAGTTCAATGTCATTTTGGAGTTTTCCACAGCTCTAGATGGCAATATCTCTCTTAATTTTCAATATTTAATTAGACTAGCTTTTTCTTATTTTTCTCTGCCATTCCTAGCTTCCCCCCTCTCTAATTTTGATATTCTTCATTGATATCAACTAGCTTTGGAGGCCAATAAAAACAATATTTTCTTTCCATCCTTATCGATTTCGTACAATTTAAGAACTTTGGCTACTTTTGTGATATTTTTAGGAGTCATGCGCTCCATTTTATTGCCGACATTTGTGCCATTATTAATTTTTTCCAAGATCTTCACTCAAAGCTAGATCACATGCAAAATTTCCCTCTATTCATTACATCCCCGTTCTATCCCTTCACCTTCACAACAACCACAAGTCAGGTACGTGTCGAAAATCAAGCCAGCAACACCACCCAAGCCTGCATCCTAAGCGTTGGTGACACACATCAAACATTGTCACCACTCTTCCAGACACACTCTGCCAAGCCTACAAAGAGTATCGGACCCTCTACTATGACCACCACTAGTACCATCCAACCACCTTTATTCAGTGCTACAACACGACAATGTTTCGTTACAATGTCGTCGACCAAGATCTCACCATTTGCCATCCCTTTCTCGTCTCTAATTTCCATTCATAAATCCACCACAACCTTTGACTACCAACAACTCCAGCTCACACTCCCCCATTTTGACCTCCAAACTAGTAGAGATCACGCCTTCAACTAGGCCATCCAGTACACCGCACAAGCTGAAGACATCCCTACCACCCTCCAACAGGATCCCACCATGCCTTGTCTTGAATATGCATCTCCACCTTTCATCACTTCTCCACTGCCTCGCACCGCTTCACCACCTGCCACCTCATCTCTCCCACCCACCGACATTTTTCTCCACTACCATTCTACGGCACGAAGATACCACTCATGGTGGGCCACTGTAGTGCATCAACGCTAGTACCAAAAAATCCATGCTGCACTTGATTTTAAATAGCCAGACATCAAGTCTAGAGGCATCTACATGTTACTAGGAAAGGTAGAAGACCTCTTGAAGCTGAAACTGACGAATCTGATCGCCCTTCTGTTTCATCACATTTTGCTATATTTCCATATTTGGCATATTGAGGCCAAAACTTGTTTTTGACTTAGAGGTTGACTTTTCAAAGTTCATTAGTCTAAATTTCATTTGAATGAACACTTTTTGAAAGTGTGAGAAAGTTAGAATGCGAATTTGAGTAGATTCAAATTTGAATAGTTGGGTACATTGAATCTAGACCCAAAATTAATAGGGTTAGCATTTTGGTGGGAAAGCCAAGTGGCCAAATAGGGCTTGGACCTGCTATAAAAGGATGTAACTCGTGGAAAGAGCAATCTTCTCTCTTCTCTATCTCATTTCATGCTTATACATGGTTCTCTTGGGTTCCACTATCCATTGGTGCACTATCTTGGTGATTGCTTGCAATTCTATGTGTAGAATGATCTATATTTACTATTTTTGGATCCACACGTGTGAAATACAGTAGCTTGCTGGTTCTGTACGGAAAGCAACAATACTTTTTCATTTCATTCAAGTTTGATCAAGTTCTATTGGTGTTTGCATCTCAAATTGTGTGTAGATGCTGATTTTTCTACATTGGTGAAATTGGTAGTGTATTTCTCTTTCTAACCGAAGATCATTCAAGTAGATTGGATCTTAAGGATCTGAAATCTTTCACATGGTATCAAAGCTTGTGTTTCAGGTTATGAAGGAGGAAATCAAATCTATCAATGATTTGGTGAAGATATCAAGTCTAGAGCATGCTAGAGAGGATTCTACATCAAAATCGAGTTTTTCGCTTTTGTAGATTGGATCTTTTGTAGATCAAAACACTTTATAGGTCAATATAATTGATCAATTCCAATTTTTGAATTCACATACTGGATTTGGCCGATTTTTGGATCATTGGTTCAGCCTAAGTGGTGGCTTATAGATTGCATATCAAATTTTCAGCATTTGCATGTAGATTTGGAATAGTCAATTTTTGTGAGTTTGTCAAAACCCTAATTTTGATTGGATCTCTAGATAGTGAGGTTGTTGGACTTCATTTGAGTGTGTTTCAATCTTAGGAATTGGAAAAAGTCATTAGATTGAGGATAGATCATAGGTTGATCAAGATTCCATGATTCTATGTGTTGATTTGCTTGGATAGTGCTAGAAGAGAGTTTGTGAGATAGTTTCAAATCTTGGTGATTTTTTTTGAAAGCATTTGTTGTTGTTCAAAGGAGTGCTTTGTGCATTGAAACAAGTTGAAAGAGAAGATCAAGTCATTGCTACATGGCAACCTCAATTGTAGTCATGTTGGAAGCCAATGATAGGCTTACCTCAAGTAACAATTCATTGTGGAAAGTGAGGATGGAGTCACTTCTTGAGATGAATGATGTTTTGGATATTGTTGTAGGTTTGGAGGAGAGACCAAAAACACAACAAGATCAATTGAGGTATGACAAGAGGGCCAAGAAGGCTCTACACATGATAAAGATGAATGTTACCAATGAGCTTCTCAAGGAAGTTGGTAAGTGCACATCATCTTTGGAAGCTTGGAATTCATTGAAGAAGCTTTATGAATCCAAGTCTACTTCTAGAGTGTTGACTCTAAGAAGGCAAATCTTTTCTTGTTTGCAAAAGAATGAAGACAGTCCAAGTACTTTTCTTTTGAGAATGAAAGCATTGAATGATGAGTTAGCTTGCATAGATGAAAGCATTAAGGAAGGAGAGCTTATTCAAGTGATTCTTAATGGCCTGTTGGATGCTCATGCTAACATTGTTCAAAGTATCGCTATTCAAAATACTTTGCCAAGTTTGATGGATTTTCAAGAGATCCTGATCAATGAGGAATATAGGCTTCAAGCAAGAGGTGGATCTACATCGACACTTCAAGAGGATGCTATGTTCACACAGGGCAAATTCAAGGGCAAAACCAAAAGTAAGTGGTCTAAAGGGCAAGATCAAGTGGAGCGGCTTCTTCAAGTGGCAAAAAAAAGGATAGATCAAAGCTCAAGTGCTTCTATTGTGGCATCAAAAGACACTTTGCAAGTGAGTGCTACAAGAAGAAGAGAGATCAAGGAGACAAGCAAGGTAATCTTACTCTTGATGAGGATGGTTTGGATGTTCAAGATGCAAATGATGATGCTTTTGTGATGTCTTCATGTATGCTTGCTAATGATGGAGATCTAGATCCTTGGTGGATTGATAGTGGAGCAAGTTCACACATGACCTTTCACAAAGAGTACTTCACTTCTTTGTTGGCATATGGAGATGACAAGAGGGTGATCTACACGGTCAATGATGGTGAGTGTGCAATCAAAGGGATTGGCACAATTCCTATTTCTCTCTCTACAAATAGGAATGTTCATTTGGAGGATGTCTTGTTTATTCCATCTATTACCAAGAATTTACTTAGTGTGAGCCAAATGCTAAGTAAAGGCCTCAAGGTGGAGTTTGATGGAGATGCTTGTTTGATCAAAAGGAAGGATGTCTTGATTGGAAAAGGTAAAAGGCAAGAGAAGTTGTTCAAACTAGATGCTTGTGTTATTGTTAACCAAGTTACCAAGTTGGATGTGTTGCAAGGGAGCAAATTTCTATTCAAGAGGTTTGGCACAAAAGGATGGGACACCTCAACTTCAAGTCATTGGAGGTAATGGCAAGGAAGAATGTTGTGATTGGTCTTCCAAGTTCCTTAAGTGATGTCAAGCATGTTTGTGAGTCTTGTGCTTTGTCTAAGTCACATAGACTATCTTATACTAGATCTATTTCTAGATCTACAAAGCCTTTTCAACTTGTACATTCGGATATTCATGGGTTTACTACAATTAGCAATAGTGGAGCTAAGATGTATGTAACATTCATTGATGATTTTAGTACATTTTGTTGGATCTATCTACTAAAGAGCAAGGATGAAGTGTATGATGTCTTTGTCAAGTTCAAGAATGCAATGGAGAACCAATTTTTCACAAAGATCAAGTGCTTGAGAGGTGACAATGGTGGTGAGTACATATCTAACAAATTCAAGGCCTTATGTGATGAGAATGGGATCAAGAGGGAGTATACAACATCAAGGACCCACAACGAAATGGAGTGGCTGAAAGGAAGAATAGGACTTTATGTGAAAGTGCTAAAGCTATGAGGTTAAGTGCTAATCTTGACAAACCATTTTGGGATCAAGCTTTGTTGTGTGCCAATTTCTTGTGCAATAGGTGGCCGAGTGCTATTTTGGATGGAAGGACACCTTTTGAGATACTATTCAAGAGGAGGCCGAGTGTCAACTTTCTAAGAATCTTTGGATGCACATGCTATATCAACATAACTCTTGATGATAGGACCAAGGAGGATCCATTCTCAAGAAGAGGTATTTTTGTTGGATATAGTGAGGTGAGTAAAGCCTACAAGGTTTACATTCCTTCTACTAACAAAGTGATTGTTGGTAGAGATGTCATTTTTGATGAGGGAAACATTTCAAAGGTGTCTTCAAGCATGATTGATAGTAGAGTGGATGGATCTAACATTCTTGATGTTGATGAGAAGGATCCTACTTGGATGGTGATGATGATGGACCTTCATCAAGTCAAAAGCCAAGGAGAACATCAAGAGAAAGACAAGTACCTTCAAGGCTCACATATGATTAAAAGGGTAAGCAAGTAGTTTCTAGAAATTATGCTGCTTTTCTAACCTCTTTGGATGAGCCTACAAGTGTAGATCAAGCAAGGAAAGAAGAGGAGTGGATCCAAGCAATGGATCTCGAGTATTGATCTCTTATGAAGAGTGGAACATCTTTTGGAGGATCTTCTTGTGTAGATGGTGCTATGAAAGTGGATGGATGTTATCTTGCTGTGAAATCAAGTAATGGATCTGGAAAACAAAGTTTGTTCAATAACTTTGATGATCAAGTTGAAGATCAAGAGGTTGATCTCAAAGCGCTTCAACTAGTCAAAAGGGAACTTGGCAATTTGGAGCTAGTCAAGAGCATCAAAGGAGAGGTAATTGGCAAAGATGTTATGGATCTATTTTTGCAGCATATTGAAGACTCAAGTAAGGTCAAAGGAGCAACAAGTAAGTGTTGTTCAAGTTTACTTTACTGTGCAAATTGTCAAGATATGGTAAAACTAGCTACATTGGTGAGCATTGTTTTGATGTTGGATTTGTACTAGCATTCTTGGCTGGTTTTGCTAATGGAAATGAAGCTATTGGAGGTTCGCTATATCACCCATCCATGGCTAAGTTCTCAAGTGTTGAGCTACTTAGTGCCCAGGTTTGGAGATTGTCAATTTTTGGTGAATTCGTGGTCATTTTTTTGTGTCAAGTAGATCTTGAAGATGGGCCAGTAAAACTTGCTTGGTTTATAGAGTCATGTGGTGCTGCTTTAGTATCATGGATGAACTCACTTACTCATGGATTTCCAAGGCTTGATGGTATCTTGTGGCAAGATGGAGATGGAAGCTCATTCATGGAGTATCATGGTGAATACATGGCAACAAAGGACAAAGGAGGAGAGGACATGCAAACAAAAGTTGATCACTCACATATATTGTTTGTTTGATGTATTTTTCCAGAGAGTTTAGAGTTGGAAGCATGGTGGAATCATTTCATTTAAATTCTATTTGATTCTTCATGTTCTAGTTACATCTTGATATGTAAAATTGATGTAAGAAATAGTGAAGCATCCCAAGTGGACACTATTCTCTATATCAATTATGGTTGTTTCTATTTTGAGCATTATATGGTCATTAAAAGGAGGTCTATTCTCAGGAGGAAGATCATTATTATGATGGATCAAAGTTCTATGGTCAAAAACTATGCTAGGAGCAAACATATTGAGATACAATATCATTTTGTGAGGGAGCGAGTCATTCCAAAGGAGGTGGAGCTTCAACATGTGTCTTCAAGGGAATGTGTAGCTGATATCTTTACCAAAGCATTGGGAAAAGACTTGTAGAGTAGCATTTAGCTGGCGAAGAATCCGGTGCTCCATGCGGGAACCAAACACATTGAGATTCACTATCACTTCATACGCGAGAGTTTTTTGAGTAAGGAAATAAATGTTGTTTCATGTACTACATATGAGCAACTAGTTGATATTTTCACGAAGTCACTCGTTAGAGAAAAGTTTGATAGATTTAGATCAAAGCTCTATGTACTTAATGTTTGTTAACTTTGATTCTATGTATAAGTATGGATGAAAAGTATAGTCTACTTTTAGGGAGAGATAGTAAAATAGAAGTAAACTTACTGTGTTTTTGTACTATGAGTCCAATCATGAGACTAGGATTAGTTGCTTGCATGATGAGGCATCCGACGGGACACATGTCTCGTTAGTGGCAACCCGGGTCATGCATGGGTTGCCACAAGAAGTCCTATATGTACAGTGTTCTAAGTTTTGAAATATAGTTTTGTTGTGTGAACTTGGAGAGTGCTTACTGAGTAGTTTTTTTGTATATGCCTATCTATGATCTAGTCTGAAGTGACTAAATACACACGTGGAGTATCAAGAAATGTAAAAGAACTTGAAAGGTTTGTAAATTACTTACAATGAGTCCATGAGACACATTAGAGAAGTACATAGAACTTCAATGACATCTAGTGCTTTTGTAAAATTATGATCTATGGGAGCATATAGTTCAAAAAGTGAAGAGAAGATCACTCACTAAGTCACCACTTTACTCTAACAAGGTATTTTAGAGGATTTCTTTTGTTCAAAAAATATAATCTGGATGTCGTAGCTTGTAGACATTGAAATTTGTGGGAGATGGAATACTATTTTTCACCAAGGTTGAGAGGCTAGTAGGCAAGTGGAATCTTGTATGGAATTTTTTACATCTTTGGACTAATATGGCTTGGGGAAAAAAAGGTTGTCTCGCATGGTCTAATTTGCATCAATTTACTTATAAGCAACAATACGTTGTTTGCTCTAGAGAGTTTAAGGATTAAAGATAATCAGTTTATCATTTTATCAAATGAGAATCACAAGCTACATGGAAAAAAAGAATAATCTTTAGTTTTCAAGCCAGTTAAAGAAGTAGTTCTTAAAAAATACATCTCTACATGGAAAATCGAAAGTATAGTGGACTTCAATCTATTTGCATATTGAATGTTTGGTTATATGCAATTTAATGGAGGAAAGATTAAAACATCCAACTCATAGATGGTAGATGACTCATTCTAAAGAGGAGCTGAAAATTTTCATTACTAGAAACTTATTGTAGGTAGAAAATATTTCTTTCTATTAGAGATATATGAAGTGTATTACGACATCTTTGTTTGCTTAAATGAGTATGTGATAGTCAACAACATTATCACAAGTTGCACACAATCAGCTACTCAAATCTCATCTACAATGGTTTAACCAAACAATCAGTTACTCAACTCTCATCTACAATAGTTAACTAATGAGTCGTTGGCAATATTTAGAGTCAATGAGAAATTTGACATTGAGAAGAATCAATTTTTTTTACAAAATGAGATGATAAGTGTAAATTCATGACATAGTATTATAATGTTGAGTGCAAACACAAGGGCAAAAATAAATATCAAGGGATGTGCCAAGATCATTATGAAAATCAACAAAGTGTTCACATTGATGCTTACATTCGAGGAGGAAGCCTACCTATAGTTAAATTTCATAAATAGTTCTCCACGTTCCGGCCGTGGGATCCCCTGAAATGGGCAGAAAAACATTGTTCGAGGTCCACTAACCCAGGCACCACGTGAATTGAAGATAGTCAAGGTGTGATTCCCGATGTCAGAGGCCCTGTCCCAATGTCACCAAAGCAAAAACTTTCCATACTTCTCACACATTCCATGAGGACCATCCAAAGTTTCTTTGGTCCCAGGTTCGAGCCTCCCCTTGGAAACCAAGAAGCATTCCATGAGGACCGGTGGTTGGTAGCTCAAACTTTCGCCATGGAGCAACCACGTAATCTTCTAGTAGCTCTGCTGCCACGTCGGGGATGTAACCATCAACGTGACAAAGCAAATGTCGTACACTCGACAGGTGCATAGGCTTATCGTGGGGGACGGGTTCCACGCATGGGCTGCCTCCTACTCAGCCCTAAGCTGACATCGGACCACCCATTGCACAAAGGCCCCCGATGTCAGTAAAGCCGCCGAGACGACAGAGATGCAGAGCAAAGTCACCCTTGCCCGCGGTAAATGAGGCCATGACCGCAAACTATCCCATCCCAATATGAATTAACCCTTAGTCCATACACCATTCTAGTGCATAGCGCCATGGGATTTCAATTAATGTTGTCTAGATTAATCGTCAAACACCTCATTGTAAGAGGAGCCGAACGCCCATGAGACTCAATTAGACTCTTTACTTATCTCTTCCACGCTGGTGATTATGGTGGGGGTGAATATGTTGATGTATGCATCCTAGTTATATCTCCGAGAGATGGTTATAATTATAGATAAGTCTATATAACTACATTGGATATCAAAGTACTCATAATATAGAATGCAATCTCTTTTTAATAAGGCCCGGGAGAGGCAAAGTTCATGAAAAATAGTACGCAAGACAATTGTAACCATTCCTTTTGTAGTAGTAGTTTCTTTGCAGTTGCATTGTAATTTGTCATGTACAATGTGTACAAGAAGTTACATTCTAAGTAGGCCATACTGAGGAGGGGCCTTTGCACAACATTATTATGTATAATATGTATACTGTACACCTTGAGTAGGCCATGCTGAGGAGGAGCACAAGGCTCCAACCCTCAATTTGGTAGCGCTCACGTGCTTTAGTGGGCTTAGCTTTCGTCGACTAAGGACTCGTATCCAATTAAAGAAAGTCCCAACCATTGTTCAAGTTTGGGGGGGAGGGGGGGGGGGGGGTTTGTCAAAGAATTTGTGGGTGATGGCCCATGGATGACCTTTTACTGACACGTTTACTCTAAGTCACGTGCCCTGCCGGCTGACTACCGGCCATTTTTTTCCCCCGGCGACGTCTAGTGCACGGCTCCATTTGCCGCCGGTCCTGTTGCGTCAACGGATTCTTTTTCTCGCCGGCGCCGGCGGCCGTCAGACTGGCTCCTTTTCACATTTAAGGCAACTGAATACAGTATCGGTGCATCCGTGCACTCCTGTCATCGGGGCAAGCATATTCCCCAGAATATGCTCTTGCTGCCAGTGGCAGCAACCACCGGTGGCCGCTGTTGCTTCCACGGGTGGCAGCTGTCGGTACGGTATTCGGGTCACATACACCGCAGGAGTCCGAACGTTCTGGTGCGCTTGCGACCACCAGTACTGGTGGCTGCTGACACTGTCTCTGGTGGTGCTTCCACGCACAACAGCTGGCAATCTCTCTCTCTCTCTCTCTCTCTCTCTCTCTCTCTCTCTCTCTCTTTTCCTCGCTTGTTCTCTTTTTCTCGCTCTCTCGTGCTCGTGTCTCTTTCGTCAAATTTTGGTCAGATTTTGCTCGTTCGCTCGTTAAATAATGGCTTCACGATCGAGATTCGGGCTGCAGGCACCATGATTTGATGGTTCAGCTGCTATCCTTCGCATCAACGAAACTGCTCGAGGCATTCCTTGCTTTTAATATTGTTTCAATCGATATCAGAGGAGGATGACAGCAAGCAATTGAATCTAAGGAATCCATAATTGAACTGTTTAACTCGTGCTGGATAGTATTATTGTTGCAGCGGTGGTTTAAACGAATGTTTCATGCATGCCGGAAAATATCATTGCTGCAGCAGAGGTATGAATGAATTGGATCCTTTCAGCGAGCTGTTTCATGGATATTTTTGGAGTTTTCGAGCCAGAAAACAGAAACAGATCTGATAATGAAAATTTGTTATCGTTAACAGTTGTATTGAAGGACTCGATCAGTTTTCAATTTTTAAAATTTTGAAGGACTTAATAATTGCATTTTGTAGGCTAAGAGCTTCGAAATATTTCATTATTTGAAGTTGAGGATCCTGTGAATCATTTTCTGTTCCAATGGTGACATTCAGGGTTGCAAATTCTCATTCACGCCAATTTATGCATGATAGCGCTTTCTGTCTAAACAGAGGTTTGCTTAGGGCTTCTGCTCTCAAATTATTATTATGAGACACAGAGCGGGTTACGAATAATTGATCAAGCACTTATATCATATTGAGACTAGACGACACGGTGATTTACGTTCGATTTACTATGCTATCATGATAAAGATATAGGTTCACGAGCTTACAATAAAAGGCAACGCAAAAAAGAAAAAAGAAAAAAACACAACGCAATTTGCCAATCGAGACATTTGTTGATGGTGTCTTCCAGAACTGCAGATTGAAATATCGCAAGGATGTGAGTATTACGTGAGGGCGTTTTGAATTCTTCCATGCCGCAGCCTCAGTCATTGCCAGCTCAACATCAACACCATCCCAAACAGGCAAATTATCAACACCCCTCTTCCAATTTAGCCGAATCTCAGCCTCAACCTGTCCAGGTTGGCCTTTATCTTTACATCATGAGAATAATGCAAACATCTGTCGTAGAATTTGCTCCTTATGAACTATTCGTCTTCTGAGCAAAATCAATTTTTGAGAGGCTATTCTTATAACTTAAAAAGTTGCTGAAATATTTCACATAACGAGCCATTCAACAGGCTTATCCTTTTTCAAGGTTGCAAAACTTTGCGAATTGTCAAAACCCGTTCTGATGCAGAACTTCTGACGTTGTTGCTCCTATACGATTCCCGCTTACTCTTCTACATGATACGAAGAGCATACCGTAGTCTTTCGTTGGAGTCTGTTTGAGCTAAATTCAACCTCAAAACCTGTCTTCAAGACTCTATACTGTCGTGCCGGATCATGTTTTTGTGTTAAATATGCTAGAATAGTGAATCCTATGGCCTAAATTTCAAATGAGGAAGGATTCCGAGTTGTAGCGGTTAGATTTAACAGGCTTTTTCCTGCAGAAATATTACCTTTAGCATGAGAAGCACAATCTAATAAGCATAAATCTGGTATTTGTCAACGATTTACCATTTTATTTGGTTGCCAGCCAAGATGATGTTTGGTCTTTCATGTTTTCAAAAACTATATCCTATTATCTCTTCTTGCCACTTTCTTTACTCTTTTCTGCAGTCAGTCTGAGTTGTCCTGCTGGGATTTTGAGTGCTGAAAGTTTATTGAAATGTTTAGCTTAAAGTCCAGATTCTTTGTAGCTTTTTGTGTCTATTGCCTCTTACATGAGATTGATTGGTAAGGTGCATGATTCACCTTAAATGAACAATCGAGTTGGTTCTGAAGAAGGTAAGATGTGCTTGTTTATTTTAACTTCATCTTCCTGCTTTTATTTTGATTTTATATCAGTCACTAGGCCAACCTTCTTCATCTTCCACATCACCTCAGCCACATCAACAATGGCAGCAACATGCTGGAGTGGAACAACAGATCCAACAAAATCAAGAACAACAGTTTCATGCACAAGCATCTCCATCGATTGCCAGTTATGCGTCTTCAGAAACTCAAACCAATGAAGGCAGGAGCATTTCCTGTAAAGATATTCAACTGGTAAGTCTCTCTTTTGATGCTACTAACCAAGAAGAGAGGCACTTGGAGTATTTGTTACAGTTAAGGCCATGTCCATAGGAACTCATGTTTCAATAGTAACACAGTAAGTTGTCAAATGACTTTCAGTGTCTAACTAAGATATCAAGAACAATCAACAATGAATGGCTTTGCAGGTCATGTTGTTGGACTCAGATTAGATTCAGGTTTGCTACCCACGTCTTCTAGGAAGTTCCATTGGTGCAATAAACGTCAATGTACTTCAGAGCTCCCTTTGCAGTTGCCCGGAGTACTAAAACTTGCATCAATATTTAACCCTATGTAAATGCTCATAACCCTTTCTTAGTAACAAAAATCATCGATGTTTGGAAAAGTTTCCAAAAGTGAAAGAGGCTGCAAACATGCATACACTGAAGCTGCTGCAAAATTGTTTGTGTTGAAGAAGATGCAGAGAAAATACATATGCGCTACTAGAGACATGTATCAGGCCAAAATAGATGCTGAAAATATATCCGTGTTGCATAAGGTGCTGCAAAAATGTAGATGTCGATAAAATTGCCACAAAATTGTAGATGCCTCAAAAGAACATGCACAAGGAATGAGTCACAGATGTAAAAAAGGAAAATCACCACATTTCATGGAGAAAAATGATGTTTCATGTTGTATGTCTGTGTCATAGAATGTTATGCTGGGCTATGAAAATAAATAGTAGCGTCTGGCAACTTGCCACTAATGTGAAATATAGCTCAGATGCATCCTTGTTAGCCTCAATCCAATGAAGGGTATCTTTGTAGCAGTAGCTCTAGGAGGTTGTGTGCCATCCTCAGATGTATGAAATTGTTAGGGACCCAACCCCTTGGGTCCCACACCTAACTTGAAACCAGGCGTTGGACTATGCTATAGCTCAGATGCATCCTTGTTAGCCTCAATCCCATGAAGGGTATCTTTGTAGCAGTAGCTCTAGGAGGTTGTGCGCCATCCTCAGATGTATGAAATTGTTAGGGACCCAACCCCTTGGGTCCCACACCTAACTTGAAACCAGGCTATGGACTATGCCTATTGACTTGACTAGTGGACTCGTGGACTGCATGCATGCCACTTGTCATAATCAGGGATATAAGCTTGACATGGAGGCTCCTCCCCCCTTAGAGGTATATAAGGGAAGGAGATCTCAGTTACCATTTCATTCTATCTACCTAGGAGTCAGTGGATTCCTCCCCCCTTAGAGGTATATAAGGGAAGGAGATCTCAGTTACCATTTCATTCTATCTACCTAGGAGTCAGTGGATGGTAGTGCACAGCTGCATAGGTGCACAGCCAGGATGGTGCTAGCTAGGGCTAGGAGAAAGCCGAAGGTGCTGGCGACAATATGGGACATTGTTAGGTTTGGAAGCTGGATCCCGGTTGTTGTCGAGTCATGGGCTCAGGGCACGTAGGGTGAATCTGGATTGGATCCTGTGGCAAAGTGGATTGTGAGCGTTGTCAATCTGTCTCGGCAAACTTTCAGTTAAATTTCATCAGTTTCGAAATATTTTTGAAAACAAATTGTCGAAACCCTAAACTAGGGTTATGAAATGTTGCTTTCAACTTTCTATTTTTTTCGACGAACTGAAAAAAAATAAAGAAATATTTCAGCATGGCAGGTCATAGCTGCCAATTGGCAGCCGGATGTTGGCTTGGCAACTACCATGCTGCACATGCTGGCAACTTGGGGAAGGGGCTGGTGCCCTTGCTGACAGTCAGCAGTGCATCCAGTCGTTCACTGGTAGTCAGCGGGCTTGCCAGCCGCTCCTGGGTCTGCCAACTGCCGTAGCAAGGAGCTCCCCTGGTATGTGAAAAACGGAAGGGAGGGTGTGGTGGATTGCCACACTCTTTCAACTCTTAGATCTCAATTTTTCTTTTGCTGGTTTTTCTCAAGTCTTGTGACAGCTATAGACAATACCACAACAGATAAGCTTTTGGGATTCTTGAAATTTGTAGTAGTTGCTTTAGGCTAAAGATTTTGTACTCCTCCTTTTGCAAGTTTCAGCCCTCTTCTTTCCTCTATAACCTATGGATCCTACCCAATCTAAGCTAGTTGAAGCTGTGACTTCTACACCTACTATGGATGTAGAAGTCCTTATGCTGGCAATCAATAATTCACAGCAACAAATTATTAACATGTAGGAGAGGCATAATAGGAAGCATCAAGAGTGGAGGGATTTGTGCAAACCAGGCAAGCTTTTGCACCATCATGCTCTCTTTACACCTAACAACTTTACTGGCGACAAGAAAGACATTTCCCCTGATGTTGTGATTCCGTGGTTGGATTGAGGAGTGAAGGTTTCTGCATGCATGATTCGACGGATGACCACAAAATCAGTATGGCTATTATGTACCTGCGAGGAAAACCATTTACATGGTGGCAGGATCTTCACGAGAAGCAGGAAGTCCCCACGACTTGGGAAGAATTTTGCAAGGCATTCAAGGCGGCCTTCTTACTCATCTTGGATGACTTTGAGTTCTACCGCCAGTTTGCAACAATTCATATGGGGAACCAGCCCTTGGATGCTTGCTTACAAGATTTTTAGGAAGTATATTTTTGTTTTGCATCTAGAATAGACCCGGTTTTGGTTAAGTTGCACTTTATCTTGGGCTTGCCCAAGGATTATCAACTCGAGGTCAGGAGGAACTGGTCTCTTGCCCTTGAGGATGCAGTTTGCTATGCCAAGTTATACAATGATACTTCTATAGTAGCCAAGTCTGAGCCTAGTGGACAACCTGAGGCAAAGGGTAAAAAGTCCCCTTTTCTCTCAAAGAAAGGTAAGGAAAAAGCAAAGGATACCCTTTGTGGTACCAATGGATCAAAGAAACGGTCCACCATGGACCAGGAGACCTTTGCCAGGAGTGACAATCTATGCCTTAATTGCATGGGGCTAGGAATGTCGCAAAGGAATGCCCGAAGAAAAGGAAGAATATTAAGGTGACTTCAACATTTCTAGCATTAATTTGTCCTTTGCTAATAGTTCAATTTGAAAGCATTATTGTATTAATACAACGTTTTTTGGCGCCCAAGACCTAGTTCGGATGAATGGGACCGAAGCCGTGATAGTTTTGTTTGATGATGGTTCTACACACAATTTTATCAACTCTAAATTGTTGCAGAAGCTAAAGTTGGAAACGAAGCAAAGTGACCACCACTATGTGGTGAACTTGGCCATAGGAGCAGAAAGCCAAGTGTGGGACCGGATAGTTCCACGTCTACCTTTGCAAATTCAAGCCTTTAAGGATAATTTAGACTTTCATCATGTTTGAATAGAAAATGAGGATGTGCCGACAAGATACGACTATTATGAATTTCTAGTTTTGCTGTTTGGGTTGACGAATGTCCTCGTGACTTTCTAGCAAATGATGAATGGGAAGTTCGTAATAGTTTACTTGGATGATATTCTCGTCTACAATATAACTTCAGAGGAGCATGAGGAGCATCTCAGGATTGTCTTGAGGTTACTAAGACGGGAGAAGCTCTACACCAAAGAATCCAAGTGTGAATTCTTTTAGACAAGACTAGAATATCTTAGTCACATTATTCCAGACCAAGATTTGTAAGGTTTGTGAGTGGCCTATTCTCCAGACCATACATGAGGTCAAGTCCTTTCTCGGTTTCACTGGGTTTTTCCATAGATTCATCTTGGATTATGTGGTAATTGCATCACCCTACACACAAGTCGTACGTGCTTGAGACGGATACTATTGCTGTTGGGGTAGTCCTATATTAGGATGGTAGTCCGTTTGCTTTTGAAAGCAAAATGTTAGATCCTACTCAAAGGCGGTATTCCGCCTATGATAAGGAACTATTTGCCGTAATAAATGCTCTTAAAACTTGGAGACATTATTTACATGGCTCTAGGTTTACTATTGTGACTAATCACCAAGGACTAAGGTAAATTTGTGATCCGATTGACCTTCGGGGTTGTAAAGCCAGGTGGTCAGAGTTGTTCCAATAATTTTAGTATGATGTAAAGTTATGGAAGGGTACTCCAAATTGTGTCACGTAGGCCTTAAGCCACATTGGAGAGGTTAATCAGTTAAGCTTTTCTGAGATCCAATTTGATTTGTATCTATACCTTAGAGATATGTGTAAGACCGACAAACACTTCGATTAGATTGGCTAGATGTCTTGTCATGCCCCTAATGGGGGTTTGGACCATTAGGGGTTGCCTTGGATGTGGAGGGACCGGGCCTAATCTAGATAATAGTCGAGTAGGACCATGGGGTCCTACCGACATGCGGTATTAGCATGTGTGTTGCATCCTAGTATGGGACAGGGTGTACATGCATTGTGCTTATGCATGGGTCTTGGCTGAAGTAGCCACTAACCATAGTTAGAGCCCTATCCTAGTGGAACTAACCCTTTTGACAGGTGAAGGGCTGCTCACCACCATCGATATACCCAACAATGGCACCGTAGCCGGGGATAGATGGGTTAGGGGTACCTACATGTAGTGGACATGCATGGGAGTTTGGCATGGACCGATAGTATGCTTACATGTGGATTTAGTGGATGGGGTGGGTTCTACACTCTATATATACCCTTACCCGTGTCCATGAGGATCATTGAGAGTTTGTGGCTATTATGCTGTCGGATTGGTAAGCGCTTCCTATCTTTGTGATTTGCCAAATTCCCTAGTGCTTGGGGGCTAGATCAGAGGAGATCTAGGATTGGTTGGGATAGTTTAGTCTACTACAATTCCCCTTTGTGTTCTTGGAGCTCTATCCGGATTGGGAGTCTTGGGAGACATTGTATGTCCTAGTAGTAAATTTAAGATCTAGTATTCAACTTGGAAAGCAAGATTCCAAGATTTCTTCTTGGAACAAAATACAACGAGATTATTCCATTAGGAATGGGTTACTTTTCCAAAATGGGAAAGTATTTGTGCCAGAGAATGATGAGATTAGCGCCCAAATCCAGCATGAATGTCATGACAACCCCAGTGTGGAACACCGGAACACCCAGGCACATTGATCCAATAGAGTTTTTACCTGTAGGTAATTGAACAAGCCTCCAAGTCTTGTTCTTATGATTGAATTATACTCCTCATCCATCGCTTTCCTCCAAATATCCTCTTTTTCAGCTTCCCTGGAAGTAGATGGATCCTTAGTTTCCAACACTATAGCCATATATGCAAAGTGTACATCCTCATCCTCATGATGATCCTCCTGTCAATCCTGATGCTCATGGTGCTTTTCAAGCCTAGCAGATCTCCTAGTTCCCTGTGTACTATACTTTTCCTCTATCCCATGTACTTGATCTCTCCTTCCTTTTACCTTTCTCAACCATGGTCACTCTAGGTACTTGAGTTGGTGTAGGCGGTACATGTATCGACTCAGGGTTCTGTAATGACTCATCACACAAGATAGGAATTCCTCCATCTTGCTTCCTATCATAAGATATTTCTGTATCTTTATGAGATCCATTCTCACCGAAGGTTACATACTTGCTTATGATTATTTTCTTACTCTCCAAGTCATACAACTTGTATTCCTTCTCATATCCGAGAAATAAACACCGGAACTACTTGGTGCGAAGGATGGTTTGATTCAGGCAGATGAGCTAGTTCAGTTGGAGGATCTATTCACCTCTGTACCTCTAGAATCATAGACCATTGTTGATGTACGTCAACATGGGCTCATAAACCGGCAGGTGACTAAGTACTTGGTTCGTTGGAAAGGTAGTTCCGACAACAAGGAAACTTGGGGAAAAGGAATATGACCTTAGCTAGAGATTCCCAGATTTCCTTCCTTAGAAGAAAGATCTTTTTAACGGGGAGGGAATGTTAGGGACCCTGTGTCCCACACCTAACTTGAAACCGGATGTTGGATTGGTGGACTCATGGACTACATGCATGCCACTTGTCGTAATCAAGGATATGTACATGACATGGAGGCTCCCTGCTGAAGGTGCTGGCGGCAATATGGGGCGTTGTTAAGGTTGGAAGCTTGATCCTGCTTGTTGTCTAGTCATGGGCTCAGGGCACGGATGGTGGATGTGGATTGGATCCTGTGGCGGAGTGGTCATGAAATCGGCACCTGGTAGTTTCTGGTTAGTGTGGTTGTAACAGAAATGTGCCGTTGTTATTTTACTAGAACTTCAGCCTTGTCAGATGGAGTAATCTGAGGAAAGTACATCAATGGTGGATGAGGAAATACATGACTAGAAGAAGATGGAGTAGCAGAAACAGATATAGATACGAATACCCTTCTAGGTAGGAGTTAATGTTGAAAAAAATGGCACTTTGTTATGATGGCATGGATATAATTTATGGACCAACTATTGGTGGTAGAAGAAGACTAGAAGTGGGGATTATTCTAGGCTTTAAGAGTTTACATTCTTGTAGAAATGGATAGTTTGAAGGCCTATTCTCTAACTCTCCTACAAATAAAACTTTAATGCGGATTCAGCCCTATAAAGACAAAAATGAAAGTCGATTAACAACAGTTTGCGTATGAGAGCCAATATATGCAAGAATTGTTGGATTTAGTAAATCAAACTAAAAATTGTGTGGGAAGTGGTAAATCATTCTAAAAATAGTCTTGGAAATGGTGAAATATCCAAAGAACTATAATGAGATGTCTCGAATGATGGCAAATTTTGGTGTCTTGTCAATCTTAGAGTTTGGTCTCTATAGAGGATCAATGTCACTAACCGAACTAGTACGCTTATGGTACATTAGAGAGAATGAGTTCTTTGTAATGTTAAGGGACAAAAACCATCTATTGGCTAAAAATTTGTCCGCATGCATGTTAAATATAGGTGCATGCAACAACGAATCGACACATAGCTAGTTTCAGGCATATGCATTGCATGTATGGAAGTCCAATTTCACTAGAACACACCCTCCTTCCTTGAAAAGACCTTTCTCTCTTGAGCTTGGAGTGGAGTAAATGGAGCTGCAAGGTAAAGCAATGAATAGCACCTGCATAGTGTTGGGTGTGTTTTCAGTGCCAGATACATTTCAATTCATTTCATTTTTTGTACCTCTTTTAAGAGAGCCAGATGATGATGATCTGCAACTTTAGAATTGTAAGTTATAATGCATATTTGGATGCCATTAGGTGTCAAATGATTGTCCAATGGTGCAAAATTTTTTCCTAACTCTATTGTAAATAGAAGTTGTACCAATTTTTCAAAAAATGATGGTATAAGATTTCATTTGAAAATTTACAATGTTGAGAATGCTATTATTTGAAAAACTATCATCAAAAGTCAGGTTGCTTGCACTTCATTTGTGCTAAATGCTCACTATTGTTGTAATGAAAGTTTGTTGGTTGAGATTTGTATCATGCATTAGGTGAATAAAATTATTGTTGACTACCTTATAAAGTGCCTTGATTCCTTTTGTGCTTCAGATTTGGGATGAGTTTCTAGTAGATGCTTGTATGAGCAATTGTGTGCATGTGTACATTTTTTTTGAAATTTCTTTGATAGTTTTAATCAACTTTGGGCTTCAATCAGGTTTCACATGTAGGTTATAATATATAGGATTTTTCATTTTTCATTTTAGGTGCAAAATCTTATTGAGAGGTGCCTTCAACTGTACATGAACAAAGGAGAAGTTATCAACACCCTTTTGAACCAAGCAAAGATTCAGCGCAGTTTTACAAGCCTTGGTGAGACACTTATGCTTGAATTTCTATGGTAGTTGCTTCTTATGTTGGAAATAAAATAGAATGAAAGAGAGCTTTATTACCATCAAATGAGATTGATGATCTTTAAAACCAAACTCCAAATACATTATGGCTTCATAAAAGTAACAATAAAAGAGTGAAAATATGATTTGTTTGTTGCTTATTTGCTTTTGTAGCATATCTTCCAAGAGGAATTGACTTTTGCCCCTTTGCTACAAGAAGGGAAAATTCGTCTCATCCCAATTTTGACTTACACCATCTCCCTTTTCCACTTGAAGTTATGTGAAATGACTATTGAGCTAGAAGTGGCCTAATTTTTCTTTTGATGTATTTGCGCTAATAAGCCTTGTGCTCAAATTCTCCTCATTCGACGTCGTGATATTTTCATGGTATTGATTATATATTCCTTGTAAAGGGACCTCTCCTGGACTTTGTAATAGTTTCTTTCTTATGAAACTCTTCATTTTGCACGCCCCTTTGTGACATTCCAGAACCTTCTCGTGAATGAAATGGTAGTGTATTTCAATATGTTTGGTGCGTGCATGGAAAACAGGATTTTTTGCAAGCTGGATGCAACTTTGATTGTCACAAAAAATCTGCGTTGGATTTGATTGATGCAAGCCACAATCATAAAGAATGTTGGAAGCTTGTGATAGGTGAGGAGCCTATTCCAACATTAGAACCTGAGCTCAAGGACTATATCAAAAGAGGGGAAAGAGCACACAAAATCATCAACATGAGGGATAATGTTATTCCTCTAATCAGGTCAGCCAAAAGGGCCTATAGAAGCATGGCACATTCTTTGTGCATTGTATGAAACACCAAATACAACTATACTTCTTTACTTGAAGAACAATTTATATTCCCTCGATGGATATATGGGAGTCAGTCACTGACCATCTTACTAAGATCCAAGATCTTAGATACCAGCATTCTGTAGTTGGAGAGGCTATTGTTGTTAAAGATTTGGTGCCAATAGTTCTGAATAGCTTGTCATCTGCTTATTAGAACTTTGTTATGAGGGGAAAATTCCCTACCTATGAAGAGGTATACGGTCTCTTGTCTATGAAGAGGTATACGGTCTCTTGTTATAGGAGGAGATGAGGAGATTTAATCTCTCCAAGAGGGAGGATTTCCAAGAGCATGCCTTTGCTTCTAAGAAGAAGCAACAGTTTGCCAAGGACAAGAAGAAAGGTAAGGGCAAAAACAAAGGAGCTCCACAAGCACTGCAAGGAATGGAGAACTTGCAAGTGTGAGAAGCACAATCCTCCTCTACTACCTCTTCTACACCTCGAAGGAAGGGGAATTGCAATTACTGTGGTAAGTATGGTCACTTTGCTTTTGAGTGCAGGAAGAAGCTTGGAGAGCAAAAGAATGGCACAAAGAAGCAAGGAGGCAATGTTGTAGAGAGTGTTGCAAGAGAGGAGCAGAATGACATAAGGCAAGTTGAGCTATTTTTTGTTGCATTGGCCTCACAAGCTATGTCAGGGGTTGGTACATTGACTTGGGGTCTTCAAAGCACATGACCCCTCATAGGGATTGGTTTGATGCCTTTGTGAGGATTGGTGATGGACAAGAAGTGTTCCTAGGTGAAACTCAGCACACAAAGTCAAAGGGAAGGCCACGGTTCCTATAAAGCTTCCATCAGGAGAAGTCAAAATGATTAAGAATGTCTAATATGTACCAGGACTTGCTAAAAACCTTCTTTTAGTAGGAACTATCACTCAACAAAATATGAAAGTAGAATTTGATGCTACTTCTTGTCTTTTATTGGATTTGAGTGATAACATGAAGGTTGTGGCCAAAGGATTGCAAGAAGTTAATACAGATTGTTTCTTCTATCCCTAGTTAGCATGCTTATACAGCAAAAGGAGGTGATGTGGATAGGTTGTGGCAAGAGAGGTATGGACATCTTGGCTATCAAAGTATGCAGGTGTTGAACCAGGATCATATGGTGGATGGGTTTCCAGCCATTAAGCCAAGCTCTTCAGTGTGTGAGGCTTGTGCCATGGAAAAGTAGCAAAGACAAAAGTTCCCCAAGGAAAGCACCACCAGGGTAGCAGGCATACTTGAATTGGTGCATTTAGATCTGTGGGGGCCAACCCAAGCAGATCTGCAAGGGGGGCATATTACTTTCTGACCTTCATTGATGACTTCTCATGCAAGATTTGGGTTTATTTCTTAAGACAAGAATTTGAAGCATTCAAGTACTTTGTGCATTTCAAAGCTTTGGTAGAAAAGCAATCAGGAAAGAAGATAAAGATGCTCAGGTCAGATGGTGGTGGAGAGTACATTAGCAAGGAATTTGTGGAATTCTGTAAGGCTAATGGAATCAAAAGACACCTTACGGCTCCCCATACCCCTTAGCAAAATGGCGTAGCCGAGAGAAAGAACCAAACTATTGTGGTGTGTACAAGGTGCATGCTCAAGGCAAAGGGGTTACCCAACTCTTTTTGGGGCGAGGCAATGCACACAACGGTGTTTCTTTTGAATAGAAGTCCAACTAAGGCTGTGGAAGGCAAGACTCAAGAAGAAGTGGGCGCTTTGCGAGCTTGGCTGTATGGCGTATGCCCATGTTCCCAAGGATGACAGGAAGAAGCTAGATGCAAAATTACCAAAATGTATTTTCTTGGGATACAATGAGGAAGAGAAAGCCTACTGACTTTATGATCTTACTAGTGAGAAGAGGATCATAAGTCGAGGTGTGATGAGGATCGCTCACCTCGTGTGGACGAACACTAGAAGGAGGGAACAAGTGAGTTTGTTCCAATACTTGATGCTAAGTATGATGAACCACTGCCACATATTGAGGGTCTTAGGATGATCATGTGATGGATCAAGAGGAGGAATTCGAGGAGGCTAAGAAGCGGAAGGAAAGGGGCAAAGAGTTGAAAGTACAATAATTAACTTGTGTTTATATTACGGTTATCTGCCATTTCTTGACTGTCACTTTCTCTCTCTCTTACTTTTAAACAGTGGGCGGATCTTTCTCGAGCCCATAGTTGCTACTTAAGTAGTTTTACTTGTACTTTGTGTAGTAGAGTGAATATACAGTTTTGGAGAGCAATTGTCTTAGGTCTTGTCTTGAAGTGTTTGATGTTGCGTTGTGGTGATTGCATCGATCAATTTGTTGTTGTCAACTTGGTATCAGAGCCTGTGATTGCAATTGCCGCGGACAAGGATAGGAGTCAAATTCGTGTGAAATCTGAGGAGAATCCGTGCCGGACGGTTTGAGCAAGGTTTGAGAACGGTAAAAACCTTCGTTTGGAAGCCGTGGTGCATCAAATTGGACAATTGAAGATTCAGCAAATTGCTCTCAGGCAAGAGAAAGCCTTCTACTATATCAGAGTGCATGGATTTTTGCTCGGGATTTGAGCATGGTGAGCCCGAAGATTTGAGTCTCTTGAGAAAGGCAATTCTTTGGAGCGAGTTTCGGTTGGTGTGCACTTGATACCAGACCGATAGGTAAACCGTCTGTTGCTGCTTCCAAAAGGCTGTTCGGCGACCTTAGAAGGTCAGAGGGCAGCTAGGAGAAGCGTTGTAAAAAGCTTCCTTCTTACCAATAAGGGTATAAATCCTAGCCAAGGGTTTTTATTGAGAAAAACCTCAGTTCCTGAACTGTAGACTTTGCCTTTTGGAGCTGTAAATTGTTGCAGTTGGGCACCCTTCCCTCACTCACAAGATGTGAAGTGGCCTCTGGTTACCAAGCAAAAGGATGAGCATTGGATCAGATCTATGAAGGCGGCCATAAACCTTATGTAAGCCATAGCCAGGCACCAAGGAAGAAGAGAGAGAGAGAGAGATGGAGGTGTCGTGTCCTTGGTCCTTTTTGACCCAAACGAAGGGCTACGGACCCCAGATTGTACCTGCAAGTTTTGTACCTCAAAACATAGTAATTGCCATGAAGAAAGCGCTCAGTGGACGCCAAAAGTGATTGGCCTCTTTCAGGGAGCGCCTAGTCAGGAGTGTGTGACAAAAGACATTTCTAGAATGGAAACCGTCTTGGCTTCCAATTCAGCAACAAAGTGGCGGGTGGCCTGGTAAGCCAAAAATTGCAGGTCAAATTTCGAGTAGTCGATTAGTAGGAGAATAATCCAACAGTTTGGACATCTGAATTACAAAAGTCTACTAGTCTTAATGAAATTTAACATGGTTACAGGTTTACCTCAAGTTGTTTCTGATCACAAGGTTTGTGAAGGCTGTGTCTTAGGCAAGCATCATATGAAGATATTTTTACCTAGTACATTCAGGGCGAAAAATGTTCTAGAACTTGTTCATACATATTTGTGTGGTCCTATGAGGACTCAATCTTATGGGGGAGCAAGTTACTTCATGGTGTTTGTGGATGACTATTCTAGGAAGACATGGATCTATCTTCTGAAGAATAAGGGTGAAGCTTTCAAGTATTTCACATGGTTTAAGACACAGGTGGAGAAAGAAACCGATAGACAAATCAAGATACTCCGCTCGGACAAAGGGGGAGGGTATCTTTCTATGGAATTTTAGGTGTTTTGCGACGATCATGGTTTAAAGAGACAATTTGCAAACACGGACACGCCTCAACAAAATGGAGTTGCACTTATTCTTACATACCTAAGGATTCAAGGAGCAAATTGGATTCTAAGGCGACCAAGTGTTTATTTCTTGTTTATGATAATCAAGAGAAGGGATACAGGTTATATGACTTAGAGGGTAAGAAAATAATCATAAGTAGGGGTTTAGTCTTTGATGAGGAGGCAACTCATAAAGATACAGGGATATATTTTGATAAGAATCAAGATGGAGGAATTCCTATCTTATGTGACGAGTTATTACAGGAACCTGAATCGACACATGTATCGCCTACGCCAATCCAAGAACCTAGAGTGACTTTGGTTGAGATAGGAAAGAGGAAGGAGAGATCAAGTATATGGGATACTTATTCACCTCCTACTTCACCAAGCAGGAAGCATCCTACATAAGAAGCTAGAAGATTGTCTAGATGGTACTATGAAACTATCAAGGATATTGTCATTATGGAATAGGGAGAGTCCAGTACGCATGGAACTAGGAGATCGGCTAGACTTGAAAAGCAACATGAAGATCAAGATTGATAGGAGATTTGACAGGAGGATCATCATGAAGATGGGGATGTACATTTTGCATATATGGCCACGATATTAGAAATCAAGGATCCATCTACTTTTAGAGAGGCTGAAAAAGAGGATATTTGGAGGAAAGCTATGGATGAGGAGTACGAATTAATCATGAAAAACAAGACTTGGAGACTTGTTCAGTTCCCTATATAAGTAAAAAAGCCATTGGATGCAAGCAAAAGGTTATGCTCAATAGGAAGGGATTGACTATGAGGAAACTTTTGCACTAGTTGCTAAGTCTATTACTATGAGGACTGTTTTATCATTGGCAGCTTAGTTTGGATGGGATATTCAACAAATGGATGTAAAGAGTGCATTCTTGAATGGATTTCTAGAGGAAGAAGTATACAAGAGCAGCCAGAGGGATACATAGTAGCAGGACATGAAGGCAAGGTTTGCAGGTTGGACAACGCACTATATGGACTTAATTAGGCACCAGGGCGTGGTACACGAGGATTGACACATACTTTGAGGAGCTTGGCTTTCAGAGAAGTAGTTCGGAGCATACACTTTATGTTTTGATCATGGATAATCATATTGTAATTGTAGTGACGTATGTGGATGATCTTGTTATTACAGGATCAGATTATAGTATGATTCAAGGAATCAAGAAAGATCTCTCAACAGAGTTTGATATGAAAGATCTTGGTTCACTACAATTTTTTCTTGGGATTGAGGTATGGAGAGTAGCAAAGGGGCTATTTATTTCTTTCAATATGTCAGAGTGCAAGCCTATTTCTACACCATATGATAGTGGATGTAAGCTTAGTAAAGCTGAGGAAGATCAGGATGTAGATGAAACGTTATATAGAAAGCTTGTTAAAACCTTAATCTATCTAGCTACTACGAGACTAGATATTGCTTATGTTGTGAGTATGGTTAGTCAGTTTATGGCTAAGCCTAAGCAAATTCATTGGAAAGCTGCTAAGCGGATACTCAGATATATCCGGAACACTTGGAGATTTGGTATTCTCTATGGTAGACAAGATGATTTGAAGTTACAGGGATATGTGGATGCTGATTGGGCTCGAGATGCGGAAGACCGAAGATCTACTACAGGTTTGTTTTTAGTCTTGGTTCTGGTGCTATCTCTTGGAGTTCAAAGAAGCAACATAGTATCGCTTCAGCATCTATAGAGGCAGAATATCGAGCTACTACAATTGCAACATGTGAAGCAATATGGTTACGAAGGATTCTACATGATCGACATATGGTACAAGGTTCACCTATGGTACTTCAGTGTGACAATCAGAGTTGTATTAAATTGGCGAAAAATCCAGCTTTTCACAGCAGGACAAAGCACTTTGAAGTACAACAACACTCCATCAGAGAGAAAATTTAAAGTGATGAAGTGGAGCTTATCTATTGCCCTACGGAAGAAAAAGTTGCAGATATCTTTACCAACGGACTTGGCAAAGAAAAATTTCAGAAGTTTAGAGAACTTCTAGAGTAATAGATAACAAAGTGAACATTAAAGGGGAGTGTTAGGAATTAATGTTTATATAATACCCCTTAATGATAGTTTGGCCATGCCTGCGTGCTATTATAAGGGCCATTCTATTTATAGTGAAATCATTTTTTATTGCTTATGCATGTAGGTGGGTGCACTACTAATAGATTAGGATCTGTTTAGTGCTTAATTCATTTTTGGTCTTTAACAAATATAGGTAGTATTATTTCGATTGAAGCTGATCCAAGTGCAATCAAATCACTTTGTTGTCTAGTTTAGCTAGATGTTCCTTTTCCAGTTTGGTGAGGTGTCCATTAGGTTCTAGTTTTTCCATCTTTTTTAGCTTAAAGGTACCTTCAACCGCATCCAATCGGAAACTGGGTGAAGGTGATACAAAACTTTTATGACAATTTACTATGTATATGATGAATAGTTTGAACTTTGAAGTATGAGCTTTAAGACATTGACAGGTTGACCGTTGATGTGTAGCCATGATACTGAGGTTTTTGTTAGCTTTAAACACCCCATGCACTCTCCGTAGAGCCATCATGCATGGAATCCGACTTGTATTTGAGCAAATGGTGACAAAAGCAGTTTTTTGTGCTTTCCACTAGCAATTTGTATTGAAAACTTTGCTAAAAATAGTAAATAGTTTTTGGTAAATTGGAAACTTTTTTTGCTAAATTTAGTGCTATTCTGCTCTTATGGATAGTAAACTGAGTTTACAAAATAATTTTGATTAATAGGTGGCCATTGATGGTGTATGGACTTTTAAGGATAGTTCTAGCAATTTTTCTGTAAAGCTAAACTTCGTCAGTTTTTTGCATATGTTTTGATTCTATCTATCATTAGTAGATCGATATCATGGTAGATCGATATTTTCATGGTAGATCGATATCAGTTTATTAATTGTAGCATACGATGGCCGAAACTCAAGGTCAAAAAACAATTCCAATTCATAAATAGCTACTTAAAGAGTGGCAATGGATTTTGTTTGGGCTTCAAGATTAACTTAAGAGACCTGAAGCTACTGCAATATGTCACCACCAGTTACTTGTCTTATCAATCCGACTTTGTTAGGTGACTGTCCAAGGTGACCGTCTGGACAAGAATTTTATTGATGTTAGTCAGTAGAGATCCTTTGGTTCTTTAAGAGAGTCCACCTCTTGCTAAATATACATTGGACTCAAGATGATTTGTTGTCTATTTTATTCATTTTTCCGGTTACTCTATGGACGATACAATACATGAAGTATCGGTATCATCCATCAAGATGAGTATCATTGGAAATCGTTATTGGTGTTGAGGATGCACTCGACATTGCTATAGTATACTTTGTACCACGGTAAACTCAACAAGCCAATAATACATAATATCTTAGTTTTGGAAACCATGGGTTTTTCAACCATATATTTTTGTTCATGATAAGGAATATTATTCAGCCCTTCTTCTAAAAACCAGTCCACATGATTGAATTTGTGACTCAATGTTGCAGGCCACGTGCTGGAACGCGTTTCGGACCGCAATCCGACATTTCCCAGAACGTGGTTTTTTTTTTTTTGTTTTTCATTGAAATTTTTTTAGTGCCAATATGGGTATCAAATGAAAGGATTTTTTGAGAGCAATTCATTTATCTAGTTTGCCAAGTTTTTTAAGCGATTTTCTACCCACCAAGCATGTATTCAATCGAATTTGTATATTGTGTGAAATGAAATCATGTGCAGATCAAAGCTTTGAAACCATATTGAATCTCTCTCTCTCTCTCTCTCTCTCTCTCTCTCTCTCTCTCTCTCATCGCGATGCCCTACAGGTGTGCCCTCCCCCATCGCTATGGTGATCTGCTACTGCCCGCGGATCTACACCTGAACAGAACTACACCTAAACGGAAATCTGCAGGTCTGACCATTGCTATGATGATCTATGCTATGCTCATGGGCTTACACCTAAGCGGAAATCAGACATCTGATTGCCCTACACCATCTGCCTGAATTGCCAGCGTGAACCATGGCCAAGAATCGGAAGGGAGGGACATCTGCCCCTGTTCTTCAATCCTTTGACACCACCGCCTCAGCCTCAATGGCTTCTGCACCTCCAGCTTCACCTCAGCCATCTTTAGCTTCTAGCATTGCTTCAACATCCTCCTCACCTTCACCTTCACCTTCAACTTCACCTTCTATTCCAGTCGCAATCACTATCTCTCCATCAGATCCTATTCTTGTTAATAGTGAATCCATTATAGCCGACCCTTTGACCCCGAATACCCCAGATGATGAATCACTTTTACCTCCAGCCTTTATGATCTCCGTCATTCGTGCAGATCAGTTACGTTCCTATGAATATCTCAACGACCATCGAAAAAAACTTCTTTCTCTTGAAGCTATGTTCCAAGCTGTTCAATCTCATCTTCAAAAACTAGATTCGTCTATCGACGATTTCAAGAAAGAAGTTGCGGCTATCAAAATCGAAGCTTCCTCTCATTCGACTACTTCAGCAAAGATCCAACAACTTGAAAGTCAAGTGGAACAGCATCATACCGCTGTCCGTTCCTGGGAAGATGTGCTTAAAGGTCCTAGTAGTGTTGTTCTACCACATCATTTATCTCAGCTATGTTCACGGAGAGCCGTTTGCGATAAGGCTCTCAATGCTCTCAATGAGTCAGAGGTATTACGAACTCCCATGATGCTGTTGGTGAAGCTAAAAAGTTTCTTGAAGAGAGTCTTCAACACCACCACAAAGATATGGATATTGCATGGCGGCCTAAGAAAGATCCAGGTACTCTTGTCATACGTTTTTCATCTGCAATTGGTCGTCATGAAGTGTTAAGGAAGAGATCTACACTGCGGGGCACCACGATATACCTGGATGAAGACCTTGCGTTCATTTAGGTTCAAGAAAGGAAAAAAGCAAAACAGGAGGCCCTAACGAATGGAAAAAGATTGATCTACATGGATGGTATCATTTGCTTTGTAGATATTAAACCTGTTGCTATTAATGAGATATCCGAGATTGTTCAGAGTTAGTGAGAGAGTTAGAGCACTGAAGAGATGCCAGTTGAATCTGTAAATGGTCTTCGTACCATATAATCCTGGACATTATCCTCTTCTTAGTTAGTTTGGTTTTTAGTTATGTTGTTTGATGGCATTGCTCCGTCTTGGTTCCACTTTATCTGATGTACTCTTTCGTCTTATACGCCTTTTGGCATGGAAACGACGTTAATAAAGCTTCTTCTTCTTCTTCTCTCTCTCTCTCTCTCTCTCTCTCTCTCTCTCTCTCTCTCTCTCTCTCTCTCTCTCTCTCTCACCCTAGCCTTGAAACAAAAAGAATGTGACTCTGAAAAAAAAGACAGCTTATCTCCAGTCCTTGGGACAAAAACTTGTTGATGCTATTGCCTCCCCATCCTCCCATTTCTTTTGGCGGATGTTCTCTAAAAACCCTTATAAACCCGCTCCTATTGCTATTGAATCATGGATAAATTATGCTACTAAGCTTTATACAGTTGACTCTCTTTCCATTTCTCTTTCCCCACGCCCTTCAGAATTCACCCTCTTTACCCCGTCCATGGTTGAAAACGGCATCCAAAATGGTCAAACCCAAAAAGCCACTGATGTTGACCTCCTAAGCATGGACTTCCTAAAACCATTTGCTCACATTATTGCCCCATACATTTCCCATATCTTTAACCAATCTGTCATCTTCGGTCTCCCCACATCGTGGTGCACCAACCTTTTACACCCTATCCTCAAAGCCGAGGATCCTTTGATTGTCGACAACTACCGCACTATTATGATCAGTCATACTATGGCCAAGCTATATGGATCCGTTTTACAGTCTATTGCAGCTCACGGGCAGAGACAGAGGGGTTACATGCTATGGGACAGGCAGGTTTTCGCGCTGGCTACTCCACGGCTGACCAGATATTCATCTTGAGATGCATTATTGAGGAGGCTAAGTTCAGGAAGCAGAGGGTTTATTGTTGCTTTGTGGATTTTGCTTTGATTCTGTTCCGAGACACCTTTTACTCCAGCGCTTAGCATTGCTTGGCTTTTCTTAGGAGATCATTGCTGCTATCGTCACATTGTATGAGAGAGTGTTGGCCCGTTTTCGAGATGGTGATGGATGGTCCTCTTACATTCATAGTACAGTGGGAGTTAAGCAGGGATGTCCTTTGTCCCCTACTCTCTTTGCTCTATATATTGATGATCTTGAGCGGATTATTAAGGAGGAGGGTGGAGATGGCTGTCCGTTAGCAGATATGATTATCCCTATTCTACTGTATGCGGATGACGCGATACTTCTATCGAGATCCGCATTTGGGCTTCAGCAGCACCTTGATGCTTTATATACTTTCTGCTAGACATGGGGTTTGATGGTGAACATTGGTAAGACTAAGGCCATGGTGTTCAACACCAATCGACAGCATATGAGAGACACAGTGTTCTACTATGATGGGCTTCCACTGGAGATAGTAGCCTCTTATACTTACTTAGGTGTCCTTTTTACTGGTCCATTGCTCACTTTTAGACCAGCTGCACTGTCTAGGCTCCGCAAGGGGCACTCTACTCTTGTCCAGATGGAGAGGTTTTCCTCTATTTACTATGTATATGATCCTGATATGCGCTGTTGCCTTTTTTCTGCCACTGTCTCTCCGGTGGCTCTATATTCAGCAGAGACATGGTGTCCTGGCTTGTCCAGAGATACTTGGAGTGATATTTCACGTTTGCAGATCCTTTTGCTTAGCCGGATGATCCGTGCGAAGCAGTCAGTTCCCCATGATATCATACTGGCAGAGTTTGCCTCACCACCACTGATTGTCGAGGCTATATTTCGGATTATCACATTCATTCATAGAGTCTCGGAGCTTGATTCATCTAGATATGTTGCTACAGCTTTCACATCCTCTCACACTCTAGCTAGTCAGCAGGCTAAGTCCTCATGCTTTCAGTGTGTTTCTGACCTTTTGAGTAGGTGAGGTTTATCTATATCTGATCTCCCGAATGGGAGACACGCATATATCCGCCAGCAGATTTACAGAGCTTACATCATCAGCACAGTGTGGTCTCACCCAGATCCAACACGGGTCAAGCTTCATTTTTATCACACTCATCTTCTTCAGCTTGATGTTTCCGGGCTTCCCATTTGGCCGGATTATTTGTCTCAGACGTTATCTTTCGGCCTGCGTTACCGTCTTGGTCAGTTTAGGGTCTCTTCTCACCAGCTTGCTATTGAGACAGGCAGATAAACAGACACACCTCGACCGCTACAGATTTGTCAATGCTGCTCTTTACAGGAGATTGAGGATGAGTTCCATTTTATTTTCCGGTGTCCAGCCTACTATGAGATCAGAGGTAGATACCATTGCTTATACAGAGATACTCCACTTACACTTGCTTCTTTCCTTGCCTTCTCAGATGCGAGATGTGTTGGTTTATTATTGCGAGAGATGTTTACTCTGAGATCTTCCTTTTTATTGGATGTTTCTGATGTAGATCATAGCCAGTCCCACATTACGCACTTTTTCCAGAAGAGGGATAGAGATGAGACTTCTGACAGTGAGATAGACATTCCAGTACGACGACCGAAGCTCCAGCATCCTCTTCGCTCCTCCAGGCCCAGGGCTCTTCACCGGAGGCCAACACCTGCTTCTCACCATATCACGCAATTTTTTATATCCACTTAGCCAGTTAGCTAACTTATTTTAGTTTTCTCTTTCCCTCTGTGTAGTTGGTGCTTAAGCCACTGATATTGTACCCTCAACAGAGCTGGAGGTTAAGCTTTGTTTTTCTCCCTGTTTTCTAGTGTTGGTTTAGCTGTTAGGAATAAGTCCTATGTGGACAATGCTCCTTCTTTTTTGATGTACTTTCTACTTGTCTTATGTGCCCTCGGGTACTTGATAGACATTAATATATATAATTCTAATTCTAATTCTCTCTCTCTCTCTCTCTCTCTCTCTCTCTCTCTCTCTCTCTCTCTCTCTCTCTCTCTCTCTCTCTCTCTCTCTCTCCATGTAGAATGTGATAATTACCATATTGAAGTAAACCATGCTGAAAAAAACCATATCGAAACACAAACTGACAAGACACAATGTAAAACCGTGACAACATATAATGTTGGGCTCAAGGCCGTAAAAAAAGTACAGTGACGTTTGATAAACAATGTTTCATAAACACTGACAACTAACACTCATCCTCTAACTCAAAATCTAGCTCTCTCCTCGAAGGCCTCCATGAGGAATCAGCAATCTGAAGGCAAGTGTCCCTAAAGATCCAAGTGTCAGCAGCAACAAAAAGAATGCCACACTCATAAAAGAGCTGGCCAATCCGTCACTCATAAAAGGGCTGGCCAATCCGTCGGGTACATACGGCATGCTGCAATCTCTGCCACCCACCGCGGTCCAAGGTTTGCTGCCTGGCCATAACTCTCTCTGCTGCACAAAGGGCTCCCTAGGTCTAGCACGCCCGCCAGAAGCAATACATGGGCGCACTGAGGGTGTGTTTGACTGTGGAGCATCACCTGCTAGATCTCTGCCCCCCCCGGTGGTAAGATCTGGCTCTGTAGGTGGTGCATCATCAGCTGATGACGACGATGGATGAGAGGGACTTTTTGCTGAAGGAACAATTCGATCAGAGGCGCATGTGTGCTGGTAGCTCTAGGAACATCCCCCCCTATGACTAGGCCCTGCCTTTGCACCTCCTCCAGGCCCTATACCTGCACTAGGTCTTGGACCTGCTCTAGTCCCTGCTCTTGCCACTGACCTGTGAGCAGAGCTCTGAGATGGTCTCAATGGCTCAAGAGACATACCGTCGGGCCCGTATGTGTCCATCAATCTCTCCACCTCTGCATCTGATATGCAAGGGCAAATGGATATGCCCATCTGGCTTGGTGAGTTGTAGTAAGTGGGCCCTGACCCTGGTAAGAGAACCAGTAAAGAATCCACCATGCAGGCATCTGCATGTGTGGGCACTAGATCCCTGATGCGTAGCCACATCCCCCTTCTGTCAACTCAACCTTTGACCAAATGCCTCTGCCAAGGACCGGCATCATGTGACACTATCAATGTATCAGCCCTGCAAAAGAGGAAGCAAACAATCACATGTCAATACATTCCGTTGGTAGCAACAACATCCGGATTCCACATGTGCATTCACAACATTCACTGGCTTACAGCAACCCTGAAACTGCAAGTTTTTTGCATTTACAACAAGTCCAAGCTGCAAATAGTGTCTTGTACCTTGAACTCATCAAAACAAGCATCCTAGGCATTCCTATGGGAATGAAGAAACACAGCGCAGCTTCAGACGGCAACTCAATCACATGCCTACAAAACCCCTAACCCTAAACCCTAAAAAACACATTTGATTTGGGCATGCCATTGAAAACTTTCACTACAAGTGATGAAAGCCGAAACTAATAGCACAAGCATGTTTGTGTGCATGAAGAAACACAATTTAGCCTCAATTTGCACCTCAATCGGATGATTTACAAAAAGAGCCAAAAACAAATTGAAAAACGGCATGAGATTCACATCTTTTGCTACAAGCAATAATGGGGAAAACTAACAGTTATGCATGTCCGTGGGGTTCAATACAGATGAATTGAAACTGAAACCATGTCATTACATTGCCTATAGTTCATTTCATGAGCTTCCAAGATGTGATGCCAAAACTTACCTAAAACCGTTTTGGAGAGAAACACCACTGCCTCGTCGCTGCCACAGTGCTGTGAACAATGCTCCAAGATGGCTAAAATCCACCATCACCCTCTCACCATCACAATCTCTCTCTATCTCACTCCCAAGAAAGCAAATTTTTGTTTTTGGGCCACGGGCTGCCTGTTCACGGCCCACATAAAAAAATTTGCAAAGTTTTCTGGCGATCCGGGACCACGTTTCTTGTCCCGGAACGCCAGCGTTCCGGATCGCGCGATCTGGAATGTGGTTGCAGTGGATCACGATCCGCTGCAACTGTGTTGTGACTTGTGTACAAGATAGAATTTCCTCCTGTCATTTCTGCTACTTTAAGGAAAATTTATTTACTCTGACTTTGATTATTGCTGTAGTATGAATTCTTACACCCTAATGATCAAGTTTTTACTTGAAAGTTGAAAGGCAAGCAATAGGGTTGATAAACTAATAGTCTCATACTATTGGACTATGAATTGAATCACGATTTTCTTGATCAGTGTGACACTACTGATTATAGACAACAGCTACTCTTTCTCAGTGAGAATTATATTTATTTTTGACCAATTTATAGGTGTTTGGATAAATAGAGCTTGAAATTCTCATGTTACAATTGCAGAGTAGTCCTTGTAGCGAGTTGCTCAAGGTATTAGAATCACATTACTAATAAGTAGCGTGGAAAATAAAATGTGTAGGTTCCGCTTTTTTTTTATTTTGGTGCACTTGACATCTTGCATCCAGCCTTTCTTTTTCGGATGTTTTTTGTGTGCTATCTTGCACCACTATTGTGTTCCTCAATTTTTCTTTTGCTGTTGTTCACTTTTAGGGAAAAGTGTCCCCGTAAATGTTCTTAAAGGTGCTATGAGAATCTCTAACAACAGGTTGCTTGAACTAGGCAACCTTCTGGATGAAGTTACGCCCATAATCTGAATAATGCAATACCATTACAAACAAGAATGGAAGTTTAGTCTAGACTCTAACCACAAAGTGTCTGCACTAGGCTTATAGCCTGGCACCTGCTCTCTATAAACTTGAGATTTTGATGTAGAAACACAAAACTGATAAGTGATAATGAATATCAACTCTGTGAATGTATACATTTTTGACAGTTTAACTCTATCTGCTGAATGGCATTGCTCCAACAAAGGTTCTACTCCCCAATGAGTGCCCTCATGTCTTGTCCTTAGGTTGTGAACTGGGAAGAAGGGCTTTAAAATCAGATCAAAGCTGTCAGTCTTTCTTATGGCAATTCCATTTCTAGCAAAGTAAGCTGTAGTATCTTCCCATTATGAAAATGACATTTTATACTTACCTGAGGAGGTGTCAGTGTGGTCATAACTGCAGGGTTTCAGAAAATAAGTATTCCATAGGACCTATGTAATGTGAAGCTGCAGCATGAACACGTGTAAGCAGTTAGTAGTTCTACTACAAGATGGCCCCTTTTTTATACTGTCATTGTCTAGAACTCTGCATTATCTAGGTTTACGTTTTGCTGCTCCGTCGGTTAACCTTTTGTTTCTTGTAAAAATTTGGACAGTTTGCTGTTCGTTATTAGGAAAGCCCTTATGTTTCAGCTGCTTACATGCCATTAATCTAAACAAGACTTTCAAATCGTACCTTTCGAATCGCCTTTTTGGACCGTGTTTAAATCGGGTTTGAATCGGCTTCTCCAGGTTCGAACCGGCGAATCGGTTTTCGGGGTTTTTTTTCCCCCCTCTTCCTTGATTTCTACCCTTCGATTATGTCAAAACCAAGTGCTTTCTTAGTGTTAATGGGTAACATGCAGATTATAATTTGTGATTAATCATTATTGAAATTCAAATCCTGTCGCGGAACTTTGAACTTCCAACTCCCGAGTCTTGTTGCCTAACAATACCTGTCACCTATGGTTTATGGTTCTTGATCCATCTGTTGCCTGCAGTTTTACCTATGATCTATTTGATATCATCAGCGACATTAGCTGTAGCTACCAACTTCCATACATGACTAGAAAGATTGATCATGCTACTTGTCACTCAAAAACATTAATGTCACACCATACATATCACTCTCAAAAAAACCCTCAAGTCTCTCTCTCTCTCGCTCTCTCTCTCTCTCTCTCTCTCTCTCTCTCTCTCTCTCGCGATGGCCTAGCGCTCCTCTCTCGCGATGGCCTAGCCGCTCTCCTCTCTCGCGATGGCCTAACGCTCCTTTCTCACGTTGGCCTGGCGCTCCATCTCCAGCGCTCTGCTGCCTCCAACCAACGGGTGTGATGCCCTCCAGCGAAACCTGCCTCCAGTAACAATGGCAGCGAGTTTACCTTCAACCGGCGACCTGATCAACATCGATGCATAAACCTGCTTCCAGCGGAACAAATAGATTGCAGAACCAGGACTGTTTGATTGCAAAGGATTCGAATCATGGCCAAAAGTAAGAGGGGTGGTGCACCTGCCCTTGCTACCAACACTGCTTCATCCTCTTCATCTACCTCATCTTCTTCTTCCATTTCAGACCCGTCCATCGCACCTACCTTCGATCCACCTTCACCTTCACCTTCACCTTCCATTCAAGTTGCAATCCCTATATCTCCGTCAGATCCTATTCTTGATAATAGTGAATCCATCATAGCTGATCCTTTGACCCCGAATACCCCAGAAGAGGAATTACCTCTACCTCCAGCCTTTATGATCTCTGTCATTCGTGCAGATCAGTTACGTTCCTATGAATATCTCAACGACCATCGGAAAAAACTTCTTTCTCTTGAAGCTATGATCCAAGTTGTTCAATCTCATCTTCAGAAACTAGATTCGTCTATCGATGATCTCAAGAAAGAAGTTGCAACTGTCAAAATCGAAGCTTCCTCTCATTCGACTACTTCAGCTAAGATCCAACAGCTTGAAAGTCAAGTGGAACAGCATCATACCGCTGTTCGATCCTGGGCAGATGTGCTTAAAGGTCCTAATACTGCTATTCTACCACCTCCACCTTCTTTTATCTCAGCTACGTTCACCGAGAGCCGTTTGCGAGAGCAAAAGGCTCTTAATGTCCAAGTCAGAGGTGTTACGAACTCCCATGATGCTGTTGGTGAAGCTAAAAATTTCCTGAAGAGAGTCTTCAACACCTCCACAAAGATATGGATACTGCATGGTGACCTAAGAAAGATCCAGGTACTCTTGTTATACGCTTTGCATCTGCCATTGGTCGTCATGAAGCCGGATGAAGACCTTACTTTCATTCGGGTTCAAGAACGGAAAAAAGCAAAATAGGAGGCTCTCGAATGGAAAGCGGTTGATCTACAGGGATGGTATCATCCGTTTTGTAGATATTAAACCTGCTACTATTAATGAGATATCTGAGACTGTTCAGAGTTAGTGAGAGAGTTAGAGCACTGAAGAGATGCCAGTTGAATCTGTAAATGGTCTACATACCATATAACCTTGGACATTATCCTCTTCTTAGTTAGTTTTGGTTTAGTTATGTTGTTTGACGGCATTGTTCCATCTTGGTTCCACTTTATCTGATGTACTTGCTCGTCTTATACGCCTTTTGGCATGGAAAAGACGTTAATAAAGCTTTCTTTCTTTCTTTGTTCTCTCTCTCTCTCTCTCTCTCTCTCTCTCTCTCTCTCTCTCTCTCTCTCTCTCTCTCCCTCTCTCTCGTGGAAAATGTGCGTACCCAATTCCCGCGATGGTCTGGAAAATTCCAAAAAAACAGTTTGAACCGTTTTTTTTTTCGGAACTGTGGTTCATTGAACAAACCATGGTTCTTGACACAACACTGACTTGCAAGGAATAACCTATTACCTTTTTGTTTCCATTTCAAAACACTACGACCTATTTCCACTTGGCACTCCAATTTGTAGCCCATTTAAGTTGGAGCAACAATCTTCTATCTGAGATATCGTAGCTACAACAAACCTTTACTTTCCAGCATTATATATCTCTCAGCTACTAAGATGTCGTCAACACAATATTTGCTAGGAATAGATTACTATTTTTGTATCTCCAATATAGAATTTTTTGTATCTCCGATATAGAATACTAAAACCTCTTTCCTCTTGATAGTCTTTAGCTTCTAGCTTATTGGAGCTGTATGACAATTTCCTGTGAGATAGTGTAACTACAACAAGATTTCTATTTCTAGTATAATATGATCCTTTAGTTTTCTTCATTTTTCTTGTGTTGTGTCAGTATGGCAAAAGCTGGAGGAGCAGAATCCAGACTTTTTCAGAGCTTATTACACAAGGTTGAAGTTGAAGAAGCAGATCATGTTGTTTAATGAATTACTCGAGCAGCAAGCAGATCTTATGCAAAAAATGCGGATACTTCCGAAATCTCCTTTGCATGCTTTGGCGAATGATATGCACCTTTCTTCAAGTACGTGCATATGCATCAACTTGAAACTCTAAAACTTCTAGTTTTTGATGGTCTGGCCTGCCCCTCTTCCATTTGTCAATTGAGTTTTTAGTTTGGAATACCTTTAGAAGCTCTAGTATGCATTTTTTGTTGCAGTGCATCAACTTTCAATGGGCTACCCTGCACAACAGCAAACAAGCCTGACTGCTGCTGGGCATCCTGTTGTGCCAGCTCCTCCAACAAGTTCAGCACTTTTAGCTGGAGGAGCATCCATGCAAGATGGCTGCCACAGAACTCATGGAAGTCCAGACTCCAAGTAAGTATGCAGTTCTCTGCTTTCCTGATTTCATGCATAACATTCATGTTTTTATTAAGATTAATGTCATGACTGATAGAAAATCAAAGGGCCCCGTTCCCCTTCTACTCTGTCCTCACATAAATGCAATTTTTCTTTTCTCGTGTGTGTCCTCATTTGTGAGGTGGATTGAATTCAAATTCCTGACCTCAAGCAGAGGAATGGAAGTCTTCACCAACTCACCACTTATTGGAGGATATCAACCAGTTTGAAGGATTACTGGCTGAATATCTGACATATATGATATCATAAAAGTCTTATTAGTTGCCCATTAAAGGAATAGTCAAATGCGGAAAGATTATCTTGCCCTTTTAGGAACTGTTGATTTCAATAGCTGCTCTTGCTGCCGGCGTTTTTCACTTTATTTCATACTATAACAAAATTGCAGTGGAATATTTCCCAGTTTTATTGATGATGGCCTAATTAAAAGTGATTGGTCGCGTGGAATACAGTTGCCTCATGGATGTTTCTACTGCTATGCAACCATCAAGCTTGGGAATATCTTCTGATGCATCACTGGGATCAACGTCAATAGTACCTAGTGGTCCCACATTTCCTTTTTGTGCTATTGGAAATCCAATGGAGATGTCAGCTATGAATATAAGCCTTCCAGCTCCACTTCCTCTTGACACATCCTTCAGCACACATGAGCCCAACTCCCAAAATGCCCTCGTGACAATATCAATGAGCACAGCAGATACCGATGGGAATAGCATAAGGGAGGGTGTAGGATCACTTGGGCACCTACCTCGAAATTTCAGTCTTTCGGATCTGACTGCTGAGCTTGGCCCTAATTCTGGTATTTTTCAGACATTAGCAATCATTTTAGGTGGCTGTTTGCATTTTTCTTTACCCATCATTCGGTTTCAGAAGTACACATTTCATAATTATGGTGATGGCCTTGTGTTCTGTTCAATTTAGCATCCCAGTTTTTACTCATCAATGTTTTCTTCGGAGTTCCTATCTCTATCCCTGCTTAACCTTATATAATATGTTCATAATTTCATATTAAGCAAGAATAATTCTTCTGTCTATACTATGATGACTGAAAAGCTGTACGTTTTTCCTATCTCAGACCTTGGGCCATTTGGAAGCTATTCATCACCGTTTCTGACATCAGAGGAAGCAGATTTTGACCTTGGTAATCTCTTTCTATTCCCATTTCTTCTTATCCAACCTTGCAGTTGAAGATATGAGCTGTTATGTTCATTTCGTTCAAAGAGAGAGCAGAGGATTATGAAGGATCACCAGTTACTGCACTCATTCTTATAACCTTTGAGAGCTGTCTTAAGTATAAAAGTTGTTAAGTTTGAGGCTTAACCTAGATCAAACAGAGCTGCTTTGAATATAAATGTACTCAGAAAGATCTCTCCTGGAAGTTCTGATATTGCTAGCTGCACTCTGTTGGTACAAAACAGTTAGTCACTATGTAATATGAGAACAAAGTAATCTTCGGCCTACTGTCTTTCCAGTCGGCAATGTACACCATCCCGGAGATTGCTATTAGAATGTATAATTTATTTGCAGGAAATCTGGGTTCTGGGGATTTGTTAAAGTTGTCAAGTTGTGCAAATTGCTCAACAGCTGGTTTCTGAAGAATCTAGCAATAAAAAGTTGGTTTGTGAAAAATCTAGCAATAAAACTTAAGTTTGAATGCATTTGCACTTTTGTAGGTTCTCATCCAAAATAGCATTTGCACTTTTGCATGATCTCATCCAAAAGTACAAGAGTCATCTTAACTTATGGTTAAGATAATTTTGTGTGAAAGTAGAAAGGTTTTCTTTAGCTAAATCACTCTGGAAGAAATTCACAATAGATATTATTGGTAAGATAGTGTGTGGAGGTGAAAGTGGAAGTTTATAGTACTTCAGAATAATTCACAACAGATGCCATGTGCGTGGTACAGGCAGTGCAATCAGCTATTTATTTAGCAACAATGTATCAACCATTTGTTTGAAACATTGAACATTTGGAAAAACCTTCTAACCATCTATAATCATTTTCCAAACTCAAAAAGGTCAAAAATTGAAGCCTCTACAATGATGTTGAAAACATTGCGCATTAGCAATCATACATTATTAATATATTAGTCCATAGAGCATATTGCAATGTGAAGCTTAGAATATCATAACAAGAAAGTGGCAAATCTTAAACATTGCATAACATTAGCATCCTAGAACCTTGAAAAATGGACAACACCTTCCAAATGCATTTGGCTGTCAACAGTTTTATCAGATTTGAGAAATTAAGAAGAGTTTAGATTGCTATTTGTGTATGGAACTTCGCTTTGCTATTGGGTGTGAAGTCACTAGGGTAAAGTCTAAAACCCTCCACCAACAAGACATGAAACCAAAAGAGCAACGACAAATCATATGAAGGTGATCAGCAAGCTCCTCATGAAGGTCAATCTATCATGAGGAATTTTTCATGAGGTTTCCTATCCAAAGTGAATGGACATTTTCCATGCTAAAGCGGGTAGAATGCTCATGGGAGTCATACTTAGAGAGAAACGAAGGAGAAAACATTTTATAATTGTGAAAAACCAATTCATCTCAAGAAGAAATGCAAGTGCAAAGAAAATGTGACAATTCAAGTTGAAGCTCTCCCATGATGCAACTATGCAACCAATGAAACTAGGCTGGTCGTAGTGAAGGCAAAAGTAGCAGGTGATGGTGTCATGGTTCTTTTCAAGACAGAATTTTCTTGCACAACCTCATTGATTCCAAAGAGGTGAAAAAGCTATAGTTACCAACCATTAATTTGGACAAAGAGTATGCAGAAAAGATGACTTCTCCCAAAAACTCCAAGTAGGGAGCTGGAAATAGGTGGGTATGTTGCCCCAAAAAATAATAAGCTAGCTCAAACTACAGTAGCAAGAGGGTGATTCAATGGCAAGAACGTAGCCAGTAAACAACTACTAATGGAATAAGTGTCAAAATCACCTCCACATCAGGGTGCTAGGAAGAACGGGCGGTACTAGCTCGAAAAACCAGCAAGTGAAATCCAAAATAATCTCAAAATAAGGCATTCCAAAAGACTATCAAAAGCAAGCAAACAAATGTTGATGAAAAAGTGCCGAAACCTCTGAATAGGGCCCTAGAAAGTGCAATAGGTACTCAAAAAATCTGGAAAAACAACTGTTAGTAAAAATAGCAGTCTGCTAAAATAGTCATTGGAAATAATTTGCAAAAGAAACAAAACAAGTCGATCACCCAAAAAACAGCCAACCAAATGTGGAAAAGATCTGCCAAGCGTGGAGAGCAGTACTCTGCTAAGATTGTGCTGGAAATGTGCCCTCTTGGACAAAAAAAAATTTGATCAGAAAAGTTGCACTCCCAAGGTAGGAAAGTGCTTCAATATCAAGTTACAGACTCAATGGATATTTTATCCATAGTTGCACTACGATTCTGAATCGCGGTCCGAATCGTGGTTCAGAATCGCGTTTCGGAATTTTCCTAGAATCGTTTAGACTCGTGTTTTTTTTTTTTTGACTTTTTTGAGCAATATGGGTATCAGATGAAAGCTCTAATTAAGATCATTATTACTGTGTAGTTTGCCGAATGTTTCAGGTACAGCATGGTCCAGTTCAGGTGCGTTAATCCATGTTGGGTTCTGTCAAGGATAAAAATTCAAAACTAACCTCTAGCTTGTTCATTACGATCACAGATGGTCCCAATGGGACAGAGACAGAGAACTGTAGAGCAATTGTACCTCGCTTTTTGCTTCGGGTGGCTGTCGCCGGCCCCCCCTGGACCCCCCCAAGATAAAAGTGGGGTCCAAATGCGCGCTGAGAAGGGCCCAATATTTATGCCCCCAACTGTATGCACATTGTACTCACATCTCTAGTGAAATGATTGCAAAAGTGATCATCATCCATAGAGTTGATAGTTTGGGCTGTAGCATTAACAATTACTAAGAACCAGAGCAAATAACAACCAAATAGCTACTGACTTTTATCTGTTTGTGCCCTATCTACTGCACTTCTAGGAGGCAAAACGCTGGTTTGAGCATTGCTCCTTTAAAAACAATTTCAGCCATAAGCTATTTATCCAAAAATGAAATTGTTTGTTGCACGATTTGCTGTTAGAACCGCGATTCGTAGAATCGCGGTCCCAGCGAATCGTGATTCGCTGCAACTATGATTCTATCAATGAAGCATAAATGAAACACAATCAAGCGATCTCCCACGAAAAATGACCAAGAGCATTTGATATAATCAATGGCTACAAGAAATATCAAAGGGTTCTCCCCACAAAGAGCCCAAGCAATACCAATAAGTTGAACAATCAATAAATGACCAATGCCTAAATGATAGCCCTATATACACTATATGGAGGTCCTTGCTGGAAGCTTCTAGAGATTACGACAACATAGGGTATCTAGGTCCCACAAGGACATGCCCTTAATGGTAATTGCTCCATTATATATTAAAAGTATATATAGCCAATTTCAAACACATTGGCCAATCCAAATCAAGTACATTAGGTACCCAGTAGACATAGGAATTTTTCTAGGGTAGACTTTGCCAAATTTGATGGAAAGTGGAATCCTACTAGAGTTATCTAGATCTACTTTGAAAATGTAGAGACTTTTGAGATACGCCAATATGTGCCTCATTGAGACAGCTAGAGATTGGTTTTTTAACTTGGAGGGGCATGAACATCAAGAATGGGACTTTCTGAAAGCCTAATGCATCACAAGATTTAAAACCACAAGATTCTTTTCAAACATCCCTACACTGGGCTAAAGCAAGATGGACAAAAAGGAATTGTTGAACGACTGTATTGTGTATACAAAGAAGCTCAGAGGGAATGCCCACATGAAATTGTCGTTAATAATAATGGCATATCTTGGTTCATAGTAGGAGTATCACGAGGGATCAAAAAAGTGATGCAAAATATGATGCTTTCCAAAAAGTATCCACAAATGCTCTTCAAAGGATCGATGATAGTAAAAGCACAAGTGGTAAGGATGACAACTTTGTGGATGAGAATTTGGTATAAATGAAGGAGTGCCTATTTAAAAAATATGAGAAAGATGTCAAGTGTTTCTTAAAAATTTGATGAAGATTCACTTCTCAGTGCTCTTGAAAAGTTGCTATTTCAAAATCAAGCAAGTATGGAGAAGCTAGGAACAAAAATCCCCAATATAGTGCATCGATGTTAGAGAGTTCTCAATAGCCAATTGTTGCTCACACATCTAGACGGGTCAATTTATAAAGGTAAAGCATGTAGTGTCCTTGTTGTTGTTAGAAGGCGAATCTTCTAACGAGATTCCAGATGCTGCGATCCATACAAGGAATATCTCAAGTGCACGATCTCGAGACCATAGAGAGCATCGACAAATTATTGACAAGGGAGCTCCAAAATCTAAATCTACCGAGAGCGTCACCACCAATAAAGTCGACAAGTAGCGGACCGGCCAACAAGCGAAAACAAAGCCCAACATCTTACAAACATACCTTACGGCGAAACATGGCCGTGTCTGCAAAAGTATTAGATCTACCAGAAATATAAAGTTAGACACCCATAGAAGGTGCAATGTACATGCAAGCCAAAGGCGCAAGAATTAGAGGTAGACTAGCTCTCAGCCAGTAGACCCAAAATGAAAAGGGACCCAAGTAGTTAAAAATGAATTTGGTTCAAACTTTTTTAAGAAAGTCATGTTGTTAAGGCACATGGTTTTGGGTTCACCAAAAAGCCTAACCCTAGCATTGTCTATATAAGGGCTTGTGACACCATTTTTATGTTTACCTTTTACATTTTGAAGAAGAGAGAGAGAGAGAGAGAGAGAGAGAGAGAGAGAGAGAGAGAGAGAGAGAGAGAGAGAGAGAGAGAGAGAGAGAGAGAGAGAGAGTTCCATGCCAAAAGGCATATAAGACTAGTGAATGTACATGTCAAGTATGTGGTAGCAATGGGAGCATATGAAACGTCTCCAAAATGGTAACATAAAATAACAAATCTAAAGCTATGGACTGAAATAGATGTGATGATATATGAAACGTGTGGGAGAATCCATACTGCTAAAAGTCATGAGTGGGGTATCCAATCCTGTCCTGCTCATGCTATAAAAGGATGTAATACGGGCCGCATGGAGGGCCACTGGTGGTCGTTGACGTCGTCTAGGAGGGTGAAGAAGTCTCCTCGTGATAAGTCGAGTAGCTCTTGCTGCAACATGGGTATGTGTGGGGCACTATCTCCGATCTCTATGGGCAGGTAAGTCATCATCACCACCTCATCATCATCAAATACTAGGTCTCGTCCTCTCCTCCTAGAGAAGAAAGAAGTGATCTGAGGCTGAGAAACATGACTCTGCTGGGTTGTCTGACACAGGCCCTGTCGTAGTATAAACATCTCCTGTATCATGAGTGCAGCGCATCTGGAGTCCTCATAGGCTAGGAGGGATCGTAGGGTGACGGGTGTGTCATGGAACAAACAGTGGTATCTCCCTTTGATCTCGTAATATACCGGGCACCTAAAGATAAAGTGCTCCTCTGACTCCACCTCATCCAAGAGCATAACTGACAAATCCGCTCCGCTCTCGAGATATCCTGGAATCTCCTAGTCTCAATAGCCAACTGATGTGATGATACGCGAAGCTGTCCCAATGTAAATCTGAAGCAATGTGATAACCCTGAGTTCAAATAGTGTGGCAAAACTGGGAACCCTGCTATGTCAAGCTCAATAAAGTGAGTCCAGTAATAGTCGGGTTTAACCCCACGCTGTTGCCTCCAAGTATGATCGAGATATACCCGATATAAGACGCGCCTGATATACTGGGAGAACCACGACAGTCGATAGCCCTGGTCATGAAGTGAGTGTGAGGAAACAAGTGTTGTCTGTGTATATCTCATATCTGCATCGGGCAGAGCCTGGACTCTCTGAATATATGCGATAAGTTGTAAAGCGGCATCTATTTGAATGGGTGGAACAGCAAACTCTGCAAGAAGGATCTCGTGCTGAACCGAGGGCTTCGCCCAAATCATACGAGCTAACATAGTGGTTTGTAATCATGAAATGCTAGCCCAGTGTGATGGCGAGAGACCAGTACACCATGTCTCTGCTGCATACATGGCAGTGGGGGTGGCAATAGTATCAAAAAGTCTACACTTACTACGAGCATCTCTGATGAGCTTTTTGAAGCAAAACCGCTCAAGCTGAACAAGAGAGGAGTGCCCCTTCCCAAGTCGGGTGGTGGCCGCCTGTCGCATGTTGAAGGTAGGACCAGAGTAGTGTATGCCCAAATAAGTATAAGAGGAAACTACCTCTAAGGCCTGCCCATCTAGGGTGAACTCCTGGCACTGAATGAAAGCTCGAGAAGTGTTGAAGACCGTAACCTTGGTCTTCGCAGTGTTCACCCCCAATCCCCATCTGGTACAAAATCCCTGTAAACAATCCAGCTGCCTCTGTAATCCCTCTCTGGTCGGGGATACTAGTACCACATCATCCGCATAGATGAGAATAGCAATCAGAATGGTGCCAAGTCTACATCTAGCCCCGCCACACTATGAGATGACTCGCTCTAACTCATCAATGTATAATCCAAAGAGAACCGGTGAAAGAGAACATCCCTGTTTCACCCGAATGGTGCTCCAAATGTGATCAGATAGGCCACTATCATGTCGGAAACATCCCAAGACCTTCTCATAAAGAGCCATCACTGCTAGAACAATATCTGTGGAGAAACCAAGGTCACGAAGTCTCTGAATGAGTAGGGAGCGTGGTACAGAATCAAAGGGTTTCCTGAAGTCCACAAAACAACAGTAAACCCTCTCTTTCCTGTACTTAGCTTCCTCAATCAAAGCTCGGAGTTTGAAGATATGTTCAGTGGTAGAATAATGAGATCTGAAACCTGCCTGCCCCAATGCATGTAATCTCCTGTTTTCCACCTCTGAACTCACTGCAGACTGGAGTATGGTGCAACATGCCCAATCATGATGGTGCGGTAATTACCAGGAATCATGGGATCACCATTTTTATGAATAGGATGGATGATGTTGGTGCACCAGGATGAAGGGAAACCAGAAACAACGGCGGAATGGAGGAGAGTGGCTAGTGTGGGAGCAAGGAGGTCGGAAGCATGGGTTAGGAGTTCAGATTCGAGATCTTCAATATCTCTTGCCTTATGGGACTTCATTCTCTTGATGGCTGCAAGTACCATGTCAGAGGTGAAGAAGGTGAACTCAGAAGGGCGTGGAGAGATAGAGATGGGTCTGTGGGTATGGTATATAGGCTGGTAGTGTAGTCGGTCCATATGCGGAGGTCATCTAGGAGAGGTGGTGGAGCACAGGGGATCAATTCACGCCAAAAGGCGCCTAAAGAGGAACTGAAGAGAAGGTCAACAAGATGTTTTCCTTCAGAGTCGTCATAGGCGCGCTTTTTCCGGCGGAGTGTGTGACGACAAGAGTGTCTGGCGGAGCGGAGGAGGTGAGGATCATGAGTACGGGCATGGTTGACAAGGTGATGGAGAGAGCGACATTCGGCATCATACCACGGGGGGTGTAAAGGCCTTAATGATGAGGAACATGCGTGTCTACCTTTATAGGGCTTAGATGGAAAAACTACGGAAGCAGCGGTATGAAGAGAGGTGCTAAGGAAGGCAGCCTGAGTCTCGATGGTACTATCGTGTGGAAAGGAATGGAGTAGGGAGGCTAGAGATTCCTCGTAAGCTGGCGTATAGAGAGAACTGAATGTATACCTGGGTGCACGTGTAAGCAAGGGGTGTGAGGATGGCTAGGGAGGTGGGAGGTGGCCGATAGCGAAGGAGAGAAAAGAGTGATCAGAGAGAGTGGTGGGAGATATATGAAAGTCAGAGATGAGAGGTATGGAGGATGGTGATCCCATGAGGGGGTGACAAGTATAACTACCGGAGTTTGGCCAGCAAGTTAGGCCATTGTAAATGGCTAACTCATGAGCCTCTCCAAACTGCAATAAATGCTCACCGTAGGGGGTAAGAGGTCCCAAGCTATCCTCTGAAACCCTGGTAACTCCCATCACATCACTGTCAAGGGCATGAACGCGGAGCTAGTCGGTGATGTCATGAAACTCATATCGTGAGGAGGTTCGGGCATTAAAATCCCTAGTGAGGAGGATATGCCCTTGCTCTGCGAATTTGATAAAACAAGGTAGGGTGAACCTGTGTACTCAGCAAAGGACGAAGACTCTGGAGGAAAATAGCATGCTGCCACAAAGAGGTCCCTGTCCAATCCAATATCCTGTCCAACAATATGAATCCATATATAACGTGCATACTCATCGTGTCTGATGAACTCAATGCTCGGGTGAAGAGACTCCCTGTATAAGCATGCAACACCTCCGGATCCACGACCACTATCTGATCTAGTCTCAGGTTTGTATACGGAATCCCATCTATATCCTGGAAAAATCGGTAGTGAGTCTCTGTAAAAAGCAATAGATCTCTGTCAGTGATGAAGTCGATCAGGTCGCCAGCTATGGAAGATGAGTGGATACCATCACAGTTCCATACTCCAATCCGAAGATGGTGTGGATGGGGCCCCGGGGCACTCCCGAACCCGGGGACCCCAAATCCCTAGCACTGAGAGCTGCTAGGAGCACTGTCAAGAAAGCGCACTCGTCCATCTCGATAAATGACTTGTCTGCCAGACTCACGGGCTATCTGAAAGGCCCTACGCCTCTCTTCCACCTAGATATATGTGAGGTCGTCATCCATATAGATAGTGGTACCACGTAGCTTAGCTGTGCACCGCAAAGCATCTCGGCGACTCTCAAGGAAAGTGAAACGGATAATGAGTGTGGTTGCATCTCTAGTGGTCCTCCATGCGGTGTCCAATCCCTTTGTCCGGTGCCCGAGAATGGTGTCGAGAAAGCGTTTGGCTTCAGCCAAGGCATCCTTTGTATCCGGGATCCCTCGAACTCTAATGTTGTGGGCTTTTTGGTCTTGAGATTTCTCTTCCGAAATGGTGGCTGAGGTAACCGAGGAGATGGGAGCGCTTGATTTGGTGCCTTTTTTCAAAACATATGCCCAAGAAAGGGCCTCTTCTTGTTGCTTCTCAATCTTAGTTTCTAGTTCCCGTATCATATTGGTGGTGGATTCCGAAGTTGTGGCCTGCTTGATCCCAATGGATTGTTCGAGTGATGCAACCTTGGACTGCAATGTGTTCTTCTCATTGATCAAAGAGGTAACCGTTCCTTTCAGCTGTGAGATTTCATGCCGCAAAGTTTGGAATTCTGCCTTGATTTGATCAATCTGCCACGAGGAAAAAAGTTCGGTTGATTTAGAAGGTGTATATGGGATATTTCTGTAGGCTGTGGTGCTGAGAAGGAAGAGGAGTGAGCAATGGTCAGTGTGGGAAGAATGGGGTCAGAAGACGGAGGAGGAGCAGAATGGACAGAAAATGGTGGAATCGGCAGGCACTCTGCTTGAGTGGCATGGGGTACACCAGCATCAGCAGACAGTGAGCCATCAGCAAGCGTGGGGAATGGGCAGTTAGCGAGGGTGGGTGATGAGCCTTCAGCAACGGTGAGTGGTGAGCCATCAACGAGGGAGAATAGGGGTGGGGAGGTCAGCGAGGTAGCTAGCGAGGGTGAGCATCCATCAGTGAGCAGTCGCAATCATCCTCAAGGGCAGCGAGGGGTAGAGCAAGGGAAGCGAGGGGAGCTGTAGCGACCGTAGCGAGGGGGACTGTAGCGAGCGGGGCTGGAGAAGAAGCAACGAGGGGAAGTGGAGAGTCAGCGAGGGGTAGAGCAAGGGAAGCGTGGGGAGCTGTAGCGAGGGGACTGTAGCGAGCGGGGATGGAGAAGAAGCAGCGAGGGGAAGTGGAGAGTCAGCGAGGGGGAGGGTCTGAGTTGGCATTGGCAGCAAGGGTAGGGGAGTGGGAGGATCTGCGAACAGAAGTGGAGCGAGGAGGAGCCATGAAGAGAGAGAGAGAGAGAGAGAGAGAGAGAGAGAGAGAGAGAGAGAGAGAGAGAGAGAGAGAGAGAGAGAGAGAGAGAGAGAGAGAGAGAGAGAGTATCTCCTCCGCTTGCTATCATTTTTGTGTTCAAGGCCCTCCTCTTGTGTGTGTTTCTGATTGCCATTTTGTGGATGATGAATGCTTGATCATGTTTTTGTTTAACCATGCTATCACAATCAAGAACCATCATTAGCATAAGCTCTCATTACATTCAGATTCTAAAACTAATCCACAAAATCTGCATACAACCAAAATAGGTGTTAGATCCACAAAATGGAGTGATCATTACGATATTTAGGTAGGTTTCAGTACATTGTTCACCTTCCTTGAGAAGATCAACCTCTTGAGGAGAAGATCTAGAGCCAAAGATGTCTAGATAAGCAAAAGGAAACCAAAGCAAAGAAAGAACAACAAAGAAGAAAAAAGAAGAAGAAAAAGAGGATAGCAAAAGGATGAACTTCACCCAAATCTAGGCTTATTCCGCTTTTAGATCTTCAGCTAAGCTGAACAACCTTAGCAAACCTAGATCATCACTCCCACTACGTAGCTTACCCCCTCCCCATTGGATCAATAGAGAGCACCATTTACAAGGATATGTATGGCATTTCACTAGATATTGTGATACACACAATACCATTGCTAGATGGAGCAAAACATATGGTTACAGGGCCTAGAGTAGACAACGTAGATTTCACCAATTTTTGTGGTGCCCAAGAAAAGTGGTAAGCTTTTAATTTGTGGATTTTAAGAAGCTTCATGGTTTGACTTGTAAGGATAAATTTTCTCTACCACTAACAATAATTCTATTGGAAAGGATTTTTGTTAAGGAGACCTAAAGTTTCTTATTTGTCTTCATTAGCGCTACTTGGATTGTGGAATGCACCCAGCTCTTTTCAACTACATGGTGGCAAAACTTCCACAAAATAGGGCACCGAATAGGAAGTGAAGTTGCCCAATAGTAGTGAAAAATCTAGCAAGCGAGAGGTGAAGAAAATGTTGTCAACACCTTCTTGAAGTAGGGAAGAAGAAGACCCCCAATGTCGATAAGAACCTTAAAGCTGCCCAATAGTAGTGCCAAAAAAAAAAAATTCAACAAGTGACGAGTGAAGTAAACTCCGTCAAAATCATCTTGAAGTTGAGTGCCAACCAAGAAGAAGATTTTAATGTCAATTAGAACTTCTTGAAGTAGAGCACCAACCAAGAAAAGATCATCAATGTCGCAAGGAAGACCTTGAGGTAGGGCACAATAAGAACTAAATCACAGATTTTAGTATCAAAGAAGGATAAATTGACAATACAAGAAGCAATCTAGCAACATCCCATAAAGAATGGTAAATAGCATCACATAACATCAATGGCAAAAGCCCTACAAGCAACAGCAAAGGCAAGAGTTCTCCCACGAAGAGCCCAAGCAATACCAAATTATAAGCTATGAATGCACATAAAGCCTATTTATAGTCCCTGGAGGAACTTTAAAAGGAGGATTTGAATAATCAAGAGTGGCAAAACTTCTCAAAAGGATGATATTTCACCCTCCTAAAGGATCCCCATTTGGTTATCTCAACTTACTTCAAACCTATTTTCTAGATCCAACAATGGCAAGCAAATAGGGAAGAAAGATGTATTCACCTCTTCTATCACGTTGTAGTCAATTATCAAGGGAGGAATGCCTATTCATAGATGATATGCAAGCTTTCAAATGAAACCTAACCGTTAACCCTAATCAGTCTCCAAATGATAACTTTTTTTTCCCTCTCTTTCTTTTCTCATAAAGAATGCAACAATAACAAAATATTAAAATCATAAAATATCATAAACATCAAACTATAACAAAATGAGAGAAAAGTAGGAAGAGGAGAAGCAAGGACATCCAATTGCCCAAATACTAGACTCTCCACCTTATTTTGATTGAACATGATAATGAAGAACAACGAATCACTATTTATAGTGGGCATTAAACACTTTGCTAATAGAGGCATAGTCCAGTTGCAATGTTGACATAGATCACGCAAATAAGGCCAAGCTCAAATAAATGGATTTACAAGAGATTCATAAGATGTGTGCTCCTTAGGTGAATTCTCAAAAGCATGAGATGAAAGAGTGCAACATGAAGTATCAATATGCTAAGGAGTTACAAGAGCATCTTTAGTTGCAGTTAAATGCTATTGAGAAGCAATATTAAATGGAGAAAAGATTACTTTGATAAATTGCTAAGGATTGGAAGCATATTGATAGGCAAGGAAGCATGACAAGTATAGGAAGCTGATATACTATATCAATAGAACACTACAAGAGTAAGGCTTTCTTATTTGAAAACATTTTGGGTTTTTCACAACACTTTAAGAGAGCGAGCTCAATTTTAAAGATGAGGAGATCTTAGCTTTAAGAAGATTCGTACTAGATAGCAAACCATTATTAAAAGCCTTTCTTTACAAGTTAAGATTTGTGAGGAGCTTTTTTAAAGTAATTTTCTACTTTCCTTTACTACACAAAGATAGTTGCATGCCAGTGTATCAACTAATGCTTAGACTAGTTTGCTCAAACTATTGTTTATCTTTGCGAATGCCATTGGCTTCCCCCCCCAACTTAGTAGGGCTTTAGAAAAAATCTATCATAATTCTACTAGTGATAGTAGAAATACCATTCGTTTAGCTATTTTAGTAGGCAATCTTTGTGTAAAACAATTTGCTTATTTTTGTGAGCTTTTTGGTTTGCTACCACATCATTTTGTTGTAGTGTACACATTACATGCAAGCTATCTCACGTTTATGAAGTGCCAATAGTTTTGGCATAACATATAAAGCATCTAGTCAGTGAGGTGGTAATATTTCCAATCAACTACAAGAAGCATATAAGAAGTTGCAACACTTTGTATGAGAAAATTGTGAAGGTATCCGTAATGCCAAGCTAGTAGAGGATCAGCCCAAAAGATAGGGACATCATACCAAGGTATCCAAAAAGCCCAAGAAGGTGGAACTGCATCAGCAACGGGAAGCCAATAAGGAAACTGAAAAAGAGATGGACACTCATCGCGAATAGCCGCATCATACACATAACCTTCAACCATATGTGCAAGGTGCCCCAAGAAAAGATAGCAGCATCGGAAGACCAACACCAAAGAGTAGGAACATAAGCAGGATAACAGGCACGCTGTAACAGCATGGAAAAGCAAGCAATATGCCAAGAAACATGGAGCATAAAGAGATCATTTTGACAAAGGATAGCTAAAATGGAGAAATATGCACCAGCATGGTCAAAAGCCCAAGGTATCCATAATGAATGAGAAGTAGCAATGGCACACAATACCCTCAAGGCCCATATCACGAGAAGAGCAACATGCCAAAAGCTCTAGAAGGTCCAAGAAATCAATGCATCATCTAAAAAGACATGATGCATGAAAACAATAGCAACAAATCTAGAATAGTAGAGGCCCCAACTAAAAAACTGTGGCCGAAAAACTCATCCAGAAAGACCTCATATGGACATACCAATCCATCATAGGATACACCAAAAACAGATGGAGAATCGGATGACCCATCGGAACTGGCTGCAAGTGTAATCCCAAAGTACACACCAGGCGCACGAGTGAGGAATAGAAGAAATGCACTGGAACGAGGAACAGGATCTGCAACATCAGTAGCAAGCATCGGAGCAATATCCACGTGTATCTGGGAATGAGTATCAAAGCACATATGAGCAACATTGAAGTATATGGTAGCAACATCCCCAAAAACTATCCAAGAGAGGAGAAGGAACTCTCTCAAGGTACCCTGATGGTCTCGGAACACCAGAACAAAGTGGCAACTCAGCATCGGAGACCAAGCGATATGGAGCAACCCGAAATGACGGGGAACCTGAAGATCACCCGGACAAATAGTAGCTGGAACAGAGGCAATAACCCAAGCCATCAGGATATGCCAAGCCTGACAATGAGCAACAATCCAAGGAACACATAGAGAGCCACATGCATAATCATAGAGATATCGGCACCATAGGCGATCAGTAATATGGAAAAACCAGCACCAATCAACAGGTCCAAATGAAAACCAAACTATATGTAATAACCAGGAATGCCATATAGCCATAGCATCGGCATGGACTGCAGGAAACCTATATGTAGAAACACAAGGAGACTGAAGGATCCTCGTATACTCATCTAGAAAGATCCCAGCATATAAATACCCTAGATAAGTAATAGTGACCATCTGGCAAATATCCTCGGATGGAAAATGTGTAATGGTAAGGGCGAAAGGCTCATGAATCATGTCAAGAACCGTAGAAATATCATGAGGCAAATCACAAACCTCAAGTAGAGATCCATGGAATAAAGCGAAAGAAGATACAACCTGATCACCAATAGCGAGGGAACCAGCAAACGTGGACCTGTGAAGAACCCCATAGAAATCAGCAAGAACATCGGCCATAAGGGACTCAAGAGATGGAGATATAGAGACCAATGGAGAAGATACTGCACCAACCACCGAACCAGGAGGGCTATCTAAGGTAGGCGCAAAAGCAATAGTAGAAATACCACCAAGGTATACGGCCTCAATATCAATGAAACCAGGAATCACCACCGAATACGATATCTGTGAATCAAGGCATACAGGCGCAAGGCACGTAGCAACAACCTGTAAATCCGGAGCAGCATCAACCTGAGTAAGAGGACCCACGGTCGGTGAAAGTGAAGCAGCAACTAATGTACTCTGAATGGAAAGAAGAGCTGCATCATGAGCCTTTGGCAGGCTACGCATAAACTGCTTCCCGGTAACCAACTGATAGTCACTCTGGGAATCAATACCAGAAAGTAAATGATGCCGACCAACATGTGTAAAAGACAGTGTCTGCTGAGAAAGATCCACAGCAACAGTACCAAATGACGAAAACCAATCTGCACCAAAAATAATGTCATAGCACTCTAGAGGAATAATATAGAAATCTGCCTGTCCAGAGAAGTCACCAATGCTATAGTCCAAGCCCTGAAACATCTGAGAACTGGAAACAGAATGGGAACGAGCAACCTCGACACTGAGAGACTGTGTAGCAGAAATAGGTGTAGCACGAATCCTGGTGGAAATGTAACTGCTAATAAATGAATGTGTATTGCTAGTATCCCCCAAAGCAATATACTCTTGCCCCATCAGGAGTAAGAACCTCATGGTAAAAAACAGCGGTAGGAGGACCAGGAGGAACGGTAGTAGAAGAAGCCAAAGTAGGAGAAGCAGTGGAATGAGAGCAAGAAAAACGAGAAGAAGTGGATAACTCAGGATACTTATGCTGCAAGGTAGTAGCCAAGGAGATAGCATCTGAGAGAGTAAGAGGCCGAAAAGATGAGACATCATATCGTAAGGTGTCTCTAAGACCGACAATAAAATGTGAAATAAGCTCTGTAGGATGAAGATCAGTAAAAAGGTAGGAAAGCTCAATAAGTTGATCAATATAAGCAGTCAAATCACTAGTATGGCGAAGGCTACGAAACAGATCACGTTGGCGAACCAACCATTGTGGGTCAATCATAGCCATATGAAGATCATGACGAAAAGTAGGCCATATACGTAACCCCTCACGAATAGGCTCAGAGCGATAAACACGCCACCAAGTCTGAGCTCTACCATCTAAATGTAATGCGGCCAACTGCACTTTCTGGGTTTCAGGCTTGGGATATATAAGAAAATAGGTCTCTAATTTAGAGAACCAATTTTCCAAGATATTCCCGTCAGACGAACCAGAATAAGTAGTAAGCTGGATGCGATCACGAAAATCACGAGCAAAATGGGGCTCAGGATTACCTAAACAAGTAGGAGAAGGAAATCCTGGTGGTGCGGAGGGAAATCCAGGTGGTGGTGTAGAAGACCCGAAAGGAGACCCATAAGGACTAGCACTATATGAAGGGAGACCAAACGTACTATCAATAGCACCTCCTGAAGATGGAGATGGAGCAGGAGCAGGTGTACTCAAAATAGGAAATAAAGGTGCTTTACAAGGACGATGAAGAATGTCTGGGGGGGTGGTATCCCCTCGTGGTAGGATAGTCTCAAGGCTAGAAAGAATACGATCAATACGACTCTCAAGATGATCCATGCGGGAATCAATATGTGTAAAACGATCATCCAAAGAGCTCTGCGGAGGGTCTTCTGATGAAGAAGTCGCCATAGGGACTAAGGAAGAGACAAAAACCTGAGGGAGAGGACGTTTGTCGTCACCCCAACTTAGTCCAACTTCCGAAATCACCAAAAATGGCACGTAAACAGTCAATCAAGATGGATAATAATCAGAAAATGAGGGGCTGAGAAAGTAGAAGGTTTCTAACAAAATGGAAAAATGGACAGAGGAGGGTGTGAGGCAACAAATATGAACATGAATAGGGGGCTGGAAAGAGTAGCATGTGAGCAGAAAAGACAGCAAGTAGGTGCAAAAAGGAAGTGCAAAAAGGGCGCAAGCAATACCTGGGTGGGTGCTGATCCATCGTTCACTCGGTAGTGCCAACAAAGAGAGGTAAAAGCTGAAGATAATAGGGCACTGGGCAGCAACTACCAAGATCCACAATATGCTGAAAAATAGGCTGAAAAAAGGTGCTGAAGTAAGGTGCCGAACAGCCTTCAATCAATAGCCGAAACGGACAACAAGTCGGTGAAAAGAACTGCTGAAAATGAGACGGTAGTAGGGCGCTGGACAGCCTCTTGTCAATACCAAAAATGGACAGCAAATCGGTGACGAAAAGTGTCGAAAATGATGAGGTAGTAGGGTGCTGGGCAATAGCTACCAAATCTGCAAAAACAATGAAAATTTGCCAAAAAAATTGACGAAGTGATGGGTTACCACTGAAAATGAGATGGTAGTACGACGCTGGACAGCCTCCAATCAATATAAAAAATGGACAGCAAATCGGTGACGAAAAGTGTCGAAAATGATGAGGTAGTAGGGCGCTGGGCAATAGTTACCAAATCTGCGAAAACAATGAAAATCTGCCAAAAAAATCGACGAAAGTGATGGGTTAGCAAGGCGCTGGATAGCCTCCACCAAAACTGCAAAAAATGATGAAGAAATCGTCGAAAGTGATGGGCAGTAGGGCGCTGGACAGCCACCACCAATCTGCAAAAATGACGGAGAAAAATCGATGAAAGTGATGGGTGGTAGAGCGCTGGACAGCCTCCACCAATCTGCAGGAAGGTTGACGGAGAAAAATCGATGAAAGTGATGGGTGGTAGGGCGCTGGACAGCCTCCACCAATCTACAGGAAAGTGCTCTGATACCAAGTTACAAGCTAAGATTCACTAGCTATGCTAGAAAGCAGGAAGAGAATGCTTAAGGAGGCTAAAAGAGGAGCAATCATCAGAAACTGAATAAAGGAATACAATGATGCCCTACTTATACCTCTCCCTGAAATGGAGGATTCAAAAAAGGGAGGGAAAAGGATTTGGAGGGGACCAAGTCCTAAAAATATAACCAAATAGGGCCCAAGGCCAGTATATGAATAAAAAGAGCCCTTAGGCCTGCTTATGCATAATAACAATAAAAGAATGGATGCGGTGAATGTAATGAGCCAAGTCCATAACTTAGCGCCCCTGGGGTCGATCACACACTTGAAATCTACCTTCTCAAACTTATTCAAAGAGTATCTTGTAACGACTCTTATTACTTTTGGGTTTCAATGTTTGGTAAAAACGCTAGTTGTAAGGCCATGTCAAATTTTTTTGATCTGGCGTCATGCTAAGGATCACATCTTGGGATGCCAGCAGTATGCCTTCGGGATCATTCGTTCCAAAAATTGGTTGTCTTCATATTTGTCGTAGCTTGTGGTTTTCATTTTTCCTTGTATGAATGTAAACTTGGTTGGACTTTTGGAGAATGGGCTCTACCCTGTTGGCTAAGTTGGATGAATTGCTTGGGTGGAAGTTACCCGTTTATGGTTGTCTAGTTTGGCGTGCGGCTAGGTTGGCTTCTAGCACTCGTGATGAAGCTTTGAGTTGGTTAAGGCTTATGTAAGTCGGACGATTTCCTTGGGATGGATGTTACATGTAAACGAAGCTTCGAGTTGGTTAAGTTTGATGTAAGTCAGATGACTTGCTTGGAAGGAACCTACGTCGGGCTACCCAGTCTTGCATGGCACCAAGTTGGCTCTCAATGTTGGTGATAGAGCTTCAAGTTGGTTAAGTCTGACCGTTGTTGGCATGTTGGCTGCTTCAAGTGGATTGGACAGGCAAGTGTTGAAAGTCGGGAACCTAAGTCGTGGTCCTTGACTCCCTTTGAGATGCCTGCGCTACAATTGTAGAGGCTGTTCGTTGAAATTCAAGCGATCAACAACAGGTTATGTCTTTAGTCTTGGATCAAGTTCTATATCTTGGAGTTCAAAGACGTAGCCTACTATTGTCCACAAAGGAAGACTACGGAGCTAATATGAGTGCAGCAAGTGAAATATATGGTTACGAAGGATTTGACAAGATCTTCAGTGTGATAACCAAAGTTGTATTAAATTGGCAACGAATCCAGGTTTTCACAACAAGATAAAGCACATTAAAGTACAACAACTCTTCATCAAAGATAAACTTCAAAGTGGTGAAGTGGAGCTTGCCTATTGCCCTACAAAAGAACAAATTGCAGATATTTTTACTGAAGGACTTAGCAAAGAAAAGTTTCAATAGTTTAGAGAACTTTTAGGAGTAGGTAGGTAAAAAAGTAAACACTAAGGGAGAGTGTTATAAATAATGATTATTTGTACTCCTAATTTTGATTGGGCCATGCATGTGCGCTATTATATGGGCCTATTTAATTTAGTCATAGTCAGAGTTAGAGATTAGTCAAGGTCAAAGTTTGAATTCCTAGTCAAAGTTTTATGCATATATTAGGGTGCAAAAGGGCATTTACAGAGCATTGTTTTTTGGCTTTAGTGATAAGTGAGGACATTTACCCAATATAGGATCTACTTCAAGTATTTTAGCTTTGTATTATGGTCAAAGCAAGTGCTTTTTTAGTGTTTAGGTTGCAATGTAGATTGTAATCAATCAATCAATCTTGAATCATGACGTAAGAGTCGGAACTCCCAAGTCCCACCTATTGTCGTGAATGATGATTCATACTACATATCACATACATTGATGATCAAGCCTCGATGGTCATGTAACATTGAAGTTTGATAGCATTCAATCGTTAGATGTTTAAACTTCAAGTTAATTATGTGGCATGCCTATAGATTATCGAAAGGCTATACCAAAATTCAAACTCAATTCCCAAATCATACATGAATGATAAAACACGTAGTTCCAACTTCCATTATCATCCATAAATGTCAATAGCAAATCACAATATCTACTAGTCTGTATCGTGTAAACAACTCAAAAATAAAAACCTAGTTTCCAAAGAAAGAGGAAATATGGATGACTTGATAGCTAAAGGTAACTTTAACATATAGTCACTTGTCATGCAGGTGCATGCTCAAGACCCTCATCATCATCACTCGGACTCTCATCCCTCCCGGATGACTCCAAGGACTCCTCACCATCAACCTCATCCTCTGGGTTCTCTAACTCCTCTTCCTCCCCCTCTAGCTTCTCTTCTCTGCTCTATAAGTGTTTGCCAATAAGCCACAATATACAATTCACAATGAGAGAAATAATAACGATCTGTATTACATATAATCTTAAAATAGATTGCAATGAATTTGAATTTTGATTTGAGACTCTAAGCTTTCAATTATTAACGATGTCAAGTTTACTATTTAGAGCTAAGGAAGTTAAAGTTAGGAAGTTAAAGTTAGGAACTTAAGATTAATAATTACTAACTTGGGGTAGTAGTAGCATCCGACTCTGGAGGCATCAATAGTAAATTTGGTGCATACTTCTTGCAATATCATATCCACGCAATCGAAGCAGGTGTGTCTATATTCTCACAAGGTCACCTCTGTAGTCTTTCCTATAGTACTTGCATGTCCACCTCTTTGTGCCCGAGGTGCCATAACTTGCAACAACAGATCCTATTGGGGATCCCTCCCCCTTGGCATGGTCTCGACTCTCTCTAAGCCCTAAATCTAACACTGACTCTAAATATAGATGATCATCTATATTAGAGTCATTTCCTTTGGGTCTTTGATTCTAGTTCAGGCTGCTACCCATGGTTGCTACTTACCTCTACCATGTCCACCACCATGTCATTCTTTTGTCCACATTGACCCACTTCCTAGACTCATTGCACTCCATAAGCTGCTTTTGGCTTGATCTATTATAGTTTACTTCAGTTGCTCAATTTAGATTATATATTCTTCTTACTTAGTTCATTTTGGAGACGTTTATATTTGTTCCGGTGATATGACACAAACTTGAGATGTACTGCCAAAAACACAAGGGAAAAAACATGCTACTGTTTTGTGAAATTTTCATAGAGTTACACTTTTGATTCTTTAACACGACATTTGGTTATCAAACATCTGCATGAATTACAAATCTCATCAGAGCTGGTTCTCACAGTTATGGTACTATACAGATGTGGCAGGCCAATTTCACTTCTGAAAGGTTATCTCATGAGAGGCTTTAGAACTTCGGGACTTCTGAAGTGAAGAAAGGATGTCCCTCCATGATCCTTTTGGGACATTATGTTGATAAGCTGAAGACAATGATCAATACTAGTGGGGAGCTGGGAGCTGTTGGAGGACATCTTGACTTTCATTCTGCTCTATGTGGATGGATGATGTATTCATGTCATGCTTTAAGGAAGGTCTAGAGAGGCACATTGATACGTTGCTCAGGTTTTCTCCAAGAAAAGAGGCTTGGAAATGAAAATGAAGATCAGAGCATGGTCTTTAACACATGCAGATCCTTCATTCATATACATCATATGTAGTCCTTGACCTTGGGTGATCAGCCAGTATAAAGAGTTTCCACATGTATATATTTTCAGTGTACTGAAATGTCAAGCTTCCCAAGTTAGCATGAAGCAATTTTCTTTTCATAAGCATACTCAAGACACCTCGATGGCATGTCCCCTCTTTGAGACAGAGTTACAGGCAGATTCTGAACGGCTCCTTGGATCATGCAAGAAGCCCTATGATAGTAGACCATATGGGTTGGGCCCTAGGGCCCTTATTCATTGTTTGACATTCATTATCTATATTATAGATCATGTGGTAATAATTAGGCCCTATTATGTTCGTGCATTTCTTACCTAGTTTGTGGGCCCTCCCACCATTTTAAGATTGCAGTAGGTAGCATATTCTTGGAGATAGCTAATTTTTTTGCTCTTTGTTGAATTCGCTATAGATTTGAAATGTTCCCTCTATTTTTTGTATTTTGTGGAATTTTTGCACATAACTCCATATTAGAGCTCTTTGAACCACCTTTGTAGCTCCTTATTTCATAAAAACTGTTCAAAGATTTGTCCAAGCTCATCGTTGTGAAATCAATGTTGAGATGAATGCATAATGCCCTTGATTGGTTGACTTGATTTGTGATTAATACTTCACATTTCACATTTGGTGGCTGCAGATGATGAAAGGATTCTAGAATCTATGCATGAGCCTTTGAATGCAGATTTTGGAGATTTCAAGGACTGATATCTGCCATACTAATCCATGTTCAGGATTATTCTTCCAACAAAGTATAGGTGCAGAAATGTCTCTGTGCTCATGTCAAGATATTCAATAAATTGGCCTTGTTCAATATTCCAGGTTCAAAAAGTTGTTCATTGGTCAAATCATCTCCAATGACACCTCTAAAAATCACTATGGGCTACCTCACCTTGCACATTGATTACCTATCTTGTACATTATCTTACATGCTAAATCTGTTTTTCCTTTTGTTGGTGCACTTTTTCAAGCCCTGAATTTAATTGGATTGTTCTAAGCAGATGGCTCAGAGTAAAACTGAACTTGTTGACTTTTGCCCCTTAAGATGTTTGGTATCCAAATTTTCTTTTAAAATTTCTGAAAGTAAAAGGCCCTAAGATTCATAAAGCAAATGTAAATATAGAACAGCAAACTGAAAAACGTTTGGAAGGCACTCCACATCTACATGATAGACAGAGTTTCAAAACTCCAAGTTGCAGATAGCCCAAAAAATTAGCAAGAATGAGCTGACATGTTTGATCGCGTACCTGTATTTTACAAAACTTGATTATCAGCTTAGATGGCTGCTGATCAGTTCTTTGATATGATTTAGTTTTGATAAATAGAAAATAGTGGTGGAGTAAAGCATGTCTTTAACTTATCTCTCCCTACTCACTGACACTGCAAACAGCTTTACAAACTAGAGTCATCAGGTTTTCTTGATGGCGTTCCAAGCCTGTTCTCGTCTCCAAACTTGCCATATATTATGTATCCCATCATACATGAGATTTGATGGTAATGATCAAAGCAAATTGCAACACAAAACATCGGATTTGCTAGCTAGTTTACTATTAAAAACCAAAGTTGCTTAATGGGGCTTCACATTCATGGATTAGATTTGGGTTTGAGCCATCGTCAATGAATTTGATATTGTCATGCTATTGAAGTTATTTACATGAATTAAATATGGCTGCTTGTTGAACTTCTAGCTACATCTATATCACTAGGCAGTGCATTCCTCACAGCCATTTTAACTATGTTGACAAATATGCTAAGTACAATAGACAAGTCTAATCAAATTCTTGCATCAAATATCACTAGGCAATCCAAGTTCTAATCAAATTCTTGCATCAGATTTGAGATAAATTGTGTCTTGATTCATTGAAAAAAAAGTAGCAACATTTGAATACCATGTTAATGCTTGGTCTTCGTAGAATGTTTTAAAATGGTGGAACCTGACAATGTACCTAACAGGGTTCCTCTAGGATAGTGGATTGTGACACTAATGAGTTGGCTAGTAATCATTTTACAAGTTCCAAGTATCTTCGGCTCTGAGGTCCGTTTGCGGGTTATTTCCCCTTTTAATTCATTTTCCCACGACTTATCAGCAGTCAAAACAGATTGGTCGCAATTAGAAACTTAAAGAACATCGTATCCTTTATGGATGAAGATTCTTATGGGAAACCCCACACCTCTTTCTTTTATCTTGAAAATTTGGAAAGCAAATACGAGGTCCTTGGGCCTGACTTGCACATATGTTATCCTTTATGCAAGTAAATGAGAGTCATTAGTTTGAGGATTAACGTCATAAGTGACCTCTGTTCAACAATATACTCTTTCATTCAAGAGTAAACTTCACATAATATAAAAACTATGATCTGGCCTCAATTGTAACCAAGGGTTACGCTATCCTCAGAGACTTTGAGTTCTTACTGGCATGAAGTCTAGGCATAGAACCCATGGTTCTCAGAACCGTGGGTCTTGGAAACCGTGGGGTGAACCGAACCACGGTTCATGAACCGTGGTACAGTTCTTGCAATTGATTAATTATTATTTTGCCAATTTCTCCCAAAACAGTTTCTGGGCTGTTTTTGGGGGTGGAAAATTAAAAAAAAAAAAGCCATTGATTGATTAATAAATTAAATGCTATGGTCCTCCCCAAAAGAAATAATTAAACTCCTAAAATAATTCTACTTTTTTTGGCTTTTTTTGGCATTTTTCTGGGCTGTTTTGGGGGCTAAGAACTTTTTAAAAAAAATTTAATTATTACACGGTTCACCTCTAAAATTTTTGTGAACGGTACGGTTCTGAGAACTGAACCATCCAGGGTTCTCAGATATTCAATAAAGACTATGACAGCATAAACAAAGTTTAGGCTATCAACTTGTTTACTTTTCTGGAGCCTCTTTGACCTTTCTCATAATATTATTATTCAATTTTTTTTTTCTTGTGCTGCAGCAAAGTATTAACAAATGAAACATAGGAAAAAACTACATGAGAGAATAAGGGCCTGGAGACTACTCAGGGCTTCCAACTCACAATCTTAAAATGATCTAGCTCATGGCCATTGTGTGTCTGGACGAGCTTGTCCATGACAATTTGTATGAACCACTCACAAATACGCTGCTCTGACCATCAGCTAAGAAGGTGCATTTTCAAGGCCTGTAGATTAGGAGTCTTGAATTTACAAAGCAGGGCTGAAAACCTTAAAGCATCTTCTAATTGAATGGAAATGGAAAATGGCTTAGCTCGCTTCTACAATACTTCAGTCCACATAATTGTTCCAATACTTCAGTCCACATAATTGTTCTTTTCTTGGGTGAACAGTTACAAAGGCAAAGTTTCCTAATTGGGATTTTTCATGGTGCAATGATATTTCTAACATAAATTTTACATGCTATAATTCAAGTGCCTTGCACAAACAACAAAGAAAACTAGTGACAAATTCATCCCAAGTTTTGGTGTATGTCAAAATTTCATTAACTTTGGAGTTGAGTGTACATTAATGTGCATTGGACAAGGCCATGAAATTTCAAAGAGAACTTTACCAAAAACATTTGTGAAGGTTAAATTCTTTCACATAGGCCTCAGCTTAGTTGAAAAGGATCTCTTTTCTTTTGGTCGCAAGGACTTATGTTACGACGAATTACCCAAAAGTAAGCAGGAAATGTTCCAAGCGACTCATTTCTTGAAAATCTAAAAAAATCTAGAAAAGCTCTATAGATTGTTTAGGAAATGAGACTTTATTCTGAATTGCTTGTGCACCCTAAACCGTGAGGGAGCTGTTGCCAGTAAGTCATGTCAAATTATCTATTACAAGAAACAATATATCATTTGTTGTTCTTATGTTTGGAAGATGAGTTACATCATCTATTACAAGAAACAATATATCATTTGTTGTTCTTATGTTTGGAAGATGAGTTACATCCCATGCATAGGACAACATACAAGGATTATTGAATTACAAACATTATCATTCATATTTTGTTAAAGTAACATAGATTGCTTGTTAGATTCATTATGATATTCAACATTCATCATTATGAGGACTTATTCTACTCTACAAAGATGTAACTCACAAAACCAATGCACTACAAGAGAAATTCAAAATATGTACAAAGTTGGCACACCTCATAGGGAGGCAGAAGAATATCTCAGTTACAAGTTTTGATTAACTTACTATTCTACTACCAATGTGGCTTAGTCTACCTTCAAAGGTAGGTGTTAATGTGTCATCTCTATTCCCCAATAAGCCTTCCTTGCAATTGGGTTAGATTATGCAACAAACTCTTTCAATATGAAATCATTGTTTTTGTACAAAATGTTTATTTTTATTTTTTTCAGGTCTGAGCAACTTCTATGCCACATGTAAGCCTATACAAGATTGTTGTCAAGAGTAAAGATCAAATACAAAGCTAGTATTACAATAAAAACTGTGTAAAAACTTTGTTACTTCTCTATCAGTCATTTGTCAATCCATTTATATACATCAAATTAACATGGTGAAATAAGAAAAAAGCAAGAAACTAGTTAACATTCAAGAAACTAGACAAAATAGAAAATATTCCACCAAATATGGCAAAGAAAGGTAAGAATAGCCATTGATCATCAAGCCCCCCAAGCTAGAGCATGATCATGTGATGGTAGGCACATAAATTAAAGACCATAAAAGCTGTCAAGTAGGAGCTCCAAGAACAAATAGAATCAAAATTAGACAAATGCATAATAGCATCCAAGTTTAGCACGACCTCAACTATTTATCTAAACTGGGTCTTACAACCATTGTTATGGCCTTGATGTTTACAAATATTGCATGGTTGTACAAGCCATATTATAAACTATCCTATCGACCAATTTTGTTCTGATTTAGCTTTTGTTGGGAAAGGAAAGAATGCCAGATAGAGAAATACGACATTTGATAGATGCTACTATCGGGCTCTATAGAAAGATCCTTTCTTCAATGTATGACTACACCTATAAAATTTGAACCATACTATCGCGACAAGCATCACGTTTGATTCTACTTGATTCTAACTTTGAAATCATCACAATCTATAAGATTGATTTTGTAGACAATCATAAATAGAGATAATATTGCTATGTGAAAGCATTCGATAGCTCAGATAAAACTGTAAGAGAACGCAATCGGATTACAGTAGAACAAAGGAACATACATTCATTCTAACATAATACTGAATGCAATAAGACTTTAGGATTGAATTTAGCTAGTAGCATTCAAATCAAATAAATAGTGAGCACGAGACAATAGCAGATGCATTTGTGTACTCGAAACTAACCTTGAATACTGATCATCTCCATTTGATGCACTTCCGCTAATTAGCAGCGCTTCAACAATGCTCAATCATCAATTGACTAATCTATTTATCTTGAGAAATGATTAGCTATTTATACTAGTTAGGAATGTCACATGGCCATTGATCGTTATTGGCACTTAGCCATATTACACTATCACTTATCCACTTAGGTTACCTAGTAATTACTTGCTAATTATGATTAGAACAAGTCGTTATCTTCAAAACAAGTGGTAACATGATTTGTTTACCATTGACAAATATTCATCGACCGACCCTTTGATAGTTGCTCGATAATTGCCATTGTCATTGTCGACCCACCTATTAGCGAATCCCATGCTGCATACTATGTGATAACACGAGTAAATATGCAGAAATTGGATAGATGAATGGATATAGATTAAAAATTTTGGATTATAAGAATAATAATCCAATAGCTTTGTGGTTATATTTAGCATTGCAATTATTTAGGCCATTGGCCCTAAACACATATAGTACATGACACTCCTCCCACTTAAACATTTTTTATCTAAAAAATGAAGGCCATGTGATACTCCATCAAGTGTCATACTCCTTGAGTCCCCTAGCAGTTGGTGCAAATTTTTGGTTACTTTTTATGTAAGAATAACTTTTCCTATAATATTATCATCAATAATCATTCTCTGATAATCAAATTCTACTGCCTCATATTCTTCTTCCAATTGATTATTGTAGAACAAGGTTGTGGCAACTTTTTTATATAGAAACCTTTGATCTACACATTTGTCTTAAAGGTTTTATAAGATTACTAAAGAAGAATTTCATGAAACACATGATTGCCTAAAGTTGAATTTAGTTCTGCATGGGTTGATAGAATACATGCAACAAGACATTTAGTCTACTTATCCAATATCTTTCTTGATTGGATAAACTATCCCATTTTTTATGCATCTTTTTTTGTTCCTGCACTTGGTGTTGCTACCTTGTACATTGCTCCACAATAAGGAATGATGATATCATTTCGTAGCTCCAATGCATTTGATAGAGCAATGAATTCTTCATTCAAATTTTTCAAATCCCATATGGCAAGAGGATCCTCTTGATGATCTGTATACAAGGAATTTGACAGCCCTAAATCTGCTTTCCAAGTTAACTTGTTTCCTTGACAATAAAATTAATGACATTATCTAACCCAAAAAAAAATGATTTCATTTCCATCAACTCCTTTCGTCAATACCACATTAGACACACTAAATGGTTGTCCAGTGCAAACTTGCTTCAAATCTTGAAATGTAATTCTTGTAGACTCCATTGAAGGAATGTTAATGCCATTTTCATCATCAAAAAGTTCATTGTTATATTGGGAACTTTCCACCATTGTTATGTCGCTCATTTTATCTATATTCAAAATTAGTTCCATATAGATCATTATCAATAATGTGATCATAACTTTTGTTTATTGTAGTGAGATACGATTCTTGAAAATCAGATTGTACTCCATGTTTAAGCTGCAACTATAGAGATCTGCATTGTTCATAAATAACCTCTTTGTTTTGACCTTCCTCTTGGTCATCAAGGTTCTCGAACAAAACTTGATCTTGATTGTTGAGTTGATCTTCATCAATTTGTCCATTGCTACTTCGTTGATGTTGATTTGTCTCTGTAGAAGAAAAATCAAAATTAGTAACTTTGCTTCTAATAATGGTATTCCTCCCTCCCTCAAAATCAATGCCATCAAAAAGTTTAAGATCTTGCTTGTTCCAGACATCTTTATATCCAACTTTGGCTTAGAAGATTGCCCTCAGATTAAAGGGAACGTTGTTGTGAGAACATCAACAATGATACACAATTCAAGGTCACTTTGAACATCAATTGGATGTTGTGAAATATCTTTGAAGACATAGTCAAAATGAGTGACCATCTTGTTGTATATGAGTCTTCCCATCTCTGTTCCACCTTTTTTGTAATTGTTGTCATGTATGTTTTCTTCATTCATTACTAACTTGTATAGCAGTTAAAACTTTATTTAATATTTTTTTCATTCAAAAGTGCACCGTACTGGTAGTAGGGTCTATAATATTGCTCAATCTTTCATGAATGTTGGCCCATTGTTGTTGAGTTGATTTTGATAGACTTCCCACAAAATTGCCGCATTAATATTCCTTCCTTCCTTGAAATCACTTGTGTCAAGAAATAATTTATTCTTCTAAGAAGGATCAATAATGCATGTAGTGATATAAAGAGACCATTCTCCATTCCCATCATTATCTTCACTCTCATATAAGTCTTCATGTGCCACATAGTCAACGTTACCATTTTCATAATGATCAAAATATTGGTCCACACCATAGTGATAATGTCTTTCGACTTTTTCAAGACCATAGAATCGATCCATAGGCTTATGTTGGTCCTCGGTTTCACATTGCAACTGATAATGCTCATCCATGCTCATCACTTTAGACTGATCTTTGATATCATATTAGAATCGATTTTGATCTTGATATCCAGAATAATTGCACCATAGTTCATTTTGATAGTTGACATATGTTATGTATCACACACTATTCCATCACCACCTATGTGGCTAATGTCACTAAAACATTCAAATTTTACAAAATTTGCCATCTATTTCTAGGTATTGCAAAAGAATTCTCTATACGAACACATCCATTAGCAAGGCTTTTATCACGAGTATTCTTTTCCCTCTCTTCATGTGCGTTGAGTGCCTCTAACATGTATGTGCATAGTGGATAGGCAATGTCAATGATAATAAATGGTTCCTATTTCCATTGTCAGTTATCTCAAAACCAATCATGTGTTTAGTTTTGCATTCGAACTCATGTGAAATTGTGTCACGTCATGCATTCCTCCAAGAGCATGAGAAACAATGTCCCCAAATTTATTCTTTTTTGCATCTACTAATATGTGTAGAAGCACTATATGTATCATGTGACTTGAATAATAGTCATATGGCATGAATCTATTTGGTGGCTTTCATGTAGCCCAATATGTGTGCCATCATCAATAGTGCCACTTATTTGCTTTCCAATTATCTCTTCAAATTAATTAACGATTGTTTGCATTCTTTGTCCACTTGGAATTGCAATAAACCTGGAAAATAACATGTTTTATTGTCTAAGTATATGTGAACTATGCTTGCTGTTGGACCCTTTCTGTGCCTCCCTGATTGGTCGAATCTAGGGGGCAAAGAAGGGGTTTTGGATCTCCAACCAGGTGAGTATTGTGTGTAGTAACGGGTTTTGATCCAATGGGGAGAGGGTTAAGCAAGGAAATGGGAATGGGGATCTAAGCCTACTAAGGGTGTCAAGCTTAGTTTAAGATCTAGATGTGGAATGACTTAGATCTTGGAGTGAGTTTTATCTTTCTATCTTCTTCTTTTTGCTTGGTTTTGCCTTGATCCTTTCTTGGATCTTGGTTTCCTTGGCTTATCTAGGCATCCTTGACTCTAGATCTTCTCCTCAATAGATTGATCTTCCCAAGGGAGGTGAACAATAAAGGGAAATCAATCTATGGATCTTAGTGATTACTCCAAAATGAATTTCTAATGCCTATTTTTCTTGAGTGTGGAATTTATGGATAAGTTTTGAAACTAGTGGATGAATGCAAGTGCTAATGATCATTCATGATTGTGAGAGCTTGATTAACAAAAAAAAAACATACATTTATCATCCACAAGAATCACACACAAGTAAAATGGGAAGGCTTTGCAAACAAGCAAGAATGGAAGCAAGAAACTCTCTCTCTCTCTCTCTCTCTCTCTCTCTCTCTCTCTCTCTCTCTCTCTCTCTCTCTCTCTCTCTCTCTCTCTCTCTCTCTCTCTCTCTCTCTCTCTCTCTCTCTCTCTCTCTCTCTCTCTCTCTCTCTCTCTCTCTCTCTCTCTCTCTCTCTCTCTCTCTTCAAAATGAAAAGTGAGTACAAAATGGTGTCACATGCCTCTTTATAGACAATCCTAGGGTTAGGGTTTTTGGTTCACCCAAAACCATGTGCCATAAGAACTTGACTTTACAAAGTTTTATACTACCAAATTTCAATTTAACTACTTGGGTCCCTTTTTACTTTGGGCCCATTTGAGCGTTGATCTACCTCTAATTCTCGCGCCATAGGCTTACAGATACAATGCACCTTTTGCGGATGTCTAACATTATGTTCCAGGTAGATTTAGTTTGTTTGCCGACTCGCCATTATTTTGTTCCAATCATTGTAAAATATGGTGGTGAGGCATTGGGCTTTGTTTCTGCTCGTTGGCCGGTCCGCTACTAGTCGACTTCTCTGGTATTGGTGCTCCCGGTGTATACAGATTCTAGAGCACCTTTCTTTGTGATTGTCGACGCTCTTCATTGTAGTTCGGTGACTCGACTCCATTGCTTGATATCCTTTATACTCTTTTGATAACCGAAATAGGTTAGAAGAATTTTCACAAGAATCTTCTAACACTTGCACTCACATTGAATCTCTCAGCCACTTGTCAGTCAATACGCCCATGTGGTAGTCAAGACAATACAATTGCCACTACACACTTCCTTTTGCCAATTTCAAATTCTACACGCTCTAACATCCAGATATTGAAGTTGAATTGACAGTTGAACAAATGTAAGCCTATCCATTTCAATTAAAAAAATAAAGAAAAAATTTGCTATAACATATCTGAAGGTTTTCTAGAATGGAATTCTAGCACAAAAAATGATTATGTCATGTTTGCAATCCTAAGAACATCTGCTACCCACTACAATAGTAGTTATTAGACATAAGTTCCAATTTGTCATACAAGTTGTTTGTTGTAGAAAATTCCATCTCAAGATTTTTAAAAAAAAAAAACATCAACTTGCAATAAGATATAATTAGACATATGAGTAACAAGAGGGACTTGCTTTGTGAGAAGCTTTAACAAGTTCTGATGTAGCTCAATCTAAATACAACTATGCAAAAATACACTATTTTTGAATTCTAGATCACAAAAAATACTAGGTGTCGTGTCAAAGGCAATGTCCAACAGAGCTATGATCTTCTCAAATCCCATTGTGCTCAAAAATAAGAGAATAGAACTCAAAATTATTGTTTAAAAATGTATGAGTATGACTTATTCAATTATTTTTTTACAAAATTCAGACAAACATAACCACCAACGAGTATCAAATGTCAAAAACAAATGTTTGGTATTACAATCATGACATAGTATGTCCAAAACAATCGAATGGAATGTTTCTTATCTTAAAGGAGTCAGATTAATGAGATCTTATCATCATTATCAAACCAAAGGCAAGTTATCAAGAAGTGAATGCAAACATGTTTTTGTGTACTTGAGCTGTTTGAAAAATACAACAAATAAAATATATAGCAAAGTATCCTTGCTGGCCTTGATCTATAAAATAGCCTTGTCTACATGTAGGCTACTACTAGAAACATCTCAGAAAAATTGTTGTTGCCTAGATCTGTGGAGAAAATTAAGCAAGGCCAAGCTTGTTAAAAAATGATTAATTGTAAAGAAAATCAAGCAACGCCTGCAAGATCAATGCTTGAATTTTAGAAGCAAAAGTTCAAAAAAAATTCAAAATAATGCCTATGACAGCTTTCTCCATGAGTAAAAAGTGTAAATTTTTCTTTTTTTAAGATTTTGTAAATTTTGATAGAGTTTCTTTTTGTTTTTCTCACTTGTTTTTTCTAATCCTTGATATGCAAAAGTTATTGGGGTTGCAATGGTAGGGTTTGGGTTGGAGAAGGTAGAGTTAGGGTTTTTTTTGTTTTTTTTTTAAATGTTTATAGGTTTATTCTTTATATTTAGAGTTACAATGAAAAGGTCTTAAAGTTAAAGGCAAACAAAATTTTGGTTTCAAAATATCTCTCTTCACACTATTCTCTCTCACTTTGCCACGAAATCACTAGAATCTCTAACAAAAAGTGACTTCACAAAAAACTCCATAATTTCCTCAAATCTCAATCAAATTGAGTGAAAATTAATTCAGATTGTAGCTAAAACATAGCTCAACTGATCCACATCCTCATATTTGCTAGATTTGGCCAAAATTTTAGCAAAATAGAGGAAAATCAGAACTAGCTAAAATTGGTATGGTTTCACTTAAATGGCCATAACTTGGTCATTCTAGCTCCAAATTGGACACAAACTATACTGAACAAATTGGACACAAATCAAAAAGTTCAATCAATATCAATACAAATAAACTAGTTACTTGAATGCACGGATTCCTTTTTTTTGGTAACCTCCAATAAATGAAAAATCACAAATATCATTTGTTACAAATCTCTTTCTCTTGTTAGTTTTTTGCCTTTGTGTTCAGCAAATCCATGTCCCTAGCCAAAGATAAATAAGAGGTACGCATGGATTCAAATGCAATCTTCATCTTATCATTACTAATTGTAAAATCACGTAAAGAAGGCTGTAACATTTGATTCTCCTTCTCGAGAATATTATTTTCCACTAAACAAGTTTTCAAGTTTATAGATTTTTCTTGACACTCCCTTGATATGTTCTTTGATTGCTCTTCTAAAAAGTATATTATACGCAATGAATGTGCATTACCATAAGCTTTCAAATTCTCACAGTAACCTAAAAGACCAATTTTTTGTGGCACATATAAATTATCAATTTAGTCACCGAATTAAAATCAAGATGTTGCAACAAATCTGGATCAACATGATACAATACTCTTGATGACCATAAATCTAAATGCCTTAGCTTTGCCTCCCTATAATTCATCATATCATAATATGATAATTTAGAATCCTTTGAATTTCTTGTTAATTGGAGCATACTCTGGTGAGAGATTCACACGAAGATGATAAAGCTTAGTCATCAATAATAACTAAGTTTAATTTACTCTAGTTTAAGGTGATGATATGAATCTTGTCGCTTTGTGTTCCGGGCGTCGTTTCATTTCAGGAGGTCTTGTCCTTTAGTAGAAGATAGGTCCTTAGCAATTATACAGAAGAAGTGTCCTAGTCGTGTGTCATTCAACATAGATTGTGTGCGACGTTGGTACTTGTTTCGGCCTATATGGAACTGTTTAGTATTGTTACCGAATTGGTAGTGTCTAAGCATTAGTTGGTAATTTTACACTTTTTGTACTATTTTGGTCATGTTGTCGTGTTGGTGAAACTCTCAAATACCAAAGATTGGTACTACTGGAACTTATCGTGTAACAGTTTTGATAATCCAAACTATTAAAATAGGTTCTTCAATTCCTCGTGTCTCATTTTCATTCTAAAATCGGCCAAATTGGTCTACTGAGATTTATAGTGTGTACCATTTTTATTCGAAAATCTAAAGCATTTGGTACTATTTTTTAAAATTTAGTCGTATTTGCAGTTTGCATATGACCTAATTCAATCTTTTTGGTACTACTTTAGTGTTTTTACACCAATTGGTAGTATTACTCCAGTAGTCGGGTACTAATTTTACAAATTTTATGCTATTTTGGTACTATTTTTGTGTTGGTAAAACTCTTGAATACAAAAAATTGGTACTACAAAAACTTATCGTGTATCAATTCTGATCCTCCTGACTACCAAATTAGGTTCTTTTATACTTAGTGTCTCATTTTTATTTTAGAATCTACCAAATTGATACTATTTAGACTTCTTGTGTCCCTATTTTACCCATAAAACTATCAAATTTGGTACTTTTTTTTAAATATATTTTTGATGTTCACAACTCGCATACAATCCATTTTGGTCTTTTTGGTACTATTTTAGTGTTGTTACAATTGGTAGAATCTAATCATTATTTACTACCAATTTTACAAGATTTGTACAATTTCGGTTATGTTTATGTGTTCGTGAAACTTTTGAGTACCAAAGATTGGTACTATTTGAACCTATCGTGTAACAATTTTGATCCTCCAGACTACCAATTAAGGTTCTTGCACTTTCTGCATGTTTGGTACTTTGGTACTATAAGATGCTTTGGTACTTTGGTACTACCTGTATATCATCTTTTGCCATGGGTATGATAGTCATCTTTTGGTAAACATTCACAAGGAAGGCCATGTCATTGGGGAGGGAGCATTGTGGTGACATTTTGAAATAGGATACAATCGTTCATGCTTTCTTTTTCTCACTTTCTCTCATTTGATTCATAATTGGTATGAATTTTATATACATATTAAGTTTGGTTTAATGTTCAAGTCAGTTTGGATCAACTTACATGGTAATGGTTTAGGCATATTATTATGTTCTTTTAGTAAGCTGCAAGGCTTTTAGGCCACAGGTTGAGCTATTCCAAAAATTCAGAAGGGCTCACCCAGAAGTGCATATATCTCTTAGATGCTTTGAGGCATTGAAGCCTTACTTTGTCCAGAAACTGAAGGAGCGGTACACTTGTTGCTATGTGTACCATATGCAAATGATATATTTTAAGGAGGCGTTTAATCATATGAGACAAAACATGTTTGGTCACCATGGAAAGGATCATGCCTGCACATGTTCCATCTATTGCAAAATTCAGAAGTCGGATATTTGTAAGACAAACCAATCTGTTTGTTCCAACATTAGCAATATGTGGGAATTGCTTTTATGTGCAAAGCCTCCTAATTCATAATACCATTTAAAAAAATACTTGTGTGGCAGTAAATGCGGCATTTGCATGTTGCCATTATGTCCCTATGAGACATCAGTGGACAACAGGGAGTTGTTTGTGAGGATCTTTACAGATGTTGTGACAAGGTTTGTTGATGAGGGCGGTTCTATGAAGAAGAGAAAGATTTTGGTAGTGCAAAGAATGCGGAGCTCTACTTTTGTTGACCTAGTTTCAGCAAATATAAAAAACTCATCAAGCATAACTTTGTGTTTCGATGGTAGTCACAACAATTTAAAGACTACTTGTTGAAATTTCCTTCGAATGTTGTTATTTCAATCGTTGACTTTGCAGGGAATTCTTCGTTCAAGATGCAGAACGAGATACAATCCATGCACTAGTGGTCTAGTCAGGTCATGATACTTGTGCACATAACATATATAAGAAACTCTGTAAGTGCAGCTGAAAAGACTCTTCATTTTTACATTTCAGACGATAAGTTGCATGACACCCTATTTGTATAGCATTGTCTATTACTAAATGACAATTGGTTGAAAGAGGATGAGTATAATTTGAGGTGTCATTGGGTGGGGTCAGACGGTGCGGCGTCCCAATTCAAAGCTCAAAGGCCTTTCTTCTTCATGGCCAGGTATATTTGTTGGGGGTTCTCACTACCTATTATTATTACTCTATAGTTTTTAGGTTTGTTACTTCATATAGTACCAAAATTGGTACTAAACTATAAGACTTTAACTATATAGTCCGTCTTGTAGTACCAAATTACACTATTCTGGAGTACCAATTTTGGTACTATTTCCCTAAAAAATATAGTACCAAACTGGGACACCCGAATATAATACCAAATTGGTAATAGATAGGACACCAAATTTGAAACTACGGGTACTGTTTGCAAGCAAAAAATCTAACAATTTGAACACTTTTTGGCCAAATATTATTAGTTGACAGGTCTGCAAATGATGCATAATTTTTCGGCCTTAGGCCATGGAAAAGATGAGCACGAGGGAGCGAGCGCGGTCATCAAGAGAACTCTACTCACGAGTTGAAACTAGATGGCTGGCCCTTGAAATGTGCAGTAGATGTGGTCGCATATCTGAAAGAAACATTTAGGCCAAAAGAAGGAGGTCACAACTTCAGTACAAGAAGGATTTTCTGGATGGTCAGCAAGGATGATGTGAAATGGGATTGTCAGCGCATTATGGGCTGACATTCATTCCATTTTGTTGAAGCATATTCCTATGATAGTCCATGCTCACTATGATGTCGAATAATACTTTCTTATTGCAATCAACAATGATTATCTATTTTGTAGATCAACCACATATATGGATATTTCTTTGTGAAGTTTTCTGATCGAACTAGCAAAAGTTGAATGCCTTTGTTTCTCATGTCAAATTTTCTAAGAAAACCTTTTTTCTTTTTCTTTTTATTTCTCGTTTAAAAAAAAATATGTTTTTTGATGAAATCTCATCACAAGGAGATTATATTTGGTATAGTAGATTAGTTAAAGTCTTTTTCTACTCAAAGTTCTTCTTTCACATTGATTCTTTGGATGATTTATATGTCCATTTATGAGAGGAACTTCCTTATTTTCCACCTAAATGATTGTGCACATTGAAGATTCTATTATTCAATGTGCACAACTCACAAATGACAATTTCAATCAAATAATTTGTTTAAAATTCGCAAAAATGTGGCCTATCATATCAACAAGCTCATGTTTCATATGTGTAAACCTCTTGTTGGTTTTCTTTTGAGGCTTAAAAATGTCCACCTCATGATAGTTCTACTAAACTATGTGTTGTTGGCTTTGAGTTGATGACATATACATTTCTAGATCATCTAACATATGTAAAGGACTCTCTTGATGTTTGCCATCATTCATAACAACTTGGAAAAAGGTAATCAATGTACTAGTCATAGTCGGAGTTCTCTATCAAAACACTACGAAATTTTATGTATGAAGACACTATACTCTTTTTCGAAGTCACTAGCCAAGTTTACATATGGAGTCAACAACTCCAAATAGTTTAAAATGCATATTATAGGACTAACAATCACATTTGAGAGAGTCCTTCTCTTAGATTGCATAGAACTATGAATTGCAAGAAGGAGATAACAAGGAGTAAAATAGATACCAACTATTCTATGAATCTACTTTGAAGAGTGAACATACTTAATGAAATTGATTATGCACTTAAAGATAACGCATGAACAAGACAACTCATAAAGCTTGTCCTCCCTACATGTTGAGCCACAAATGGTTTGTACATGAGTATGGCCTCCATGTGGCATGTGCCAATTTGGATTCTTTCTCTATGTACTTGCTTCATGATCTTTATACATTTGTTTATAATATGTGTGATGATTATTTCTTTGAAAATAAAAGGGTGTAAACAAGTGGTGAGTGGTGAGTGGTTGAGGGTGTAAACAAGTGGTGAGTGTGTAAACAAGTGAGTGGTGAGTGGTGAGTTGAGGGTGTAAACAAGTGGTGAGTGTGTAAACAAGTGGTGAGTGGTGAGTGGTGAGGCAAGGGTGTAAACAAGTGGTGAGGTGAGGTGAGGGTGTAAACAAGTGGTGAGGTGAGTGGTGAGGTGAGTGGTGAGTGGTGAGGGTGTAAACAAGTGGTGAGTGGTGAGGCGAGGGCGCATTCAACTCCCAACAAGTGTTGATTGTGGTGTGTGTACATTCACACATGTGAGGACATCTCAAACAATGTGAATGATCTCCTAAGATGTGTGTGATTGCACATAGATCTATCTTTCACAAGATACAAGCAATCTAGCTCCAAAAATATAAGGCAAGAGCACTCAACACATGCATCTATCACTTACCATTCATCACACATTATGAGATGCAACTTTGGATTGACAAAACTAAGTATAAAATTGGCTTGCACTCGGGTAGAGAGAGAATGTGAAAAATAATCTTGGAGCATTCAACCTCCAAATCTCTCATTAAAAAACTTAATGTGGACTCAATCTCACTCTCACTCATAGTAGATCGAGATCCATGAAAAGTGGCAATGGAGCTCAATGATTGGGCCTCTCTAAAATCACCTCTCACTGTGATTGGACAACTTGCATGCCACCTCTTACATTGATTGGACCATTTTGGTGCATCTTACAATATGATTGGTCCAAATTGACAAATTAACAAGAGGTGCTATGTCACTAGACCTCTATCATCAAGCCAAGTGTAAGTAGCCTATACTTTCATGAGCTAATCCAACTCTAAATTTGGCCTAGTCACTTATTTACAAGTGTACAATGAGTGGTTTTGAAAGAGGACCTCCAAACCTCAACATATGACTTTTACAATTTTTACATGGTGAGTGGTTAGGAATTTCCTTCCTCTACCAAAGATTAAAAGTTCAACTTAAATTTACCACAAAAATGTTAAAATACAAGAGAGAAAAAATTGATCTAATATGTTAGAGAGTGAATGACTTGCATAAGAAACCATGGATAATGATTAACGGACTTACTTTCTCTCCAAGTCCCCTTCCCATGGATAACGATAAAGTGACTTACTTTCCCTCAGAAGTCCCCTTCCCATAATGTGTTTCATAAAATTTTATTGTCTTTTTTGCCTTATGATAGAATGCACCAACTTAGATGAAAGTTCCCTATCAATGTATGTTGCATTTTGGGATCAATATTTATATATTCCAAATCAAGGGGGGGGGGGGGGGTGTGTGGGGGGATCTTGAGTATCAACATGCAACCTTGTGATGGGACATAGCCCAATTTAGATGAATGCCTTTCATGAGTTGAGTCATATGAAAGTCGTCTCCTAAAGTGTGTCATATAATGGACCAAATTGAAGAATAAGAATTTGAGGACATTGTCAAAAATACTTTTGTCAAGGGGTGAAAAATACAACTTGACAGGTTGTAATTAGGTAGTAGCTCCTCAAAAAAGTATTTTTTGCACTAATTCTAGACATTTATATGTTTCAGATATACAAATATAGTTTTAGAAGACATGGCACATGTTCCAAGATTTCTAAGGAGATACATTTGTTATTGAAATCGTTTTGAAAGCTCACACGTGGTAAGAGCATGAAGTATATATATGACCGACTTGATACGTGTATAATAAAATAATATTTGAATGAGTAAGATTCAAATAGATAAAAATGTGAGGTGAATTGCTATCTTGATCATGTTGAGATTCTTGTGGTATCCTCATGCACCTTACATAAATAAATAGACATTGTCAAGATAAATATTGGGAAAGAAGCAAGATGTCTAGAATTTCCTAGCAAGAATGCAACCAAACGAGATTATTGTGTTATTTTGGTTTTTGCAAAATTTGTCATAAATTAGGACATCAATGTATCTAGTTGATTATTCTCTTCCTTCTAGTCAAAATTTTAAAATGTTGTAGTAAGGTTTAAATATTTCTTTTCTCACAATCTGTTATGATACAATGGCTTTGACTAGTCTTTATTTCATTTATTGAAATCAAATGGAACAATTGTATGTTGAAAGGAACAAGACTGTATCTAAACCATTAGATTACAAAAAGCTTATTTCAACAATAATATCAAATTAATCTCCTACTATTCTTATAATAAGATTAGGCTAGATCTCATTTCCTCGGCTTATGCATTCCCTGACAAAAAAAACTCAAAGAATAAGAATATTGATTTCCATATAGATGCCTTGAAGTGATTGAAATAAGTGCATATATTTCTTGATAAAAAAAAATAGTATAATATTCCCTTGGTCATTGTTATAAAGGACTTGAGTGTGCTCTTTGTTGGGAGAAGAATTGTGTGTCAAATTAGTTCTTAAAAAATTCACTGTCTAGAATGTCCCTTTTACTCAACTACAAAGTTACAAACTCCAATATGAGGCTCACAAAAAGTAATTTGATCTTTTGGGCATGATGTCATGGTCAAAAGTGCCAATACGTCAAAGCTTACAAGTTTAGGGATAAAGATGTTCCTTGTGGTTTTCGTTTGTCAACATCTGTTTGGTGCCTAACTTTTAAGGTGCATTACTTTTCCTTTTCCATAACAAGTAATGGTATTTTATAAGTATGAAAAAAATGTATAAGAGGAGGATAACCGCCAAGGCTTAAATATTGTGTTTGGCAAAATGAATATTGGAGGACCCCAATTCAGTGTTTCAAGAAAGTTATAATGCAAGCCAATTCAAAAAACCTTTCATTTTTTTTACTAAGCATGGCACATTTATGGAACTTGAAGACTCATTTTCTAAGCTTTTATAGTATCTACTATGTTTTGTACATACATGCATTGTGTCCCATTGGTTTCTACTTTTTCTTTTGATTAGACTTTAAGTTTGATGCTTCCGACAATGTCTTGAAGAAAGGTTACATCGCATACGTGTCACAACAAAAGTAGTAATGGAAATTGAGATGTCATACACTTTTCAAATGATCTCAATTAACATAACAAATATGACAAGTAGCGAATTAGATTGAGATACAAATTGAGAGAAAATTGCCTACAAATTGGGTATTTTTGTCTTGTACTTGTAATAAGAACACAACTACATAAACTTTTATTTTTCAAATATGCTAGCATCATTGTTAGAACTTACTAGTAGCTTCACTTTTTAAGTTAAAAAACCTAGGTAACTTCTCTTTTGCCTCAAATATACAAATATCCTTATTATACACAACTTTTAAGTTCAAACCCTAGGTAACTTCTCTTTTGCCTCAAATATACATATGTTCTTAGTATACACAACGAAAATTAGTTAATTTTGTCTAGGTATATGTGATTTTTTTACATGTTCTATCATTGACAGATTCTTGATTATACCATGCAATGAGGTCAATTTAGCGTTGTGCTACAACATTGTCCTTAACACTAGAGTTGTTTTTGGCACACTTTTGTGCACGTGCGCACAAAAGTGCGCATAAAACCCTTGGTCACTTGATGAGACATAACATGCCATCAAATGATTTAAATTTCAATCTTTCAATTGTATGTGGAACTAGACTTGAATCTTCATTGTGTTATTAGAAGACTTAAGCTTTGTTTTTGCTCAATTGATGGCAATTTGCCTCCAAAACACTTCAATTTTTAGCACTTTTTCAGCACTTCACATGGGTAACTTTAGGTGCATGTAGATATCTCTATAAGACTCCAAATCTAAATTTTTCTTAATAGACATGTTTCTATGGTCATAAAGGATTTTTAAAAATAGATAGCCAAAGAAGGGGTTGTAAAAAGCACATGCAAAAGAGCTGCAACTTTCTAGCACCTATCAATAATTTTCAACACTTTTCAGCACTTGACATGGGTAATTTTAGATGTACATATCTATCTCTACATGACTCGACTAAAAATTGAATGTAAAAATCACAACAATGTAGTCCCATACATGAAAATATCAAAGTTTCATCAACACCTCCACATGTTTGACACATCATATCTTATATATAAGTTGCTCAAAATGAAGGTCTCAAAATTTTTAATCAGTAAATGTATATATGAAGAACACACATGTGAAAGGATTTGATGTGATTCATCATAGTTTTTGAGATATGATTTTCTGAATAAGTGATTGAAATGCACACTTTTGTGCACATTTTGTGACGACTCTAGTGTTAAGCGTTTAGCTTGTTTTTTTCATGACAAGGTACAAAATGAGATTAGATTTAATCTTAGCTAACTCAAATTAGATTGTACATATAAGGAATTGTAGTTCGATGTGCAAAATACATAGGGATTAAGGTCAAGACTTCTTGAATTGATTCAACCTCCATTTGTGCTCATGATATAGTGGTAATGGTAGGATGGTCCATCAGTTTCAATAAGAACTTTACTTTGAAATGTTTCATTTCTCTTCAAGCAGATGGATAGGAAGATCTAAGTGCTACAAGAAGAAGAGAGATCAAGGTGACAAGCAAGGTAATCTTACTCATGATGAAGATGGTTTGAATGTCCAAAATTCAGATGATAATGCTTTTGTGATGTCTTCATGTATGCTTGCTAATGATGGAGATCTAGATCCATGGTGGATTGATAGTGAAGCAAGTTCACACATGACTTTTCACAAAGAGTACTTCACTTCTTTGTTGGCATATGAAGATGACAAGAAGGTGATCTACAATGATGGTGAGTGTGCAATCAAAGGGATTGGCACAATTCCTATTTCTCTCTCTACAAATAGGAATTTTCATTTGAAGGATGTTTTGTTCATACCTTCCATTACCAAGAATTTAGTTAATGTGAGTCAATTGCTAGGTAAAGGTTTCAAAGTTGAGTTTGATGGTGATGCTTGCATGATCAAAAGGAAGAATATCTTGATTGCATAAGATAAAAGACAAGGGAAGTTGTTCAACTTGTTATTGCTAACCAAGTTGGATTTGAAGCAAGTGATCAAATACATATTCAAGAAGCAATCAACATGGCTCCATTTTGAAGCATAAAGCAAGGTTGGTTGCCAAGGGGTATGCTCAAACCAAAGGACTTGACTATGAGGAGACTTTTGCTCCTATGGCCAAGATGGTAACTATTTGAATCCTCATTGCTTTATCTTCAACTTTGATTGGTTTCTCTTCCATATTCATAAATGGATTTCTTATGGACCAACCCGAGGGTTCATAGTCCAAGGAGAGGAGCACAAGGTTGTCATTACATAGAAGCTTGTATGGCCTTAAACAAGCTTCAAAGGCTTGCTATGCAAGATTGTGTTCTTTCCTTATTTCCATTGGGTTCATAGTAAGTGAGTATGATCCATCACTTTATCTATAGTTTGATGATGACGTAAATAAAGTGTTTTTACTTATCTATGTTCAGATGACATAATCTTGAGTGGGAATTGTCTACTCTTAATAGATGTTGATCTCGAGGCTCTACAATTTATATTGGGCATAGAAATCACTAGATCCAAAGATTATAGTTTCATTTGTCAATCTAGATTAAGATATGCTCATCATGTTCTTAAAAGATTCGATATGCAAAATTGCAAAAGTGTAGAAATACCTTTGGAGCCACTTGTAAGAGTTCCTATGAAAGATGATGAAGCAAAATTGCAAAAGTGTAGAAACACCTATGGAGGCACTTGTAAGAGTTCCTACAAAAGATGATGAAGCATCCAAAGTAGAAATCACTCTTTATATGAGTTTCATAGGCTCTCTAAAGTGGCTAACAATCTCTAGACCATATAATGGCTATAGTGTTTGCAAATTGAGTCAGTTTATGCAACGTCCCTCCATGTATCATTAGAAAATGGCCAAGAGGATCCTTATATACCTCTCAAATACTCTATATTTTGGAATTCTTTATAAGGGAGATGATATATCATTACAGACATTATCATCTAATTTTTGCTTTCCTCTCTCAAGGTGAGTGAGCCTTGAAGGCTCGGCCCTTGCTCTAGAAGACCTCCTTGGAATACTTGCATGTGGAGATTGCTCCTCCTCATCCGATACTCGACTCCTCCTAGATCTCAACAATTTTTTCTTCATTAGATTGAACAATTGACTTATCATCACATATAAACATCTTTGACTCATCAAACATCACACCTTGAGATGTCAAAATCTTAATGGAAGAATGAAGAATGATTCTATACCCTTTGCTTGATTCTCCATAACCCATCATCATGCCAATCATGAGTTACCATTTTCTTTGCTTCTAGTTTTCAAAGGCACACGAACATAGCATAAACATCCCAAAATCCTAAGATTTTTCAAGCATGGCTTGTCTCCATACAACATCTCAAAAGGAGTTTTGAAGATAGTCTATTACACAAGTGACTGATTCTTTCTGGATTGAGTTGTAAAAATTGTTGTATTTTTGAAAAATAGAAGCCCAACAATTGTTGTACCTAATCACACACCCGAAGAGACGTTTAGTGGTGAGAAGCCTAAGATGAATGGGTTGCGAGTATTTGGATGTTGCATTTATGCTCACATAACCAAGAGTGACAGGACCAAAATGAAAGTGAAGGCCTTAAAGTGCATTTTTATAGGGTATGATGAGCAAAATAAGGGATATAGATGCTATGATGCACTTGGATGATGTATGGACATAAGTCGTGATGTATTGCTTGATGAGATCCATAGGTTTGGAGACAAAAAAAGGGATAGTGATGAACTATCCAAGCTTTTTTAGTGAGGATGAAGCAATTCCACCACCACAAGAAGATCATCAAGATGATGATGAAGGACATGGTACTCCTCCCATTGTGGAAACAAGATGGAGAGTGGGAAACAAATTTGTTGGATTGGAAAAGATTGAGGTTGCAGGTACAAGAGGAAGAAAAAGTGTTATGGCCATATTTAGCTAAGGACATGGAATAGTTCTAATATGGTAGACTGGCCCTCCAATGTTTGAGATTATTGGTCATGCCTAGATTTTATTCCACGTCGAGGCATGTTTGTAACTAATGACCTTGAGAGGACCTAGACTTGAAGCTTGCATCCTCTAAAGTTCTTTCTCTCTCTAAAGTTCTTTATTTACCTAAGCTTACCAAGAATCTTATTAGTGTTGGCCAATTGCTTGATAATGGCCTTGATGTAAAATTCAATGTTGATACTTGCACTATCAAGAAGAATCATGAGATACTTGCATTAGGATCTAGATTTGGTGGCATCTATAAACTAGATCCAAATGAGTATGTGAATGCTTGTAATGTTGCTCTTGTGAACAAGCTCTCTATGGAGGAATTATGGCATAGGAGGTTGGGACATCCCAACTACAAATCCATGCTCTCTATGATCAAAGAAGCCAAAGCTATTGGCTTGCGAAAGTCATTCTCCAAGAAGATCAAGCCTTGTGGGGCTTGTGCTATTGCTAAATCTCACAAAAAGCCATTTACAAGATCTTCTATCAAAAGCAAGCATCCTTTGGAGTTAATCCACTCGGATGTGCATTTCTCATCAACTACAAGAAAGGGAGGAGCCACTTGTTTTGTTACTTTCATTGATGATTTCACAAGATTCACTTGGATATATCTTCTTGCTTCTAAATCTATGGTGTTTGATCATTTCCTTATTTTAAAAGCTTATGTAGAGAAGCAATTCTCATTCAAGATTAAAGCTCTTAGAAGTGATGGAGGTGGTGAATATATCTCCAATAAATTTCAAGATTTTTGTGAGCTTGAAGGCATTAAAAGAGAGTTCTCTTGTGCCTACTCTCCATCTCAAAATGGAGTGGCCGAGAGAAAGAATAGATCTCTATGTGAATGTGCAAAATCTATGAGAATTGAGGCATCTTTGCCCAAAGATTTTTGGGGAGAAGCCATTAATTGTGCAAATTATCTTTGCAATAGGCTTCCACATATAGCTCTTGGAGGAAAGTCACCATATGAAATCTTATATTTGAAGAAGCCTAAGGTTGATTACCTTGGATTTTTTGGATGCTTATGCTTTGTCCATATTCCCTTGGAAACAAGGAAGAAAGAAGATCCTAGTGCATGCAAAGGGATCATGGTTGGATACTCATCCACCAAGAAGGCCTATAGAGTCTTTATACTCTCTACTTCTCAAGTTATTGAAAGTAGAGATGTTTTCTTTCATGAAGATCAACACTTATCTTTTGAAGAGGCCGAGATCAAGAAATCTATGGATGCATCACCAATTATTGATTTTGAAGACAATCACGATGTGATGGGGTCGAGATTTGAAGAGGACTCTCCTCGGATTTTCTCACCAAGAAGATCCATGAGAGATAGATCCGAGCCTAAGAGGCTCTCATATGTTGATAAAGGCAAACAAGTGGATCTTGATTCCACTAATTATGTTTTTTATGTCTCTCATGAAGAGCCAAAGAATGTACAAGAGGCACTCTACCAAGGAGTGGTATGATGCCATGAAGCAAGAATATGATGCATTGATCACCAACAATACTTGGGAGCTCGTGGATCCTCCATCCAACAAGCATGTGATTGGTTGCAAGTGTGTATTTAGGATCAAGTTCAATCATGATGGCACCATCAACAAGCATAAAGCAAGATTATGTGCCAAAGGATTTGCTCAAATCTATGGTCTTGATTATGAGGAGACCTTTGCACCCGTTGCAAAGATGGTGACAATAAGAATTCTTATTTCTCTTGCTTGTTTCTTCAAGTGGAAGGTGTTCCAATTAGATGTATCCAATGCTTTTCTAAATGGTTATCTTGAGGAGGAGAGCTATATGGAACAACCTCAAGGATTCATCAAGGATGAGTCCAAAGTGTGCTCGCTCTTCAAAAGTCTTTATGGACTCAAGCAAGCACCAAGATCATGGTATTCAAGACTTAATTCTTTTCTTATCTCACTAGGATTTACTCTTAGTGACTATGATCCTTCCATGTATCTAAAGTTTGTTGATAGCAATATTGTCATTCTTCTAATTTATATTGATGACATTATTCTTTGTGGAAGTTGCATCAAGCTAGTTGATGAAACTAAGCTAGCACTTGGATGTGAGTTTAAAATGCAAGATCTAGGAGAGATACATTACATCCTAGGCCTAGAAATTGATTTTTATGAAAATCATGTCTTTATATGCCAATCTAGATATGCTCACTCTATGTTGAAAAAATTCCATATGGAAAATTCTAAGAGCATAGATACTCCAATGGAGCAAATTGTAAAAGATCCTAATAAAGGTGATGAAATATCCTTTGAGGACATCACACATTTTAGGAGTCTTGTAGGCTCCTTGATTTGGCTTACCATTACTGGGCCCGATCTAAGTTTTTGTGTGCACAAATTGAGTCAATGTATGCAAGATCCTAAGATCCATCATTGGAAGATGGCCAAGAGGATTCTAAGATATGTATCTTCATCTTGTGATTATGGTCTACTCTATAAAAGTAAAGATCTATTCATTGTTGGCTACTCGGATTCGGACTTTGCAAGTGACAAGATGGATCGAAAGTCTATTAGTGCATACACTATCTTTCTTGGAGGCAATCTCATATCTTGGCTTTCCAAAAAGCAAGATACTATATCTCTCTCTTCATGTGAGGCCGAGTACAAAGCACTCACTACAACTACCAAAGAGGTGCTTTGGATCAAGAGGTTAGTAATGGAGCTAAAGTGCATCAAGGAAGATGATCTACCAATGATCAAGTGTGATAACATCTCGGCCCAAGCTCTTGCCAACAATCCCATATTTCACGCAAGAAGCAAGCACATAGAAGTGGCACACCATTTTGTGAGAGAAAAGCTTATTGGAAGAGAAATCTATTTGGAGCATGTCAACTTGTCCTCTTGTATTGCTGATCTACTCACCAAGCCTTTGAGCAAAAGTGCTTTCATCAAGCATAGATCTAATCTTGGAGTTATATCAAGATCAATGCTCAAATCTTCATAGATAATTTTTTAGGAGGAGTGTGAAGAATTGAAAAAGATTATCTATGTTAGATATAGGGGTATTATGTTTTTTACATCAAGCATCTAGGTGTAGGATGTTGATAGGAACAAATTTGGCATTGATGGCAAATTATGCATTTCCACTTGTAATGCCACTATTGAGCCAAAATAGAGTAAGAGGCTAAACTCGTGCCAATTAGAGTGTAGACAAGTGTAATGCTTTTGTTTGATGAATTCCAAGAGGTCCAATAGGATTTAGAGGTGGAACCATGTGAGGTCCAATAGGAAATTGAGGTGTGCTTGAATATAGTCCAATAGAATTAAGAGGTGCATGGATCAATGGTCCAATAGGATCAAGAGCTGACAAAGTATGGTCCAATCATAGTTAAGTATAGTGGTAGCTCGTGGATCTACTAGTATCATTGTACTCCTCATTTTGAAGCTAATTGATTTTGAGATTGAGTGGATTTTGAGTGTAAGTGATTTTCTAGCTTTTTCTCTCTATCCGAGAGCTATTGATGATTTTCTCTCTCTACCCGAGGAGAGCAGCTTGTTTTTACTTAGATTACTTTTGGAACACTTCCCACACGTGTGAGTGAGAGATGGAAGTGATTGAATGCATGTAGTGGTGTGTTTTTGCCATAGAAGCAAAGATAGATCTTGAATCTCAATCTAGTCTTGATCTTGGTGCATCTACACACCTTAGGAGATCACAAGTACATGTTGTGGACAGTCCACATGTGTGAATTCAACACTACCTACATACAGATCAGCGATCTGACAACTTACGGTCTGTATTTGCTTCTCTCTTACATTATGTTTACTTTTCGGAGGAGGTTGTTGTAATAATGATCGGATCTGATATGCCATTCATCTTTCGAAACCATGTTAAGGTTGTGATAGGGCAAGAACACATTGAGGTCCAGCGATGGACAAAAATGACAATTTTGGTTCTTGAAACCGTCCACCCTGCCTCAAAGGGGCAACGATGGACAGTTTCAAAGTATGTGATAATTCTTTGAAATCGCAGGTGATAGTCATGATGTAACCACAATGTTTCCATGCTTTTTGCTTACTCCTTATGGTTCAGTGAGCAACGATGGAGGGCTGCCTCATCCTACACATGGTTCACACTTTTCTTTGAGTAGGAATGAGCGTTATCCAACGATGGACAGATCGCTGATAATTGCTCATATGAAAAAGATGTATCAATAATGCTTTGTGCTTTCCAGCGATGGATTGCATATGCATGATAAACTCACGTTTAAACACCGAATCTGCACATAGAGACCTTGCTGTTCCAGCGATGGACAGGAGGATGGTTTCCTCTTCAGTTGATAATACTATATACTCATGCATGGCTAACTGTCCAGCGATGGACCATGAACTTGTGCTATTTGTTCATAGAATTTTTCACTTCTTTAGCCTCCTCCAACCAGCAATGGAAGGATGGACACATGCATGCATAACTCTTACTTGTGTACTCTCTTTACAAATATTCGTAGATTCTGTGATCTCATAGTATGAAGCTAATGATATCTTAGGCTATAGCTTTCTCATACTGCTCCAGCTTCGTCAGAATACTACTTGGTTCTTTCCTGAAGTGACTACTCATATGTGAAAAGTATGCAACCAACTGAATCTCTGCGTTGTGAGTTAACTTACATAATCAAAAGATGTTGTGTAAAGCGCTTTCTGCATAACTTTTCAAAGCAGTACACTCACTTCACGGTTTCTTGGCTTTCTTATGTTCTAAAAGGTAAGAACTCAGTCGGGTTTAGAAAAAATTACTACTATGGCTGCTCTCAAGAAGCTACGTCTACAACTATTCAGGTACACCTTTCGAGTTTAAATTTACTCTTCACAACTTCGGTAAGCATGGTGGTTTTGGTTCCATAAAAACTATGATAGACATTCACTCTACATAAGTTTATTCTTTCATTCCACTTTTTGATTTCCCTTGTTCAAAAGTAAGTAACGACATAAGACCACACTCAAATCAAACGAAAATACCTAGAAATAAGATTTGGTCACTAAAAGTAATAGTAAAGACTCCAGTATTATGATCTTAGACAACATGGATACGCGTAAGAATCATAGTTTATACTTAGGGAGTAGAATGGCACGGATCTGCCCTACTACCCAGTATAAACACTGGTAGTCTCTTACTTTGTTTTAATGACATCTTTCCTATACAGTGTCCTTATACCGTGGATATTATATCATTCTGATATAACATTCAAAGTAACACTTCACCTTTTCTCTATTAGTGCTACTTTAGACTTTTGGTGAGATACAACTGAAAAGCATGGATATCCTCAAGAGTATGAACATCAGTGCATGACATACCTTATGTCGTAAGGGTCACTTGGGTCAGTATAGCATGGATTTTCTCTGATACCAGCACATGTGTTCACACCAAGTCTTTTGGCTGGATAAAACTCCTAACATTTTAAACTTTTCATACTCCTCTTTGATTAAAACGAACCAATTGACCGTAAGTTGATCAGTATGGCACTCGCCCTGATATGGTGATATAATGGCTTGGCCTATTGCTAAAACATTGTATGTTTGGGAAGACTGGACTATGTTTTAAAATGCTATTCAAAGCTTTTAAGTAGTATAACTTATTTTGGACATGAATAAAAACTGTCGTTCAGCTATGACACATGTCTTCCTCATTGAACTAACTTGAGCGGTTTTGTTTTGTGGGATGGTGGCAGGTATCAGCTGGACGTCTTGAAAGTGGTTATGTTTTATGGTGCTTTCTAGTACTATATTTTACTTTTCAGCTGTACTTTACCTTGTTGGATTATGAATAAAGGCTTTAAAGAGCTTCAGTCTTGCTTTGTCAAGAGGAAGTAAGTGGTGTCTTGTAACTCTCTCTCTTGCATCCTGGTGGTGTAGTCCGACTATTCCTTGGTTGGAATAGTACTGAAGCTCTTACCTTTTATCTGATTCATAAGCTAACAAAGGTCCTTTTTGTATGTTTTAGTCCATAGGGTGGTTTCAAGAAGCTGCGGCTTTGGGTTATGGGGAACCCCTACCTCCTCCTAATCTTTTTGTTTAGACTATTATTTGTTGTATGAAGAAGGCTGTTGAGTTACATAATCTTATTATTAATACTGATAGGGCTACTTGTGCTTTTGCTAAACCTGAGGATAAGATTCTTTGTCTGATTATTGATTTACTAGAGACTATCGACTAGGTAAAGATTTATCTGGGGTTTGTTAAGAAAAAACAACCATTGAACCTTGTGGAAAATCTTTATAGTCGTCTTAATAATTTTGCTAAAAAGTTTGAAGAGGAAAAAAAGTTCTGCAATTCACACATCAGAAAAGTGTTTTTGTGTCTAGAAAATGAAAATGGGATTTCCCCTACTGTCACTACACCTATTGCTTCTGATGCTCCCTCCTCTCCTCACCCGCTTGTTTATACTGACAACCTTGATGAAGACAACGCCTCTCAACTCGAGATCTTTTCTCAAGACATTTGTGATATTGGTGACCTTTCCTCTTTTGATTTCTGTCAATCTAAAAACTGCCAAGTCCCTTTTGTGCCTGCTGGAATCATTGAGTTTAAATCTACTCTCACTTCTTACAAGCTCTGGAGTCTCCCTTCTGTTAATTTTCTCACACCGATACCTATTGACCTCTGGATTCTGATGACTCATTTGACAGAAAAAGAAATCCAAGTCTGCAAATTGGCCGATTTGCACAAAAATCCCTCACTTGAGAACCATGTTTCTTTTGATACCATTATCCACATGAACAAATTTGAACCCTCTCGTTTCCCCTTTGAGCAGTCTGGGCTAGGACCAGAGGACACTTTGAGACTAGATTCAATAGAATGAACCTTCACCAAGCCATCTAGAACTGGAAAAGACCCTTTTTCAAATGTAGATGTGGTGATAAATGTAAAAATTGTTCTTCCATCCTTTGGTTTGATCATGTTATCTGGTTCATTATGAATAACCTGGCCAAGTTTTTTCCTGGTGTTGCCCTCCAGAATTAGATAAATGCCTTCTTCATGTGGCTAAATAAACCTATTAGGGATGTGGTAAAATCTCATATCACTTTTTTCTTTATCCGCCATCACATGATTGATGCCTCTATTGAACTGGCTAAAGACTCCTCTGCCAAATTACTTGCACCTTTAGGAGATGCCGAAAATATTTGAGAAATAGAACGCCTCTTAAAACGTCCCAGTTTTTCTACCCTCCAAGACAAATACTTCCAAAACTCAAACAAAAGGATGGGCTCTTTTAATTTGAATAATCCAGATTCAGTCATTTCCGGTTCAGGAACAGGGAAGAAGAAGCGTGTCTCAGATTACAAAGCAAAGGAAGGGCAGAGCAATGGAAACAAATAAGACTTACCAATCCAAAAGCTGAATTTTTACAGATCCTAATCGATGTGCAGGATGAAGATGACAGTGGTAGAAGACAAATCAGCGTTTCAGCAACCGGACGTCTCCAGTTTTCCACTAGTAGCCATTCAGGGAGATTTTTTTTTGCATTTATGTTACCGAAATAGAGTATTTGAGTTTATCCATGTGAAGCATTTTTATGCTCACGTTTTACGCAGGATTTTTGGTACTGTTGACAAACTCTTTTATGATATTACATTCGGCTGGACTTATCTACCAAGTGTTAAATGTGAATGATATTTTTCTAATGATGTGTTTTGCCAGTTTGATATAGATAACATTCATCCTTGTCAATGTTACGCTTTTAACCATTTCAAGAACTTTATTTCTGAAAAATTTGGCCATGTCATCTGCACAGATTGTAAGATTATTAATAGTTCTCTCTTACGAAAATCGCTAGAAAAAGGCCTAAATCATATTACTCTTAACCAAGCCAATGTGAATGAAGTCACTTTGGAGCTTTATTATGGATGGTTTAAACTTATGGAATTCTTACCTTCTTACGATGTTGTAGACAATAAAACTAAAAAGGAACATGCTGCATTTTGCAAAAGTATCGCTTTAAGTCATATTAGAAAGGGAACATGGCTTCATGGAAACACTGAATCTCTTTCCAAAAATAAGATTGCAAAGGATGAACTACTTTGGCTTACGAACTCTCTATATGTTAATGGAAGTAATAAAGCACAACATAATCCATGTTTCATGTGTAAATTATTTGTGCGAAATTCCTTTCCCTAACGATCAATCTAATCTTGTGGAGCATATATAATGAACATTTCTACAAACATTCTACCTGAAATTTTCTTGGGAAACAATTCCTACCTTACCTCCTCTGCACTTTTAAAGCCCACAAAGACTCTTTCAGATGGATTACCAATGCTCATGATTGCTGTTTTACCATAGTTGCCAAATTTCTCACGGGAGCTCTTGGTATGCTGTCACCTTTCCTCATGGAAAGAGCAGGCCTTAAGGCAAATACATACAAGAGTATCCTTAGAGTTGATATGATTTTACATTGGCAATGTGAGCCATTCAATGGATTTCTATCTGAACTTACCATCTCTTACCAATATGTGGGTCGCAGATATCTCAAAATGCTACGAGAATATTCCCTAGATGGCCCAAAGGATTTAAAAACCGTCATGAAAAAGGCAATAAAACACGCCTTTAAATATTCTAGATATGAACTTTTATACTTCAAATGGAATCACTCACGCGAAGTTTTCAATTGGTCTTGGAAGGCAAAACAATCACAAGACTGGCATGCTTTGGATGTAAACTTACTCTATCAATGGAACGACTTCTTGATTATAATTGTATTGTCAGGCTTGGAAACAGAACCTGGAGACAGACACGAGGTATCCCTATGGGTTCTTCCTGCTCACCTACGTGGTGCAATTGGTATCTTTCCTTTTTTGAAGCACAATTTATCAAGAGACTTGCTAAACTGGGCCTGACCTCGGTTATGAATGACTTTCGGCATTATTTTAGATATATAGATGATATTTGCTTCATCAATAACCCTAATATTGAACTTTTTATGGACAAAACACAAGTAAGGAACCCTGATAATCTGTTTTGGATCTATCCCCTGAACTTTCTAGAAATAGAAAGAAAAATGACTGAAGGAAATAAAAGCAACTTTTTAAATATTTCTATTACCTATTTCTATTACCTTCGATAATAAATTCGGCTTGACTTGTCTTTCTAAATATGACAAAAGAAGCGAACTACCCCTTCCTTACTTACAATATAAACATCTGGCATCAAACAGACCGATCTATAATTCTTATGAGGTTATTATTTCACAAGTTATTGCCGCAATGTACTGTTGTAACTTGCACGAGACTTTTCTTAACGAGGTTGGAATACTTGTCGATGCTTTTCAAAAAATGGTTTTATGAGAGATAAGCTGTGTTGTATCATCAATAAGCTACTTACTTCGAAAACATTTCCCGGTTTGTCATACACGTTACCTCATGATATTGATGTTCTTTTGGTGGGCAGTCTAGCTATCTCTTTCGGGGAGCTAACTGCCCCCGAAGGGATTCACTAATTGTAGGTCGGTTGGTGGGTTCTCTCTCTCTCTCTCTCTCTCTCTCTCTCTCTCTCTCTCTCTCATGGATGCTCCTTTGTTCAGTCTTACCCTACTGCATTAAATAGAAAACCGTGGACAGATACTGACGTACTGCTACCTCATACTTACAAGGTTTTTTTTTTACTATACCCTTGCACTTGATGGAATTTTTTCACTTAGAAGATTTTCCCACAAGGTTTGGTTTGTTCAAAATAATTTGGAGGGAAATAGAGTTTCCCACTCCCACTCTCTCCCTCCAGGTTACTACCTTATTGGGCACTATAAATACATGCTTTTCTCAACCATTTTTGTTTTACAACACCGGTGAAGAACTCTACTCCTCTGATACTCGCTGAAAGTGCGCCCTACCTACATATGGATCAACGATCTGACAGCTTACGATATGTATTCGCTTTTCTCTTACATTATGTTTACATTTATTATTCTACTTTCCGGAGGAGGTTGCTATAGATCAGGTTGATTCAATACATACACTCCGCTATCAAAATTACCTCTATCCCTAACACCTATGATTAGTAACTTCTGATTTACTCAATACTACTTATAATGATTTCCAATTTCAATCCTTCTCTAGTTCTAGATACTAATAGGTCCTTATAATAGAATCTTACTCATCACTTCACCCCTCCTTTTAAAAAAAGATTCCAATTTCTTATAAAAGGTTTCTAGAGAGATGACAAATGAAAATATCAGAATCGTGAAAAGACAATAATAAGTGCCTTCCAAAAGGATTCACCTTTTTATACACAAGACCTTTCTTCTAGATATTCTCAACACGAGTGATAGTAACTATCATCTATTTGAGCTCTATCTATGCATAAGAGAAAATCCGGGATTAAGAAATTGAAATACCAACATCCTGGAACATTCCAAATTTCAAGCCTTATCCAAGTAGTACACATGATTATAAACAGTCCAAAAAAAACAGTTCCCATGCTAGAAGGATCATATGAATTTTAGTGTGAGGTCCATATTTGATAAATTCAAAAGAAGTAAGGGTTCTTTAAAAGTGAAAAATAGCTTTTACCCAATTCGAAATTTATGAGATACCATTGAGGGATCCGGATCTATATCTCATAACCTCTCCAAATAACCTAACCAAAATAACCAATGGTTCAACTGTTAGTATTACAATTACTATAAATACTAACCACTGGTCTACAGATCATTCTCACAAGATTTTCCTTTGAAATCACTGATAATCCATACCATCAATTTTCTTTCCAAGAAAGTTCTTTTCTTTTAAATCTGATCATTAGAAAATCAAAAAGATTATTGGACCATCCTATAACCAAACATAGGATCCAATCTTCAACCATTTCCAAAAAAATACCTCCTATCATTGAATTCTCCCTTTCCTTAAGCTTTTCACTATAGATGACAATATCATCTAAGAATACCACTAGGCATTGTCCCCGGTATGAACAAGAAACCTTGTTCATAAACAGTTGAAATAACCCAAGTGTATTCATCAGAAACCAAAAGGAACCATTAAAATTCCAAAACAACTGAAGTATATACCAATAGATATCCAATATCTATATTCGATATTGTACAAGGAATTCCATTCCTTCAAGAAGATCTTTAACCGCATTATCTGATATTCCAGAGATCTTAAAAACTCCATCTTGATTTCCTATACCAGATATGCACATATCTATTCCACCAAGTACTATAGTACCCCCATAATTGTTCCTAATGGATCACAATAATCCATTTACGAAATTGTGATTTAGCAAGAATCCATACATGGCTTATTAGTCACATTAAACAACCGGTACCAAGAATTTCAAATTCCTACCATTTGAGAGTTCTAGCTCTTTATAGTACAAATGTGAACCAAGTGTCCATTCTCACTTCCATATCACAATTTTCAATAACAACTAGAGTCAACTCATGGTCCTATAGATATTCAATATAAATTCAACTTAATGAATTTAGTAAACCGGTGCTATGCAATTTTCTTACATGAATTATTACCAATCCAAATTACATAACACAATCACATTTACCTACTCAGGTCTCTCATTTTCTTCCTCCCTTAGATTTTTTGATCACCCAAAAAATTTCATCAGCTAAGGCACCGAAAACTCCTTTGACACAAGTAAATGCTAGGTTACTACCCTTTCCACTACACCAGCTTAAGTACTACTTTGTTAAAGTTGTTTGAAACTAATGGAAAAATCAATAAAATTTGGATTCAGGTACATCTTTTACAATATTCGACATATAAGTTTTGTCAAACATGGAGCTACCTCCAAATATTATCAACCTTATTTCGTTAATTCTCCAGAAAATCACTTTAATAAGTACCTCACAAGCTTTAGTTTTCCCAATTCTAATAATCGAAATCATTGAGGACAAGCCTATCAGTGCTGCTCCGAATCAGAAAGGAAGAACCATAAACACTATTTAACTCAATTAACTAGGAGTACCTTACTCCAGAGTTAAGTGGCTAACTAGCATAATACCAAGAAATCAAATCCCTTTACTGGGTACATGCCTGAGAACCGTACCACTTCCATTGTTTTGTCAAAATCGATTTAGAAAGATTCAGATTGATTAATATAGCTTGACAAAAATACAACGGTACCAAAGTTCCACAAAAACTGGGCTTACAGATAACTGCCAAGGTAAAACACCAAAGTTAAATTACCAAAAGCCTAAAGTCAAGTTAATGAGGCCTTAACATGCATTTTGTCCATGAAGAAGAAAAACCAAATTTCTTCTACCAATACCAGGAAGCAATATCCAACAACCAAGGGTACAACTTTGACAACCATGCACCAAGAAACCGAAATTCCTCTTACTGGGTGCTAGTAACTTAAAATTTCCGAGTTGATTCCAAATCCACTTTTGGAACCAACTTTAAAATTACCCAATGTCACGCCCTAAAATCCTTGGTCGACCTGCACTAGCATTGACACAGACAGTCATGCAATTCCACAAATTGTTGTCCTACCAGATGTCCCAAATTAACTTTAGCATTCAAAAACAAAATTCATGCACAATGAAAAAATACACAAACCCCACAAAAACCTCTTATTTCACACAACAAAAAACCCTAGATTTTTTTGTGAGAAAAGGAAGGCAATCCCCTGCTCCAACCGCCACCATCGCGCGCGCACGAGAGAGAGAGAGAGAGAGAGAGAGAGAGAGAGAGAGAGAGAGAGAGAGAGAGAGAGAGAGAGAGAGAGAGAGAGAGAGAGAGAGAGAGAGAGAGAGAGAGAGAGAGAGAGAGAGAGAGAGAGAGAGAGAGAGAGAGAGAGAGAGAGAGAGAGAGAGAGAGAGAGAGAGAGAGAGAGAGAGAGTAACAAGACACCACTTAGTTCCTCTTGACAAAGCAAGACTAAAGCTCTTTAAAGTCTTTATTCATAATCCAACAAGGTAAAGTACAGCTGAAAAGTAAAATACAGTACTAGAAAGCACCATAAAGCATAACCACTTTCAAGACGTCCAGCTGATACCTACCACCATCCCACGAAACAAAACTGCTCAAGTTAGTTTAGAGAGGAAGACAGGTGTCATAGCTGAACGACAGTTGTTATTCATGTCCAAAAGAAGTTATACTACCTAATAGCTTTGAATAGCATTTTAAAACATAGTCCAGTCTTCCCAAACATACAATGTTTTAGCGATAGGCCAAGCCATTATATCACCATATCAGGGCGAGTGCCATACTGATCAACTTACGGTCAATTGGTTCGTTTTAATCAAAGAGGAGTATGAAAAGTTTAAAATGTTAGGAGTTTTATCCAGCCAAAAGACTTGGTGTGAACACGTGTGCTGGTATCAGAGAAAATCCATGCTATACTGACCCAAGTGACCTTACGACGTAAGGTATGTCACGCACTACTGTTCATACTCCTGAGCATATCCATGCTTTCCAGTTGTATCTCACAAAAAGTCTAAAGTAACACTGATAGAGGAAAGGTGAAGTGATACCCTGAATGTTATATCAGAATGATATAATATCCACGGTATAAGGACATTGTGTAGAAAAGATGTCATTAAAACAGAGTAAGAGGCTACCAGTGTTTATACTAGGTAGTAGGGCAGATCTGTGCCATTCTGCTCCTTAAGTATAACCTATGATGCTTACGCATATCCATGTTGAAGTACTAGGAACTATTAGGGGTTGATCAAGTGGTAGAAATCTGGTGGCAAGAGGTAAGAGGGTTGGAAAACTCATGAGAGAGAATGTGTTCGTAGTCTCAGAGATTTCCCAGATATGCTATTTACTCAAGAGAAATAGAATTCTTTAGTAGCTGAGTTACAAGATTCTCATTGAGATATGTGAGTAACATATGCGGATTTTGGAGGAATTAATGACATATATGTTTATGTACTAAATCATAGTGAGATTATTCTCATATGTGCATGTTTAATCTTGTTTGGATCTATTATGTATTCCTGGTTACTAAGGTTATCTGGTGCACTTAACCTAGTCGGTGAACATAGACATATGATCAAGTATTGTTGAAACAGGTACTTGGAGAGTTAACGGATCTTTCTGTGAAAGACTTATTGGAAAAGCTCACGAGTAACAAGAAAGGCAAAGTTGCCTAGTCTAGCAAGGAGGGAGAGCTATGACGTTACACGAGAGAGAAGATAGAACTTGACGGATTTCAGGTAAATCTCACACTCATGAGCAACATCATTTTGTCTACTGGACCCTCATGGTTTGATGAGGCCAAGGATCATGCATTATGTTTTGTTATTTGATGCGACTTTGAGAAAAAATATTAGACCAGGGCTATGGAAAATGCAAGATATTGGAAGTCATCTCCAAGAAGTCTTTAAGGGCACTAAGGCTTATTTACAAGAATTGGAGGGACATTTCTGGGAGCAACATATTTCCAACCATGATTGCAATGATTGTCATGATCACCTTTTAATGAAAGTGAGAAAGGACACCCATGAGAGCACAATTGTGATTGTCACGTAGTCTCAATCGAAAATTCAATAATCTACATCCTATGTGCCATCTTGAGAGCCCTCACATGGTCCACACCCCCTTCACTACACATACCATTTGGGCTTTGGCGTGGCCCACAATGTTTACGCATGGTATACAAATAAGCCAAAACATTGTGTTCTATGATTGATGAAAGGCAAGGATGATGGCATTAAGACTCATTCACAAGGTGAGGAAGCCAAAGCTCTCGGTGCGCCGGTGAGGTCAGGATGACATAGCGTCCTAGGTTACTGTGGCACATAGACTAATGCAAATGTTCGAGCTTCGAGTCAAACATAAGGTAAGGTGTGCATGGTGGAGGGTAACCCTAACATTGCTTAAAGGCACATCTCCATATGGATTGGATGCGTCCTTAGCCGTGCATTTTTGTGCTTCCCTCTCATTGTTAGACTCCCTCTCAATGCTAGTTTCCCACTAGTTTGAATGCATAGTTGAGCACTTTCAAATTACTAGCGACTTGACTTGAGAAAGTGGAACACCCCCCAATAGTTTGTATGTCACTTAGACTCAACCGAATCTTAAATAACATTTCCCCAATAAAAGAAATCAAAAGAAAATTTTGAAAGGACATTTTTAGATGCAACCAAATGCAAGATTGTTAAGGTAATCTCCAAGAAGATTCTAAGAGCTCTACATACGTTTTACAAAAATCGAACGGGCATGCCTAGGAAAAACTTATTTTCAACTATGATTGCAATCGAAGTCATGGCCCCCTCTTAATCCAAGAGTGGAGGAGGCATGGGGATGGTGAAGAGATGTAGTTACATTGCTATATACCATCTAAAGAGCTCTCACATGGACCACACCCTCCACTACATATGCCATTTGGGCTTGGACATGGCCCACAATGTCCATCATGATATAGAGATAAGTCAAAATAGTCTTTTGTAAATCACATAAGGCAAGGTCATTTAAACTCATTCTAAAGGCGAGAAGGCCGCACCTCCTAGGTTAAAATTTCATTGTGGCCTAGGTCAACATTGCACTTAGACTAATTCAAAAGATGAGGATGTTGGAGCCCTAAGTCAGATGGCACTTAGACTCATCCATAATGTGAAGTGTGCGTGGACAATATGATATGGCTTAAAGATACTTCCCTATGTGGATTGGAGTGCATCCTTGGCCTTGAATTCTTGTGCTAGTCCTTCTCAATGTTAGTGTCCCACCCATTTCACTGCATGGTTGTCAATGCGTGGGGCCAAGGCACCTAATAAGCCCCTTAAAGATACTAGCAACCTGACTCAAGAAAGTGGCTACCCCCAAATAGTCCATATGTCATTTAGAGAGCGCTTCCCCAATTAGGGTCATTAGGAAAAATTCATGTATGAACAAAGTGTTAGAAAATTATTTAACGAAACCAAAGCCCATAGACGACCATTTGTTGCTTGGACCGCACTTAGAAGTGTCTCACGCATGCATTTATGCACTATCCCTCTCCCCATTGGACTCCTTGATTGGGAATGGATCACCACTTCAACCATGGACATCAATGTGGCCCTTTCACTTGTGGAAAGTGACGTAAATCAAAAGAATGGGTGAATGGCTTTGTAGGAAAACTAAAAATTAAGTATCGGAAAGAATGGGTCACCCTCTTCAACCATGGAATGCATGACGTAGATCCTGGGTGAACAGGTCACATGGAAAGACGCCCGACCCAGGGAAGCTGAGAGGATATGTTGCTGGGAAGACTGACCCAGCGGATGGGATCACGGATGTCGGGATGCGCAGGAGTCAGGAGCACAACAGAAGGTGAGGGAGGGTGAAGCTCTTGTGAAATAGCCCTTAGCACCTTCAAGATATCATTGGCTTGATGCGAGAAAGTGACCGACCAAAAAGTTAGTTCGTTACTTTGACTCCAGGACTAGACCAAGTCTTAGAGAGTATTCGACCAATAAGGGCCTATGGAGAGGAATTTGCCTATGGACAAAAGTTCAAATAACAAGACCCCACAAAAGCAAAACCCTTTGGTTCGACCGCTTTAAAAAGGGACTATGTTTCCACGCGCATAAGCATACAAAATGGGAAGCTTTAGGGTGGTTTGAGCACTCGTGTGGAGGGCCACACATTGTCTCCTCTTTTGACCACTTTTAGAAGTTCCCATACTTTTGCTGTCATGAGACGTCCAGAATAGGAGGCTTTAGGCTGGGTGGTGAATCATGATAACGTTCCTTCAACCACTTTTAGAAGTCACTTTTTCTCCGTAGAAAAGCAGTGCCCGGAATAGGAAGCTTTAGGCTGGCGGTGGCACTGACACCTGTTCTTTTTCTGCTCGTCTCTCTTTCCTTTCTCCTGCTTTGGACCGCTCTTAAAGTTCCTAAAGTTTCAGTGGAGATGGGGTGTTCCGAGTTGGAAGCTTTAGACTGGTTGCTCCTCTTTCCTCTCTCCTGCTCTGAACCGCTCTTAAAGTTCTTCACGTTTCAGAGGCGATGTGTGTATTGGAAAGGAAGCTCTAGACTGGTTCTGCGCTTTGGACCGGTCTTAAAGTTCTTAGAGTCTCAGTAGAGATACGTGTTTTGGAAAGGAAGCTTTAGACTGGTTGTTTTTCTTTCCTTTCTGGTACTCTCGACTGGTCTTAAAGTTCTTAAAGTTTCAGTGCGGATAAGGTGTTCGAAAAAGGACGGTTTAGACTGGTTCAGTTTCTGGTGCTCAGAACCGGTCTTAAAGTTCTTAAAGTTTCAGTGCGGATAAGGTGTTTGAAAAATGAACATTTAGACCTGCTCCCCAGGACCGGTCTTAAAGTTCTTAAAGTATCAGTGCGGAGAAGGTGTATGGAAAAGGAATATTTAGACTTGTTCCTCTGGACCGGTCTTAAAGTTCTTAAAGTTGCAGTGCAGAAAGGTGTATGAAAAAGGAAGCTTTAGACTGGTTTTGAGACCGGTCTTAAAGTTCTTATAGTTTCGTCGGAGATGAGGTGTTTGGAAAAGGAAGGTTTAGACTTGCTGGCCATTCTCCCCTTGGGCCTTTTCGCTTCTCGCTCGCCGCGCTTGTGCAGGCAGAGAGAGAGAGAGAGAGAGAGAGAGAGATGATTGCTTGCTTGATGCCTGTTCTTGGCAGCCATCGCTGAGCGTGATCCTGATTTCTGGCCTCGGCGTCGTCTCCTTCGGCATCATTATCATCGCGCACCATCGCCTTCTGGGATTTGCTATTTTCTTTGTCATCTTACGTAGGTGAGTTGTAGGCTTACGTAAAATTCCAGCACTAACCTTTTTCATTTTTGTGTGTGTGTGTGTGTGCAGTCAATTCAGTCATCTCCGCGGACCGCTATCATTTGCTTGGATTTGTAAGGTTGCGTTGCTTTTGGAATATTTTTCTTTTCTAGATTTTATTGCTTTTTTGGCCTTTTGGTGTCATGTTCGTTTTGCTGTCTCGTATTCGTCAGCTTTTCTGTTTCCAGAGTTGAATGCTTTTTCATCCTTTCTTGTTCACGCTCATTTAGCTGTCTCATTTTCGTCAGCTTTTTCGTTTCCGGAGTTGTACTATTGGTCATATTCTTTAGGTCATGTTCATCTTTTTGGTTTTCAGAGTTAAATGCTTTGTCATGCGCTTTTTGTCATGTTCATTTTGCTGTCATTTTGCTAGGTATGTTCTCTGCTGAGATGCTAGACGTCAAGTTTCTAAATGAATGTGTTCTGAGATGCTGGACGAAATTGTTTTGGTATGTTTGCAATAATATACAACGTTTTGTCTATTTGCGTAGTTTCTGTAACGTGGAGTGTTTTGTGCATCACATCATTGCTTAAATCGGTGATATGCTTTAGGCATATGCTCTATTGTAGAGTGTTTAGCAAGTATCAACCCCCGCTCATGCAGAACAGGTTGAGTTTGCTGTTCTTCTCGTTTGAACGGCTTTTATTGTCCTTTGTACGGCGCAAGGTTGAAGACTGATTTGTTTAAAGTTCTCAACGTCGCTTCTCTTTTTGCTATCAATATTGTAGAACAAACTATAACAATGACCTCGTTAATGGTCGCTTTCTCGTTTCAACTCTCCGTTACGAATGCTTTGATCGTTCATCGGAAGCATTATAGTCCGAGCTTTTGATGCGATAACTCATCTCTGTCAGTATCATGTCGAGTTGTTGGAAAGGATGAGTTCCACAAGATAAAGATGATATTCTTGACGAGTGTAATAACTCATCTTCTTTGAGAGTTATGCAAGACGTCGATTCGCGTGACGTTTCTGACATATTTTTTTCACGCTTCACTTACCTTTACTTCGGCTCATGGAAATGAAGCAACAACGCATCGTCTCTAACCAAACTGTCTCGTCCGTGAAAGGAGATGGATGGCTGCCTTAATAATGAACGTGCTCATGTGATTGAAGAGGCTAAAAGGGGGTCTCAGAAAAAAGCATTCGCCCAAATTTCTCCAATGTGGCAAGCGAAAGGCCAGAAGAGGTTGAATGGACCGAACAAGGATTTCCAAAGGACCGTTCCAGCGTTATTTTTGTGTCCTATCTCGCTGGATATAATGAAGGATCCCGTGACAGTGTGCACAGGGCAGACCTACGACCGGGCTAGCATAGAAAAGTGGCTCCATGAAGGGCACCGCACCTGTCCCATTACCATGCTACCCTTGCACGACCTCTCCCTCATTCCTAATGTTACTGTGCACCGGCTTATACAGTCCTGGTGGGCAGAGAATGAAACTGATGTATCTAGTCCTATTGAGAGCAGTTTTCTTCCGAAGCCAGCGGTAAACAAAGAGCACATTTTGTTTTGGTTAAGAAGAATTGCAGGGAGCCACAATGTGAAGAGTGCAGTGCGGAACTTGAAGTTGCTTGCCAAGGAGGAGGGAAACAGAGCATGCATTGTGGAGTCTGGTGGAACGCTTCTCCTTGTATCGCTGTTGTCAGAGGATCATGAAGAGTGCGATGTCTGCGAAGAATTGCTATGCCTTCTGGCCGTTCTATGCAGGAGCAGCGGGGAAGCTAGAGCAGTTGTCACTGAGCCTCAAACAGTTGCCTGGGTCGTCTGGCACCTGCAAAGGGGGAGCACCGCCATCAGGCTGAATGCAGCAGCGTTGCTGAAGAGTCTGTTGGCTTGTGAAGAGTTCAGGAGGACGACTGACAAAATACCAGGCCTTTTGCAAGGATTGGTGAGGCTGCTAAAGGAGGATCTTTCCCCAAGAGCTGTCAAAGCATTGGTGAAAATGCTACGTTTTATATGTTCACTAAGAGGGAATAGGGAGAAGGCTGTGGAGGCAGGAACAATAGGAGCTCTTGTTGACCTGCTAGCCACAGCGACAATCTCCGTTATGGAAAATATTCTCGCAACAATAGAGTTACTTTGCACAACACCTGAGGGGCAGTCAAACGCCTGCATGTATGCTCTCACGGTGCCTGTTGTTGTGAAGCTGGTGTTGGGCTTTTCAAAGCAATGCACAGAGCATGCCATTGGGATCCTTCTGTTGATATGCCAATCTGGCCCAGTTGAGGTATTGCAGGTGGTGTACCAAGCAGGAGCGCGGAGACAGTTGCTGCTCTTGCTCCAAAGTGATTGCACTGCATCTGCCAAACGCAAAGCCTTGGATCTTTTAAAGCTTTTCCATGCCATTTTCGAGGGGGATCTTGGAGCGCCTTTATCTAGAGACTAAACATTCAGAGGTTTGAGATCATTGTTGCAGAACATAACCTCGAGAAACTGTCAGATGAATTCTAAATGTACCATATACTCATTGAAATGCCCCCAAGAAAGCAAAACATGCGAAGCATGTGGAAAAGCTCCAGATTGCCAACATTTTTCCCAATTTGGAATAGCATGTATAAGTGCATTCTGTTGCGAAATTCTATCATCAAGGATGTGCATTCCTGTGGAAAAAACACCACGTGCACCACGTGAGTGGAAACAAGCTTGTAAAGTTATTTTGGATGATCCTGATTCCTTGCCATGTAAATGGGAAACCTTACAGCCATCCGCCAGTGTTTTCGATCATTTGTAAATGATTTTTTGGGGTCCAAATTCATTAAAGGAAAAAGCACATTTTGTGCCCCTTCGTTCTCCTACAGTGTCTTTGTATAATATTTTTTTCTGCAAAAGCTTTAGTTGTTTCTCGGTGAAATGGTAGTAAAAAGAGCTTGTCAATCAAAATAGGGACAGTTTTTAATTCAAAGGGAGATTGTGCAGCGCAGGGTCCATCGTCTATGTAAATCGTATGGAGACATATTTTTAGGCAGTTTTTGCGGGAAAGGTGCCTGAGCTTTTAGGTGATAAGTTACAAATGCTCATGTACGAAGAATCTTTCTTTGTGCTCAAGGACACATACATATTGACACTGAAGCTTATATCTCACTGGTAGATTTATTGTGGGCTTGTTGCTTATGGGACATCAGAGAAAGAGTTTCTGTTTGCATGTTCGACATTCGGAAAGAGTTCATTCACCAAAATTGGTTAATAATTTCAAGCTGAAAGAAGAGTACTTCGCTCATGCGCTCCATGTAAATTTTGAATTCTGAGTAAATGGGATGAGGTAACACATGCCGGAAATGGATCACCTTTAGCCAATGGAGTTCTCTATGCCAGTGAACTAGGGAGAGAAGGCAACTTCGAATGTCACCGATTCCATTTTTCCTTTATGTACTTGATAAAAAGTAGCTTGAAAGTGAATTGTAATCAAGCCACTTGTTTAACACTTTTGTAGCTCTGCTTTTGCTCTTTTACCAGTTTAAATGGCATGCAAGAGAGTTTTGGTTGGAACTATAATCTATGATGTAAATTTGCTTAAAATTCAAAAGTTCTTTGAAGGTTCTACAAGAAGTCTCAAGCTTTGTAGACTTGCATTCACGTTCTGGGACTTGCAGTCACCTTGAGGGGTGGTGTTGCTTCTTCTATTGCAATCTCTTCTCAAGCTGATTTGTGTTCGAAATCAGAGCACATAGTAGGCATTCACTCGGGAGATGGTAGAGAGAAAAATAGCAGATTCCTTGAATATAGAATGAGAGAATGAAATAAGAGAAAAGGTGCAATAATTCTCTCTAGTGTCTTTACACATCACATGTAAATAAATTTACATATTTTATGGACCAACATTGGCCAGGTATATAGGTGCCCTCTGGCATCAACGATGGTCTGCTACCTCAAATTGAAATATGTAAATATTTTTGTGAGTGTCCCAAATACATTGATAAGAAGCAACAAATGTTTGTCTCCAAATCAATTGTATGTTGCATGTGAAAAAATGTTAGGCCCTTCAAAAATTACATATTACCCTTAGAGGTTTTTTTAGCAATTTGTACATGTTTATCCACGGGTTGATAACTAACTAGTATCACGAAGATTTTGCAACTCATTTACTTTCTCATATTGATACTCGACCTATATACAAAATATAGTTTGATTAAGGTCAATTTTATGTACACAATGTCATTTCACATGTGCGGAGCTTATTCCCACGTGTGAAGCATAGACATAGGTTAGCTTGCACATAATCCCAAGAGCCATTAAGACAAAAAGTCAAGTTTTTTGAGTTAGAAGCAAATTTCCTAGATTCAAGCTTTTTTCAAGAAGTGCAATTTGATTGGATGGCCATAGATTTGAATGAGAGTTTAGGAGAAGAGGAGAAGCCAAAGGACAAGTGGATGTACTTTTCCACATCTATGAAACAGGTTAGGTCAGTCCAAGCCTCAAGCTTTTTGTGTATACTCCAATTTGGAGCTCATTTAGTAAAAACAATTTGAAGAGATGTCGAGGATTTTGCATCAAGCATGTGTATATCTCTCTTTGCATGCATGCATTTTGCTGGATCCAATGTTTGAATAAGTGTTAGTACTTTGCTCTTGGTCTCTGTCCATATAAAATGATGAGTTTCACACGTGAAGCCTATTGATTATTTACACTTTACTTAGTTTGCTCTTGCCTATAGATCTAACAAGTCGTAGCATTGGAAATTTGGAATTAATCACTGATTTTGAGCCTTAGGTGTCTTTTTCACACGTATCACACGTTTGAGAGTGTACAAGACCATAGAATCATTGGTTTTGAGCCTTAGGTGTCTTTCTCACACGTATCTTTCTCCATGTTTGAGAGTGTACAAGACCAGAGATGAGGCCATTTCTTTGACTTAATATTAAATTAGCATGTTTGTAGATTTTGATGAGATTTGCACAGTATAAAAATATATATAAGGATTTCAAATCTATGGGTAGATTTGAGATTGCATCATCAAATCTAATTTTTTGATCTGAGTTTTAGGTGGCAAAAAAGTGTTTTTCCAGGTCTGACTAGAGATCAAAATGTGGAGGAAATGATAGATCTTGTGTTTCTTGTAGTGATAAAAATTCTCAAATTTTGTGTGTAGAATTGACATGTGATTGTATGAAGCTCAAATTGATTCTAGTAGCTTTCTTTGTGAGAGTGTGAGGGTCAAGTTGTGATCTCATTGAGTGTCTACGACAAGGAGAATTCCATATTTGAGGGTACAATCTTGGTTGAGATCTTGGTGAATCTCTAGATGTCAATTTTTTCAAATTGTTCAAGCTAGTCAAGATTGTGTACTTTTCACACGTGTAGGGACAGAGCCCAAACAATGTAATTGATCTCCTAAGGTGTGTGTGACTATTAACCATTCAAACTCATCATAAATGAACTAAAGTGACTATGAATACCCTCCACACGTGGGAACATGCTCCACACGTGTGTGAAATCAATATGTACATGAAATTGCAAAATGATCAAGCTAGATTTTGTCAAATCTTCACACTCCTAAAAAACTAGGCTTGATGAGATACTAGATCTTCTTGAGTGGATCCTTTGGTATGATTATGATGTGAAAACCAGCCAAAGGACCCTTGATAACAGCAAATTCGCCAAATCCATGATATGATATATTTGGTGGAAATTCATTGCCAACTCCTTAGATGTGCATTCCACCAATTTGCCACCATTTCCTTTTGTTCTCTCCATGCTTGAAGAAGATCTTGGAAATATCCTTGGCACGATGAGTTGGGATGACGACTCCTTTAGCCTTGGTCTCTCTCCATCATGCACTTGGATTGTTGGTGGATATGAAGATCTTACATCATCGATGAGAGTTTTTTTACTCCTTACATGCAAAATAATATTGACAAAGCATATGGATCTAAAGATCCCCAAAGTATCAACTATTGAAATATTCCTATCAAGCACCATTGATAAGAGATATATCCAATTGAAGTTATCAATGAAGGAGACACACCATCATCCAAATGAACAAGATGAAAAAATTGATTGGCAAGCACAAACATGAGTTTTTTAATGAAACAAGCTATATATGTGCATCAAACTTGATGTGTCCGACCAGGTTGGGTGCCCTACCCACCTCACTTTGAAAATCTATAACTTCATCAAGACACATCCAATTGACATGAAATCAATTGCACAAGAAACTAGACTTCACTTGCTTTTCAACAAGCTATCATCAATGCACTAAATTTGGATCTACCTTGTAGAAGCACCAACCATTCAAATTTTGGTAGTCTCACACACGCCTGAGCAGTACAGTCCGTAAGTACTCAACATGGATCAATCCAATGTGTTTTTGATCCAATTTGACCCAAAAATCCCCTTGATAGCCATTGAGATCCAACTACATCTCCAAAATCAAATCTCATCACACTTGATGCATGCAATCAAACCTTAGGTAGGCTTTGATACCATGTGTACTTTTCACATGTGTGGGGTCAGCCCAAACAATCTGGTTGATCTCCTAAGGTGTGTGTGATTGCACATAGATCTATCATTTACAAGACAAGCAAACTAGCTTGAAAAATCCAAGGAAGAAGAAGACCTTTGATTTGAAAGATCCTCCCCTTTGAAAATGGCTGCACCATGATGGAAATCCGAGGCCTCCATGCCTCATAATCACCATGAAGATGAAGATCACAAGATAGGCATAAAAGTTGGTTGCCAAGATTTTGCACTCTAGCTTGACTAGTCCACAAGCTATGATGGTGCATCAAATAATGGAAGAGAAGCAAAAGTGAATATGTTGGAGTAGATACAACCTGAAAATTGCCCCTCTTTGCCATGAATTGTGAGCCACATAGACTCGGCCTTGCCTTTTGAAGATTTCCTTGGAACCATGAGTTGAGAAGACTCCTCGAGTAGAGAGAGAAAGCCAAAATAGCTCAAAATGTAGAAACTCTCATTACCTCCAAAAAAAACTTACATAGAATTGATCTATCACTCATATAAGTAGCAAAGTGAGGTGAAGGGGAGTGAAACATGATGATGACCCCCTCTTTTCCTCCTCTAAATGTGATTGGCTTAGTGACATAATGACCCTCAAACTTGATTGGACCAATTTCATGGATCTCGAACTTGTGATTGGTCACATGATCTCAATACAACACATAGGAAGTGTCACTAGCTCTCTACCATCATGACATGTGTCAAGTGCCTAACTTACTTTTGGATTTGGCCTAATCATCATGTGGCATGTGTACTTGCTCGAGCTACCTCTAATGCCAAAATTGCCCTAATAACCTACTAACATGTGTAATAACACAAAAAAGTCAATATAGCCCCTAACTCAACATAGATAACTTTTTCTATTTTTCACAACTTTGGGCCCTTTCATTAGATACAAGTCCTTCAATATTCACGAGCACATATTTAATAGCTAGATAATAACAAAAAAATCATAAACTAATTGTAGAGTATAACTAATACTACTATAACATCCTAAGTATTGAAAAAATAACACGGGAAGGCCTTGTGAAAAAAAGAGCCAATAAGAGACAACCAAGAGGCCTCCAATAAGGGCCTTATCCTCATTATATATAAGGTCCTAATCTTTTGTTTTTTCAAGACTTTTTCTCTCATTTTTTAAGTGCAAGAGTTGATGTTTTCTCCTCTCCTTCTCTCGTTTCTCACCTTGTCTCGTGCTCTCTTCCCTCTTTTTCTCTCCTTGGCTTTTTCTTTTGATTCTTCATTATCCTCATGTTTTTATGTTTTTCCAGGTCTCACTCTCTCTCACTCACTTTTTGCCTTGATATTATGATGTTATATTTCTTAGTGCAAGTAGTTTTCCTTTGGATTTTAACATATTTTAGTTGTATTTCAGTAGTTTTGATATTCACTTTCATGCATCTATTTGTAAAAACTAGCTTACATTGTAGATAACACTCTTTGTGTATAAGTTTTTCTTTTTTCTTTGGCGTGATTGATGTGATGTGAGCTTGCCATTAGCTTCTCATTCTATCATAATCTCTCATCCTATGGTGCACATGACACATTCAAGTATAGTCCTTGCAAGCTATTTGTGCTCAATGCACATAATCTTGCTTCATGGTACTCTTAATAACTCTTACGTTTCCTTTGCATATTTTTGCCATTTAGGTGACTACATGAGAGGTTAGGCTGCTTTTTACTTGCCTTTGTTGTTTGTCATACTAGAAATGAGTATCACAACAATACATGGCATGCTAGGTAAAGAGTGGAAGAGAAGTCTAATGTTGGAAAAAAATTTATGAATTGAGAGGAATTATCATTTTTAGCAAAAATGGGCCTATTCCTTCCATGTTGTTTGCCAATATTCATTAGACTCAAAAGTGTCAATGTGCAGACTCTTAACAATTTTTCTCCAAGACACACAAGAGATGTTGCAAGTGAAAAATGGCAATATAAAAAGTCCATAAGATGTAACACATTTTTGATAGTAACAAGGTTTGTTTACGTACAAAGTTTGAGGTAAGAAATTGGGTGTACTTGACGACTGCAATGAATATAAAGGGCTTAGAATGCTTAAGTATCAAAATATATTTCTAAGAGTAAACAACCACTTAGGATAGGTAAAAAAGTCAATCAGCTTACTTATGAGCTAGAGCTTCTGGGGGGTGAAGTTGTATCATGTGTTCCTTTAATGGATATTTTTTAACTGGAGAATGAGATGCCCTTTCTTTTATTAACACCAGAAAAAGTCATGGATGTATGTCAACATCAACTTGGAACCAAATGATTTTTTAATATGTGGTTTAATGAACAGCAAGCTAGAAGATGAGGATACTTGGAAAAAGAAAACTATCTAGTTTACTCCAAAGTAAATGTGATTCTTAAGAGATATGGACATTTGTGTACTTGGATGGGTACATGATGACAACTTACCTAGGGTTCCAACACCATGATAGGCATGATTTTTGCAAGTGGAGGTACTGATAGATTGAGACATATATTGGTACATGCAAAATCTCCATGTCAAGTGCCTATACTCACTTTGTGCATGGGAGATTGTTTGCTAGATGTAGAGCAATTGGTTTAGATGGATGGTGTGCACATATGCTATGTTAGGGTGGTACTCTTGTCATATTATGGGACTACTGATGGGTGAGGAATGGTATTGGTGGTATGAAACATCAATATCACTTACATTTTAATCATATCTCACAAGTGTGTTTGTCTATAGCTCCATGGTTTGAGGATGAAATTGAATGGATTCTTTAGTCAACAACGATGAGTTATTGCTTGGGTCTCTTGGAGTGTGTGGGACTTGTTATGGGGATAGTGATTTCAGGACTTGTGAAAGGTATATTGCACTTTGATAATGGTGATGTTTTTGCATCTATGTGTTTGCTACAAGAACATAAATTTTGCTTAGTTCAATAGTAATACAGGTATCACTTTGTTGCATAAAACTTCTGGAGGATTTTAAGGAGTTTGAAAAGAGACATTGATTCATAGAAGTCTACTTGCATAATCCCAAAATAGTCTTTGAACATTATTATCAACATTCCCAATTATTTATGCAGCATGAATGTTTTGATTTGGGTGTGTTGATCAACCTTGCATCTAATATTCCCAACACCAACACCAACAAATGACTAGATGTCATTTCACTATCAAAATGCTAATAACATGACTAATTTTTCTTTTGCCTACTTTAGTATGAATGCTACTTTCTCATGGCGCACTATACTTACAAAGCTATCTTTTTATGAGGATGGTGCCAAGTTTTTACTTATACTACATTAGTTTTACTTCATTAAAAGACAAGGTATATTTGCGATAGCCAAAGCAGTGGCTACAACTTTTCAAAGCACGTAAAACATCCTACAACAAGCATTTAAGCTTTAGATCGTATATAAATAGGCTCTTTAAATAGGGTATTGTAGTCCCTTGGGAGTTTTTTTTGGCTCATTTGCTTTTGAAAGTTCATGTGAGAGTATGCCCCTCATACTCCCCTATGTCAATGTGTGCAATTGGGGTATTTAGTGCTAGGTTTCATGTGCTCAATCCACATATGTTCAATGCTATTTTGATGTACAAATGCTACACTATCTTTTTGTAATGAGTATTTGTAAATATGGAGTGTTTTTACTGATTTTTTGTTTTGTTTGTCATTAACATACATGGAATATGTTTTTTCCGATTTGTATCCTATAATGAGTTTCTCACTCAAATTCTTTTGAATCTTTTCCACATGCTAAAAGTCTATAATATGAACACTAAATGCACGTCTACTTGATTTTGTTAAGTTCAAGTTACAATTTGTAGTTTACAATTGAAACTTTATTCTAGAATTTGCAAGCATTTGGGTTATCATGTGAGTTATATTCATAAACCTCTTGTTTTTTCTAGTTCTAGTGAAGTTTTGAAGAGTAATATTGTTACTTTACTTGTTGACTCCCATAGAAGGCACCTTTTGATACTTTTGCTTAGTTATGTATTGCTAGTCTTGAAGTTCATGACACACTCGTACCATTCCTTATCAACCTAAACACACTCACTTTTCAATTTGCTAACATTATGAAAATTTGGAAGAAGAATAATTGACATACCAATGACATTAAGGTTTTTTCATTGAGTCAAATATTTTGTAAGAGTACACATCATAGCTCCATTTTTTGAAGTCACCAAGTTTTTGTTTGAACTCCAGTGGTCCAAATAGCTTACGATGCAAATATTGGTAAAAGTGTGTCAGACCTGCTCTTGAACTGAAGAGAACCATTATGCATAAGAAAGAAACAACTAGGAGTAAAGACTATATGAACTTGATGATGATGAACATTTGCTAATGAATAATACTTACTCAAGTAAACTCACAAAGCTTGGCCTCCCTTCCTCTTATGTCACAGCTAGTTTGTACATAAGTATGACCTCCCTATGAGATGTGCCATTTTTTTGTCTATATGCTTTACTCTATTAGTAGATTTATTCAATCATATCACTACATTTTTTTTTTATAATGAGGATATGATTATATTTTTCAGAATAAAAGAAGTGTAGCTGTGAAATTAGTTTCCAAAAAGTTATGGACAAGGGACTTTCTTCCCCTCCAAATTAACACTTTTTAGCATCTTTTGACTCTTCTTTAGAAGTGGAAAGATGCTCCAAGTTATTTAAAAACTATCATCAATGTATGTGAGACTTTGTGCATAAGATCCATTTTGTTCAAGTCAAGGGGGAAAATCATTTTGAACACGAACATCAAGCTTCTTATGTGAATTAGCCCAATTGCAAATCTACCAATATTAGATGGGATGCTCTAGTGCTAGATTCTAGTAAAGCATTCTCTAAAAGTGTGCCATGTAAAGGTACAAAATATAAGGTCAAGAAGCTAAGGGCATTGTCAAATATATATTTATTGTCAAGTGCTAAAAAAAATACAATTTCAAAAGGTTGCAAATAGGTAGTAGCTCCTCAAGTGCATTTTTATTGCACTAATTCTAGACACCTATACAAGTTATAGAGGTACAAATATAGATTTGAAAGACATGGCACACGTTCCAAGTTTTTCGAGGAGATACACTTTTACTAAAACCTTGTTGACACTCACATGTGTTTAAACAAGTATGTTAATAGACAATTATATAATGTTTACAACTGGTACTTTAATAAGTAAAGTTTGGATTACATATCTTAAAGAGCGTAATTACCAATGGGGTGTATAACAATCTTGATCAATAGATTCTTGTGGGATCCTCATGCATATTAAATAAATAGTTAAACCTTGTCAATAAAGTATTGGTAAAAAAAGCAAGACATTTTACATTTTCTATCAAGAATGTTGTTGGACAAGGTTATAGTGTGATTGGAATATTTTTCGTTACCTTCAATCTTGGTAACAATTATCATGAGCTGATATATTGATCTATTTAGCTAATAATTCTCTAGTATTGAATGTTGTATATGTTGCAACAAATTTTAGTTCTTGCTTTTCCTAAGTCATTACAACATAATGGCTACTGACTACTATACGTTTCTTGCCTACAAATCACATGAGTTAAATAAATGGATATTTTTCCTAATAATATAATGCTTCTCCCTCGTAGTTAGTAAGGGCTAGGGTGCTCTTATTTGAGATGACAATTGCATAGCTTTATGTTCACATTATACTATTCACAATGTATTGTTCACTCACTACAAAAATTTATACTTTGGTATGAAGTTTACAATAGATGAATTGGTTTTATGAGTGTGATGTCATGGTTAAAAAGAGCCAAAATCTCATTGTTTAAGAACGTGTAATCTGTGGATCAAGTTGTTCCTCGTGGTTTTTCTTCGTCGACATTAATATGGTGCTTAGACTTTAAAGTGCATTTTTTTTCAGCAAGTAATATATTAACTGTTAAAATTGTAGAATTGTTAATTTACAGTTACTCTTTTAATATTCTCTCTTAAGTTGTATAATCAAGATAGCCAATACTAGCATGTCATAAGTTGATTGTCCAAGAGAAGGCTAGAAAATTGAGACATTACCACGTTGTCACAATCTACTCCAAGGCTTATTGAAAACATACTTGTATTAGATTCATGCTTTTATCCATTCTTGATATTTCATCTTCTTGCGTAGGTGTGTGTGCTCCCTATTTGTTTGATTTTCACATGGTGTCAAAGCAGTGGGGAGAGATTGATAGGACACTAATTTGCATCAATTTGGAAGCACATGTGTGAAAATTTGCCTATGTTGGCAAATCTAGCTATGTCAAATAATGTAAATTATGTACATAAGTGGGCCCCACACGTGTGAGGCCATGGAGCCACATGGGAAACCTATCCTAGTGTAGGTTGGATCAAGTCTAAAAAGTGGCTCAAGTAATTTGGTAGTGATTCCTACTTTATAGGACCTAAATCCTAGATTTGTGGAGAAAATTGACCAACTAGCCACCTACTTGGCATGACTCTAGGAATGAGGCTAGAATGGCAAATTAGGGAAAGAAAGCCAAATAAACTTCCTTATTACTGGCTTTTCTATGTATTGGATCCTCCATAGTAAACACTTAAATTATTTTTGAGAGCTTATTGGCAATCTCGAGTCTACTCCACATTTGTATTGAGTTTTGATGATCAAAATGCAATCAAAGGGAAAAAAAAACAAGTAGACTCGAAAAAATTCAGGTAGGCAGATAGAGGGTGGGAGATGCAATAAAAAGAGAAGAGGAGGACGTCGGATGGAATCAAAGGAGACTTGGCGGATGAAATTTTTTTTGCAGATGGCAGTTGGATGCAAAAGAATACAGGATGACAAATGCAAATGATATGGAAAGATGGCGGTTGCAACTGAGATGGATGTAAAAAACAAATTTGCAGATACAATTGTGTGTTGAGGGTTAGCAGATGCAGATCGTGTGGATTCAGTTGGCGGCTGCAACTGAATTAGATGATGGCGGATGCAAAGAATAGTTGTGTTAGATGCATGCATATGAGAAGCGATGGAGGATGGATGAAATACAAGACAATATGATAGCAGTCAGTTTGCAGTTGAAATTGACGGAATCGGAACAGACAATCATGAAAAGCGTCAAAGATTTGTCAATCTGACATGAACTCTCCCGAAGTTATAAAGTAAGAAAGGAAGGAGCGGTCGACGTATATATACTAAAAAGGGTAGGTGTCGGATGCAAGTTATCACGGAAACTGGCAGATGGAATTCAGGGTCAAAAAATAACAAGACTCGAAAAATGAGAACGACTCGAGAAAACAATGTATCCAAAAAACGTAGAGCGGATCGAAAAATTAATGAATCGAAAATTAATGACTCAAAAAAATAATGAGGAGTCGAAAAAAATTTGAGATAAAAAAAATTTCATTGACTCGAAAAACTTTACAAAAACTCGAAAAATTCCAAGTGACTAAAAAAATTGTAAAGTATCAAAAATTTTACAAAGACTCGAAAAGTTTACAAAGACTCAAAAATTTACAAGGGACAAAAAAAAGAGCAGGTATAAAAAAATATTTTTCAAGAATGTCCAATCGAGTTTTCATATATTTTTTATTTTCCAAAAGTAAGTATCAAACCAACGGTGTTCGAAAAAAATGTAGGTAGGAATATACATGGAAAAAACACAAGGAAAAAAAATAACTTTAATCATTAGACATAGAAAATCGTTCAAAGAGAAAAAAGTAATAACCCGGAAGTCCTTCTTAAACAGGATCTATGGTAAATATATCTTCATAGTATCGCCGTAGACGACTACCATTGACTAAGGTGTCAAGGGGTATGCCTTCGAGCGTCTCTGATTGCATGACACCATTTGTAAAGATTTTCTAGACAACATAAGGACCTTGGCTACGGAATTTCAATTTTCCTGAATGGACTTTGGAAGATGTGTAAAGTAAAACTTTATCACCATCGTGAATATCCTTAGTCCGGACATGACAATCATGCCAGGCCTTCTGTTGTCGTTTGTGGACTAACTGTGCATGGTAGGATATAAGTCGTGTCTCACACAATTTTGTCAACGTGAAAAGTCGATTCTGAACTTGGTGTTGATAAGCATTATCGGCACACAAGTCAATGGCATAAGCTAAAGTGATGCGTAAGGACGGAATTAAAAATTCTACTGGCATAACAGCCTCTTGGCCATATACCAGCTCAAACTGTGTTTTCCAATCTGTGGCTCGCTTTGGCATTGTGCGATATGCCCATATAGCAGAGAATAACTTTGTTTCCTAGTCTGATCGACTAGTTTCTACTATCTTGGTTAAGATTTTAAAAATCATTTTATTCATAGACTCATCTAGTCCATTTCATCTAGGATAGTACGGGGTACTCTTCAGTGGATAACGAAGTAATGGGTCAGTAAACTGTTGATTACTTCATTAAAGAGAACCTTGATCACTGACAAGCTCTATTGGACAACCAAATCTAGTGATGATGTTTTCAAAGAGGAAGCATGCTACAGACTTTGTGCTTGCTTTTCGTGTTGCTCTAGCCTCTATCCACTTTGTTGCATAATCAGTGGCAATCAAGTATATCGTGATTGTGTGCCATGTGCCGCTAGACTAATAGGTCAAACAAAATCAATATCCCATTGTGGAATGCTTCGCTTTCAAGTATTGGAGTAAGGAGATTGTGATCAGCTTTTTTTGTATTCTTTGTGCGTTGGCAAACGTTGCAAACTTTTATATGCACATAAGTGTCTTTGAAAAGGGTTGGCCACCAAAATCCTGCCGGAAGAATTGCCCTAGCAGTAGCATCAGAGGAGAAATGGCCTCCCCCAATTCCTTCCTGTGTCAAGGCAATAATCTGTTGAACTCCAGATTTGTGGGCACAACGACGTGTAATACCATCAACACCTAACTTATATAGTTGTCCTGCAATTAGATGATATGGTAAAAATTTCATAATAAGTTTTATTTTTTTGCGGTTTGGTCAACTGAGGATCTATTTCCCCAGTGGCTAGATATCTAGTGATATCATCTGCCCATAATGGAGTCGCATCTATATAAAGTAGACACGCATCTGATAACTCATCATTTATTGGCTCATCAGATGTTTCAGCATTAGGTAATCGTGAAAAATGATCATCCAAAAAATGTTGTGATCCCTTCTGAATAACAACTCGAAAGTTGAATTCTAAAAGAATCAATAGCCATTGCGCAATTCGTTCAATTTTCCATTTTTTTTGCACCTTCGGTCTCACTACTGTAGTATTCATTTGCGCAATTTATATGAATCATGCTTCTTGAATATTTTTGCTGCTAACTGTTGCATTTCCGTTCCTACACGCCTACGCTCAAAGCTTCGAGCTTCCACTGCCGCGATCATTCCCACATTTTACGACATGGTATCAGAGCGAGCATTTCAGTAATCTACATTTCTACTACGGATTATCAGTCTTGTTTCTATCAAGATGTCTTTCTAGCAAACATGTAGCCAACAGTATTCCGACAATCGTTGTTTCTACCAATGATCTCGTTCAACTAGAATGATCACCTCTCTTTGACAAACTTGATGGAGATAACTACCATCTCTGGAGATTCAGATGAAGATTATACTTCTAGCCAAAGAACTGTGGGACATCGTTGATGGCCTAGAGCTCAAACCAGAAGGTGATATAGCCATCATCACCAAGTGGAGACTGAGAGATGGCAAAGCATTTTCCATGATCACCCTCAACATCAAGGATACTCAAATCAACAACAAGACGAAGGTGAGGCAGCTTTCATGACCAAAGTCGGAAAACAACAGGATATCGATTCCTGGTATCTAGATTATGAAGCAACTCAACACCATTACGACTGGTTCAAAGACTATAAGTCATTCACCCACTCTTGAGTTGTGCAACTTGGGGACAACTCATCACATTCAATCAAATGTGAAGGAATAGTCATAGTTGAATTCACAACGACATTTGTGGCCCGATGCAGACTGCTTCGACAGGGGGAGCTCTCTATTTTCTAACCTTCATTGATGACTTCTCTCGAAGGACTACTACCTACTTTATGAAGAACAAATCTGAAGCATTTAAGTTCTTCAGACAGTTCAAGGCATCTTCAAAAAATCAAACCCAAAGAAAGATCAAAGCTCTATGCACAGATGGAGGGAGAGAGTACATCTCCACATAATTCAAGTTCTGCAAGGCTAGTCGAATACATCAACAATATACAATCAGCTACTCACCTCAGTCCAATGGTGTAACTGAACGGAAGAATATATTTGCAGAATCGATCCATCAACAAAGCCCTTAATGGCAAGACACTTATGAGGTGTGGAAAAGATCAAAACCATCACTCAAAAATATTCGAGTATTTGGATGCATTTGATGAGAGATCGAGACAACGCTCTAATACGAATGATGAGAATTGTGAGAAGAAAAATTTCACAAAGACATTCGTGACTCTCTTTTGAGATTCGGATGGAGTTCAGATGCGTTTGTTGTGCACTGCCAACTGAAACACTCCTACAATCCTCCAGAGGGTAATCAGATACTATTGATCTACGTTCATAAAATTAATATAGCATTCGACTTCATTTCAACCAAGGTGCAAAATTCAACAAGAAAACTCAGACATATTAAAAGAAACAGCATAAGCATTTGACATTCAAGATCAGACACAACCAAAAAATAATCTATATTGATTTTCTCTGATTTCTTCAGGGCACTGCATGCGAATTCACATAGTGCATTGGCGTGAGAGAAGCACGGTTCTCTTACGATTATTAGTATCGCTTTACTAGTGGACAATCGGATCTTCTGATCCTAGACAAAATTGTCTTCTCGCATGCAAGCGGAGCTTCTGGCAGTTTTTCGTCTTGATTGCTTACTAGCATCAGACTACCACTGTGTATCCTATTGATATATGTCAAGTATTATTCAGTAAGTACAGTCTCTCTATGCAAATCTAATATTAGAGTGATTAACCATCCACAACTAACCAGAGAATTACAAGAGTGGCAGTTTAGCCACGACCTAGGGAGTATCTGCTGATGTCATGCCATCAGGTTAGATCTCTGTACTTCTGGTACTTGCGTGATCTCTGGTGGTACTCCTTGGAGCGCGAGGACAGAACAGGTTTCATTTCCACTGTTTTTTCATTTACCTCGTTTGCCTTTCTCCCGTATAGGACCGCAAGGGGATCTCGTTCGTGGATCGTTCGTGTTCACGAAACTCTTCGTGTTTCGCGTCTTCAGATGTTTGAGTTCGCGAAGATGTTGGTCTTTGTCTTCGTTGACTTTCGTGTTCACAAAACTCTTCGTGTTTCATGTCTTCAGATGTTCAAGTTCGCGAACATGTTCGTCAGTTGAGGGGCTGCAAGCTAGCAAGGCTTTGTATTCAGAAACACTTTGTTTCTTCAGCTCCCTCTCAAAGCATGGTAGCCTTATGATCCCAAGACTGCTCCTTTTCGTCATGGCAGTTTAGCCACGACCTAGGGAGTATCTGCTGACGTCATGCCATTAGGTCAGATCTCTGTACTTCTGGTACTGATCTCTGGTGGTACTCCTTGGAGCGCGAGGACAGAACGGATTTCGTTTCCACCGTTGGTTTCGTTTACCTCGTTCGCCTTTCTCCCGTATAGGACCGCAAGGGAACCTCGTTCGTGGATCGTTCGTGTTCGCGAAACTCTTCGTGTTTCGCGTCTTTAGATGTTCGAGTTCGCGAACATGTTGGTCTTTGTCTTCGTTGACTTTCGTGTTCGCGAAACTCTTCGCGTTTTGTGTCTTCAGATGTTCGAGTTCACGAACATGTTCATCAGTCGAGGGGCCACAAGCTAGCAAGGCTTTGTATTCAGAAACACTTTGTTTCTTCAACATCACTTTCGTTCAGATCCCTGAAGATCTAAGAATAAAGCTGGATGATAAGAGCAGGAAGACGATCTTCATCGACTATTCCCAGATCACAAGGCATACAAGCTCTACAATTTGGATACCGAGAAGGCATTCACCAGTAGAGATGTCATTTTTGTGGAAGACCCGTTCATCGACCACAAAGGAAAAGCTGCTGATAAATCCGACCCAAGGATCGAGCAACCAGACAATTCCGATCCAGGGATTCAACTGCAGAATATTGACACTGACTCAAACAATAAGTCAGAACCTCAACAAGTCAACCCACATCAGAGGACCGAAGCTCAACCCAGAAGGTCAAACAGGTCCAGACAGCCTCCATTCAAATTTATGGATGATTTGGCCTGCTACTTTGTGCAGGAACCAACCACTGTTTCTGAGGCTATGTATACTGCTGATGCTGACCAGTGGAAAGCAGCAATGGACACCGAATTCAATTCTCTGATGGAAAATCAAACATGGACAGTCACTGAGCTGCCAAAGGACCGAAATCCAATTTCATGCAAATGGATATTCAAGGTGAAGTACGACGTTGAAGGAAGGCTAAATCATTACAAGGCTAGGCTAGTCGCCAAAGGCTTTTTTCAGATTCCAGATCTGGATTATTCAGAAACCTTCAGCCCAGTTGTCAAACATGCTTCTTTCTCTGGCAGATCTCTCCATCATATCACCTGGTTATTGTCATGCCCATGACTGGTCTCGGGTAGCGTGTCCACGTGAGGGACCGGTAAACCAACAACCCGTAAGTTAATTGTGACTATAAGGGAATTGGGGCCCTTATGTGTATATGGTCATAATTAATGGTTGTAGGCCTAAACACATGGTGATGGAGTTGGTATGGGTCTATCACTGAGTCATTAGGGAACTGGATGACGTGGCCCAGAGAGGCTGTAGAGGTGTCCAGTGAGGTGGATAGGCAATTTTTTTTACTTTTTTGAGTTGTTTTGTTAGATTGTAATTTCTTGACGATAAGTATTTTTTCAATTCTAATGAACTGTATGTAATTTTGCAGTTAATTATTTGCGTTAATAGTTGTTAAAAGATTTTTGATGCATTGATGGTTAATTCCGGTTTATATTGCTTTGAACCCATTTGTCGATTAGTTGGTATAATTTGTAAATGAAAGCATGTATGGTCTAAAAAATCGGTTTTTTAAGACATTGCTTCGTTCAGTAACTATTACACCCGTAATGAAAAACTAAACGAAATTTTTTAAATTTTCAGTTGGCAAGAGATCTTTTGCCCGATAGCCGTCCTATCTTTAGACATCCATACCAGTTTAGTCAGAAGAAAGATGAGGAAGTGGCTAGGCAGATTGAGGAGTATCTCAGGATGGGACACATAAGACCTAGTAAATCTCCATGGGGAGCACCTGTCCTTCTTAAGAGTAAGAAAGATGGGAGTTTCCGGCTATGAGTAGATTACAAGGGTTTGAACAAACTAACAGTTAAATATAAATATTCGTTGCCCAGGATGGACGATCTCATAGATCGACTGAATGGAGCTAAATACTTCACAAAAATTGATCTACGTACGATACCATCAGATTAGGATACATCCGGAAGATGTATCTAAGACCGGTTTTAGGACCAGGTTTGGCCACTACGAGTTTCTTGTATTGTCCTTTGGTTTGACAAATGCTCCGGCTATTTTCCAGCAAATGATGAACGATTTGTTTCGTCCATATTTGGGGAGGTTCGTAGTAGTGTTTCTGGACGATATTCTAATCTATAGCAGAACACTCAAAGAGCATGCTAAGCATCTCCGTACTGTCTTACATATATTAAGACAAGAGAAGCTTTATGCGAAAGAATCAAAGTGCGAATTCTTTAAGAAGGAACTTCTTTACCTAGGTCATAAGACTACCTCCTTTGGAATCAAGATTGACGAGGAAAAGGTGAAGACGGTAGTGGAATGGCCAGTTCCTAAAACGGTGCGTGAACTGAAGTCATTCTTAGGATTCACTGTGTTTTTCCGTAGACTTGCAGAGGAGTACTCGAAGATTGCTGCACCTCTCAACAATATGTTGAAAGGCGTGAAAAGCCGCAAAGGTAGGCCAAGTCCTCCTATTAGGTGGAATGAGAAATTAGATGAGAGTTTTCGCAAACTCAAGCTTCTAATTGTCTCAACTCCAGTTTTGAGGATAGCGGATCCAAATTTGTCGTTCGTCATTAACACTAACGCAAGTGATACGACTATTGGAGTTGTTCTCTTATAGGAGGGTCAACTCGTTGCCTTTGAAAGTAAGAAACTAACTGATGCACAGGTCAGGTACACCACTCAAGAAAAAGAGCTTTTTGTTGTGATCCATGCTTTGAAATCATGGGGGCATTACATGTATGGTAATAAATTCGTGGCTAATATGGATCATCAACCTTTAAAGTATTTTTGTAATCAGAATGATTTGTGTGGTCGTAAGGCCAGATGGCCAAAACTCATGCAAGAATTTGACTTTGAAGTGCAGTATATCAGGGGCTCATCTAATCAGGTGGCTGATGCACTTAGTCGAATTGGTGAAGTGAACAAACTTTCCTTCACTGAGATCAGTACAGACTTTTATCTCTCCCTGAGAGGTCTTTATGAGAAAGACCCACATTTTGGACCAATCTAGAATAGGGTTCTAGCAGTTTCATCAAGCGGGACTGATGGTCATGGTGATCAGTTTGGGGGGAAGGATATAAAGGATACTGATGACTTCTCTATACGTAATGGACTTTTGTTCAGGAAAGGGAAGGTTTGTGCGCCTGATGTGGATGTTGTTAAGAATAAAATTCTTTATGAATGTCATGACTCACCATCCGCAAGACATCCCGGCATACATCGTACATTGGATTTGATACGAAGGGATATTTATTGGCCAAAACTTAAGCCCTCTGTAGAATCTTATGTGGTCAAGTGTGACCAATGCCAGTTGAGTAAAGCTGAACGCCATAAGGTGGGCGGTTTGTTGCATCCACTGGATACCTCTGATAAGAGATGGGATAGTATTTCCATGGATTTCGTGGTTGGGTTACTGCCGACCAATAAACAACATGATGCAATTTGGGTTGTGGTCGACCGTCTTACCAAATTGGCTACGTTTATTCCGGTAAAGACCACCGCGAAGGCTTCTGATTTAGCTCAGATATTTGTAGAGCATCTGTTTAGGCTTTACAAATTACCAAGTGATATTGCGAGCGATCATGAACCAAAGTTCACCGGTCACTTTTGGTCAGCCGTATTCGCTAAACTAGAGACGACACTGAGCTTGGGTTCTTCTGATCATCTTGAGATGGATGGACAGATGGAAAGAACAAATCAGACGATAGAACAAATGCTTTGGGCATATGTTTCCAAACGGCAATCTGATTGGGAAAAGTACCTTTCATGGATCGAGTTTGCCTATAATAGTAGTAAGCATTCAGCTACCGGTTATAGCCCATTTATGCTTATGTACGGTTTTGAGCCTAGATCACCCATTGCGGTTGAGAGTCGGACGATCAAGTTTCAGAAAGTAGCGGATTTCCTACACGATATGCAGGAAATGCTACGGATTGCATGTGAAAATGTCCAGAGTGCCCAGGATAGGGATAGACATTATGCAAATCTGAAAAGATCTCCGAGAGACTTCCAAGTGAAGATTGGATATATTTAAGAATCCCGAAGGATTCATCAGTCAGCTCAGTCTCCTTATTGTAGGTAAAAGCATGTTGCCAAGGGACTAAATCATCATCCACAAGGTTCTCAATAGCTTCCGTTGACATCCATGTGACGTTGATCATGTTCATCCCGAAAGTGATTGGTGTGTCCAATGTATAGCACTTGGGTGAAGATGTGCTGGGTTTTGGATCTGAATCATGTTGACAAGCATGCCCAGACATAGAGTTAACATTTGCTAATGCATCCGTCCATCTCATGATATCCGTTTCAAAATTGTAATGACCTCCCCTGGATTGCCTTGGACAATCAATTGTATGATCAACAGTGGACAATCCGTCATCAGCCTTTGGTGTAATCGGTTTCACCGCCCATGTGGTTGGATCAACCTTTACAGCCTACTCCATGTTTTTGAAGGTGAGTTTTCCGGTTTCCCAATTGTGAATCACTTGTGTAGTCCTCAACCATGGTCTTCCAAGTAAAAAGCGGTAGGCAGAAGGGGACTCTGGTATGTCCATCACCACAAAAGTGATCACAAACTACATTCTTGCTGGTTTGGATGTTCAAGATGCAAATGATGATGTCTTCATCTATGCTTGCTAATGATGGAGATCTAGATCCTTGGTGGATTGATAGTTTAGCAAGTTCACACATGACTTTTCACAAAGAGTATTTCACTTCTTTGTTGGCATATGGAGATGACAAGAGGGTGATCTACACGGCCAATGATGGTGAGTGTGCACATCAAAGGGCTTGGAACAATTCCTATTTCTCTCTCCACAAATAGGAATGTTCATTTGGAGGATGTCTTGTTTATTCCATCTATTACCAAGAATTTATTTAGTGTGAGTCAAACGCTAAGTAAAGGCCTCAAGGTTGAGTTTGATGGAGATGCTTGTATGATCAAAAGGAAGGATGTCTTGGTTGGAAAAGGCAAGGAAAGTTGTTCAAACTAGATGCTTGTGTTATTGCTAACCAAGTTGGATGTGTTGTAAGGGAGCAAATACCTATTCAAGAGGTTTGGCATAAAAGGATGGAACACCTCAACTTCAAGTCATTGGAGGTAATGGCTAGGAAGAAGGTTGTGATAGGTCTTCCAAGTTCCTTAAGTGGCATCAAACATGTTTGTGAGTCTTGTGCTTTGTCTAAGTCACATAAACTACCTTATACTAGATCTATATCTAGATCTACAAAGCCTTTTCAACTTGTACATTTGGATATTCATGGATTTACTACGATTAACAATAGTGGAGCTAAGATGTATGTAACTTTCATTGATGATTTTAGTAGATTTTGTTGGATCTATCTACTAAAGAGCAAAGATGAAGTGTATGATGTCTTTGTGAAGTTCAAGAATGCAAAGGAGAACCAATTTTCCACAAGTATCAAGTGCTTAAGGAGTGACAATGGTGGTGAGTACATATCTACCAAGTTCAAGGCCTTTTGTCATGAGCATGGGATCAAGAGGGAGTATACAACATCAAGGACCCCACAACAAAATGGAATGGCTGAAAGGAAGAATAGGACTTTATGTCAAAGCCATGAGGCTAAGTGCTAATCTTGACAAACCATTTTGGGATCAAGCTTTGTTGTGTGCCAATTTCTTGAGCAATAGGTGGCCGAGTGCTATTTTGGATGGAAGGACACCTTTTGAGATGCTATTCATGAGGAGGCCGAGTGTCAACTTTCTAAGAACTTTTGGATGCACATGCTATGTCAAAATTACTCTTGACGATAGGAACAAGGAGGATCCATCTTCAAGAAGAGGTATTTTTGTTGGATAGTGAGGTGAGTAAATCCTACAAGGTTTACATTCCTTCTACTAACAAAGTGATTGTTGGTAGAGATGTCATCTTTGGTGAGGGGAACATTCCCAAACTGTCTTCAAGAATGATTGATAAAGGTGTGGATGGATCTAACATTCTTGATGTTGATGTAAAGGATCCTACTTTGGATGGTGATGATGATGGACCTTCATCAAGTCAAAAGCCAAGGAGAACATCAAGGGAAAGACAAGTACATTCAAGGATCACATATGATGAAACGGGTAAGCAAGTAGTCTCTAGAAATTATGTTACTTTCCTAACATCTTTTGATGAACCTACAAGTTTAGATAAAGCAAGGAAAGAAGAGGAGTGGATCCAAGCAATGGATCTTGAGTATCAAGCTCTTATGGAGAATGGAACATCTTCTGGAGGATCTTCTTGTGTAGATGGTGATATGAAAGTGGATGGATGTTATCTTGCTGTAAAGTCAAGTAATGGATCTGGAAAACAAAGTTTGTTCAATGAATTTGATGGTCAAGTTGATGATCAAGAGGTTGATCTCAAAGGGCAACAAGGCAAAAATGAAGTTGGCAGTTTGGAGCTAGTCAAGAGCATCAAAGGAGAGGTAATTGGCAAAGATGTTATGGATCTGTTTTTGCAAACTATTGAAGACTCAAGTAAGGTCAAAGGAGTAGCAAGGAAGTTTCGTTCAAGTATACTTTACTTGTTCTATCTCATGTTTGAGCATTTTCATGTGGATGTGTGTAAATTGTCAAGATATGGTAAAACTAGCTACATTGGTGAGCATCATTTCGATGTTGGATATGTACTAGCATTCTTGGCTGTTTTTGCTAATGGATATGAAGCTATTGGAGGTTCATTATATCACTCATCCATGGCTAAGTTCTCAAGTGTTGAGCTACTTTGTGCCAATGGTTGGAGATTGTCAATTTTTGGTGAATTCATGGTCATTTTCTTGTGTCAAGTAGATCTTGAAGATGGACTAGTAAAACTTTCTTGGTTTGGAGTCATGTGATGTTGCCTTAGTATCATGGATAAACTCACTTACTCATGAATTTCCATGGCTTGATGGTTTCTTGTGGCAAGATGGAGATGGAGGCTCATTCATGGAGTTTCTTGTTGGATACATGGCAACAAAGGACAAAGAAGGAGGAGACATGCAAGCAAATGTTGATCACTCACATTTATTGTTTGTTTGCTGTATTTTTTCAGAGACTTCAGAGTTGGAAGCATGGTGGAATCATTGCATTTACATTCTATTTGATTTTTCATGTACTAGTTACTTCTTGACATGTAAAATTGATGTAAGAAATAGTGAAGCATCACAAGTGGACACTATTCTCTATATCAATTATGATTGTTTCTATTTTGAGCATTACATGGTCATTGAAAGGAGATCTATTCTTAGGAAGAAGATCATTCTTATGATGGATCAAAGTTATATGGTCAAAACTATGCTAGGAGCAAGCATATAGAGGTGCAATATCATTTTGTGAGGGAGCAAGTCATTGCAAAGGAAGTGGAGCTTCAACATGTGTCCTCAAGGGAATGTGTAGCTAATATCTTCACCAAAGCATTGGGAAAGGACTTTTCATGAAGCATAGGACATCACTTGGAGTGTTATCAAAGTATATGCTAAAACTAGTTGAAGAGGGAGTGTGAAAGATTCAACTAGTTTGATCATATTTGCTATATTTCCATATTTGGAAAATTGAGGCCAACTTTGTTTTTAGACTTAGAGATTGACTTTTCAAAATTCATTAGTCTAAATTTCATTTGAATAAACACTTTTTGAAAGTGTGGGAAAGTTAGAAGGCGAGTTTGAGTAGATTCAAATTTAAATGTTGGGTACTTTGAATCTAGACCCAAAAATAGTAGGGTTAGCATTTTGGAGGGAAAACCAAGTGGCCAAATAGGTTTTGGACCTATTATAAAAGGAGAAAACTCATGGAGAGATGCATATTCTCTTATATCCCATTTCATGTTTATACATGGTTCTCTTGGGTTCTACTATCCATTGGTGCATTATACTTGTGATTGCATGCAATTATGTGTAGAATGATCTATATTTGCTATTTTTGGATCCACACGTGTGAAATACAATAGCTTGCTAGTTTTGTATGGATAGCAACAATACTTTATCATTTGATTCAAGTTTGATCAAGTTCTATTAGATTTCGCATCTCATTTTGTGTGTAGATGCTGATTTTTCTACATTGGTGGAATCGGTAGAGTATCTTCTTTTGTAACCAAAGATTGGGGACATGGATTGGATCATAAATGATTTGAAATCCTTCACATGTTTATGGTGCAAAACCTTTGCTAAAGACATCATACAAAGAGATAGTGACAAAGAAGGAGATAGAGATGGAGACAGAGATGGAGACAAACAAGTAGAATCATCAAACTAAGGATTGAGGTTGGTTTTTCTACTTGTTTTCTTTATGTTTGATTATAATTTTTTGATTTGCTTCTTCTATTTCTTCATGACCAATTTCTTCTGGCTACCTTTGTGTTTGTGAGCTTGATCGATCTTTTGTTTTTAGTTTTCAACTTGAAAAAAAAATTGGGCTGGGACATTAAAAATTGTTTGACAAAAAAATTCAACGTTTTCTATTGCCAAAAAATTTGGGTTGGCGTGTTGCACCAATCCAAAGAAAAAATTCGCACAATGCCAAATCGTAATCTTTGCTAACAATCGGCTGGCAGCCGAGGTGATGATGAATCACTTTGTAAATTTTTTGGTCTAGCGCGCAAAAAATGATTGGGCTAGCATAGTGCACCAGTCCAAAAAGGTTTTGCAACATGCCAAATCATGACCTTTGTTGATCAATCATACAACACATACAATCTCATGAATACAATACATGCAACACATGTGCATGATAAAAATAATGCAACATGCCAAATCGTGACCTCTACGTGAAAAAATGTAAAAGTTATCTATCTTGAATTTTGGGGGTGCTAGGCCACATCCATTCCATGTACATTTGTAAATATGTGATTTTGCCAAAATATGATTTTGGATAGTTGGAGTTAGTGTAGGTTGCAAGGTTTAACATCATTTAGGAGTACGTCACCTACATTTGACAATTTAAAGCAAGAGGGGGTGTTATAAGATTAGATACTACCCATGTGTGTGTGTGAGAGCGAGAGAGAGAGAGAAGCCGGCAACCAGCTATCCCACAACAGAAATAATTATTAAGCAATGATTAGAAATACACCTGCAAATCTATTACAAACAGTCATAGTCTGTTCATCTCTAGTGGACCCACTTTAGAATTTTAAACAATAAACCTTTTTGTGTGCATTTATACTCAAAAAAGATAGTGTCATTGACAATCCATGTTGTACCACCAAACCATGCTTTTAGCCATTATTAAAAAAAGAAATCAGTTTTAATGTACATTATGTAGATTTCAAATTTGTGTGTTTTGATTGGTCCATGTGTAAACAAAATTTGAGAAAAAAATATTAAAAGAATCTTTACAAGGGGTCTTTTTTGGATTTAGAACTCCTCTAATGCAAGTGCTCCAAGAAGCACAAAGATTTTGGCCATTTTAGCCACTAGATCTCAAATGAAATGGTAGGTACAACCTATATGACTCATCTAAATGATAAATGCATTTATTTCACACGTGGGAACAGGCTCCACACATGTCTAATGATGATATGTACTACTCATAATGGTATTTACAAGATTTGATCAAGTTAGCTTTTGCCAATTTTAATACTCCTCCTCAAAACTAACTTGATAGAAATATGATGATATTGAGATTGACTCCATGGGCTCAATTGGTCTTCAAATATGGATCCTTGCTAGTCCAAAGGTGTGAAGATCAACCAATGAGCTTGATGTCGATCCAAAATCACCGTATCCATGATAATGCCTCTTTGATGTTGACTTTTTTGATGAACTTGAGAGCTTTGCACCATCCTAGCACCTCTTTCATTGATTTGTTCCATCCTTAAAGCATATGGTTGATCCAAAAGCTCCTCCTCCTTGAAAATAGCTGCAACTCCATGAGAAAATAAAGAGTCCTTCTTGACTCATGAGGATCACAAAGATCCAACATCATGTTACCAAGATCTCGAGGATTAGGCTCATCAACATTGGCAAGACTATGCATGCTATAATAACAAAGAGTCTGTATCATATCTTCATGCTTGGTTTCCATGCTAATCTCAGATCTAATGAGGCTAGATACTTCATTATGGAGATAAGTTTCCTTAGAGGATGATTCACTTTCTCTCATAAAGAGTTTACAATTTGCCTCAATACATGAAAAAAGACAATTTTTCACACTATGAGTGGACAAATCACTCTTGCTCTTGCAAGACTCAAGAGCATACATTTGAAGAAATAACCATTTGCTTTATAATTGATCTAAAATCAATTTCAAATCATTAAGAACATCAACTATGTTCTCAATAGAGACATCATACTCAAGTAGTATGGCTTTACTCCAACTTTGAGATGCAAAATTCTCACTAAAGCAAATTGATTCACCAAATGACATAAGAGAAACAAGCATGAGATGTATACTACTTGAAATGTGCTCCTCTTTCCCTTGAAATGTGAGCCATATGAGCTCAACCATGTCTCTTGATATTCTTCTTGGAATCATAACTTGAGAAGGACTCTCCTCCTCAATCTTGGCACACTTGAACCTTGAGATGACTCCTCAAGATCAACTTCTTGGTGCTCCTCCTTGATGGAAATCCAAGACCTCCATGTCTCAAGATGATCACAACAAACATGATCATATAATGTGCACTTCATATGATCATCAACATTACTTATGCTAGAAACATAAGTCCAAAAATCACCACAACTTGGCTTGATTTTTCTAATATTGAAATAAGAAGTATTTCCATCTCAATAAGGCTAACTACTTGCTTATGGATATAAGTGTCCACTTTGGATGCTTCACTTTTTCTCATAAGAAGTTTACAACTTGCCTTTAAAATTGAAAATTTACAATCTTCAACATTATGAATGAACACATCATTCATGATCTTATTGAAACCAACAAAAAATACATTATGAAGACATTTCCATTTACTTGACTTCATATTCAATGTAAGTTTACAAGGAAAACATGCTTTGCTATTTATTAAGGCATCACAGTCAACTAGTATTGCCTTAATCCACCTTTGAGATACAAAAATCTCTTCAAAGCAAAATAGTTCTTCATAAGATTTCAGGAGAGCATAAATGAAAGTATTTTCATTTTGTGATTGCTCCTCCTTAATCTTTCTTGGTTTCTCTTGGATCATAACAAAATTTGGACTTTTCTAAAGTTCTAAGCAAAATGCTTTCCAAGGCATGAAATAAATCCAAGTGAAATTTATCTTTGCATCTTGAACCAAACAAATGCACTTCCAAATAAAAAACTTCTAAAGGTTTGAAATGTGTGATGATGGACTTTTGAAAGCAAATCTTGTAAGTCCTTGTGAGACTCCAAGCCTCATACATCTTTCCACAATTTTCCTTTGCACTTTGAAATTGAAGCTCCATCCTTCACCTCGGCCCCCTTGCTTTGGTTCTCCTTGGATGGATTGGTCTTCATTTTGTAGCATCTTGAGACAAAATGATCTCTCTTGCCAGAAAGGTTGCATTTAGGATCCTTACTTGCCTCCAATAGGTTGCCACCTATTGATGCCATGATGAGTAAGTAAAACCTAGTGATATGACTTTTCAAAATGTAATTTGTGACTCTCAAGAAACTAGATTTGAACACATTCAACAATCTAGAAGGATCTACACAAGATCTAGACCACAAATTTTGAATCATATCTCTTTCAACCTAGTCAATTGGAAACTAATCTTTGTTTTGATCACTAAGACAAAAGAACTCTATCAAATCACAAAAATCAGATCCAAACACCCCTATTGGACTCAACAAATACCAATGAATCTTCCTCTTGAGAGTTGGAATGGATTTGAAAAGATTTGACACCTAGATTTTCCTTTTCTCTTGACTAGTTCTCTCAACTTTTGAGATTCTTGAACAAAGTATGGGTTTTGTTTCAAATACTTGAAAATCAAACTTAGTCACTCCTTTTGGATTTTTGACCCAAATAATCTCACTCTTGAGATTTGGATTGAATTTGATTTGATTTGACAACAAATTAAACCACTAATTTTCACAAAAAAGGATCTACACTAGATCACAAAAACTTGACATTCATACTTGATTCAAACACACAAAGATCAGATCCAATCACCCCTTTTGGAATCCTCTTGACCCAAATAATCTCACTCTTGAGATTTTGAATGGACATGAAATGGTTTGATAACAATCTATGTCAATAATTTTTCACCAAGCTTAAAATTTAGACATCTAGAGATTCACAATGCTCCCAACCATGCATGAACACTCAAATATGGACTCTTCCATGTTCTAGACTCCGAATGGGATCACCACTTGACCCTCACACTCTCACAAAGAAAGTTGAATAGAACTTATTTGAGTTTCATACATATAATGTCAAAATTTTGCTCAGGAAATTGAATTCATTCACCCCCATTGGACTCCACCAAGTACCAATGACTCTACCTCTTTAGAGTTGGAATGAAATTCAAATTTCCAGAAATGTGATACTTCTCTCTCACTAAGATATGTGCTTACAAAGAGCTAATGCCACTTAGCAAGATTTGATCACAATGAAAAAGACAAATTTTCCACCAAAGTCAAGAATTGAGTTACTAGTTCTTGCCCTCTACAAAGGAAAGATCTCTTGGAAATTTTGGATCAACCACAACACATATGCCCCACTCACCTTTATGACTTTAATTCAAGCCAAAAAACACACTCACACACTTGAGTAGGGGTGAACAATGTGATTTGGATCTCAAATTTTTCTCCTAGTACTTGCCAACAATTCTTATCACATAGGTAGATTTTGCCTTTATGAGTGTTTGTGCTTTAGAAATTCACTAAGATTTCACTTGGAGGACTGATCCAAGAGTGTCTTCTAGCATTTAGATGCTTCTAGACTCAGCCCTTTCACTCTTGAACAAATCTAGAATGAGGCTATAATGGACTTCAATCACTCCCCTTGCAAATCACTCCTTAATCTTTGGTTTATAGCACTCTTTCTCTCTCAACTTAAATGTACACTCAAAAAATCAGAGAATCAAGTTCAATGTACTGTAAACAAGCTTTAATCCATCTATATGATTGATCTAAACCAAGAACAAATCAATAGAATAGAAACAATGCAAGTGAAAGCTTGAAAAATGCACTAAATTGACTCAAAATTGGGTGTATGAAGCTCAAAATGCACCAAACTAAATTTTACTATAAAAAATAGGTCCTCTACGGCCCCACACATTTGGAAAGTACACCTGCAGCCCACAACAAGATTTGGTACAAATATGATGGTTCTAGCTATCCATTCAACCCCACTGCCTCAATATTAGCTTGTTTCCAAAAACCTGCCAATTTGGTTATAGTTTAGATAAATGCCTTAAATGCACTTGTACTTGGCTCTGATACCATGTCAAAGTATAGCAAAAAGGACCAAGAATGGATCCAAATCAGATCCACAAGTGTGATTGGGTGTTAGATTAGATTGATCTACCAATCTACACAAGATTAGATAGCACTAGATCAAATATACATCAACAAATCTAACAAGAACAATCAAATATGATCAAAACTTGTACTTGCTGGTTTCACACGTGTGAATACCTGTCAGTATGGACTACCAGCAAATTATGAAGTACAATAAGCTTATAAACCATTAGAAGCATAAAATCACAAGACAAATGGAGAGATTACTCAAGAAATGCACCAAAACCAAGATTTAGCTTTCTTGTCAATTATGGCCAAATGAGCCACCATATATGCACAAGAGCTGATGCTTACTTAGCTGATTTGGCACGTGTGAGAGTGCCTACTCATCAAAGGATCCACCAATAATCATCAATATGGCACATGGACCAAGTTTCCTAACTTATAGCCACCTCCCTTGATTTTAGGCAATTTTTCTAATTTATAGGGACTTGCACAAATATCTACTACAAGTTGGATCTCACCTACTACTGATGTTTTCACACATGTGAGAAGTCCTTGGCACGTGTGAGATCACTCCTATCCATGTGTAATAGCTTTTTCTACCAATAAAATGATGCCAAGTGGCATATAGTTAGAAAACTAGATTTTGGCCATTTTAGCCACTAGATCTCAAATGAAATGGTATGTATAGCCTATATGACTCATCTAAATGATAAATGCATTTATTCCACACGTGGGAACAGGCTCCACACATGTCTAATGATTATATGTACTACTCATAATGGTATTTAGAAAATTTGATCAAGTTAGCTTTTGCCAATTTTAACATAAACAAGCCCCAAAGCCTTGGTATGCAAGGATAAAGTCTTATCTTCTCTCACTTGGATTCAATCTAAGTGAATATGATCCTTCTTTGTACATATTGAGATTTGCATATAGCAATTTAGTCATTCTCATCATCTATGTAGATGATATTATCTTGAATGGAAGTTGCATGAAGTGTGTTGATGAAACAAAAAGTGCACTACGGAGTGAATTTAAGATGCAAGACCTAGGTGAACTCCACTACATCTTAGGCCTAGAGATAGATCTATGGCAAGATCAAGCAATTATTAGTCAATCTAGATATGCTCTTTCTATGGTTAAAAAGTTTCATATGGAAAATTGCAAGAGTATAGATACTCCTATGGAGCATGTTGTAAAAGATCCTAGTAAAGGGGATGAAAGTTCCTTCAAGGACATCACCCTTTATAGGAGTCTCATTGTCTCCCTTATTTGGTTGATCATAACTAGGCTAGATTTGAGCTTTAGTGTGCATAGATTGAGTCACTCTATGCAATATCCAAAAGTTTGTCATTGGAAATCGGCCAAAAGGATCTTGAGATATGTTTCCTCCACAATAAATTCTGGTTTGATCTATAAAGGAGAGGATCTAACAATGGTTGCTTTTTCATATGCGGACTTTGCAAGTGATAAAGTGGATAGAAAGTCCACAAGTGCTTACACAATCTTTATTGGAGGCAATCTTGTATGTTGGATATTGAAGAAAAAAGATACAATTTTATTATGATCTTGTGAAACCGAGTACAAGGCCCTCACAACAACCACTAAGGAGGTATTTTAAATCAAGAGACTACTTATGGAGCTAAGGTGCATCAAGGATGAAGATCTACCTATTGTCAAATGTAATAATATCTTGGCTCAAGCTCTTGCAAACAATCCAATTTTTCATGCAAGAAGCAAGCACATCGAGATAGCACACCACTTTGTAAGGGAGAAAGTCATTGGGAGAGAGATCACCTTGGAGCATATTGGATCATCATCATGTATTGCAGATCTTCTCACAAAACCATTGCTCAAGAATGCTTTTGTCAAGTCTAGATCTAATCTTGGCTTTATTTCAAGATCTATGTTAAAATAGATAGCTTTTAAGGAGTGTGAAAAAATGTAAAAGTTATCTATCTTGAGTTTTGGGGGTGGTAGGCCACATCCATTCCATGTACATTTGTAAATATGTGATTTCACCAAAGTTTAATTTAGAATAGTTGGAGTTAGTGTAGGTTGCTTACACTTGTCATGATGGTAGAGAGAGGATGTTGCACCTCGTAATGTCATTTGACCATGTGGACCAATAAAATCAAGAGGTGTACCAAAATGTTTAGTTTTTGTTAGAGGTGATCTAAGAGTGGTCCAATCTTTTTAAGAGGTGATTTTAGAGAGGCCCAATCATTGAGCTACATTGCCATCTATCTTGGATCTCGAGCCACTCTATGAGAGAGTGACTGCTTGAATCAACACTTGGATTTTTTATGAGAGTTTGGAAGATAGTCCCAACACAGAGAATTTTTTCTAGATTCGTTATATTATGTGAATGATGGTTGATGAATGTTAGATGCATGTTTGTGTGCTCTTGCCTTGAGATTGTCAAGATAGATTGTTTGCATCAATCAAGAGTTAAATCCATGTGCAATCACACCCACCTTAGAAGATCAATCACATTGATTTGTGAGTCCTCACACGTCTGAAAAGTATACACTCTATAGAGGTGATGATGAATCACTTTGTTGACTGAAAAACATTTGCAACTGAAATGTGAAGAATTGCCAAAAATTGGCAAATCTAGCTTGATCACAAACCATGTAGTCTAATCTAAATTTTGTACATAAGTGGATTCCACACATGTAAGGCCAAAGTGCCATGTGGCATTCTACTCCTAATGTAGGTTAGGTCGAGTCAAGAGATTTGGTCATGTCTATTTGGTGGTCATCCCTACATTATAGGACCCACACCTTTTGACCAATTAGCTATCTACCAAGCATGACTCTAGGAAATAGACTAGGGTTTCATTTTAAGGCACTTGTTTGGATTTTTAGATTCAGACTATGCTGGAGATAGAATGTATAGGAAATCCATAAGTTCTTATTGTATTTTCATAGGTGATGGAGCTATATCATAGATGTCAAAGAAACAAGCCACTATCTCATTGTCATCTAGTGAGGCCGAGTACACAACACTTACACATTGCACAAAGGAGATGATATGGACAAGAGGATGATCAAGGATATTCACTTGATAGACTTTCCAGAGAGACCAATAATCTTTTGTGAAAGTTGGCAAAAAAGTTGGCCCAAAAGTTGGCAACCAATCCTATCTTTCATGCTAGGAGCAAGCATATTGAGGTGGCATATCACTTTGTGAGGGAGCAAAGTCATTACAAAGAAGGTGGAGCTTCAACATGTTTCTTCATGGGAATGTGTAGCTGATATCTTCAACAAATCATTGGGAAAGGACTTATTTATGAAGCATAGGACATCACTTGGAGTGTTATCAAAGTCCATGCTAAAACTAGTTGAAGAGGGAGTGTGAGAGATTTCAACTAGTTTAGTCATATTTGCTACATTTGTTTATATGGCATTTGAGACCGATTTCATATTAGACTTAGAGTTTGACTTTTCAAAATTATATTAGTCTAAAAGCATTTGAATAAACACTTTTGGAAATTGGGAAATCATATTACACAAGTTTTAATAGATTCAAATTTGAGTAGTAAAGACATTGAATCTAGTCACAATAATAGTAGGGTTTTCTATTATGGAGGGAAACAAAAGTTTGAATTTAGGTTTAGACCTATTATAAAAGGATGTAACTCGTGGAAAGAGATACAATCCTCTCTCTCTTATCTCATTCATGCTTATACATGGTTCTCTTGGGTTCTACTATTCATTGGTGCACTATACTTGTGATATCTTGCAATTTTGTGTGTAGAATGTTCATTTATTACTATTTTCAGATCCACACGTGTGAAATTATTAGATCAAGATTTGCTGACTAGTTTTTTGATGCATTGTCATGCAAGTACATAATCACTCTCGGTATCAGAACCTTGATCATTGATCTAACAAATCCATTTTTAGCAAGTTTGGTTGCTAAAAACTAGTCTTGTGAGGGTGAGCTAGAAGCTAGTGTCGCTTTTCTAAGGACAAGTGTCACTTTTTTTTTAAAGACAAAAAATGCGACAGTAGACTAGAAAACATCTGAGGCATTTAAAGACAATGTCGTCTTTTTTCCGAAAGGCGAAAAAGTCGACAATAGGCCTATTTGTTGAGAGAAGTATCAGCATGTACTAGTGCTAAAGAGGCTTGGGAGTCTTTAAAATCAATCTATGAATCTAGCAGCACTTCTAGAGTCCTCATGCTTAGAAATCAGATTTTAAAAAGCATGAGAAGAATTGAGGAGAGGCAAAGGATTATGTGCTTAGAATCAAGTCTCTAAATAGGGAGTTGTCTTCCATTGGCGAGAAGATTCAAGATGGAGAGCCTGTACAAATTGTCCTTAATGGTCTAGGAGATGACTTTGCAAATTTGGTCCAAAGCTTTGCCATCCAAGACACTTTGCCAACTATAGAAAAACTTCATAGTGTATTAGTGGCTGAAGAGTGTAGGATGCTCCACACCAAGGCAAGAATGTGTTCATTGCCTTTGCAGGATGGAGTTGAGAAAGCCAATTTCTCATTCAAGGGCAAAAAGAAGACCAATGAAAAGAAGAAGCATCCAAAGGAGGCCAAAGAAGAGGATGATGCATCAACCTCAAAGGATAAGTCAAAGCAAAATTGCTTCTTTTGTGGAAAGAAAGGGCATTATGCATCCGAATGCTACAAGAGGTTAAGAGCACAAGAGGAGAAGGACAAACAAGTAAAGCTTGCACATGAGGAGGAAGATGATGAAGTAGATGTATTCCTGATGACATCTACATCCTCACCAACAAGCAATAGCAATTCAAGAGACACTTGGTGGATTGATAGTGGGGCTAGCTCCCACATGAATTGTGAAAAGGACTTTTTCTCAACCTTACACTTATTTAATGATGCTAAAAAGTTTGTCTTTACTGCAAATGATGAAGAGTGTAGGATAGATGGTGTTAGTACCATCTCTTTGTATCTAGAGTCCTCAATCATTAGAGAAACTTAGAGCCCGAAGAGGGCCTTTGAAAAAAATACTTTTTTTTTTCTTATTTTTGTTGCTATGTGGACCAATTGAAGCCTTGAAATTGGAGTTCTACGTAACGTAGAATTTTTCAAAATAAATAAAATAAAAACTTTTAAAAAATATTGTTGTTTCATCGGACAACATGTGAAATGCTATTGGTTGATGAGGCCTGCCCTTCTAACTCATCATTGCCCGAAGAGACCCAAAAATATTGAAAATGAATATGACAGATGGTTGAGATGAGAAAATCGATGTACCATTAATATATATGCATTGTCAAATCATGGTTAACAGGGTTAACCAAAGTTAATTTGTGGCGTCAAATAGATTAGTGTTTCAAATTTTTGCCAACACATTTTTTCAGATTCATGGCTTTTTGTCTACGCAAATTTTCAGATTCATAGTTCATTGTTTCAGATTTTTGCATGCAAATTACGAATGGTGCCATCAAGGAAGCCGTGCTCCTCAATTGACTCTGTGCTTCTATTCAATGAGATAAATGATAATGAATTATGGGTGCCAAGAAAATATTCAAAAAAACTCTTGGGTTTTAATGCATCCATCATCAAGAGGAGCACTTCGAAGAAGGAAAAGGTCAAAACTATTATTTTGATCTTATGTAAGGCCAGAATTTTGGATTTCAGAATTTCATCAAGAGGAAACTCTATTTCTGAAATTCTAGTCCAACATGTATATATGCATTCAGAGATAAATGTGCAAGGATTCAACTGTCAAGATCACAAAAAAAACAATTGTGAGTATTGATATTTTTGATACTTTGATTTTTGTCATTCATAAATATCTAATAGTAAACTTCCCAATTTGATCATTTTTCTCTTGCAGATTTATATCCATCCAACATAAATGAATGGGAACCGAGTGGATCTTTAGCAAGTGTGTTAGATATTATTCACACTGATATTGGACAGCTGCAATATCGAGGTAGAACTGCAAAAGATCTAGCTGATAGTGAGATTTTTTTTTATGAATCAATGTACATTCATGATACAAAAGGAAATTTTGGACAAATAGTACCAATTCCATTACCTAGTTTTGAAAGTGGTGAATGGATTGCACCAGATGCTACAGTTTCAGAATCATTTCGTTGCAAGATATATAATGATGTAAAAAATTCATTAAAAATGAGCACGGGATCAAAACAGTTAGATTGAGTTGGTTTATTTCCTTGGATATATTTGTGGATTTCTTTTCAAGTGTCAATGTACACAAAACCCCAACGATGTTTGTATGCAAAAATTTATCAGATAGTTTATTATCTGAACTTATGGATGAAGGCTGGGACAAAAGATCAGATGGAGAAATAGAATGCAGAATTAAAATGTCTTCCATGTGCTTTCGTTATCAAATTGAAAAACAAATGTTGAGCTTATGCTTCCATTATCAAAGATGGAAAAAAATAAAATAAAGGTAAATGGGTGCCACTCGATCAAGACTTGGAAGCCAATGGACATTCAAAACAAAAAAATTATGAAATTATATACAATGATGTTGTCTTGACGTGTGTTGAGGTGGAAGAAGATTGGAGTCTAAACTACATCAGGCGGAAACTATTGCTCCTACAAGATGATGTATTTTCAGACTTCAAATTCATTTTCAATGGTAAACTCGTAAGTAACTGTAAACACTCGATTTTTTATGAATAGTTTCAATCAAAACTTTCTAATACAATCTCTGTGCTAATTGTAATTAAGTTTGTATTAGTTTTATGCAGGTACATAAAAGACATGGGCTCAAGATCAAATGCAGAGATATTGGCAAAACAATTCAACTTATGGAAGAACATTGAGATTCACTATCAGCAAATACATGCCAATCATCATGTCTTTTTATTAATATAGAAAAATGTATTTCAATATTACACTATTGACACAACCTGATTGTAAGAATCTATATTGATATCAATTAAAAAAACCCATAAACAGGTTGTTTACATGTAAAATGATTATGTCTTTTTTTTTTTTATGTATCTCTACTTACAAATAGATCTCTATTTAATCAATTTTTTTATATTTTCTTTATCAGTATCAGGAACTGATAAGAACAACTCCTATAATTTCGCCCTCCTCTGTTTCGAGAAGGGCCTCAATGCCTTCTAAGGCAAGATGAATCTCTGTTATAATATTGCCTTCCTCTGTATTAGGAAGGACTTTTATTTTTTTTTTATCATATAAAATAAGATATGCATCCTGAGCAACATGAAAGGCTGTTAAGACAGGAGCAGCTTCTTTTTTAGGGCCCTTGATCCCAGGTGCAACACTTACACCTACTAAGCATAGGTTCTGATCAACTCTTGCCGAAATCTATATACATCATCAGGAGTATACAGCTCAAGAGTGAACTGTCATCACAAAACATGAGAATCAGCAAATTACAAACAATGATAATAGTAAAATATGAATCAGAATGAAAGGAACTACAAATGAACAGAATATTACCTCTTCAATATCTACATCCACTTGTAAATTATACCACTCAAAAAATAGCTTTGTATTGTACAGGACGAACCATGCACAACTAAAAACGTCCTTTTGCTGTACACACTGCATATATAGAACAAAACATAGTAATATCATGATACAAATTTTATTTATATTATTACGGTACATTTGCATTAAAAAAGAAATACATGCATATTAGAGATAAATTGAATATACCTTGAGAGATCTAATGGTTATCTCTCCAATTGAAGTTGCCGTTGTCGGTATTTCTCGAACGACATCATGAAGTAGAGAATCAAATTCTCTATGTGCATTTGCAGCTGAGTTTAATTTTACACATAGAAAATTTGATACTCCTTCCTTATTTATCTTTACAAAAAGAATGTTTAGGTTCCAATGCCGACTGCAACAACCAAAATACAAATATCGATAAATCCATATTTATGAAAAAATTCCTTACTTATTAAAGCAATGAAGCATGCAACAATCCAGATTAAAGCAACAAAAACAAAAGAGCAATCCTTACCTATTTTCATATGGAATCAAATAAAATTTTGCCACATGATTGCATTCTAAAAAAAAATATTCAGCCTTCTCAAAATTGGCTTCTTTCGTCTTTATCGCTAGTATTTCAAATCTCTTTTTTCTTCTTTTATTTTTATTCTACCTTCTATAACTGAGGACCCTGGTGTGGAGGCATTTTTTGAAATATATCTCAGATTTAAGTCATTGTTCAGTACTCCGTTATTCAAATCTCAGAATAAAGACATGATTCATTATCAAGACCTGGTGGCACTCGACAAGCATATCTATAAAGCTAAGCTTGACAGAATGTTTACCAAGTTACATAATGATTTCAAGTCTGTAGATGAGTGCCCAATTCATAATAAAAAAATGTAGATTTGTTGATTTTCAGTCTACTAATGATTTTTTTTTTAAAATATTTCTGACGATTCGGAGGCTGTTTCTTCCACTTCTGAAGCTGTTTCCTCTAGTGGTACAAAGTCTAAAAAGTCAAAGATTGTAGATTTAGATTTTTTTTTTTTATTGATATGAGCGTTAATTTAGATGATTGTTCTGATTTTGACTCTGCTCAAAATAATGCATCATTTATAGGCCCTAGAACACCCACTACCCTTTCTCTTTCTGATAAATCTTTGATCACTTTGCCTACTTATAATATAGATAATAATTTTTTTTTGACAATATCGGATCTTTTCTACTTCACTGAAGCTGAGACTCATTGCATTTTGAACAAAGAGCTTGATGAATTTTCAAATATAATTGATTTTGATGCTGATAATCTTCTCCCTGGTGTTGACGATGTACATAATGATAAGCTTTATTCAGGGAAAGATCGCTTGAAAATGGCTGGGGAGGAAATGCGCAACAAAGAAGATGATCTACCTTCTGAGGAGGAGTTTCTTAAAATCCAAAGTCAATTTGATTTTCCACAACCAACTGTCTATTCACCAACAATATTGACATCGAAACGTGGACATAATATTGATGGAGAGACAATAATCAAGGAAGACAAAGCCAAATGCGTAAGTTTTTGTATCTTATCACGTACTAGTAGATTCGTTATGTCAGATTATATACTAGAACTTACTTTGTTTTTTATCATTTCAGAAAACAATTTTCCTTGATGATTTTGCAATTCGTCTAGGAGGGCAGAGATCTTCTGTTGGAGAATTTTCAAAGAGATCATGCATTGGGGAACTATCTGAAGTCCTTCAAGAATAATGAGATAAGTGTTTCCCATTCAAAGTTTCATCAACATGGTGAAACTATGATTATGACAATCAAGGCACTGTCTCATTTTCTTGGAGGATAACACAGAAAAGATTTTCCATATGAAATCCTATTCAAATGATTATCCCTATTTATTATGCGAAAGAACTGCTATACCTAAAATGCTGCCAACCACCAGATATCATTTTCTGATTGAACACTGAAATTGAGGCCTTCTGAGTCTTCTGAATTTGAAAGTGCTCCATTCATGATCGTGAGACTGACTCTTTCCATTTTTTGTCCTTTTATAATTTCAGACTCATCTAACTTGAGAACAACTATCAACTTGTTATTGACATTCTCATTTGTAATACCGTAAAAATTTATGATGAATGTTAATAACTAATTAATGGCAATAAATAAATTGTTGGAATTGTTATAAGCTAGACTTTCTCCTTTCGAGCAATACACTTCATTGATATGAGATGGATTACCAACTATTGTCTGCATACCTTGGTTTAACATGTCTTTTTTTTTTTTATGATGAAATGGTCGTGGGATTGGAAACTTTTTAATATTTACCTGTGCAAATGCCTCTTTTATCATCTTAAACATTGTTGCATATGCTTCCCTACTGATGCTAGAAAAGTCACAGGCCCCCTGAAGCAATGTAGTGTCTAATATTTTTTCAACTTCATCCATAATGCTATTAGTAACTGAAGCCTTAATCTTTTTCATTTTGTTATTATTTAACATTGATTTCATAGATTTAGGAGTCAAGATAGAGCCTAGTGAGTTTCCAATTGAAATATAATGTTCATGAAAATGTCAGTAGAAATTAAAACACTCATAGTATTCACAGCAGTATATAATAAGCAAATAAACAGAAAGTTGAAATGAATAAATAACAAAATTAGTGGTTATGAATGAATCAAAAAGTTCAAGCAATATTCAATACCAAATAAGCTATAACTTACGTGAATGTACGTTTGTCTTTTTCTATGACCTCCTCTGAATGATAGATCACATATATCCTTGTTTACCAGTCTTTTCCTCTTGTTGCTTCGGACCTTTCTATTGAGCACATCCATATCTTTAACAAGAGACAAATAAGAGATACACATGGATTGAAATGCAATTTTTATCTCATCATTACTAGTTGTATAATGATGCAAAGAAGATTTCAACCTTTGGATCTCCTCCTTGAGCATCTCATTTTCATCCAAACAAGTTTTCATCTTTGTAGATTTTTCTTCGCACTCCTTTGATATTTTCCTTGATTCCTCTTCCAAATAATGTATTCTTTGCATTGAATGTGCATTCCCATATAGCATCAAATACTCATAGTAACCCAAAAGGCCATTTTTACCATGACACATATAGATTATTAACTGACTCACCGAATGAAAATCTGGATGTTGCAATGAACATGGATCAATAGGATACAATGTTCCTAATGACCATAAGTCTACATGCTTTAGCTTTTCCTCCCTGTATCGGACCATATCAGAAGTTGACAATTTGGGTTGCTTTGAACAATGACAAAGCTGGAGATGGCGCTAACGACTCTGCTGGAGATAGAGATGGTGCTAAACACTTGTTTTTGACCCTAGAGATAGAAATGGCATAGGTTTTTTTTTTTCAGAAATGTCACTCTTAATTCAAATTTTTGAGTGTTCCCAACTATTGGGAGGGAATATTTCAGCATTTTGAAAAATCATATTTTAACTATGGTTAAGCACCAGTGAAGTTTAATGTGACTAAACTAAGGTGCATTCATTTACATGGAAAGTAGTGCGGGCAGATGTGTAAAGAAGTTAGAAAATGATATTATAATTACTTTGTAGTTAATTTTCTCTCTCCTACATGGCATTTCTTATAGGGCCCTCTTTGGTCCCATATTTTCTCTAATGAAGCATGGATCTAGAAAATGTCCTTTATGTACCATCAATTACTAAGAATATGCTAAGTGTTGGTCAACTCTTGGAAAGTTTGGATGTCCACTTTGAGCATGGAGTTTGTTCCATTTTTAAGAATGATATTTGCATTGCAAATGGATTTAAACATGGAAGATTTTTTAAGTTGGAAGCTAGTGTTGCTTTTGAGAGTGTGAGCTTGGCAAAGGAGGAGGTCACTGTGATCTTGCTTGCACTGAGGAGGACCATCAAAAGGAGGAAGATCTTGAGGATTAGTCTCAAAGCATGAGTTCCAAGGAGGTCCTCAATGGCAAAGGCCAAGTCATCAAATTGCATGCAAATTTTTCATTCAAGTGTGCATCTTGCAAGGATGGTGAGCATTGGAGAGACTACTATCTTTGAATACTTGTTGGAAGGTATTAGTAGACATGGAGTGACTTGTTGTTTATCTTTAAAATCTATGATGTTTAGTACTCTTTATGACAAGACAATGAAATTAGATGCTTTCAAATCTCCATTTGTTGTTGATAAAGCAATTTCATTGGATAACTATTTTTGTAATAGTTTTAAATAGTGTCATAAAAGATGAAACATCATTTGTATTGGAAATCTTTGGGCCCACATGCTTTAAGAATGATCATTCCAATGTAAGGACTAAAGATTATCCTATTTCAATGATAGGATTAATGGTAGTGTTTTGCTCTTCAAGTAAAGATTGTGGAATTTACTTGTTTTCCATCGAAAGAAGTTGTCAATGGTGGAAATGAGATCTTTCAAGAGTGGAAGATTTGTAAACTTGAAGAAGCACCTTTGGATCAACACCTTATTCAAATCATTGATGGTTTGGAGTCAAGTCAGTGGAGGAGCAAGCTCAAGACTTGAGGTCTCCAAGAAGGACCTTGAGTATCAAGATGGAGCCATCAAGGCTCAATCATGTGAATCAATCAAGGCAAGATGTCTTTGTCAACATTATGTATGCACTTAATAGTTTAATTGATGTATCTTCAAGTGCACAAAATGCCTTGGAATCCATGGCTTGGAATGATGTATAGTTGTTGAAGTGTGCTACATGTAAATAGACACATTTGTGGAACATCTTGTAAGGGATCCTTTAAGAGGTGGTGAAAGATCCTTCATGGACATCATTCTCTATTGGAGTCTCAAAAGTTCCTTGTTTGTAGTAGGATTTTTTGGACATGTCTAAAAGCATTCATTCATCTAGCAAGAGAGTTGTATTTAGATCAAGCTAAATTTGAGGAGTGTGAAAAATTGCCAAAAATTGACAAATCTAGCTTGATAAAAAACCATGTAGTCTAATGTAAATTTTGTACATAAGTGGATTCCACACATGTAAGGCCAAAGTGCCACATGTGGCACTCTACTCCTAATGTAGGTTAGGTTGAGTCAAGAGATTTGGTCATGTATATTTGGTGGTCATCCCTACATTATAGGACCCACACCTTGATTTGTGATGAGATTTTGACCAACTAGCTATCTACCAAGCATGACTCTAGGAAATAAACTAGGGTTTCATTTTAGGGAAAAAAAGGATGAGCTAACATCCTTATTACATGCTGGAAATTCACCTAACTTTACAAAGTGAGTTTTCTATGTATTCCAAGCTCCCATAGTGAGAAGATAGATTATTTTTGGAGCTCATTGGCAATCTCGAGTTTATAGTCTCCATGTACATTGATTTTGTGATCCAAATGAAACCAACACTTTGAGTACTTCAAACTCTGTTCTAAATTCATACAGTAGGCTGCTCTTCACATGTGTGGACTCGTATTTGTGTTTATGATCTTGTTTTTTTATTATCAATGCTTGTTGTGTGTCAAATCGCCAATCTAGATCAAGATCTGTTGACTAGTTTTTTGATGCATTGTTAAGCAAGTACATAATCACTCTTGTGGATCTTCTAAGATCCATTTATGGTCTAAAAAGTACTATACTTTCACAAACCCTAAAAATGGTGCAAAATTTTTTGGGCTAGCGCGTTGCGTCAATCCAAAAGAAAATTTCTAGTTGTTTGATTGCAACCTCTACTGGTCAATCTGTTGTCCTTGAAAGGTTGCAAAATTTTATTGGGCTTGTGCAGAAAAATTTCTGAGTTGCTTAATCATGACTTTTGCTAACCGTGACCTCTGCAAAAAAGAAAACTCTAAAAATGACATTTGAAACCATTTTTGCACATGGTGTATTCATCAACTTGTATAGCATAAAAACAACTTTCAATTTGCTATGAGCAAGGCTACTTGACTTTGTGCCATTTCCTTTTAGAGAAACCAAGCCTCTACGGATAAGATGGAGCTAATGAACCAAATAATGAAAGATGAAAGAAAGTTGAGAAGATGGAGCAACTAATTGAGCTAATTGAATGGGGGTTCTAGATTATGTTAGGATAATTTCATCAATTATATAAATCTTGATGATTTTTTTTACTTAGGATTTCTAGTGATTCAATGAAAAAAGTCCAAAGCTGCACTCATGCATTAGGAATCCTAAGTAAGGAATCTAATGAAACATATCATCCAACAAGAACTACTAGAGCTGTTATGACAAGTCACAAGAAATTTCAAATTATTGTGTAGTTCAATGCTTGTGTAAAATTAAAGGAAATAACAATATAAGTAGCTAATGACCATGAAACGTGTGAACTTAGGTGGTGATATATCAACTTTTCTTTTCTTGGAAAATTTTCAATTCAATGAAAAGGACCGTCTATACTTGTGATTGCTTGCAATTCTATGTGTAGAATGATCTATATTTGATATTTTTGGATCCACACATGTGAAATACAGTAGCTTGCTGGTTTTGTATAGACATTGGTTCATGTTTGATCAAGTTCTATTAGAGTTTGCATCTCATTCATAGAGTAGATGCTGATTTTTCTACATTGGTAGGATTGTTGATTTGTTCTCTTTCTAAACCCAAGATCAGTTTATGGATTTGGATTATCATTGATCTGAATTCTTTCACAGCCCTCAGTCCAAATGCTTATAGAATCCATATTGATTCTTCCCAAAAAGGCACGTTCGTAGATCCCCATTGTCATGAACAAAGGCTCAGCAAGGTTCATCCATTGAGCCACCATGCTTGTGCTAGGAAGTATCATGACGTCTGTCTTGGTCAAAATGCCACGATAAATGACATAATGAGAAGACTGACTGGTATCAGTAGAAGACATGATGAGAAAAAGCAAAAAACTAAAGGTTAATGGCGCAAGAGTGTATTAGAAAGTGGTGTAGAAAGTTTGAAAAGTTTTGGTCACTGGAAAAGTTCAAAAGCTCCGCTAGCACAAGTGAGAAATGAAATCAAATTCTGCCCTTTTATAGGCTGATTTGGAGGGTCCATTAGACAATGTATTAGTTTGGCTTCTCACTTCTGGACAAAAATTTGCAAGCATGTTCACTACTGTGAAAATAGATTGTAAAAATCTCAGCGAAATTTTTTGAGAGACTGAACTGAACCGACAAAGGTTTTCAAGATATGGCAAAGTTTCATCCTTCGCCTAAGGACATCATTTGCCTAGATACTGTAAGAAATGCAAATTTTGAAGATCTGGACCTATGGCCAATATAATTTTGGCATTATAAATCCATCTGGCATGTCGACAAAGGTTCATAATGATGATTTGATGCTCGACGAAGGTTTTCAAAATGGCATAATGCTGAACATTCGCCTAAGGGCAGATTAGGTAGTAACTGTACAAAATAACCTTCGCCCAACTCAATATAGGAGGTGGATGTGTGATCTGAAATCTCGGCGAAGGTTTCTAAGACTGTATGTACAAAATATGACCCAAAAGTGATTTTATAAGTCATTTTTCATCAAAAATTATCTTTTAAAAATACTTTCCTTCAACTTTTTCCATTCTGATGACTTTTTTGACTTTTGCTCATCATTCTTTTTTTTTTTAAGGACTTTTTGGAACAACTCATGTGTCTTCTAATAATTGTGATGCACTCTTATGATTACCAAGAAAGCATTTGATTTTGCTCAAGTAATTGTAGAACGTCTGTTTGGACTTTACGAATTACCAAGTGACATTGTGAACGATCGCGTTCCAAGGTCTACTGGTCACTTTTGGTCGGTCGTATTCGCTAAACTAGAGATGACTCTAAGCTTAAGTTCTTCTGACCATTGGTAAGATGAAAAAACAAATCAGGTGAGGGAGAAAATGCTTTGAGCATATTTTCCAGCGACAATCTCATTGGAAAATGTATCTGCCCTTGATTGAATTGCCTATGCTAAGGTATCACGTTCTCTTATTGAGTATAGGATAGGAATTCGGTGAATTATGATTGACGAATCATAGTTTAGAGTCTAATTATACTTGATCGTTTAAGAGAAGGATTACCTGCGTGATCAAAATATCAGATGATATCTATTGCAATCTCCTCGGAGAGGAAGTTATCCTTGGTGGAGATTAAGTTATATTAAGCATTTGGCTACCGGTTATGGTCATGCGTGTTTATGTACAGTTTTGAGTCTATATCACTCATTTCGGTAGTGACTCATACGATCAGGTTTCAGAAAGTAGCGGATTCCCTACATGATATGTAGGAAATGCTACGGATTGCACCTGAAAATGTCCATGTGCCCAGGATTGGGAGGGACATTATCTAATCTGAAATGATCGTCTCGAGACTCTCAAATTGGGGGTTTGGGTGTGTTGAAAAATCTCGAAGGATCCTAGTGTAATGTGTACCGGAAAGCATTATAAATTGTCCTCTAGGTACAGAGGACCATATTAGATCTTGTAAAAGATTAGATCCTTAGCTTACCAGTTGGACCTCCTGGAAGGAACTCAAGTGCATCCGGTTTTGTTGGATTTATTCCCTCTAGCTCTCCTAAATCCCATTTTAATCTGCCTCCATTCATGCTGCATATTTACTAACGTTGTCACGTAGTCTGAATATTTACATGCAAATTTGCACAGACGAAGAAAAGGCAAAAGAATCGCGAGACCGTGTTTCTACACAGTTTAAGGTGACAGGCAAAAAGGGGACACTATCTTACAAAATGCCAAAAGTGCCATAAAAGCTAAGACACCCTGTAAATCTTATCCTAAGACCATTCGTAAGAGTGATGCACTTTTTGCATCATCACCATCATTAACTTCAACACTGGCTGACGTCGCACCCTTTTCACGCTCACCCCATGCAACTGCGCTAACGGATTGGACAACGATTGCAGCCACCCGGATCTCCTACAGACAACACATCCACTCTGTACTTTCACGTCTGCACACCTATAATATTATGTAATATATATATATTGGACACCATTCGTGTAATACACAATAAAGAGATCAGAAGAAGATGACATAAACAAAGTAGATGCCCTAAGCATCGATTCTTCATTTTGTCAAAATTAAGGTTTAATTCCTTTTTACAGATTGAAATAAGCTTTGTAGGGCACGTGGTTTCGTCCGCTACTGTATTGTGCTCTACCGTGTTATTGACATGTATACATGATATACTTAATCTGATACAGCTCATTGTTTTGCGTTCAAATCTATGTTAATATTGTTATGCTTATCATTCATTCTATCCGATCTTTCTAGTTGTTCTTATTGGTAATAGACAATTAACATTTAGTCTTGTCTTTCGTGAATCATTTGCGACTAATTATCAGTCGAGCACAGTCTAGCTCTTCGCAAATCATTCGCGACATATAATTTGTCTTGCTATTCGTGACAAATTATTCTTCTGACGCTTCATCTATTAATGTTTGGCTACGTAATCTAGAATGACCGTGTCTTCACAATGTTCTTAACAGATACAAATTGATGAATTGTAAATTAGCTCACTCACCAATGGATCCAGGCCTGCATTTGTCGAAGGACCAATGTCCCCAGACCAAGCAAGAAGAGGAGCAAATGAGAGAGTATCTGTATCGATCGATACTCGGATCTCTCATGTACGCAATGGTCTGTACAAGACCATATATCTCTTTTGATGTCAGCTCACTCAGCCAATACATGGCTAATCCTGGAATTACCCATTGGAAGGCTCTTATTCTAGTCATGAGATATATTCGAGCTACCATGGACCAATGCATCTGCTATGGAGATGTCAGCAATGACAATCTTCATCAGCTCAGTGGCTATGCTGATGCAAGCTGGGGAGGAGATGAAGACAATCATAATTCCACATTTGGATTTACATTCTTCTTTAATGACGATCCTATTTCATGGACCAGTCATAAGCAAACCTCTATCGCACTTTTTTCTATTGAAGTGGAATATATTGCTGCTTCTCAGTCTATTAATGAAGTATTTTGGTTGAGAAATTTGTTGTCAGATGTCAATTTGTATCAAAACAGTCATATAATTTTATTTTGTGATAATCAAAGTGCCATTGCCTTATCGGCCAACCCTAGATTTCATTCTAGGAGTAAGCACATTGAGATCAGATATCACTACATCAGGGGCAAGGTTCTCAACAGAGAGATAAGCTTAACAACCTGCGGAACACAGGACATGGTTGCAAATATCTTCACGCAAGCACTCAGTGATAATGCACACAACAGATTTTGTGCATTGCTCAGTCTGAAGATCAAGGCATTCATGGATCCAGATTAAGGAGGGGTGTTGGATTTATTCCTTCTAGCTCTCCTAAATACCATTTTAATATGCCTCCATTCATGCTGCATATTTACTAACGTTGTCACGCAGTCTGCATATTTATATAAAGATTCGCACAGACAAAGAAAAGGCGCAAGAATCATGACACCGTGTTTCTACACAGTTTAAGGTGACAGGCAAAAAGGAGACACTATCTTACAGAATTTCAAAAGTGCCCTAATAGCTAAGGCACCCTATAAATCTTATCCTAAGGCCATTCGTAAGAGTGATGCACTTTTCGCATCATCACCAACGTTCACTTCAGCACTAGCTGACGTCGCACCCTTTTCACGCTCACCCCATGCAGTTGTGCTAACGGATTGGACAACGATTGCAGCCACCCACGATCTCCTACAGATAGCACATCCACTTTGTACTTTTACATCTGCGCACCTGTAATATTATGTAATATATATATACTGGACACCATTCGTGTAATACACGATAAAGAGAGCAAAAGAAGACAACATAAACGAAGTAGATGCCCTGAGCATCGATTCTTCATTTTGTCGGAATTAAGGTTTAATTCCTTTTTATAGATTGAAATAAGCTTTGTAGGGCATGCGGTTCCGTCCGCTACTGTATTGTGCTCTACCGCATTATTGACATGTATACATGATATACTTAATCTGATACAACTCATTGTTTTGCGTTCAAATAGACAGTCGTAAGTCCACATCTGGATTTACATTCTTCTTTAATGACAGTCCTATTTCATGGAACAGTCGTAAGCAAACCTCTATCGCACTTTTTTCTACTGAAGTGGAATATATTGCTACTTCTCAATCTATTAATGACGCATTTTGGTTGAGAAATTTGCTATCAGATGTCAATCTGTATCAAAACAGCCCTACAATTTTATTTTATGATAATCAAAGTGCCATTGCCTTATCGGCCAACCCTAGATTTCATTCTAGGAGTAAGCACATTGAGATCAGATATCACTACATCAGGGGCAAGGTTCCTGACAAAGAGATAAGCTTAACATACTGCGGAATGCAGGACATGGTTGCAGACATATTCACGCAAGCACTCAGTGTTAATGCACACAATAGATTTTGTGCATTGCTTAGTCTGAAGATTTTCATGGATCCAGATTAAGGAGGGGTGTTGGATTTATTCCCTCTAGCTCTCCTAAATCCCATTTTAATCTGCCTCCATTCATGCTACATATTTACTAACATTGTCACGCAGTCTGCATATTTATATGCAGATTTGCACAGACAAAGAAAAGGCGAAAGAATCGCGACACCGTGTTTCTACACAGTTTAAGGTGACAAGCGAAAAGGAGACACTATCTTACAGAATGCCAAAAGTGCCCTAAAAGCTAAGGCACCCTGTAAATCTTATCCTAAGGCCATTCGTAAGAGTGACACACTTTTCGCATCATCACCAACGTTCACTTTTGCACTAGCTGACGTCGCACCCTTTTCACGCTCACCCCATGCAGTTGTGCTAACAGATTGGACAACGATTGCAGCCACCCACGATCTCCTACATACAACACATCCACTCTGTACTTTCACATCTGCACACCTGTAATATTATGTAATATATATATATTGGACACCATTTGTGTAATATACGATAAAGCGAGCAGAAGAAGACGACATAAACGAAGTAGATGCCCTGAACATCGATTATTCATTTTGTCAGAATTAAGGTTTAATTCCTTTTTACAGATTGAAATAAGCTTTGTAAAGCACGCGGTTTTGTTCGCTACTGTATTGTGCTCTACCGTATTATTGACATGTATACATGATATACTTAATCTGATATAGCTCATTGTTCTACGTTCAGATCTATGTTAATATTGCTATGCTTATCATTCATTCTGTCTGATCTTTCTAGTTGTTCTTACAAGTAATAGATGATTAACATTTAGTCTTGTCTTTCACGAATCATTCACGACTAATTATTAGTCGAGCACAGTCTAGCTCTTCGCGAATCATTCGCGACATGTAATTTGTCTTGCTATTCGCGACAAATTATTCTTCTGGCACTTCATCTATTAATGTTTGGCTACGTAATCTAGAATGACCGTGATTTCTATCACTGGCGTGTCATCCTTATGGAGAGAGTCGTATAGTTCATTCCGCTGTGCACAAACATTTTCTGTTCAAGTTCATTTCTCGTTCGCTTCTTGTTCGAGTTCGTTTCTCGTTTGTTTCTTGTTCGAGTTCGTTTCTCGTTCGTGTTCGTCATTTATTCTCCCTCTCTCTCTCCAACAGGTTTTTCATGTAAGCTGATTCAAGAAGAGTCTATGTGAAGGAGAGCATTTTGGTTCTAGAGACCAATTGGACATGTTGGATGAATCATCGGGGGTGTCTCAGTTTGAACCCGGAAGGATCTTGGATACAAAAACTAAATGATTGAAAAATTGTAGAGCTACCAAGCATCTGGTTCGATGGAAGAGACACATAGACGATGATGATTCCTGGGAACAGAAAGAAAGCTTAAGGAGAAACTTCCCTAGTTTTAAGTTCTGAGGACAAAACTTGAATAAGCGGGGAAGAATGTCATGCCCATGACTGGTCTCGAGTAGCATGTCCATGCTAGGGATCAGTAGATCAACAACCTGTTAGTTAATTATGACTATAAGGGAATTGGTGTCCTTATGTGTATAAGGTCATAATTAATGGTTGTAGGCCTAAACTCATGATGGTGGATTTGTACGGGTCTATCAGTGAGTCACTGGAGAACTGGATGATGTGTCCGGATAGACTGCAGAGATGTCTAGTGAGGTCTCACAATGCACTACTAGTGGTGCATGGGCCTTGGAGGGTATAAGTATACCTATTGGGCTCTCACTAGTGTATCCTTGATTGTCAGACTAGTAGCCGTATGTTGCTGGTTTGATGCCTCATTCCTTTTTGAGATTGATCTATAGCTTACCACCACCACCTTACCGTACATCTTTCTATTATTCCACCATCTCACAATTCATCTCTTTTTAGACCATGGTAGTCTTACCAAGGGAGCTAAAAGGTCATTACCATTGTCTTGCAGAGACCAACTATTACCTATATTGGCTGGTCAGCTAGAAAGAATATTTAAGAAAGTAGGTGAAGTAGCAAGAAAAGATAATAAAAAATAAAAATAAAAAGAATTATAAAGATCCAGCTGAAAAGGCCAATACAAAAGAAAAGATTGAGAAGCAAGACAAGGTCTTGCCTGTGAGTCTCAACAAATAATGGACTAAAGGAAAAGATGAAGACAACAATGGACATGCAGGACAAAGTGAGCTCCACACCAAGTAATTGGTGATCAAAGCTCGACACTAAAAAGATCTAAGGCTACAACTGTAATATTGTCAGTTCCTTCATCTTCCACCAAACCCCTCATCATGTTTCTCTACCATCATCAACCTATCCCTCCCAATTTGTTTCTACCACCAATTTTGCAACCCCTTGAAGATTGATAACCCAAGGTTTGTGCAACCTACCAATTGAAGGTTCTTCACTTCTTGTCGAGACAAGAGTGTTGATGAGGCCGAGACTTCGATTGGAAGAAGAAATGAGGAACACTCAGAAGCAGAAAGGAGAATACAAAGAGTGCCAAGGTAATTCAAAGAGTGCCAAGGTAATTGATGAATATTTGACAAGACTTACGAGAAAAATTGTCCAAGTCAAGATCCAAAGGCAATTTGATGATCGAAAAGCGTTCGAAGATTTTCAAAGGATGATATGTTCAGATGATCAAGAGCTGGTATACAAACAAGCTTATAACAATGATTAGGCCTTATCTAGGACCTATTTTGTTGGCGATAAAAATGAGATTCATCACATTCGAAGCCATCGGAAGGGAGATAGACAACGAGAAATCTCTTGACAAAAAGAAAGTCGAAAATGACAACGAGAGACACTCAGTTATGCAGGGCTACCTGGAAAAGGCATTGCAAATGTTAAAGTTGTTGCTGAGAAGCGCGACGATATCGACAAATAAGTTCTTGGTTTTACGCAGGCAAATGCTGATCCATGCCTTTCCAAGAATCAAGTGTCAAAGCTGAGGCATTGTAGTGGGTCTTGCAACACTATAGGGAGAGGATAATGTTAGTTGATGCCAAGCCCCTGACGTGTCGATGTAGTGCCTCATCACCCAAAAAGGGCTTCTAGCAGAGATGAAGTTGAGAGCCGAGTCTGAGAGCACGAGAATTATTAATGTTAGGCTAAAATGTACAGTTGTGAGCCCCATGGTAATTCCTGAAAGATGGATAGCCATGTGGGAGCTAGCAATTTAGGCTACCTCAACTTGAGTTATGTTTTTAATAAAAAGGCCTACCTATTATCAAGTAAGAGGTGGAACCCAAATCTTCATAGATTGGGGGTTCACTCAGTTGTAAGAGGTGGAATCCAGAATATGATAAAATTGGGTTCACCAGCTCGTGGGTATAGATAGAGGCCTCCTCCACGAGTTCCATAGCATGTGCTATGTACTGAGATACGGTTGTTAAGCATTTCCTTCCATGCTCCATCTTCATGCATTTAGTTTGGGTACTGATGTATGAATGTGATTGTTGTTGATTTCTCTTTTAAGGATTGGTTTGGGATTAGTATCAAGTAGATGTGCAGGACTTGGAGATTGATCCACCACTCCACTAATTTCTGTTTCTCGATTTTTGGCTCCCTGAGGAGTTATTCTTAGAACAGTTGAGTGACAGTTGTAAGAAACACTTTGTAGGTTCTGTGATTCGAGTTTAGAGGTTGTTGTGTTGTATCTATGATTAGTGTAAGAGTAGATTCAGTTTAATTCCCTATTTTTGTGTAGATTAGATTAGCAATAATCTACATATTGTAACAATAAAGAAAGAACTGAAACAATTTGTAGAACTGTAGAAAACAAGTTCATGATAGATCCTATATCCAAGATGAGCTACCATTGCCAATAAAGGACCGAAATCAGGTTGTAGGTTTGCCTTATTGACAAGCGGGACACACTACCATTATACTACAGAACAGAACCGTGACTGAGCCCATTGCCCAATAGATTTGTAGTCACGCTAATCCTTGCCATGCTGAAACTCTGTCAAATAGAGAATAAGTGCTAAGTTGAGAAGTAGAACCAGTGCTAGCATTGGCTGTTGTGAAGCAGATTCTGTGTAACCGAAATCTGCAACTGTTGGTGCTAACTGCCAAGTAGAATCGTTGATACACAGAATTAGAGCAAACATAGCTAGAGGATCAATAAACAAGCGAACATTTTGTGCTAACATTGTTGAGAAGCGGATTTTGTGTGAAACGGAATCTTAGATAACAACTCGTAGCTCCCATCCAATCATATTTGCAAAAAGAACCACTCCCTCTAGCTGAAATCATCACTCTGTCTTTTGCTTTCTACAAGAAATCACCAATCAATAGAGCCTTAGGAAAATAGAGACAGTCCTTCAAAATAAAGGTAAAGTTCTTGGGACACCTTCGAAATTAAGATTCTTCAATGAAATAACCAATTTCTAGCGCTTCAATCCTTCAACAAATCATGACCGTTGATCTGATCTGATCTGATCCAACTATCCAAATTGAGTCCTGATGACTCTATGCACATGGCAGAATTCTATTGGTGTGCCCTCACTCCCCAACTATCTAGAAATTCTTCCAATGCTAAGTTTCTAGAATGAATTTTGACGCACGTAAGTCCGTGTTTCATGAGGAGATGTTTCATATGTTGTTAGCATTTCAAACCACCACCATCGACATAATCTATCTGATCTAGAGCTTCGACCCAGCGACATTTTTGTTGTTCTTATCCTAGCACTATCAATCTACTCTAAGTTGTTCTTCTAGGTTTGTACACTGATAAGTAGATTTCTTTTACATCAATCTCATGTACATTTGCGCATCTTAATTATACTCTGTGTTCTTCAAATTGGTGTATAATGTGTGAATGTTTTATTGTTGTTCCTACTTTTGTATTTGTGAATTGAATGCTCATTAATCTCTTACTATGTCATACCGAATGAGTCGAAGAGCAGAATCACGACTATCCTTGATGCCTTCGAATTATGTATCTATTATTGTCTTTAACACCTACCGATTTATCGATTAATCGATTGGATCTGTTGGATTGTGTCTCTCAACACTTTGAACTGTCGGCCCACCTTGCACCTCATTTCCAACATAGAAGTGTTGTGGAACTGGAACTGGAGTTTGTGCCATGATGGGTGCAAATTTTTATCTTATTCAACTCTTACAATGATCAAGGACGGAGTCAATATTTTATGGTATCTTTTGAAATGACAACATCACTTTAATTACTCATTGTACTATGATTTCATAAACACACATATGCTAACTTGTCCAAGAAATGTTGGCATTGCTATTTTAGGCGTTGTGTGTGGGCTGTTTTATTTAAAAGAACGGTAAACTAAAATGGATAGTAGATTATTATTTGCAAAAGTTACTTGTGGCAAACTACTAAATGTTGAGGTCCATAAAACTTTTCAAAAGTGATTTGCATATCTTAAAATGTCTATAAAGAATTTGGGGGAACACATTACACCTCATAAAAAGTGAGAATCTATGGACCATAAAAAAATTTCAATGCCAAGACAAATCCTTTACAATTAGGAAAGATTTTTTTAGTGACCTTTACACCCAGTTGAATGACCATATGAATGGCTCCATCTCACGGCCTCACCATTATTTTAGAGTCGTCTTATTGCATGCAAAAGTCATTCACTAAAAAGACCGCATGCAGAAGTCCCTAAAAAGATCATTCATGAGTACCTGAATCTCTTTCCCCAACCCTTTTGCAAGTCTTTATGACCCTCTCACAATTTTAGCCCACCATTCTTTTGAACCATATTGCCGACGACGACGCTACATTCAGATCTTGCCAAGTGTCTTTCAAAATCATTGGATGGTTTATGTGGACACGTGGCTGACATCCAAAGGCGCGCCTCTTTTCCACAAAGGCGACACCAATATTTGCTCTTCTTTGCTAGTTTTGGGTAATAGAAAGGAGCAATGCGAGATAGGAGGGAGTTCCGTACCGTCCTAGTTCCGTACGACGTTGCGAGAAGACGAGGCGAGGGGGTGCAGCATCTGTATCCATGGCATCGGCAGCAGCAGGAGCAGGAGCAGCAGCGAGCAAAGCAGCGCGAAAAGCTGCTTTCAAGCGCTACCCCGTGTCACCTGCACTCAAGCGCTTCTTGGGCGTTGGCGAGATATCTCGTCCCGATTCTCTCAAGCAAGTCTGGGCCTACGTCAAATCTCATGCGCTCCAGGTTGCCATCAATCAATCAATCACCCTTGTTTTTCAGTGTTGTTAATATTCTTATGGTCTTTTGCTCTATGTACGGTAATTTGTTCAGCCTTGTTATTTAGTTAACCCCAGGCCATGCTGTTATGGTCTTTTGCTGCATGTATGGTGATTTGTTCCCTGTTGTCTCTAGTAAAAGTTTGTGATGTGAGCAAGGACCTGCTAGTAGTAGTCGTAGTGATTTGGCCGCACGGACCACACCGTACATTTTGAGATCGTTCGGAACAACCATGAGACTTAACTTCTGTACACAACAGGTCCTGTACGGATTTGCCACTTAGCGATGAGAAAAGTACTTGGAGAGTATATCTGGTAATCTTGGAGCGAAACTTTCCGACTTTTAATGCAAAATAACATCTCCATACTTTTGATGACAAATGAGTTCATGTGACTGAATGAGAATGTGAAGCAAATCACTTCACTGGGTTTGCTAGTTGGGGTTGATTGGTTCTGTGCTTGAATCAAGTAAGGAATCTTCAATGCTTGGTTTGTAAATCACGTATTTTTCTACCATGTTATGCATGTGATAGTTACCTTAGCTTCTGAATGTGTTTATAACTTGAGAGTGGTTGGGAGTGGATGTTATATTGTTTCGTTCAAGGTGAACATGCTAGAAGCAATGGCTTCAACTTTTTGGATGAACCTTACGAAGTTATTGTCCGTGTCGATTTGACAAAAAAATTGTGTATCAATGAAGAATTAACAATTGTTCTTTTGGATTGTTTGTTGATTTTATGGGTAGAACAATATTCGCTTGGGGTTTTTGACACATGATCCACCCCGCGGTAAAGCTCAATCCAAGCTCACCCTTTGTGCTTTGGAGCCATCAACTTAGGTTCAATTAGTAACCATCCTCCAGCAAAGGCGGCGTCTTATACCATCGTCAACACCTTAGGGTCGCAACCGCCCAAATTTGGCTAGCACAAACAACAAGATTGTCTTGGCATGCACTAGTGCTCTTGTTCCTTGGAAGAAAGAATGAATTCTCGTAAGGGTCCTTCCTCCTATATATGCATAAAGGTCATAGGCCACCCATTTAAGGGTCCTACCCCTATACACACATAGGTCATGGAAGGCTGCCCCTGGAGCCTAGTCATAAGGCCAAGGCTTGACAAGCGGGCAAATGGGTCCTTGACATGTGGTAGATCCCACAACGCGTGGCTGTCCAAGTCCATCGGTCAAAGTCAAGTCAAAGGGTGTTGTGTTCATGGGCCCTAAGGGATCCATAATATTCCCTCCCCCCTAGAAAAAAAGGACCTTCCTTTCTAAGGGAGAAGATTTGGGAATCTTAGTCTAAGGTCTCACTCCTTTCCCCAATGTCCTTGTCCTCCGATCTACCTTTTGAACAAACTAGTTCTTGAGTCACCTGACGATTTCTCGATCCCCGTTGACAAATAAATGTCAACAATAACCTCTGGTTCCAAAGGCACAAAGGTTGAATGATTATGAAGTTCAAGAAGAGCATCCTTTGGAAAAATACTTTCTTTACCACCAAGTCGTTCCTTTAAACGAGTAGCGTGGAAAACCGGATGGACTATTATTCCTTGAGCTTGTAGGCATTTTGATTGAGTTTCCTTACACTCCTGAATGATCCACTATATCTTGAGGACAATTTGTCTATCTAAGCTCCTATTGATTGATGCCTATTTGTGGCTATACGTGGTCATCCAAAAAAGAGAGGAGGAACAAATTGATCTCTTTTTAGAATAAGAAAATCTCATGAAAATTTGATTCATGAGTCTTTGTTATTATGGCGTATATCTCTTTGTGGCTATACGTGGTCATCCAAAAAAGAGACGAGGAACAAATTGATCTCTTTTTAGAATAAGAAAATCTCATGAAAATTTGATTCATGATTCTTTGTTATTATGGCGTATTATTTGACTTTGGACAAACATTTATTGGGATTTTATTGTGTACATATTGGGGACATGATGCTTTCTTGGTCATTGTCGTAGGTTTTCTAAGTAGGCACACTTTATATTTATGTGCACCAATAATCACAACATGGTAATGCATGCAGAATTTTTTGAAGATCTGTAGTCTTCATGGCTTAGCTGTGATCGATGTTTTCATCCTTTTTTGTTTTGGACAAAGTTGATGCTGATTATTCGAAAATGTTTAAGTAAAATCTAGAAATTATAGGCCAAAAGTTCATATTAGATCCCTATTAATACTAAAATTAGTATGGTTTACATTGACCTATTTGCAGGGCCTACTTTGAGCTACAGTACCTACTTCAAGCTATTCCATCATTGTGTCCATGTTGACTAGTAGGTGTGTTGATTAGTAGTTAGGTAGGTGAGGTATGTGTGGTAGGTAGGGATATGGTAGGTGAAAACAGGTGAGGGTAGGCAAGGAAATATAAGTGCTTATAAATACTAGGGCTTGTAGCGAGTTTGTGTAATCTTAAATTTTGTACTCTTATGCTGCCTAATTGTACTTTTGATTGTACTTGTTACCATAATCTTTAGACAATTTTTTGCTTCTGTGGACTGTTGACAGTGTCAGGACTTTCTGAAGTACTGTAACAGTTCGTACAGAACCATTCCAGAGATACATTTTCCATTGGCAAAATTTTTTTGGTTCAAACCTAAGCACATTTATCAAGTTGTGAAGAAATTAATGCTATATTGTTTAATCTCAAAATACAAAAAATTCAAGTAGTTGGAAATTATTGGTCATTTTGGACCATCTTGCAAGTACAACTTAGAATTTTTGTTTTTGATACCATACAATCTTTGGGCCTATGTTGTTAATTTGCATTCTGATACACATCTCTAGTGACATCACTGCCATAGAGAAATTTGACGGGGGCAATCTCCACATGTGGAAGTTTAAGCTCAGAATGGTTCTATTGGCCCCAAAGACCTGTGGGATGTAGTCGCTAGGATTGAGGGTAAGCCAGAAGCTGATCAGCCAACAATTGCCAGATGGAGGTAAAAGGATGGCAAGGCACTTGCCACCATTGCTTTGAGTCTCAAAGATTCCGACAACAGGAAGCTCCAAGTTTGGGGAATCTTGATGGGGCTTTACAAGGTCAAGGATGTTGGTTCGAAGCTGTTGCTGTGAAAGAGGTTATTGTCTTTCAAGATGGATGAGTCCGAGCCTATGACTATTGAGTGGCTCTCCCATGGATGATTTAGATGTCGTTATGACTTTCTTCTCAAGCCTATCGGGAAGCTTTGAAAATTGGACCATGATAGTGTCAACACAGCCTGAGTTGACATTGCAGAGACTCTTATCATGTTGCTTCAAGAGAAGATTAGGAGTTCTTCCTGTAGCTTTGATAGGCCTGTTTCACTATTTATAGGGAAGAATAAATAGTAGAATAGCAAGATCAAAACAAAACTTAACCCCTATCAGCCCTCAAGTGAAATCAGATCAGAGGGGTCAGCAATCTAGTGAAAAGACAACTTCTAAATTTAACATTGTTTGCTTTTATCGCAAAAAGAAAGGGCATATGATCAAGGATTGTAGTAAGTTACAAGCAAAGAAGAAAAGTCAACAACAAGCCAATGCAGCAGAAGCTGATTTGGAGGAGTCGCTTTCATGGCAAGACATGAAGACACTCAAGATCTTGGATCTTGGTACCTAGATTCTGGGGCAAGGCAACACAATACATGACTATGAGGATTGGTTTGTGGAATACAGTCACTGTGTTTCAATTCGATTCAAATCGATGTGTGATTTCTGACAAGAATGATCAGATGTTAGCTTTGGAAATGAGGCAAGGATATTTATTCAAGCTAAGTCATTGCAAGACTCCCAGGGAGAATGCTCTTGTGACTAGTCAGATTAATAAGAATGTTGTATGCTATCAAAGGCTATTATATTTGAACTTTCAGAGCATGAGACAAATGATCGACAAAAACTTAGTCAATGACTTGGAGTTTTTAGATGGTAAATCTTCTCAAATTTGTAAATGTTGTGTTGTGGGCAAACACACTAGGTTGCCATTCAGATCCGATCATATTCACACAAAGCTAAGGAACTTTTGGAGTTGATACATTGTGACCTGTGGTACAATGCAGACAGTTGCTTTAGGGAGGGCAAGGTAGCAAAGTATTTCATCACTTTTATTGATGACTACTCAAGAGAACAACAGTCTTATTCATAAAGTAGAAATAAGAGGCCTTCAATTGTTTCAAATAGTTTAAGGCATATGCAGAGAATTAGCTCCCAAGGAAGATAAAGGGCTTAGAACAGATGGTGAAGGGGAATTTATCTCAAAGGAATCCAGAGAGGTTTGTTTATCAAATGGAATTCACCATCAGTTTACTACCAACTATTCTCCTCAGTCAAATGGACTAGCAGAAAGGAAGAACATGGCACTAGTAGAAAGTACAAGGTGTAGGTGTTTCAAATGCTATTGGGCTGAATGTAAGATGCTAACAATCAAGAACATTGAACACTTTCAAATCTGGAAAATAATGGACAGCCATATAACAACAATCTTCAAGAAAGAGGAACTAAAATTGCGAGAGAAAACTTAAAGCTTGTATTTCGCAAATGAATCCCTACTCTCTCTCCTAATGTGGAAAGATACAAATAGATGAGACATGGTGGATGTATTCAAGATCATGGTTGGATCATTGATGTATTTGATGGTCTGTACTCGACCTAATATTGCATATGCAATGAGTACTTTGAGTCAGTTCGTGTCAGACCTTGGAATAGTGCGTATGGCAACAGGACAAAAGCGGCTAATGTTTTGAGAGGGTACATAGATGCAGATTGGGTTGGAGATGTTGATATTAGAATAACAACTTTTGGTTACGTATTCTTGATGCACAATGGACCAACCTCCTGGAATAGCAGGAAACAAATCTCATTGGCCTTGTCCTCAACTGAAGCTGAGTACATAGCAACTACACACGCAGCAAAGGAAGCGGTTTGGCTAAGACAATTATTATCAGATATCAATCCACAGGGATATCTGACAATCCTGTTGTGTGACAACTGAGTTGCTTAGCCTTGACCTTGAATCCTAGGTTCCATTCAAGACGCAAGCACATAGAAATCAAATATCAAATATTATTTCAAAGACAAAGTGCTCAACAAAGAGATTGAGTTAGAGCATTGTGGGATAGAGTATATGACGGTTGACATCTTCGGCGAGGCACTGGCAAAGGACAAGCATACAAGGCATAACACAGAGTTAAATCTAAAGATACAAGTATTTCTAAATCCTCATTAAGTGGTAGTATTGTTAGATATTTAATAAAATTCTAGAAATTCAATGCATAAGCCAAAAGTTAAAATCGGACCTTTATTAATATGTCTAAAATAGTATGGCCTACATTGATCTATTCTCAGGGCCTACTTTGAGCTACAACACCTACATCAAGCTACTCTATCATTGTGTCTATGTTGACAAGTAGGTGTTGACTAGTAGTTAGGTAGGTGAGGTAGGAATACATGTGGTAGGTGAGTCTAGGTGAGGGTAGGTAGGTAAGGAAATAGATGTGCCTACAAGTACTAGGGCTTGTAGGGAGTTTGTGTAGTCATAAATTTTGTACTCTTATGGTTGTCTAATTGTACTTGTACCAACAAGACCTTTTGAAGAATGATAGTTGTGTACTTTCTTGTTCTACATTTAATGATTGCTATGTACATTCTTAAATGTTAGTGAAATGTAATTGTCTAGTACCTTCTAGACTTTAACCATTCTATTAATAGCATTCTTGGTTAGACTGGTTTATTCTTGGTACAAATCTTGACAGGTCAAGTAGATTTATTCAGTTATTTTTACCAATTATGGGATCAACAATTATACTAAGCTTATTTATAATAGTTCATTGAGTTGCGACATCGGTAGTTCACCCTTTCATGTGTACAACCCCATGCTTTCAAGTTGTTTTGTACTTCTTGATGGTACGACATTAGGATTAGTCTCAGATATAGAAATTGTTTGGGTACTAATGAGACATAAGTAGTGGTGGTTGGCTAAGAATCTAGCAATTGGAAAAGCAAACACTCAGCTAGCCAGGACTTGTGGGATATATGATTATTGATAAAATTGAGGCCATGGGAGCATAAACAGAGGACAAAGAGTTACGAGTATTGGATGAGCATGCTTGTTTTTTCTCATCAGTAGCTGAAAAAGGTGAAAGTTATCTACTAAACTGAAAAAATTTCAAACTTTGGCAGTTGGCCACCAAACCTGTTTTCAGGGGGTGTGGAACGTGCTGCTGTTTTGGTGCCAAATGCTTTTCCTCACAATCTCATTTGCGTCTTTTCAGCTCTATCCATGTAACAATGGGGTTACGTCAATCTATAGTGAGCTGTATTAGATCAATCCTTTTCAGCAGATTAAGTTTCTGGATTCTTATGTGAAGCACTTATTGTGTATCCTTGCAGAATCCATTAAGAAGGCGCGAAATAGTTTGTGATGAGAAATTGAAATCGATATTTGGTGGTAAAGATAAGGTTGACTTTTTGGAAGTACCAGGCTTGTTAAGTTCTCATTTCTCCAAGAGTACATGAAGCTTTCACACTTTTAAAGGTATGTATACAGTATGAGCTTGTTATGAGTTCATTCTAGTGTAATACTATGTTTTTTGTGATGAGTTGAGAATCTCCAGAGGGTGCCAAGGTTTACCCTTTTCTTAGCTATTTACTTTAGTTTGTGTTTTATGGCAGAGGGAGGATCAAAGTACACAGTATCTTCTTACATTCCTGATGCATATGTGCAGTTTACTTAATCAGGATTGCAGCTGAACTGGATTCATTCTGACTTGTAAATACTTTGGAATAATGCAAAAAATGCAGCCAATGAGCAATGTACATCTTTTTTGCTGCCCACTTTATATCTGCACTGTCGTCTAGCTCTTTTACCGCAACAAACTGCAGTACCATTACTTTCGAGCTCTCCCTTTCTTAAAGTAAAGCCTCGCTGGGCCTTGCCACTTGATGTATTCTTGTTTCATCACAACAAGGTCAAATCATTGTGATGACTAGCCCAAATAGTATGATGAGTACACTTTTGATGTTAATTTCTAGTGATGTATATATTTTTGTTTGTTATAGTGCCAAGAGTTTTTATGATCTATAACAATGCACTGTTAAGCTTATGTACTTCTGAAGGTACAGATGATATGTGTTTGTGAACTGTAAGAAATCCAATGAAGAAATTGACTTAATCAACTGCCACTAGAGACTTCTTTCGGGCACACTCGCCCTTGTGGGTGTTACCAACTCAGGGCTCTCAAGCATATGTGTACACTAATATTTAAGTTATACAAGATTTCTGCAACAGTTAAAACATCAGCTGTCACTTGAGACTTCTTTCAGGCAAGGAATTGTGCACATCCACACTCTCTTTTGTGGGCATGTGCAACTCAGGGTTCTCAAGCTAGGTGTACAATAATAATTATGGGAGACATGATTTCTGCTACAGTTAAAGACGTAAAGCATGCAAAAATATTGCAATTTGGTTCACAAAGGCCTATCTACCCATGGAACTTGCATCCAACATGCAAGGGAATACTAAAAAATGGGAAGAGTAACTGGTGGGGAGCTCTTTATGCACTTGAGAATTTGCTATTTTGTATTATGGCCTGATGGAAATGGGAAAATAGGAGCATTTTACTAGTAGCCACTTTCAGAGTTTTCAGATATAGGTGAGGTAAACGTATCTTAGTGATGAATCTGATCTCTCCAATTTTGATGTACAACACAGATTGGAGATTTTGTTTTGTTTTGTCGTCTGTTTTGCAAAATCAAAAAAGGGAAAAAAAATTACTAGGTTCTGGTTAATATTCTCTCTTGGCCATAATCTGACTATCTCCTTTCTTATTTGGGTTTGTAGAATTTCAGGCTATTTGGAAAAGCAACAAAGCAATTTTGCTATTTTTGATTTGTACATATTCTTTTCCTTTATTTTTTTAAAACCCTTTCAGCTTCATTTTTTGTCACCCTCAAATGATAGAGCACTTTCTAGACCAGGGGAAGGGCCAAGGATAAAAAATGGGAAAAATGAAAAGACATTGTTATGGAGGAGAGCACTCGAGTTGTGTCTTCAAATTATCACATAGATGCCATGGAATTGGCACCAAGTTTGTGATGGGGGCATGTTAGATGATTATGTGAAACATCCTTTTTAACAAGGTTCCATTAGAGTTGTCCTATATTTTTGTAGCATGTCCTCTACTAGATTATATTCAATGTACCATCCTCATCCACGACAATATCTTCAAGAAAGTGGAAGACCTTTTTGGAAGATGGTTAAAACAACAATATGTGGCAATGAAGATTCAAGTTCCCATCTACAAGATTTTCTATAGGATTCAAGGACCTATGAGATATACTAGTGGATTGCCATTGGAGATTCTAATTTGAAGCTTGATGCTTTGACGTTTATATATGAAGGTGTGGATATCTTAGCAAAGATCTATGATCAATATCTACAAGTGTATTTATTGTTTGGATCTCTTTTATTGAGATCTTGTGAATCTAGCGCAACATTTTCCACTCTTGTGGAAAGTGTAGTTACGGGTTTGTCTTGATACAAATATTGACCAAAGCCTTATTCCATAGTCCCCAACGATGTTATTATGTATTGAAGCAAACATAGATCACATGCAGATTGCAAAGAGGATACATGGCAAGGAGATCAACATTTAATTTTGTATCATAATCATAATTTTTTTTACTGTAATAGAACTAGACATGACAATGATGGGGGAGTATCAATTAGCTCCGTGATCTCTAGAAAGAGCTCTCATTGATCATTTCATATTCAACCAAGGGCTCACAATATCTTGCCCAAGTGCACATGAAGAATTCTCACACACACTAGAGGCTTATATCTACAACGGCTGCTACCCAAATAGCTTCACAAAAAAGGACATGTCCATGTATCTCTTAAAAGCCCTAAAGAGCTTATTTTGATTTTCCATGTCACACACCTGCTAGTAAGTCTTAATTTTTTTGGGGGTCATTGAATGCTCATATAAATGACATTGAAGCACCTCCAACCACCTCCATAAATGTAGATTATGTCTATGCAAGTCTCTGTCATTACCTACAAAATATTGTTTAAACTCTAATTACATGTTACAACCCACATGTTATTTATAAGCAACTACATTGTAGGTCACCTAGTCATCCTTATGTAAATCTGTACCTTAAGATTTCCACCTGATTTTCTTGTTCTTTCGTTGCACTTCTTTCCATTCTAGTATTTTCTTTGCCTTGATTTTATTCAAAGTGACCTTATTTTCCTCATCAACTTTCACTTCGTTTTTCCTTAGTAATCAAGTTGTAAGGTTGATCATTGTCATGGCTTTGTTTACTGAAACTAATTCCATGCTTGTTAGCCCTACCACCACCATCAATCTTGTTGTAAGATGGAAAATGATCATTGTTTTATGCTTGTTAGCAATGCTACCCTTATTAGCCCTGTTGTAAGGGGTTGGTCGAGCTTGGTATTATCTGCTTGTCAGCCATGGTTGGTGAAGCTAGTTTTTTAGGCTTGCTTGCCCTAAAATTGATACCTATTTGCACGTAAGTATGCATCCACTTTACATAAAATATGCACAAATGTGATCAATGTTGGCACACGTGTGTGAAATATTGCGGATTTATTCAAGGCCAACAAACTATAGTTGGATAAATTCCCTGCATCCTTCAGTATTCAGGCTTGAAAAGGAATGGAAATATTTCAAGCCATCTTTGTCAAAAATGCAACAAGCAAAAGGTTTGAGGGCGTAACATAAGGCTAATTTCTTGTCGTTTCATAGTTAGTACCTTTAAGGATGCCAATATCAAAGATTGTGTAAAAAATTCAATGTGAATAGATAGAATCGGTCTATTTGTCATTTTGTACGCTAAGGACAGTTGTATCTTTCGGAGGAAGATGGGAAGTTAGCTAGGAGTAAAAGATGAAGCTCTTAGTAAGTTGATGTTGGCATATTTTGAAAATAAAAATTTACGTACTTGTGTTTTTTCTTTAATTGATACGAGATATTAATAACCAAAAGCTAGAAAGTACCTGCCACTTTGAGTCCTGCCTATACTACAACACTTGGCTTTCCCTCCAAAATGTAAACCCTACTATTTTTGGGTCTAGATTCAATGTACCCAACATTTAAATTTGAATCTACTCAAACTCGACTTCTAACTTTTCCAAACTTTCAAAAAGTGTTTATTCAAATGCAATTTAGACTAATGAGCTTTGAAAAGTGAGACTCTAAGTCTAATATAAAGTTGGCCTCAGTTTCCCAAATATAGAAATGTAGCAAATATGACTAAACTAGTTGAATCTTTCACACTCCCTCTTCAACTAGTTTTAGCATGGACTTTGATAACACTTCAAGTGATGTCCTATGATTCATGAACAAGTCCTTTCCCAATGCTTTGGTGAAGATATCAGCTACACATTCCCTTGAGGACACATATTGAAGCTCCACATGTTGAAGCTCCACACATTCCCTTGAGGACACATGTTGAAGCTCCACCTCCTTTGCAGTGATCTGCTCCCTCACAAAATGATATTGCACCTCAATATGACATGAAGAATCACATAGAATGTAAATGAGATGATTACTCCATGCTATCAACTTTGAATTCTCTAAAAAAATACAGCAAACAAACAATAAATGTGAGTGATTAAGTTTTGTTTGCATGTTTCCTCCCTCTTTGTCCTTTGTTGCCATGTATCCACCATGACACTCCATGAATGGGCTCCCATATCCATCTTGCCACAAGAAACCATCAAGCCTTGGAAATCCATGAGTAAGTGAGTTCATCCATGATACTAAAGCAGCACCACATGACTCCATAAACCATTCAACTTTTACTAGTCCATCTTCAAGATCTACTTGACACAAGAAAATGACCATAAATTCACCAAAAATTGACAATCTCCAAACATTGGCACCAAGTATTTCAACACTTGAGAACTTAGTCATGAATGAGTGATATAATGAACCTCAATAGCTTCATTTCCATTAACAAAACTGGCCAAGAATGCTACTACAAATCCAGCATCAAAATGATGCTCACCAATGTAGCTAGTTTTACCATATCTTGACAATTTGCACACATCCACATGAAAATGCTCAAACATAAGATAGAAAAAGTAAAGTAAATTTGAACAACACTTCCTTGCTGCTCCTTTGACCTTACTTGAGTCTTCAATAACCTGAAAAAATAGATCCATAACATCTTTGCCAATTACCTCTCCTTTGATGCTATTGACTAGCTCCAAATTGCCAGTTCTCCTTTCATGTTGTTAACGCCCTTTGAGATCAACCTCTTTGATCATCAACTTGACCATCAAAGTCATTAAAAAAACTTTGTTTTCCAGATCCAATACTTGATTTTACAACAAGATAACACTTGCATAGCATCATCTACACAAAAAGATCCTCCAAAAGATGCTTCATTCTTCATAAGAGCTTGATACTTAAGATCCATTGCTTGGATCCACTCCTCTTCTTTCCTTGTTTCATCTACACTTGTAGGTTCATCAAAAGAAGTTAGAAAACAACATAATTTTCAAAAACTACTTGCTTACTCTTTTCATCATATGTGAGCCTTGAAGGTACTTGTCTTTCCCTTGATATTCTCCTCGGCTTTTGACTTGATGAAGGTCCATCATCATCACCATCTAAAGCAGGATCCTTTACATCAACATCAAGAATGTTAGATCCATCCACATCACCATCAATAGTACTTGAAGATACTTTTGGAATGTTCCCCTCATCAAAAATGACATCTCTATCAACAATCACTTTGTTAGTATAAGGAATGTAAACCTTGTAGGCTTTACTCACCTCACTATATCCAACAAAAATACCTCTCCTTGAAGATGGATCCTCCTTGGTCCTATCATCAAGAATAATGTTGACATAGCATGTGCAACCAAAAGGTCTTAGAAAGTTGACACTCGGACTCCTCTTGAGTAGCATCTCAAAAGGTATCATTCCATCCAAAATAGCACTCGACCACCTATTGCACAAGAAATTGGCACACAACAAAGCTTGATCCCAAAATGGTATATTAATATTAGAACTTAACCTCATGGCTTTATCACTTCCACATAAAGTCCTATCTTCCTTTCAGCCACTCCATTTTGTTGTGGGGTCCTTGATATTGTATACTCCCTCTTGATCCCATGCTTATCACAAACGGCCTTGAACTTGGTAGATATGTACTCACCACCATTGTCACTCCTTAAGCACTTGATACTTGTGGAAAATTGGTTCTCCTTTGCATTCTTGAACTTAACAAAGACATCATACACTTCATCTTTGCTCTTTAGTAGATAGATCCAACAAAATCTACTAAAATCATCAATGAAAGTTACATACATCTTAGCTTCACTATTGTTAATTGTAGTAAATCCATGAATATCTGAATGTACAAGTTGAAAAGGCTTTGTAGATCTAGATGTAGACCTAGCATAAGGTAGTCTATGTGACTTAGACAAAGCACAAGACTCGCAAACATAATTGATGCCACTTAAGGAACTTGGAAGACCTATCACAACCTTCCTTTTTGACATTACCTCCAATGACTTGAAGTTGAGGTGTCCGCCAAACCTCTTGAATACATATTTGCTCTCTTGCAACACATCCAACTTGGTTAGCAGTAACACAAGCATCTAGTTTGAACAACTTCCCTTGCCTTTTACCTTTTCCAATCAAGACATCCTTCATTTGTTTTGACTCTAGTAAGAAGATGACCACCAGACGATGGCCCAATTCTATTATAGAGCGCCTTCATGTCCTCCCGCTACATCATGATGGTGGAAGACTGGCAGAAATTCGAATTCATTGAAAAGGTGCGAGGCTACCTGGGGCCATTACCCTTCAGAAACAAATTACATTACCAAGTATTTGATGCCCAAGGAAAGAAAATGAGCACGAGAAAGCAATTTGCGAGGCGGCAAGGTGAACATGACTCGTAGGAGGTTTTTAAGCGGGCAGGAATGTAAAGGCCATTGAGAGATCTCAAGTTTTGTGAAACAATTTTGTGACAAATAAGCACTTGGTTTTACGCAAGTGACTAAAGATCCACGCTTTTCCAAGCGCCAAGAAGAAATGATGTCATTCCATAGATGTTGCAGTGGGTCCTGCAACAGACTAGGGGGGGGATGATGTTGGCAAATTCTGAGAAATCCTCAAGATGCCGAGCCAAGCTATTCTAAAGGGCATCTCTCACCCTAGACCGAGGAGGTCCCTGAGGAAGAAGAGAAGGATGAGAATGAGAGCCGAGAAATACTAGCTAGGATAACAGTTAAAATCAAGTGAGCCTCATGGTGACTTAAATAAATAGAGTGAGCCACCTTTTGATGGTGACCTCTAGTGGAGGAGCTGTAATTTGTAGAATTGCCATTTTGGCTCCACATGGGCAGCTCCTTGGCTTATTTACGAGCCCCCCTCTCTTGTGAGGGAGCTTTGGATTGTAATGCTCTTGCTCTTGTTTTAATGAGAAAGATCCTCCACGAGTTTTGAGCCTTCATCTTAGCTCCATTATCATGTTGGTGTTCTTGAGTGAAGCTTTCATGATCTTGCTTTCCTACCTTAATGTAGTTGTGGAATTAGAGTGGATTAGATCTTGCTTTCTTGTTCTTGATTTGAAACAAGCTTTAAGTAAACTAAATAGGCTAGATTTTGTGGTGTAGATCTTGCATATTTCCTAATTGTCCAGTTCTTGATGTTCTTGAGAAGACCAAGAATCAAGAAATGGTTACTTCTTGATCCTTGCTCTTTGATTGCTTGTTAGTTAGTTTCTTGTTTCTTTTTTCTTTCATTTCTGTTGATCTGTTCGATTAATCTGAGAATCTTGATTGTTTTTCAAATATTTTACAGTAGCTACAAGTAAAAATTGAATGGAGTTTGTAGATGTTTAGTCACTCTAATCTAGAAGTTACATGACGCAACTATATACTTTCTGGATGGTACTTGATACATAGAGATGAAGTAGTCTAATGCTAGTAAGCAAGAAGACGAAAATACAGAACAAAAGTCCGTCTGCGTGCGAGACAAGTTTCTGTAAGCATGATCCACAGAGATCCAACAAGTCCGCTAGTAAGCGAGACATTGCTCGTGAGAGAATTGTTTTTCTCTCACGCCAACGCACTGCATGGATCTGCATGTAGTGCTTGAAGAATAAAAAAAACAATAGAAGATTTTGTAGTTGTTGCGCACACATCTTGTCTGATCTTGAATGCCAACGAGTCTGCTGTTATTCGTGTGTCTGACTCTCTTGTTCATTTAATTCTGCACCTTGGTTTGATCTTGTTGAATGCTGTGTTAGTTTCTAAACGTAGATCAACAGTGCCTGACTACATTCTGGAGGACTGTAGGAATGATTCAGCTGGCAGTAACCAGCGATCATATCTGAACTCCATCCGAATTGCATTGCATCGTTTCGCGTTTCTTTCGCGACCGCGACTTGCCAATTGACGTCATTAGTGATATCAAAGCCTACCTACCTTGACATAATCTGATGTAGCCAAGAAGCTATCAGATCCAGGAGGCCAAGCATTCAAACAAACAACCATCAACAAGAGAACACACTTCAGAAGCAATGGCTTCAATCAACAGCATACAGAGCAAGATTTTTACAATTCTTGATTCTTTAGGGTCTAACTTTCTAGCCTGGAAAGTTAAGATATCACTGATACTCAAGGCCGAAGTTTTATTCCCCTGGGATAGTCTCACACTTGACCTAGCTACACTCTCCAAAGCTAAGGAGATGTGGGATGCACTACTCACGAGATTTCAAACGAAATCAAGAAGTCAAATAATGATGCTAAAAAATCAGCTGACAAATCTACAGTGGGATGGGAAAGACCTCACTTCTTTTGTAAGGAAGATGAAGGATATATTTCTATCACTACATAACTCTGGAGCAGAGAACGCAGTGTCAACTGAGAAGCAGCTCACTTACCCGTTGAGAGCCTTACCCAGATCTTTCCAGACAACCAGGACCCTGCTCGCGAAAGATCCTACCATGACCCTCGAAAAGCAATTGTCGATATTCAAGAAGAAGTCGAGGTGAGAGAATACCTTGATCCCATGGATGGTTCTGACCAAGCCCTCTACGGCAACAAAGAAAAATCCAAGAAATAATTTAAGCCTAAGAGGGATCGAATCAAAGGCAGGTCATGATCAGCAAGCAGAGGGGACCAGCAAAGGCAAATGAAAAAGCAAAGGGAGGTCAAAATAGCAAGGTGGAGAAAAGAAGACTTGCGTGAGATGCAGACAAGATGGGCACACAGTTGATACATGCTAGCTCAATCCAAAGATTGAGTGTATCCACTACCACAAGAAGGGTCATGCAGCCATGGATTGTCGCCTAAACCCGAGAAACAAATCAACGCAGAACAGATAGGAGAACAGCAACAGTTCATCCTATGTTGAAGAGCTTGAGAGCTCAAAAATGGGCGAAGAGAGATCGAACAAAAACTGTTTGACCGCCTACATTTGTGAAGACGTGTGTGCAGCGTCAACATCTGACACACATGAGGTGATCCTAGATTCAGGAGCCACCTCACACTTCGTGACATCAAGATGAATTATGTCTGATTTCAAAAATGCTGATCCATCAAGATTCATTGTTCTTGGAGATGGATCTAAACATCTAGTGAACGGTATTGGTTCACTGTGGCTCAACACCAATGGTAGAGACAGACGGCTGGAAGACGTTCTGTTCGTGCCTACTATGTAGCAAGACTTGCTTTTTGTAGCAAGAATAGCAGATGTAGGGATGCGTGTGATGTTTTTTGATGAAGCATGCAATGTGGTTGATGCCAATACCAGTACCCTGATCACTCAAGGCAGAAGAAAGGTATCACCTGAAGGTATGCTTACCTACAGATCAGGTGCATCAGACTCATGATGATTCGCCAGACACTCTATGACATAGGCGACTATGCCAAATGAACTCAATGACACTTTACCAAGTAAGCCATCATGGAGCAATAACAGGGGTCATCATCTTGAATGCAACCAGTTTGACCACCTGTGATGCATGTTTGAAGGGTAAGATGTCACGCACTCAATTTGTCAAAGACTCCTACAGAACAACCAAGATTCTAAAGTTAGTGCATTCTGACATCTGTGGGCCTTTTAATGTGATCTTAGTAGGAGGCTCAAAATATCATATAACCTTCATTGATGATTATAGTAAATACGCTAGAGTGTACTTTATTCAGAATAAATCCGAAGCACTTGATAAATTCACAGAGTATGTGAATTGGGCTGAGAGATGTACATGCAACAAAGTGAAGTAGATCAGGATAGGTCGAGGTGGCGAATACATCTCGAATCGTGACATCATTCACAGAAGGATTGTAGCCTATACGCCACAACACAACGGTATTGCAGAGAGAAAGAATAGGACCCTGATGGAAGCAGCTTGATGCATGATGGCCTACTCGAAGGCTCCAAGGGTACTATGGGCTGGAGTAGTAGCTACAGCTGCATACATCCAGAACAGGACAGGGAAGTCTAGTGTCCCTCACATGACACCACACAAGTTATGGTGGGGTAGAAAGCCCAACTTGTCTCACATCAAAATCTTTGGCTATGCAGCTTATGCACACATTCTTGATAAGCTTAGAAAATTAAAGAAGCTTGACGAGAAAGCTGAGTAGGGATTTCTGGTAGGTTATGACAACAACTCGGTGTTGTGCCCGTGTCTGCTGTGTAGATGTAGCTACACCATCACCCCCGTCGATGACGTTTGAGGGTGATGAGTGTTGTTGGCATGCTGTTTGTGAGGAGAAGCTCCTATCTTTGTCAATATCTTACAGATCGTCTTGTTAGTGGAGTCTGCCTGGCCATTACACCTAGGATAGTACAGGGAGTACTTTTTTGGTGAACTACAAGGTAATGACGTAGCAAATTATCAATGATGGCATTTAAGAAGTGCGTGCCTTGATCACTAACTAGCTCAATAGGATAGCCAAAATGCGTAATAATGTTTTCATAAAGAAAACGCACGACAATCTTCGCATTGGCGTCCTTTGTTGCCCGAGCCTCGACCCATTTAGTGGCGTAATATGTGGCTATTAGGATATAACGGGCTTGAGTGTGTTTTGCTGCCAGGCTTATTGGCCCAACAAAGTCGATTCCCCATTTATGGAAGGCTTCGTCTTCTATAATGGGAGTCAAGGGCGTGAAGTCTGCTTTCGTATTGTTCTTGGCTCGTTGGCAGACATCACATGTTTTAATGACAACAAATGTGTCTTTAAATAATGATGGCCACCACAAGCATGCTCGAAGAATAATCTTAGTTGTCACTTCAGTAGAGAAGTAACCGCCTCCAATGCCCTCATGAGCTTGAGATATGATAGGCGCCATATCTCAGATTCATAAGCACATCGTCGGATAATACCGTCAACGTCCCTTTTGTAAAGTTGCCCTGCTATTAGTTGAAAGGGCACTACTTTAGGCAAAAAAAAAAAATTTGCAGTTGTATTCAGGCCTTTTTTGAGTTGTAGGAACTGAGTGATCTCCTTAGCCCATGAAGGTGTAACATCAATCTGAAAAGGACATGCATCAAGAAGATCGTTATTGACTGTTGCAGTTGCCTTTTCAGCATTAGGGAGTCAGGAAAGGTGATCCACCATGAAATGTTGGGTTCCTTTCTGAACGACTACTCGGAAATTAAATTTCTCGAGTATTAATAACCATCGAGCTATTCGTCATGTTTGACAAGATTTGTTAACAATATATAATAGGGCTTGATGGTCGGTATAGAAGGCAAAGGTTTGGCCTAGTAAGTAATGTCTGAGTTGTTGAACGACATAGATCATAGCCAATGCTTCCCTTTTGGTTGTGGTATAGTTTACTTCAACAGACACCAGTTGCCTGTTCAAGAAACGTATCGGAAAATATTTTACATACTCGTCCGGTTGTGCAAGAAGACCTGCTATGACATACTTACTTGCGTCGGTATGCACATGGAACTCTTTCGTGTAGTCTGGAAAATGAAGTATGGGTTCCATTGTAAGGGCTGCTTTTAACTCCTCAAAGGCTTTGATGCGTCCTTCGGTCCATCTAGGATCTACCACAACTAAATAAATGAGTCATGCCTTGCCGGCATAGTCGATTATAAAGATGCGATAATAATTAGTGTGACCTAGGAAGACATAAACCTCCTTTACTATTGCAGGTAAGGGCATTTCAACTATAACCTTGATTTTTTAAGGATCGGTAGAAATACCATCCTTCGAAATTATATGTCCAAGTACTATCCCATGGGTGACCCAGATTTGACACTTATTAGGGTTTAGTGAAATTCCAAATCTACGGCATTGAATGAAGATTTTTTCTAGTGCTTCAAGAAGTTTGCCATTTTTCTTGGGTACGACCACAATGTGCGATACCCAATCAGTATGTTGGACTTCATAGATGAAGCCAGCATCCAACAATTTCTTAATATCTTCATCGATTCTCTCGCGATAGACAAAGTTACATCTATATGGCTTAGCCCTAAAAGGCTTAGCGTTGTCTTCTAAAGGTATGGTATGGACCGCAATATCAGGTGGAACGCCTTTCATTTATATATAGTTCCATGCAAATACATCCCCATATTTGCAAAGTAAAATTTTCAGATCAGAAAATTGATCTGAGATAAGGTGTGCACCAATATGAACTATTCGATCCATCTCCTCGTCAGGATCTTTAAGGTTTAACGGGATTGTGTTAGTGGGTCCTTCAAAGGAGTGGGAACTTTGTGTGGGTTCCCGGTGTGGCTGTTGTAACTAGATAACAACGCCATCCAGTGTGAAGTCTTTAAACTTTTGTGGAAGATCAAAAGGTGGTTCCATGAAGTTTTTGGAAACTTTGGAAATTATTTGCATTGAGGCACTACCAGACATGGAAGCTTGGTCAGATTGTTTGGTGTGGAGCCCTGACTATGGCTTTTTACTCCATTTTTTGGCTTCTTAATGCTAAATCATAAGCCTTACTTCTTACCACAGTTCATAGCATGCTTTTAAGCTATATTTTGGGCTCCAATTTTCATGGTCGAAGATCATTTCATGGTTGTCTAAGCATTACCCATTAAAGGAGTTCTAAATCCAAAAAAGACCCTTTGTAAAGATTCTTTTTATATTTTTTCTCAATTTTTTCTTACACATGGACCAATCAAAACACTCAAATTTGAAATCCACGTAACGTAACTTTTTGAGTCCACATTTTAATTCCACACTAAAAATGGCATAAATTAGTGGTAAGTCCGAATTTAGCGGAGTTTGGTGCATTGGAAAACGCTCAACAAGGGCTTTCCAATGATATGTTACATGACATACTTCTGAGCTACAATTAAAAAGTTATGGCAAGTCAAAAGTATTAGTGTTATAATATTTTAATAATATAAACTACATCTTGCACGAATTCTTAAAGGGTCTTTTTGGAGCTCAAAACTCCTCTAATGCAAACTTATCTCACCTTTTTGCAGCCTGTCCATGGAGACCGTCCATTACTTTGTAACTCTTAATGAAGGCTATGGTAACGAAAGGCACCTTGTTTCAAGATAACATTCATTGTGTTTTTCGGCTTATGTGAAGGACACAGCCTCTAGTTTTCAGGTCGAATTTAAGTTCTCAAAGGCAAACTATACTTGAACTTCTACATTTGAATATCTCTCTCTTCCAAAGGGACTTTGGGTCAATCATCAATTTTTCTAAAATGATAGTTCCACTGCAGTTCTGAAGGACACCTATTACTATTTCCAAAGGCCATGCATTACAATGAAAGGCCACATCTTAAGTATAGGCCCATGTGTCTATAGAAGGGCAGCCCTAATCACATATTTTCAAAGGCTACAATGGAGGCAGCTTCGCATTTCTTGAGGCACGCAGGTTTCAAACAGTCTCTAGCGACATCCTATAGGCAGTTTTAGCGCAGATTTATAGGTGCTTTTCATGTATTTTGTGCAAACAGTTATGAGGCACCTCCAAGAATCTAGCAGCGGCAGTCTACAAGCGGTTTGGAGAGAGATTCTAACAGTTGTCTACAGAAGAATCACTTCTATCAATCGTGTTTCTAACTGCTGGCCTCTGTGGTAACATTCCAGTGGCTTATGGAAGCTCTGTTCCAGATGTCAGGCCTTTGTTGGATTGTTTTTTGTAGCAGCTGCAGAGCCATACTCTCTACCACGTTTTCTCTCTGGCTATATCATGCAGATTCATGCCATTGTAATTCATTCAGACAGTAGCATTCTGAGTTGCAGGAGATAGCCTAGTTGTGATGTTGTCAAATAGCATTATGGCTTCTCTTATTTCTCTGTAAACTAGAATGGTAGAGCAGATGTGTACTTCCCTAGGAATTTTGTAGATTTGTATTGAATGCTATGTATTGGCAATTATTTCATCAATACAGATTTCTATTATTCTGTCTCACCATTTTTCTATAATGAGAATGTTCAGTAATGTTTTCCATGGTGACTTGGCTTAGTTCTTGTGTTTTGGTTCTGAACAGAACTATAAGTGACATATATAGAGACTTAGATCACTTTTTCTAGTACTTGATTCTAACTCTCAGTGCCTACATTCGAAATTTAATGGGAAATCAGATTGTATGTTTTCTTTGACTGTTGAGGGTCTAAATGATAAGTGAGCACCATGCTAGATGGCGAGTCTCTAACCTCTACACTCTGATGCCATTCTTGTTGTTTCAAGGACAAATATTGTTGCCATGTATAATCTTAATTCCTAGTATGTCCATTATACAGAGTTTTACTCCTAACTTGAGTCTGGACTTCATTGTTGAATATTCAATCTTTCTCCTGGGTGTTTTGTCTTCTTTACAAGGTTGTACTGGCAGCCCCTTACGGAAACATCTGTTGATGACCAGATTGCAGACATTTTATATTTCATTCCATCCATTTTTTGTTATTCTCTGTTTTGCACTAACTTAGTAATGACAATATTAGCCCTTTTATTGCTCTCTAGTAGGAACGATACCCGTTTGTACTACAAATATCAATCATTTTGCTGTTGGTATGTTGTGACATTTGCTTTTTGTCTATGTAGACAAGGGCTTAATCGGTTGCTTAAGCTTCTCACACATATGTTATTGATGCTCAATTAATTTTGTATCAATAATTTTAGTTTTTTATAACCGAGGTTTTTGAGGTTGTTGAGGGGGCAGTGTTGTTGCCTCACTCATCATGTCGTCATCTATTGTATCCCAGACTTCATCCTGATACATGTACCATGTATATATCTTTGGTTTTGGTCGGTAAGTGGTGGTGTTGGTTATTTTGGAAGTCAGTTGGACATGAGCCAAAGGCCCTGGTGATTTGATCTCTTGTGGAATTGATTTTGGTGGATAAGGTTGGGCATCTGGATAGAGGAGTATATGTTCATCTGTCATTTCAACATCATTCATGGAGAGAATACCTTCTTCCGAAACATGGGTGGTAGAGTTGCCAGGTTCTCATGGGTACCAAGCTATAGGAATAGGGTCAATCATCATAAGCGGAATGATGGGTGTATCAATGTCTGTAATCCTTTGCAACGGTTTCAATACATCTGTTGGAATCAGCAGAATGAACAGTGGCTAGTGCTTGACCCCAATTTATAATATTTGTGGATCTCGTATAGTGGTCGTGGGATTGGATTGGAACACTATCTGATTCATCATAAGTTGTGGATGACCAATCATCGTAAACCTTGGCGGGCTTTATATGTCCAGTCGAGCTTATCGTGACCCATTTTTTGTTATTGCCAAAGGTTATTATACTTCTCTTCCAATCCTGGACAACACCTGTCATCTGTAGCCAGGGGGTACCAAAAAGGAGTTTATAAGTATTTGCATCATCTGGTAAATGTAGAATGACACAATTGATTATAAATTTGACACCTACAATGCGAACATTGATATTTGATAAATGACCGGCAGGGTCTGTGACTTGCTAATCAGCCATGCAAAGTTTGTAGCGTGACTGATCAAGGGTATGGAATCCCCTGTTGGGGGTATTCCCAACACATTGTAAATAAATAATATTGGCCAATAAAATGAGTTGCGAGGACATGGCATCATGCATGTATAAGCCCATGGCCCAATGAGCACGCAAGTTGAGTTGTAAATAAAATAATAGACTTGGGCCCCTTTTTAATTAAAATAAAACTTGAGGCCCAAAGTCAATTTTAAACTTAGAGTTTGCTTTTTTAGAATTGGGTCCAATTTTGGACTAATATGAATCTTGTGACTTTTATTGTACTTTTTGTGGCCCTTGGATCAAGATGAATGATTAAGATCTATGTGAATATTAGCCAATAGGATTTTGGGGCAAGGGCCTTCCTCATTTATAAAAAGGCACCTCTTGTACTCTATTTTCCATGCTTAATGAGAAGGAGGAAACTCTACCAGTTTTGAAAGAGAAGCATCCTCATTTGCTATTCAATGCTTGCTATTGCTATTGTTGCTTTCTATTTGCTTTCAAGTTTATGCTTTCTTGGTTTCCATAGTTGATGTTTCTCCTTTAGCAAGTAAAATGAGCATTTGAGCTAACCTCCACTCTCACTCTCACTCTCACTCTCTGTCTCTCTCTTTCTCTCTTCTCCTCTCAACCTCTTCTATTCTTCTCTTCTCTTTCACCCACCATTTTTTCTACGTTTTCACACTTTAACTATCACTGCTAACATGGCCTCCTCATCTTCTGAAGACTCTGGTGCCAAGCAGGTGATCCAGTGCAAGATACCCTCAGCCACCCAGATTTGGCCCTTGCCTTCTAATACCTTGATTCAACCATGGCTTAGACTGCTGGCCCACTTCTTGAGGCAATGGGTTTTTATCCATCGCTTTTCAATTCTGACATTAACATGGGCCTCGCCGTTCGCGCTTACGAAACCTGGGAAGCGCCGAAGTCGCGTTTCCACTTCATGTACTAGGGTACCACGTACAAGGTACGGATTAACGCGGACTCGATGGTCACCGTCGGCATTGTCTCCGGTGACCATCAACCCATCTCCCATCATCAGGCAAAAGCCTTGATCAAACTTTTTGTCGCCCAGACTACACCAAAGATTCTGATCCAAACTAACAACGGTTACTTGATATAGGCTATCGTGGAACCAGTCATACAGGCGGTTGCACATCTATTGTTTCAACATTTCACAAGGACAAAATTTAGAAGACAACGACGACAGTGCTGTACTGGTCGTCGGGGCCACCACCACACAAGCCCTTGTCAGTGCCAACGTACCGGCTGCTCCAACGGATTTAATGATAGCATACCAAGCCTTGGGAACATACATCTAGGACACGGTAGCAGCCAGGGCCACACAGGACAACCGGGTACTCCACTTGGCAACAAACAACACCCAGCTACGAGCGCAACTCACAAAGCTGCAATAAGAGCTTCCTATAGCTCAACAACACGAACAAGACGGGCATCGGGAGATTGCCAAGCTGCAACAAAAGGAGGATGGCCTAAATCAATATATCCAGAGCCTCTCCAAAGCATTGACAGATGCCTCCACGAAGGTGCGGGAGTTTCCGTCTAAAGCGTCCCAACGGCTCGCTCCCCTCCAAGCGCAACTACAAATCTATGAAGCAGAGAATACGCGCCTGGGGGCGGAAGTGCAAGCACTATAAAGCGAAAAACTCGCCTGGTTAGCTCAACCCACACCAGACTCAAGGCCGCTCTCTCAAGCTACCAGGCAAAGTTCGACAAATACCGGACAAGCGCAACTCACGAGCTCGCCTAGGCCAAACAAGCCCTCAAGGCCTGCTAGCAATATATGGAGAAGAAGACCCAACCAACCCCAGTGGTGATTCCAACGCCACCTGTTTGTGATGCTACACAGGCAAGCACTAGCTAGGACCAAGGCCAGCAGGCAGCAGGGGTGATAAGCCAAGATCAGGGGTTAGAAGGCCAAGACCAATGACCAACTGATACAGGTGCTGAGATGCGAGATTTGAAGTATGTGGGATAGACTACACTGAGGCCTTTAGTCAAGTAGTAAAGCATTAGTCTATTCGTACTTTATTGGCTATAGCTGCTGCAGATGATCTAGACATTCACCAGATGGACGTCCAGACGACATTCCTACACGGATATATACAAGAAGATGTGTTCATCTATCAACCAAAAGATTACATCCTTCAAGGCAAAGAACATCTATTATTTAAATTGCATAAGGCATTATATGGTTTGAAGCAAGCTCCAAGGGCTTGGTATGATAGATAAATCATTTCTTGTTGTAGCACAACTTTACCTCCTATTCCGCATATTCAAATGTGTATTTAAAACAAAAGGGGCCAAGCTATGTCATAATAGCACTATACGTTCATGATTCTCTAATCATCAGCAATTCAAATCATTTGTTGCAAGAAACCAAATCTTACTCTTGTCAGAGTTCGAGATGACTGATTTAGGTCCAGTCCATTACCTACTTGGAATGGAAATTCACAAAGATCGTGCAAGTAGAAGGATCACCATAAGCCAACAATCTTACTTAATCAATGTACTTAGCAGATACGACATGGAGGATTGCAAGCCCATAGATACTCCTATGGATCCAAGATGCAAGCTGTCCAAAGACATGTGCCCTAGAACAAAGGTAGATCAGCAAGAAATGTGCATATACCCATATTAGTTTGTCATAGGTTCTCTCATGTACTTTATGATTTGCACACAACCTGATCTAGCATATGCTGTAAGCAAACTGTCGCAATTCATGTCCAATCCAAGCCTACCACACTGGAAAGTCCTACAAAGAGTTATGAAGTACATTCATGCCTCAAAGCATTATGCCTTGAGTTACAAAGGAAATACAGAAGCTGCACTCTCATTGATTACCTATTCTAATTCAGATTGGGCAGGGGGCATAGATACCAGAAAATCCACCTCTGGCTACATTTGTTTTCTTGCAGGAGGACCCTTTTGATGGAATAGTAGAAAGTAGAAATGCATTTCATTATCCTCTATGGAATCAGAATATGTTGTAGCTACATCAACAATGAAGGAGATTTTATGGCTTAGAAGACTACTGCAAGATCTGAGATTCCCACAGATCGGTCCAACCATACTCCAGTGCGACAACCAGTGTTCTATAGCTCTGTCATTGAACTGACGAACTCACACAAGGACTAAGCATATAGAGGTTCAACTTCATTTTTTAGAGAGAATATTCAAAACAAAGACGTTGCACTAAGTTACTGTCACACAGATAGTATGTTGGCTGACATTCTGACAAAACCATTGCCAAGGGATAAACATTCTACTCTGGTAGAATTATTAAATCTCAATTTGAGTTCAGATTCATAGCAGTTAGCTTAAGGGGGAGTGTTGGAGTTTAATCTTACTCCTACTCATTCCTTCTCCCTTGACATGCTTAAGTCTAACATTCATCCGATATGAACTCACTGAAAAGCCAACTTAGAATCTGTCCCCAAAAGGCAAACAAAGGCAAATGCAAGTCACTCATGAAATTCCAAGGCATAGTGGTCACCAAACTAACCAAATGGCATAGCGGCGGGCCTCATGTCGGTAACATGGACCCTTAGGCACTTGTCACTTGCACTCATCGACCATTCAACTTCATCGACTAGTTGCATGTCACTATAAACTCAAATAGTTGACTTGGACATTCAACGACTCAACAGTACCTTCATCACGACCATACAAAATCTCTAACAAGATCAAATATTGTTCGAAGGCGACTGCTAATAGCACGTAGTGCCTTAATCCTATTTGTAAAGTACAGAGTAAGCATTATTTTATTCATTTAGCCATTTGTATATATCTAATAACAATAAAAAATACTGAGTTCCAATCAGTTCCGATTCCAGTAGTTTCAATCGATTCAGTCAGTCAATCAGACGTTCAAAGTGCAACTATTCGATCTGCCTCTCTGTTATCACGGAGCGTTGTTTCAAAAAGATCGCAACTCTGTCTGCATTCAGACTTGTACACTCTTTGACTAGAAATACTTGTTCTAGTAATCTAAGTCGTGATGTATGGTGCTGTGTTGAATGCATGTATATTCTGTTTCGATTGATTCATGCTATGCCGATAAACTTATTCGTAGATTAAACTATTCATATGACTGATAATATGTGTCAATCATAATGCTCTAAGCTCCGCACTATTTCGCTTCCACAATTAAACTATAAATCAATCTAGTTTGCGCATGTCTACGGAATTGATTATCCGATAGACGTAGATTCATGCACCGAGGATATTTGTTCGGCTATACTCCTTCCGCCACAGAATTGATTATCGGATAGACATAGATTCATGCACCGAGGATATTCATTCGTCTATAATCCTTCCGCCACGTCGACTTCCAGACATGTTGTCCTGGCTTGTGCTGGTGGAGATAACTGAGACCTGGCGACTAGATTCCTGGCGCTGCTACCCAAGTTTTTGTTTGTCGGACTCCCCCTATAGTTCTAGTGTGATTCAGCGTGTCCCCTCTGTCCTGGAATATAGTGTTTCTGGTAAAGCATGCTTTTTAGGACTTGGTTTTTATTTTGATAAATAAACCTAGCAAGCCTGGCAAAATCAGTCTAGCTCTCGGATATGGGTCCCGGGAGCTGTCTCGGAGGGCAAAATCAACTTGGCTCCTGGACATGGACTGACTAGGCCATGACTCGAGCTCCAAAGCTAGATCATGACTTGTGACTACTTGACTAGCTCACGTCCACAGGTCAGAGGCTCAGTCCATGATTTCCTAACTTGCTCTGGGACTTTAGGGAGTGTCACCACTTAGAATCTTACAGGGCACACTGGGTGCACCTGAGTCAACTTTACAACAGACTCCCTCTTAATGATCGCATTACAAAAGGTCGAAGACATTTCCTTTTAATGTGTTTGATCTCAATTCTCTAAGTTTTAGCTTGTAATTGATAATGGTGAATTTGAGGCTCTAAACACAGAGTGTATTGTTTTGGGGATCAATTTTCATCCAATTTGCACCAAAGTCAAGCAACTTATGATCAAAATTGAGCCTTTTTATAATCTATAGAAGTTCTTAGGAATTGTTTTGCCATTTTGAAGGCAGAAAACCTTCATGTTAGTGCTTAACGAGTCCATTTTTCAAACAAACATATTTTGTGTTAGACTTCACAAGTTAGCCGTTCCCCGCATGTTTATCTTGAGGTGCATTGATAAACTTCTTGCAGGGCAATTGTTTCAAGCTGACATTTTATCATTAGTTAAATAAAACTTCAAATATAAAGGTTACATTCTTCCATTCAGTGCTGTAATTTTTCTATAGAACTTTTCCACTCTTGGGCATGGCCTATCTCCAGTACCTCGCAATTTGCAAAAGCATCCAGACTACTGGTGACAGACTCAACATCTCGCAGCTGATGGGAATCACATCTGCTAGCTAGCCTGGATTTCTCATTATGAGCTGAGGATGTCTTGCCTTAAAGATCAGAGCTGTCCACCTTTCGTGCCGTGATCTTGAGCAGTTTCTCGCGTACTGCATGTGCAGCATGATACTTCTGAAAAGATACCACGTATTAATACTTAAGCAGCTTGATATATATTTCCGAGCAGATACTTCGCAGGCACAATATCTGGCATAAAATGCTCGATTGAGAGCTAGAGAACGTGTGCGCTATCAGCTTTTAGAGAGATTAAGATTAGTTTGTCAGACCTTCTTCGATTCGTGCTGAGTAATCACATCTCTTGTGAAAGAATCTCTCTGGCCTGAGATTGTTCATTCACGCCGCACGGATTAGAGGTCGTTCTCGATCTCTCAAATCTTTAGAGAGTGAGAGCTTTTACTTGCGCTGCAACACGTGCGTGCTTGCTGATCAGTGATAGGAATATTTTTGCAGCAATCCAACACCATGATACCGTTGTTGCGAATATCACACTGAAATCTGCCAACACTTGAATTAATCTCCTTCCCACCTATGCCAGCTTAACAGTCCACCCATAACGTGATTACTAGCTGCTTCTAATTGGAGTGTGAGGTTTTCTCTCAGCAATAAGTAGGTAGTGGAAACTCTCCGATTAATGTCTCATACACACGTTCTCAGAAGCGTGTCGTTCACAGATATGTGTCATTCCTGCCTTTTATCGCGCTCCCGGAAGATGAGAAATCTGTGCTCCAGCTATAAGAACGGGATTTTAGATCAAAAGCTGTTGCAGCGATCTGATACTGATACCTTGCACGCGGAGAGCTTTGATATCTCGCGTGAGAGAGAATGTTTAATTACTCGTACTGCGACCTAGAAAGGGAAATGCAACTCCTCGCAGCAAATTACTCGCTATTTCGAAAGAGACAAGTGGCTAATTCAAATCCTACAAACTGATACCAAAAAGAGATTTCAATTTGAACTCTTTAAAAAAAAAATTGGTGCTCAAACTCACCATCCAAGGACACATCACCTTTGTTTATGTGATATGAAAGATTTAGAGTAGTTTTGTCGAGCACATTGAAAAACTAGAAAAAAAAAAATCTTTGAACTTAATTGATTGAAAGAAACTGCATTTATCAACTTAAACTCACCTAGAAGTTAAAAGAAATTCGAAATCTTTCAACTTAATCGATTAAAGAAAATGCATTCATCAACATAGCTTACACCATTGTCGTGCCATAGCGAACAAACAAGAACCAACCAAAAAGGGCTTCAATGTTTTTCATAGGGACTTACTAGGCTTAAATTGGTTGTAGTCTATACATGTCCCAGTCATTTAAACCATACATTGACATATTGATGTTGTTTAGATTCGTGTACATTACACAGATGCTATGCCAAAATTTTGAAAGTTGTACTAAATTGAATTGAGTGATACAAATATGTTGATTCCTAGTATACAAAGTTTATGAATAAATATTGTATTATTTCAAGCCTTTGGAAGTGACATAATGACTGACACGTGAAGATAGACGCATGAAGCTACATCCCATACCCATGTTACATACCTCTCAAACACATTCTTTAAGGCCATTGAACAAAATAGAGTAACAAGACCTATATGCTCTTTGAGTGAGATGTAACAAGGGGTCCACTTTTAGGTGTTCAAAATATTGACTCAAAACTAAGAGACACCTTGCTATTAACCAAAGGTGGCCCGAAGTAGATTCAAAATAAAAAAATAGATACGGCTCTATGCTTGAAATAGCAATCTAGAAGTATGATCAGATTTGAAAGATGGATACTAGGCAAATTTTGAATCAAAGGAAAAGCGAGTTGTGGAATGTATCCAAAATTATGAAGACATTAAGGAAGACCTTTTACAAAGGGTATTGATAGATCATGCAATAGTCATAGTTGCACATCTCTACATTGAGGTGCACAAATTTTGATCCTATTATGAATATGAATCCCAATAGATTTCTTGTGCAAATGAAGTAATCTTTCGAATTCAAAATTATGATATACAAGTTGCTTGGGAGAACCAATCATATGGAATGTCATGCATGAATTCGATTGAAGACCATAGGATTTAAAAATTCTCATAGGTATCATCATTTGGTGGAGTCTAAATGGGAACCATCACTAGTGAACCAATATGCTATCAATCACAATAATTTCTTTCTATTGTATTATGATGGATCACTATGTTTACTTTAAATCTAGTAAACCCCTTTGAACACATAAAGCCCCTTTGGATGCTATATCTTATTTTTAACTCATAGAATTTGAGAACCGTGGATGGTTCACCACGGTTCTCAGAACCGTACGGTTCACCAAAAATTTAAGGCTGAACCGTGGTGAACCATCCAATTAATTAATTAATTAATTTTTTAGTTTCCCCAAAAATAGCCCAAAAACCTGCAAAAAAAAGGCCAAAAAAATATGTGAAATCATTTGAATCTGTGAATTCTTTGAATTTGTGAAATCCGTGTAATGCCAAAAATCTATGAAATCATCTGTGAAATCATTTGAATCTGTGAAATCATTTGAATATGTGCGTAATGCCAAAAATCTGTGAAATCTGAGGACCACTTGTGAAATCTGTGAAATGAGGACCAATTGGGAGGGGTTTTGGGGGGAAAATGGAAATTAATCTATTAATTAATTAATTAATTAATTAATTAATTAGAGAAACCGTACTATGGTTCATGAACCGTGGTACGGTTCATCCCACGGTTCTCAAAACCATGGATTTTATGTTTTAACTTTGCCACAAAAGGGGTAGGCTGTTGTGATGATTTGCTAAAAGATGAGTTTCATTTTTATTATTTATTTCATTTGGTTGACATCATTGTTTTTTCATTTTTTAACTATTTGCATGTATGTTGAGCCCACACTTGAAAATTATTGTGAGATTTCAGAACACCTTGATTGATCTGAAAAAAAATTACACTCTCCAGGTTATCAGTAATGGATCACTGCAACAGCTTGTGAGCTAATCCGATTCTTATCGCTGGAACAAGGTACTGCGAAATCTGAGAACTTTTTAATGAGACGTTGATCTGAGAGTTCCCAGTACTATTTACACATCACTGAGTGGAAATCTCACAATCCAAATAGGATCAGCAGCTAAGAATCATATGCATGTTAAGGCACAAGCGATGCAAGAGTCTCAAGTAATGGTACATTTCAGCATGAAACCACATCAGTATATTGATGTGGAAGGATACCCTCAAAGATATTCTAGCCATCAACGCGCATTGCAGCGCCAGTAAAACATTACATGCTCTCCCCACCATTTCAATTTGAGTCCCTTGGCATGCTTAGAGATTGGCGTGATTTTGTTGCTCCGTTCCAATATGAGTTTGTAGCATAGATTTGCATATGGAACTGAAAGAAAGAAAGCATGGACTGTAAAAATAATCAAGATAGCATTCACATGGAGCTGAAAAACAAAAAGAAAGTGCATCAACAAGGGGAGAAATAATAGACAAGCATTCACATTAGAGGTAGATTTATTGTGTCATCTATACATCACATTCACATTCATCTATTAGGCTATATTTACGTTTCATTCACATTCATCTACTGTGCTATTTTTATATTTCATTCACATTCGTCTATGGTGTTTTCATTACATTGCATCATAACCATAGTCACATTCACATTTTTGCAAAATTAAGTTGTAGCAAGATTCCTTTATATTGTCAAGTGGAGATTGCATTATTATCATCATCAAAGAGGTGGAAGAAGGGAAAAATTTTTACCTTCATGCAAGCCCCTTCCTCAAGGCCTCACACTATCACCAAGCATGATAAATAATTAAAAGACACCTAACATGTCATTCAATATATATCTTGTATGTCCTTGTCATACAATTCCACATCCACGTCCACATTTTCAAATTATCCTTCCTTGTAAGTATTTAATTTTCTTAATAAATCTGTAAATTTGAAATCAAGAGTTAAGACAAATTATGTATGTTTATTTGTACAACTTGTGTGTGTGTGTGTGTGTGTGTGTGTGTGTGTGTGTGTTTAAACCTAACAAAACTAAACAACAATAAACGCTAATCATACATTACAGAAATGAGTCAATTTGTAATGTTCCCATACAGTTCCATTCCATACCAAACGTAGTACGTATCAACCTGAGGAGAATAAGCTCACCCTAGCATTATTATTTTGTGATAATCAAAGTGCTATTGCCTTGTCAGCCAACCCTAGATTTCATTCTAGGAGTAGCATATTGAACTCAAGCATCACTATGTCAGAAGCAAAGTTCTCGACAAAGAAGTCAGATTGCAATACTGTCGAAATCAAGATATGACAATAAGGGGGAGTGTTGGATTATTCTAATACTAATCGACTAAACAACATTTTAATCTTCATCCAAATTTTATCCTGACCTGTAGATTTCTTCATGTTTTTACACAGATAACTACTCAGAAATGGCTCACAGTGTTGGCATTCTCGGGATTTTTGCCTTTCGGAATTTTCTCTCACTTCGGCTTTTTCGCAAAATGCCAGATGCCTCAAATGATAAGGAAATGACTTTGGCAAAGGCCTTCGCATTTTTCGCATTTTTCGGATGACAATTTACGTTCGTTTCTGTAGAGTTATAGTTTACGTTCATTTCTGCAGACAAATTGTTTTACGATCAAATTCACCATTTTGCATATATTCATCAGCAAGTAATTTCTGAGAAGTCCTAACTGGATAGATGCCAACTCACTATGGCTCACTGACCATTATGATTGATGACCTAATTAGTTGTCCTACTATTGGACGTTGCCGCATTTGCTTAAGTATAAATAGCTGCTCATATTTCTATATTTTTAACAGATCAAGTATTGAATAGATAGTGCTCTCTCAAGCTTGCAAGCTTGAACACTCTTGAGCATTCTAGCTCAATCTTTAGAGTTGATTAGATGTTGCTATTGCGCTTACTGCTTATCAGTAGTTCCGCTTAATTCAGACTTATATTTTGTCGTTCAGAGATAGCTTAGAGTACGCGGCTTCGATCCGCAACTTGTTGTACTCATTTACTTCTGTTTCGTTTTCATTCTGAATCAATACTATCTTCTTATTGCATTTAGGTTCATCTCAGAATGTATGCATTTTTGTAATTCTTTGCGACTGATTATTTGTCTGATAATTCAATGCTTAATGTTTGGCTACGTAATCACTATAGTACTAATGATTTCAAAGTTAGTTACTATAAGATCGAACGTGATTTCTATCACTATTGTTTCGTTCAAAATTGATAGGCGTAGTCATGCATAAAGAAAGAGAAAGATAGTTTATTCCGCTGCGCATGATAAGTTTTCTTTCTTGTCGTTCAAATTCTTTTTATTCGATTTTTTTCAACCTATCTTTTCACACACCTCTTTCCAACAAAATGATTGTACTTTATGCTATCAAATGGTGAATCTTTTGTGTTTTATAACACAAATGGACAATTTTTTGTAGTCTTTCATGTCGCACAAATGCAAATTTCTATCTTTTATCCCACAACCATGAGTTTTTTGTTTTGTTTCTCTTTATTTTGTTTGAAGTTTGGTTTTTTTTTTTTTTCATCACTTTCAAACGTTTAAAGTGCATCTTTTTTCGTGGCCCTTATGTTGCACAAAGAACGACTTATTTGTTGTTCTTTATGCTACACAAATGGTAGTTTTCTTATTGCTCTTCTGTCCACGCATAAAGGGCAACAAATAATGGGCTTATATGTCACACAAAAGTTGGTTTTTGTTATTGCTCTTTTGTGTACTTAAATGGTGGGGCCTTTTATGTTGCAACAAAGAGCATTTTTTTTAGTTGCTTTTCTACCACATAAGAGATAGTTGACTTGGTCATCTTTTATGTGGGACAAAGGCCGGTTTTTTTACCACTCTTTTGTTTACATCAAAAGTGGCTTTTTTTTTTGTGGTCCTTTATGTTGCGTAAAGGGTGGCTATATAATGGGTAGTTATTTTGGTCATTTTTTATGTTGCATATTTCTAGCATAGAGGACGGACTACAATAAGTCAATGTATATGCAAAAGAAAGGGCAATGAGTGTGTGACCTCCCTTTATTCCATGTTTGGCCCTAATGATTTGGCCTCATCAAAGGCAAATAACTTTTAAACGATATTCTTAATGTTTGGTGGACTATCACTTCCTCCAAGTTATCAATCATCCCATTACTATTCTCAAGTTCAATCTAGACAAAGCTTTTGATTACATCATTATATCTTCTCTTGTTGTTTGTCTTTTAGTTTGCCTAAGTATCTCATTAGATTAATTCATGCTCTTTTTACACAAGTACCACTTCTACCATTCTTTGTCAAGCAATTCTATTAAGCAATATGGCATCATTATTTTTTTCATTTTGTTTTCTGTTTTTGGTGTTGTTTGTTTAAGCTCAACATTCTTCCTCACTAAAATGTATTCAAATAACTTGGTTTTCCTCTTAGTGTTTTTATTTCTATTCATGATAGATTTTATCTTGAGTCCATTCCAAGGTCAAGCATTGGAATTTATCTGATCTCTCTTTTTCCACTCATATCATTGTCCTTAAATATATCATTTCCAAGACTAAACTACCTCACGTGAAACTTCTATGTGACGACAAAATGATTGTGAATTGGACCTTCGCAAAATATATGTCTTCTCAAGAACAACATGAGAATCACTATTATGAGCAGTAGCAACATAATTGTGATTACTCTTTCGACGACCTTTTAAACTTTGGAATAGCCCTTTTTCGCTGAAATTTCTTGGCTCACAACCTTTCAAAACTTGTTTTGGTTAAGGTCAATGGGGGAGGGCCCATCCCTAAGAAAAGAAAATGAAGGAATCAAGGAAATGGGTGGGGGGGTGGATATTATATTGGGGAGGAGAACTAGCCAACATTGGATGTGTGTTTTTGTGTGGTGGTGTGAGTGTTTTTGTGTCATCCCTTAATATCCTTAATTGTTTGCTGCACCTGGAGAGTAAGCCATATAGAAGAGCGAAATTCATAAGAACTATAATAGAGTTAGAAAGATATGTATGTGAATCATGCTAGAGCTATGCTGGGAGTGGCTTCTAATGCTTCAATCTCTGAGGTAGGCAGCCCAGTTCTCAAGCTCCCAAGTTAGATATGACTTCGCTTTTTTGGGTTAATTAAACTAAGCCTTGCCTGATATTCTTAAACTAATGGGATGTTCATTTGTTTTTTAGCTAGGTAATTCTTCTAAAGCTTCTAAATTTGAGGTAGGCAAGTTACATATGAAGTTGTTTACATAAAGTACGCAAAGCCTTGGCTTACATTTTTTTTAAATGGGATCTTTAGTTGTTTTTTTAGCTAAGTGATTGTGATTCAATGGTGCAGGTCAAGGCAGCCTACAAACAGAAGGCTTTTGAAAACCATCCTGATAGATTTCCTTCTAGCTTCAAATATAGAGCAGAGACACGCTCCAAGCTGGCAAGTTTTATCTGACTTGTTGCTCATGTGTTTGTATGTGTCTCTATTTAATTTGTATTTTAATCTTAAATTGGCATTTTGAATGGGTTTTTGTTGACATGCACTTGGTAGGAAATTGGACCTGGGGGAGCATGTCCAACTCGGGCACTCTACACTGCCACATCATGCATGGGTCGATGGCTCTATCTGTTAGAGAGGGGATGGGTTCTATGTATAAGATATTCAGGCTATATAGGACATTGCACATTACTAATTTTGAGACTAGTGTGAATTTATTTCTTTAACTGACAAATTTTCAACTAGAATTGTCTGAATTAAAGAATTATAGATAGTAGAAGTTCTGAGAGTTCTCAAATCCAAGAAAGCCCTCAGGGCTGATGCAGCTCTTGTAGTAAGAGACTTATGCACTATATGTTAGAATAGCTGATAAGATGATGAAGTGGAAATGATTAGTCAATAAGTTACAAGGTTGTAGATCTTATAGAAAAAATGTCTTGCATACTTTTGTTTGGGTAGCTGATGGAATGGAAAGTTGAAACTCTTGAAAGAAGCAAGATTTATGACCTCAAAGAGCATTTGGAAATTTAGTCACTTTGGCGTCAACTTTACATAGGAGGGAGAAGAACCTTCATACAAAGTCCTATAATAAGCTTTTTGAAATATGGCCAATGTGATACAGTAATGCATAAACAGATAATAGAAATTCTATGGTATCACATGTATTGTAATCAATTATGTCAATCTTATGACCACTTGTGAGACCCTGAAATATCACAACATTTTGTCCAATCTTGTTTACTCATACGGAATTACTTTTTTCAATCATGGAGATTTCAAAAGTTTTCGCACATTTCTTGTATTGATTTTTTTTTCTAACCTAAAATCAATTTCTACAAAACGAAAAGTACAAGGAGAATATCGCAGGTACTAACACAAGGTTTCTAATGGAAAAAAGTCATATCCCTTTGTCAGTGTGTATATCTTTCTTCCATTGGGGCATAGAAGCAAAGACTCCTGATTCAAAGGTTTCTAAACTCTTTCACAACTCAAATTGTGATGCTCACATGGCTTTTTTCTATTGAAGTCGTATATTTTTCCCAAAATGTCATGGCTTTTTTGGAAGTTTTTTGTAAAATTTTATTTAAGTGAGTAATAAATGCTTGATTCAAAAAAAAATTTAAAAAAAAAACAGTGATTCCATATGAGTCTACTTCAAACTATGCACACTTGAGATTTGTAATCTTTGGTCCCTCAAATAGCATTTTGACTTTGTCGCCTTTGATGTGTGCATTGATCGGCATAAGACCATTTATATGTAGAACAAATCTTGGAAGTTTTTTGAGAAAAAATATCAGACCAATTTATTACTCACTATTCAAGGTGTAGCTTTTCTATTCAAGTGTGATATTAGATTTCCCTGGACACTAGCAGCACCTTTAACATGAAATTAAAAGAACTAGCTTTAATGATTATACTTGTCCTCAAGTTTAGAAGTCTATTTTGTAGCCATTTGATGAACTAATGGGTTCTAATTTGCATGCAGATCACAGAAGCTTATCAATGTCTCATTACTGGTGAGCTAGAACTGAACAAAATATCTGACCCAATATTGTGTTGTTTGTCAATTTTTGTTTTCAACAATAGAGATTCAAACCCATTTGATATCATTTGTAATGAGTTTGAGTTCACTATGGCAGGACGAAGATCAAGCTTGTATGATATAGGTATGCTTTTCCACTGTAGAACTTTGAGCATCCAAACCCTTTCTCAAAATTTTATTGAGCACTGAAAATTCATTTTAGCTGCATGTAGATGGGTGGTCATTTTGTGTAACCTTGTTGATATGTAGGTAGGTCAGCGACAGCGGTTGTTGCAAGAAACGGCAACAGAGGACATCATATAGCTGCAAGTTTACCATTTGTGTTTCTGATTGCTGATACCATTATTCTCGGTGGTTCGTGTATTGCAAGGTTTTTTCAAGGATCTTTGAAACCAGCTAAAACTGTTTGTACAACCCGCATAGTCAATGTAAATTTTTTGTTTGGTTAGTAGTCATAGTATAGTCAACTCGGAATCTTTTATGCCATTTGCCTCTTACAAATTTATGGTTCTTGAATATTGCAGGGCCTATCGAAAGGAACAGAAAGATTACCTACATTGTAATCCTTTCTTGCCTTGAATCTAGAACATTCATATATTATGATGTGCTTCATCAATGCTTGTGTTGAAACACCCACCTCATAAAGATGATATGTGATTCAAACCTGAATTATTGCTACATGTGACCCTGGACATATGTGGCTTTTCAGTGATCCAGTTTCCTTCTAGGTGTCGACTTCTTATTGCATTTTTGGTGACAGCATGGCCACAATTTTTTGTGAGTATTTTATGATGCCAAAGTGCATGCACTGAAAAAATCCTGATGACATAAACCTCGAATTGGGAACTGCAAAGATGAATGTGACAAAGTTTGACTTGCATATGCTGACATTATGTTTCTTAGGAGAGCAACATTATGATGAACAACATAGACATGAAGGTCATTGCTATGGACACCCTCTTAATGTCCACTTCTAGCTGCAATATATTGCATATTGGTATTGAGTTACACACAGCTCAAATAATGTGTGCAGTGTGAATTTGCCCAATTCAATGTTTAATCTTAAAGATTGTGGTTCTAAAGTTGAGGCATAGCTTCTCTCTCTCTCTCTCTCTCTCTCTCTCTCTCTCTCTCTCTCTCTCTCTCTCTCTCTCACACACACACACACACACACACACACACACACTCGCGCGCGCGCGCACGCGAAGAATTTAATGTTTTTTTTTTATCCCAATGGGCTTTCTTTTTTATTAAAAAATCATAGATTCTTTTCAAATTGTTTGTAATATATAAATTTTATATTAATATTGTTTTGATTTTAAGAAATTAGGTTTGCATCTGTGAATGATTTATAAGCAATGTTTAAAATATTGTAATTAAATGATGCATCTTCATTGTAATAAAAACTACAATACCAATAATTTGTATGTTTTATTTTCAAACAAGGACATAATTAGTTGAAGTGCATTCTACCTACAATTAATCTTAACGTTCATAACTATAATATTTCAGACAGCTATTTGAAAATGAGTTGAAATATTTTTGTATTCATTTATTTTCGTAGATGCATATTACATATGTCTAGCATTGCAAAAACTTTCCAAATAATATAGCAATTATAATACACGACTCCCTCAGATTGTCACTCTATGATTGCCCTAAAAAAGTAAAAATACAAAAGCAACAGAAGTTGGCTATTGAAATACACCAATATAAATGTGGTATTTTGACATTTTTCATTGGAACATAAATTAAATTGATGTTGGAAAAAATATTACATGGATAATATGTCCATTGTAGACATAGTTTTCATTGACATACTACTACATAGATTAAATTTGAAGTTAAAGGAGAATCACCAAATTGAACTATATTAAAGTTAAAGGAGAATCACCAAGATGACATAGTTTTCTGATGTCATCTTGCCGCCAACTCCCTAACACAACAAAAACTGCTCCCAACGTTGTTTATCACAAGGGTTGTTTCTCCATTGCTTCGTCCAAACAATCCTTATATCTTTCCACATCAGAAGCATTGGCTCTACAAATGGGAGCCCAATATTGAACAAGCAATGTCATGAAGTTTGGTGATGTCTTTTGTTGGTTTACATCTGAAAGTGCAACACCTAGCCAAATTGGATATAGTTTGTCATTGGGATGCACCAGCACAAATTGATCTTTATGCACATCAATATGAGGCTTGAATGGCACCTTCAGTTTCTCCTTCAATGGACCACAATAGTGTTTTTTGTTTTGCTTAATAATAAGTACTGTTAAATATATCCATGTTGCTAAATTTGAATAGAATTAGTCAATAGGATAGTCAATTAGAAGGCTTGAACAACTAAACTATATTTGTAATTGTTCTTGGTACAGTAACTTGGTTTTTGGAGTCTATGGAAGATGAGCCTTTTGTATTTTAGAACAAATTTATTCGTTTTTTTTAATTAAGCTAACTCTATAGTTTTTCCAAAAAAGCTAAACTCGATATTTTGTTCACAAAAAAATTTGGCTCACAACTTGAAGAATGAACTTCTATGAGGTATAATTTATCCCTACTAAAAGCCTAGGTTCACCAATCGTAGATTTACATTGCTAGATCTAATAAATTCACATAATAGTTTAAAATTTTCCTATTGGATGAGGTATGGTTGATAGACCAAAAGATCAAGGATCTTATCGCGTACTTTATCAAGGTCTCTATCTCTAGCATCATGCCAGGGTTGGCTACATTAGAATGAAATCTCCTTTCGTCAACAAACACTAAGCTCCATAGCTAACTGAAATTAAGTTTTGTGGGTAGAACCCTTTAAATGAAGAAAAAATTGTCAAAGAAAAGGAGATTGGAAGAGTTATTAAGAGATAAGAACAATGTTTCTTTTACAAATAAGAGTAGATTTTACATTCCTTCTTTGGATCCTTGTCAAGTTGGGAGTTATACCCTGTTTGGTAATGCATCTCTGATAAGTTTGCCTCAACGACTCCCCTGTCCTCATTATATCGATCTGGGTAATACAACTGACTGCTCACACATGATTTTATCCACTTTTTCTAGACTTCAGGAATGATCTGAGAGAGTATCAGTCAGCATTTGTCATCTATGATCAGACACAACAAAAGCAAAAAAGTTCACTTTGGACGACTATATGCAATATGGCAGTAATCATAGAAGACAACAGAGCAGGCATTACTTTAGGCCAGGTAATATGTGGGAACTACACAAAAAAACAAAGCACTTTTACATTGAGTGCATTTGTATCAATATAGATATTAGGAACAATACTGAAAGTTTTGAATGATCTATTGGCCACTCTAGATTCAAACTCACCTATCGAACTCATATCAATATTACAATAGCAATATATGTTATGCCAACCAAAAAGTGACATAAATGTCTGAAGGTTCTCAAAATGACTACTAGTCCCATTGATTGCAAACCAGCTTCACTTTCTGCTCTCTAAAATGTATGGCCTTTAATCTCAGAAGTCAATGACAATAACTGTCATTCATCATGGTAACCTTTGCCAACACAGTTATTGCTCGTAGCTCCTGGTTCGCATCGTAAAGGAGGAAGAGAACTTCTCTTAATGACAAGCTTGTTGCATCATAAGGATATGCAAGCCAGAATACCACAACCTGTAACAAGCTAAAGCCATAAATACAAGTTGTAATCAGCCCTTCAGATCATCAAAAATGCTTAATAAATCACAAATTATAATTGTCTCTTCCTGAAATCTACATCATAATATTGCGAAACAGCTTGTACGGCAACAGACAAGAATGTACCTGTTTTGAATGCTGTGCCGTGCACCAGATTCCCCATAAATTGTGCAGTCCAGATGTGATAGATAGAGAAGATAGGAGCTACTGCAGTTCCTTGTGTCCAAATGAACCCTGTGCTATGTTGATAAACATCTCATTTGAAGATACTGAAGTAACATGGTAATTGATGGACAATCACATGTGTATCAGGTAAAGAAATCTCTTTCTGCTCTAGCAAGGATAGCTGTCACCGTTGCAAAGTAAGCTGGCTCTCTATCCTTTATTTCTTCCAATGGTGTTTCCTCATGCTTCTCTGCCTGCGAAAAATAAAAATGTCAAAGGTTATGTCGAGGCTAGGCTTGGGGCTAACAAGAAAGCTCATGTATGCTACACCCATGGACACAACCACTCTATGAGAGGTTAATCCTAGGTCTATAATCGATTCAACAATTTCCAGTTTTGTGTTTTCTCGATTGTCAACATGTTGCACATTTCCTGCCATTCTTTTTATGCAATATGATTGCAAGAAAATGTTTAGCAAGAGCTCAAAGCCTGGTTGAGCATATTTCCAATGCTAGCTAGAACTTACTCTTTACTACTTTTTTAGAGTGTCTAACAATTGCATTAACAGTTAAAATTCTACGCTTAAGCATGCAATCTAGAATTATGAAGCATGCAATATTGATTCCAAGGGATGGCATAGAGCCTTAGCTGAAATACAGGTTTCCATAATCCATCACCCATTTAGTCCAGAGTCTATGAAGCATTCAAAGTTGTTATGAAGCAATTTAACTTTCGCCACATACAGAAACTACAAACTCTAGCATTCCTGACTGCAAACCTCAAAAGCTCAACTTACCTCTCCAATATGGGCAGAAAATGTACCCTGTCCATCTTGTTACTGCCTTAGATACAGCCTCATTGCGTCTAAGGCAGCAACAAGATGGGCAGGGTACATTCGGATCTAGACATATTTAGAAGGATATTGATAGATTTTAATGCCAAACTTCAAAAGCCTCTCTTATATTCCCCATGAGCCTGCTCTCCTGCAAGTTCTTTCGATCTCGTTCAAAAGTTGTCAGCAACTAAGAAGAACCCATCGGGTGAGGGCCCTCATGAGTAACACAATCAAGACCAAATTATCCCTGGTTGAAATAGCAGTTAGTGTACATCTCTCTAGCCAAAAAGAGGCTATGCGAACACAAACCCAATGTTAGATGTTCTAACTTCTAAATCTACACAAGGATCAAGTCACTTTCGATGTCACTCTGCCTATGTTTCCACTACAAAGTAATGAACATTCAAAGACATGCACATCATTATGTGAAGTTTGGAATACAAATGTCACAGCTCCAGCCATTTATTCATTTAGTGGACAGAATACGCATAATAAATACTAGCACATAAATCACCATAGGCTGCTTAAGATGGCAAAAGGAAATTTTGTCATGATATATATACACCTTTATTGTGAAAAGGGACATAAAAAGAGAGCAGGAAGTTGAAAAATCACAACAATGGAGAATGTTATCCAGGGAGCTAGAAAGTTGTCGCTTATAGTGGAGTGACCCTTTTTATGTACTACCCAAATAAACTTAAATTTCATCAGCTTCATGAATACCAGATTCTTACTGCAGGCCGTGTAAGTTTCTCAAGCACCAGAGTATAGAGTCCCCCTACAATTGTGCTCAAGCTGGATGCTATTGAAATCATCAGCTCATAATAATGATCTCCTTACAAGAAGTTACTCATCAAACATATAAAACCTATAACCAGCCTTTGCCACCAGGATAACGACACTAGTTCTCGTTAAAATACACAAGCAATGTTTTTGTTTCAAACACCCCTTACAACGGTCAGTTGTATAAAGTGAAAACCAAAACCTTTTTGATGAACCGAGACAGATGATAACACTACCTCACTGAAAGTCAGAAGGACAAGATTGGAGATTGTTGGTGGTCGAGTTAGGTCCCATCTGCATCCGTCACAGAAGAAACATATGAGTTCAGAAAAATACTGAAGGCCAGAAGGAAAAGACTACTGAATCGCACATTGGGCTTATTAAAGCACTTGAGATTATGAACCCTTGACCCTAAATATTATGAAAAAAACTGAGAAAACTCACCTAGTCAATGTCAGATTCTTCATCGAGTTCCACATTCCTCGACCAACATCTCGAGAGTCCTGATTTCGGGCACTTCGTCCACGCCAAAGGTCCCGCACAATATATGCTACCTCCTCCTTATCCACCTTATAAACAACAGTGTACACAAAATTGAAATAGACTCCCTATTGACATGAAATGTATAGTAAAGTGGGCACTAAATGTAATCCCAAAGTATAGGCTTGGCATGATAGTTCTTCCAAAAACAAAAACTGCATTCTGCATCCACCACCTAGTGACACTTCGGCATTGAAGTACCTCCACAGCCTCTGAAGTTCCAAAAAGCAGCTCTTCACGCTCTATAAGACGCTGATGGAGCATTCCATAATGTTCGACATCCAATCGAACAATGGGCTCCAGATCAACTTGCATGCCCGCAAGATTGGTGATGACATAAGATGCCATCACCTGGCCAAAGATGGCAGGAATGGTTCCAAGCACAGGTATTATCCGAACTCTGAATCCTGGGACGACCTGTTCATTGGGACAAGAATGAGCATTAAGTACTTGTGTATTTACTTAAATGGCAGACTTAAGAATAAGAAATATATAAACTAATACTTCAAATATTTCCATTGCATTCATTATGTTACAACCCTTTGGAAATGCTGATGCAAAGTATAAGAGCTTGAAGTTTTGCAATCTATCAGAGCTAGTTTTTTGCTTCATGTACAAAGGTACAGGAGGGTTGGCATGGGAACCTGATAATCGGAAGGATTTGATTCTTCCCCTTCAGGTCCCTTAAATGGTAGCAGCTTCGATTTGGGACGCTCCAACGAGAACACGACAGTTATCCCACTTTCTATTCCGTATTCACGCCTCAACCGATATCTCACCTGTGCAAAAAGAAACATTATGCCAGGTTTGAAACAAAGCTGCTCATTTATGAGAATGATCAAAATGGTCGCTAGCTCCACACTTTCCTTATCATGATTACTGAGAATTTGAACATGCATGAAGATCCAAGCCATTGATCATCCGAATTCCTTGATACACAACTCCACAGTTTCAAAGATTACTATGACAAAAATATGAAGTTTGTTTTATTACTCACTGAGCGTGATAAGGGATCATTTGATGATTCACGCAAGTCAGCGACCCGAATGCGAGTTGGGTCAGCCCTAGCGCCAGCACCTGTTGCAGAGATGACCTTCAAACCTCTTCTCACACACGAGGCTAAAAGGAACACCTGCACTAGAAGGTTTTCCAAAATTAGCTATGAAATCATTAATAGTAATATTGAATAGCCTAGCCTGGTACATGATACTCCTTCCAGCCAATTTTGCATCTAAAATAAGCATTTGTATTGATTGTCTACACCCAAGCAGTCATGAGAAGTTAGTCAAAAAAAGGGGAGGAGAAGAATTAACTGAATAAAAGTAATTAGGCATCCACCTTCGTGTCGATGTTGTCAATGCAATCTAGCACAAAATCTGGGGTATCCCCGAGTAACTCTGCCTCCGAGCGAGGATCAAACATTTGAACACGTGCATCAACCACACACTCAGGGAAAATACGTGCAAAGTGTTCCTTGAGGCATAGTGCTTTTGGCAACCCCACATCTGCCCGAGTTGCCACTGCATGCCGATTCAACGACGAAAGAGAAACCTGATAAAAACCATTCAAATCAACCATCCTCCAACAGGTGTAACAAGAAACAAAAAATAGAATGAAATATTGGCAACTTCTACCAAAGCCCCTTGTTCTGCACAGACTGGATTAACCTGATCGAAGTCGACAACACGAAGCTTCCCTACACCTGAACGTAAAAGCATTGCAGCTGCATGACTACCCACTCCACCAAGTCCAATTACCACCACAAATGCTTTGTGCACTTGAAGTTGTGACTCCAGACCCAAAAACTGTATATTTCTGTGCAAGTGCAAAATATATAACATTGGCGGATAAAATTGAAAGTTGGAACAGAATTATAGAGTCCTCATCCACTCCAAGGAGTGGAACATAGAACGTGACAAGTACCACGACAACTTTCCTACATCTACTCCTAATGCAAGACTAATAATTAGAGATTTTTATGAAAATCATCAAGACAAATTTTGTGAAAGAGAGCATGCTCTTCTGTGCCAGATGTTTTATCCAAACAGATAGGCCCTCATGCATAAATTCCGATACAGAAACAGTTGGAAAAATTATGCCCAAAAGCTGCATCTGAACTATTCATATCTTCTTACAATCTACATGAAGTTTGCAATAAAGGACAAATTCCAACCACCTCTGTTTTGGAGTGAAATCCTGCTCTAAGTGTTAAGATCTTCAAGAGTCTTCTAGCTAACAGTCACAACTCTCCTTGTCGCCCAATCTTAGGAGTGTCATATCATTTTTTTTTGTTAAAAAAGACTTTTAGCACTTAGCATTTATGTCCATCTCCATAGTCAAAGGTTGGCTCATACCAAATTACCTACAAATCGTAAGAAGCTTATGAAAGGCTTATGTCCCAAAAGCCCTTTGAAGCTTCAAATTTTAACTTTTCAAAAGCAATTGCTCAGATACGCTCTTCACGTTCCTGAAAAATCTGCAGGCAAATGATTTAAGATCCAAAATGCTAGTCACTTCGACCTTAGCACAGGGCCAAATATCTCTCGCTCATGATGGACAGCTATACACCCCTAGGGATATTGATTCCCATCAGGATTACCAACTCATATCTCGTGAATAGCTTTCTAGGAGCCTGAGTAAGGCTTATTGTGTAGTCGTTATTTGTGTACATAAGGCAATATAGCTATAAAGTTACAACCGAAGGAGAAAAGATTGAAAATTTAAAGGCTAGCTATTTGATATCTTTATCACTATAGAAGGCCCATAAAAGCAAGAGAAACTAGCTATGAAAGCTTGAAGAAACATCGAACACAGAAATTGTTTAAGCTCCTCACACCAAGAATCAAAAAGGCACCTCAAAAAGATAGGAAGCTCCTCAAGTACATGCACAGGAAAGTATGAGGTGTCACCATGAGCTTGAGCTACTTGGTAACTTAGACTCGGTGACTTAGACCCACTTGCATCGAGCGTAGTTATAAAAGGGGGGGTTGTACAAACTATGCTTTAGTAAATGCCCCGATTATGATTGTACAACTTGCATTAACTAGCCATCAAGGGTAAAACAGATATTATAACCCCCCCCCCCCCCCTTTTGATGGCTATTTTGTTCAATCTAATACCTAATTGACTCAAATTTTCAAATTTATCTTCACTAAGTGATTCAGTAAGGATGTCAATAATTTGGTTATCAGTCTTCAAATACTCAAGCTAGATCTTGCCACTATGCACTTTTTCTCGTATAAAGTGTTGATCCACCTCAATATATTTCATCGTTGCAAGATATACAAGATGCTCCACCATCAAGCAGCACATTGCCTAAGTAGCGCTCTACCATTCATGGTCGAAAACTTGCACCACCAAGGGAAGACCATGCTTGACTAGGCAGCAACAAATTGTCTCATTAAGCCCTTCATCCCAAAGAATTGAACATTCGACAATCATCCCACACCTCATGTTTAACACTCATAGTCAAGCAACATCTTTGTATTACTAGTTAACCCATATAGTTTGAATGTGTTGCTTCGCACCCCACCAAAGTACAGACCATGCTTTCACCTGAGTAGGTAGCACTTTGCTTCATTTGTCCTCCATGCAAACATTGCAAGACCCGAACTACAATGTTTGACTGTGTAAACACCCGATGGGCAACACCTTGTCACATCAATTTGCCTCCATTTTGCCAACCACTCTAACCGTGAGCCTACTTGTGATTTCACTTTCATAGGCAACACCCTGCACAACAATTCTCATGATGAGTCTCATAGTTGTGGACATCACCATAAGACCCGTGTAGCAAATCAGCTAGTCATCTATGATACCACATGTAGCATCGAGACCTCACATGGACGTTGGAATTTGAGCAATTTCCACGAGACACATTTAAGTCTATCCATTCCATCCAACACATTGTAAGTCGGTTCAAATCGGCGGTTCGAATTGGCCGATTCGAACCGGTTCAGTGAGGTTCAAATCGACCAAACATTTTTTCATTTTTGGGGCCATTTTGAAATTTTTTTACTCTGTAACCGATTCGAACAGGTTTTCGATTCGAATTGGACCAATTCGAACAGCGATTCCTTGTTCGAATCGTCGATTCGTGAAACATTTGTTGGTGTGCATGAGGCATTTTGCATTGTTTTTTTTTAGGTGTAGGATTTAGGGATTTAGGGTGGGTCCATTACGGTTTAGGTCCTAGGCAGCTCTAGGCTGTTTTAGCTCCCTTTTCCCACTTATCCACTTTCCATTGAGTTTTCAACCTTTTTTATAGCGTCTTGAGGGTTTCTATAGCCAAGTCTGTGACGAGACAAAGCGTGTGGGCGCAGGTGGATCTCTTGGAGAGAGACACCGTAGTTTTTACAGGTTTAGGTACACGCAATGGCATTACTGGTTTTGCGGTGCCACCTTTTATAGCACGGCGACGAGAATCGGAGCACACTGACCAAGCCAAATGGGTGGACCATGGGCATTACCCCATGCGTGGCAGTTCTTGCACCAGAGCAAGAGCACCTGCTGAGCACATATGGAGGAGCAACAGCGACTGGGCCTAGGGTACAGAGTGGTGGGCACTTAGGTTCTATTGGCACAGGATCAAAGGCCGGTACAAGATCAAGGACTGGCACTAGTGGCGCAGGGCCATCACGGCCTAGTTCATCAACAACAGGCCCGTCATGGCCTCCGTTAGTAGTAGCAACAGGACCATCATGTACTTCATCAGTAGATCTAGGCCCATCAAGGCCACCATCAGCCACAACAGCAGGACCATCATCTATAGGAGAGGCTTTTCCATCAGAGGAGTCAGTTTGAGGAGGGGCCCTAGATTTCAGGCCATGACCACATGCACCTACACACAGGACAAGGCGGGCAAATATCGACAAACCACAGTACCTACAAGGTGGCAGCGGATACACCATGAGGTCACCAGTATACTTACACACGAATGTTTTTAGTGAATTCTTCGTTGAAGAAGTAGCATATTTGGGTCACATTATCTCCTCAGATGGGATTAAGATGGACCCGAATAAGGTTAAAGCCATACTCAGTTGGCTGAGACCTCAGAACATTTTGGAAATTTAGATCTTTCTTGGTTTGGCGGGATATTACAGACGATTTGTCAAGGAATATGCTCATATAGCAGTTCCCATGACAAATCTTCTTAAGGGGAAGGGAAAGGAGTTCATTTGGGAGTCCGCACAGTAGGAGAGCTTTGATGCTCTCAAAACAGCCTTAGCTACAACACCAGTTTTAAAAGTCGTCGACCGCAATCAGCCATCTGTGGTCGAAACAGATGCTAGCGACTTTGCAGTAGGTGCTGTACTAACTCAGGGTGGACAACCAGTTGCGTTTGAGAGTAAAAAACTCGAGCCAGCTTAGACTAGGTATAGTGCCTATGAAAAGGAACTCTTTTCCATAGTTCATGCCCTTAAGACTTGGAGGCATTATTTGTATGGTGCCAACTTTGAGATCCTGACAGACCATGAAAGTCTCAGATAACTTTGCAATCAACCTAAGCTTAGAGGTCGGAAAGCTCGTTGGGCAGAGTTGATGCAAGAGTTTCATATGTCTATCATATATAGACGGGAGAAATTCAATACATTAGCAGATGCCCTTAGCAGAATGCCTATGATAAAGGAGCTGAGTTTTACTCATATTCGTAATGAGTTACTCGAGTCCTTGAGAGGGAAGTGCCAGAGCAGACAGTTACAAACTCCAGAACCAGTTCCCGGGGCTGGTGCCAGTTCATCCAAGAATAAGGCAGTTTCCGTTGAGGATGGTAATGAGTCCGAATATACGTCGTCAGATGACGTTGAGGATTCTGAGCCTGTATTACCCAAGCAAACCCCAGTGGTTGAGGGTCACTTGAGTCAAGGATTCAAATGGAAACAGTATTCCATTCAGGATGAGTACTTGCTCTATAGAGATAGAGTATGTGTCCCCAATTCAGAGGATTGTAGGCAGCAGGTCCTATATGAATGTCATGACAATCCTAGTGCGGGACACCCAGGCATACAGAAGACCTATGAGCTTCTTCGTAGGCAGTTTTTCTGGCCCAGTATGAAAAAGGACGTCCAACAGTATGTAACCAGTTGCCAAAAATGTCAAGTAAACAAAACAGAGCGTTTAAAGGCAGGAGGGTTGTTGCAGCCCTTAGATATACCAGCTGGTAAATGGGAGAGTATCTCTATGGATTTTATAGTAGGCCTGCCTAAAACCCAAAAGAGTAATGACGCTATATGGGTCACGGTTGACCGTCTGACCAAAATGGCTCATTTTATTCCGACCAAAACAACCGTTAGAGCTCCAGAGTTAGCGAAGTTGTTTGTAGACGGGCTATTTAAATTGTACGGTCTACCTTCCGGCATAGTCAACGACCGGGAAAGTAAGTTTAATGGAAATTTTTGGAAGGCAGTATTCCATCATCTCCATACTAAACTTAATATGAGTACCACCGACCATCCACAGACGGACAGTCAAACAGAGAGGGTAAATCAGGTGTTGGAGGATATGCTTCGTGCATACGTCAGCAAGAAGCAGACTAATTGGGAGGAGTATCTCTCGATATTAGAGTTTGCTTATAACAATACCAAACATTCAGCTACGGGATACAGCCCATTTATGTTGATGTACAGTTTTCAGCCACGCTCACCCACAGCTGTAGGGTTTAAACAATAAAAAGTTGAAGCAACCAAAAACTTTTTAGAGGACCTAAACCAAATGATAGAACATGCTAAGCGTAGCATCAGGCAATCCCAGGATCGAGCCAGGCATTATGCAGATCCACATAGACGGGATGTGCAGCTCTCCGCTGGTGAGAAAGTCTACTTGAGAGTCCCAATTGACTCTAAAACCCTCAAATCAGGAGTGTGCTAAGTTGTCTCCAAGGTATTGTGGTCCCTTTACCATCAATAGGAGACTAGGCGAGGTCACCTATGAACTAGAACTCCCACACAGTAGTAAGGCTTTTCCAGTCTTTCATGTAAGTCAGTTACGAAAGGCCTTAACCAGATCAGAAAATCTGGTAGGGGATAGTGTTCTAGTTCTCCCATTGGATCCTCAGCAACCTCCACATGAACTAGAGGAGATTCTTGATAATAGAGAGACGCAGACTCGTCATACTCTATAACAAGAATATCTGGTCAAGTGGAATGATCAGCCTGTTGAGAATGCCACTTGGGAAAGAGGCAGCGTCCTTCGCAAGATTTTTCCAGACTTTGTCTTAAAGGACCAAGACGGTTCTTAAGGGGGAGAGAGTGTTACGAGCTCGTGACCAGTGCCGAACCCTAGAGAACACAAATAGGTCAGATACCACAATCAGGGTCGTGTCCAGAGTACACGACCAACAAGGCAAGACAGTGTGAGTAGTGTGCCCCAGCATGGTCCATAGCCATGGCGGGCCTAATACAATCAAGGGACCCTGTCAGCAGGACAGGTCCCCCAGTTGGGTCCCGACATGCAGTCGGCCACGTCAGTGACACGTGGCCAACACTTGGCAGCCAGCCGCATGCTACCAGTCCTCACACTGGGCTAGGAGGGGCTTACTCTATATCAGGGAGTAGGCAAGGTTGGGTGGATCAGTTAGTGTTTGCCCTACTGTGGTGTTAGGACCTATTACATGTCCCCCAAGCACTCATGTAATTGTCAACAATTTGTTTGTGCTTTTTGACAAATCATTCATTTCGAGAATCTAGCAATGTCCCGTCTTTATGTAGGTCATGGCCCCTTGTGGGGAGGATCGAGAGGGTGTTTTGGGCAAATCCATCCCTGATATTACTACTCTTGCCACTCGCATCCTTGCTCATGATTGTTCCGCTTCGGCTTGTGAGCGGAACTTGAGCAGTTGGTCCCTTATGCACACAAAGAGATGCAATAGGCTCAAAGTTCCCCAGCTGAAATAGGTTGGTTTATTGCAACACCAACCTGAGGCTAGTCACGCGCATGCACAGAGATGGTACACCAAGGCAGGTGAATGCCGAGGAATGCCTTAGATCCATGGACACTACAACAGGCCATGCACACACAGAAGTTGCCAGTTGATGATGAGATCTTTTCGAAGTATCATCAGGAGTTGGCACGTCATGATAGGAGGTAGCGCAGGACCACTAGATCCATAACCAGGGCCGATACAGATGATGCATGAGAGGAGGGTGGGGATTAGGCTGAGGAGGAGTTGGATGATGATGAGGAGGAGGAGGAGGAGGCAGTGGCCTTGTACGATGAAATGGAGATGGACATTAGAGAGGATGTGGGGTGGGTTGATCCGGATGCCGAGCAATACGTCGAGCCTGCATCACCTATACGCGGAGGGGGGTAGGCGTAGGGTACGCCTGATCAAGTGCATTTTCATTATCTTACTATATATAAACTTCTCTTAGAATTTATTTACTCCCATGGGTAGCATAGGTGTAAAATGTTAGATTTTAACTATGTAGCAAGACCACATAAGAGATATAACAAACAAGTAGTTATTATGATTAATGTGCCAATTCGTTGGAAACTAGGTTGAATAATTGATGGACATTCCTATCTAGTTTTCTGGGAACTTTTCACGACATTTTTCAGAAATATTTAACACTTGAAAATGGTCTATAAAACATCTTTTCAAGCCTATCTAGAACTCGTCCCAATATGATTTCTGAAGCCTATCAGCGGCATGTCTACTTGCACGTACCTGGTAAGATGCTCCTCAATAATCTCATCTTCAAAACCTACACCACCATAACCTGACAAAGGAAATAGCAAATTTTTAGTTACGCAACTAATAATGCATCAATCAACCCTACATACATTCATACTTTCCTATGAACGCTGGTATGTATCCCTAAACGATATAGATATGTGTGTTCTCAAACCAGTGAACCAGAGAATTCAAACCCACAAATTTGTTGCAAAATGAACCCACACATTTAATAAAAAACAACTGGGAAATAGCAAAAAGAAGCAAACAGCTACCTTTTATGGGAAAGTGAGATGCAATCTCGGATGCACTTTTACTGGGTGGTTCTTTTCTCCAAAACAAGACCCACTTCCTGAATATAGACCATAGCAACAAAAAGCTAGAAGCTACTAATGAGGCAGCTATAAAGAGTTCCTAGTGTGCATAAATCATCTACCTGATAAAGCTTAAGAGTGAAATGCAAAGAATAACCAAAACCCACCTCGATTTTGATGAGGTTTTGGAAGATGAAGAAGAAGAAAGTTCCAGAAGCTTGAGAAGAGAGATGGAGAGGAGCGATCCGGCCACTACACCAGCGCTCAGCAGCACCAACGACGATCTCTTCATCGCTCTTTCTCTGTCTCTCGCTCTTGCTTCTCGTTTCTCAGGCAAATGGCAATAATAAGCGGGGTGCTACTTAAGACATCCTTTGCTTTCTTCTAATTTTCAACAATAGCTACTTTGCACTAGCATTGTTATATGTGCAATATATACATTATGCATCCAAAATTAGGCCAAACAAATGAGCTATATGCTCCAAAAACACCAATGGCACAAAGGATGGAACTTGAGTGTGTGCCTTCCTAGATGCAATTACAACTTTTATCTAACTCAACCGGCTCTAAAGTTCATCTCCTATACTCTTCTTGAGCTATTAGTTACATGCCATTGAACTGCACAAAAAAGACATACAGACAAAAATAAAACAATAGACAAAAATTTTAATATTAAGAAATCAACAAGATGCATGCAGGACGATGGATGCAAATCAGTCCTTTGATAAGTGAAATTCCACCGCACAAAGGACATACAAGATACAATAATTGGATATAAATCACAAGAGAACTTTAGATTCTTGGTACTTAAGTATAGAAAGATTGCCAATTAGGTACTCACATAAGTAGCTTGTTGGTGAGAAGCCCTTTCCGCTCCCATTGAAATCCACTCAACTACAAAAAGGACATACAAGATAAGTAAAAATTTTATGAAAATACAATTTCAAACTAGAACTTGAATTTGTAATGTAGGATTTAAGTACATGAACTTAGGTTGCCAATGGCTTGATTGCAAGGGCTACCATTGAATGAATTGGAGAATCATCCCAAAACACCCCAATTGAAATGATTTATAAGATACTTACCATTCACAAGCTACCAATTCTATGTAGTTGGATCACCTCATGAACCACTAGTAGCAACTAGTTTAGTCAGTATATTAGCATGATAGACACACTTTAAGGGGTTGGAGATTTTTCATCATGGTAACCCTAGATCTATACAGGTAGTGTCTCCAAATTTCCAAAGTCTAGATGATTTCAAGAAGTTCCTTCTAATACATAGAATGCCTACATAGAGCATAATCCAACTTTTTTCGCTCAAAAGCAACCAATCCACCTTCTTGATGTATGACTATCTCATATGGTAACCCATATGTATACAAATGTTCCATAGGAATATCACAAGAAGATGGAATTTCGTGTGGATTAGCTTTATCAATTGTTTGTTTTTCCCTTTAGAAGTAGAAGAATTTTTTTTTTTGAAGACTGATTCATCGTCACAAGATAAAATTATCAAGTATTTCTTGATTTGCTTTCCAATTTTAAAGTTCTCCTTATTTCAAAATCCACACACACTTCTAGCTCAAAAATACACTTTCTTCAACATTCACTAGAGTCAATATAGCTAATTGGTATGCAATTTGGCCCAAGTAACTCTTTAGAAAGCTTACGTGGAGCACTTAGTGCATCATTGAAGTAGGCAAATCTCACTCGTAAGCAAATTCTCCAATTCATCAAAGAGTTTTAAAAGGATTACAGATACACATAACTAACTTCTCACATTTGGCCTTTTTTTTATTTGAAGTACTTGTAAGATTGTAATCTCAAGTACACATATTCTCCTCCTTATAATTCTTACAGCATTCATAAAGAATTCTCTTCTTTATCTCATCATTCGCTAGTACACAAACTTTATTTCATGATCAAATTCTTACATAAGCTTAGCCCAACGAGCTTTACGACCCCTCAGATCATTTTGATTGCAAAATTACTTTAGAGGCTGGTGATCTATATACACTATAAACTGACTACCATAAAAGTAATGCCTCCAGATTTTAAGTGTGTGTATCACAACAAATGACTCCTTCTCCTGAGTTGTATAACGCAACTAAGGTTCGGTAAGTTTCTTGTTCTCAAACACTATCGGCCTATCATTTTGTAAAAGAACCACTCCTATCGCCAAACCACTTGTGTCAATTCGTATGACATAAGGTAAATCTGGATTCGTGATCTGTAGAACAAGAGCTGAAGCAACCATCTATTTGAGTTTCTCAAAATATTAATTGAATTCTCCATTCCATTCAATAGACAGACTAGGTTGACCTCTCTTCTTTTTCTTATTAACTCTGCCTTTTAGTCAGATTATTTAAAGGCGTTGTTACCTTTGCATAATCTTCAATTGACTTACAAAAAAAAAACTATAAAATCGAGAAAAGATTTAACTCCTATAACCGTCTTCGATATCGACCACTCAAGCACTATCTTGACCTTATTCTCGTCTATCTTCGTAAGACCGAGGTATAATAACTAATGCTTAAAGAACTCACATTTAGATTCCTTGGTATATAATTTCTCTCCTTAGAAAATTCTCAAGACAGTCTTAAGATGATGCAAATGCTCCTTAAGTGTTCTTAGATGAGAATATCATCTAAGAATACAAATACACATTGACCCAGATATGGACGAAAAATATCGTTCATCATCTGTTGAAATGTAGCATGTGCATTCGTCAACCCAAAAGGAAGCACAAGGAATTTATAATTACCGAATCTTGTTCGAAAACCAGTCTTTTGCACATCATTCAGATGAATCCTAATCTGATGATATCCGGTTCTGAGATCTATTTTTGTGAAGTATTTAGCTCCACCTAAACAATCTACTAGATCATCCATTCGAGGTAATGGATATTTATTGTTAATAGTTACTTTATTCAACCTCTTGTAGTCAACACACATTCGGAAGCATCCATCTTTCTTCACTTTCAGAAGAACAAAAGCACCTCATGGTGACTTATTTGGCTGAATATGACCCATCTCTATCTCTATCTCTTCTTTCACAAAAAACCAATAAGGTTGTCTAGAGACATGGTGACTACTTGGAATTAACTCAATCATGTGGTCTACCAACCTAGACAGTGGTATTCCATGAGGTAATTCAACTGGAAAAACATCTTTGAATTCAGTTATTCTTTTCTATTTGCTCCTAATCTAAGTCCACTGAGTTAAGAATTTTTGACAATTCACAACTACTTAGATGCATTTCAGAGAATCCAAAATGGGTTTGGCAAACAAATAATAAGCTTCATATTGTGAATAAAAAAATTTCATTACATTGGCAAATGAAATTATCCCAGATGGATGTACATATCTGTCTCCAAAAAGAGTAACTACTTTCTTACCCTCCTGAAAAGAGAGCACATGCTTCTCAAAATCTATATCAGGAGATTTCTTAACCATTCATACCCTAGGATTATGTCCGTACGTGCTAAATCTAAAACATGCAAAATCTATTAACTCTTTGTAATCTTGAATCCAAACTAGGAGCTTCTTTGACATCCCAAGTCTCCATTTTTGGACCTGAAGCTAGATATACCTTACATCTATGATCATTGGCTTCAATTTGCAGGCCGAGTTTCGGCAAAAGACCAGAGTTAACAAAATTATGAGTAGAACCACTATCCACCACTATACTAACTTCATGTCCTTTAATTGTGCCTTTCAAGCGAAATAATTCATTAGGCAAGAATGAAGCAGTGATGAGTGAACAATCACACTCACAATTAACCTTGTTAAGTTTAATAAGATTTGTTGCAGAGGGTACTAACGGTCTTCTTGGTTACTGTAGAGCTTTGGATTCTCGAAGAATTCAAGCTGAGAATTTGTTGAATACTGCAAACTATCATATTTCAAACATGAATAAGAGTTTTACATCGTTGAAAAATCTAAATAATGCACTGGTCGAAGAAGTAACAAGTCATGAAAAAAGAATCAAAGAATTAAATTATTCAAATAGTTCTCTTTAAAAGACAATATATGGATTGAAGCGAAAGCGTGAAGTCTCAACAAAAGAAATTGGATATTCTGACACCAAGGGGTTGTGCTAGCAAAAGACATAGGAGAGTGACGAAAGAGATTTTGCAAAAAATGGTTGGAAAACATTTTGTTGCAGAAAAATATATTAATCGTTTTATGAACATATTAGATCTAATGAAAATTGTAGATGAAACGAGTGATTTATTTCGCTTGAAGATTGCAAAAAAACTTGCTAGCCAATTCAAGCCAAATGCAAATGTTAGAGACATGGTTTACACATGTGACCAAGGAGGAGGAGTTGCAAAGGTTATAGAGCTTTAAAAAAAGTTATGAAAATTTTCGATAAAAATGGATTGAAACCACATAAAGTTTTACCTACTAAACTACTTGAATCTGCTAAGCAAGAGTGCAATTCGATCTTGGGTTGTGAATTAGGAGAATTCATGCATATTCAAGACACTTTTGTAATAATCAATAAATAAAAAGGGCCTGCGATTGACTTTCATTATCACCTAGATTTGGAGAAGGTCCAAGCGATGAGGATTCGACATTACCAAATAAAAAGAGATGGTAAGAATGCTTCATGTGGATTTTGTGATTTTTTTTTTGGTACATTGATCTTCGTTGAATTTTTCCTATATATGTTTTCTTATCGATGGTCACTTTTGCATATTTGAAGGCAAACTCTATTTGCTATCAAGTTGAATGAAGCAGAGATTGTAAAAGGTCACAAGCTTGAACGTGTCACAAATGTTGATGAACCAGACATTGCAACAACATAATGAAAGTGATTAATATGGTTCAGTGTGCAACCTAAAAATCACATATGGTGGATAGCCGCATTTGAAGTTCATAAGGAGAGTCACACAGTATGGATATTTACCGATGCAATATAGCTAAGACAATCCATGCGCAAAATGAAGGCAAATTGTTAAATGTTGATGGGGAAAGCTTTACCGTTAAATGGCACCTTGCTGTTGATTTAAAGACCTTAAAATGCTTGTTTGAGTGTGGTCTTGGAGCAAATGCAAAACACTTTTGTTTATACTGTATGTTCGAAAGTGGGCAAAACAAAGGTATTTTGAATTGCAACCAGCGACTTCCACAAACAGGCACCGTTTGGACAAAGCTTGGAATCCCGTATTACAAATTCCTCTTGAAAGAGTCCATTTTTGCACGATGCATTGCAGGAGTTCCTGAGTACAAAAGGGCCTTATAAGAAATGCCATATAGGATGGACGAATTCGTCAAAATTAAAAATTATAATATAAGAAGTGACTGCCCATAGTAGTTCGAATACAAAACCGCTCTGGTTACAGTCATGGTCAAGTAAGGTTTCTCTCGAGAAAAATCAGGCCTCGGGAGAAATAAACTCTTGGGAGAAGAGAGAGTGGGGGCAAGAATTGAAAAGAAGAGCACTTACTACATTACACTATAGATTGAACAAACTAGTGGAAAAATAGATGGACGTCGTTATAACATTTGCATCAATTAGCAGTCACCGTCTTTGAATGCTACATAAAATGCCTACATCTCTCGAGAGAAAAGAGAGATGGCAAGATTTGAAAAAAGAAGAGCAGCAACCAAACTACACGAATTGAGAAAACTCAAAACTCAAAAATAAAAAAAAATGAGTGGCATGACAACATTTGAATCAAAAATCAATCTCATTCTTCAAGTGCTACGTGAAATGATAAACTGGTATGTGAAATGTATAAAGGCACTGAGTATGTTTCATTTATTTATTTTTTGTTGAACTGATATTGGATCGTAGTCTACTTTTTCTTCTTACAATGAAAAAAATGGAATAATAGTGAATTATTGCAAAAAATCATAGTGAGTACAAGAAAAGAGATTGATCAAATGAAGATTGAATTGAATAATGGTCGTTTTGCATACTCACAACTATTGAAAGATGTTGACTTGATAGGTAAAAAGATAAAAACAAAAAAATGAAAGCCAGTGATCAACACAAATATTCATAATTTGTCATCAACAGGAGGCTATCGAAAAAGGAGAATTTATGCATTCAAGTAAATTTTTGACTTTTGGCCTTTGCAATCTTTTTTTTACTTCAAGAGTTCAGATCTTATATTGTTTTAGCATGACTGTAAATTGTAACATTAATCATCTATTATTATTATTTTTCTTTTTTTACAGATCTGCATTGGTTGGGAATCAAAATGTGAAAGACAATGCTACTATAGGCAAGTCTTTGGGCTCTGTGTTGACAACAAAATCAACTGAGTCATTGATGACCAATAATTGAAATAGTCTTGTTAAGATAAAAATTGTTGATGTATTAATGATTGAAGTACAAAAAATACTTGACAATACTATAATTCTAGGAGCATGTGATTTTGTTGGAATAAGCAGAGATGCTTATGGCAGCATATTTAAGATTATCAAACAAGCTTTGACGTTGGTTAGCATTAAGAAATTTTCTATTCCATGAACAATTCAAATAAAACGGGAGATTGAATAGGGAATTCAAAAGATTATAGGTGTTCCATTTCATATCGAGGAAGTATATCAATCAAAGGACAAAAATCCATGTCTTACAATCAGTCAAATAACTTGTTTGTCGATATGAATACATTATTAAGATTTATTATACATTTCTATAATATTTTCACGAAAAAGGTAGATAGTAAGATAGTCTTGGTACTGAAGCTGGATGAATTGGAATTTATTAAAGGACAAAAAATCGAGAGAGTGAGTATAACACTCATGAATGGAGCACTTCAAAAGACTAACGATCAAGGAGATTTTAACTTCAGTATTCAATCCGAAAATGACATCTGGTGGTTGGCAGCCTTTGAGGTATGATGTTTTAAAATCTAATAAATAAAGTATGTTACTTGGGTTTTGATATTGTTATCAATTGACTAGTTTTTTGTCTATCCATTTTTTTAGGTTTTAAAGGAAGGTCGTGACATTCTATCATGGGTGTTTAGCAAAACAACATATCCTAGAATCATCAAAGAGCATATGGATGGGGAACTTTTCAATGTACCTGGAATAGGAGACTTCAAGGTAGAGTGGCATTTGGCTGGTGATTTGAAATCTTTAAAATGTATGTTCAATGTTTTCCATAGACCAACCTCAAGAAATCCATGTTTATATTGTATGAAATCGTCAAATGTTTTGACCAAGAATACAAGAATAACAAGAGACAAAGAGAATTCAAATTGAAAACCTGTTCTGCCAATTTCTCAAAAAATCTACATATTTGCACTCTCCATGCTGAGGTTAGAATAATCAAAAAGCTTGTGTATTGTCACATATTATATGCTTGGAACACAAAGCCAAAATCATCTTCCAATGAGGCTATTTCTAGATTAGAAGATGTTCTGTCTAAAGCATGACTCCATAAAGGACATGTTAAAATACAAAAGGACTTTAAAATTTTGGGAAAAAAAAGAAATGTACCTTGCAAGCCAAGCATTGGCGGTGTAAAGGCACGAAGATTTTTATCTAACCATTCAGGAAAGCAATCTAAGATGCGTTACTCAGTTTGGAGAGACATCATAGCTGCTACTCAAGATTTTGTTCAGGATGGAGCAACAAGGGTAATGAAAGTTGAAGTATGAAAAAAATTAGATGATGTGGTGTAAATATTATGAAAGGAAATATTTTCAAACAATGACTTGCGACTGCTCCAGAAACATTGCGTTGAGTTTGTAGATGCAGTTGCAGTGGCTTGAGAAGAGGATCATATCACACGTTACATGGTAAGCATTTAAAAACAAATATCAAGTTATCATTTTATTTTGTTTTTTGAAGTTTACTTATTGATAGAAATTGTTGATATTTTGCAACACATATTACGACACCATTCCATATCCTTAGCAGAAAATCGTGGAAGTTTGAGTATATGGTCTTCACAAGGGATAGAAAAATCTCATTGGCAAGCAAGAACGGCATTTCATAAAAACACACAGTATGGTGGTCTCAATGGTAGACACGAATATATTCTTCAGTTATTTCAATGGTTCTATCAACGAGCACAAATATGACATCAAACAAAATCTACAAATTACATCAAGTTCAGAAAGGCATGTAAATTTATACATCAAGGGATGTAGATTGACAGACACAACATTGTACTATATATTGGAATTTGTTTTGGAAAAAAAATACATTTTCAGTTGATTGAATATATCTATATCTCCTTGCCATCTTCTTTTTCTTTTTCTAGTACCAGTTGCATTTTGTTGTCGTGGAGAAATTCTCTTCTTGCAAATGGATCCAAAATATATGCATTTTCCTTTTCTTGACATAATTCTATGTAAGCTGCATACAAAGCAAAATGAGCAGATCGGCGAATAATATTCTCGGGTCCATAATTTAAATTTTTGAGTTCAATTGAGCGTTTAACAAAAATTATTTTATGTGGTATGACCACCTAAGTAATGAGACAATGCCTTTATTGCCATGATAATTGTTTCGCCTTGAGCACTGAAGTTCGAATGGGCAACACAAATTTTATGGTTTTTGAAAATTTTGAGATAATTTCCAAGGCCACTGTCCTTGTTAGATTTGCCTGAGTAGGTTCGAAAACCACCTTGTTGAATGGCAAATTCGTCAATAAGAACGGCCTCTTGAAGATGTGAAGATTAAAATGTTAGTTCTTATGATAAATATAAACAATATGCAAATTTAATTACATGCACAAAAAGTAAAAGAACTCACACATTCAACGGTATTTGTTATCGTAAAACAGTGGTCGTGAGCGTAGCGGAGGCTCGATTGCTCAGAGTGTAGGCATGTAGTAATGGAAATGCAACAATTAGCAACAGAAATATTCAAGTTGAAGAATTCATACAATTTGTGTTACGGCCCTAATGGGGGGTTTGCACCATTGGAGGGCTACCTTAGATGTAGGAGCCAAGCCTAATTTGGACAATAGGTAAGTAGGACCTTGCAGGTTGCTTGGAGGACATTTGGAGGCTCTACCTTGGATTTGGAGGACTTCCTCACCTCTACTTGTAAAAGTGGTATCAGAGCTAGACAAAGGATGGTAACATTTCTAACCTTCTTCAAGTTCTATTAAGATCAATAACTAAATTTTGTTTTGGGGAAAATTATTGGCTTTTCTAGTTGTAAGAAGCTTGTAGTTGAAGTACCCAATGAATCTAGTTCTCTTTGGAAGAGAGTAGTGATGCTTAGACTGAAACTGTTTTCCTAATTCGAAACAGGATTTTGTTTTGTAAAAAAAGTGTGTGTACTGGAGAATGACACTGTAAGGGCCCAAATCTTGCATGAGTGTCATGATAGTCCATGCGCAGGACATCTGGGTATACAAAAAACACTTGACTTAGTTCGAAGGCAATTTTGGTGGCCTAAGATGAAAAGTCAGGTAGAGGCCTACGTCTTAAATGTACTAAGTGCCCGTTAAATTAAGCAGAGAGGCTAAAAGCTAGTGGCCTGTTACATCCTTTAGATATTCCTACTGGAAAGTGGGAAAGTATATCTATGGATTTTGTGGTTGGGCTTCCATGTACAGGGAAGGGCCACGATTCGGTTTGGGTCATTGTTGACAGACTTATGAAGTTTGCTCAACGAAAACTACTGTTAAAGATTCAGAACTAGCTCAACTGTTTGTTGAGAAATTTTTTCGACTGTACAGGCTACCTTGCGCTATTGTCAGTGACTACGACCCAAAATTCACTGGGAATTTTTGGCAAGCAGTATTTGAAAAGTTGGAAACAACTTCAAGTATGAGGTCTACAAATCATCCAGAATCATACGGTCAATCAGACGATGGAGAATATGCTTCGAGCATATGTGGGCCATCGGCAGTCTGATTGGAAACAGTACCTTCACTAGTGGAATTTGCATATAACAGTGCAAAACATTCAACGATCGGATTCAGCCCTTTCATGCTTATGTATGGATTTCAACCTCGATCACCAATTAGTGTTGGCATGAAAAACCTACGGGTGCAAGCTGCAACTGATTTCCTTGCAAATATGCAAGAAATGTTATAGCTGGCTAAAGATAGCATAATAAGTGTCCAGGACAGGGCAAGGCACTATGCTGATCTATCTCGGAATCACAAGGTATTCATGGTCAACGACTGGGTGTTTTTGAGAGTCCCTAGTCACTCTAGGGGCTTGAAAATTATTAAGTGTTGCAAAATTGGCGACTAGGTATTGCGGTCCTTTTAAGGTTATCCAAGTGATAAACAAGGTCGCATACAAACTAGACCTTCCAGCTAACGTTGGAATTCATCATATTTTCCACGTTAGTAAGTTGAAACCCTCGTTGGGAGTTGGGGAGACCCTGGTCCCTGTGGAAGATCTAGTGGAACTTCTTCGATGAGTCCGTGAGTGGACAACCTGAACCCGAGGCGATTGTTAATAGCCGGCAGAGGACTCTACGGAGTAGAGTGCTTCAGGAATTTTTAGTCAGGTGGAGGGGCAAATTGGAAGAAGAGGATACTTGGGAAAAGGAGGCTGATCTCCAGAAGAAGAGAAAAATTGAAGTTTAGGGGGAAGAAATGTTACATACCTATGTAACTAGCAGTACTTCAGACCCCTATTAGTCCATTTAGTGTTGGGGGCTAAATGGCAAGGTATCCTTAGGATTAAGGGTATGTGCCCTTGGATAAGGGCAAGCAAGTGACTATACCTTAATCGGAGGTATGGAGTGTTGGATTTATTCCCTCTAGCTATCCTAAATCCCATTTTAATCTGCCTCCATTCATGCTGCATATTTACTAACGTTGTCATGCAGTCTGCATATTTACATGCAAACTCGCACAGATGAAGAAAAGGCGAAAGAATTGCGACACTGTGTTTGTACACAGTTTAAGGTGATAGGCAAAAAGGGGACACTATCTAACTGAATGCCAAAAGTGCCCTAAAAGCCAAGGCACCCCGTAAATCTTATCCTAAGGCCATTCGTAAGAGTGACCCACTTTTCGCATCATCACCAACGTTCACTTCAGCATTGGCTGACGTCGCACCCTTTTCACGCTCACCCCATGTAGTTGCCCTAACAAATTGGACAACAATTGTAGCCACCCACGATCTCCTACAGACAGCACATCCACTCTGTACTTTCACATCTGTAATATTATGTAATATATATATATACTGGACACCATTCGTGAAAACATGATGAAGAGAGTAGAAGAAGACGACATAAATGAAGTAGATGCCCTGAGCATTGATTCTTCACTTTGTCAGAATTAAGATTTAATTCTTTTTATAGATTGAAATAAGCTTTCTAGGGCACGCGGTTTTGTCCGGTACTGTATTGTGCTCTACCACATTATTGACATGTATACATGATATACTTAATCTGATACAGTTCATTGTTCTGCGTTCAGATCTATGTTAATATTGCTATTCTTATCTTTCATTCTGTCTGACCTTTCTAGTTATTCTTACTAGTAATAGACGATTAACATTTAGTCTTGACTTTCGCGAATCATTCACGACTAATTATTAGTCGAGCACAGTCTAGCTCTCTGCAAATCATTTGCGACATATAATTTGTCTTGCTATTCGTGACAAATTATTCTTCTGGCGCTTCATCTATTAATGTTTGGCTACGTAATCTAGAATGACCGTGATTTCTATCACTAAAGTTCTGTCATTCTGATAGGCATAGTCATGCTTACGGAGAGAATTGTATAGTTCATTCCGTTCGCACGAATATTTTCTATTTGAGTTTGTTTCTCGTTCGCTTCTTGTTCGAGTTCGTTTCTCGTTCGTGTTCATCATTTATTCTCCCTCTGTCTCTCCAACATGGTATCAGAGCTATTTTCATTGCTTGATAAGCTTCCATAGTATAAGACTCTACTAGCCAATAGAGTAATTGTTTTATTTGTTCTGTAAATATCAGATTTTCATACTTAATTCACTGATAGTTTCTCCTATCACTTAGACTAATTCTTCCACATGGATTTCCAAGGGAAAGCCAGTCCTATCATGGACAAGCTTGATGGAGCCAATTACCATCTGTGGAAATTTAAGATGAAAACTGTACTAATGGCAAAAGAATTGTACGACATTGTTACAGGTGCAGAAGGGAAACCTAAAGCGAACGACACGGCAATCGCCATATGGAAGCTAAAGGATGGAAAAGCTTTCGCGCTGATCATCCTCAACATCACGGATACCCACATCGGCCATGTATCTGAGGCTCAGACATCGAAAGAAACCTGGGACATCTTGAGTACATTATATGAAGTGCGAGATATAGCTTCCAAGCTACATCTCAAGGAAGAATTTCTACTCCCTCAAGATGACGAATGATGATTCTCTGCAGAATCACATTAATCAATTCAAGAACCTGCTAAGACAAATGGCCGCTGTCGGATCTGTCATAGACTATCAAGATGCAATGATGCAACTGCTTACAAGCTTGCCAAGTTCTTACGACAGCTGGGTGATGATCATCACAACTCATCCAGAATTGACTCTTTCGAGAGTCATTACTATGTTGTTGCAGGAAGACACGTGAAGGAACAAAGCCTCGAGTTCCTCAGCTGATTCTCACACCTTGTACACCAACAAGAGCACGACAAAGCAGAAGAAGAAGAAGAAGAAGAAAGGCCCGAAGCAATCAAAGCCAGACCAGAAACCAGCTCAACACAAGGAACAGTCGAATCCTCAGACAAAGAAGAAGTTGTTCAGCAGATACTGCAAATGAAACAACCACGAAATACAAGACTGCCGCATACTTCAAGCGAAGAACAACAACAAAGGGCAGTCGAATAAAGTGGCGAATGCAGCTGCAGAAGGTCCATAGTCTATTCAAGAAACGGATCATGATGTCTTCATGACCAACCATCAAGGAGCATCTGGCGACAAATCTTGGTTCTTGGATGCCAGAGCCACTTAGCACATGACTAGCCTCATTGGCTGTTTCGAATCCTATACACCTTACAGTACTCAGAAATTCGTTCACCTTGGCGACAATAGCACACAAGCTATTATGGGTGAAGGCACTGTAAGATTATGCTTTGCAAATGATTAGTCTCAGCTACTCTCAAAAGTCCTGTATGTACCAAAGTTATCTACGAATCTGTTCTCTGTAAGCAAAATCACATATCTAGAACAAAGTAGAATTCGAATGTGATCAGTGTAAAGTAGTTGATAGGACATGCAAGATTCTAGAACTCGGAAAGAGACATGGATACTTGTATAAATTAAGTCATTGCTTTTTTGCCTCTAGTCAGGCTCTCAGTACTTCACTTCATTCAAATAAAGGTTTATTTGGCATTATAGACTTGGTCATTTAAATCATGTTGTTGTACAACAAATGTCTAGACAATCTGTTGTTCTTGATCTCGACTATCCTTGCGAAAAAGTCGAGTTACCTATCTGTCAAGACTGTCTAGTTGGTAAGCAGACTAGGAAACCATTTAAGTCAAGCCATCAGCATATTGCTAGAGGATTACTAGATGTTGTACATTCAGATATTTGTGGCCCGATGAAAAATCCTTTGCTGAAGGATGCCAAGTATTTTATAACCTTTATTGACGAATTCTCCAGAAGGACGATGGTGTATTTCATAAAGAAAAAATCAGAAGCCTTCAACTGCTTCAGAATCTTCAAGGTGCATGCTGAAAAGGAGACTGGAAGGACGATCAAGGCCCTAAGGTCAGAAAACGGTGGAGAATATATCTCTATCGAGTTTAAGGAGTACTGCCAAAGCCAAGGCATTGAGCAGCAATTCATCACTCCTTACAGTCCTCAGTCTAATGGCTTAGCTGAGAGGAAGAACTGTACTCTGGTCAAATCTACTAAGTGTATGCTATCGCATGCATCGTTGCCCAAGAGATTCTGGGCTGAAGCTGTCTCCACTGCAGCTTACCTCCAGAACAGATGTTCGACCAAGGCCCTCTTAGACAAGACACCCCATGAGGTGTGGAAAGACTCTAAGCCTTCTTTGAAGAACCTAAGAGTGTTCGGATGCATTGCCTACACACAGATCCCAAAAGACACAAGGAAGAAATTGGACTTTCAAGGTCTCAAGACCATCCTGATTGGATATACTTCGTCTGATAACACCTACAAGCTGTACGATCCTGATACTCAGCAAATCTTGTATAGCCGGGATACAATCTTTATCAAGGATCAATTTGTCGACCTCAAAGGCAAGGATATTGCTCAAGAAGAACCTACATCTCCTGCCATTGACACGACAGTCCGAGCTTCTGGCTCAGGCATGTCTATTGTCGACCCACTTTGAGACAACGAATCAGACAAAGATGTTGCTGCTACCCAGCAACAAGTCCCAGGAACGGTTCATCAGTTGAATCATCCCAAAAGATCAAGCCGAGTGCGCACACAGCCCACAAGGTATACTCCTGAGTCTGTCTGTCTCTTAATGCAGGAACCCACGATAGTCGAAGAGGCACTCAGCCATCCAGACTCTCTAGAGAGAAGCCATGGACATAGAGTATTCCTCTCTGATCAAAAATTAGACATGGTCATTAGTCGAAGCTCCTATTGGCTACAATATTATTGATTGCAAATGGATTTTAAAGATAAAATATAATGCCAACGGAGAAATTGATCGAAGGTAGGCTAGACTAGTAGCATGAGGATTCACCCAGATCTTGAATGTCGACTATAGTGAGACTTTTAGTCCAGTCATCAAACATTTGTCGATCCAAATGCTCTTGTCTTATGCTGCAGCTGCCGACCTCGAAGTACATCAACTTAATGTACAAACAGCCTATCTGAATGGAGTTATACAAGAAGATATCTACATGATCCAGCCCGAAGGATAAGTTCTGGAAGGCATGAAGAATCATGTCTGTAAACTCCACAAAGTACTATACGGCTTGAAACAATCTGCCAGAGCTTGGTTTCAGAGGATCAATACATTTCTCATTGAACAAGGATTCGAACCAAGCACTGCTGATTGCAATGTTTATTCAAGGTCAGCGTTGACATGTTTCATTATCATCACCTTGTACGTTGATGATACGTTTCTCTTCAACAACAATACCAAAATGGTCAAGGATGCAAAACAGATGTTGTTCTCAGAATTCGACATGACTGATCTGGGAAAAGCTCACTTCTGTCTTGGAATTCAAATCCATAGAGACAGAACAAATCGACTGATTTACATCACTCAACAAAGGTATCTTCACAATGTTCTTAACAGATACAATTTCATGAATTGTAAATTAGCTCACTCACCAATGGATCCAAGCCTGCATTTGTTGAAGGACCAATGTCCCCCCAGACCAAGCAGGAAGAGGAGCAGATGAGAGAATATCTGTATCGATGGATACTTGGATCTCTCATGTACGCAATGATCTGTACAAGACCAGATATCTTTTTTGTTGTAAGCTCACTCAGCCAATATATGACTAATCCTAGCATTACCCATTGGAAGGCTCTTATTCGAGTCATGAGATATATTCGAGCTACCATGGACCAGTGCATCTGCTATGGAGATGTCAGCAACGACAATCTGGGGAGGAGATGCAGACAGTCGTAAGTCCACATCTGGATTTACATTCTTCAATGACGATCCTATTTCATGGAGCAGTCATAAGCAAACCTCTATCACACTTTCTTCTACTGAAGCAGAATATATTGTTGTTTCTCAATCTATTAAGGAAGTGTTTTGGTTGAGAAATTTGCTGTCAGGCATGAATCTGTATTAGAACAGCCCTATAGTTTTATTTTGTGATAATCAAAGTGTTATTGCCTTATCGGCCAACCCTAGATTTCATTCTAGGAGTAAGCACATTGAAATCAGATATCACTACATCAAGGACAAGGTTCTTGACAAAGAGGTAAGCTTAATGTACTGCAGAATGTAGGACATGGTTGTAGACATCTTCACGAAAGCACTCAGTGTTTATGCACACAACAGATTGTGTGCATTGCTCAGTCTGAAGATCATGGCATTCATGGATCCAGACTAAGGGGGGGTGTTGGATTTATTCCCTCTAGCTCTCCTAAATCCCATTTTAATCTGTCTCCATTCATGCTGCATATTTACTAACATTGTCATGCAGTCTGCATATTTACATGCAAATTTGCACAAACGAAGAAAAGGCAAAAGAATCGTGACACTATGTTTCTACACAGTTTCAGATAATAGGTGAAAAGGAGACACTATCTTACTGAATGCCAAAAGTGCCCTAAAAGCTAAAGCACCCCGTAAATTTTATCCTAAGGCCATTCGTAAGAGTGACGCACTTTTCACATCATCACCAACGTTCACTTTAGTACTGGCTGACGTCGCACCCTATTCACGCTCACCCCATGCAATTGCGCTAACAGATTGGACAACGATTACAGCCACCCACGGTCTCCTACAGACAGCACATCCACTCTGTACTTTCACATCTGCACACCTGTAATATTATGTAATATATATATCTACTGGACACCATTTGTGAAAACATGATGAAGAGAGCAGAAGAAGACGACATAAACAAAGTAGATGCCCTAAGCATTGATTCTTCACTTTATCAGAATTAAGGTTTGATTCCTTTTTACAGACTGAAATAAGCTTTGTAGGGCACGTGGTTTTGTCCGCTACTGTATTGTGCTCTACCGCATTATTGACATGTATACATGATATACTTAATCTGATACAGTTCATTGTTCTGCGTTCAGATCTATGTTAATATCGAAAGATTTCTATCTATCAACATCATCCAGAGTTTTAATTTCTAGATGTAGAAGTTAGGACCATTGAACTTGTCAATGATTCTAGCCTTGTTGGATGATGGAGACAAAGAGCTACCAATATGAGACATGTTAACAATAATACAAATAGAACAAATTTAATCTCCCATATGAACTACACTCTGAATACCAATCTGAAGGGGGTGATGGCAGATAGAGAACGCGAGCGGAAAGAGAGCAGGAATAATTGCGGAACACCTCTCCTGCTACAATGGACTGCTAGATGCAAAAACAGTCTAATGGAATATTTATGCTGATTATAAGCATAGCTTAAATGTTCTATTGCCCAACAAGATCTTATAAATCAATTCATACTCAGAAAAATAAAACGATTACAGTCCATGTGTATGGTGCTTGAATCTCCGAGATAGATGAATTGATCTTTGTTGTAAGCTGCATACTCGATAAACCATTCCTTGCGAGAGGTTATGTATTGGGTAGCGCCGTTGTCCAGGTACCAGCTATCATAGTCTTCGTTGCTGCTACTGTAAGCCATTAACAAGTGTCTATCTTGCTCCTTGAATTCTATCGCATTGGAGGAGTTTGGTTGTTGTTGTTGTTGCTTCTTTGCCTCGTTGTAGATGCGGATGCGACACTCCTTGATGTCATGATTGGCTCTCTTATAATATCTGCAGAAAAACTTCTTGCACGATCCACTATTCTCAACTTGAGAATAAGACTTCCTCTTTGATGGACAAGTCGTTAGTCTGTCTCCGTATTTCTTCTTGGAAGAAGATGATTGATCACCTTTTGAAGAGTGAAGTCAGTTTTTGTGGAAATCATCATCACAAAGTGTTCATACGACTTTGGAAGAGAAGAAAGCAAGGTCATAACAACATTATCATCTTGAATAGCACATCCTACAACTAATAACTGATCCAATAAAGATCTGAAGCTATTGATGTGAGAAGTGATGGCAGTAGAATCAGACATGCTAAGAGTAAAGAACTTCCTTCTAAGATGTAATCTAGTGATTACATCATGAGTCTCATAGAAATTTGATAATAAATCTAATACATCCTTACAGGTTTTGCATGTGGTAATATGAGATATTTGGGAGTCGGCCAGATTGAGTGTGATACATGCTAAGGCCTTCTGATCTTTGATCTTCCATGCCTTTGCTTGATCACCATCTTCTGGTTTCAGGTCAACACCTTCTACTACAATGCTTATCTTTCATTCTGTCTGACCTTTCTAATTGTTCTTACTGGTAATAGATGATTAACATTTAGTCTTGTCTTTCGCAAATCATTCGTGACTAATTATCAGTCGAGCACAGTCTAGCTCTTCGCGAATCATTCACGACATATAATTTGTCTTGCTATTCACGACAAATTGTTCTTCTGGCGCTTCATCTATTAATGTTTGGCTACGTAATCTAGAATGAACGTGATTTCTATCACTAAAGTTCTGTCATTCTGATAGGTGTAGTCATGCTTACGGAGAGAGTCGTATAGTTCATTGCGCTGCGCACAAACATTTTCTGTTCGAGTTTGTTTCTCGTTTGCTTCTTGTTCGAGTTTGTTTATCGTTCATGTTCGTCATTTATTCTCCCCCTCTCTCTCCAACATGGAGTCACATGACCCTTGAATAAGGGGTATCTTTAGTATTAAGGATAGGTGTCTTAGATTAAGGTACTAGTGTCCTTGGTAAAGGGCAAGTATGTGTCTATGCCTTGGATGGAGGTATGGAACCTAGGTATTAGAAAGTCATTGGATGACTAATTTTCTAAACCTTGGGCCTCAACCTTGAACCATATCACTTTATTGGTCTAGGACCAAAGTATACTTGCACAACTTGGGCAATGGGACCTAGTAGGAGGGCGCCCTTCTAAAGTGTCCATTGAATTCCCAACTCCCACAAGAAAGGCATTCAAAGAGTCATAGGTTATGGAAGGAGTCTCTTGACATTCCATAAGCCTATGTAGGCTCTTGGAGATTCTTTAACTCCCCTAGGCTTCTCTCTCTCTCGTTGGATGAGCATGGAACTCCATAGTGCATTGGAGGGTTCCATGGGCCAATTATATGAGGGTAGTGGGGCACCCATTGGGCGAGGATCTCTCTTGTTTGCTTTGCTTATGCTCTAGTGTTGCTACTAGTGTGTAAAGTGCTTTCTTGTGGTAGTATGCTTAAGGTTTGGATCTTCTTATGGTATGGGACATAAGTAGGATTTGGATCTTGATTATGCTATGGAATGTTGTGGTATGCTTATAATTATGTTTATGGTTAGCAAGGGGTTGCTAGATAGGTCTTGCTTGGAGCTTGGATCTAGCTATGGTTGGGTGGTGAATATTTGAGACCAGCTTGTTATCTATCTTTGTGTTTTAAGAGTAGGGACACAGGTGGAGGAGAGATCCTTGAAGACTTGCAGATCCTTACTTGCAGGTGGAGGCATCCTAGCTCGGAGTTGGGGAGCATCTTGAAGCCTGCAGGTTGCTTGGAGGAGGCTCTACCTTGGATTTGGAGGACTTCCTCACCTCTACATGTAAAATCTACGACTCCTCAGTTTCTGATCAGACGATGGCTATCTTTGATGTCTGAGGAACTTGTGCTATCGCACTACTCTTTCAATCTATTTCAAAACTAAAGTGATTGAGATAATTTCTTTTGGGAATGTTAAAAGTGCCATAATATTGAGCAACAAGTTTTTCAGTAATACCACACAGTAGCTAACTTGATGATCTTAAATATGAATAGTGCGATTGAGAAGTTAACATTTTGTTAAAGAGAAAAGTTTTAGAAATTCTATGTAAACTTGAAATTGTTTCTTAATGACATTAAATATGAACGGTGCGATTGACAAGTTAACGGTTTGTTAAGGAGAAAAGCTCCTAGAAACTCTATGTAAATTTGGAATTGTTTAATTATTTTGCAGGCAACCCAATCTCTAATCAATTTGGGTCTACATTCATTATATTTAGATCCTTTTGACCATTTCAAACTTTGAAAACCCATCAATAAGTGGATGATGGGTGTGTTTTAGGACCTCTATCGACCATAGCTTCCCATTTATATTTGAGGTCACGAACGACCATAGCTCGAAAGCTAGCTCGCCGCTCGAAACTTTTGGCTCAAAAAAAGGTAAACCCCATTTATTCGGGCTATTAGGCAACTGCCAAACGAACATGTCGGTATTGATCTCATGCGAAATAGATGTGAGTTGAGTCCGAAATACTAGTCGGTAAAACTAGGTTCCAAACTTGCATTAAGGAAAGTGGTGCGAAAGGACTGTGCAATCCCAAGAGGGCCCATCGCCTCGATCCGACGGTGGTCACAAAGTTCTCACTTCTGATATGCACCAGTGGAACCAATTGTTGTGTGATTCTAGCCTATTCTGTTCAAAAATGTCAGTCAGATCAGAATGACTGCATTTAGGCTTACAATATGGGCTAGTTTGTGACATTGTTGTGGCAAGGTCCATTTTGACAAAATGGGGTCGATTTCGGGAGCTGTTTGTTCTGGTTATTAGGCAATCGCAAAACAAACTTCGTGGTATTTATCTCATGTGAAACGGACAAGCTATGGCTTAGATATTGGTCGATGAAACTAGGTCCAAAAACCACATTAAGAAAAGCGGGTGTGAAAAGACTATGCATCCCCGAGAGAGCCCACCACCTCGATCCAAGGGTGGTCACGTGTTCTCCTTTCCATTACGCACTAGTGGGACCAATTGTTGTGTGATTCTGGCCTATTTTGTTCACAAATGACAAGTAGGTCGGAATGACTGTTATTAGGGCTTGCAATATGGGCTTGTTTATGACGTTGTTGTGGCAAGGTCCATTTCGACGAAATGGGATCGGTTTTGGGAGCCGTCTATTCTTGCTATTAGGGAACCATGAAACGAACTTGTAGGTATGAAACGAATGAGTTGCGGCCAACATACTGGTCGGTGAATAAGGAAAGTGGGTGTGAGCCTTGGGAATTGAGCTTGCCAGGTCTCATGTGTCAATCTCCCTTTGGTATCGATTTCCTTCCACTCTTTAATTCTAATGGTCATGATTTCATGAAGCTTCATTTACTGTGCTTTGTGTTTTATGCCTATATAAACATGATGTATGTCGTTCTCTTGATTCTAGCTAAAATTTCATAATTATTGCTATTTGATTGGGTTTGGCACATGACAATGCATATGATTATTGATTAAATCTCATGCTAATTGTTATGAATCCAAGTTTCCTCTACAAAAATATGCAAACACTTTTTAGTGCCACTACTTAAGAACATTGAACTTAGTGCTTCTTTCACATGAATGCTAGATATTTCCTTTGAAAGTATTCGATGGATCTGGATAAAGGGCTATTTGTGTACATACAGACAATACAAGTGAGTTGGAGAATGAATCTAGTGTGCTTAACAATTGATTTATAATTAAAAGTACCAGCAACTGTTACCTATTCACAATGAATTGGTAAGACCAATGTCTCATTGAAAGAGGAAAGGATCTTTGTTGAATCAAGAGCATATAGTCCATTTGATCTCCAACCCTAGGCATTTTCTTGCTTCTCCTAGATCTGTGATTTCGTAGCTTTCAGAAATCTAACTTTTCGTGTCCTTTATCAGCATCAAGGAATTTCCTACTTGTTGAAGCCATCTAGCGAGAAGCATCAAAATTCATATAGTTGTGATCTGCATAATCAAAGTCACAATCAATCTTCAACACAGATAGATGAGCGAAGGTAAAAAAAACAATATGCAAAGGAAATTTATTGGCAATAAATTCATGAAAGATGGGAAATAATGTAGCTTTATGAGGAAAAACAAAATTCTTGAGGTGAAAAAATGTTGCCTCATCTGTTTAAATAAAAAATGTTGTCTCATCTCTTTAAATAACACAATGTATAGTATCTTAGAAATCCTCGTCTAAGGGTGTGAAATAGTCAAGAGACTTGTTCAATTACCGTAGCTACTTATCACGGAACCGACATTAGACAAATGATAATGAATTGTTGAAATTTTAATCAATGACTTAATTAGTGGAGCTACTAAATTTTGGCTCCATCTTTCAAAAAACTTTCTATATGTTCTTCCTCACTATCGAGTGACCAAGGTATTCAACTTTCCTCTAAAACTCTCATGATCACACGAAATTGTGAAATTTGCAATTCAATGTATAATAGCTATACATATGGTTAAAAAATTACAATATTTTTTCTAACAGAACACAATAGCTTATTTGCGGGTTGCTCCCAATGCAAAATTATAATTAAGCTTAAAAAAAAATCAAAATGAAGGAGCTGCTAAATGTAGATTTCAAATTGAGTGTTTTGATTGGGCCATGTGAAAGAAAATTTTAAGAAAAAAATAAACATCATCTTTTAAAAAGGCCTTTTTTGGGCTCAAATGAACAACAAAAGCATTTGCTACGACACAAGCAAACACCTTCTTTGGCTATTCATCCTCTTCAAGACAAGCATATTCTATACACACAGTTTTCTCTCTCAAGGCCCACAAGGAAGCTAGAGAGCTATGCAAACCATAGCAGTTGTGAGGAGTGATATTGGACACATGGCATCATCCGGTTGGCTAGGAAGAGGCAGATTCTATGTCATAGCAAATATTTTGAAACGTCTTTAATCTGCACCGTAGATTCATGGTAGGGCCAAAAATAGTGCTTGTTGGGGTTTTTTTCTTTGTAGAGAATAAAGTGTGTGAAAAAACATTTTAGTACTATGGAATGGGCAGGGCACAGTCCATTTTGCCCCGCTCCAAAAAATTTTGGAAAGTCGAACCGGGCAGAATGGATTGTGCCCATTCCATTGCGTAATGGATACTTGGACTTTTTTAGACCAATCCTACGCTGCCATGTGGCAAGCGCAGGCAGAATCAGCACTTAAAACATTTAAACCAATTCGATGTTGCCATGTGGCAGGCGCAGCTGACGCACAAGCAAAATCAGCACTAAATTAAAAAAAAAAAAAACCTGATGACTATTTTGCCTGTTAATCTGTTCAGAAATGGGCACAATACTCACCAAGAATCCATTACGTTCATGTTTTAGTGCTAATTTTTTCATAAAATTCTTCACGCAGCTTATCCATGAGTAATATCCCTTCTTTTATCCATGTGCTTCTCCACTGCAGTTTATCCTTGCATCGTTATCTGCGGCTCCCACCTTTTGTTAGACTTATGTTTGGATGAGTGATCACAGGCCTCTCCGATCTGAGACTGTTCAATCATTACAGGCAGTCCATCTGTAATACAAAAAACGGTTAGTTTCTGTCTTGAAAGATGCGATCAATTGTTCCTCACGCAAGCCTTTGGAAGCGAGAGCTTTTACTCGCGCTACAATACACTATACTCGTTGATAGCTGGAATATCTTCGCGGGTATCCTTCCACATCATACTGATGTTGTTTCATGCTGAAATATATCATTAGTTGAGACTCTTGCATTGCTTGTGCCTAAGCAGTCCTTAACATAATTCTTACCTAATTGGATTGTGAGTTTCTCAGAGTGATCTGTAAATAGCGGGAACTCTCAGATCAACGCCGCACTAAAAACCTCTCAGATTACATGTGAGCAATGTGAATTTTTGTGCTAATTAACAGATCTCTGAAATCTGAGGACAGCATAGATCTACTAGTGCAATTGAAAATCACTCATTCTATTTATGAATGCATGCAAATAACATTAATACAAAAGGACAATGAATTCTTTACACACACTTTGCAAAAAGGCGTAGTCATTGATCCCTATACACATAGTCATTGATCCCTGTACATAGTACATATAGACAAGTCTCGAGTTGGCCTCACGTTCCAAACCGGCTTCATGTCTTCATATCACATAATTCCATGACATGTACTTAAAACTACATATAACTGCCTTTCAATGTCATATGACATCAAGCATTAAGCTAAACAAAATAACACTCTAACCTTAATAACAAGATCATTTAGCAAACTAACTGATGTTTCAACCGACTGTGACATGTCACTATAAACTAACAATCCCTCTCTCACTTCACAGTCAACTATGATTACTTATTTATATTATTTTCAGTCTTTGTTATACCCAACAGATTTCTTAAAAACATAAACCTGTGACCATTCAATCCTTTGGTCATAATGTCTGGTGGGACAAAACTTCAAGTTAAGCTTTCCCTTTTGAACCAAATCTCTGACAAAATGATGTTGGATTGCTATGTGTTTACTTTTCTTATGAAAACCTGCATTCTTGCTTAAGAACAGGCATCCTTGATTATCATTGTAGAGGATCATCTTTGAAGCATCGATTTTAAGTTCTTCAAATATGGTTTTCATCCATAAGAACTCTTTGGCACTCCCATATATTCGGCTTTTGTGGAGGATAGAGCTGTGGAATGCTGCTTTTTACAACTCTAGCTAACGCAAGTACATACCGTCACATACATCATACTACCAATTAATGTTCAATATGGTTTTCCCTTCATGAACTCCCTCTCTTTATCACTGCTTGGGCACATTTTTGTGCATAATGTCATGTTTTGATCAAGTGGCACACTCATTGGTACACATTCTTTCATTTTGAATTTTTCTATCACTGATTGAATATAAATGCTCTGTGAAGCCGAGGTAAGTCCTATATCCATGTTTCTCATGAATTGAATCCCAAGATGTAATGGACCTAAATCCGTCATTTCAAATTCTCCCTTCAATTTTTCTTTAAACTCATTCATGACTTCTTTATTTTTGCAGAATATTATAATATCATCTACATATAATGCAATGGCAAAAAACAAGTCACTTGTGATCTTCACATAAATCCCTGTGTCAGCATAACATCTTTTAAGCCCTTTATAAACCCATTTGTATCCCATTGTCTTTCTTCCAACTGGTAGATCAACCAGTTCCCAGGCTTGATTCTTTATAACTGATTCCATTTCACTTGCCATTGCATGTTCCCAAAGCTCTCTTTTCGGACTTTCTTGAACTGCTTCAAAATTCTCTAGTTCATATATACCTTCATAATGTGTATGTGTATAAAAAACCATTACATCAAATCTTTCTGGCATCTTTCGTTGTCTCTCATATCTCCTTGGATGATCCTTGAATTCTTCTGAGGCAGCCTCATTCTGCATTTGCTACATAAACTTTACTCCCAAATACTTTCATATGTCTGATTGATGGTTTTACCCCAGACCATACAATTTCTGTAATTTCTCCTTTCAGGGCCATGTTCAAGATCCTATTTGATGTATATGATGTTGTATTGATAGCTTCAGCCCACAGAGACTTTGGAAGACTTTTCTCTTGCATCATACACTTGGCCATGTCTAAAAAAGTACAATTTCTCCTTTCAACAATACCATTTTGCTGAGGAGTGTAACTCATAGTAAATTTCTGATGAATCCCCTTTTCTTTGAAGAAATCTTTAAATTTGTTTCCAATATACTCCCCTCCATTCTTGACACTGCGATATGTACTTCATGATGTGTTTCAACTGTAGCCATGAGTTTGTACAGACCCTTATCAACTATAGCAGTTCCTATCTCTTCATTATCTTTGATTATGACATAGTAGTTATCTTTTGAACTTCAGTTCCAATCCACTCTGTGTCATCCTCTTGACAAACAAAAGATTTTTAGACACTTGAGACACATACATTACATCCTTTAGCACACCCATTTTGTTCCTGCCAAGTGATAGTCGCATTGTTCCAGATCCAGGTGATCTAATGGATTTTCGATTGCTCACTATTACTCTCTTCTCTTCAAATTTATTCTCATTTGTTGAGAATACCTTCTTGTTGAAAGTCACATGCGTTGTCACCCCTGAGTCCAGATACCAAGCTTCATCATTGTTTCTTTCTTTTGAATCTGATATATTAATTACCATTGGTACCTTCTACCTCCACCACTTCTTAGGCGTGACATTTGTTATGACTTTGTGTGGATTATCTTCAAGAGCCATGAGCGCTATATCCTCTTCTTTCTACTCTTCTTCAGCCATGTTCACCTGCATCGGTCATTTTCTCCTCATATCCTCAGCTCTCTTGGCACATTCCCTTGCAATGTGCCCAGGATTATGACAGTAATGTCTCCACTTCTCGAATTGTTTTTTTTCTCGGCCTTCTTCTATTTGTCGAGATTTATTTGAGCCTTGCTTCTGCCCTCCCTTTGAACACCCACTTCTGTCATTTAATGACAATCTTCTAATGAGCGCTAACTCATCCCTCATCAACTGGCTTTTTCTTCCCATGTTTTCTTGAAGCAGTCTTTGTATGACATCATTTAATTCTTGATCCTCCACCTTACTATTTTCAAGAATCATGATCAGAGGATCATAAGAAGCTAGGAGACTATCCAATATTGTAAATACCATATGCATTGTCTCTACAGTTGCGCCCGCTGCTTCCAGTTGCTACCTAATTCCCTTCATCCTTTCCAAATGTTCTTGCAATGAATCACCCTCGTTCATCTTCAGAGTAGCTAGTTGCCTCTTGAGCAATAGCACATTTGTCATAGTCTTTCCTTTGTATATGCTCTCCAATGTATCCTGAACTTGCTTTGCATCCTGCAGCACCTGGGTAGCTGGCATCTCCCCTAAGGTAAGACACATAGTGACAAAAGCCTTCCTCTCTCTGGCTTTGAATGTCTTCATTGCTTTTGTAGTCACCACTCCTTCACGATCAGGCTTTGGAGGAAGCTCACTTCCTTCCACGATGCATCCTTTCTCTTCTAGCACCATCTTAATCTGCCATTTCCAAAGCCCATATAACTCCCCATCGAACTTCTCAATTCCTCGTTGATCAGCAACGTTTTTCACTTCTAAAGTCCTGACAAAATTCCTTTGGTCTTTCTCACATGAGCGATATATCAAATCGCAAATCCCGTACAACAATTTACTTCGTATGTGGGCCCATAACCTTTGTAAATTTTTGTGCTAATTAACAGAGTTCTGAAATTTGAGGACATAATAGATCTACTAGTGCAATTGAAAATCACTCATTCGATTCATGAATGCATGCAAAACATTAATACAAAAGGACTGAATTCTTTACACACATTTTGCAAAAAGGTGTAGTCATTGATTCCTACACACAGTACTGGCTTCACATCTTCATATGACATCATTCCATGACATGTATTTAAAACTACATATAATCGCCTTTCAATGTCATATGACATCAAGAATTAAGCTAAACAAATAAGACTTTAACCTTAATAACAAGATCAGTTAGCAAACTAACTTATGTTTCAACTGACTGTGAAGTGTCACTATTAACTAACAAGCAATATATGCTCTAGCAATAAGAACGAATTTAGCTCACAACTTGTTACAATGATCCAATACTGATAACCTCCTACATGACAAGAGTGTAATTGATATCCCATGTAAATTTCTTTTATCGTGCCCCAGATTAATCAAGGTGAATTGTATATCACAATAATGTTTCACATGTGGGCTCAACATATGTTCAAATAGCTGAGAAATGAAAAAACAATGATGTCAATTCAATGGAACATATAATAAAAATGAGAGTCTCATAGTCTTGAGACTTCACCTTATATGGATCATAATACAATCAAAAGAATATTGTTGTTGATAGCACATTGGTTCAAAATCAATGTACATAGTACATGTGATGGTTCCCATTTTGACCCTGCAAATGATGTGCATGACATTATGATTGGTCTAGGGCATTGAATTCAAAGGTATCTTCATACATTAGAGTTGCAAAGAATCTATTGGGATTCATATTCATCATATACCAAAATTCGTGAACCTCATTGTAGAGATGTTCAACTTTGACTATTTCATGATCTATCAATCTACCAAGAGATGATTGGGGTAGTAATTGGATAATTAATCTTGTTCTTTTATCGATATTCCTAGTTGCATGAACCTTTATGAAACATCTTCCTTACTGTCTTCATAAATTTTGGATACATTTCTCAGATTGATTTTCATACTCCACAACCATTTCACAACGAGGAGTCATCATCTCATTTGGACTTAATATCCATCTTTCAAATCTGATCATACTTCTAAGTTGTTATTTATAGCAAGCATAGAGACGTTGTAGTTGACTTAAAATTTTTCATTTATAAGTTTGAATGTATTTCGAATTACTTTTTGTTAATAGAGTCAATTTGAACAACTTCTAAAAGTGGACCTCTTGTTACATCTCACTCAAAGAGCATAGAGGCCTTGTTACTCTACTTTGTTCAATGCCTTAAAAGAATGTGTTTGAGAGGTCTATAACGTAGGTATGTGGTAGCTTCATTTCTCAGTCAGTATGTCACTACTAAAGGCTTGAAATAATACATCATTTACTCATAAACCTTGTATATTAGGAATTGACATATTTGTATCTCTCTACATTTTTTTACAACTACCAAAACATGGCATAACATCTCTGTAATGTATATGAGTCTAAACAACATCAATATGTCAATATATGATTTAAATGACAGGGAAGTGCATAGAGTACAACCATTTAAGCTTAGTAAGTCCCTATCAAAGACATTTGAGACCTTTTTTGTTGGTAACCGTTCTTGTTTGTTAGTTATGGCACAATAGTGGTGTAAGCTATGTTGATGATTCTTTCAACTTCTAGTTGAGTTAAAGTTGATAAATACTTTTTTTTTTTATTGATTAAGTGTAGAGGGGTGAGATGGAGGTTAGCTCAAATGCTCAATGTGCATGCTAATGGAAAAACCATAAGTAAGCAAAACAAGAACAATGAAATAGAAAGCAAATAGAAAACACCACAATAGCATTAGCATGAGGGATTAGCAAATGAGGATGCTTTGGCTCTCCAAAATAGTAGAGTCTCCTCCTTCTCATTAACCATGAAAATATGATACAAATGGTGCCCTTTTATGGATGAGGAAGGCCCTTGCCCCTTTCTCCTATTGAATATTCCAAGGAAGGTGGGATTGAAATCCACACCCTTAATCAAAAACACAAACTAATCAATGGTGGAGAGAGAAACACACTTCACCTACCACCAATTGACTTTGACTAATTGATTAAACTTAGGAACTTATGTTTAAGCTTAACTTTTGCCTTCTAATATTATTTTTAATTACATGGCCCAAAGTCAAGTTTATGTCCAAAATTATTTATTTACAAGTGCTCATTGGGGGCCATAGGCTTACGCGCGCAGGATGCCACGACCTGATAAATTTTCAGTTTAAAGGACAATAATGATTGTACTTAACAATCATAGAGAGTTATTGGTTTCTTAATCAATGGATCTATCAAGTTCTACACATTAGATCTTGATCTAGATTCACTACACTTAGATTTAAGCAAGAGCAATGGATCAAAACATCAAAATTTAGTGAAGGCGGCCTCACACGTGTGGAGTACTGTCCACAGTACGGCCTACACCTGAAACAACAAGTACTAATGTTCTTGATAGCAATCATTCATAGAAATCGCAAATCTATTGACTAGAAAACTCACAAAAGTGTAGAATGCAAAAGTCTCATCAATCTCATTAGCAAAATGATGATCCTTTTATGGATCAAGTACATCCACGAGTCTGGTACAGTCTAGCAGGTCTTCACACGTGTGAATAGTGCCACATCACTCAGATCTATCCATTTGATTTATACTTGATCCTTATCCAAAGTTGACCTTCTAGAATATGGCTAAAATCCAAACAGCTAGTCTCCTAGAATATAGGAATATTCTCTATGTTGGTTGATTCTGTCGAATCCCCAAGATACTCGGACAGAGCAACTCAAGAGCACCTCTCACCTTAGACCGAGGAGGTCTCTGAGAAGACGAGACTAATAAAGACTGAGAGCCGAGGAATACTAGTTACTAATGACAAGTAAGAACTGTGTAAGCCTCATGGTGAATCCCGGAAGATGGAATGACCATGTAGGAACTAGTATTTCTAGCCAAATGTAATAAATGCAAGTAGACCCTCCTTAAAGAAAGTAGAGTGAGCCACCTTTTGATGGTGACCTCTAGTAGAGAGCATTATTCCACTTGTAATTTGTGAAATGTGGAAATTCCACTAGGATGCCACCTAAGGAGCTCTCTTGCTTATTTAAGAGACTCCCTCTTTGAGTAGAAGAGCTTTTTGTGTATTGTATCAACTCCATGCTGAAATGAGAAGAGCCTTCACGAGTTTGGTGCAACCATTGAGCTCCTTGATCATGCTTGTTTCTTGAGTGATGTATTTATGATTTTGCCCTTTGCTCGTTTTGTGTATGGTTGGGACTATAGAGTGGATTAGATTTGCTGTTTTGTAGAGTGGATTAGCTTTCTTGTTTTCTTGTGGATTAATGTAGGAGCCAGCATTCAAGTAAACTAAATAGGCTAGAAATGTGGCATAAATCTTGCATATTCTCTAACATTCTAGCTCTTGATGTTCTTGGGATGTCCAAGAATCAAAAGATTGGTTAGTTTCTTGATTCTTGGACTTCTAACATGCTGTAGATTAGTTCTTGTTTCTTGTTTATCAGTTATGCAAATGTAGCTCAGTTCAGTGTAGTGTAGGATCTGATTTCAATCCATTTTTAGAGTAAGTAGCAATAGAAACTACTGAACGTTTATTGGCTTGCATGCTGATTTGTGAATGAGTGTTCTTGGCTTGCATCATCTATGTAGAATGTAAGTGCGTTCAAGAGTGACGTCCCTGAGTAGTCCTCTAACAGGCAGGACATAAAAGAAAATACTACATCGAAACTCTATCCCTTCTGTCTGGGTTGGCATTGTAAAATCAAGAAACTATATAATGAATGCCATGATGTCTGGTAACAGGTAGAAACGGTTCTGAAAAAGTAAAGAGAAAGAATCGTAGAAAGAACAGGTCCTCTGGAGCAGGAGATCTGTCAACATTCGGCACCGTTGCCCATTGAACTCCAACACCCTCTACATCAGAAACCCGCAACCTTGTCCACGTTCAGATCTCTGCAACAACATTCCAAATCTTTAAACAAATTTGAGTTCCTACACACTTTCCAGAGCCACATCGTTGGCTACATCATTACTCAAATCCACGAGCTGTTAGCCTCGCCAATCACTTGTAAACAAACACTCTAATAGACCTGGGTTTCCTTCACCACAAGCTCACGCTCCTCATGCTTGAAATCTCAACCGGAGCCCCAGCTTCGAATCTCAACCGACGGCCTTGTATCAGATCTCAACCGACGGCCTGTGTTAGATCTCAACCGACGGCCCTGTATCAGATCTCAACCGAAGGTCTATATCAGATCTCAACCGACGGCCCTGTATTAGATCTCAACCAATGGCCTGTGTCAGATCTCAACCGACGGCCCTGTATCAGATCTCAACTGACGACCTTGTATCAAATTTCAACCGACGGCCTATATCAGTACTCAACCGACGGCCTGTGTCAGATCTCAACCGACGGCCCTGTATCAGATCTCAACCGACGGCCCCGTATCAGATCTCAACCGACGGCCCCGTATCAGATCTCAACCGACGGCCCCGTATCAGATCTCAACCGACGGCCCGTGTTAGATCTCAACCGACGGCCCTGTTTCATATCTCAACCGACGGCCCCGTATCAAATCTCAACCAACGGCAAGCTTCAGATCTCAACCGACAGCCATGTATCAGATCTCAACCGAGGGCTTGTATCAAATCTCAATCAACGGCCTGCTTCAGATCTCAACCGACGGCCCTGTATCAAATCTCAACTGATGGCCTATCTCAATTTTCAACCAACAGCTTGTATCAAATATAAACCGACAGACTATATTCAATCTCGACCGATGGGGTCCCTCACAATCTCAGCCGGACCACATCCACGCCAGCCACAGAACTTTCAAACGACCATCACAACTGACGAGTACAATAGACATCACATCCCACACCTTGCCAAAAAATCGCATTTTGTTTGCATCTGTCGCCTCTATCTTTGTTTGCATCTGACTCCCTCTATCTCCATTTACATCTGCTGCTATCTGACTCTGTTATGCTACCTTTACACGTGCTTTCAACAAACACCCATCTGCATCCCAGTTCCATTCGATGGCCTAGAATTGCTACTACATCCAACAGCTTGAATCACTAATCTATATCAAACGTTGTTCGGAATCATATTTGAGGACCCGCACTCAACCGCCCACACACCCCCTCATCTGACTGGACTGAGCCAATGCACTCCTCACTAGACCACCTTCCACCTCCATCGCCACCACCACCATAGCGACCGCATTCCATTGCCACGAGCCTCCAACTATCACATTCATCAGTAGCGACAACATTCACTCACCACCAGACAACCTACTAACTACTTCCGCCCTTGAACAGTAGCCACCTTACAAACCGCATTGCACTGACCGCATTACACTGTACCACACCACCCTCCGCACTCCATCGCAACCAGCTCTTCACCCAGCCGGTTGCACTCGTCGTCACGGCACACATTGCCTGCGTCTACCCGTGGCCGCCACAAACCGCACTAGACCGCACTCCTATGGCCCTACGACTACACTCGGCTGCCCCTGATCGCAACAGACTGCCACAACCCGTAACTTACCACAATCAACCGCAATAGACCGCACTTGACCCCAAAAAGACGCCTTACGGCTACCACGGCCACCTTCGACCACCACAACCACAAACAACCCATATACCCCGTAGCAACCGTACTCCCACAAAGAGCAAGTCTTTCTCGTAGAGATCTCATTCCCCCGTAGTACCCGCATACACCGCAACCACACCCGCCTTCGCCCATCGCAACCGCATCAAACCGTCAACAAATGACACTACGACTACCCACGGCCACCTCCTCCGCAACTAACTGCACTCATCCCATTCCATCGAACCTTTGCAACCACCCTACATCCGCATACACCCTCCCAACAACCTTTTGTCGAAAACCACCGCAAATCACTACCCAACACCGCAATCCTACGGCCCTATGACTACCCACGGCCACCTTCGACCAAACAAATCGTCAAATAACCGCAACCCCCTGTAACCATAAACCGTAAACCGTAGGGACCGCAAATATCCAAAAAAAAAAAAACACATTCAAAACTCACCAATACCCAATGGACCAACAAAACGATCCTGAAGTCCCAGACGATTATCCATACGAGATCAGGTCCCCTGTAGCTGAACAAATCAGACGTCAAAGGTTCTACCGAATGAGAGCCGAACTCCAAGAGCCATCCACAAACCCATTCGATGGACAAGAATCTGATAGAGCCGAGTCTTCACATGCACGACCCCGTTTTTATGGTGCTGACCGCTCTCAGGCCAGAACCAACCTAAATGGAGTTTCTGCTACCCACGGAGCTCATCTTGAAAGACGTACACCCAAACTGGATCTACCAAAGTTTGACGGAAGTTCGGACCCTCAAAGATTTTTGCAAATCTTTGAGAATGCATGTGATGTATATGGTGAAACATCTCCCGATGCTATGGTCAAACTGTTTTCGATGACCATGATCGCTAAAGCACGTGACTGGTTTTTCAACCTTGATCGTGACGAAAAGACAGACTGGTCAATTTTGAAAGAGTCCTTTGTCAAGCATTTTAAGCCCTTTCGCTTGATAGAGAGCCCTTTTGTCAAATTGAGTAGCATCAAAATGACAACAGACGAGCGTGTATGAGACTATATCGAGCGTTTCAAACGTCTCAAAAGTCAAGTACAAGAACAGCCCTCCGAATAGATGCTCATCATCTGGTAGGCCTTCCAAGATGGATTAGACGCGAGCTTAAATCCAATGATGAATACACGAGTCTAAAGTTAGCTATGTCTGATGCCACAATTTTTTTCCCTGTCTACAAACTCCAATCTATTTGTCTTTCCACATGCTGATCAGATTTTCAATGTGCCAATCCATATAGAGATTCGGTTCTGAATCTCTTGTTCACCGAGGTCCTCACTACATAGTACCTCAACACACCTGCATCTCAAGCTATATCTTACAACATCTGTTATCCATGATGATAGATGTTAGTGTCACCAACCCTGCCTTGTTTTGACAAGGGCGTATGAGAGTAAGTATCATTACTCTACAAAACAAATAAACTATTCCAACTATCAAGATGACTTATCAATGTTGATCAATGCAAGTTTTGTTCGACAAATGCCATACAGTTCTAACTCTCCGTAACGTTTGTTTATTTTCTTGTTTCTCTTCACCTATTTTGTGTGATTGATTTTTTGCATAAGAAATAGCTACTGCACGAGAGTCTTCTGTAGCGCATCTCCAGAACACATTTTCATTCATCTATCCATCTTCATATTATCTTGTACAGCAGTTTAGAATTTTTTGAGAAATATCAAAAATCCATGGACAGTCAAAGTTGATTCCTGCATCTCATTGCCATATTCATCTTCGAGTCAACTACAACAAGAGCGAAACAAATTTAGTTAAAATTTGTTCAACCTTTAGTACAGTCCCATGTTCAACGAGGTCAACTACGTGTTCCACATGCAGATCCAACCTTGAACATGACCAGTTACCAACAACAACACCCCCACCAACAGATTTTTTTTTTTTTTTTTTTGGTGGGGGGGGGGGAGAGTGGATCCGCTTAGATCCACTAGAGCAGTTACGCTGCCAACAACAACACCAACAAGATCGACGTACACCTGCTGTACTTCACATGTGTGAAGCCTTTGGGTCATCTTTTTTTTATTGTTCTTGCTTGGATCACTAGAAATTGTCAAGTAGAATCTAGAATTGGATGCCAGTCTTGATATAGATCAAGATCCCAAGCTACCAATCACTCTTATTGATCATTTGTGGATCAAATTAAGTCCTTTTCTCTGAAATTTGACTACTACTATCTTGCCAATCCCATTTCATATTGAGTTTAATATATGGTTTTTTGTACAACACTTGTGTAGAATAGCTTCCTTAGCATATCAAGTGAGATGGTCTCAATGACACATATTATTTGTGTGCTTTTTCTGTGAATTATTTAAAATAAAAGTTGTTGATGAAGCTAGGTATTAAAAAAACACCAAACCTAGCAATGAGAGTTACATCATTGTGATTCTCTCTTTCCAAGAAACTGTAATGTCCATCTACAATTTTTATACTTTAATCAAGTGAAAAGTAGGTCTTTTGATTTTTGTTTTTTGAAATTTTGAAATCTAAAGAGAAAAACATGAGAACCTAGCATAACTAAGAGCACATTGTGCATGATGGAATGAAGTGGTAAAATCTTCAAAAAGGCCTTGTACGATCCTCACCCATAAATGGACCTTAATGATCATCTTATATTTTTTCAAGCTATGGCGTTTCTTGAATGTGACTAGCTAATACAAAAAGAACTACAGCATCTAAATGATTATGGACTACTAGTACCAATTAGCCACATACCTCCTTTCATTGGATTGAGTTCTACATGTAAAGTTAATAAATCGAAATTTTCTGACCAATTTAAAAGTAAAGATCATTAAAAGCAACTGATGAAGCCACCCTTATGCATGTAGAAGTTGCAATATTGTTAGAAAATGTGAGAGCCCCTATGTTTTTGGCATCGATGTTCTTTGGTATAGTCAAAGGGTGTAGACTCATACTTAGCACAAATCCAAAAAAATATAAAAATTGAGACAAAAATTTCCAAGCTCACAACCCTAACAATTTTGAGTGAATCATTATAAGGTTATTGCTCATCATCTATTACTCTTACATCTTCATTATATATTATGAAGGTATGGCACATTTGGGAATAAAAAAATTTGTGTTGGATATTGAAGATTTGTGCTAGTTTTAAAAGCACATCAATTGTTTTCGTATGCAATTTATTTGATTTAGGCCATATAGTTTTGTGTCTACTGATTCTCTGCTCTAGAGAATCAATGTGCTTTGTTCTTTACTTCTGTCTTCTTGTTTACAGGATGTAACTGCTTCAATGGATGATTGTAAATCCGCTCTCTCCCCCCCCCGAAAATCTGTTGGTGGGGATGTTGTTTGTTACGGCCATATTCGGATAAGGACCTGGAATAGTCCTAATATGGTAGACCGGCCCTCCAGTGTTCGAGATTATTGTTCACGCCTAGATTTAATTCCACGTCAAGGCCTGTTGGTGACTGATAACCTTGAGAGGACCCAGACACTCTAACTGAGACATATGGAGTAGTGCATGTATGTGTGACTGATATAGGCAGGGGGTATGCATGAAGAGCTGTGACCTATTTATAGTTGACCTACATGGGGATTGCATGTGTTCATGCATAGGATCCTATTCTCTATATATTGAGGTAGTGATTATTCCGTCGATGACTTGGTCTAGGTTACCTGATGAGCTCTTCTTCTCTTGCTATCACATGGCATGGCTTGGGGGCTAGATCCAGGAGGATTCTCCAGGAGGGATCTAGGATTGGTTGGGCGGTTTTGCTCCACAATCTCTCTTGTGTTTTCCTATCCTCATCTTAGGGGACTGTCCCTAGTGATCTTTACATTGTTGTTGGTAGCTTTTCATGCTCAAGATTAGATCGACATGTGGAATACGCAATTGAAACATGTGACTGGACTAAAGATTGAACAAGTTTTAAATATATTTGTTTCGATTTTGTTGTAGTTGACTCAAAGTTGAATATGACGATGAAAGACAAGAATCAACTCTGAAATGACGTGGATTTTTTAAAGTTGCAGTATGCTCAAAAATCCTAAACTCTGTACAAGGTGATCTGAAGACGGATAGATGAATGAAAATGTGTTCTTGAGATACTCTACGAAAGACTCTCATGCAATAGTTATTTCTGATGCAAAAATCAATCACACAAAAGGGATGAAGAGGAACAAGAAAATAAACGAACGGTATAGAGAGTGAGAACTGTATGGTTGTCGCAAACAACACCTTCATTCATCAACATTGATAATTAACCTTCGCAATTTCAATATCCCATTGGCCTTGTAGAGTACTGAGAAAAAGTTGGATATGCCCTTGTCAAAACAAGGCAGGGTTGTTGACACTAAATCTACCATCATTGATAGCAGATATTGTAAGATATGTCTTGAAATGCATAGAAGAAGAAGATCAATTCCCATTAGTATCTTTTGGATCATGAGATTCATTAAATGAATCGCTTTTAGATTTCCAATTCTCAAATTTGGTTTGTTATATGTAGTGGTTGGAAACTCGTCAGAAAATGAAAAGACATATAGATTTGAGGTTGCAAGAGTGGAGATAAAATGTCAATTCCCTAGAGAGGGTGCTCTTGTCTGGGAATAGTAGCAGATGACGGAATATCGGTTTCCTCTGCGTCTTGCAATAACTCATTTCATATAACGTCTATGTTCGATTATCGATCTGGTAAATGTCGTGGTAATGTAGAAGTTCTCAGAGAACTTCTCGATTGAGTAGCAGGTTTAACTGTTGGTTGTTATGGTGCTCGTGTAGTGTTGTCATGAGGACCCTATCGTGATTCATAGTTGACGTGTCGGGCAGGTAGGATCTTGTTGGGTTGTTTTGGGCAATATTTGAAACTATATTTTCTGGCACAATCGGGACACTCGACATGGTATTTGGTCTTGACTAGACAATCAACCATGAAATGGCCGGTTTCACCATAGATGAATCATCTGTTGTTCATTGGCCCTTATATAATGGCATAACCATCTTGTATGGCTAGTGGTTCTGGACTGTCTGGTGAGTATTCGTGATAATGTGAGGAATATCCAAATTGTGATGGTTGTTCTTCATAACATTGGATGGCATGTCCTTGGATAGGCTGATATGAAGGACAAACATCAGCAGGATGCGTAGCCCGGTAGTGTGGGCACCATATGGTGGGTAGTGTGTGGTTGACGAGGCATACTGCATTGGATAGACTTCAGAGTAGTTTGATTTTCATTGGCGAGTTCCTCCATCTACAGTTGATGTTGCTGATTAAGCAACTCCAGGTGTGATTTCCAAAGCTGATCTTGGGTATCCTCAATCTGCTTCGACTCATTGACAAGATCATGAGCTGCTTTCCTTTCCCTAGATTCATCAACATCTGATCCTTCATCTTCTTCTCGGATGGCATCAGACATAGTTAATTTTAGGCTTGTATATTTGTCATTTGATTTAAGCTCGCGTCTGACCCATCTTGGAAGTCCGACTAAAAACCAGATGATGACATCTGTTCGATGGAATGTTCTTGTACTTGACTTTTCAATTAAACGCTCAATCTAGTCGCGTACGCGTTCGTCTTTTGCCATCTCGATATTACTCAATTTGACAAAAGGACTCTCTATCAAACGAAAGGACTGAAAACGCTTGATAAATGACTCCTTTAAATTAGACCAATCAGTCTCATCATCACGATCGAGGTTAAAAAACTAGTCACGTGCTTTATCGATCATAGTCATAGAAAATGGTTGGACCTTTGTGTCGTTGGATGTTTCGCCATAAACGTCGCATGCATTCTAAAATATTTGCAAAAATTGTTAAGGGCCCGAACTACCGTCAAACTTGGGTAGATCCAACTTGGGTGTTCTCTTCTCAGAATGAGCCCCGTGAGTGGCAATTGTGCCATTCAGGTGTGTTCTGGCGTGTGATGTTTCAACACCATGAAAATGGGCTCATGTCCGTGAAGACTCGGCTCTATCAGATTCTCGTCCCTTGAATGGATTTGTGGATGGCTTGTGGATTTGTGACTGCATTCGGTAGAACCTATGACGTCTGAGTTGTTCAACTGTAGGAGACATCATTTTGTGTGGATCATCTTTTGGGATATTAGGATCAATATAGTGGTCTATTGTGTACTGTCGTGTATTTTTGTGTTTTGTATGAGTTTTGGTGTTTGTTTTGTTTAAATTTTTATTTATTTTTTGGCTAGTAGGGAAGTCAAGGGGGAGACTCAGTATCAAAAGGGCTTTCTATTGGTATAAGTTGTGTTTTTGGGATTTTTTGGGGTGTTCATGCCGTTTTTTTTTTTTTGAGCTCTAAGGCTCAGTCGAGATGATGGTTTGATCGAAATTGAAATCAGAGATCTCGGTCGAAAAGTATGTGTGCGAGTGTATCCGGTCCGGTCAAGATGGTGTTGAAGTGATTCGGTCAAAATTGCCCTTTTGCTCTAGACTCGGTCGAGATTGTCTTCAAGAAGACTCGGTCGAGATGGTTTTCAAGAAACTCGGTCAAAATGGTCTTCTAAAGACTCGGTTGAGATGATTTTTAGAAGACTCGATCGAGATGGTCTTCAAGAGACTCGGTCGAGATGGTCCTCAGGAGACTCGGCCGAGATGGTCTTCAGGAGACTCGGTCGAGATTTGACGATTTTTTTGACTCAGTCGAGATTTGACGATTTTTCGACTTGGTCGAAATTTTAATGCATGAATTGGCTGAGATGGGAGTCGAAGGACTTGGCTGAGATGGAGTTTGAAGGACTCGGTTCAGATGGGAGAGAAGGAGTCGGTTGAGATAGTGATGGAGGGTGCAAAGGAGATGCATAAGACACTTGTGAGTTGGGTGAATGAGGATGTAGGAGGATCTAAGGAGGTATGGCAGGTGGTGTGAGTGTTTGTAGGTCATTCTGAGCTGTGCACAGATCTTGAAATGTTTCACGTTTCTTGTATGGATCTAATCAAGGGCAACGTTGCAGCATGGATCATTTAAGAATGTGAGTGGTGCAAACAACAATGAGCCAAATGTTTATTGATTCCCTGCTCTAGAGAATCAGTGTGCTTTGTTCTTTACTTCTGTCTTCTTGTTTACAGATGTTTTCTGTCTGTTACCAGACTTCTTGGGCGTTTTCTTGAATGTTAACGTTTTGTTCAATGCCCATCTCAAGCAGAAGGGAAGTAACATCATTTCTCAGTTTTTTGCCTATTAGAGGAGACTCAGATAGGTTGCTCTTGCACTGAAAGCACATGCATAAACAACTATAAACAGCCAATCATGCACGCCATTGTGTTCAACCAAGAAATTGGCATATAAATTAGTTGAACGAGCTTGAAGATCCTACTTTAATGTTGTAAGTCGAAATGGACAGATCCTAACAATCTAAAACTGAGCTACCATTCATTCCACAAAACAAGAAACAAGAAACTAAAGACTAAACAGTATTTTGAAAGTCCAAGGATCAAGAAACACTCATTTCTTGATTCTTGGACAGACCAAGAACGTCAAGAACTGGATTGTAAGAGGTTATGTAAGATTTACACCACAAATCTAGCTTATTTAGTTTACTTGAATGCTAAAACCTACATTAATCCACAAAGCAAGAAAGCTAATCCACCACTAAGATCCGCAACCACACACAAAGGAAATGGAAGGGCAAGATCATAAATGCATCACTCAAGATACAAGAATGATCAAGGAGCTCAAGAATTCATCAAAACTCATGGAAGATAATCTAATTTCAGTATGGAGTAGATACATTTACAAAAAACTGCCTTCTACAAAGGGTGAGTCTCTTAAATAAACAAGAGAGCTCCTTAGGTGGCATCTTAGTGGCATTTTCACATTTCACAAATTACAAGTGGAATAATGCTCTCCACTAGGCCTCACCATCAAAAGGTGTCTCACTCTAATTTCTTTAAGAGGGGTCTACTTGCATTTATTACATTAGCCTAGTAATGCTAGTTCCTACATGGTCATTCCATCTTTCCAGATTCACCATGAGGCTTACACAGTTCTTGCTTGTCATTCTTAACTAGTACTTCTCGGCTCTCATACTCGGTTCTCAGTCTTCGTTTGTCTCATCTTCCCAGAGACCTCCTCAATGCTCGTGGGTAGTTCTGGCCAAGTATCTCGGGGATTCGTCAGAATCAGCCAACATTTTGTATTGTAAAATAAAAAAGAATTATGCTAATTGGAAGTCCTCTCTCTTCTAACTAATCAAACAATATTTCAAAGATAGGAAATAGATAGTATTCAACAATCAATAAATACAGCTTTCTAGTTTTTTAACTTTGAATATCATTTTTTTACAAATTCAGGTTCTCTCATGATCGGACTCCACATTTTCTAAACAGCTTCTTGTGTGCTTAGACCTCCGAAGATGACAAAATCAATATAGTTAATTTAAAAAACCTTGTGCACAAAGCACACTCTGTCTAGTAAGATTCAATTTTGTCATTTTTGGTATGACCATTTTTTTAAATGTTTTGGCATTTTTTCGTGTGATCACAATGCCTCCAACTATTACTTGCTCGATTGCATCTCCAAAATCTTATGAAAAATGTCTTGATGCCAAGACCTAAGAATAAAGAACGCATCTACAAATGTAGCATGTAGATGTCCAAAGATTATTGTACACCACCATCTTCACTATTATAAATTGAAGACTAATATAATGACTACAAAACATTATAGCTTGTTTTACGTTTATTGTAGCATGTGTGATTCATAGAGCTAGGTTCTAACACACACTTTCTATCGTGCTAGCAGTCTTGCCATGAAAAACACAAAATGCCCTCACATTGAGACAATGAGAAAACATGCATGCTTCAAGGCACCCAGGAAGAAGTCATAATATAACTTATGAAAGATATGTTTATGAGCCATGAACATACATGAACCGCCAAGCTGTGTATTGTTAATCCAAACAAGTGACTCGATTTTATAGATATATTGTTTGAAATTGAATGGTGGCCTTTTCAAATAATGATCTTGATAGATCAAACACTTCAAATGAATCTAGGATATTTACTTGTCGTAAATGAAATGATTTGTTGTTCTACTTATAAAAAGAAAACGACAGTGCACACTTGGGTCATAGTGAGTGATGAAAACACCGCATGATTTATTGTAGCTTCCTTTTACGTTTGCACAAATTCTACTTATCAGAAAAATAGTACTCTATTGTGAAAACTATGCAGGTCTCTGTGTGGGATCCTAGGTGACCATATTTCATATTTCAAACACAAAATATCTTGTTTAAGTTGCTCCAAGAAATTAAACCCTAAATCCTTAAATATCTCTATTGTCATTATCCAAACCTATGGAGTAGTTAAAATTTTCAAGATATGCTTTGCTCTTTCTATAGATATATTGGAAAAAAAAAGATATTGAGAACCGTGATAGACGTTTTCCTTGCTCTCTAAATGGCAATTAACTAGCAATAGATAGAAATGGATACAAGAACACTACAGGGACCATAAAGAATAGAAAATAGTCATTGCAATTTGGAGTCGGCAATTTGGGTCTAGGAATCAAGGCTTCATACTCCTTTGACATAGCTTCATACCAATCCTTTGATTGGAGTGCATCTTGGACATTTCTTGGCACATCATGAGAGATATAAAATGCATGACATGAGTGTCATCCTCCACTTTCTTGCCTTTTTTCACATATGTGAGCCTCCTTGGTTCGGATCTCTCTCTCATACTGCAACTTGGCTAATCTAGCACCCCCTTGCTAACCAATAACTAATCACAAGCATACCACCACAAACCATAGCATACTCAAGATCCTAACCCTACTTATGTCCCATACCATAAGCAAGATGAAACCCTAAGCATACTACACACAAAAAATACTCTATACGCTAGTAGCCAGACTAGAGCATAAGCATAGCAAAGAAAAGAGATCTCTCTCCCTCCCTATGGGCGCCCTAAGGTTTAGAAAAATAGCCAAAACACCCATGGTAATGATTTTCTAACACCTCACTAGGTTCCATACCTCCGACCAAGGCATAGACACCTACTTGCCCTTATCCAAGGACACCATTACCTTAATCTAAAGGCACATATCCTTAATCCTAAGGATACTCCTTATCCAAGGGTAACTTGATTCCCTGCCTCCGACCAAGATATAGTCACTTGCCTGTCCTTATCCAAAGGCATCTACCCTTAATCCTAAAGGTAACTTGCCATTCAGCCCCCAAGACTAAATGGACATATAGGGGTCACTGAAGTACTCCTAATTACATAGGTATGTAACAGCCTAAGATTCTACAAACATACTCACAAGTTTATTGACTAGCCGTATGAATTTATAATGTCATTAAAGCTATCAAGAATTTTTAGTATTAAAACATGCAACCTTATGGAACTATCAATGCAATCAAACATGGGCAATATCCACTCAAGAGTAATATTATTATAAATTTATCAAAAGTCTAGTTCATGTGCAAGGGATTCGAATTATGAGAAATGCCTTGGACAAAATCATGTAGCAAAGCAATTTGAACAAGTTGGCTGACTACATTGACAAAGATAATTACCATAAGTTTGACATGAGAGACCACAAATTAACCTTGTGAAAGAGTGTGACATGGCAAAGATCAAGATCCACCTCTACTCACTCAAATAAGGGGCTTGACAAATTGAGCACCTATTTCTTCACACAAAAGTATTAGAACAAAGAAGCATAAAGCATATCTTACCATTGAATCATGTATTGTTTTTCACTTACCATTCATATAATTCAAATGCATGAGAAATTATACTACAAAAAAAAATTGAAAAATATGTTATTTGTTAGGTCTATTACTTTTCACAATTTTTAGGTGACAATGCTACAATACTTGCACCCTTTACAAGGATGTGACATCATGTGCTTATGTATACATGTCTTGTTGGCTAATTCCATGTAAATTATTGGCATCCAACATAGAGACCACTAAAGAGCCTTAGTTTCCACTAGAATCAAGGTCAATAAGGCATACCTTAATGGTTAAAATAACACAAATTTGTGAGAAAAAATTGCAAAACATTTGACAATCTAAGTAGTAGAAATCAAAATACTACTTTACTAGAGGAAACCCAAAAATTATAAGTGAAAGAATAAATAGGCAAATTTCAATCAAATAAATATTTGATTGTCTCACATTAAGCTAATAACTTTTGGGAGTAAGGGAGTTCTACAAAATCAAGGTGATCAATGAACATTTTATGAGACCAAGGAAATCATGTCAAATAGGAATAATATTACTTCTAATTGAAGATCAAAGCTATCAGATTAGGCCGAATAAATGAAGTCAACTTGAATGCAAAATCTAGTCAAGTCAACAGCTAGACAGATTTTTTTAATAAAGTTCAATATTCCAAGAATTTAGGCTTTTTTTTCTGTAGTTGCAACTTGCATAAATCACGCCTCATAAGGCAGAATGCAGAAAACACAAAACATAATAATGTTCTATTTTATAATAATGCGTTGTTTGTTTTTAAGTAGTTGCTTGAATCATGGCTTGCAACGCAGAATGCAGACGACAAAAAGTGCAACTTACACAAAAGCAGAATTTCTTGTTGTACCAAATCATTCATCATGCAAACGGTAAGCTAGACGACTACTTTATAAACTTGGAGGACATCATAAAAGGAGTTGCATGACGCAACAAGTCAGATACCGTATGCATGGCAGACATGACTCGTGAATCGGAATGATTCCAACTGACCTGTCACATTTGCAAAGCTCTCTTCCAGAGTTCTCAGCCTCAAGCACATCATTGCAGATTTTAGTTCATCTCAGTTGATGCTCTCAGAGTCGCGGGAGTACAGAGTCCATACTTCTGCCATTGGCACTCGGGAGTCAGATTAAGGCACTAAGCTGTAAATAGACTGCGACGAATTATGACAACATCTACAAAGAAGATATTCTTCAGGCGATGCTTATTACTGGAGTCTGGAGTCTGGACCCATACTGGTACATCTAAAGTTCTAAACTCGAGAATAGACCTTTACTGGTACACTGAAACTTCGATACGGGGTAAACTTATACCGCTTACTGCGAATGATGATTCTGCATCTTGAATATAATAATAAGACACTATGAACTGTAAAATTAGTAACATCTAGAATGAAGGACATTACGAACTGCAATATCGCCGTGCAAAACCGATGCTACACCTTCACTACAGGGTAACTATTTCTTCACATTATTGACTTGGACGAATAGACGATTGTTATATGTGTTTAATTAGACGTACTGAAATACCATACGAAGCTATTACTACATAATGCTGCAATTATTAGGATTATCTTCACTGAACATGAAGGTCATATCGTTTTGTGCATAAGAATAGGACATGTTTGGCTTCTCTTTGTTGTTAGAGCTTTCATCCTTATTGTTAGAGCTTTCATCCTTCTTGTTAGCGCTTTCATCCTTCTTCACAGGAGTCTCTTGCTTTCCTTTGTTACCCTCTGCCTCGTTCTTTTTCGACTCATCTTTCTTGTTTTTTATAACATCCTTCTGTACTCCTTGCTCTTCTGCCTGTTTACCAGAGTCATCTTTTTTCTTCTCTGAATCATTCTTCTTCGCAGGTTCTTCCTTTTTCTTGCTTGAAGCATCTTTGGAATCCTTGGACTGAAGCAACTCTACATACTTCCCCGTCTTTTGAACCTTCTTTAGCACCTTTTTCGAGTCAATGTTACCTACTACGGTTACCTTTTTCTGTTCTACATCAATGCCTATAGACTCCACACCTGCAGAAAATGTAGCCTTATTATGAGGAAGAAGAAGACATGGATGCCAGTCTATGTCACTGTACACTGACGGCAGAGAACCTTATTCTATTGCACAATCACAATCAGAAACTTAAGAAATTACCATCGATCTCAGCGAGAGCTTTCTTGACCTTCCGGATGCAATTTTCGCAATGAAGCTGTACCTTTAACACCACGGTCTGCAATACCACATAAACATTGCCAAATCTGAAGACAAAAGGAGAAACACTAGAAAAGGAGAAACGATAGACGTTTAAAATCAGTACATTTTAAGCACGTATCTGGTCCAAAGAACTGATCTAAAGTCGTTTATCACGTTCATTCAGCTTAGCACAACGCTAAGAAACTTCAGGTGAAAAAAATTTCTTAGCCTAAACAGTCTTCGGAGGGAAACACTGTGATGCCAATGAAAGATGAGACTCGAGAGTGAAGATGCTTCTCTAGATGTATGAACTTCATGAAGTAGGTTGCTGCGACAACTATTATTCAACAAGCACAAGGCTGACATTACAGCGTTAAATTCCACTACTTTATTATTGCTTCGACAAACTGGTTACACAAAATCAAAACTGTGGACTGAGAACGTTCAAGAACGTGCACTTTGAGATCAAATGGAGGTAGCGTGGAAACTGAACAAGACGATTACATAAGGGCAACCAAAAAACTAGCAATCGACACATGTTATAATTTCCTTACTAGAACCGTCTAGAACGTATGGAAAGCTGGAGCAAAGCAGCAGAAGACCACGAACCTCTGATTTGGTCATTTTCTAGCCAAGGATGTCTCAACTGTACTCCTTACTGTGGCTTAAGAACTTAAGTCTGACTGCATGCTAATATGAAACAGTACAAAATCGCCGGAGTGAAAATCTTGTCTCAGTGATTGAGGCTGTTGTCGCCAAAGAAAGAAATACTGATGAAATGCAATATCAACTGTCACCAGCTGGGCAAGGGCAAATTATCGCAGACACTACCTCGCGTACTCTGATGAGATGGCTCGAAGGATGACTGGGTACACCCCGAAGATGCCAATGCTCGCACACTCTTTGACGTAACGATCCTTTGCAACTGATTGATCCACACAGTACTGATCTCCGAATATATTCAAGCCAACCGTAACAAAAACCTGCAACATCTGAAAGAAAGCGGCAAAACCAGAGAGCACATCCTGTAACTGTGCAATTTAAAACTAAAACTAGTTTAAAATTTTACAGAAAAAAATACTTACAAAGCTGGAAACTAACAGGTGAATGAAATGCCGATCTGCACAATTGACGTATGATGCTTTGTCGATTCTCTCAGAGCATTGGAAGACTGGATCCACGATACATCCTCCTTTGCAATAGATTGATTGATTATCTTATTATCGTAAACGAACGATCCTGCCGCTGGATCGAAGCATTTCACGCCACGCCCTCACGCCTACCTGGGACGAGGCACAAGGTACTGGCTGAACGATGGAGCCTAATGACAAGACGTATCTCACGCCTCCCACTTAGATTCTCTCCACGTGTCAATATACCACCTGGCACCTTCTCAACGGCTACACGATGGCAACGTGGCAGAATCCTAGGGCTTACATGAATCATTCAATGGTGGAGAGCCCAAAGATATAGCGTCCCATCTGTATACGGGGCTGACTCTTAATGGTGTCGTGGACTCGTCGCCCATAGGTTACGGTAGTAAATAATCTTTAACTGCGGTCCGTAAACATAAGTGGATAAGTAATGAATAGGGGTAAATTACCCAATATAGCTTAAGAACGTGGGGTAAAAAAATAGGCTAGGACTGTATTCGTTAGCGTAATGATGAAGAAAGGAGGTACTGAGAGGAATAGCTGGGAGGCAGCCACAGCCATGACGACGCCATCATGAAGGCCCAAAAATTCTTTTATTATTCATAGCCACACTCTACCCATGTAGTGTATTAGTGTGTTCAATGATTTGCATATTGGGGAATGATTTACTTTCCTTTTTAAGTTTTGCGTCATGTAGTCATTAGCATCCATAAGCTAACCGGTGTTCGAGAAAGCCAGCAAAGCAGTGCTCGGGAAACCTCTTTTGAGTTATCTTCAAAAACCCTGCATTTTATAGAACTTCTCAGTTTTTTGAAGGCTTTTATTCATAAAAAGGTATATATGCTTGTATAAAAAATCGTCACACATTTTATGATGCCAGATTTTGAGAGAACTCGAGTACTGCAACAAAGTATATGAATAAAATCTGCATCTATTATGAAAAATTGGCATCGTGAAAATTTTGACAAGTTTTAATCATAAAAAAAAGCCCCCGTATATCTCACTAACAGGCTTTCAAAAGTACAAGTTTTTTTTTAAGGTAACTCAAAAAAAGTTTCGCCAACAGTGATGCACTAGGTAATTGGCACTCCCCTAGGTAATGGCCCTTGGGAGGGCCATTATCACGTATCGGATGTGAGATACGAGGAAGGAGTGGTGGAGGCCACAAGTTGTTTAGGGACCATATTGTTGTGGAATGGCTCAATCAATGGGCCATGATCGCACATAATTGTCTTTAACAAATGTTTATGTTAGTTTGGCGAGTATTGAGAATCTACGAAATTGGTGTGCATTTCAAATTTTTCACAAGCATTTTTTATTTGCCCTTTTCCTTTCAACCATTTTGAATTGTTGCATGCATCATTCCATGTCCAAGTTTGCTAAACTCGCTCGTTACAATTAGTTGAACCAACCAGCCCCTGAAAACGATGAATTCATGGAATAGGCTCTCTCTCTCTCTCTCTCTCTCTCTCTCTCTCTCTCTCTTTGTTTATATCCATGTATCATTGTAGCAGGTAGTTCAAATCACAAGTAATTTTTGGGGCCCCATATTATGCAATATAATATAGGCCGCAAAAAGGGTTGAAAATTTGGCCAATGACAATTACGATGTACTGATTGGGGAATGGATTCATTGTGACCTTTTTATAGAGCTCAAATTTTTTCTTTGAGTTATCCTCAACAAATTTGTATTTTTAAAAGCTTCTTGGTTTCTTGAGAACTATTACATAAAAAGGTTTATATGGCTGTACAAAAAACTATTAAATTTTGCAAAACTAGCTATTGTAATTTGGTCAATTGACTTATTTGATCACATGACTATCATATGCACATATTTAGAGGTTTGTGTCCTTCTTCATCATTGTACTTATCAGCCCAAAACTTGAGGCTATCCACATGTAGAAGTGATTGCAACAATCGAGCAAGTTAGTGGAGTAAATCATGTTTTTTGATCAACGGGTGCAAGAGATGGTGTCATAATTTGAGAACCTTGATCATAATCATGATTAGGATAGGTTTAGGGTTAGGTTAAGGGTGTTATAACCTGAATATCAGGTCGGACCTTAGTAGTATAAATGATGGAGCTTTCTAATGTATATATCATCATGAGTAAATTACAAGGTAGTGAGATTATCTATCTTCCATACTACAAGGTTTCATGATTGCAATCTTGCATTGTTGTGAAGCATTGTTCTTAATGGATTTTATGGTAGATTGAGTTTACTAACTCCTAGTTATATGCTGTAAAAATCTGATGCTCAAGTAGATCTTTCATTGTGTGTTGCATTGCCTAGAAAGCTAGGAATTGTCTAGCTATTGGAAATTCGACTCCAATAGGTTCTTGTGCAATTAGCATAGAATTTGCGATTCTAGCTATTTTGCATCAATCTAAGACATTCAAGGGATAGTTTTTGGACTAATAGAAGTGGATTTGAGTTGCTTTTGATCAGGTTTACTCTCAAATAAATCCAAAAACCGTTTTGAAGTTTATTTTCATTTCTTGTGATCTCAAAATAAGAAGTTTGAAGCCATGTGTACTTTGTAGCCCTTGAAGAGAGGATTCCATTGATCCAACCCATACTAAAAGTGGATAAATATTTTATGAGTTGTGGAAGACCAAAGTGAAGGTATTTTTTCTCATAAAAAGTCCATTAGATGTACCTGCGTGGAGAAATCATCATCAAAGTTTCTTTATTTGTGGAGAATTCATCTCTTGTGTTTCTATGTCCATCTCTTTATCGTGATTTCCAGTGTGTAGAATGTCAATTTTGTTCTAGCATGCTAAAATTGATTATTTCTATCTTGTAGCTAAATCTAGATGTGCATCCAAATTTGGTCAAGATCTTAGTGATCTATTAAGTATTTTTTGGATCTAATTTTTCACATGGTATCAGAGCAGGTTGCAGGCCAAATTTGGAGTATTTTTCAAGTCTAGAGGTGGATTTTCAAGAGGAGCATTTCAAAAAAGAAAAGGTCAAAACTATCATTTTTGATCTTATTAAAAGGCCAGAATTTTGGATTTCAGAACATCATCAAGAGGAAAATCTATTTCTGAAATTCTAGTCCAACAAGTATATATGCATTCAGAGATAAATGTGCAAGGATTCAACCGTCAGGATCACAAAAAAAAGCAACTGTGAGTATTGATATTTTTAATACTTTGATTTTTGTCATTCATAAATATCTAATAGTAAACTTGCCAATCTGATCATTTTTCTCTTGCAGATTTATATCCATCTAGCATAAATGAATGGGAGCCGAGTGGATCTTTAGCAGGTGTGTTAGATGTTATTCACAATGATATTGGACAGCTGCAATATCGAGGTAGAACTGCAAAAGATCTAGCTGATAGTGGGATCTTCTTTTATGAATCAATGTACATTCCTGATACAAAATTTTTTTTTGGACAAATAGTACCAATTCCATTATCTAGTTTTGAAAGTGATAAATGAATTGCACCAGATGCTACAGTTTCAGAATCATTTCATTGCAAGATATATAATGATGTAAAAAATTCATTAAAAATGAGCACGGGATCAAAAACAGTCAGATTGAGTTGGTCTATTTCCTTGAATATATTTGTGGATTTCTTTTCAAGTGTCAATGTACACAAAACTTCAACGATGTTTGCATGCAAAAATTTATCAGATAGGTTATTATTAGAACTTAAGGTTGGGACAAAAGATCAGATGGAGAAATAGAATGCAGAATTAAAATGTCTTCCATGTGCTTCCGTTATCAAATTGAAAAACAAATGTTGAGCTTATGCTTCCATTATCAAAGATGGAAAAAAAAATAAAGGTAAATGGGTGTCACTCGATCAAGACTTGGAAGCCAGTGGACATTCAAAACGAAAAAATATTAAAATTATATACAATGATGTCGTTTTGACATGTGTTGAGGTGCAAGAAGATTGGAGTCTAAACTACATCCGGCGGAAACTATTGCTCCTACAAGATGATGTACTTTCAGACTTCAAATTCATTTTCAATGGTAAACTCTTAAGTAACTGTAAACACTCGATCTTTTATGAATAGTTTCAATCAAAACTTTCTAATACAAACTTTGTACTAATTCTAACTAACTTTGTATTAGTTTTATGCAGGTATGTAAAAGACATGAGCTCAAGATCAAATGCAGAGATATTGACGAAACAATCCAACTTATGGAAGAACATTGAGATTCACTATCAGCAAATACATGCCAATCATCATGTCTTTTTATCATTATAGAAAAATTGCATTCCAGTATTAGACTATGGACACAAGCTGATTGTAAGAATCTATTGTGATATCAATTAAAAAAAACCCATAAACGGGTTGTTTACAAGTAAAATGATTGTATCTTCTTTTTTTATGTCTCTCTATTTAGAAATAGATCTCTATTCAATCAATTTTTCTATATTTTCTATATCAATATTAGGAACCGATAAGGCAACAGCTCCTTCCATAATCTCACCCTCCTCTGTTTTGGGAAGGGTCTCAATGTTGTTTAAGACAAGAGGAATATCTGCTACAATCTGTATTAGAATGACTTTTATTCTTTTTTTATCATATAAAATAATATCTGCATCCTGGACAACCTGAAAGGCTGTTAAGGCAGGAGCAGCTTCCTTTTGAGGGGCCTCGATTGCAGGTGCAATGCTTACATCGTACTGGGCATAGGTTTTGATCAACTCTTGCCGAAATCTATATACATCATCAGGAGTATACAACTCAAGAGTGACAAAACACGAGAATCAGCAAATTACAAACAATGATAGTAATAAAATATGAATCAAAATGAAATGAACTACAAATGAATAGAATATTACATTTTCAATATCTACATTCGTTTGTAAATTATACCATTCAAAAAATAGCTTCGTATTGTACAGGATGAACCATGCACAACTAAAAGCGTCTTGTTACTATACACACTGGATATATAGAACGAAAATTAGTAATATAATGATAGAAATTTTATTTATGCTATGATGATACATTTGAATTAAAAAAGGATTACATGCATATCAAAGATAAATTGAATATACCTTGAGAGATTTAATGGCTATCTCTCCAATTGAAGTTGTTGTTGTCGGTATTTCCTTAACGACATCATAAAGTAGAGAATCAAATTCTCTATGTGTATTTGCAACTGAGTTTAATTTTACACATAGAAAATCTGATACTCCCTCCTTATTTATCTTTACAAAAAGAATGTTCAGGCTCCAATGCTGACTGCAAGAACCAAAATACAAATATCAATAAATTCATATTTATGAAAAAATTCCGTTCTTATTAAAGCAATGAAGCATGCAACAATTCTGATTAGAGCAACAAAAACAAAAGAGCAATCCTTACTTATTTTCATATGGAATCAAATAGAATTTTGCCATAGGAATGCACTCGATGAAATAGACATCCTTCTCAAAATTGGCTTCTTTCGCCTTTACCGCTCCCATGAAAAATGGACTAACTACAAAAACTGTACCATGGGAATCGAAACTAATACTATTCTGTAAAAAAGAAACTCCGGCCTCTACTATTGCATCTGAAAATTTTGAGGCTCTGTGTCAGCAATGGCAATTGGTAGGTTCAGCTCATAGATCATATTTGCCAAAGCCTGTTGGGCCTTTAAGCATACTTTGAATTCATCACCACCTTTGATAAAGCCCTCAGGTTGCTCCATATAGATCTCTTCCTCAAGGTAGCCATTGAGGAAGGCATTAGAAACATCAAGTTCGAACATCCTCCACTTGAAATATCATGCAATAGAGATAATAATCTTTATGGTGACCATGTTGGCCATGGGTGCAAAAGTGTCTTCATAGTCAAGACCATAGATTTGAGCATAACCTTTGGCACATAGTCTTGCTTTAAATTTGTTTATGGAATCTCATTGTTGTATTTGACTCTAAACACCCATTTGCATACAATAACATGCTTGTTGATGGGTGGATCCACGAACTTCCAAATATGATTAGAAATTAAGGCCTCATACTCCCTTGACATAGCTTCGTACCACTCCTTTGAATGGAATGCATCTTGGACATTGCTTGGCTCATCATAAGAGATGAAAAATGCATGATATGAGGTGACATCCTCCACTTGCTTGCCTTTTTCAATATATGTGAGCCTCCTTGGTTCATATCTCTCCCTCATAGATCTTCTTGGTGTAATAGCTTGAAGATTGGGATCAAGATTGCTCATAGAAGATGCTCCATAGATAGGCTTGATCTCGACCCCATCCAAGTTGATCTTTTGATCTTCATGAAAGATCAAGTCTTGTCGAGGGAATGAAAACTTTGTAAGCTTTCTTTGTAGATGAATAACCAACACTCCTTTGACAGAACTAGGATAATCCTTTTTCCTAGTCTCTAAAGGTACATGAAGAAAGCACATACATCCAAAGATTCTAAGGTGATCTACCTTAGGCTTCTCTTTATACAACATCTCCTATGGTGATTTCACATCTAGAGCAAGATTTGGAAGTGTATTACAAAGATAATTTGCATAAGAAATTGCTTCTCCCCAAAAATCCATTGGGAGAGATGCCTATATTCTAAAATATACTTCACATTCACAAAGAGTTCTATTTTTGCTTTCAGCCACCCCATTTTGTTGGGGGGAATATGAAAGGGCTGAGGATAGAGAACACGAACCGAGAAGAGAGCAAGAATAGCTGCGGAACAGCTCTCCCGCTATTATGGGCTGCTAAATGCAATAACAGTCTAATGATTGTTAATGCTAAATGTAGTCACAACTCAAGTGTTCTGCCCAACAAGATCTTAAAAATTAATTTATACTCACAAAAACAAAATGAGCACAGTCCACCAAAGATATTAGAAATGGTTTGAGTGTGGTATTACTGAAAAACAGATTGAATGAGAAGTTTAGTTCTTAGAAAAGTGATATAGCAATATGATAACGCAGGTTCCTCAGGCAGACAGCCATCGTCTGATCAAAAACTGAGGAGTCGTAGACGTCCGTGTTCTGATCAGGTGAGTGAACAAGTGTGATCAAACAGCAATGAAGTGCATTCAAATCACAACAGGCATTCATCTACGTTGTACACAAAATGAGAAACATATTGCTGCTATATTACACTGAAGCACAACAAAATAGCAGTTACAGCCAGAATGACGGTGTAACTGGGAGGCTCAAAATCATTTGTCTCATGGATGACATAGAGTGTGCTGGGATGATCCATTTATAGATTGCATCCATCTATTAATTACAATAAATGTTTGTCATCTAATTAGACAAGCCGTTGTACTTGGAAATATTTGGCTTGTGATGATAACTATACAATGTGTACATGGTCAACGAGTAGGGAATGTTGATGCAGATGAGGACATTGCATTTTTCTCTCACGTTGCATTTTCTGGGAAGTGGCTTTCTCTCACTTCGCATTTTTGGAAAGTGGCTGGAATCGTTCCTCTTTGAACATAGACCACCTTGGGATTTTGCGAAAAAGTCGAAGGTCTTGTGAAACAATTCAATTTGATAAAGTAACTATTTTGTCACATTCTGGGCAAATGCGAAAAAGGCAAAGGTGTTGGAAATAGTTAAATTGTTGAACTATGCTACAGTGTCGCATTTTGGGAAAATGCGAGAAAGCCGAAGTTGTGAAAAACATAGTTCATTTCTGCAGACTGTTGCAACACTTAGTGTATTTCTGCAGACTTGTTCTAAACGCTAATTCGTGGAAGTCCTTGAAGATGGCCAAGTCTTCACTGTCCTTCAAATTATTGAACTTAACATCTGAACATGAAAATGATAGGATTGGTTACCCTTTGTTGGAGATCAGCCGGAAGCCCGTTGTAGTCATTCTTCAAATAGTTCGGTTGTCTAAGTTGTGATTCCTGCAGGTATCAGATGAGCAGACATAGAACCCAAAATGGATTTCACATGGTCCTAGATCAAAGATTAGTAAACGTGCAAGAAGAATCTTGAGATAGAAATTAGTATTCACCAAGGAGACAATTGTGGACTTAATTTCCAACAGAATAAGCACAAGTGAACTCTCTTCTAACTCCCTCTTGCTCACAATAACCATTAAATTTGTTGGAGACATACTCTCCACCACCATCACATCTCAAAGCTTTTAAATTACAAGAAAATTGTTTTTCAACAAAAGCTTTGAACTTGAGAAATACATCAAACACCATAGACTTGGAAGATAAGAGATACACCCAACAAAATCTTGTGAGATCATCAATAAAAGTGACAAAGCATTTAGCTATGTGCTCTTGGAAGGTGCAAAGTGTACATCTGAGTGCACAAGCGCAAATGGAAATTGAGACTTGATGTTGGATCTTGGAAAGGGCCTCTTATGAGACTTAGCAATGGCACAAGCTTCACAAGGTAGAAGCTCCTTTGATATAGTCTTTGGCAATCCAATAGCTTTCCCATCTTTCACCATGGATGTCATGGCTTTAAAACTGGGATGGGTCTTATGCCAGAAATCTTCTTGAGAGATCTTGGTCTTGTAGGCAACATCATAAATGCTGGCACTCTCACTAGAATCTAGTTTGTAGAGTCTACCAAATCTAGATCCTCTAGCTATCACCTCATCCTCACTCTTGATGATACATGTATCCACATCAAACTTGACATCAAGACCATTGTTATAAACATTTGACCAACACTAATGAGATTCTTGGTTAGTTTTGGCACATAAAGCACATCTTTGAGAGACAAAACTTTTGATGATGCTACATCCAAAGGGATATTTCCTATTCCTTCAATACTACACTCAAAATCATTTGCTATACAGATAGACTTTTTTACACCATCTTAAGGCTTGAGACTAGAAAAAAGACTCTTGAAATTAGACATACGGGAACTAGACACACTATCAATCCACCACAAATTATCATGCTTGAAGGAAGAGGAAGAGAAACTAGACATCATTAGTGAATCCCCCCTATCACTCCCATTAGCATCACTCTCTTTCTCATCAGTGAGGTTAGCTTGCTTGAATTGATCCTTCTTTTTGAAGCAATTAGAGGCATAGCGGCCTTTATTGCCAAAAACAAAGCACTTGATCTTCTTTTTCTTCCCATTAGATGTTGAAGCTTGAGATGAATGGTCTTCATCTCCATCCTTGGCTTTTTCTTTGTCCTTCTTGGAATGTTGTTATTGACCTTTTTGCTCCTCCCCTTTGGCTTTTCCTTCGTTAATAGAGCTTTGTCTTCTCCACCATCCTTCGATGAGAGCTTGCTGAATCTCATGATCTTGTTCCCTTGCCTACATTTTTCAGAAATGAGAACTTCTTGAAGTGCCTCCAAAATTGGAAGCTCCTCCTTGATTGCATAGGATTCGACAATATTCTCAAACTCATCTTTCAGTTTATTAAGGATTACTTGAACTAATTCACTTTGGTTGAGATGATCTAATAATGCAAGCTCTCTATGAAGATCCTTGACTCTCATGACAAAATTGGAAGCACTCTCATCACTCTTTTAATAACTTTGGAAACTTTGGTTTCTAATTGTGAGTAGTCTAGAAGTGTTCTTGGCTTCATAGATAGCCTTTTGAGTGTCCCAAGCCTCCTTGGCCGAGGTGCAACCACTAATCTCCCTCAAAACTTCATTTGAGACATTCATCTTAATGTAATGAAGAGCCATTCTTGCCCTTTTCTTGTACCTTTGTACCTAGTGGAGTACTTTAGGCTCCTCCTCAATTCCAAGTACTATATCCATCACATCTTGGAGAATCAAAATTGATTTCATCCTCACTTTCGAAATAGAATAATTGGAAGTGTTCAATCTCTCTCCTTGCTCCAAGAGAAAGGACCCATGGATGCCATAGTCACTAGAGAAATTGACTTGTGAAGGACACAAAAAACAAGTACAAATGTTTCTTCTCTCTCAAAAGATGCTTTGATAATGGTGTCCAACCAAAATCAATTGAGATCTTGCAAAATATATGAGACTACTATCTCAATAGCCTTGAAAATCTCACTCAAACTAGATCTATCTTCTTTTCAAAAAAGAGACACATTTAGATTTTGATCCACTTTCTTCTAAGCATGTGTGGAGCACTCAAAGATGCCTCAAAAGTCACAAATCTACTTGATTTGTATGAAACTATGAGGCCTTGGACTCAAAATCTCACCTAGATCTCAACTAGATTGGCAAGCTAGAGCATGAATTTTTTGATCAAATAAGCTTTATGTGAGTCAAACTTGATGTGTCCAACCAGGCTGATTCAAATGGCTGTAATTGATGCTATGCAAGCGGATATTGGTTCTCATTGTTTTCCAGGAACTAATGGATCTAGAAAAGAGGTCTTAGTCAATGGCTTTGATGGTCAAGTGGAAGATCAAGAGGTTGATCTCAAAGGGCTTTGTCGTAATATACCAACATAGAATTGCTATATTTGTGTAGTATATATGTCATTCCCCAAGGAGATAGCACTTAAAAGTTGTTTAATTTGTACAGTTCTAACTTATTTCGAATGAAGTGGAGTCGAGTGTTAATCTGGTTGTCAACAGACATTTTATAAGTAACCAGTATTACTTTTGTTGTGGGTGTGTGATGACAATAAACTCCAAACAACAATCTTCCTCGATCAAACCAAATGAAAAGCATTCTATAAGTGAAATGTTATCAGAGTAGCTCAAATGAATTACAGTATGGATGATTAAGTTGTCAGCAAAGACTTGTGTTACATTCGATGCAGACGTGTACGAACAGACAAAAAATTAATCTTATTTTTGAACTAATGTACTATAGACATAAGTCCTCAACAACTAAAGTCCAATCATGGTTAAAGAACTAAAGTAGCTCGCAAATATGTTAGAAATATTTATCTTCGTCACAAACACGAATACAGATCAATAACTCAATTCCTCAGGCAGGGACTAGCATTTCACATGTATACATACTTCTCTATCAGTGACTGTGGAAAATTGTATCAAATGGATATATTACTCAGGTGTCGAATACAAAGTATTCACGCAAATGTGCAAGCTAGTTTAGAGACAATTCTTTAATTCAACTTTACGGAAACACAACAAACGACTGTAATGAACTATTTTAATTGTTTGACCAAAGAGTGATTTAAGTAATGCAGAAGAGATTGCTAATAGATTTGAAATCACTCACACTCAGCAGTGCAGAGAATAAAAATCACAAAGGATAGCCTTCATTTCTCTAATCACTTCTTCAATCTCACAAATACATGAACTCTCTCTCTCTCTCTCTCTCTCTCTCTCTCTCTCTCTCTCTCTCTCTCTCTCTCTCTCTCTCTCTCTCTCTCTCTCTCTCTCTCTCTCTCTCTCTCTCTCTCTCTCTCTCTCTCTCTCTCTCTCTCTCTCTCTCTCTCTCTCTCTCTCTCTCTCTCTCTCTCTCTCTCTCTCACGGTTCTCACGGTCCCTATGCGGCCTAAATGCTCTGAACGAAGTGAATGAACCTCAATCTCAACCGCATCGTAAATGCACCTGGATGAGTCCACAGATCGCCCATCGATCAAATCAGATTAATGAATAGCAAGCTAGAGATAGATTACAGAAGAAGCTCAATCTTAGCTAGCAGAAGTATCTAGAGAATGTTCTAGAAAAGTTTCACATGATTGATACCAATTGATACACCAATGGACTTAGAGAGATAATTTTGACCAAACCTTGTGCCGACAGTGAAAGTGCACTCGACTTATCGAAGTGTCCTTATCACTCACTAATAGGATCTTTGATGTATGTCATGATGTGCACCAGACTAGATCTTGCATACACTATCAGTACATTAAGTCAATTCATGTCTGATCCTAGGATCTTGCATTGGAAAGCATTAAAGAGAGTGATGAAATACATTCAAGAAAGTATAGGTCAGATATTGTGCTATGATGGAAATGTCATCGAACCAATGATTCTTTGCAGCTATTTCGACTTAGATTGAAGAGGAAATATTTTTACTAGAAGATCTATCTCTGGGTTTTGTTTTCTCATGACAGGAGGACCAATTTCATGGAATTCGAGGAAGCAAAAATTAGTCGGACTATCTTCGACCGAGGTAGATTATATCAATGTATGTTCAAGCTTTGAAAGAAGCTATCTGGATTAGATTACTACTTCACAATTTACATCACACTGAATTTCAACCTACTATCATTCTATATGACAGTATGAGCTGTGTTTCACTATCACTGAATCCCAGATTTCATGGCGGGTCAAAGCACATTGAGATCTAGTACCACTTTATTTGGGAAAAGGTTTTCTCAGGACAAGTGATCCTCGAATACTGCTCCACATCATTGCAGTACCCATAGAATCTCCCAAGAGATCGACAAGAGAATGAAGAGCACTAGCCAAAGATTCGTGCCAGATAGCTTAGCTTCGACATTCGAAGAGTTCTGCGGATTCAGTGACGAACCACAGACATTCGAAGAAGCCATCGACAGTCCAGACAAGGACAAATGAATCCAAGCCATGAACGAAGAGATGGAATCCATGAAGAAAAATGAGGTATGGACATTGCAGCTAGTACCAGACAAGCGAAATATAGTGCAATGCAAATGGGTGTACAAGTTGAAGTATGGACCGAGTGAAAATATTTTGAGAAATAAAGCTAGACTTGTAGCGAAGTGATTCTCTAGAAAGTATGGCATCGACTACACTGAGACCTTCTCTCCAGTGGTGAAACATGCATCCTTATGCCTACTATTTGCATATGCAGCCGCTTATGATCTCAGGATTCACATAGTCAATGAGAAGACAACATTCTTACATGGCGAATTAGACAAAGAAGTCTATATGGACCAACCTCCCGACTACATCTGCGAATCACTTCCCCCTATGCCTGCCGAATACACAAAAGTATCTACGGTCTAAAGCAATCCGCGTGGCAATGGTACACGAAGAAGGATCATGCCCCATGATCCTTGGGTTTTGAGCCACTGATGGTTGATTCCAATGTTTCTGTAAGGATCACAGGTGGGGAGATCATCATTGTTGCTATGTATGTGGATGACACACTGATACTATGCAGAAGCCAAGAGCTAATTGCCGAAGTGAAGAGCGACATCTCAAAAAATTTTGAAATAACAAACTTAGGAGAAGCCAGATGTTATCTAGGCTTGCAAATTGACCGTGACTATGATGAAGGAAAGCTATACCTTCATCAGTCCAGGTACATCCAGAAAATCCTAGATGATTTCAGGATGATAGATTGCAAAGGGGCCAACACCCAAATGCCTACAGGAATAATTATGACAAATGAAGAAAGTTCGAAGACTGATGAAGAGAAAGATATCATGCAACACATGCCTTACAAGAGGCTAATTGGATCACCGATGTATCTAGCAGATAACACACGCCCTGACATTGCTTATGACGTATTCAGGATGAGCCAGTTCATTAGCACGAACCTAGGCTTAACACATTGGAAGATCACGAAGCGAATCTTACCGTACCTTCAGAAGACGAAAGATTTTGGCCTGTGTTACTCTCATGATGCCGGATTCCAAATGCACTCCTACAATGATGCAAGTTGGGCATCACTCAAAGATAACTGTAAAAATGTCTCAGGAGGGTGCACCATTGCAGCAAGTGCAGCAATGCGATTCTATTTGGCATTTTCATCTCTCCTCATTGTTGACATCGTTCTTGTTGATAGTCAGCAGCAGCCCACATTGGGGCAGACAATTTCGCATTATCTACATTCATTTTTTCTCCCTAACCCAAACAACCAACAAGAAGTCACCAATCAATCTCCAGTAGCCTAACCCTCGAGCCATGGGATAGGAGGGCAAGTTCCTGCAATGATATATGGACTCTAGCAACATTTGTACATGTGCTCATGCAAGCCAAGAATATTCCAAAAGTGCTTTTCATTAATATTGATACTCTACACATGCATATTGGTGGAATTAAGCTTCACTCAGACTCACCCGAATTCGATTCCTGAGCACAGGTATACTATGTAAATATATAAGCTCTCTCTACAACGACATGCAGCCTTATTCTCAAAAGTCGAACATCTATGCAATCAATCAACTGAAACAAAAGCAAGATCAACATCGAAGTCTTCGACTTCAAAGTCATCGACATCCTATCAACAAACTCCATCAACTTCGAAGTCCACATTATTGACTTCCTAGACATCGTTGTCATCGAAGTCATGGCAACATCTCCATTGACATCAAAGTCCACGTCATCGACTTCTTCGACTTCGAAGTCACTAAAGTCATCAACAACAACATCCTCTCAAGAGCAAGCCAGTCGACTCGACTTGCCTGAAGTCTTCGACGATCGTCGACTGTCACATTCAAAATGGAGCTCTTTCTCTACCCTCTCTGACGCAAACTACGATATAGTTCACTTCAGTACTTTTTAGTAACTACATTGTTTGGATTCATGGCCAATTGAATGTCCTGACCGTAATCTTCTCCAAAGGTGTGCCACATTCTGCCCATTTGGATCTTCATGGATAGGGGACGAAATGCGAGTTGACCCTTAGTTGGCGCGGGCTCGTCACGTATGCTCTGATGGCCTTCGGATTTTTCTCAAAATGTCGTTGCTGCTAGTCAGGTTGTGGAGCCAATGCTGGGAGATATGCCAGCTCATTGCCCTTGATGTCCTTGGCCGTTGCGTGGAGGTTGGCAGAGATGGATCGAGAGCCTTGAGATGTTGAAGCTTGGCGCTCCTCTTGAACTTGGCACTGATCTGTCGCTTGATTGGTGTCCAGGCCTTGGTCTTGTACACTGGTCTCGACTGCATCTGAGCCTTGATCTTGAAATTCGAGCCCTGTTGCTTGTTTACCTTTGTCATGGCCAAAACTTGCTAGTGCAACTTCCATTGTGGGTGGCGCTAGAATTACCAACAGGGCCGGTTGGGGTTGTTGTTCCATGTGTTGTTGGCATGTCTTAAGAGCGTTCTTTGCCTGTGCAAGCTCTTGGATGGCACTCCATCTGTACTTGTCAAATTTTGCTTGGTAGCTATCGAGCGTTTGGCGAAGCATTTGGTGGTATACATTTTGGTTAGGATTGGACACCATCAAGGGTCTTAAAATGTCAAAAAATAGTGTATTTTTGAGGACTTTTGAGCATGAATACCTATCAAATGGTGGTTTGAACCTGTTGGATCTCATTACAAGCTTAAAAATATGATGTATTTCCTCTGATTTGAGCCATTATTCATCCAATTTGGTTGTGTAGGCACCATTATGTTGAAGTTTTGCTTGTTGAAGGAGTCCAAAAATGCATTTTTTTGCATGATCTGAGCCTATGATTGTTTTCAAGACCTGATAGAAGCCTCTATCCCTCTCTAATGAACCTTATGAGTGCTTGTAAATCTGATTGGATGCTTATTGGGCTGAAGGTGGCTTTTTGATGAATCAACCTTGAGAAAGTGCGCTCTCCTACCTGTTTTTTGGTCAGTTACAGCTCGCACGTGTGAAGCCTAGGTAGTAGGTTGTTGTGGCAAGTGCCTTGTTAATTAGAATTTTGAGGAATCAAAGATTGTAAGGGAAAAGTGAGTGACAAGTCAGATAATCCATTTGTGGAACCATCTCTATTTTGCAATTGGATCTGGATCTTGCAAGTGATGGCAAATGAAAGGTGTTCCATATAAGAATCTAGTAATTTGGATTCTATTTGTGCTATTATAGAGTGTTCTTTTATAATGGCTGTGACAACCAAGAGAAATTCTAACATGTAAAAGAATTAAGTTCTTTTTACCGATTTTGAAATAGATATTGGATATCTAGGACAGTATGGTACTCAATTTTGTTGAGATCCATGTTCCTTTTGGGTTAGTGAATACACTTGATGTAATTCATCTGTATTTGAACGGTTTTTTTTTTTCATCTATGCAGGGGTAAAAATCTGGAGTGGTATTCTTTGGGTAACACTTAAGGAGCATGAGGGATTTCAATGGTTAGATGTATCTCCAAGAATTGCTTGTGATTTCGATTCTATAATTGGATATAGGATAACCAGATAGTCTTTCTGAATTTTTGGGCAAAACCGATCTGGATGCTGAGGATTCTTGGAGGAAAAGCTGCTGGTATGGGACATCAGTGATTCCAAAGAAGATTTCTTCGATGAGAATGGTATCTCATTATTTACAAAATCTAGAGGCCCTGAAATCTATTTCTCTATCATGTTAGACCTCTACTTTTTAGGAATTTCTTAAATACGAGACAATTGGATTGAGATTCATATGATTCCTTCCAATGTAGAACTTGGTTCTAAAGGACTGAAAAGTTATATGAAATTATAATTCCATATATGATTTGTGAATATGGCTTAGAATCTATTGATGTTTTCAATTGATTAGACTTCCTAGACCCAAATGTTAATCTCTATTTGGTAGTTGATTATTGAGATGTAATATTTCTATCACTCGGGATTGAGATATTCTATGATTTTGAGAAACAAGTCCAGTGTGTAATGGTATTGGATACTAATAACTTTTTTCAAATCTTTGATATCTTATACGTTGTTGTTGTATCGTCGATGTAGCATAGAGGTTCATCACTGGGAGCGGCAACCTCGCCTTCACCTGCATAGCAAGAAGAGAGAGGGAGTAAAATTCCAAGTAGTGAGAGGTTTTGGAGGCCCGAGCACCTTCCCCAAACTATTCGGTCATTAGTTAGAGAGAGGAGACAAGAGAGAGAGGGAATGCCTAGGTTGAGAAAGGCCTTGGGGGCTCAAGCGCCTACCCAAAGCTATTCTATTCCAATGGGGAGAGAGAGAGAGAGAGAGAGAGAGAGAGAGAGAGAGAGAGAGAGAGAGAGAGAGAGAGAGAGAGAGAGAGAGAGAGTTAACAATAATTAAGAAGTGTAACAATGAAGTTTATCATTGATTTCTAACATTCATTGGGGCAAGGATTCTAATCCAAGCCTTTAAAATAAACACAACTTAAATCTAATGGAACTAAGAAAGCACAAGGGCACTCACATGATTCATGTGAGTTCTAAGTTGGGCCCTTTTAGCTTTTTTATTTGCAACTTGACTTAGGGCCTCTAATGTTATTTTAGAGTTTTAAGCCCCTAGTCTTTTATTCCTAAGAATTACAACTTGCTACTTGTGCTCATTGGGTTGGGCTTATACGCGTAGGATGCCAGTGCCCCCGCACTTATTACTCTATTTACAATGTCCTGTGGCAGGGCCCACTAGGTAAGGCCTGGCCAACAATACTTTAAGTGTGGGACCCACTTGTTTATTGTGCAGGAAATACCCACAATAGGGTCCATGGCCCAAAGTAGTGCCGGTCCCTCGGCACTAGGCTGCAAATGTTGTGAAAGGGCGTTGTTTTCGGTTCTTTTATTGTTGGGACCTGGATGCTTCAAGAAAAGCATGGGTATAATTCGCTTACGTAAAACCTGAGGCTTTATTGGTTGCTGATCAACAAGAACCTGGACTTGCCAGAATTTCAATAATACCCATAAGGGTCTAGTGGCCATACCGGAGAACCTTGTTCATCAACAATTGGGTGGTCGAGGCATTCCATCAGAGTATCCCAAGATAAAAACTTACTGAGATTGCTCCTCATAGAATGGCACAACTAGTCCCAATGTCCTAGAGTCTCTCAATTCGTAATGTGGATATGACGTGCTTGTTTGACTACTTTGTCTGTCAAGGTACTCGTGGTATGCCTGAACCTGAATACTCTCCTCTGCAGTCAATCTTACAAATTGAGGACAAGGTGTTGTCATTGTACGCATTGGTGCTTGTTGGACTGGAGGCTTAATTGGGCTTGGATTCCCTGGATTTGGCCTTTGAAGAATGGTTATTCTTGGGTTTGGCATTGGTTTGGGCTCCTACATTGTGGAACAAAGAGACTTTGGTTGAATCTTGCTCGTTGAGGGACAGTCATTAACCTTAGTCTTCCCTTGGTCATTGCACTTCCCCGTTGAAGGCTGTGTGATTGCACTTTCTTTTGGATCTTGTGCTGAATTGCCTTCGCATCGCTCCGTTGACGCTAGTTCCCTTTGTAATTCATCACTAAGAATTTTTTGTATTGATTGCACCAAGAGGCTTGGTAAAATCCGCTGGACTTCGTCGGCTGCCAATTTTTTGACTTCTTCAATTACCATTGGCGTGATGGATTCTACCATCTCTATATTTTGTGCTGGTTGTACTTGTTTGTCCAAGGGTATCTTTGCGTACTTTGGAACTTTTGCTAGATTGTCTTCTTCCTCACTCGTTTCATAACCCAGTGGCACTAAGATTTTTATTTTGTAGTACGTTCGAGTTGGAAGGGTTAGCCCAGGTGCATGTCGGTCTACACAGGCCAAATGCCTCCTGGATATTTGTGAATTTCTCATCGGGCAATCTCGGCATGGATGATTAACTTGGCATTGTGAACACGAGGGATAAAATGTTGACGGATCTCCTCGCTGTGGAGATTCAGCATGACGGTGTTTTCCTCCGCATCCATAGCACCTAACTGAGTGCAGTATGCTATCGCCTCTAAGTTGATAGGCATACATCAATAACATCCCCTTAGAATCTTCCACAAAATAGATTGGTAGGCTGTTATGATCCTCCATTGAGTTCGGTGACATGTAAGAGGATATAATTAAAACTTCTCCCTTGCCACTAGTTGTTGAAGAGACTCATGATTTAGATGGATCAACCTTACATCCATTTCTATGGTGAGCTCATTGTTGGCTTGATTCTGCTTCTAACCGTCGAACCACTGGATCTTGCTACCGACGAACTTGTTGCTCTGCATTCTGTCCTTTTAACAAGCACGGATTCTTGATTGGACACCTGGTACTTGGAGATCTCCAAAGCAGAAGGTACATTCGTCCTTTTCAAGAAAATTGACTATGCGAGCATAAGCTTGAGGACGGCCTGAACTTGAAGTGCAATGTTCTTGGTCTTCTGCTACACTTGATCTTCTTGACTTTGCTGCACTTAGTTGTCTTGTACATGGTCCCCTTCTTGCTGGACCATCACTCGTTGTTGACCTTTATTCCTCTGATTCCCCATCTGATGATTCATCAAAGCGATAGGAAAAATCCCTCATTCCTTGTGAGATTTCCATCATGTCAACATCCTTACAGAGTTGTACAGGTGACACATAGGATGCTAATTCTGCCATACCATATCTGATCATTTTGGGCAGTCCAACATAGTATTTTGCCATGACAATCAGTTCAGGAATCGGTGGATTACAATCCTTCAGTAATTGGATTATCTGGTAGGTGTAGTCTCGGATTGTTTCATCAAGGAACTTTTTTAGTTTAGATAATCTTGCATTGGTGGTCTCCGTAGCTCAGCACTAGAATGTTGCAAGGTAGCCGGTTGGTGAATTGCTTCAAGGTTCGCTCAATGACGCTGGTGTTCCAACTTTTTTTTTTTTTTGAGATAGAGAAGAAGAAGAAGGAAAAGAAGAAGAGAAAAGAATCAATAAATGTTAGCATCTGTGCTAACACAGAGAAAAATAAAAAAAGAGAAATAAATCTCCGTGGCATGTGTTTTGTAAGTCCGCGTATGAGTGTCTGTTAATAAACTTCCGCCATGGCATGTGTTTTGTAAGCCCATGAGTAGAAGCTTAACTAATAATAAAATAACTTAAACTTAGATTTAGAACTTAGACTTAGGAAACTTTAGATTAAAAATATTTTGTCTTGAGTTTTCCTAAGTTAAGAAGTTTTGAAGTTCTAAATCCTCAGTTAGAAGTTCTAGGAAGGCTAGAAATAGATTAGTCCCGTGGATAAATATGGAAGACCCTCCTTGCCATAAAAGGAGAGGCATTTGCCTTGTAAATAACACTTTTGAGATTATGCTAAGTTGTTATCTCTCTTGAGATTATCTTGCTATTTCACTTGTCTTCCCATTGGTGCATAGCTTGAGGGAAGGTGCTCAGGCCTCCTCTTGCCTCCTTTCATTGGTTCTTTTATTGTGGCATAATTAAAACAATTCATGCTTAGTTTAGCCGCAATCTATCTTTTCAATCCCTTTGGGTGTTGATTTAGGATTTAGCTTAATCAATCACCTTGTTAGTTGGGTAAGCCTTAGTAAGGTTTTTGTTTTTGTCCTCTTAGTTAGTTTCATTTATATTTCAAGCACTAGTTGAGTAAGCCTTAGTGCTTCTGTCATTGTTTTCTATTTCTGCATTTTCGTTTGAAGTGGTAGAAACTTAGAAAGTGGACGATCCTCTCTATACTACACCACTTTTTGAGTAGATGTAGCCAACATATACAAACCATATTTACTTCCAACAGTAAACGGTGGATTAGTATGGATGAGAATAGAGACAGAAATGGATTTATCTAATAGAGATGGAGATAGAAAATGGAATAGAGATGGGACAAAAGAGTGATGGATGGTTGGTAACTGATATGGAGATCACTCACCAAAGAGACTTGTGCTAATTTTTTTTTTTTTTATGATTTTTTTTACAGTTTTATTTTTTTTATGGTTTTATTATTATTATTATTTTTTTTACAGTTTTTATTTTTTTCTTTTACAGTTTTTTTTTTACGATAATTTTTTTAAGGGAATAGAACCGTCGTAGTCGTGAGAGGAGGCTATCTGAAAGATAGAGTTTAGGTTCTTTTCCAAGTTTTTTTTAAAAAGTTTTTAAAGATTTTTTTTTTTTGGCTATATGAAAAAATGGCTAGGGACTAACTCTCGCAGAGAATTCTGTATCCTTGTCTTAGTGAGACTAAGATGGAACTTTAGAAGGCTCTACGAAGGTTAGTTTGGACAGTTCTGAAAGTTATGGCCTCTAATCTGTTTTCCCGCCTAATTTTCTCGCTCAAAACAGATTTTTCGTGTTTTTTGAATTTTTATAGATTTACAAGCAAAAAATCATGGAAAAAAAAATGCACAACTAACCCCTCAACCACACTAAACTACCCTAAAAAAATTCGATGTTTGGTGAAAATTGGTGAAAAAGAGGAAGAGAGGAAGAGAGAGAGCAAGAAAAAGAGAATGGGAAAAAGTGTTATGTGGCGAGATGAGAGTTCATTCAAAAAACTAACACTTCAGTACATTCAAAACAAAAAAACATGAAAATTGACAAATCTAATACTAAACCACCCTAATAGATACCCACAAAATCCGAGTTTTAGGTGAAAAAAGACTGGTGAGGAAGAAGAAAAGAGAAAGAGAGAAGAAGAGAGTGCAAGAAAAGCTATGCGACGAGGCGAGTGTGTGGTGCTCCCCGGCAACGACGCCACTGTTGTGTCGTCGATGTAGTATAGAGGTTCATCACTGTGAGCGGCAACCTCACCTTCACCTACGTAGCAAGAAGATAGAGAGAGAGAGAGAGAGAGAGAGAGAGAGAGAGAGAGAGAGAGAGAGAGAGAGAGAGAGAGAGAGAGAGAGAGAGAGAGAGAGAGAGAGCAAAGTTCCAAGTAGCGAGAGGTTTGGGAGGCCCGAGCACCTTCTCCAAACTATTCGGTCGCTACTTAGAGAGAGGAGAGAAGAGAGAAAGAGAATGCCTAGGTTGAGAAAGGCCTTTGGGGCTCGAGCGCCTACCTCCCAATGTAGAGAGAGAGAGAGAGAGAGAGAGAGAGAGAGAGAGAGAGAGAGAGAGAGAGAGAGAGAGAGAGAGAGAGAGAGAGAGAGAGAGAGAGAGAGACCAAGAGAGTTTTATTAAAATGAGAATGGAAGATGATACAATACAAAGGAAATGGCTCCCTCTTATAAATTTTAGAGATGAACCTTCTCCACTCTCATTGGCCACTTTATTGGGGCAAGGATTCTAATCCAAACCTTTAAAATAAACACAACTTAAATCTAATGGAACTAAGAAAGCACAAGGGCACTCACATGATTTATGTGAGTTCTAAGTTGGGCCCCTTTAGCTTTTTTTATTTGCAACTTGACTTAGGGCCTCTAATGTCATTTTAAAGTTTTAAGTCCCTAGTCTCTTATTCCTAGGAATTACAACTTGCTACTTGTGCTCATTGGGTTGGGCTTATACATGCAGGATGCCAATGCCCTCGCACTTATTACTCTACTTACAATGTACTGTGGCGGGGCCCACTAGGTAAGACATGGCCAACAATATTTTAAGTGGTGGGACCCACTTGTTTATTGTGCAGGAAATACCCACAATAGTCTTCTCCTAAGAAATTTTTAATTGAAATTATAGGATTTCTTTTAAAAGGGGGAGAAGAAAAGATAGGAATAAGACTTTCTATGAATCGGCCAGTTGCATAGATTTTTGAAAAGAAATCCAGTATGTGTGAAAAGGTAGAACTGTCCAGTTAAAATAGAGAAACTCTCTAAGTGATTATTTTGAATAATCTGGAACTAGAGGAGTTTTGGGGATGTTGAGCCGTAAGATATTCATGACTATGAAAAATAGTGGTAAAGATTAAATTAAGGTTCACTGATTGTTGACAAGTACCATTTTCTTATGGATTGGATCAGAGGAATAAAGCTTTAATCTTAACCTTATGTCCAAAGATGTATGTATAAGTCGACCTAACCGCATAAATCATAGCCAGTGCCTCCCACTCTGTGGTTGAATAGTGCATCTTTGAATCACTGAGTTGTCGGCTGACAAATCGGATTGGAAAATTCTTTTTGCATTCTCTTGGATGGGTTAAGACAACTCCAATCGCACACTGTGATGCATTAGTATGCACATGAAATTCTATCATCCAATTGGGCGGTCGTAATATTGGCAACTGTCGCTAATGCGTCGTCCATCGCACAATATCTGTTTGCGAATCATAATGACTTCCCCTGGCCTACCTTGGATGATCAATAAGGTGATCGGTGGTGGACAATCCGTCATCAGCCTTGGGTGTAGTCGGTTTCATCGCCCATGTGGTAATCCACCTTTACAGCCTGCTCTCTATTTTCAAAGGTGAGTTTTTCGGTCCCCCAGTTGTGAACCACTTGCGCGACTCTCAACCAAGGTCTTCCAAGTAAAACGCAAAAGGAGACTATGAAATTTCCATCACCATAAAGGTGATCACAAACCGCACCCCCACTATCTTTATTGGAGTGTCTTCGACTTTACCTTTTGGTTTCACACAAAACCGATCTGCTAACTTGATAGCAAATCTCACTGGCTTCAATCCTTGCAGACCCCATTTCTGGTAAAAAGTAGTGGATATCAAATTGATGTCTGATCCTCCATCTACTACCGCAGCTTTGTCCTTGTATCTTTTGTGCTTAATCGGCAGAGTAATATTGTGTTGCTCACTCTCCCACACTGTCCCAATATGGAGGACGTTGCTGGTTCTTTCGTAGCCCACACAATACAAGGGCTCTTGTGTGGCTGGTCCTAGTTATGATTTGATCCATTTCGCTAGGATGCTCTTTGCTTGAGGTGCAATCTATAGGAGCTCCTTGAGGGATAAGTCCGTATGGCTATCTAGTAAACTTGTGAGTAATCTTGTTTGTGGAACCTCAGGCTCTCCCATTTGGAAGGGTGGTTCATGATGGTGCAGATAATCATTTTGGCCTGTTCGCAATGGTGAGCCTGTTGGTGGTGCTGGTGCTTCATTCATGAGAGGTTCTGCTGGTGCGTCCCTTGATTGTGTAGCTTCCTCTGCTCTTCGTGGACACTACAATTGGTTCTATTCTAGTGTGTTGGAAGAAGATGCTAAGTTCCTTGTAAGGCCTTCAGCTTTTGATCAAACTGGCATGTTAGTTTTTCCATCTGCTATTCATGTAATTTTGTCATTTGTTCCATTAGCAGATCTATTGAGATAGATGACTCCTATCCCACGACCCATAATCCAACCCCTTCGGTAGCATCAACTTCGAATGCTTCAAGCATCTCAATAGATCTGCTAATGGAACAAATGACTTATTGCAACGTGGCGTACTGCTCTCGATCATGTGGTTCCTTGCGAGATTGCCACGAAGTATCAGAAGAGAGCTCAAACGACGTCGCATCTTCCATAACTTATTGCAATGTGGCGTACTGCTCCCGTCGTTTGAGCTCTCTTCTGATACTTCGTGGCAATCTCACAAGGAACCACATGATCGGGAGTCAGTGTTGTAATTAGAGCTAACTCTTATATAATGGATTTCATGATTGAACTCTTGCATCAATTTAGCCCATTATGATTTCCTACCCCAAAGATCATGTTGATTGTGATCCGTATACACTATAAACTCACGACCGTGCACTCTCCAGGTCTTAAGTGCATGTATAACTAATTGCAAATAATTCTTTTTCTTGTGTACTATAAATTGAGGACCGATGAATTTCTTTCAAATGCTAGTGGCCTATCGTTTTGTAATGTAACTGCTCCAATAGCAATATCACTTGTGTCAGTTCTCACGACATAAGATAAACCTAGATCTGCAATTTGTAAAATGAGAGTCAAAACAATCACATTATTTAGATTCTCAAAACTGTGATTCAGTTCCTTCTTCCATTGAACAGGCGGACTAGGTTGATTTCTCTTTTTCTTTTTGTTGACAATCCCTTTTGTCAAATTATTGAGCAATGCCACTACTTTAGCATAATCCTCAATCTCCAAAAGAAAGTCGTAAATCCTAAGAATGATCTAACTTGATAAATAGTTTGAGAAATCGTCCAATCAATCACTATCTTGATTTTATCCTTGTCAATCTTGAATCCTTAAGCAGTGATCTTATGACCAAGATAAAACAACTCATGCTTAAACAATTCACACTTGGATTCCGTTACGTAGAGTAACTCATGCCAGAGTTTCATCAAGACAGTCCTAATGTGCTTGAGTAACTCCTACCAAAGTTTCATCAAGATAGTACTAATGTGCTCTATGTGTTTTTCAAAGGTCTTAATGTAGATGAGAATGTCATCAAAAAACACTACCATAAACTTTCCCAAATACGAATGAAACAAATTGTTCATTATTTGTTGGAGCGTTAGTTAACCCAAAAGGCAACACCAACAATTCATAAAGGCCAAATCTAGTATGAAATCCATTCTTTTGGACATCTTCTGATTTGATTCTTATTTGACGGTACCTTGTCTTGATATCTATCTTAGTGAAGTATTTAGCCCCACCTAAAAGGTCCATAAGGTCATCCATCATGAGTAACATATATTTATTCTTAAAAGTCACTTTGTTTAACCCCTTGTAATCCACACACATTTGAAAACCTCCATCTTCACTTTCAGAAGAATACATTGAGCATCCCATGGTGACTTACTGGGTTGGATATGTCTCATCCTTAGATAGTTTTCTATTTGATTTAAAATCTCTATCTCCTCTTTCTGAGAGAACCTATAAGGTTGTTTAGAGATACGTTGACTTCTTGGAATTAGCTCTATGATGTGGTCGACTGACCTAGATAATGATAAACCTTGAGGTAATTATGATGGGAAAACATTTTTAAATTCACTTATCATCTGATTTTTCATTGCTTGCCCATGACCTAAATTTACTGAGTTAAGAATTACTAAAAATTCGATCTTTTGAGAGGGATTTTCCCATTTCAAGACCGTATTATAATGTTGCTTAGCTTGTTTCTTCGTAATCAAACCTGTGATCCTGCCTCCCTTCAATATAACTGCTTTGGGCGGTTTGATTGTTGGTCCATCAGGAACATTATGCACTCCAAATCTGGTCAAATCCATATGATGTAGAATTTGTTCATCCGTAAGTTCTACATTGCCATCATAAGTTAAGGCATGGCTCACTGGTATGAGATCATCCTCAATTGGATCTGGTATAGGTTCTATTGATATCCAGGCTACATTCAGCACATTTAGTGGAAACGTGATTGGTGTATCCAAAGTTCGATCTAATAAGAAAATATCACTCAACTCTAATTGAATATCTTGTTGACACATATATCATGTTGTACAATCAATTGTTGCAAGAGCTTCATGCCAATTGACAATATCCATTTGAGAATCGCAGTGAACTCCCAATTTTTTCTCTGGTCGATCACAAGTGTGATCCGTTGTTGATGAATCGTCATCTGCTTTTTGAACCACTGGTTTGATAATCCAAATCATAGGATCAACTTTAACTGCACGTTCACGATTTTCAAAAGTGATTTTTTTGGTACCCCAGTTATGAATTACTTGCACAACTCGTAACCATGGACGTCCTAATAGAACTCGGTAGACATTTGGTGCTTCTGGTAAGTCCATCATGACGAAAGTAATGACGAACTGTACTCCTGCAATCCTGACAGGTATATCTTCCACCATTCCTTGTGGATGAGCTGTCGTTTGATCCGCTAGCTTAATAGCAAAAGTAGCAGGCTTAATCTTTTTAAGGCCCCATTTTGTACATAGCTTTGTAGAAATCAGATTAACTCCTGAACCGCCATCTATCACGACTACTTCATTAGAAAATTTTATATGTTGTATCGGCAGAGTGATATTCTTTTGTTCACTTTCCCAAGCGGCTCCAACATGGAATACATCGTTAGATTCTTCAAATCCAGCACAAAAAAACGGCTCCTGGTGGACTTCTAGTTCTTCTTGAGCTAACTTTTGCGCTAAGACTTCTTTAGCTTTTGGCACCAACTTTAGGAACTCTCCTAATGAAATATTGATCTTGCTAGACAAAATGTTCATGAGTAATTCTGTATGCGGTGCTTCCGGTTCAGTCATCTTGAGGGTTCTTTGTGATGATGTAATTGATCATTCATATCCGTACGTAAATTTCTTGGAGGCTGCAATGGTGAAGACCGAACTTCAGCTATTACTTTAGCAACTTTAAGTTCCTCTTCTTCTTGCAGATGTTTAATCGACTGTCTCATATCCTGATATCTTTGTTTTTCTGCATTAAGATTTGGATAGACTCCCGATGATGTTGGTGTTTCATTCAATGGAATAGAATCAGCAGGTACTGGATCCACTACTGATTCTTTTTGCTTTTGTGCTTTGGTGACCACCATCAAGGGTGCACTTGGTTTATTTTGAGCTATTGATCCTTGCTTGATAGTTATCAAATTTACAGGTGTTGTAGCTGGTGGTGGCTTCGATCTTGCTGGACAGTCTTTATAGCAATGCCCATATCCACAATCACGATAGAATGGTACAAATTTTTCTTTATTTGAGAATTATACAACTTTGTTTTCTCCACATGCAAAGCATCCAAGTGGTGCTCTCGTCCAATTTCTCGAGGCTTGTTTTGAGTAGTGTGAAAGATTCAACTAGTTTCATCACATTTTGCAATATTTCCATATTTGGCATATTGAGGCCAAAACTTGTTTTAGACTTAGAGGTTGACTTTTCAAAGTTCATTAGTCTAAATTTCATTTGAATAAACAAATTTTGAAAGTGTGGCAAAGATAGAATGCGCGTTTGAGTAGATTCAATTTGAAAAAGTTGGGTACATTGAATCTAGACCCAAAATTGGTAGGGTTAGCATTTTGGTGGGAAAGCCAAGTGGCCAAATAGGGTTTGGACCTGCTATAAAAGGATGTAACTCGTGGAGAGAGTCATCTTCTCTCTTCTCTATCTCATTTCATGCTTATACATGGTTCTCTTGGGTTCTACTATCCACTGGTGCACTATCTTGGTGATTGCTTGCAATTCTATGTGTAGAATGATCTATATTTGTTATTTTTGGATCCACACGTGTGAAATACATTAGCTTGCTAGTTTTGTACGTATAGCAACAGTACATAATCATTTCATTCAAGTTTGAACAAGTTCTATTAGTGTTTGCATCTCAAATTGTGTGTAGATGCTGATTTTTCTACATTGGTGAAATTGGTAGTGTATTTCTCTTTCTAACCAAAGATCATTCAAGTAGATTGGATCTTAAGGATCTGAAATCTTTCACATGGTATCAGAGCTTGTGTTTCAGGTTATGAAGGAGGAAATCAGATCTATCAATGATTTGGTGAAGATATCAAGTCTAGAGCATGCTAGAGAGGATTCTACACCAAAATCGGATTTTTTGCTTTTGTAGATTGGATCTTTTGTAGATCAAAACACTAAATAGGTCAATATACTTGTTCAATTCTGTTTTTTGAATTCACATGCTGGATTTGGCCGATTTGTGGATCATTGGTTCAGCCTAAGTGGTGGTTTATAGATTGCATATCAAATTTTTAGCATTTGCATGTAGATTTGGAATAGTCAATTTTTGTGATTTTGTCAAAAACCTAATTTTGATTGGATCTCTAGATAGTGAGGTTGCTGGACTTCATTTGAGTGTGTTTCAATCTTAGGAAGTGGCAAAAGTCATTAGATTGAGGATAGATCATAGGTTGATCAAGATTCCATGATTCTATGTGTTGATTTGCTTGGATAAGTGCTAGAAGAGAATTTGTGAGATAGTTTCAAATCTTGGTGATTTCTTTTGAAAGCATTTGTTGTTGTTCAAATGAGTGCTTTGTGCATTGAAGCAGGTTGAAAGAGAAGATCAGGTCATTGCTACATGGCAACCTCAATTGGAGTCATGTTGGAAGCCAATGATAGGCTTACCTCAAGTAACTATTCATTATGGAAAGTGAGGATGGAGTCACTTCTTGAGGTGAATGATGTTTTGGATATTGTTGTAGGTTTGGAGGAGAGACCAGCAACACAACAAGATCAATTGAGGTATGACAAGAGGGCCAAGAAGGCTCTACACATGATAAAGATGAATGTTACCAATGAACTTCTCAAGGAAGTTGGTAAGTGCACATCATCTTTGGAAGCTTGGAATTCATTGAGTAGGCTTTATGAATCCAAGTCTACTTCTAGAGTGTTGACTCTAAGAAGGCAAATCTTTTCTTGTTTGCAAAAGAATGAAGAAAGTCCAAGTACTTTTGTTTTGAGAATGAAAGCATTGAATGATGAGTTAGCTTGCATAGATGAAAGCATTAAGGAAGGAGAACTTATTCAAGTGATTCTTAATGGCTTGTTGGATGCTCATGCTAACATTGTTCAAAGTATTGCTATTCAAAAGACTTTGCCAAGTTTGATGGATCTTCAAGAGATCTTGATCAATGAGGAATATAGGCTTCAAGCAAGAGGTGGATCTACATCGACACTTCAAGAGGATGCTATGTTCACAAAGGGCAAATTCAAGGGCAAAACCAAAAGCAAGTGGTCTAAAGGGCAAGATCAAGTGGATGCTTCTTCAAGTGGCAAAAAGAAGGATAGATCAAAGCTCAAGTGCTTCTATTGTGGCATCAAAGGACACTTTGCAAGTGAGTGCTACAAGAAGAAGAGAGATCAAGGAGACAAGCAAGGTAATCTTACTCTTGATGAGGATGGTTTGGATGTGCAAGATGCAAATGATGATGCTTTTGTGATGTCTTCATGTATGCTTGCTAATGATGGAGATCTAGATCCTTGGTGGATTGATAGTGGAGCAAGTTCACACATGACCTTTCACAAAGAGTACTTCACTTCTTTGTTGGCATATGGAGATGACAAGAGGGTGATCTACACGGCCAATGATGGTGAGTGTGCAATCAAAGGGATTGGCACAATTTCTATTTCTCTCTCTACAAATAGGAATGTTCATTTGGAGGATGTCTTGTTTATTCCATCTATTACCAAGAATTTGCTTAGTGTGAGTCAAATGCTAAGTAAGGGCCTCAAGGTGGAGTTTGATGGAGATGCTTGTTTGATCAAAAGGAAGGATGTCTTCATTGGAAAAGGTCAAAGGCAAGGAAAGTTGTTCAAACTTGATGCTTGTGTTATTGCTAACCAAGTTGGATGTGTTGCAAGGGAGCAAATTTCTATTCAAGAGGTTTGGCACAAAAGGATGGGACACCTCAGCTTCAAGTCATTGGAGGTAATGGCAAGGAAGAAGGTTGTGATTGGTCTTCCAAGTTCCTTAAGTAATGACAAGCATGTTTGTGAGTCTTGTGCTTTGTCTAAGTCACATAGACTACCTTATACTAGATCTATTTCTAGGAGATCTTAGCCATTTTGTTTCATGCAATATCATTGTATTTGAGTCAAATTTGGTTTCTTAGTGTATTTCACACGTGCTAAGAGTGTTAGATTCTAACTTTGCCTATACTCCATCATTTGATGTGAAATAGATCTTGTTTTAGAGAGATTTGAGTAGCTAGTGAGAATCAATTCACAAATTGTTGTAAGATCTTTCATAGGAGGAGATAGTACTCAATTATTGGATCCTATTGAAAGTGTGTAACAACATTTATTGTTCATCATTTGAGTTTTCTTCACTTCAAATGTCTTCAATGGGTTCATCCTTGTTGGAACCAAGTGAAAGATTGACCACTTCAAATTATTCAATTTGGAAAATGAGTATGGAGTCCATCTTGATCCTTCAAGACGTGATGGACATAGTTCTTGGCCTTGAAGAAGAACCACAAGTTCTTCAAGAGGTTCAAAAATACAAAAAGAGAGCTAGGATGGCTCTCCACTACATTAAGATGAATGTCTCTAATGAGATATTGAGGGAGATAGGTACTTGTACAACAGCCAAAGAAGCTTGGGATTGTCTCAAGACTATCTATGAGGCTAAGAATACCTCTAGGATTCTCACTCTTAGGAATCAAATCTTTCAAAGTAGCCAAAAGAGTGATGAGAGTGCATCTAGTTATGTTTTGAGAGTAAAAGATATTCATAGAGAGCTTGCTTGTATTGGTGATTCCATCAATCAAAATGAGCTAGTTCAACTCATTCTCAATGGCTTGAGAAGTGAATTTGATAATCTTGTCCAATCCTATGCCATTAAGGAGGAGCTACCAAGTTTGGAGGCTCTCCAAAGTGTGCTAATTTCAGAAGAATCAAGACAAGAGTACAAGCTCTTGAGGATGGACAAGCTTTCTCTCACTCATAATGATGGCAAAGCTCTCTTTTCCAAGGATAAGCACAAAGGGAGGAGCAAGAACCAACATCAACAATCCTCAAGCAAGGACAAAGTCAAATCCAAAGACAAAGATGAGGAGGAAGATGATTCCTCTAATGCTTCATCATCCAAGCTCAAGAAGAAGAAGAAGATCAAGTGCTTTTACTGTGGCAAGAAAGGTCATTATGCCACCAATTGCTTCAAAAAGAAGAATCAACTCAAGCAAGCCAATATTACCAATGAGAAGGAAGACACTATTGCAAGTGATGGAGAGGGATCTCTTATGGTCTCTAGTTTCTCATCTACTCATTTCAAGAAGGACGGCCTATGGTATATTGATAGTGGAGCCTCTTCACATATGTGTAGCTCCAAGGACTCTTTCTCTTCTATTGCACCTTATGATGAAGTGAAGAAATCAATATACACTGCAAATGATTTTGAATGTCCTATTGAAGGCATAGGGAACATTCCCTTGAAGCTTGAATCCTCTAAAGTTCTTTCTCTCTCTAGAGTTCTTTATGTACCTAAGCTTACCAAGAATCTTATTAGTGTTGGCCAATTGCTTGATAATGGCCTTGATGTAAAATTCAATGTTGATACTTGCACTATCAAGAAGAATGATGAGATACTTGCATTAGGATCTAGATTTGGTGGCATCTATAAACTAGATCCAAATGAGTATGTGAATGCTTGTAATGTTGCTCTTGTGAACAAGCTCTCTATGGAGGAATTATGGCATAGGAGGTTGGGACATCCCAACTACAAATCCATGCTCTCTATGATCAAAGAATCCAAAGCTATTGGCTTGCCAAAGTCATTCTCCAAGAAGATCAAGCCTTGTGAGACTTGTGCTATTGCTAAATCTCACAAAAAGCCATTTACAAGATCTTCTATCAAAATCAAGCATCCTTTGGAGTTAATCCACTCGGATGTGCATTTCTCATCAACTACGCAAAGGAGGAGCCACTTGTTTTGTTACTTTCATTGATGATTACACAAGATTCACTTGGATATATCTTCTTGCTTCAAAATCTATGGTGTTTGATCATTTCCTTATTTTCAAAGCTTATGTAGAGAAGCAATTCTCATTCAAGATTAAAGCTCTTAGAAGTGATGGAGGTGGTGAATATATCTCCAATAAATTTCAAGATTTTTGTGAGCTTGAAGGCATTAAAAGAGAGTTTTCTTGTGCCTACTCTCCATCTCAAAATGGAGTGGCCGAGAGAAAGAATAGATCTCTATGTGAATGTGCAAAATCTATGAGAATTGAGGCATCTTTGCCCAAAGATTTTTGGGGAGAAGCCATTAATTGTGCAAATTATCTTTGCAATAGGCTCCCACATATAGCTCTTGGAGGAAAGTCACCATATGAAATCTTATTTTTGAAGAAGCCTAAGGTTGATCACCTTAGAGTTTTTGGATGCTTATGCTTTGTCCATATTCCCTTGGAAACAAGGAAGAAGGAAGATCCTAGTGCATGCAAAGGGATCATGGTTGGATACTCATCCACCAAGAAGGCCTATAGAGTCTTTATACTCTCTCCTTCTCAAGTTATTGAAAGTAGAGATGCTGTATTTCATGAAGATCAACACTCATCATTTGAAGAGGCCGAGATCAAGAAATCTATGGATGCATCATCAATTATTGATTTTGAAGACAATCATGATGTGATGGGGTCGAGATTTGAAGAAGACTCTCCTCGGATTTTTTCACCAAGAAGATCCATGAGAGATAGATCCGAGCCTAAGAGGCTCTCATATGTTGACAAAGGCAAACAAGTGGATCTTGATTCCACTAATTATGTTTTTTATGTCTCTCATGAAGAGCCAAAGAATGTACAAGAGGCACTCAATACCAAGGAGTGGTATGATGCCATGAAGCAAGAGTATGATGCATTGATCACCAACAATACTTGGGAGCTTGTGGATCCTCCTTCCAACAAGCATGTGATTGGTTGCAAGTGTGTATTTCGGATCAAGTTCAATCATGATGGCACCATCAACAAGCATAAAGCAAGATTATGTGCCAAAGGATTTGCTCAAATCCATGGTCTTGATTATGAGGAGACCTTTACACCCGTTGCAAAGATGGTGACAATAAGAATTCTTATTTCTCTTGCTTGTTTTTTCAAGTGGAAGGTGTTCCAATTAGATGTATCCAATGCTTTTCTAAATGGTTATCTTGAGGAGGAGATCTATATGGAACAACCTCAAGGATTCATCAAGGATGAGTCCAAAGTGTGCTTGCTCTTCAAAAGTCTTTATGGACTCAAGCAAGCACCAAGATCATGGTATTCAAGACTTAACTCTTTTCTTATCTCACTAGGATTTACTCTTAGTGACTATGATCCTTCCATGTATCTAAAGTTTGTTGATAGCAATATTGTCATTCTTCTAATTTATGTTGATGACATTATTCTTTGTGGAAGTTGTATCAAGCTAGTTGATGAAACCAAGCTAGCACTTGAATGTGAGTTTAAAATGCAAGATCTAGGAGAGATACATTACATCCTAGGCCTAGAAATTGATTTTTATGAAAATCATGTCTTTATATGCCAATCTAGATATGCTCACTCTATGTTGAAAAAATTCCATATGGAAAATTCTAAGAGCAAAGATACTCCAATGGAGCAAATTGTAAAAGATCCTAATAAAGGTAATGAAAGATCCTTTGAGGACATCACACTTTTTAGGAGTCTTGTAGGCTCCTTGATTTGGCTTACCATTACTAGGCCCGATCTTAGTTTTTGTGTGCACAAATTGAGTCAATTTATGCAAGAACCTAAGATCCATCATTGGAAGATGGCCAAGAGGATTCTAAGATATGTATCTTCATCTTGTGATTATGGTCTACTCTATAAAAGTGAAGATCTATCCATTATTGGCTACTCGGATTCGGACTTTGCAAGTGACAAGATGGATCGAAAGTCTATTAGTGCATACACTATCTTTCTTGGAGGCAATCTAATATCTTGGCTTTCCAAAAAGCAAGATACTATATCTCTCTCTTCATGTGAGGCCGAGTACTAAGCACTCACTACAACTACCAAAGAAGTGCTTTGGATCAAGAGGTTATTAATGGAACTAAAGTGCATCAAGGAGGATGATCTACCAATGATCAAGTGTGATAACATCTCGGCCCAAGCTCTTGCCAATAATCCCATATTTCATGCAAGAAGCAAGCACATAGAGGAAAAGCTTATTGGAGGAGAAATCTATTTGGAGCATGTCAACTCGTCCTCTTGTATTGCCGATCTACTCACCAAGCCTTTGAGCGAAAGTGCTTTTATCAAGCATAGATCTAATCTTGGAGTTATATCAAGATCAATGCTCAAATCTTCATAGATAATTTTTTAGGAGTGTGAAGAATTGAAAAAGATTATCTATGTTAGATATAGTGGTCTTATGTTTTTTACATCAAGCATCTAGGTGAGGGATGTTGATAGGAATAAATTTGGCCTAGATGGCAAATTATGCATTTCCACTTGTAATGCCACTATTGAGCCAAAATAAAGTAAGAGGCTAAACACTTGCTAATTAGAGTGTAGACAAGTGTAAAGTTTTTGTTTGATGAATTCCAAGAGGTCCAATAGGAAATTGAGGTGTGCTTGAATATAGTCCAATAGAATTAAGAGGTGCATAGATCAATGATCCAATAGGATCAAGAGGTGACAAAATGTGGTCCAATCATAGTTAAGCATAGTGGTAGCTCGTGGACCTACTAGTATCATTGTACTTCTCATTTTGAAGTCAATTGATTTAGTGATTTCATGGATTTTATGAGTTATTGGATTTCTAGCTTTCTCTCTCTACCCGAGAGCTTTTGATGCATTTTCTCTCTCTACCCGAGGAGAGCAGCTTGTTTTTACTTAGATTATTTTTTGAATACTTCCCACACGTGAGTGAGAGTTGGAAGTGATTGACTGCATGTAGTAGTGTGTTTTTGCCATAGAATTCAAGATTGATCTTGAATCTCAATCTAGTCTTGATCTTGGTGCATCTACACACCTTAAGAGATCACAAGTACATGTAGTGGACAGTCCACACGTGTGAAATTCAACAAATGAGTGTCTGGTATTGAAGCAAAGGCTGATAACGAGATATTCCCATTTGTGTATTGCTAAAATTCATGATACGAGTTATTGCCCATTTAATCCAAAATTATCAAATTTTAGAATGTCAATATATGTCTTCTTGTTGAGATTGTGGATCTGGACATAGCTACAAAGATTATCCTACAAGGCCGAATGTACTGAAACCCAATGCTCCAGTGAATTTGATATCCATAAATAAAAAATAATTCTATACCCTCAAATGGAAGTCCAGACAACATTCTTGAATTGGGTGATAGATGAAAACATTTAGGGTAAGAAGCACATGGTATGCAAGCTCCATAAGGCTTTGTATGGACTCAAATAGTCACCAAGAGCTTAGTCTAAAAGTATCGCCATATTCTTGATTCAAAATGACTTTACTCCTAGCGTGATTGATTGCAATGTCTGCTATATAGCAGTTGGCAATTATGTTATCAAAATTACATTATATGTTGATGGTTCTTTACTTTCAATAATGACCTCAAGCTGATAAAAGATGCCTAGAGAATGTTGTCACATGAATTTGAGATGACTTACCTTGGAGAGGCACATTTCTACCTAGAAATTCAAATCCATAGAGATAGGGCAAAGAAACTAATCTATATTAGTCAACAAAGGCACATATACAATATTTTTCACAAGTACAATTTTTTGGATTGCAAGCCTATAAATTTTTCTACGAATCTAAAATTAAAGATGTCAAAAGAGCAATGTCCTCAGATCGACGTAGAAAAAGTGCGTTCCCTTATCATTAAGTGATAGGTTATCTAATGTTTTGAGCACTTTCTTGCCTTGTCCTTTGATTGTAGCAAACTTAAAGCAATCAATGTGCAACTATCATGTTAATTCTGTTGCCAATAACTTTATATCGCATGGTATTTCTATCTGTATTTCTACCCAAAGCCCATTGGTTAAACTTTGGCAAGCTTATGACTTCCAACCAAAGTACGAGTCTGCAAACTGTGGTTAACTTTTAACTTCATGTCAACAGCTTTGAAGATTTTCCGTGCTGATTGAGATTCTTGGTGAGCAGTCTCAAATTTTGCTTCAACAGGTACTTTCCATCAATAAAATGAACCTGTGAAACCATAAGAAAAGCACACTGTATGAAATCAGGTACATCTAGAACCTTCCCATCCAAAACAATTTATTAGGAGCTGAACAATTGAACCAACCTAAAATGAGAAAACCGGAATACTGATTTGTGTTCTGGAGCTCTCTTGTGGCAATAATGAACTTACTTTTAGAAAGAGCATGATCCATGGAGTCGATCAAAATCATCCAATCAACAAACGAAGTGCTTGAATCAAGTTTTCACTTGCAAAATGAAAGGCCTTCCAAGCTACCAGGGATTTATCTAAAGTGATCTCGTCCTTCTCTTCAAGTTACTATATCCCTTACTTGAACTTATCAAGGGATTGAAAGGTACAGTGGAAAAGGGTTCATTGTTTCTTCCATTTGTCTGTATTCACTTTCATAGTTGCTGGTCTATTTCATCTTGTTAGCAATGAGCTGTCATCTCATTCTAAATATTTGATAAGTTTACTCTGGTCATTTCTATATGATTGCAGTGGGCCCTGCTTGTGTCTGCCCGAAGGATGACAGTTGACAATACAAGCTAACAAAAGCCAATCTGTTGTCAATTGCAGAGAGAGAGCGAGAGAGAGAGAGAGAGAGAGAGAGGGAGAGAGAGAGAGAGAGAGAGAGAGAGAGAGAGAGAGAGAGAGATGCACACACAAAAAGAATCACTTGTCTGTTGCAAAAACGACCATGTACATAATTCAACAGGTCACAGCAGCGAAAAAATCATGTGACAAGCTTCGAAATAATTAAATATCTCTTGGGTCAACAATCAATTGATCCTTTTGAGAGCTGAAAAGTGCCGCACAGTCAAACTATATTCTTTGTGGACAAGTGCACCATGAATTTATTCGTTGTGTCAAAAAGAAACCTTATAAATTGGGGATCAGCAAGATTATGGATTTAATAAAGGCAGCTAGGAGAACTTGCAGCACAGCTGCAATAAGCTAATGAAATAGAAAGATGAATTGCCTACTACTTTACATTAACAACCTTCCAGAAGGAAAACCTTCCGTTGGGCAAGAAAAACAACTAAACAGAAGACTAGTTATCTATCATTGGCAGTATGTAGGCCCTCCACTTAAGGACAACATCATGTTAAGATCTTGACGCAAATTTGCCATGGCCAAAGTTAGCTCGAGAAGGAAGAGACGATGAGGTCAAAGGAACAGTTGAAAATTCTGCTCCCATGATATCTCCTCGCTCGTTCTTTGAAACAACCCCATTTTCTGCTCCTTGCAAACTTGTGCTCGTGGTGGCGATGTAATTTTGGTAGCCATCTTGTGGTGAGGGTGGTGCTGTTGGAAACTGATCACTGGGCTTCTGGTTCACTGAGCTATGAAAATTTAGCTGTGGTATGTTTTTTCTGCCTGAAAAAATTTCATCATGATAATTTGAATTAGCCTGCACAGACATGGAATCATGGCCCAATCCGCTGGTTTCTGAAACAGGCTTCGTATCCAATTCAGCTCTTTCTCTCCTATCCCTTTCTTCAGATTCCTTGAGCAGAAAATCAATCCAAAGATCTGCAAAGGACTGCAAAAACGCTAACCGGCTCAATCTTCACATTGTTTTTGAGTTGTTTTTGAGGCAAACACTTAAGAAAGAAAAAACAGAACTGAAATAAAATCTAAAATACTATCAGTTGTTTAAGGCTTTTTACAAAGTAGATTCTTGCTAATTCTTCAGACACCAAACAATGCTACATAAACATACAGAATAGTCCCTTAAACATACCTGATTTTCTGCAGCAACAAAGGAAGTATTTGGAACTCCGCTTCCCAAAAGTCCACCAACAAAGCGACCTGGAATGCCTAACACACTTCTGACAACTCCAGTTTTACCAGCATTGTCATGTGCAAGCCCCACTCTTTGCTTATCCTCCTCCGAAAATCCCAACATGCGTGCCATAAGGTCCAACACCTGGATAAATGCGGTTAGATACATGTCGTGCAATTTCAACATTGCAAGCATTTCCATAACTAAGCCTATTATATCCATTGCATATGACTTAGTATCATTTAGATAGCTTGCTTACAAAATGCTTTCATGAATGCATATCATGGGGTCTAAAAGACTCCGAAGTTGACAAGCTCATGTGCTGAGATCTCTTACTGGGTATAGCCTAGGGAAGGTTTGTCCCTCCTGCTACCCACCCAAGAAGATTAAAAAATGGCTTGCTTCTTTTGTAGATTTAATACATGAATGGTAGAATTGATACGGGCAAAATACGGTATGCTTTGAGAAAAAGGCATTGGAAAAAACTCTTTCGTTTATCACTAGCCCCTGTATCTATGATAGTGCAGGTAAGATGAGATGTGGCTTTTCAGGATCAAAATGAGTATTTCCACAAAATAATGGTCATTATGGAAACTAAATTCAATGCACAAAAGCAGTAGATGTTCAAGGAAGTATATAAAGAAGTGACTACAATAAGGTCACTGGAAGAATTGAACAAAACTTTTACATCAATCTATAGTTCAGAAAAATTCAACATCAGAATTTAAGTAGTGAATTGAGGCAGAGGTGAACCTCATGGCTGTGCTTTCGTTGAAAGTATGTCACAAGAAGTTTTATGACGATCCTTCTGCAACCACACTCAACAGGCCACCAAGTGCTTGGATTAATAAGGGCTTCAATGATAAAACTGTTAAGAATTAGATTGAATCTGATGTTTTTATGTAAGCTCAAAATGCAGTACTATACAGTTAAATTAGATTTGAAGTTTAACTAATTTACTGTATTTTCTATAGTAACCAAGACTTGACCCGCAATCGATATATATTCGGGCACTCGTCCCGTAATTGGCTACTTGGACTAGCCAAGTAGCCACATGTAAGAACATTAGATGTACAATGTCATTTACAGCAATTGCTATACTTGGGGGCATGTCTCGAGGTTGTTGGTCAAATTTGGCCATATTGGGCCTAACTCTAGTTTGACATGTGGTAGGCTAACTTCGGGACATCTGTCAAAGACATGCAGTTTTAGTGTTTTCTATGTATACTATTTTCCCTTGGTAATCATTAACTTTTGCTCTGTCACTTTGAGAGCTATGGATGCTTGAGCTATGGTGATTGCTAGCGTGATTTGCATGCTGCACTAGATCTTGTATTATCCAACAACTAGTAAAAAGGACACCCAAGTATGTATAAGAGACTACTATCTCCAGTGGCAGCGCATCATAGCAGAACATTGTGTCTCTCATATGCTGTCGATTGGTGTTGAACACCAAGACCTTAGTCTTACCAATGTTCACCATCAAACCCCATGTCTGGCAAAAAGTATATAAAGCATCAAGGTGTTGTTGAAGCCCAGATGGTGATCTCGATAGAAATATCATGTAATACGCATATAGTAGAATAGGGATAATCATATCTGCTAACGGACAACCATCTCCACGCTCTTCCCTAATAATCAGCTCAAGATCATCAATATGCAGAGCAAAGAGAGTAGGGGACAAAGGACATCCCTGCTTAACTCCCACTATACTATGAATGAACATCCATCACCATCTCAAAAACGAGCCAGCACTCTCTCATACAATGTGATGATAGCAGCAATGATCTCCAGAGAAAAGCCAAGCGATGCTGGGCGCTGGAGTAAAAGGTGTCTCGGAACATAATCAAAGGCTTTGCGGAAATCCACAAAGCAACAATAAACCCTCTGCTTCTTGAACTTAGCCTCCTCAATAATGCATCTCAAGATGAATATTTGGTCAGCCGTGGAGTAGCCAGCGCGAAAACCTGTCTATCCCATAGCATGTAACCCCTCTGTCTTTGCTCGTGAGCTGACAATAGACTGCAAAACGGATCCATATAGCTTGGCCATAGTATTGTTGGAATATCAATCCACACTCCAGAGAGAACTATCAAACAGGGCGGATAGCTCAGTGGTAGAGCATCCCATCCGGTATGAGGGAGGTCCATTGCGTTGATACCATGTAGGAAAGCAAGAGTCAAGTCACCAAGATCTAGTTATCAATCAATCTCCACAGAAAACAAGAGAGAAGAGGCTGAGTTATGGACTCGGCTCATTACATTCGCCGCGTCCATTTACATTTACTTTACTTTATGCATAAGCAGGCCTTGGGCCCTTTTTTATTCATTAGTGACACTTAGACTATATGGTTGGCCTTTGGCCTTATTATTCATTATTAGGCCATTTGGACATATTTTTGGAGAGTGGGGGCCTTCTTGGAGGGCGCACTATTTTCCCTCCCAGTTGGGCCCTAGCCACTGGAAGCTTCCCTTTAGGGCTTCCTCTTGGCCTGTAAGTAGGGAAACTATGTCATTTGTTATTCAGTTGATGATATTGATCTCTTTTTAGCCTCCTTAATCTCTCTCTTTCTTGCTTTCTAGGGTTAAGTCTTGCTTATGTGCTGCTTTCATAGCTTAAGTCTTGCTTATGTGCTGCTTTCATAGCTTAGCTCTAGATCAGCTGTGGCTCTATTCATAACTTGGTATCAGAGCACTTTCCTGATTGCTGAATTTCAAATCTGATTTTTTGTTTGGGTGCCCATTTTCCTTGCTGATTTTTCTCTCTTTGCTGAGGGCTTTCGTCTCTTTGCTTCAGCAACATTCAGCACAGTTTGGAGGAGGACCAGCTCCCATCAGAGCATTTTCCTTGGCGGAGCTTTAGCAGATAGTTAGCGGAAGTACTTCCGCTAAATTTGGCGGCCAGAAAAAAAAAAAATGGGCAAATTATTTCCGGCGCCCAAGTTCCAACCCTCCATCACCCATTTCCAGCTTGTTTGCAGGCTCTCTAGCGCCCAATTCCCTCATCTCTTTCGTCCGTTCCTCCTTCCATATTCAGCCCTCTGTTCACTTTTGTTTGCAGGCTGTCCAGCCGCTTCATACCTGTCACTTTCGTCCGTTTTTGTCTCTGTTTGCAGCCATTTTTCACACCTTGTTTGCAGGCTGTCCATCGCCCATCAACCAAATTTCACAAAATTTCGACTCCGTTTGATATTCCAATTTGTCACTTGCCTCCTGGCTGTCCAGCGCATTTTTACAGCCTTCATTTTCACTTTTTTCATTTGCTGATTGTTGTCCTTTCTTAGTTGTCATAATAGTGGTTTTAATAGACTAATTTGGGGTGACGACAAGAGTCCGCTCTCTCAAGTTTTCGTCTATTCCTTCCACTATCATTATGGCACATTCACCTACCCCGAGTGAGACTACTCAGGAAACCTTATCCGATCAGTTTCGTCGCATGGATGAGACCCTTTCTGGCCTCGTTCTTCGCTTTGATACCGTTATGACCGGCTTTGCCACTATGCAGTCACAGATTGATTCTTTACAACCTCATGGTCTTGGAAAGCTCCTGTTTTTCCTTCATTTGGGACTCCCCCTCCATTTGGATTTCCATCTTCCTCTGCTAGTCAGCCTGGTGGTAAACCGTTCATTCCACCTAACCCACCTCTTGGTTTTTTCACGTCCCCCACTTCTTGAGCCACACTTTGCTCGAGACTTTCGTGATAGGGTACAGCTTGCTACCTATTCCAGTTCCTCTGACGGGAACTTATTAGAAAATTGGTTTGCTAAGCTTGACACATATTTTCAGATCTACCCTAAGACTGATCCTCAGAAGATCCAGTTGGCTGCTTTACATTTAGATGGACGCGCCGCCATGTGGTGGCGAGTTTATAGAGCTGATCCTGATCGGAAAGGGCTCCATTTATGGCATACTTTTCGTCGTGACCTCTTTCATGCTATGATTGATCCTCAGTGGCTCGACCGCCAACGTGATACATTCCGTAGTCTCACTCAGACCAGTGATCTTGCTTCTTATACAGATCAGTTTATGGAGCTTTCTTATCTTTTCACATATCTACAGCCCACTGAGCTTATTTCTCGTTACATTGCTGGGCTTTGTGGTGCTTTACGTTATGATGTTTCTTCCTTCTGTCCTCCCACACTTGTTGAGGCGATGTCTCTTGCCAGTACTTTACAGCATAAATACTCAGACACCCTTCCTTCCCGCTTCTCCCGACCCCGTCCTTCTGCTTCATCTTTTCCCGCTACGTCCACCCTTACACCAACGCCTTCTGTTCCAGCTCTCTCCATTGTCCCTTGGTCTCCTCGTCCTCCGACTCCTCGACCTGCTTTTGTCCGACGTTACACGTCTGCAGAGTTTGCTGACCTTCAATAAAAGCGTCTTTGCTTTCGTTGTAAGAGTCCTGACCATTTTGCCCGTGATTGCCATCAGCCTCTCCCTACTACTACTATTGTTTTTTACCATGAGGGCACTACTCCATATGATTCCAATATCTACATTCATATTTCTGATGAGCCTGACCTATCCTCTGAGCCTTCCACTGATTTACTTCCTGCTACTTGCCATGCTCAGCTTGCCTATGCTACTTGGACAGGGCGTCCTGGTCCTCGCTCCATTCGGTTACGTGTACGTATTACAGGTCGTGAGTATATTGCTTTAGTTGATACTGGCAGCACTCATTCTTTTATTAGCAGTTATATCACTAGTCGGATCCGTGCTTCACCTGTTCCTGCTTCACAGCCTCTCACAGTTGAGGTTGCCAGTTCCCATTCTTTTCCTAGTTCTCAGATGTTTCAACGTTTACCATACCGCATTGGAGATTTTTCTGGACAGGCAAATCTTTACATTATTCTTATGGAGCGTTATGATCTTATCCTTGGTGCTGATTGGTTTGCATCTCTTGGAGCCGTTACACTGGACATGACACAGCAGAAATTGACATTTGTACATGATGATGCAGTTACACACTCACTTGTTGGCAGTGATTCTCAGGGAGACTTCCAGTTGATTACTGGGAAGCCGTTTATTCGCAGCCTGCCGAAGGCTCATTGTGCAGCCTTATTATGTGTTCAACGGGTTCCTCCAGTTCCTACTCCAGCAGCTGTTCCTCAGGTGATCTCTGACTTATTACATCAGTATGCTTTTGTCTATTCAGAACCTACGACGCTACCACCATTACGTGACGTGAACCATCATATTGACTTGCGTCCTGGTTCTGCTCCTCCTTCCCGTCCCCCTTATCGTATGTCTCGATCTGAGCGTGATGACCTTGAGCTCCATATTACTGCCTTGTTAGATCAGGGTCTCATTGTTCCTAGTCACAGCCCTTTTGGTGCCCCTGTTCTCCTTGTTAGTAAGAAAGATGGTACCAAACGCCTTTGTATTGATTACCGTGCTTTAAATAAGTTGACTATTCGTAATCAGTACCCTATTCCACACATGGATGACCTCTTTGACCAGCTCGGTACCTCTAAAATCTTTTCCAAGATAGACCTTTGTTCTAGATATTACCAAATCAGGATGCACCCTTCTGACAAACATAAGACTGCTTTTCGTACTCATCTTGGTTTATATGATTTTCGTGTGCTTCCTTGTGGTGTTACTAATGGCCCTCCTACGTTCCAAAATGTGATGAATAACGTCATGCGTCCGCTTCTTGGTCATTGAGTCTTTATTTTGATGATATTCTTATTTTTAGTTAGTCTCTTGCTAAGCATGTTTCCCATCTTTCCTCTCTATTTCAGTTACTTGTACATCACCAGTTATTTCCTAAGTTGGCTTTTGATGTTTCTAAGATCGAGTTTCTTGGTTTTCTTGTTTGTAATGGACACATTCGTCTGGACCCTCATAAGGTTAAGGCCATCCAGGATTGGCCTATACCAACTGATATTCATCATGTTTGTATGTTCCTTGGGTTAGCCACTCACCTCCGTCGTCCAGTTCCTCATTTTGCCACTATTGCAGGTCCTCTTCATGCACTTTTGAAGAAGTCTAGTACTTTTCTTTGGACTTCTGATTGTCAGTCAGCGTTTGATACTCTTCGTCGTGCTGTTGTTGATGCTGCCGTTATGTGTTTACCACAGTTTGATCAGAAGTTTCTTGTTGAGACTGATGCTAGTAATGTTGGTTTGGGTGCTTTACTTCGCCAGTCACAATGTATTATTGCTTATGAGTCGCGTCGTCTTCGCTCTTATGAGCAACGTTATTCTGTGCATGAGAAAGAGCTTCTTGCTATTATCTATGCTCTTAAGAAGTGGCGTCATTATCTGTATCGAGTTTCATTTGACAATATTACTGATCACCAATCTTTACGTTATCTGTTTTCTCAACGTGACCTTAGTGATCGTCAATTTCGTTGGTTGCAGTTTTTACAGTCTTTTAATTTTTCCATATTGTATCGTCGTGGTCGTGATAACACTACTGCTGATGCATTATCTCATCTTCCAGCTTTGTTGAATACACTCGTTTCTACTATTCGTCCATGGTTTGGATACACCTGTCACACTTGCATCTTTTCTATCAGGTGCTCGAGAGCTTATTACTTGAGCCAGTTCTCATTTACAGCATGTTCAGCAGCGTTATCAGACCTCAGTTGATCGTCACCGCCGCCATGTTGAGTTTCAGCTTGGAGATATGGTTTATCTACGCCTACGGTTTGCACGTCATCATTTTGTCCAGGGCCATACTTCTACTAAGAAGCTTGCACCACGTTATTATGTGCCTTGTCACATTTTGGAGGTTCTTAGTCAAGTTACATATCGCTTACAGCTTCCTGCTTCCACACGCGCCTATGATGTATTCCATGTCAGTTTATTACGTGCTGCTATTGAGGATGACGCTCCTTGTGATGCTGAGTTTCCTACTGCTCCAGAGTTATTTCCATTTTTACCTGCTGCTATATTACAGGTTCGTCTATACCATAGTCGACGCCGCCCGCAGATTCAGTTTTTGGTCCAGTGGGATGGTCGTCCTATTGAGGAGGCCACCTGGGAGCCTATTGATGTCTTTTATCATACACCATCACTTGCGGATCAGGCTCGTGCTCTTGCTGCGCTTGTTGATTCCTCTACATCAGATGTTGTTCTAGTTGTTGATGCACCAGGGCTTGCTGCTACTTGATCCAGTTTCTTTTCGGCAGTTGGGTCTTTTTCTTTTGTGCCAAGGAGAGTTATGGACTCGGCTCATTACATTCGCCGCGTCCATTTACATTTACTTTACTTTATGCATAAGCAAGCCTTGGGCCCTTTTTTATTCATTAGTGACACTTAGACTATACGGTTGGCCTTTGGCCTTATTATTCATTATTACGCCATTTGGACATATTACTGGAGAGTGGGGGCCTTCTTGGAGGGCGCACTATTTTCCCTTCCAGTTGGGCCCTAGCCACCGGAAGCTTCCTTTTAGGGCTTCCTCTTGGCCTATAAGTAGGGAAACTATGTCATTTGTTATTCAGTTGATGATATTGATCTCTCTCTTTAGCCTCCTTAATCTCTCTCTTTCCTGCTTTCTAGGGTTAAGTCTTGCTTATGTGCTGCTTTCATAGCTTAAGTTTTGCTTATGTGATGCTTTCATAGCTTAGCTCTAGATCAGCTGTGGCTCTATTCGTAACTGGCTGGGCGCCCAACTCTGAGAGAGAGAGAGAGAGAGAGAGAGAGAGAGAGAGAGAGAGAGAGAGAGAGAGAGAGAGAGAGAGAGAGAAAACAGCAACAAGAGCAATGGAGAGCAATGCTTAGCCAAACTGTTCAAAATGGAATACACAATGAGCATCTAAGTATACCTGGATGTGGTCAAATGGCGCCAAACCCTAAGGTTAACCACTTACTAAATGTAGGGCACCCCCAAAAGTCAAGATAGGGCCCCTAAACAAATATAGCCCCCTAAGGACCCACGAGTCAGTACATGACCAAAATTGGGTCCAACTGAACTTAAGACAAACTTGAAATGGCCTAAATAACTAAATACCCATGGTTACACAAATCTCAACCTTTTGGGTCAAAGTAACCTATGGATTAACTAACATAGTCATTTATTTCTAACACCCTCCTTAAATGACAATGCAAAAACTGAAATCTTCACTATGTAACAAAACCAACACGTGGTATCAAATTTAAAGCTTTGCATAAAGCTTCAAATCTGACTCTAGGCAACGCCTTAGTGAAGAGGTCTGCAATATTATCCTCCGTAGGACAATATTCAAGTAAAATGTCGTCATCATGAAGTCTCTCCCGAACAGAGGGATAATGGATCTCAATATGCTTCGTCCTCGCATGAAAAACAAGATTCCGTGCAATGGCAATAGCACTTTGACTATCACTCAAGATAAGAGTGGCTGAGGGCTCGCCAAACTTCATGTCAACAAGTAGTCTTCTCAGCCATAAACACGCTGTTGTGGCTGAAAATATCGCTCTATATTCTGCCTCACTAGAAGAAGTAGCAACAGTGGGCTGCTTTTTACTTGACCACGAAATTGCAGAATTTCCATAGAAAAAGCAATGTCCACTTGTAGAGCGTCTAGTGTCTTGATCTCCACCCCAATCCAAGTCACTAAAACCAACCAAACATGCATCATCACAAGCAGGAAAAACCAGTCCATGACTTCTTGTTCCTTGAAGATATCGAAAGATCCTCTTCAACGCTTTCCAATGTGATGTCATCAGGGCATGCATGAATTGACTCATGAGTGAGACACTATAAGAAATGTCCGGTCTTGAATTACATAGGTAAATGAGACAGCCAATAGCTTGACAATATAAAGTAGTGTCAAATGATTCTTGATTTAATTTCAGACCTGTCTCCATAGGTGTAGCAACCGGCTTGCTTCAGTCCATAAAGTGCCTTCTTGAGAAGACAAACTTTATCTTCTTGGCATTCAACCAAAAAACCATCAGGTTGTTGAAGGTACACTTCCTCATTGAGATCACCATTGAGGAATGCTGTCTGTATGTCAAGTTGCCACAAACGCCAACCGAAATGGGCAGCCAAAGAGGTTACTACCCTCACGGTAGTCATCCGAGCAGTAGGAGAAAAAGTCTCCTCATAATCAATCCCCTTTTGCTGAGCATAGCCTTTGGCAACAAGCCTTGCCTTGTACATTTCAATGGTACCATCTGCCTTATACTTGATTTTGTATACCCATTTAGAACCAATTGCCTTCCTCCCATGAGGAAGATCAACAAGAACCCAAATCTGGTTCTTCATAAGTGAGTCATACTCATCTTGCATCGCATCCTCCCAACATACCGGATGGGATGCACTACCACTGAGCTATCCGCCTTATTTGATAGTTCTCTCTAGAGTGTGGATTGATATTCCAACACCCCCTCTCAAGCCACACAGGTTGGGGTCCTAGCTATCACCTGCCCCACAACTTGGGCCACCTAACCATGGCTTTGACACCATGAACTGTTAGGTCTAACTTGGCTCTAATACCATGTTAGAAATTCATAAATCATAATATGGATGGACAGACTAGGATTCGAACCCAGGACCTCCCTCATACCGGATGGGATGCTCTACCACTGAGCTACCCGCCCTGTTTGATAGTTCTCTCTAGAGTGTGGATTGATATTCCAACACCCCCCCCTGAAGCCACACTTGGTTGGGGTCCTACCTGTCACCTGCCCCACAACTTGGGCCACTTAACCATGGCTTTGACACCATGAACTGTTAGGTCTAACTTGGCTCTAATACCATGTTAGAAATCCATAAATCATAATATGGATGGACAGACTAGGATTCGAACCCAGGACCTCCCATACCGGATGGGATGCTCTACCACTGAGCTATCCTTGGCTCTAAGGCATAAAGCTGCGTTGCGGCTGTGCATAGAGCAAAACTTGATAAACAAGACATTGTTGTCAAACTTACTTCTCCAAGTTGTATCAAATCCATCCGTGGTGTGTGTGAGCTTAGTTAAAAGCAGCTCTTTTGCCTCTTCAATGGGCTTATCCAGCTCAGTTCAGCCTCCATAGCAGGGCGTGGTGAGCAGGTGGTCAATAGGTGTCATCACCAAATAGGACTAGCAGCAGTGCATTGGGGGCTCAGCAGGTCCGTTCAGATCCACATGTCCGCTCAGATCCCCGCTCAAGTCCGTTCTGCTCAGATCCACTCCAGGAGGGATCCGCTCAGATCCGCTAAGGTCCGCTCAAGTCAGCTCCAGGTCCGCTCAGAGATCCGCTCAGGTCCGCTCCAGGTCCGCTCAGAGAGAGGCGTGGGTCCTCCAAGTACCGTTCCTAAGGAGCGCAAGGAACGTTCCTTAACATTTTCTTCCGGTTGCCAGATGCGATGCCAAATACGATTTCAGGTGCCAGATTTCAGGTGTGACGCCAGAAACAGTTTCAGATCAATGCAACGATTTCAGAGAGAGAGAGAGAGAGAGAGAGAGAGAGAGAGAGAGAGAGAGAGAGAGAAGAAGAAGAAGAAAGAAAGTTTTTATTAATGTCTTTTCCATGCCAATAGGCATATAAGACCAAAAAAAAGTACATGTCAAGTGTGTGGTACAATGGGAGCGTATGAAATGTCTCCATAACAGAAAAGAAAAGAAATGCCAATGCATTAGTATCTATGGGAGATTGAAGAACTATGCCGGTATAGCTTATCATGAAGTTTGTGTACATTCATTCACTGAGTCCTTAGTCGAATTTTGTGCTTGGTGCATGGAGAATGGATGGGGAATCAAATTCTGGGATTTGCAAGGCAAGATTTCAAGGCAAAGTGACTTGGTGAGAGCACTTTGTAGAGATACATAGAAGATGAGACTTGGAGAGCTCATTGGATCGAGATGGTAGATTTGGATGATGTATGGTGTCATCAATGGATATGCTTTGACGTGAGGGCATCTTGGTTACAGATGTGTGCCACGATCAAGGACCTGATTTGGAGAACAATGGTGTAGCAATGGATCTACTCGTGAAAGCCTTGGTCATTTATTTGACGATTTCATTCGTATTGGTTTGCATGGATGTGTGTGCTTGCATGTTACCTTGTCACATTAGTCTAGATCAGAGTCAGAGTTTTGTTAATTATGTAGATGTTACGTCAAAAGCAAAGTAATCAAATGTTCGGTGGCTTGTTGATTATGTCTACTAGCTCTTTATCTGGAGAGGGTATAGTTTTATCGTGGTAGTAAGATTTCCTCAAGTTGAGCCTTGGTCGCACATTGTTGTCAGCTTTACAAGTCGATGCTTGTGTGTATCTGGTAGGGTATCAGCCTGGCTAGATGGAGGATGATAGTCTCATGGTAACAATGAGGTTTCCTCAATCTGAGCCATGTTGCTCATGTGATCCACTTGCAAGTTGGATTGCAAAAAAGTCAGATGGCAAAGAAAGTGGCAAACTCTTTATGTGAGCATTGTGCTTGCAAGATACTTTGTGTTGTCAAACTTGAATTGTAGCATGTATGTCAAGTGGTTTGTTGGTGTGCTTGAGTGTGAGTCAAGTACACAGTAGCAAAAACATGCATAACATATTTTGGACACTCTAAACATTGCTACAAGTTATCGTTTTATGCTCCTACTGTACTTTAGGCTTAAGGGAGATAATTAAGAATCAGATTTAATCTGATGTTTTTATGTAAGCTCAAAATGCAGTACTGTACAATTAAATTAGATTTACAATTTATCTACTTCTTTAGTAATCGAGACTTGAGCCGCAATCAATATATATGTCGGGCACTCGTCTCATAATGGCTACTTGGACTAGTCGGGTAGCCACACGCAAGAAAATTAGATGTACAGTGCGATATACATTATTTGCAATACTGGGGGCATGTCTCGAGTTTGTCGATCAAATTTGGCCATACTGGGTCTAACTTTAGTTTGACAGGCGGTAGGCTAACTTTCGGAAACTTGTCAAAAACATGTAGTTGTAGTGTTCTCTATGTATATTGTTTTTTTTAGTAATCACTAACTTTTGTTGTCACTTTGAGAGCTATGGATGCTTGAGCTATGGTAATTGCTGGCATGATCTTGATTGAATCCAAAATAACCAAGATTTTTTTGTTTGAGTAAGGATGTCTTTGACAAAGTGCAACAAATCTAGTAATTTTCTATACAGCTGACTAACTTCAATGTAAGAAGTTTTAAGAAGACAAGCTACATGTGCCTGCTACTATGATCTGACTCCAAAGCCTAGATTGGAATAACCAAAAAGCATCAGACAGAAAACAAAAGACCTAGAAAGCACAGGCTTTCAATATGCATGTAAGTCTGATCACCGTTTCAAGTACAATTATTGTGCTTGTCACAGCTATTGCCATTCACAGAATTGAAATGAGAATTTATTCATTGAGTCTAGTTTTTTGAGGAGTCTGAACATTTGATACAAGTCAGATTGTGCTCTGAAACAAGATCGTCTCTAGTTGTGGAGAAACATTAGGGGAGTTTTGAGCTCTAAAAAGACCCTTTAAAAATTCGTGCAAGATGTAGTTTATATTATTAAAATACTATAACACTAATACTTTTGACTTGCCATAACTCTTTAATCGTAGCTTAAAAGTATGTCATGTAACAAATCATTGGAAAACCCTTGTTGAGCGCTTTCCAATGCACCAAACTCCACTAAATTCGGACTTACCACTAAAAAGTTATGCCATTTTTAGTGTGGAATCAAAATGTGGGCTCAAAAAGTTACGTCACGTAGATTTCAAATTTGAGTGTTTTGATTGGTCCATGTGTAAGAAAAAGTTGAGAAATAATATAAAAAGAAATTTTCGTAAAAGTGCAACTGTTCCCTCACATAGAAAATTGGCAACTATCTCAGAACTACTCAGTATAATAACAGAATCTAAAAAGGATACTTCTCACAAAAATGTTGCAAATAGTGGTAAAAATTTCAAAATTAAATACCTGTCAACGTAGTAGTCAGAATCTGAAGACATTCTATTGAGCCGGGTGAGACTCTGTTCCAGAGCATGACGCAACCTTGATACATCCTCCTCCAGCTTCTGTGTTCTTTGATGATTCACTAGTAATTTCTGCTCTGCTAGCGCCAATTTCTCTAGAACATCCTTTTTCTCTTGCCTCATATCTTCATTAAGCCTATTTGCAGCCTGGATACCCAAAGACATTTGTAGTTACTACAGTAGTAGCTTCCACAATCTTTCACAGCACGGCCTATGACCAGGGAAGATATAATTGTACTGCGGCTAAAGCAGGTACAAAAGCAAAAAAATCTCTAGACTAAGCAGAGACTAGTCCTGATAACATGAACCATACTATACCAGGGAAAACAGAACATTAATAAGGCATTCTTAATAAGAAACTGGCCGTCCCTTATCTCCATGGTATCGAGTACAAAAGAAAGCATTCACATCATGGAAACTCAAAGTTTAAATGATCAAGACATACCCTAGATAAGAAGCCATAAATTAAAAATAAAAACCTAACCCATGCAACAGAGATCCTCAACACATCTCACTTTGAAACCAATTGTTTCATGTAACCTCTACACATAGAGCTATAGTTTGGATCTGCAAAGGGGGAAATATTGGCTGCTGAAGAATCTTAACAAACCCAACCAGGCTGGAAGTACAAGAAATAAAGGCCTTTGAACCCAGCTGGTCAAGCCTCAATAACATGAGGTTCCTCTATTAACAGAATATTCATGACACGTTTTACACAACCCCATAAAAATTCATAAGCTTAGCAGATATATGCTTGTTCAGAGTAACCTAGAACTAAAAGAAAGTTACCATGGTTTTATGAAATCACTGTTGCCTGTATTCGCATGCAGCAAAGATATAGACTTTTATTCCAAGATTGGATGCTAGAAAAGACGCAAATACTCCAGAAAGCATGATCTTACAGTGTCCTAACCCAAACCCCGGAGGGCATCTCACTTATACCCTCACATGAAACAGAACAAAGAATGCTTCTTTTTGCTTGCAAGGTGTCATTAAGAGCTCAAGGATGCATCCCATCGAAACAGGTACTAACTGTGACTTTTTGCAAGTTCTTACTGACAAAATTCCGTGAAAGATAAAGTTCAGAAGAGTAGAAACAAACAGGTTCTATTCAAAACATGCATTGGTCAGCTGGGATTTTTATCAGAATATCATTTCCTTCTTTTCAGCTTCCTGGTACTAGTAATAGACAGTAGATAAACAAAAGGAGGTTAAGCCGAAAGAAACGATAACTATGTTGCCTCATAAACTTCAACAAGTACTTGAGATGGACCTGCAACTTGTACTTCTTCGGAGTCTGGGACTAACCTATCTCTGTTTCAATTAGATCAGCTCAATATACTGCAAAAACCTATAGTTTGATGGTTCTCCTGGGGGAAAAAATTTGATCACGTCCTGCAGTCCTTCATGAATTTGAGCTTTGTTCTTCAGTCTTTGTTAAGTTGTGTTATCCCAGATAAACAATTTAGGTCAATGTGGATTGTGTGGATGCTTTGGATTCTATGATGAACCAATATCATCATCCAAAACGCTCGTACATTTACGTGCTTGGCCCTCTACATTTCAACATCAGAATTGGGAATACGTAAACAAAGGGCACAGGCAGCTAAATCATTCCAAAAAAGTCAAAAAACTAATCAGTCTCTCACGTATATTGTCAAAAGCACTCAGATTATTCACGAGGTAAAGAACAATTACAGAACCCACTAGACAGCCCGAAAGTAGAGAAACCAGAAGGCTTAAAATTTCTGCTCATAGGACTCAAAAGCACTGAATCAATGATCATAAAATGCAGTCCATGCATTCAATCAAACAATGGCTTATATTATCGCATCTCAATCTCCTATTATTAACAAAAATAAGTACAAGGCAATGTAAGAAGCTGAAGTTTACTGCAAAATGCCATTTGCAACCTTGCAGAAACTGAAGGTTACTGCAGATATTTCATTTGCCACAAACAAAAATCTTTACAAATAGCCATGACATATCCTGCAAAGTTGCTCTTGAAACACTTTTACCAAATCTACAACATTATATGGTTGGCTAAACTGCAGTTAAAAACTACAAAACTCAACAGCATTCAAAAGACAGTATTTCAAGATGGTGTCACTCAGCAATTTGAGGACATGTATAACAATTTTTACAAGCTTTAATAACAACAATTGTGCATTACAATTTCTTCTAAAATTTCCCCTTCAATGAGTAATTCGCATGGATTCCCCTGAACCAGATAGTGTTGCATGCTGTTGAAGTAGCTGCCATGTATTCAGCTTTTACTAGATGATAGCTAAAATTTCTCATGAAGCAGCCAGCCATACATCTTAGGCCTTGTACTATTGCAGTTTGGGCAATAAAAATACTCCCGCTACTGTTATCGGACTTTTTGCAAAAACTTTTTTTGAAACATTTTGAAAATTCAACCAAACGTTTGGAAACGTTTGCAAAAAATTGAAATTTCTCCTAGTTTGTAAAGAAAAATGTTCATCAACCCTTATATGATAGAAAATATATCACATTAGGGAGCATAGGACCATGCACAACCTTAAAACATCGTTGTAAGATCTGACAAATAAGCCACAAATAGATGTAATTTTTTCTATAAAAACAAAAGCCTTAGAAAGGAATTTCAAACGAGTTTCATTCCCAACCAAATGAGTTTTGTATTATGATAATTTGGATAAGTTTTCAAACAAAGTATTTACTAGATAATATTTGAAAGCCAAAGAATGAGTTAGAAGTCACTTTAAGGTCTATTCTAGTGATCTATACTATTAAATGACTTTTATTCTTCTGATACTTTGCTCGACTAAATCTTTCAAAAAGAATTCAAATCTATTTTATTACAACCTAGTTCTAATTATGAACAATAAGGTTGTTTTTCGGAGCCTATTCATCATATGTTTGCAAACACAACTTGGCGTCAAGACCGCACAAGCTTCTGCATTTACCATTGAATCCTAGACATCAGATCTTTGTTTTGAGACTTAGGGAGAACGTTTTTGTAACTAGGGAAAATTTATGAATGTCATTCTGGCTTCTACTGATGTTATCTTGTGCTATTTTTTCTATTAACTCACTTGGGTAAAAATTTAGCTCATCTGGTTACTTGCAGTCATTTGGCATCAACAGGGCCATAACCTTATAATAGGGCTCAATAGGAATGAGCCTCTTGCATCCAGAATGTGTGAATAGGCATATATACCTGTCAGTTAAATAACCTATTGTTCACAGACTTTATAGCTCTTTGTAGGAGACTCTTTGAGCAATGTTTCGCAAAGGGCTATGATACAGTTCAATGCTCATGGTTTTAAGATCTCAAATGGAGACTTATTCATAATCTACATTTTGTTCTCCATTCTTTTTATTTATGAGTGATCTTGGGTGCCTATGTTCTTCATCATAAGAACAGTTAATGATACAAATCTCACCATATTTGAGCTCACGTGTACGATCTAAAATTGACAGGCACTTACCCTTAAGTTGTCTAAAAGTCTTGCAATCTCCTCCTTTGAAGAACGTAATTCTCCATGAAGTCGCTCCTGGTGGACAAGTGCAATACTTGTAAGATAAGACGGTGTCTAATCTGCATCTAGCAAAAAACTATTAAAAAATTTCACTTTGAGATTTTATATCAAGTTTTGCATAACAAAGAATGAAGCATCTAGCAACCATCAAGTTTCATTTTTGCACTATATATAAACCTGAGCTTCACTCTCAGCATAGTATTGTCCAAGAGCACTTTGAAGATTTGCAAGTTCGACATCCTTAGAATCCAAGGCCAGCAAAACATTGCTGAGTTTCTGGTTCAAACTTTCTACTTCTTCTCTTGCTCTCCGAAGCTCATCTGCACTTCTCTTGTTTGACTCTGCCTGATTAGCCAAGGCAAGTGACAAACTTTGCTCGAGTTGCAAAACGCGTGCACTGCTGGTAGCAGCTCTAGCCTCCAGCTCTTGAATTTGTTCACTGTCGTGGTCCATTTTCTCCGAATCTGCAAGCTCCTAAAATTCTAACAGGTACAATCATTGTCAAGAGAGACAAAGATCCCAACAAGTTCGGTTGACTAGAACTAAATGGCTTGAGACTAATGGAACAAACAGGCATTCAAAGAAAGAATTATCACCCTCTTTCCCCTAAAGCCAATAATGACAGCACATGTCAAGAATCATGCATATACAATGTTGATTTTTATAGCTATAGAGGAACAGCAGCTAGTTTAGGCATTGGGACCTTACCATGAGTTATGCATGGTTTTTGAACGTCAAGTCCCGTTTTTTCTTGAAATGACCATGCAGCATTAATTATGGAAGTGAGGTGACCCCTTCTAGTTCAGTATTTGTCTACTTATCCTGTAATGAAGCTGTGACAACTCTTATATCTAAACAAAACAGTGTGGATGTAGGAGACACACAATTGTAAATTCCCTTCCACTTCTTGATTCAGATTCTCTTGAGAGTCGATCAAAAGAATTCTCACTTTCTCCTGAATTGGGGCTTTCTTGAATTTGCCAATGGCATACTAGCATGGACATACAGTTTCTTTTCCTTAAACGTCTCCTCACTCGTCTCTTGCTTTCAATAATCTGTTAATCATCTTAATATGGATTCATATTTGTGATATTGATTCCTAGTGATTCATATGGAAAGGATGTTATTTTTGCACCTTAACTTTAACTAAAATTGTAGGAGAAGGTTTGAGGTTTGATCCATGGTAAAGACATGTGGCACCCAAGATCTTTTGGACCTTGAGGGGTTCTACTCAATTATTCGCTTGTTAGAATCCATCTCTCGTCAAGGAGCTTAAGCTTTGATGTTTGTTAACTTTCTTAATTCTCCATGCATTTGAATGATTTTTACTATGCTATTGATGTGTTAATTGTCATCTATCATAGTTATGGTGCTATAAAGAATGATCTACAGGATTCAATATAGTATAAAAGCCTGATCAGATCCTTAAATAAGCAACTCAATCTTGAAAGTGGACGACCTACAAGCAAAGCAAATCTTTTCAAACTACTGTTGGGAGAGCAGCTTGTAGAGAATTAGGACGCACTTTTTGTAGGGAGACCCTATGAAGGTGCCAAGTGGATCTTGGACAAGGGCTACGCTAGCCATAGTGTGTGATAGATTCAAAGTTAGAAGCCGAGGGGTATTCATCAAGTGACATATAGTCCTGGTCGAGATCCAAACCCTAGTTTACCTTCTTTCACTTTTCTGAAACTAATCATGTCAAATCCTTCTAAAAGTTTGCTTAATCAAGCCAACAGGCTAGATGGCACTTATTATAGTGTTTGGAAGTTCAAGATTGAAAACATTCTTGAAGAAAAAGAACGTTGGGATACAGTACCAGGTAGAGAACATTTTCCTACTTCTAAATCTAAGCTCATAGAATCATCATCTCTTAATGAAGGATAGCATCATCCCTCCCATAGGAGAAGCAAGAGGACCAAATTAAGCTTGGGCAACTCTCAAATCCATGATTGAGACTGCCAACACAGCAAGGATTCTTTGATTGAAGAACGAGCTTCATTCTCTCAAGATAGATTCAGAATTTGGTGCTGTAGGTTTTAAACAGCTTGTCATGCTTTTCAGAATTATGTGATGATGATTTTTGCTAGAGAAACAATCCCAGCATTTGAAGTACTATACGGTCTATTGAAAGAAGAGAAGATGAGAAGGACAAACCTCTCTCAAACGGAGAATTTTCAGGAGCATGACTTTGCTTCTAAGAAAAAACAACATTTTGCCAAGGACAAGAAAGGTAAAAGCAAACCAAAGGGATTATCACAGGACCTAGAGCAAAGTATGGGATTTGCAAGTGCCGGATGGTGGACAAACCTCAAATTCCTCTTCTACACCTTGCAGGAAAGGGAATTGCGACTATTGCAAAAAGCATGGCCATTTTGCTTTTGAGTGCTAGGAAGAAGCAAGTTGATAGAGAAAAAGGATCCAAGAAGCAATTTAGAAATTGTGTGGATTGAGTTGCAAAGGAAGAGAAGAATGACATATAGCAAATTGAACTTTTCTCTACTGCATTGCCTACACAGAGCACTTACGATAGTTGGTACACTGACTCCACTTCAAAGCAAATGACTCCTCGCAAGGATTGGGGAGAGGTGAAGGCCAATATGAATGTCCTTTATGTACTAGGGCTTGCAAAAAACCTTCTTTTTGTTGGTGCTATCACCAGGTAAAATATGAAGGTTGTAGTCAAGGGGATGCAGGAAGATGGCCTTTATAAATTATACACAACTATCCCAAATAAGCCTACTGACACAGCCAAAGAGGGTGATGTGGATAGGTTGTGGGGTGAAAGGTATAACCACCTTAGTTACCAAAGCATGCAGGTGCTGAACAAGCATAAAATGGTAGTGGGGCTTCCATCAATCAGGCCAAGCTTACCAGTTTGTGAGGCTTGTGCTACGGGAAAGCAGTAGCGGCAAAACTTTCCCAAGGGAAGTGCTACCAAGGCAAAGGAGATACTTGATTTGCATGAGCATGGCTGAGACAAAGGAGGCTATAAGGAGGGATAAGGAAGCTCCATGGAATACATGGTCACCATCTTCATCACCTCCCCTGTCAAAGAGTTTACCAAGGTAGTACTGGCGAACAATGAAAGAAAAAGAGATGATTGAAGGAGGTGAGTGCAACATGAGCGACATTCATTCGTTGAGGCCGCAACAAAGAAGATATGGCATTAAGACATGCAAGAAGAGTATGACTCTATGATACATGGGATCCTGTGAAAATGCCAAAAGGAAAGCATTCCATTGGGTGTAAATGGGTCTATAATACCAAATACCAGGCAGATGGGAGCATCGATAAGCATAAGGCAAGGCTAGTTGCAAAGGTTTATGCACAATAGGAAGGGCTACATTATGATGAGACATTTGCACCGAGTCTAGGCCCTTGGAAGGTGTTGGAGGGTTTGCAGATCCCAAGGAAACCCTAACCTAGTTAATAAGTGAGAGGGATTTGGCACCCTGCGTGTGTACGTCCAACCCGATGATCACATACAGATTTGATAATTAGAAAGTTAATAAAAGGACTTTAGGCCTTTTTGCGGAACTTTTAATGTCGCAAAGCCTAAATGTCAAGTTAGTGAATAAAGTTGGGTTTCCCTCCAATTTGGATGGTTCCCACTCTTTTTTAAATTTGAATAGTTAGGGAGGCAGAAATGGACCAATAGGATTCAGAGGCCAGAGTCCTCCTCTCTATTATAAAAAGGGACCAACTCGAGTTTCCCACACATGTACATATCTTCATTTCAATAAAGCAGATTGGTTCTCTTGTGAAATGGATTTATGAATGTCCTTGCTCTCTATCACTTTTCCTCCATCTCTCATGCTTTTATTGGGTTTTGCTAATTGTTGGATCTAATTGCTATTGGGATTGCATGTTTTTATACTTTTTATGACAGAGAAAGGGAGAGAGAGAAAGAGTAAGCTATCTTCATTGTGGATCTAGTGTTAATGGATGTAGTGTTAATGCTTAGGGTTAATGGATGGTAGAGTTAGATGTGAATCTTCCATTCATGCTGAAATCTGAACTATGTTATCGCTCTCATGGGAACGAATCTACGCGTGACAACTAACTTCATCTCCTCGATGCTAGATTGATTAGATCTTGGGTTGAGGATAGGCAAGGAAAGAAACCAATACCGAAGGCCTATTTATATGTACTCATTGTTCATTTGTGATTCATTCCCTTTCAAGCATTGCTGCTACTTTCTCTCTCCTTAAGGGCGCCTAACCCTCTCCCTCTTCTTCTTCTTCTTCTTCTTGTATATGGAGATTGAATGTTAGAAGGATCTTGGCACTTTGATTTCCTACACGGTTGGAGTAGCAAGCCAATTTATAAGCAACCCAACTGAAGCCCATTGAAAAGCAGCAAAGAGGATGTTGAGGTATGTCAAAGGACTACCAGTTCTAGGATTGCATACACAGATGTTGATGAGCTTTAGCTTCAAGGTCACACCGATTCAGATTGGGTATTAATTGAATACATTGTGAACCCCTCGATGCTTGATTAGATCTTGGGTTGAGGATAGGCAAGGAAAGAAACCCACTACAATTTTGGCGCCATTGCCGGGGAGCTACGCCAATTTTTCAGTTTGCAGCATGTTTGTTGGATGGTTAGCTTGCATTAGGCATCTTGTCGTGGCATGAATATTGTTTAATCTGCATTTAAGGTTAGTTTGGGTGTGATTTTGCCTTATTTGAGTGGATTTGCTTGTTTGAAATCTAATTTGATTGTGGAACAAGGAAAGCTATTCAAATCACCAATCTTAAGATCCATTTGGATATGAGATATCAGAAGAAACAACAAAATTCGGTCAAATCTGCCAGATTTTGGTCAAAAGAAGACAAAAATCGTCATCAAAGCTGATAACTTTTTGCCCTCTTTCAGGAAACGTTCGCCGAGTTGCAGGCACCTTCGGTTTTGATCACAGAGCCTTCAGTTTGAAGGGCGAACAATCCTTCCCAGTAGATTTCCAGAAACATCAGAAAAACCACCAAAAAATACCAAAAAATCACCAAAACCCTAAAAATACAAAAAAAGAACCTCGCCCGATTCACTGTGCATAGGTGTGATTCAGATCTATACTGCCAGGTCGGCGAAGAATTATATCAGAAATAGAAGGTTTCTCAGACGATCAGTTGTCATATTGTCATATTTTTGACAAAAAAGTTTCTTTTTTGCAAAAATATCAGTATTACCCTTGATTCTTCGCCAGAACCTTCGACGAGTTTCCAAATCATTCTATTTATAGTAAATTACTATTTTTGAGTTTAGCGAACATTTATCCTATCCAGATCATAGAAAATCTCTATTTTTACCTTCACCAAACTACGGAAACTGTGTTTTTATGTGCCAAAAACCTTCGCCAGTTCTACCCTAGCTTTATCTGTGTCAGATTTTGAGTTTGAGAGTTCGGCGAAGGTTATTTCGGAAGAATTTGTCAAAAAAGCCTGATTAGTTTTCCAAAAATAGCACTGCTGAACCTTCGTTGAGTGAATCTTCGCCTAGGGAACCTTCGCCAGTTCTATTTTTAGATTTTGATTTTGATTCTGAGAATTTTTTCATTTTTGAGAAGTATCGATTGGTTGAATTTCGGAATCATTTTCACGATATAGGAATCTAATTCTTGTCAAGTGGAAGAGATTTAACAGATCTGATCTGAGATAGTTTTGATTGAAAATCTAGATCCAATCTCATTGTCTGCTTGATTTAATCTGTAAAGATGGCTGCCCCTAGAGGTGCTCCTCAAGAAGTCAATCCAATCATTGTTAGAAGAGCACCCCATTTGGATCTACCCAAATACAATGGATTAACATATCCAATTAGATTTCTTCAGATCTATTTTGAATCTTCCGCCCATGCCATCATGTGAAAACGTGATTAAATTTGATATTTCATGCGGTAAAACACATCTACGTAGAATACTGTCTGATCCACAACGATACAATTGTCCTGCAATCAATTGATAAGGTTGAGCCTTATGAATCAATTGCCTCTTCTGTACTTTTGTCAAAGAGTCATTCGGTTGTCCTAGCATCAGGTACTCAACAATATCCGCTGCCCACTCAAGTATCGCTTCTACATAGAATAATGCAGCGTCTGGTAATTCATCATCCACTTCAGTATTAACTGGTGCGGATTCTATTCGAAACGTGGTCGGCTAGATGATGTTGCTTCCCCTTTCGAACCACAATTCGAAAGCCAAAATTCAGTCAATAACAGTAACCATCTTGCAATACGCCCAGTATTACACGTCTTGTTTACCAAGTAAAGTAACGGCTGGTGATCCGTATAAAATGCAAAGTGCGTTTCCATGAGGTATGACGAAATTTCCGTACATAAAACATCATGGCTAACGCTTCACGTTCTGTTGTTGAATAGTTCTTCTCCGGATCTGTAAGCTGTTGCAAATCGTATTGGATAGTCCTCCTTATAGTCACCTGGCTGCATCAAAACTGATCCAATTGCATATTTCGAGGCATCAGTGTGAACATGAAACTCAATCGTCCAATCTGGAGAACGCAATATTGGTGCTGAAATTAATGCTTTTTTTTACTTTTTCAAACGCTTCTAACGCCTCTACTGTCCAAATAGGAACAATAGTCAGTTTGTATATAGGTCTTGCTAAATCCGCAAAGAAGATAATAAAGATTCGATAGTAGTTCGCATGACTCATAAACACAAACTTCACGAATTGTTGTTGGCGGTGGCAATTCCACAATAACCTTGATTTTAGAATAATTTGTGGCAATGCCATGGCTCGATATCACATGCCCAAGCACAACTCCGTGGGAAACCCATATCTGGCATTTTTCTAGATTTAGGGAAATTTGATACTTGCGACATCTTTCAAATACTTTCTCCAATCGATCCCGGTGGTCTATATCTGTACTATATGGACTCCCAGGTCATCCAAGTAAATTTCAAGGAATTTATGTAGATAATCTTTAAAAGGAAATTGCATTACTCTTTGGAACGAACTTGGTGCATTACAGATTCCAAACAGCATTACTTTGTAAGCATAGGTGCCCCATTCTGTTGCAAAAGTTGTTTTGTGGCGATCTGCAGGTGCAATTTTGACCTGGTTGTAACCACTAAATCCATCTAGAAAACTATAATCTTCCGCTCTAGCAAGGCGGTCCAAAATGCTTTTAGTAAAAGGTAACGGAAAGTGATCCTTCCGCGTCACTTTGTTCAAGGCCTTGAGATTCACACAAATTCTCAATTTTCGATTCTTCTTAGGAACAATGACAATCGGTGAAACCCATTCTGTATGCTCGATCTCATAAATGAAATCGGCGTCAAGCAGTTTCTGAAGCTCTTTCTTTATTAGATCCGCGACATTAGGATTACAGCGATAGAACTTTGTAACCTTTGGAACTGCATCAAGTACTAAAGGTATGGTGTGTTCAATAACTGACGTCGGAATACCCTTGAGATCTTGATAAGTCCATGCAAAGCAATCTTGATACTTAATAAGTAACGTTCGGAGCGCTTGAAACTGTTCAGGATTAAGCTGTGATCCAACTTGTACAATCTTTTCTGGTTCTCCTGGTTCAGCAAGATTCATAGCCTGTGTCCTAGCTGGGCCATTGTAAACATCTTTCGATTCTGGCACCTGTTCTTCGGGTCCACGATGTGCTTTGGGTAACGTGATAACCACATCATCCAGTGTATAACGTTTAAAATGTTCGGGCATATCATACTGGACTACATCTGCTTGTTCTTTGTCAAAATGACTTGTCTTGGATCTTTGCTTAGCCTTCTTAGCAGGAATTGATCGTGGAGGTGATGACTTCTGAGAAGATAAACTCTTCTTCGAAGGTGAAGACTTCGTAGGCGATGATGTCTTGCTAGAACTCTGACTTGTAGAATCATCCTTGACTTTTAAAATCAAGTCAATTTTACAAAATTTTGGACAAAGAAATGACTAAATTTCCTTGAATTAGCACCAAAAAACACATCAAGATGATGTAGAATCAAATTGTTTGGATATTATGAATATTTGAAGTTAAATGCAGGGAAAGTACAGATTCAGACCCTCACCAGTTTGGATCAATAATCTTCACACTAAGACTTGATTCCAACTCGCCCTCACAAGATTAGCTTTCTAGCAACAAACTTGCTAAAAATGGATTGTTCTTTAATCATTGATTATCCTCTTGTACTTGGATCTGATACCATGTTAAAAGTACAATACTAAGGACCATAAATGAGCCTACAAAAGACTCCAAGAGTGATTATTGATTGTGTTGTGGGGCTATTTCCTGCCCTAGCCTCACCCCGAGATCCAAGCACACAAGGGATTCATCAGGAATATTACGCACTCCAAATCTGGTCGGATCCATATGATTTAGAATCTGCTCATCAGTAAGCTCTGCATTGTCATCATAAGTCAAGGCATGACTCACAAAAATGAGTTCATCTTCAATCGGATCAAGTATAGGCTTCGTTGATATCCAGGCTACATTCAGCACATTCAATGGAAAAGTGATCGGTGTATCCAAGGTTCGATCCAATAATGAAATCTCGCTCAAATCTGACTGATTATCTTGTTGACACATATATCCTGTTGTACAGTCAATCGTTGCAAGAGCTTCATTCCAGTTGACAGTATCGGTTTGAGAATCCTAATGAACTCCGAAATTTTTTACTTGTCGGTCACAAGTATGATCCATTGTTGATGAATCATCATCCTCTTTTTGAACCACTGGTTTGATAGTCCAAGTTACAGGATCAACCTTGACTGCACGTTCACGATTTTCAAAAGTGATTTTCCCGGTACCCCATATATGAATTACTTGCGCAACTCGTAACCATGGGCGTCCCAATAGGACTCGGTAGACATTTGGTGCTTCTGGTAGGTCCATTACTACGAAAGTAATGACGAACTGTACTCCGGCAAATCTGACAGGTATATCTTCAGCTAGCTTAATGGCAAAACTCGCAGGTTTCATCTTTGTAAGGCCCCATTTTGCACGTAGCTTTGTAGAAATCAGGTTAACTCCCGAACCGCCATCTATCACAGCTGCTTCATTAGGAAATTGTCTATGCTATATCGGCAGGGTGATATTTTTTTGTTCACTTTCCCAAGCTGCTCCAACATGGAGTACTTCATTAGATTCTTCAAATCCAGCACAAAAAAGTGGCTCCTGATGAACTTCTGGTTCAGCTTGAGTTAACTTTTGCGCTAATACTTCTTTTGCTTTTGGCACCAACTTTAGGACCCCCCAATAAAATATTGATCTTACAAGACAAAATATTCATGAGCAGTTCTGTTTGCGGTGCTTCCGGTTCAGTCATCTTGAAAGGTTCTTCATGATGATGCAACTGAGCATTCATATTTGTATGTGAATTTTTCGGTGACTGCAATGGTGAAGAACGAACTTCGGCTGTTGCTCTAGCAGGCTTCAAGCTTCTCTTCTTCTTGCAAATGTTTAATCCACTGCCTCATATCCTGATATCTTCTTTTTTCTGCATGAAGATTTGGATAGACTCCCGATGTTGTTGGTATATCAATTAATGGTATAGAATCAGCAGGTACTGGATCTGCTAACGGTTCTTTCTGCTTCTGTGCTCTGGTGACCACCATCAAGGGTACACTTGGTTTATTTTGAGCTACTGGTCTTTGCTTGATTGTTATCAAATTTACAGGAGCTGTAGCCGGTGGTGGCTTCGGTTTTGCTGGACACTCCTTATAGCAATGCCCATAACCACAGTCACGATAGAATGGTACAAATTTTTCTTTATTTGGACATTCTACAACTCTGTGATTTTCTCCACATGCAAAGCATCCAAGTGGTGCTCTGGTCCAATTTCTAGATGCTTGTTGTTGCGCGGCAGCATAAATAGCACATTGTTCTGAAGATTCACCTTTTTGATCATTACCATAGTTCCATTGCTCGGCACTTCTGTAAGGTTCTGGTTCCATCAAATTGGCAGGAGGAGCGCGGTGCTTTGGTGGAGCGGGTAAGGCTAACCGTTCCGGGTATCCAAGAGCAGATTGACGAGGTCTAGCTGCCGGATTTCCTCTGGTTCTCGATATCCCATCTGAGCATATCGTTGCTGAATTATCCGAGGATTGAAGTTGCAAAAAGCAGTCTGATGATCAAGCGAATTACACAAATGGCATATACTGATTTCCATTCGTTTTTTCAATTGAGGAAACTCATTCACTGTGTGATTTCCTGTACAATAGAACTCCAGACATTTTCCCTAGTAGGAAAAGTCTTTGCAAACTTCTCAGGTTCCTTGTTCGCTTGTCCATGGAAATCTTCCAATGCTTTGATCTTCTCACCAAATTGCGACTGCAACTTTTCCATCTGTTTCTGCTGGTTCTTCCCGAGTTTCTCGAACTCATTGAGCATCATTTCTGCAGTAGCGTTGTTCGTTGATGCAATAGTGGTGGATGTCGTAGCGGTGGCGTTTCAGCTCACGTCTGATCCTTTTAGGTAATCCTGACAAAAACCACATAATCATGGCATTTTCGTTAATCAGCTCAGGTTCGCACTCAGATCTGAGGCGTTTTACCCGTTCAATGTAATCTCGAACCATTTCCCGCTTTCCCATTTTAATTTTACTTAAAAGTAGGAAAGGGTCTTCCATAAACTTCCAAGGTTTGAACCGTGTGATAAGGGCTCGTTTAACAGTCTCCCAATCTGTACGCTCGGTTTCATCTTGATTATAGTACCAATCTTGTGTTGCGCCTGTTAAGCCAAAGGAAAAAGCTTAAGTTTATCCTGGGAAAAAATTTCGCCATAAACTACCATCATGTCTTCAACAGATACGTCTCAGTCGCAGCGTTACACTATCCATCGTGATGTCCCATCTTCAACGGATATCATGATCCTTCCTAGCACAAGCATGGTCACTCAGTGGATGACCCTTCCGGAACCTCTGCTTACTACAATGGGTATTCATGAGAGAGCCTTCTCGCGGAGAATCAACATGAATTTTATCACTCTTGCCTTCAGTACTTGGAAGGAGGAGAAATCCAAGTTTTACATTACTTTCCAGGGAGCCACCCACAAGGTGCGCGTAACTAAAGCCGCCCTTGCTGCCATAGGGATAGCATCTGGTACCCAAGCCTCACCAAACCATAAGCAAGCCAAACAGGCTATTAAGCCACATATTGACATTACCAATGATCTGCCCTGGACTAATGACAGCTATCTTCTAGAAGCCATTACTGATCCTGCCATTTAGGCTGCTGCTCAGCTCCTCAACAATTTTATCACTCTTGCCTTCAGTACTTTCTATACTGTTTTCTGATATACACTCGCGTCTATTACTTTCAGTTTCTGTCCTTTTCCATCATGTCTTCCACAGATACGTCTCAGTCGCCGCGTTACACTATCCATCGTGATGTCCCATCTGCAACGGATATCATGATCCTTCCTAGCACAAGCATGGTCACTCAATGGATGACCCTTGCGGAGCCTCTGCTTACTGCAATGGGTATTCATGAGAGAGCCTTCTCAGGGAGAATCAACATGAATTTTATCACTCTTGACTTCAGCACTTGGAAGGAGGAGAAATCCAAGTTTTACATTACTTTCCAGGGAGCCACCCACAAGGTGCGCGTGACTGAAGCCGCCCTTGCTGCCATAGGGATAGCATCTGGTACCCAAGCCTCACCAAACCATAAGCAAGCCAAACAGGCTATTAAGCCTTATATTGACATTACCAATGATCTGCACTGGACTAATGACGGCTATCTTCTAGAAGCCATTACTGATCCTGCCATTAAGTCTGCTACTCAGCTCCTCAACAATTTCCTGATGGTTGGCAACCTCAGGAAAGAACGAATTACTTCCCAGATTTTGTATAGAATAGTTGAGTCTCACGCCAAGATAGCCAAGGCTCCTCTGGAACCATATAACTGGTTCAAGACCGTTTTTGGAGAGCTCAAACGAGCCATCAAGAGCAATACCAAACAGCAATTTGCTGTTGGCCCTTTGTTGTCACTCCTAGCAGCCTCCCACCTTGAAAATAAAATCCATGGTTTTCGTATGGATTCCGTGCTTCCTATCTATGAAGAGCATCGGCCGAGTCATCTCAACAGGCATCCAGCTCACATAGTCGACGTCGTCCACGCAGCGAGATCGTCATTCCTGACTCGCCTTCCGTGTCAAGACGTCGTACTAGGCAAACATCTTCAGCTGCGCTTCCACCCCCTGCTGCTATTCGCACTGAACTACCTATTCCCCCCGCCTCTGATGCTTCCCTTGCCTCTGCTTCCTCTCACGGACAGTCTGTGACCATTGGGGCTACCATTCCCATCACAGCTGCCCAGGCCGCCTCACCTCCACACACAGGAGCTGTTTCTCCAAACACCCAGTATTTCATGGACATGTTCAATGGTTCCGACCCCCTTGGGGCCTCAGAAGTTTTTGTAATGCCCCAAAGCCATGCACCCTTTGAACTCCAATCCCTTGGAAGAGGATTCGAACAGTTCCATGATACTACTACTGGCTTTGAAGACTCTTTTCAAATTAACCAGCAACATCAAGTTGAAGCCAAATCATCAAAGTAGTTCGACGCCATAGTGCCTGAGGGCTATGAAGAAGGAGACCTCTTTGAAGAAGAAGAGTTACGACACTTGCTCCACGCCAACCAGGGACAGTACCACCAGGTCCTTCTGCTGCTACCACCACAACAGTAGATTCTGGTGATGCTCTCGGTTTAGTCTCAAGCCTTGCGCAAGTGATCCAGTCTATGCTGGATAAGAAAAAAGAAATGGAGCAGCGCATCTCATATATGGGATCTGAGAATACACTCATCAACCAGTAAGTCATTCAGCTGGACAAAGAATTGAAGATCGCCAAGCAGCACGAAGCTAAGTCTGAAGCTGAGAAGAAGACGGCACAACAATTGGCTGATCGCCTAGAGGATTATGTCAGTTCCCTGCAGAATGCCCTCACAACCGCCCAAGATCAAGTGGACAGGGCCGTGCATGATGCAAAGCAACAAGTGCAACTGCTCCAGGGTCAACTGCAGATGGCTAAACAAGATCGCACAGGTCTCCAAGGTGAATTGGATGCGACCACCCTTGAGTGTGATGCGTATCTACAGACGCAAATACCTGATCATCCGCTGACTCCGATGGAAATCGCGTATTTGTTTAAAAAGGTTGAAACCTATAAAGTGGCGCTTCAAGGATTCCAAGGCCGCTTTGACAGATTCAAGGGTACAGCTTCAACTAAGTTGGCAAAGACTAAAGCAGCCATCAACGCATATGAAAAGGCTGCCGCTCAGGTGTTGGAAGCTGGGCCTCAAATTTCAGTTCCAGTCATGCCGCAATTCTCCCCTCCACACCAAGCTGATGCACCTATGGATACAGGGTTGGATTCGGGCATGGACCAGGGTGGAGCCCCTGAAGTTGCAGAAAAAATAGCCAGCTCCACAAGCAATGCAACCAGGTCCATCTTCATCAAGGACCACACCATTGTTCAAAAGACCAATCAGCGTCGAGGACCAGATCCAGAGCTTTTTAGCGCAACATCCTCATGAGTCCTCGCGTGGTGGTTGGGTCCTCAAGTTTAAGACCTCTGAAATAGAGGTCGGCAAAGAATTGGATAAAATACCCGCATTGGGAGAGCAGCCAGCTTGGAGAGTTACAGTTTTTGAGAAAACTCCGGAATCCATTAGGAGTTATGTGGCCAGCCCTCGCGCGATGCGATGATTGCCTTCCTCCTTTGGCATTCGATCCGAATAAACCAATGGCGTCAGAGAGCATTAAGGATCAACTGTCGGTGGCTAGATTGTATTTCCGTGCCGCAATGATGGGAGGCTCTTGGGAATCTCGATTCACATCCTGGACAACTGTAAAGTGGATTGCCGGAGCCCACCGTTGTTTTTTGCCACACAATTTAGATTTCAACACTGCCCGACTCGATTTCATGGAGAAGGTGCAGTATCATTCAATAAAGATTCGACGTGAAGCAAATAAAAGCCCACAGTAACTGCATCTCGCAAGTGTCGTGGGACCGCCACCAGTTTTGGTGGGGGATACTTTTGGAGGGTTTGCATATCCCAAGGCAACCCTAACCCTAGTTAATAAGTGAGAGGGATTTGGCACCCTGCGTGTGTAAATCCAACCCGATGATCACATAGAGATTTGATAATTAGAAAGTTAATAAAAGGATTTCAGGCCTTTTTGCGGAACTTTTAATGTCACGGGGCCTAAATGTCGAGTTAGTGAATAAAGTTAGGTTTCCCTCCAATTTGGATGGTTCCCACTCTTTTTTAAATTTGAATAGTTAGGGAGGTAGAAATGGACCAATAGGATTCAGAGGCTAGGGTTCTCTCTATCATAAAAAGGGACCAACTCGAGTTTCCCACACATGTACATATCTTCATTTCAATAAAGCAGATTGGTTCTCTTGTGAAATGGATTTATGAATGTCCTTGCTCTCTATCACTTGTCCTCCATCTCTCATGCTTTTATTGGGTTTTGCTAATTGTTGGATCTGATTGTTATTGGGATTGCATGTTTTTATACTTTTTATATGAGAGAAAGGGAGAGAGAGAAAGAGTAAGCTATCTTCATTGTGGATCTAGTGTTAATTGTGGATCTAGTGTTAATGGATGTAATGTTAATGCTTAGGGTTAATGGATGGTAGAGTTAGATGTGAATCTTCCATTCATGCTGAAATCTGAACTATGCTATCGCTCTCATGGGAACGAATCTACGCGTGACAACTAACTTCATCTCCTCGATGCTAGAATGATTAGATCTTGGGTTGAGGATAGGCAAGGAAAGAAACCAATACCAAAGGCCTATTTATATGTACTCATTGTTCATTTGTGATTCATTCCCTTTCAAGCATTGCTGCTACTTTCTCTCTCCTTAAGGGCGCCTAACCCTCTCCCTCTTCTTCTTCTTCTTCTTCTTGTATATGGAGATTGAATGTTAGAAGGATCTTGGCACTTTGATTTCCTACACGGTTGGAGTAGCAAGCCAATTTATAAGCAACCCAACTGAAGCCCATTGAAAAGCAGCAAAGAGGATGTTGAGGTATGTCAAAGGACTACCAGTTCTAGGATTGCATACACAGATGTTGATGAGCTTCAGCTTCAAGGTCACACCGATTCAGATTGGGTATTAATTGAATACATTGTGAACCCCTCTTATGTACGTTTCAGCAAGTAGGTCAAGCAGATACATGGTCCACTTGATAGCTAGAGCTGAATTTAGTACCTCGTGGATAACTATCATGCATGTACGACACATGGCACCCAAGATCTTCTGAATCTTGAGAGGTTACCAAACACTCTCAATTAATCAAATATTCACTTGTTGAAATACATCTCTCTTGTCAAGGAGCTTGAGCTTTGATGTTTGCTGATTCTCCATGTATTGGAATGATTTTTGCTATGTTATTGATGTGTTTATTGTCATCTATCATAGTTATGATGCTATATAGGATGGTCTGTAGGTTTCAGCAGTTAAGAGGTCAAGCATAGAACTTTAGTGAACATGCGAGCCACATGGCACCATAGAGACTCATGGACAGTTTGCAATTGGCTAATTTGTACGTTGGGGCAAAAAAAAAAGATTGTACGAGTCGTAATTTGGTCACGCATGCAAAGTGGCCAGGATAAGTGAAACAAGTTCAAGGTGAGGATCCTTCCATTGATGGTCATATTAGGCTGACTAAAGCCACAAAATGGATTGATTAGTAAACTTAAGAGAAGAGGCAATCCGTGACAGTTTGGAGATCATTATCTGATAAGCCTAACGAGCATTTCACCAGTATTCCACACAAGCATTTTGGTACGTTCACAATTTCACATGTAAATAATTGCTAACTGGATAGCTTGTCATCTCTTGGCCAGCCACATGCAATGTGGAGTTTCAGAAGTCATATGAAATACGCTAAAAGCAACTTTGGAAAACATAGCAACTGAAAATGGTCACCTTATCCAAAAGATGCTGCTTCAGCCTACTAAGATCCCGGATCGCCTTATCTCGCTCCATTGAAACAGCATCGAGCCTTTTTTGATGCTGCAGCTTTTCTAATGCTAATTCCTCTTCAGCCATTTTTAGACGGTTTGAAAGTGTGTCCACCTTAGAAGTCCAATGAAAACCAATCAGTTTGCTTAGACCAATTCACAGTTATTTAGCAAAGGCTGGTACATTACATGCATTATAAACTGTATAAATCATCACAAGGAAAGACCCTTTTAATATTCATTTCACATTCGGCTACTACCTGTTTGACTTCAGATCTTAGATCGAGACGCTCCAACTCTGCTGAATTCACATCACATTGCTCATTCTCCAAAACCCTTTCCACTGGTGTGCCTTGTTGAAGTGATTGCAAATCTTCTCGAAGTTTCTCCCTTTCTGCCTGTGTAAAAATAGGTCAGGACAACCACAGGATGGATTTACTATGTTGAACACACAGCCACCAAGTGAACTTGCACAACATCATAGAGCAATTGAAGTTGAACCTTGAATGAGCTGAATTTGATTAACTCCTACAGTTCATTATCCAATATTTCAACAGATTGACTATAACATGGAGGCCAAATTTGGAAAACAGGCACCATAAATTTTCTAACAAAAATGTTGGTGCATTTGGATTATAGATGGTTTTAACATGAAATGCCTAGAATTAAACTGTATTCAAACTTAAAATGTCACAGATTCTACTCGTTCAGCCAAATAGTTACAAAACTCCATGTTCTTCCAAAATGGAATGTGATAAAATAAGGCATTTTGCAGTCAAATGAACTTGATACATTTGCAACTTTGCACGATTAAGTCTAGCATCTTCTCTTTTCCCAATATTTTACGTAGAATACTCTAAGCCATAGTTGCACCCCCCTTCCAGAAACGCGTTTCTGAACCGTGTTTCTGAAATGAGGGAGCGTTTCTCAGAAAAGTTTTTTAATTTTATTTTTGTGGGCAATATGGGTATCAGATTAAAGCTCTGATCAAGGGCATTGCATTTTTGTAGATTGCCGGGTGTTTTGGTTACAGTTGGGTTGGTTACAGCATGGTTCAGGTCTAGTTTAGGGCAATTTTAGGGCAAAAAATACACATATTCTTTTCTTTTTTTTGGAACAATTCTGCTCCCAGAAATGCATTTCTGGGAATGTTTTTGACCAGAAACGCAATTATGATTCTAACATAGAATTCCTTGCCCACTTACATATAAAAAATATAGCACATGTTCTAGCATAAAAAACTAAATATTATGATGCAACCGTTGCATCAAATGCCACAAGAAAACATTTAAATTCCAACAACATAGATATAGAATTTATAGCAAAAGAAAAAGATTGTCTAACCCTTGCATTTTCTATGATTCGTTCTTAAAAGTAGCATCTTCAATGACAACTCTAAGATAGAGAGAACTATTACTGAAACTTCACAGTTTTGTGACAGCCAAAGACTTTGCAAATTGAGGATTTCTGATCAACAAAAAGACTTGTAAGGAGGTGAGAAAACGTCTTGGGTTCACCTTTAGATCGGTCATGGTTTTATTCAAGGCTACAGCAACTAGGCTCAGCCAAAGGTTACTACTCATTAAGGTTTTAATAATAAATCTCTCAATCTCTCTCTCTCTCTCTCTTCTTCACCTCTGAAATGGTCATTGAGGCCATAAAGAGAATGAAGACCCGTCGTACTAGAGAGACATAGAAGACCTTGAATCAGAACTTTTGATCCATGTTGTAGATATGCTCTCACCCATCCCTTGCTTAATTGTGCAGTCGTCTCTGGTTTACCCCACTCCTGGTGTACTAATATCATCCATCCCATCCACAAAAATGGGGACCCCATGAATCCTAGTAACTACCGTAGTATCATGATTGGACATGTCATCCCAAAGCTTTATGGCACTTGTAATAGATCCTAACACCACAGTAGGGCAAACACTAACTGATCCACCCAACCTTGCCTACTCCCTGATATAGAGTAAGCCCCTCCTAGCCCAGTGTGAGGACTGGTAGCATGCTACTGCCAAGTGTCGGCCACGTGGCACTGACGTGGCCGACTGCACGTCGGGACCCAACTGGGGGCCCTATCCTGCTGACAGAGTCCCTAGGCTGTGTTAGGCCCGCCATGGCTATGGACCGTGCTGGGGCACACTACTCACACTGTCTTGCCCTGTTGGTCATGTACGCTGGACACGACCCTGACTGTGGTATCTGACCTATCTGTGTTCTCTAGGGTTCGGCACTGGTTACGAGCTCGTAACACTCCCTCCCCCTTAAGAACCGTCTTGGTCCTCTAAGACAAAGTCTGGAAAAATCTTGCGAAGGACGCTGCCTCTTTCCCAAGTGGCATTCTCAACAGGCTGATCATTCCACTTAACCAGATATTCTCGGTATAGAGTATGACGAGTTTGCGTCTCTCTACTATCTAGAATTTCCTCTGGTTCATGTGGAGGTTGTTGAGGATCCAATGGGAGAACTAGAACACTGTCCCCTACCAGATTATCTGATCTGGTTAAGGCTTTTCGTAACTGACTTACATGAAAAACTGGAAAAACCTTACTGCTGTGTGGGAGTTCTAGTTCATAGGTGACCTCGCCTAGTCTCCTACTGATGGTAAAGGGACCACAATACCTTGGAGACAACTTAGCACGCACTCCTGATTTGAGGGTTTTAGAGTCAACTGGGACTCTCAAGTAGACTTTCTCACCAGTGGAGAACTGCACATCCCGTCTGTGTGGATCTGCATAATGCCTGGCTCGATCCTGGGATTGTCTAATGCTACGCTTAGCATGTTCTATCATCTGGTTTAGGTCTTCTAAAAAGTTTCTGGCTGCTTCAACTTTTTCTTGTTTAAACCCTACAGCTGTGGGTGAGCGTGGCTGAAAACCGTACATCAGCATAAATGGGCTGTATCCCGTAGCTGAATGTTTGGTACTGTTGTAAGCAAACTCTAATATCGAGAGATACTCCTCCCAATTAGTCTGCCTCTTGCTGACGTATGCACGAAGCATATCCTCCAGCACTTGATTTACCCTTTCTGTTTGACCGTCCGTCTGTGGATGGTCGGTGGTACTCATATTAAGTTTAGTATGGAGATGATGGAATACTGCCTTCCAAAAATTTCCAGTAAACTTACTGTCCCGGTCGCTGACTATGCCGGAAGGTAGACCGTACAATTTAAATAGCCCGTCTACAAACAACCTCGCTAACTCTGGAGCTCTAACGGTTGTTTTGGTCGGAATAAAATGAGCCATTTTGGTCAGACGGTCAACTGTGACCCATATAGCGTCATTACCCTTTTGGGTTTTAGGCAGGCCTACTATAAAATCCATGGAGATACTCTCCCATTTACCAGCTGGTATTTCTAAGGGATGCAACAACCCTCCTGCCTTTAAACGCTCTGCTTTATTTACTTGACATTTCTGGCAACTGGTTACATACTGGTGGACGTCCTTTTTCATACTGGGCCAGAAAAATTGCCTACGAAGAAGCTCATAGGTCTTCTGTATGCCTGGGTGTCCCGCGCTAGGATTGTCATGACATTCATATAGGACCTGCTGCCTATAATCCTCTGAATTGGGGACACATACTCTATCTCTATAGAGCAAGTACTCATCCTGAATGGAATACTGTTTCCATTTGAATCCTTGAGTCAACTGACCCTCAACCACTGGGGTTTGCTTGGGTGATACAGGCTCAGAATCCTCAACGTCATCTGATGACGTATACTCGGACTCATCATCATCCTCAACGGAAGCTGCCGTACTCTTGGATGAACTGGCACCAGCCCCGGGAACTGGTTCTGGAGTCTGTAACTGTCTGTTCTGGACTGAGTTCCAGATAATAGAGAAGAATGCATCATGCTGGCATTTCCCTCTCAAGGACTCGAGTAACTCATTACGAATCTGAGTAAAACTCAGCTCGTTTATTATAGGCATTCTGCTAAGGGCATCTGCTACTGTATTGAATTTTCCACGCCTATATCTGATAGACATGTCAAACTCTTGCATCAACTCTGCCCAACGAGCTTTCCGACCTCTAAGCTCAGGTTGATTGCAAAGGTATCTGAGACTCTCATGGTCTGTCAGGACCTCAAAGTTGGCACCATACAAATAATGCCTCCAAGTCTTAAGGGCATGGACTATAGAAAAGAGTTCCTTTTCATAGGCACTATACCTAGTCTGTGCTGGCTCGAGTTTTTTACTCTCGAACGCAACTGGTCGTCCACCCTGAGTTAGCACAGCACCTACTGCAAAGTCGCTAGCATCTGTTTTCGACCACAAATGGCTGATTGGGGTCGACGACTTTTAAAACTGGTGCTGTAGCTAAGGCTGTTTTGAGAGCATCAAAGCTCTCCTGTTGTGCAGACTCCCAAATGAACTCCTTTCCCTTCCCCTTAAGAAGATTTGTCATAGGGACTGCTATCTGAGCATATTCCTTGACAAATCGTCTGTAATATCCCGCCAGACCAAGAAAGATTTGAAGTTCCAAAATATTCTGAGGTCTCAGCCAACTAAGTATGGCTTTAACTTTATTTGGGTCCATCTTAATCCCATCTGAAGAGATAATGTGACCCAAATATGCTACTTCTTCAACGAAGAATTCACACTTGGATTGTTTAGCATAAAGCTTATGCTTTCTGAGCAGTCGAAACACCTTTCTGAGGTTGTTTTAGATGCTCCTTCCTCGTTTTGCTGTAGACGAGGATGTCATCTAAAAATACGACTACAAACTTACCCAAGTATGGTCTGAGGACACTGTTCATCAAGGTCATAAAGGTAGCTGGAGCATTTGTGAGCCCAAATGGCATCACCTTAAACTCATAATGACCGTGACGAGTCCTAAAAGCTGTTTTCGAGACATCTTCCGATTTTATACGGACTTGATGATATCCCGATCTGAGATCTATTTTGCTGAAAAACTTAGCCCCGTCGAGTTGATCAAACAACTCGTCTGCCCGAGGCATAGGGTATTTATTCTTAATTGTGACTTTATTGAGGGCTCTGTAATCTACGCAAAGACGCATAGACCCCTCTTTCTTTTTCACCAATAGGACTGGTGAGGCCCATGGTGAACTACTGGTCTGAATTTGGCCTTTCCCAAGATAGTCTGTTAACTGCCTAGTTATTTCTTCATCCTCTGTTCGGCTGACCCGATACGGAGGTTTAGAAACAGGTGTTGTACCTGGTACTAGGTTTATTACATGATCTACCTCTCTGCTAGGTGGTAAACCATGTGGCAAATCTTCAGGAAAAACATCTTTAAATTTAGACAATAAAGTTTCTAATTTACTGATTTTCTGCTGAATAGAACTGGAAATAGAAACTTCAGGAATAAACTGAAAGTCACATAAGAATACCTGATGGTCTTCGTCTCCGATTAGCTGACAGAGCTCTGAACTGCAGACCATAGGGCTGTTGGGAACATCATGCTCCCCATGCAACTGGATCTCTCGGCCTTTATACTGAAAGCTGAGGGTGTTCTCCTGATAGTTTCTGTGGAGGGAAGGTCCTAAACTGTAGAGCCAATCTCTCCCAAGAACAATGTCTGTTCGATCCAGGTGCATTATCTGAAAGTTTATTTGATCTTGGTACCCCTGAATACCAAGATTTAACTTACTTACCATAGTTTCCCATATTTTTTTATCTTCACCCTTAGCTAATGAAACTATGTACCTATGCTGACTAGGTACTTCTGGTAGTTTAAGCTTTTTAACCAGGGTTGTGGTTGATGAAATTATGGGTTGCCCCATCATCAACCATGACTCTTACTGACTGGTTACCAACTTTCCCCATGCATACGTACTAGGTCATGCGGCCCAAAGCTGAAGGGTCTCGCTAGCATTGCAGAGGTCAGCTGGCAACAGTGTTCATGATCTTTCAGCTCTTTTCCCCAAAATTTCAGACCTGCTTGTTCCGAAAAATGCCAGTTTGAAGCTTCAAAACGGTGCTAAATTTCCCGGTTTTTTGATGATAGTAGCTCGCTGGTCTGATAGAATCCTCTTGCTCCAAATCTCTGACGTTGGGGCCCAAAAACTTGTTGAAAAACCAGATTTTCAGAAGTACTGGCAGCGCTGGCCCTGCTCCTCCTTTTTGGCTTCAAACTCGCTGAGAACCAGTAACTTTTTCCCTGGAAATCGGATGTAGGTCTCTGACTGTACAGCGATGGAGGTGCTGGCTTCTTCCTACTCTAATTTCGCTGGGAAAACTATAGAGAATCCTCTCAACTCAGTGGGAACCAGCTTGTTTTTTCAGCGAGTTACCTACACTTGGAATCTGACTCCTTGCTACTGTGATTTCTCAGTGGAAATCAGAAGTTTGAAGGCTGCTCCTACAGCGATCCTCCTCCTCTATTCCTCTCTGAGAATCTGAGAAACACTTCCTATCTTCTGATAGCTTTCTCTACTACTGTCCTGAACTCCCTAGGATGGAGATGGCTCTGATACCAGTGTAATAGATCCTAACACCACAGTAGGGCAAACACTAACTGATCCACCCAACCTTGCCTACTCCCTGATATAGAGTAAGCCCCTCCTAGCCCAGTGTGAGGACTGGTAGCATGCTACTGCCAAGTGTCGGCCACGTGGCACTGACGTGGCCGACTGCACGTCGGGACCCAACTGGGGGCCCTATCCTGCTGACAGGGTCCCTAGGCTGTGTTAGGCCCGCCATGGCTATGGACCGTGCTGGGGCACACTACTCACACTGTCTTGCCCTGTTGGTCATGTACGCTGGACACGACCCTGACTGTGGTATCTGACCTATCTGTGTTCTCTAGGGTTCGGCACTGGTTACGAGCTCGTAACAGCACTTACTTCAGTCAGCAATCAGCTCTGAGGCTGATTGGGCCAGGCCGGTTTTCGTGCTCACATTCTACCACAGATCATGTCTTTACTCTTCGAGCTATCATTGAGGAACCCAGACATAAGAGACGGAGGGTTTACTGTTGCTTTGTCGACTTCAGGAAAGCCTTCGATTATGTTCCACAATTTTCTTCTCATTCAGCAACTACGTGCAGTTCTAGCAGTGATGGCACTTTATGAGCGAGTTCTTCAAAGTTTTCGAGGTGACACTGGCATCTCAGAGCATATATGGAGCACCATTGAGGTGAAATACTCTCACCTACACTATTTGGACTATATATATATTGATGAGCTTGAGAGAGTCATCGAGCAGAGTGGTGGTACAGGTTGCAGGCTTGGAGATATTCTGATTTCCATTCTTCTATTTAGTCTCCTCGACTAGAGAGGGTTTACAGAGGCAGCTGGACAGTCTCCACGATTTCTGCACCAGATGGGGCTTGAGAGTTAACATTGAGAAGACCAAAGTTATGGTCTTCAACAATCTAGGGCGCTCATGCAGAGATAGGAGCTTATTCTGGATGGACAGCCATTGGAGATTGTGTCATCCTACACCTATTTTGGGATTCTTGTCACCGGTCCAATATTTGATATGAAACATGCAGCTACAGCCAGACTTGAAAAGGAACATGCCTCCTTGGTCCAACTTGAGGGATTTTGCTTTCAGAGATTTATTCGGGACGCCCCGAGTAAGTGTCGGCTATTTGATACTTTTGTCTCCCCCACAACATTGGTATGCTACAAAGGCACGGTGTCCGGGGCTCACGTCAGTTGATTGGGCCTGTATCTCACGTCTACATATCCTTATGCTATCACGGATGATACGGGCTAAGCCCTTTGTTCGGCACCAGATTATACAAGTTTAGTGTACTCACTTTGTCCAGAATATCATTACTTATCCTCCAAGGATGTTAAAAGTCCACAATGTGGTTGATAACTAGGTTGAGAGCTAATAGCCATGGTAAAAGACTTAGCAAGAAACATTGTTGTTAGCAACAACAACTTCTTGTCGTCTTAGATCCAAAGTTCACCAGCGTTCTTGTTTGAGTTTCACTAAATTATCTTGAGTTTTCCCCGTTTTTTAATTAACCGTCTTCAATAATAACGCTAAGAATTAGAATTAGAATTATATTAATGTCTATCAAGTACCCGTGGGCACAAAAGACAAGTAAAAAGTACATCAAAAAAAAGGAGCATTGTCCATGTAGGACTTATTCCTATAAGGTAAACCAGAACAAAAAAACAAAGAGAAAAACAAAGCTTAACCTCCAGCTCTATCGAGGGTACAATATCAGTAGCTTAACCACCAGCTACACAGAGGGAAAGAGAAAACTGACATAAGTTAACTAACTAGCTAAGTGGATATAAAAAATTGCGTGATGTGGTGATAAGCAGGCGTTGGCCTCTGGTGAAGAGCCCTGGGCCTGGAGGGAGCGAAGTGGACGCTGGAGCTTCGGCCGTCGTACTGGAATGTCTATCTCACTGTCAGAAGTCTCATCTCTATCCCTCTTCTGGAAAAAGTGCGTAATGTGTGACTGGCTATGATCCACATCAGAAGCATCCAATAAAAGAGAAGATCTCAGAATAAACATCTCCCGTAATAACAAACCAACACATCTCGCATCTAAGTAGGCTAGGAAAGAACCAAGTGTAAGTGGAGTATCTCTATATAAGCAATGGTATCTGCCTCTGATCTCATAGTAGGCCGGACATCGGAAGATGAAGTGGAACTCATCCTCAATTTTCCTCCTGTAAAGAGCAGCACTGACAAATCCGTAGTGGCCGAGGCGTGTCTGTGTATCTGCCTGTCTCAATAGCAAGTTGGTGAGAGGAGACCCTAAGCTGACCGAGGACGATAGCGTAGGCTGAAAGATAACGTCTGAGACAAATAACCCGGCTGAATGGGAAGCCCGGAAACATCAAGCTGAAGATGATGAGTGTGATAAAACTGAAGCTTGACCCGTGATGGATCTGGGTGAGACCACACTGTGCGGATGTAAGCCCTGTAATCTGCTGGCGAATAAATGCGCGTGTCCCAGGAGATCAGATATAGATAAGCCCCACATACTCAAAAGGTTAGAAACACATTGAAAACCATGAGGACCTAGCCTGCTAACTAGCCAGAGTGTGAGAGGATGAGAAAGCTGTAGCGACGTATCTAGATGAATCAAGCTCCGAGACTCTATGAATGAATGTGATAATCCGAAATATAGCCTCAACAATGAGAGGCAAACTCCACTAATATGATATCATGGGGAACTGACTGCTTCGCAAGGATCATCCGGCTAAGCATAAGGATCTGCAGACGTGAAATATCACTCCAAGTATCTCTGGATAAGCCAGGACACCATGTCTCCGCTGAATATAGAGCAACCAGAGAGACAATGGCAGAAAAAAGGCGACAGCGCGTATCAGGATCATGTACATAGTAAATAGAGGAAAACCTCTCCATCTGGACAAGAGCAGAGTGCCCCTTGCGGAGCCTAGATAGTGCAGTTGGTCTAAAAGTGAGCAATGGACCAGTAAAAAGGACAGCCAGGTATGTATAAGAGGCTACTATCTCCAGTGGCTGCCCATCATAGTGAAACACTATGTCTCTCATATGCTGTCGATTGGTGTTGAACATCATGACCTTAGTCTTACCAATGTTCACCATCAAACCCCATGTCTGGCAGAAAGTATATAAAGCATCAAGGTGTTGGCTGAAGCCCTGAGGCTGATCTCGATAGTAGTATCATGTCATCCGCATATAGTAGAAGAGGGATAATCATATCTGCTAACGGACAGCCATCTCCACCCTCTTCCCTAATAATCCGCTCAAGATCATCAATGTATCGAGCAAAAAGAGTAGGGGACAAAGGACATCCCTGCTTAACCCCCACTGTACTATGAATATAAAAGGACCATCCATCACCATCTCAAAAGCGAGCCAACACTCTCTCATACAATGTGATGATAGCAGCAATGATCTTATAAGCAACTCTTTTGCCTTATCCCCGTCGGGAATCCCTCGAACTCGAATATTAAGGGCTTTCCTAGCTGAATACAACTCTGCTATCACAATGTAAAACAATAGGAACTACCTGAGTGATCTGCACATCACCAAGTAACCTCCTAATCCAAATAGCTTTGCATGCAACCTTCTAGTTGCCCTGCACTCGGCTTCCATCGATGAAAGAGCTATGGTGGGCTGCAACAAGACAGAGCCCCAAGACCTAGGCTAAAAGCACAACCTAAAGTAGACTTGTAGTCTTCTCTATCACCTTTCCAATCCGAATTGATGTAGCCTTCAAGCTGAAGCTCACCTACATTCATATATCCAAATTCCAACCCCATATTGGTAGTCCCTTTGGCATACCTCAACACCCTCTTCGCCGCTTTCCAATGGGCTTCAATTGAGTAGGGTAATATTTGGCCTGGTAGTAGTAAGATAAATTAGGCTGCCCACAAGCCATCTATAAAGAATTTTGTCCACAAAGAGTGCCATTCTCCTTGGAAGGCTTGCAACTGGCGTACCTTTGGCACACACTGGCATTAGCAGAGATAATCCTCGCCTTTCTATTGGCACATTTACCCAAACATCGAAACGTAAAAGTGATCTTGTCTTTCTAGCTTTTACTGATCCCCATGCTTTCTTTAACCATGCCACAGATGGTGCCAGGTGATGGCACACTAAACGGAGTTTTCTTGAGCTCGCTACAACCGACCGGGACTTGGTATTCCATAGGAACTTGGCGTCGGGCTGGCGCTAGTGCCAGCATAACAAGAAGGGCATTTGATTTGAGTTGTGACTTTTACGAGTCCTGATAACAAAGTGGAGCAAAATATATATCATAGGGGATCTGGATAGGAAGGGGAAGAGGTGGACAAGTGATCTGTAACTGTACCTAAATCAGATCAAAGAGAGAATAGTTTGATAGTGTGATGGGAGATTGGGACAAGTCAGGAACATATAAAATAAGGGCTAAAAGACATTGTGATATAATCAACCACGGTGTCCTCTGCTACATAGGTAGCAAGTGAAATGACCTTAGATAGGAATACTTGTCTGGGTTATTATAAATGACTGCTCATGTGACTCTTCTAAATACAATAAGTGCTCGTTGTGGGCTGTAACGAACCACTCATCTCATCATTGTCCGATGCATGGAAACATAGATAGTCATTCCCTATATTATTCAAACTTCACCTGATGATTGCTGTCCAGGTGTTCAAGTCCCCTAATAAAAGAATGTGTCCTTGTTCAGAGAACGAGAGGGATGTCTCACTAGCGAATAGGGAAATCTCTACGGAAAATAACCTGCCCCAATGAAGACATCCTGCTCTAGTCCAATATCACCATCACAAGCTTTGATCCAAATGATCCAAATGTATCTAGCTGCTCATGTTGACACACAACTGAAAGAGATGGTTGGCCAATTCCTGTGTATTTGTCCTTGTAAAAACTACGCGTGTACCTCGTGACCAGTGTTTTAACTAGTTACTGACGTTTCAGTAGCAGGTGAAAAATCAATGTTCCATGTTCCAATACTTTATAACAGATAGAATATAGCAATAAATCTGGTGTAAGTCTATTGGATGACAAAGCACATCTGTTGAATTTTGAAATGTCAATAAGGAAAAATGTATTCGCATTCAAATTCAACTCAAAGAACCTTATACCTGCAGAGCACATTTTTCCTCTTGTAACTCAGTGACAGCTCTTTGCAGCTCAGCAAGTTTTGCATCTTTGGCAGCAACCTGCTCATCTGCTCTACTTTGAAAGTCAGCCTGCATCTGATCTATGGTGCAATCTCTTGAGGCAACTTCCTCGTCTTCCCTTCTGTGGAGACTGCTAATTCAACGCACATCTAAATGACAAGTGGATCAATGATCAGCAAAACAGTAAGCATAGATTTCCAAACATACAAAAGTCACAAACTTATTATTCAAATCAGGAGCTGACAATTTGAGACTTACAATGTCAGCAAAATCTCAGAGTAATAAATCTCTAAGCTCAACAAACAAAGAACTGAGAGGAATAAAAGGTCAACTACACATTCATATTCAAACTAGTTGACAAGTTCTACTTCAGTATTCTACACCCAATAAAGACAAGGAGAGTCACTTCAGTTTCAACCACAAGCCTATGGAAAATAAAAGGAAGACTAATTGGTTTGAACTCTTTATAGGAGTTCACATGAGCTTTATACACAATAATGAAACTATATTTGAAAGAGGAAAATTAGTATATGCTGGAAGGGCTCAGTAACATGACATAGTTGGTAATATTCAAAGTTTTGAGGGTTCACTATTTAAAACACATAGTATACCTAGATCCACGCAAACTCAACTTCCTGAAGGTTTGTGTCTCACAATTTAAATGCCCCCACAGAATCAGGCATATCAGACAACAATTGCATTAAACATAAAGAGGCTGGATTTAGATGTTTATAGCAGTTTGTATATAGCTTGGGCAAAAACTGCTTGAGCTTAAGCTGATCAGCTAATCAAGGGTCTAATGAAGTCTTCTTTGGAGTTTATATAATTTCAACAATCACACTGCAGAGATAGTTGATCAACAGGTGAAAAGTTGATTGAAGAAGTTCCCACATGTGGGTCATTTGCTTAAGATTACCAAAGATGATGTTCCGATGAATCCTGTGATTAGATTGAACACTTTACGGGATACATACCCGGTCTTTCTCATCCTTCAAAAGGTTGCATTCCTTCACTGCTGCTTTGTAATGCTTCATTTTGCCCTAGACAACAACCATGTATTATGAATGGATCACTAGCTAAGCAGAAATGCTTATGGTTTAGCGTTTAAGATGGCATTCAGATATTGCATACTTTGAAGCTGAAGATTCTTCTCAGATAGATCCAATCTTTCACTTGACAAAGCCTGCTTCACCCGTTCTAATTCTGCCAAAACTGTGTCCTGTTCTTCCTTCAAAATGCGATATGCTTGTTCCTTGGCAGACACTTGACTGAAAAGGTCCTAGAAAATCCAGGAAAGAAAATTTTATGTCATACCAGACTTGTATTGACATGTGAAAACCATCAACAGGATTTGAATGTCCAAACATTTCAACAGTGTACTATCATGCAAGTTATAATTTGACAAAAGTATAAGATAATTGGGACCTTTTCTCTCTCTTGCAAAGTTGCAACTTTATACTCAAGATCTTGAGGCCTTGTGCCGAAATCAGAAGATATGCCACTTCTGTTCTCGGTCAATTTCCATCCACATCTGAGGAACCATGATTCCATTTCAATTGAAGATCTGAGGAATAGGATTTCGGAAGCAGAGGCAGACCACTTGTATGATGTCTCAAAATCTTTTCTACTGATTCCGTCGCTTCCTGTAGAGAAAGCAGATGCACCATAGCCATATAAGCATTCCATAATACTCACTAAATGGAGAAACGAGGAACAAAATCAAGGCTTTCGAGTTTCACTGTAAGCAAATAGATAACCAAATGGAAAATGCAACAAATATCCTTTTCGCAACTACACCTTACAAACTTATTCATCTCACAAAACTCCAATGTCATGTCAATCAAATCAATGAGTATGGATTTACAGCAATAGCTATCTTTTTGAGCTAAGAATTCATGAGAAGATGTGATTGAAATTTGTAGTTAAAGCTCAGCCCATGAGACCAAATGTTTACAACAAAGATAGGACACATTATTAGACTTCATGTAGCACATAGGACCATAAAAAAAAATATAAGAGTATGATAGTTGTTGACATTTCAACAAACCTGATAGAAGTTTTTTCAGAGGTCATTCGACCTTGATAGTGGTAAGTGTTAGAGTTAATGCCCCTAATGTTGTCATCTAGGGTTAATTAGAATTATTAGGCCATGTCTGCGTGCTAATACTAGGGCCTTTAACTATATTTAATTAATCTTTAGTTAGACTCAAGTTCAAGATTCTAGTACTTGATTTGGAGCACAAGTTTTGCTACGGATAGGTGTTGGGTGATTTTTACCTTGTATAGAGACATCAATTAGGCAATTGTTTTTAGGTTGCTCTTTTCATTATTGGCATAGAGTAGACATGAGGGTCCGGGTCCGGACGTGGGCATTCCGCGTTTGCGTCCGGCGTCCGGACCCGGACGCTGGGGTCGGACGCGTCCATTTTTTTTTTATTTTTTTTGCCTAAATACAACTAAAACAAACTAAAAAAAAAAAATTAAAAAAAAAACAGACGCGTCCGGGGACCCGGACGCACCCGCATGAGCAAGTAGATTTCCCCATCATGGTATCAGAGCCTAGGTTCAAGATTCAAAGAGAACAAGGAGGTACTCAACGAACGGGATAAATCATCTTATGCAGATTAATTCGACCATCTTCCAACTGTGCAGGTGTGTCCCTAGCCAGATCTCAATTTCAATTTTCATCTACAAGGGCGCGGCAGCTTTGTGGGAGGAGATCTAGTGCTACAAGGAGTAGAGCTGTGCTGCACGAGGAGACTACCAAAGTTTGTCTTAGTTCTCAGAGGTTGAAGAAAGGGAAGAACGTTGATGCATGCTGAAGGAGGTCTCAAGAGTTATCACCAACATTGCAACAGGAGAGGTTTGCGATCAAGGTGCAAGGTGGAGAATGGATCCACAAGAATGATCAAGCCAGTTCTGCCGCTACAGTCTACCAGGATTAGTTCCTGCAGAAGCGACAAAGTACCTAAAAGCTAGGAGTAAGTCTGCTGCTGATCTGCCTGTTGCAAGTCCAACCAGAAAGTTTTTGGAGGTTTGGCATACAAATGTGGAAGAGTAGTTCAGATCATTGGAACAAGGACAGACTTGATTCCTGAAAAGACAACAGGTCAGGCCACTGAAAAGGATCGCTACAGAAGAAAACTGTTGCAAAACAGTTCCCCTGCTGGAAATTACAAGTTGTTTGCTGAACCAAAATCGTTGTTGCAGATTACTGCAGTTTATTATCTACAGTTGAAAACCGGGACAGACTCTGTTCTATTACAGATTGCTACGTGCAAACCATTCTATCGGGAATATACTTGCTGCAGGTTGCTATAGATCTACTGTTGAAATCTAGTTGATTTCTCACGACAGGTTTGGAAGATTGTTTGAAAGGATAGCAACGTGAGCTATTGTTGGATCATTAGAGAAGAGAAGATTATTCAGCCGTCATATTCTTGATCGTTTTTTGCTGCGGGCGCACGGGCGCAAACTGGCATCGTGCCAGCAGGCGCCGCCTCCCTGCGCGCCCAACAGACCAGCGGGCCAGTCCCGTGGGGCCTGCGCTGGGACTGCGGTGGTCAGCCGGGTCCATGGGGCTATGTTTTTTGGTGGAGGGGGGGGTCTATGTGGCACATCTGACTAACGGCCACCTGTTATAAGCATTAGTTAGGTGGCAGATCTGAGTGGCAGCCACCTATACAGCTTAAAGATTGGTGGTGTTAACTCCTTGCATGAATAAAGAATGTTTGGAAGGCTGTGGGGATGGTGGATAGCCATCCTTCCTCTTGTTCTTCTCATTTGTC